>OZ037935.1:31323232-32713232 GCA_964035585.1 Polytrichum formosum | reverse complement strand
AAACCACGGTGTTTTGGGGGTTGTTGTAGCATCAGCATTTGGATGTTGGTTTGGGGCGCCCATTTTCATCTTCAACATCAACAATTTTTGGCCACTACCTTACCTCTACTTCTACATTATAACTTACACTGCAGTTCAACCGAGTGGGTCGGTGTTTCTTAGTGATGGCCATTGCCTACTTCTGCTCATACTCAAATTGAGAGTGGATCGGTATATGTCTTGTCAGGGTCACCAGCTCCTGCAACCTCTAATCTTATTATTCATGTGTGACTCACGTTGTCCAAGGATAGGCTCACTAGCATTAAGTCTGATATGTTGTATGTCAAACTTAAAGTTCGACTATCTAAAGTCAGGATAATGATTATGCATTGAAATTGGGATGTGATTGTGTGGTATCATTTATCTCTCCAGGAGTAGTTGAAGGAGTCAAGAAAAGAGGGATAAAAAACAAGTTGGCCAAAACACTAACCACCAAGACTTGGTATATGGGAAGGGTCTATAGGATGCGCCACAAAATTGGCAATAGGTGGATTAAGTATCGACAACCAATTGACCTCTTGGATCGGCCTTCCAATATGGAAATAGGGCTATCTTGATATTTCATTAAGAATTGGTCAATGTGGAACTTTAATGGTAAAGTTAGAAATCATCATTGCATTAGCTTCAATGACTTATATTGTAGAATTGTTTTGTATGGGCTACATCCAATGGATGAATGAGTGTTCAATAATTCTATCAATGATAAGTAAATATGTTTTGCTAAGAGTATTTGAGCCATATTTTTCACAAAACATTCTGGCCATGTACATTTGATTAGGGTCTAAATGATTTATTTATTTTTCACTTGTGTATGTATTCGAGGAGATTTTCTAGCTAAATATTTGTATGTATATCATTTTTATGAAGGGGAAAATCTTGCATATTAAGATATTAATTTTATGGTCATGCACTTACATGGTCTCCAGTTCTAACAGTGAGTGCACCCCTTGAGCATGCCTAAAAGGACTTAAGGGCAGTGGTTGTTTGTTTTCAAATTCTCAAGAGAACAATGTTGGCTACATTCATCGGAGTGATGACATCACATATGGATGATGTTAATAAAATTCATCCAATTTTGTACACATTCCTCTCAAGTATGGCGATTTCATTTGGTTTTTATGATATTCGAGAATATTATCTAACGATTTTATCCATGGAAAACCATGGAAAAATCACACAAGTTGTATTTCTATAATTTGAAGTACAATTTTGGCGATAGATCGGCATATTTAAAAAATGTTGAGGGGTAAAGCACTTTCAAGAAAAATTTATAGGTATCACAACATTTTCTGATGGATTTTGGTTCATGAGCAACTACACTAAGCTTCTGATTTAGAGTGGCCCACACTATTCATCATTGGCCCACATAGATCATCTAGAGAAGCCTACAATGGTCATTATTCAAAGTGGCCCACACTACACTAATCAAGTGTTTAGGGCCAAATTGTATTTTAATACCACTGGTGACTCTTCTAATGAAACTTCTTATGAATAAGTTTACAAGATATCCAATCCCAACTTAATTTCACTTCATCTACTTTTAGTTTGTTACATTCTGTGTCCTAACAGTCCTATAATGAAATATTGTCATGAATGATTGAAATTTGAATGAGAAAACATTTAGGGCCGCTTTACACCTAGAGACCGGGCCAATTCGTTGTGTAAGAGGCTTGAAATCCTCACTTGTGATTGGCCAAAAGGCTCAAATCGGTCCCAACCCCTTTACACCTAGAGGCCGGGCTGATTTGGTGGTATGATTTTTTAAATTAAAAAATGTATGTTATGACACGGCCCGAGCTCGTTGAATTGGGTGCACCCAAAATGGAGGGCCAATTCTTGGCCTTGGGGCCAATGTCATATTTCACTTAAAAAAACCTTCTCTTAAATAAAGTATGATTTTTTTTTAGCGAACTAGATCCGTTGGATTATGTGGAAATCTAAACGGCTCTACGCTAGATTATGCTAGATCCGTTGGATTATGCTAGATTTATTGAATCAGCCTAGCTTCTTGGCCCTAAGGCCTTTGCATATGGGAAAATTGGTTTCCGTTATAATCTTATTATAATGTTTAGTTGAGGCCGGCCTCCAACCCAAAAAGGGCTGAAATTTCATGCAATCGGCCTCAAGGGGGTTTGGCCCGGCCTCTAGGTGTAAAGCGGCCCTTAGTAAGCGACAATAATTGCAACATGATAAGTCTACAATGCCCAAATTTTATAACAAGGAATGACAAATATTGTTGGTGATACTGAATGGGCGATTTACAATTAGTATTGAGGTAGACAATAGAATTGATGACACTAAACACAATGTTTAGTGTAGGGAGAGGTTTCATATGACATTTGGTGTTACATGACAAGTCATGGAGACCACTCTAATCAACATGACACACCAATTTGAATGCCACAATACATCAAAGTTTTGGTGTACCATGGGAGTTGTGGTAAAAACTTGCACCTCACAAGTTTGTTGTTAATTCATGTCAATTGAGTCTCAATTGCATAAATCGGGTTCAATTTAGTTTACAAAAAAACAAACAAGGGCTATTCGATGTTTCTATGTGTTTTCACCCGCCCACATGGTGACTGCCATGAACCTTTTCTCAGTTGCAATCTTGTTATTTTACATGGTTTTTTACTCTAAAAAATGCAAGAAAATGGGAAGATAACCTCCCTCAATAGTGCTCTCCCAAAATGGCTCATGAATTGTTCATGCCATTGTATTGAATGTGAGTGCTTTGCAAAGCGTGGACATTGTATGCCTCATTTGGGCATTGACTGATGGATCTCCCCTGTTTTGTCCCTCGCAAGATTTCTTGAAATTAACTAAAAGAATGTACATGTTGCCATGATAATCTTCTTGATGTAAGAATTTGAATAAAAACATTACAACCATGACCCACTCTCATCTTACTATAGTAGCCTTGGAGGTGTAAGGTTGGAAAATGAATATCTTCTAGTCTTATCCTTTTGAGGACATAGGGCTGAATGTACACCATGTCTACACAATTTCTACAAGCCTTGCCAAGTCCCTAGATGATTTTTTTTTTAATTCTTAATTTGGGGGTTTGGAACTTTATTTGTACATTGTCTTCTACCAAGGAGAAAATAAAAGTACACTCATATGTGACATAAATAATGAAAATACAAGGTATGTATTTTGTATCCATGGCACTCAAGTTGTGTATTTGAACCTAAATGTTGAGTATCAATAAGGCTATCAATTGATTTGAAAAGTGCACTTGAAGAATAAGTTAATGTTAGATAGGTTCATTATTGACATGACTAGTTAAAAATGCAAGTGTGTAACTGAATACACGTTCTTGTGCATGGAGAAGTCAAGGTTGGGCCTTTTAAATGCTCAAGGGTGAACCCTTAAACGTCACCAAGACCTCGACAAACCATGCCTTTACAAACCATGGAAAATGAAATTTGCTTCTTGTTAATTCCATTCTTAAGTCATATTTAGAAAAGTTACCCTTATTGAAATAGCTTATCCTTGTAGTGAGGTTCTCCGATTGAATAAACATGTTGACAATAGATATAGATACGGTAAAGTACAATGTACAATATAACATATTATCCTTGTAATATCTAGTATTTTGTAATTTGTTTCTTAAATTATATATTACCTATAATTTTTTTTAACCCCTCAATCCTTCAAAGTAGGCTCTTCATTGGTTAGTTTGAACACACTTTATGCCTTGTCAAGAGGATAAATTTAGATTTTGACAACGTTATATTACACACCTTATGCGCTTTGCAACACTTTCTTTTGTGTGAACAACATTTGAGCATTGAATGTCATTGAAGTCATCTCACTTTCATGAAAACTTGGAATTTTGTTAAGGGCATCCCCCTAGATAAATGACCAAATTCGTTATATCGAGACTTTTCAGAGTCTCATTTTATCCTCGACTCAAAGATAAACCGCTTTATCTCTTTACTAGAATTTTTTAATAAATAGGTAAGAACACCACCTTTTAGAATTGTATTAGCAGGTCATTATTTGAGCATTATTTATTTATTTTATTTCAATTCCTAATT
This sequence comes from Polytrichum formosum, assembly GCA_964035585.1. Classification (NCBI taxonomy): domain Eukaryota; kingdom Viridiplantae; phylum Streptophyta; class Polytrichopsida; order Polytrichales; family Polytrichaceae; genus Polytrichum; species Polytrichum formosum. The sequence continues at coordinate 32,709,150 of OZ037935.1, read as the reverse complement.
TTTTAAATGAATTTCCAATAACTAGCATGTTGTCTCAAAATTGCTGAAAAGTCTTGATATAATGAATTTGGTCATATAACCATTAGTTCTTGTAATTTTGAATCTAGAAGATTAATTTTTTTATTAGCTATGCATGTCACCTACGCTTTTATACAATGTAAGTTGGGACTCATTGCAAGCTAATTAGAATCTAACAATAAGAATCTGGAATAAAAAGGTTACCCCTCATTGTTCTAAAACCCTACAGGACAACCATTTCTTGATGACTCATGTTCTCATGCTTTCTAATGTGTTGAATACTCATTGTAGGGTTGTAATGTTTTGGAAGACTTAGGAATTTTCAAAATGTGCAAAATGGAAGGGAAAAAACTGTAAGAATGTGTCTTTATGGCCACATAGAGTTAATGACCCTATGTATTATTAGTAAGCTCTCCCCCCCTAATGCAAAATTTAGGGCTATAGCTACACTACTTAGTCCTAGTATTATGGGAAAGAAATTAGCGTGGAATTAATTAATGTGAGCCACTCTAATTGTCTAGTCAGGTTGGAATAACGTGGGTCCAAGACCCGGGTCTTCCCTTAATCTTTCTTGAGACTTTTGACAAACACCTCAAATAGAATAAAATGGTCACCTTATATTTTGAATTAATAAATTATCCACATTAATTTCAATAGGTGCACTTAAATGTGGGCACTAGAAATTACGTGTGGGCTATTAATTTCAATGTGGGCTCTAGAAAATTAATATAAAGCTCAGTAATAGGACTATTTAGTGAAAAACAATGTGACATTTTGACATGAAGGTGACCAAAGGTGACCAAAGGCTACCAGATTGCTAAAAACATGTAGCAAGCACAACATAGGCACACATCAAAATTGTGTGGTAGTTGGTCACGTAAAGTATGACCACAACATTGTGGTCTTGGTCTCTAACACACGAACCTCCATGTGCCATATGTTGCGCTCCCCTTATTCCTAAAGAAAGAACGAAGACCTTGATGTTGCCGCCAATGTGACTTGCGGTGTTGCTTCATCTTCGAGTTTGTCTAAGCCCATATGTAATCCCATAACGGGTATCACAAGAATTAGAAGGCCATCAAAGAATATTGTCTCCAACCCTAAACAAAGGCATGTATCATGCACTTAGCCTCACCCCAAGCCCCAAATACATTGCAACAACCAATCACACAATTCCTTCATCGTTGTTGGGTGACTTTCCCTCCTGGATGGAGAGCCAACCAAAATATACATTGATGATTTTCTTGTTAATCTTTAACATCCACCAATTTGTATTCCATATGTGATAAAGTTGACCCTTAATATCAAAACCTAGGGCATATTTACACTAGGGTCCACGACCAATGAAACTCTGACATTGAGTTTTCCTCTTAATTGAGAATGAAAACAAAGGTTTTACACTAAAGTTCTAGAGGTATGGAAAAATGAAGTGGCACTAATGTGGCATCACATTCCCACCAAATCTTGACGGTCCCCACTCAAGGAAATACTCATCCTAAATTGCGAAACCAATCTTCAAGCTTGTGTCCAATGATCCAATTTTGAGTCCAAAAGTAAAGTATACTCTAGGGGTATCTTGGACCCGGACCCTAATGTAAATCTACCAATATTAAGGTAGACATATCTTAAATAGTTGCTTTTTGTGACTAACCCACTTCTCTCATGTTCTAAAATATGCATTTTGTACAAAATGGTTAGCAAATCCAAGTTGAGACTTTAGCCACTTTGCTCATAATTTTTGGAGCTCATATGAATATCTTATTCATTATCATATTGAAGATTATCGTGCTCCCTAAATGGTCATATAGGTCCCCAAATTTTGTGGACTATTGAACCTAGAATAATTATCATATTTTTAAGCAAACAATCCAATCTTGTGTAAACAAATGGCTTTTTGGTGTCTATTCTTGGAGCTACACCAAACCACACACATTCCATCCTATATATATATGTTAACACTTTGGAGCAAGGAAACTTGTAGCACTTATATGGTGTTAACACTTTAAAACTTTTTGGGGGTAGCATAGACAATTTGTAACATTTGCATGAATAACACTTGTGTGACTACATAATTAAAACAATAGCACTTATAAATAAAGGATGAAAATACATAAGATATGAATTTCATCATACATCTACGTAATGGAAGAACAAATCCATAGTAATTTGATATGATTTTGTGCATGCCAAGATCCTATTTTCTTTCAAAGTGTTCGAATGTTCTAGAGAAGTCTAACATTAGTAGGTCTTTCTTCCAAAAATCGTTTGAAGGTCACTAATGCAATTTCAACATCCTTGAATCCCACTCTATCTACCACCACATCACCAATTGGCATATTGTAAACTTCTTCATTGTTTAATTTACTTATAATTTCCTACTCAATGGGTATGTAGGGATTGTTAAGATCAAATTCCAATTTATAATTGATGAACACATTATGAGCCCAAAATGGTTGCTCATATTTGTTTTATGTTTAGGATCTACTTAGAATTGCAATTGGAGTGTTATTGAAACAATCAAAAGTATAAAAAGAGTGAGGCTTGAGTGAAGTTATGTTTAGACCTTAGGTTGATTAGAAGCTTAGAGGCATGAAGGAAGTTCTTTGGTTAGGTGAGTGTAGCATGTGGTGGACCAAGGGGAGCTCCTTGAGTTTAAATATTTGAATTGGGATCCATCTTGTTGGTTTAGGAGTTGAAGGCTTAGCGGATAGGATAAGAGCATACGAGGTAGGTGAGGATCGAGGGGCTTACTTGGCGGATCGGATAAAAGCCTACGAAGTAGGAGAGGATCGAGGGGCTTATCTTGAGCTTTGAGCGGTGCTCACCCCTTCCCTCCCCCGTTTGAATTAGGATCTATGTTGTTGGTTTAAGAGTTGAAGGCTTAAAGGATAGGATGAGAGCCTACAAAATAGGAGAGGATCGAGGGGCTTATCTTGAGCTTTGAGGGGTGCTCACCCCTTCCCTCCCCCTATATATTCCTCTCTCTCACCTTCTTCATTCACTTGGGTTCCTATTCACTCTCTCTTTCCTTCGTGCTCCTTTGGCACCCCTTTGAGAGGTGCTCACCCCTTCCCCTCTCCTTCTCTCTCTCTCTCCCTCTTGTTGTTCTTCTTATAGAATTGAGTGTTAGAGTTAGAGTTGTGTGGGAATTAGTAGAAGGTTAGTGGAATTAGTAGAATTCATAGAGACTTGTAGGGACTTGAAGATACTTGTAGAGACTTGAAGGCCAATGCTTTACCTATTCAAGAGACTAGCATTAATAAAGCATCATGATTTCAAGTGAGTTGGGAGCTTGTTGGGATGGAAGTACATTTCATGTTACCACGAGCTTTGGTATCACACATGTGATTCTCAAAACCATCACCCGGACTAGGACGCTTAAGGGTGGTGGGTTTGGCCTCACACACATGTGCATTTATGATGGGTCTAGTTTCACTCTTTGCATGTACTAATGCCAATTGTTCCAGTTAGATAGTCGGGTTTAGGGTTAGAGATTTTGTTAATTTCATCCAAGTTATTAAATTTCATAGCCTCACTTTCATCCAAATTAACACTTATCGAGGCAAATTCATTGAAGAGGGCAACTTAATTTTTATAAATTCTCTTAACAATTAAAAATTAACACTTAACATTGCATTTTTGGATTTTTTTTTGGGGGGGGGGGGCGCAATTTTCCTTAACACACATGTGATTTTAACACTTATTAGGGTAAGTGTTAGTTGCCATGTAGGCCGCTCTGGTGGGCGAGCGGCCTACATGAAAACCAACTCTAACACATATCAAGGGTGAATTGTACCACTCAAATACATGTGTCCAATTTAGGTAGATGGGTCTTAAGTGGCTCGTTTTCTTAATTGGACCGCTAGATTTGATTGGTATCTAGATCGGTGAGGATCAAAGAGCAAACATCATAATGACACATGTTTAAAAGAGATTGGGCTACATCTTCAAATGTTAATAACTACTCTACACTCGATAGTGAATACAATTGGGAGGACCTGTATATCCGGTTAAGAAATCAACAAACATGCACTTATGATAACCATAACTAAATCAGGGAAAATCTGATGTTCAATCTGGTTTTTACAAACATTTCATCATAGATTTGCTAATGCAAAACAAGTTTTGTTGTGTAAATCTAATTTGTAGCAGTTGGAGAACATGAAAAATGAACCAGATAACACCCACATACCTTAACCCCTAAAGGACCAAGCATGATTTGGACGGATTTGAAGGAAATTCGAGCCACTGTCATGTATGGGATGGTGCATAGAGCGTAGCAAACATTTGATGGTTTCCAACCTTATGGAATGGTTGTTAGCTTTATCAAGTACGATAGGGAAAAATATCCATCCCTTTATGTAAATTTTGTCCATTAAGATTGATATGTCTTTCGATGGTTCGATGGTATTCTTGAGTTGCCCGAACATTGCATGACCACTTTGAACATGTCTTGCCATTATTATATTTGTTTTTTAGGCAACATTTTGCAACGACACTGAAAGTCGCGGACTTGGGCAACTATTAGTGCTGACAAACCGTCATTTCAATCTAATTTGTTGGCTATATGGGTATTGCTTTATATACAACTACAAAATCATGAAAATATTGCGATTGTTTAAATAATATACATGTATAAAACTGCACTGAAATCCGTACGGTGGATGTATGCAACAAAAACCAATAAGGGTATGCATAATTTTTTTGCAAATTTATGATGTCATTCTTGAATTTAAATGTAATTTAAACTACTTAGGAAGTTGTGGATGGCGGGCACACAAGGAAAAAGGGTGTGGACAATGGAGATTCTTATCCCACCCTTTCGTACCGTGCCCACAACCATTTATATATTCCATTCTCAATATTGCATGCCCCATACCACCCTCTTTCATGGCTATAGTGTCATTATATACCCCCTCTATGTACGTGCCACCCCCTCCCCCCATACATCGCACCCTTTACATAATAAAAAATGGGGCCACATAAAGGCTGCCCAAGATTCGACCATGGTGCAAGTTCATTGGATACTATGAACAGTTTCGGGCAGTTGTATAGTGCCAAATAGTGCATTTTGAACATTTACATCACATTTACAAACACCAAATTATCATTTTTTTGAAAAAAAAATTATGGGCTGCATTTCTCTGTCCATTGCGCATCCATTGCAATTGTTTTCATTCACATCGGTGCAAATCTCTGACTTCTAGCCTACACAAAAATACCAAAAACGTCCAAAATTGGACGCCTGGTCCTTTAGGGGTTAAGAGAAGTAACCAAATAAATGTTGTCTACCTTAGGCACTTCCTTGGGGGTTAAGATAACCTCCCAAAGGTCTCGGTGTCACAATATCTACTACGGATGTAGATTTTAGTCGGGGTCCCATTCGGAAAAGAAACTCACATTCTGAGTACAGAAACGGTACGCCGTGATGCCAGTCCTTTCGATGGAGCAGCTGGAATCGCCGGGGACACAGAGAAGGAGGCAGCAGCGGGAGAGATTGCGAACTCCGAAACAGAAGAGAAAGGAAAAAAACACGAGACTAGAGACGAGACCTTGAAAGCCTGGAATGAACACCAAACCCCAGTTGGATACAGAGTTTACGTTAATTTATTTTCTTTCATGTTGGTGGAATGGCTCTGTGAGCACACTAAACCCTTGCGACTTGGTTGATTCTAGTTCTTTCATCTTAGGAAGAGGGAGGGGAAGAGACGAAACTGTTTCTCCTCGTCAAGGAGGAACGGGAGAAACTAGGATATTACTTCTGGCGTCCTGGTTTGAACTCTGAGTGCGAGGCTACCTTAACTTACTCTTGTAGAATGCCCCTTATATAATTCCATGGGCATCTATTCTCACCCTTGCTTTCTCAGAAAGAAGAAGAGAAGAGACTTATTTTGGTGTTATAATGAATGAGAAACAGGAAAACTTCGAGCAAGTTTAAAAATGTGATATTTATTTTACCCTAATTGCTCCAGGAATTAGGCGAACTGTGAACTGCAATATAGTCTATGTTTGTAATTCCCTGTGATACTGGCATGACATAATTGAGGGGTCACGGCAATCAGAGGCTTTGCCAAAGCTTGTTGACAAGGGTCGCTTATGATTCAAAACATAATCAAATTTCTTTGTCAGGGGCATGCGGTTTACTAACAAAAATATATCACACAACCAAGAATGCTCTCTTCCAACTGAACCTAGATACGTCTTGCAAGCAAACTTTGTGATGTTGATTTGATTGAAGTGATTGTCTATGTAACAAGCACATTCATTAGGAAATGTAGATTGAAGAGACACATAGCTGTCTACACATAGACATTGCTATCATCCATGGAAATAAAATTTTAAAATTTATTAAAAGTTACTGCAAAAGTATATATACTAAAATATACACTCTGGTACTTAATCAATGACCATTGACAAAATCACCAGATAAAAGTCGTTGAATCGTTTTTATATTTATAATACTGCAAAACAGAATACTGTCCGATGGTTGATTGCCGTTAGCAACAAGAAGAAACTGCACTTTCTCACGCTATCTCCTTGCATACAATAAAGTCACCAGATGACAAGAATACACAGATGTGCTTACTTCAGCATTGTACTTGTAGAATCTTGCAATGAAGGACACACAACAGCATGATTCCTGCTAGGATGGTTTGGGTAGGTTGAATCTGTTGTGTTTCATTCTGTTGCGGATGTTTGTTATTGCAGAGTGACAGCGAAAGTGAGGAGGAGGTTTCCGATATCGAGGATGAGATCATTGTGTGAGTCAGAGGGCGGAGCGACCACAACCTCAAAATATATGCAGGGAGGTGCCAGTGATAGTGACAAAACATTCTAGCTCTATTTGGCGGTACGCAAACCTCAATAATTTGTTAATTGTGTTACTTTTGAGATTATGAGGAATGACACCAGGATGACTCCAGCATCTATTAAACACCAAAATAGGAGCGATCTCTGCAGAGTGTTTGGATGCCAAACAAGTGTATAGCACAATAGTTTGTGCATCCTTCCTCGATCCCTTCCCTTATCAGGAAAGTAAAAAGATAAGTTATAGACAGTTCGCACTTCACCTTCTTGCTTAAACTCACAAATTAGCACAAAAATACCAAGAAAGGATCTTTGAAGCAGCAATAATAAACCGCTAACTTAATATCGCTTGTGAGTATTTTCTGAAGTCAGGGCCCTACAGTGCTAGTCCTTGAGCAAACATTGATGGGGTCTGCAATGTTACTGCAAGCAATGCAAAAGAATTACCTCAATCCAAAGTAATTGCCTTGAAGGGTTAGAACCAAGCCCACTATGCCAATGACAAGAAAAGGGAAGTTTGAAACAACGTTGAGTGTATTTGGAATCCGTCCACAATACAGGACCAAACAGATGTTCCTACAGAAGCTGTGAACAAATGTTGGACTGGTATATAGGTGAATGCATGGTATGAATAATCAACATCAATAATGGTATCAAAACTGGCCCATGGGTTTCAAGGTGAGGGAATCTTTACATACCCAACTTATTATTTTGGTCAAAACCATTCTAAATCATATTGATACAGGGCAATTTTGCCTAGGTATGAAGGTTCTTGCATGGTGCATAGACCCGAATGGTATCCGATACAAAAATACTTCGGGTGGAAGTATACTCTCTTCCAATTGAAAATCACCTAGATTATACAAAATTTTATTGAAATCTCCCAGCTGTAAATTCAACCTACATTCTTGCAACCCTCCTGATGCTCACAATGGCACAAACATCACAACATAGAATACCCCGTTTTGTCAAAACAGCCGATGACGGTGTCGAATTATGTGTGCACGACTGTCCAGGTCTCAAACTTGTAATGTCATTCGTCATCAATGGTCCTTCAAGCTTGGAGGTTTAATCTGCTGTTTCTGATGAGAATCTGCATACCCTACTTTTAATATTGACCTACATTTCTTCTGTAGGAAGTTTTCTCTCCCATAGATTGAGATGTGAAATGTTGACGTAATTACAGACCCTGTGAGTGTTCAGTACTCCAGCTTTCAGATTCTCAACCCCAATCAGGAGAACCCTAATTATAAAACATAAAGTCAAGTGTCACTGATGTGAATAAATAAATCCAGCGCTACCACCATCACACCCCTCTAAATTCATACATCATTAACACTTATTTCACATTGACTAAATCACATCAAACTACATCAACATTGAATCAATGCCTACCAAACATAGGGTTTTAGTTTGAACCTTTTGTTTCTATATTTCTGTTTCGGTAGACCCTTGTTATTTGGATTTTGAGATGACACGCAATTGGAGCCCACATACTCTGACAATAAGGCGCAGTGATGCAATTGTTTGGCAAATTTCAGCTCCACCCTGACCCCAAATTAACATAATAACTAAACTCTCGTTGCTGTTCTCATCATCTCAAAATTTCAGAGAGAGAGAGAGCTAACCGAAGAAGTTTTGCTTGTCTGCAAAATTGTGATACTTTTGATCTCGAGGGATTTTGGGACAAGCATTAGCACCACGAATAGGCAGGCCGCGGTGATCCATGCTGCCGCCCTCTGGCCTCTCCCTTCCATCATCCTCATCCTTTTGAACTTCCAACCAAATTCAGCAAACCCTTTCTCCAAAATTTCCAACAAACACTTCAAGCTCCTCTTCAACACAAAATCGATTGCTCCGATCTTTTGCTCATCGGCTCCACTAAACTTAGCACATCAAACTTACACATCCGGAGACTGATACCTAAGTTGCACATATCCAATAAAAAATACTAAGTTAAGTTCAACTCTTCAATCCAACAATCACGACGCATATTGCTCCGACCCATTGAATTAGCACTGCACAAACCAGAAATTCATATACCGTCGGCACTAATTAATTGGTTTTCCAGTCTTCGTGAACGTGTCGCTCTTGCATTGGGTGGGACCGTGAGGATTCATGCGTGTCAGGCGAAACCTTGTGTATTTCGGCAGGAGTTGCACATACGGTAGGACTTGCCGGTAAGTCGAGTGCTAGTAAGGTAGATGGCTCTTAAATGGTTACTTTAACGATGAGCCTCCTGCTTCTTCTAGGAAATGCACACGCGTTTAAGGTAGATATACAGAAAACGATGAAAATAAGTTGATTCAGCCAGAAAGAGTGGCTTGAAATTTGTGCAATAGTTTTCAGAGATAGGGTAGAGGAAATGATGAGGAATGCAAGTTTTTTCGTAATTTTATTCCTTGTAAATAATTAGTTATATTTTTTCAAAGAGGTAAGTAAGTCAAACCTCCTATTTGTACACTAGAGTCTCCCGACTTTGAGCATCAAGATATCTTATTTTGCATAAGAATGCACACAAAACAGTTAACCAAATGACACTCAAAACTGATCGCAAGTGGTGTAAAAACATCATCTATTGAGCCAATCATTGCATGCCACCTATCATTACATCCTTTTTGGTCTCCCATTTTTTAAATTAGCCATTTTGGGTCCACACTAGAATCATTCTAACCCTAGTCTAGTGCACCAGTAGTGGTCAATCACCCGTTTTGGGTTTTTCTACCTCAGTACAAGATGGTTAGCGAAGCCAAATCAAGGCCGTAGCCACTTTCTTGAGTCATGATTTTCAGAGCTCATATGAATTTTTTGTTCACTATCAAAGTGAAGATTATCATGCTCATTAAAAGGTCATATAGATATCTCAATTATGTTGATTGTTGAGTTTAGACTATATTTTGAGCACTCAATGCAATTAATTTTCTTACACGTGTCTTTTTGGTATCCATTTTGGAGCCACATCAAATCATATCCCACTCAACGCGCGCGCGCACACACACACACACACACACACACACACACACACACACAGATATATATATATATATATATATATAATTTATTTAATAAGAAAAGTAGTTGAATAAGGGTTTCCTACTTTACAATGACAATTTTTTTGCCTCAACCTAACAACAAGGTCATTATTGTGGCCACGCTACTACTAAGAGGATTATAGAAGACATTCATGTAATTTATACATGGCTTGAACAATGTAATGTCCCATAATAGAAATAAGGGCTCCGCAATGCTCCACCCAACCATTGACGACAAATGGTATATTTAATTGCAATTTATGATTTCTATTTTCAAATATGTATTGATTTATATTTGGATATTGAGTAATGTTAGGAAGATCTTATTGTTCCTTGGCTTGAATGATATCCGGTAGTGGTAAAGAAATTAGTCTAGTAAACAAGGTCTCGGTATGATGACTTAGTACCACAACACTTTAGCAAGGGTATGGAGTGGTATGAGCAAGATGGAGGAATAGTGTAAGCCAAGGGGAGACCCGGGAAGAGGATTTTACTGCCAGGGCAAGGCATAGGAGATTAATAAAGTATTAGCAAATAGGACAATCTAATTATCATGGTGGGTTTTGGAATGGTAAACTAAATATGATATTTAGTGTCACTTATAATTTGGGATTATGCAATGCAATATTTATTTATTTTATATCTCATATTCTACCAACAAATGTCAAATTGGTTGTTTGAACATTATAGAACAATAACAACTTTACTTGGTAGAAAATCACATCAATAGTAAAAAAGGTATAGCATTGCCTAATTCCAAATGGTAAGTGACACTAAATATCATATTTAATGTAGTACTAGGAGATACTACCTCCTACCAGACTTACAACACCACCAAAATTGTTAGGGTAAGGTAGTCGTATACACTAAGTTAGTGGACATTAAATTCTATGTGACATCTTGGACCTTGGGTAGCCTCTGGTTTGACTTGCCTTCGTTGTTTGTACCCCAGGCACGATGTATGGTGAATTTCCTTGAGCTTCATCTCTTCAGGAGCAGAGTTAATTATCTGAATGTTGATGAAGAAATTTGAAGGAAAAAGGGCAACCCAAGAGGACAGTAACGTCACCTCGTCCTCCAATCAATTTCATGAATATTTGTATTCTTGCTCTAGTCATTCGGTATTATGAATGCACACATAAATTCATCCCTGTAGACACCCCTCTGGTCAACTCTTGATCGTGTCCACATAAGCTTAGAGCATCCGCACTCTTGCTCTGAATCCACCACTCAGCAAAGGGCCAGTAGAGGGCTCCACAAGGGTTGAGTGACTCGCCAAAAAGAAAGACCCCCACTCTCGCTCCATAAATCTGCAGTCTGACATGCGAATGGGGGGAATTCTTCAGCTACTCTCCCGCTCCGGCATGTTTCAACACATGCACACGGCCCACCATCGCGCCAAACAAACACTTTGAACAGCTAAAAAAATAAAATAGAACGAAATCTCCCCAAAAACACCCGGCTTTTGGGCGCGCCCAAGAAACTCACGGACTCTGGAAAATGGCGAGTCAGGGGAGTATTTTGGCGAGCCCGCTCTTCAAAGAGCCATTGCCCGGGTTGCGGTGGGGGGGTTCGTCATGCCCGGGCCTGCCAAAAGCCAGTGCGGCCGGGTATACAGAGCAAGGGTGCGGATGCTCTTAATCAACTTTACTTGTCCAACAAACTGGATCCTTCTTCATCTTTGGATTAGTTTTAATATTATTAATCTTGTGACAACTTGCACCACAGATTGGTTCATGAGGGCCGGTTCACACTATGGCCGTCCAAGTCGAGAGGCCGTGGGATTGAGTGGCCAAACTTTGTTGAGAGTCCAAAGAAATGGACTGAAAATAGCCAATAAAATATAGTAAGTGGAGCCTTCGGCCGGGCATAGTGTGAAGCCTCCAAAGGCCAAGCCCAAAGTCCAAACCGTTGGCCATGAACTCCCATGGCCTCTCAACTTGGACGGCCATAGTGTGAAGCTTCCAAAGGCCAAGCCCAAAGTCCAAACCCAAAGGAGCATTCCACTTTATTCCTTGCTCAAAATAACCCCTCCAATCTAACGGCCAAGATCTTGTCAATGATTGATTTTTTAATGAAAAAAAAGTTCGGCCTCTCGACGGAAGTTTGGGTTGAGCATTTTGCTCGACCCAAACTTTGCTCGAGAGGCCGAACTCTTGGCGCCAAAACTTCCTAAAAGTGATGCCACCTAGGCTCTTTTGGAGGCGACGTCCTTTGGACTTCGGCCTCTAGTGTGAAGGCCGAGAGGACGGCCTTTGGACATTTCTGCATTTTCATTGGTCCAAACGCTTCTCCTCTCGAAGTTTGGCCATAGTGTGAACCGGCCCTGAGTCTCTAGTGTGTGCGTCGCTCCAGGCAAGTCATTTGTGCAATTTTCCTTGTCATTTCTTCAACATTTTCTTGGAAGTGTCATATGATATATTTAGGGTCGTAGTTTGTGTAATTATCTCTGGTGAGCCAACCAAGAAATATCTTGTCTGTACAGAAAAATCCTACATTTCTTTTACAGACACCTCTCAAGTTGACTTTTAGTTGCATTGTGAATATCCTGCACTCTCGATCATTGGTGAAAGCTTTCATCATTAAGCCATCACTCTGTTCTTTTTGCATTGTATAGGCAACAAATCCTGTAGCACCAGATTCCAATATTACAATGGCCACTGCTAAATTTTTTGGCTGGAGTGGGCATAGTTAGGCGCATGAAACCTTAGGCCTCTTTGTAATCCTGCAAATTAATTATAGATGCCCGGACGTTGAGGATGTGAACGTGGTTGTAGAATGTTCTTTAAAGGTCCAATAGTATTCATGATGGTGAGGAAGAGAAAGTCAAGCAATATTCTTTGTTGTCTGGCTCTCGACAAATATATAAGGAGGGACGTCAAGTATTGACAAGGAGGAATTTTAAGCTAAGTGACAAGGAAGGGGGTCAGTACTGGTAGGAAGAAAGGAGCCAATAGCAACTTCAAATTTGGAGTTACACGTAAGATAGATTTGTAGAATCGTTGGCGGTAGTAGTGGTGACGGTAATTGGTCATATATTATAACCAGTAGCTCGGTAGCCCATTAGGGTGGAAGAAGAGGAGCTGGTAGAAGTAAGAGAAGAATGGGCGGTATAGGCCACATTACTGTTACTATAGTAGAACCGGTAGGTGATAGAAAGACAATCATACAGAAGGATGTTGGTCTTACCCATGCAATACACTCACTTAACCATACAATCCTTCCTTGATACACATACTTCCAAAAAAACTTCAACACATTCACTTTAAATGGTAACCTAACCAAAATCTTCATACAAAATTGGGTCACACCCAACATTGTTCACTCTCCTCTTAAATACTTTCTTTCACCCTATCTCAATTTCCCTACTTCAAGTCCTAGTCACACCTTCAACAACGTTTGTTAATATGGAGGAGGAGGTTAGTAGATGGGCCCAAATTTGAGAACATGGAAGTAGCTAGTTGCCACATATGAACCCTACCGCACTAGATTTCCTCTATGTTTGTGCGGGTTTGTCCTTATTCACACTAGAATATGGTTGGTGAGCAGCCTGCATGGAAACTCACCCTAAGGAAAATAGCATTGAGTGGGGAAGGGCTACTTGTGAGCGGTGATCAATGAGCAATGAGCATTGAGTGATGAGCGTTAGCTTGTGGAAATATTAGGAGAAGATATATTTGGGATTACACTCATTGGTGTCCTAAAATTGTGGCACTTTTAATCACCAAAACAATTTGTTGATGTAATCATTTGACACAACAAATGCAATTATGACAATATTATTCCACAACGATTATCCATGTTTCAACACACCTTCTAAAGTTATTGAAAACACTATGCATACAAGTCCACCAAATCTATCTTGGTGAATGAATTTGGAAAAACAAAGTATTAAATAAAAGAATGGAAATACAATGCATTGTCACACAAATCCAAGTTATTCGCACAAATCTTGGTATTTTTGTTTAAAGGTATCAAAAACTACTACTAGGAGTCATGCATATTACTCTCCTTCCCCTCATCATCTACGAAAGGGTTGCACATATGCCATTTAGACCTACGAAGAAGTTAGTGGTGTTGGGCAAGAGATATGTTGATTTATTGGAAATTCTTGCCTAGAGAAAATTTAATGTGACCCACACACATTTTAAACTAGAGATTCGATGTGGGTTGAAAAATAATGTGAACCAAATCAATTCTCATCCTGAGAATTAAATGTGAGTTTTGGAAGATTGTTGTGGCTGAATATGTGGTTCTAGATCATTCATCTCTACATTGTTCACCCATTCCATTCCTCTTCCTAACTAGGACACAAACAAACCCAACCAATCAACAACCAATAAATTATGGACAAAGTAGAGATATTAGATACACTAACATGTGCAATTAGGTTACCTCCGCAAATAGGTTGCTTCTTTATTCATGCAAATTACCTTGATCAAAACCAAATCACAAAAATTGATAACATTGCTTATTCATCCATATGGCAACCGTGACAGTAAAAACACACTTCTTGTATTTTGTTACTGAAAATAAATATTCAAAATAGTGTGGAATGTGGATAAATTAGCGTGGGGCAACCTAATTGCACTTATCAATGTAGACATGAGAAATTCATCCCAACACCTTTACATCCGTCCGACAGATGTCCATCCATCCAGTTCTCCTCCTCCTCCTCTGACGCGGTCCTCCTTCGTCTCTCTCCTGCGAGGAAGACGCAGGGTAAACTTGGGAGGGCAGACGCGCCGAGCCAAGCAGCGTGCCAGAAACAAAATTTAAAGTGCCATCTCTCCCTCAGGCTCCAAGTTTCAACTATCCAGAGATTTCTTCAATTCTCTCTCTACACATTCATGGCTAAATTGATGGCTAAATTGCACCTTCATAGCGATTTGAGTTAGGCTTTTGGTGCTGCTTTGCACCAGATCGACCACTGCAATTGGCTGCAGCCAAGGGTTTGGAGGATTGGTGGGACGAGTGAAAGAGGGAGGCGATTTGAAACAAGGCCGGGGTGTCTGTCTTCTTGGAAAGCTTCTAGTATCTCAGGTAGGATTAGCAACAACGTCAGTGGATGTGCCTACCGACACTGCCCTTGTTTAGTAGTCCTTTTGGTGCTTTTGCTCTGCCTCCATCCAGGTTGAATTGTTGGACATCTAGCAGGTGTGGGAACCATGCATATTTGTGGACAAAAACCCGTCTGATGTAAGAGGATCATGGGCGGTGACTTCTTTATTAGTTGTATACACATCCTGAAGCATACCCGTAGATGAGGTGAAGTTTTCTGGAGTTTCTGGGAGAGATCCGCTATCGAAGAATCTGCAACTATTTACAAAGTGCTGAAGTATGTGTAGGGAGTGGTCGATTGTATGTGACTTCTTTGCTTCATTAGATAATCGGCACGACGAATCTTGAGGTAAAACCCGACGACAAGGCTTGGGGGTCTAAATTCTTAACGGGTTGTCGGTAGCTAGAATCTGTCGGTAGTTGATATTCATGTAATTAAAATGGTCTCATCGGCTCAAGAGAGGATGCAGGCGTTTTAATTTGAAGATTTTGCAGTTGTGATTGATTGTGTTCTCCTTGAAAATTTGGGTTCAGATTGTAGTGACGAGGAGGAGAAGAGGGTGGGAGAGTTGTGATGGTGAGGTGGCACTTACATGTTCATGAGCGAGGAAATCGCCAAGTACTCCGTGATTTGAGGTAGAAAGTTTGTTTGATTGAGTATTTTTCGACCTTATCTAAATCGAATTGCTCAAAATCTTAGGAAGTTGAGGGAACTTGCTTGTCTTATTAAGTTTATTTTTTAGACGGGAGGAAGAAGGTGGAGAATTCGACCTCTTCAAGTTATTTTCTGTTCCATCTAACACTTCAGAGGATTTGTGAAACGAGAGCTAAACGCCAGCTTCAAGCGATTCCTCCAGATGACAACTCTAGCTTGGAGCTCTTGTTGGATTAGAAAATTTCAGATGTGGCTCTGAAGGTGGAAGTCAGGTTTGTTGTAGGAACTGTGTCATGGTGGTTTGGAGTTTTTATTTATTGAATACCAGTCTTGGGTGTTTGCTACATGGGAGAGCTGTCTGAAAATTATTTTTGTTGTGGATTGTTAAGCAGGATAAACGACAGCTTGAGATGTTCGACTTCATGTACGTTCATGATTCTCGTCTTCACTCTGGCTTTATCTGCTTCCCACATTGCTTTGCATCCTCTTTGTAACTTTTTTTCGATGGTTTTGCTCTCTTTGATGGAAATAGTCTTGAACTCTGAAAATCGTAGCTACACTTATGGTAAATTCTGGGGGCATACTTATAGTGTGACTTACCCCCTTTGATGCACTATAGTTGTGGCCCATAGTATACACCATCACACACTAAAATAGTATGGAACCTTATACTTGAAGCCCAGGATTTGGTGCCCTCACCAGAGCCGGTAACACCTTCACCCATAATTATCTCAGATTAAGTATTTGGAGCAAAGCTAATATTTGTACAGTATGGACCCTCTTGTGATATTTCTGGGCAAGGTGGTTTTCCAAGTTCGATAATGCTTCGGGATTTAATTCCCTTGCAAAGCAAGCATTCCTCATGAACATCATGCAAGTTTTTAGGTCTTTGATCATGTTGATTTTGGTGGTGATGGTGATTATAGGTACAACAACTAATAGCATACTTGACTTCAAGCTGAAATATTATGGTATTAAAATTTGGAATTGTTGTGCAGGAGTAATACTCGGTGGACATAGTTTCCAACTGTCCATCATTCAAGCTAGTGCAGGTGAGCTGTAGTTTCTTGCATACTTGAATTGCGTTCAGCCATGATGATTGACCGGTCTTTACGGCTGTAGATGCTGATTTCTTCCCTTTAATTTGATGGCAGTAGTGAATTTTCGCAGTGAGTCCTCTTTGACAGCAGGTAAACTGAACTTAATTACTACCATATCCAGAAAGATTCTGAAGGCGAAGAGTTTGTTTGCGATTTGTGAATTGTGAATTGTTTGCCTCTCGTTGATTGGTAGGTAAGTTAACGTTGTTGTTCCTCGGCAGCAGAGGGGTTGGTGGAGTTAGTGGCCAATTGCCCACCATTTCAGCAGAGGTGCAATGAGCTGTGGTTTCTTGCATAGACTTGAATTGCGTTTTGGCAGTTATGATGGTTTGGTCTCTACGGCTATTGATGATTTCCTCTCTTAAATTCGATGGCAGTCAATGGTCACAGTGAATTTTTTGTCCACAATAGATAATTTTAACTTAATGACTGCCATGCCATGCATAGACTTGAAATTGTGTTTTGTCAATGATGAAGGTTCATTCTTCAAGGCCATTGATGATTTCATCTCTTTCGTTGATAGTCAATCGCCACAGTGAAGTTTCGTGCATAGTACATAAACTTACCTTAATCACTGCCATGGCCAAAAAGATCAGAAGGTTCCGTGGCCTGTGAAGAGTCTGGTTGTTGCGGATTGCCTCCTGCTGATTGGTAGGTAAGTCTATTAATTGGTTTTTAGTGTCGGGATGTTGAAATGAGAGAAGGAAGGAAGGTGTCTATGTAGTGGTGATGATTTCCTGGACTATCTTATCTTGGTTCTTTGCTAAAAGTTGGGCTGAATTCATTTCCCCCCTCGTTAGTGTCGGAAAGTTCACTTGTCGCATCACAAGTGAATGGCGGGTCGATGTGTACTAAGTCATCTCTGTAAGTTTCTTGAATTGTTGGGGAGAATATCGCGCTCTCTTGTCTCAATTTCTGGAAGTAGTACTTTGTCGGTATGACTTGTCTGTGGCCTTGCGTGCTTGCACTCTTTGATTCTTCTCTTTGATTTGTCGTGAGTTATTTGGTACAGGCAGAGATGGCCGACAGTGAATTGCTGACAATGGCAAGCAAGTTGCGGGGAGGATTCATTAGGCCTGTTGCGTTGAATGCTAAACTTGCAACTTTATGAATGTCTTTCTTGATTGTCGAACATGAGAAAGAGCCTCTAGTGCACTGGAATTCTAATAAGTGTGCTCCGGGATCGTGGATATGTCAATCAGTGGTGTTAGCATGTACATGCGAATAATCTAGTGCAATGTCAATTATGGGTAATTGCACTCACTCAGAATCATGGGTACATTTGTTGCAGTTGTAGGTTGGACAACCCCGGGTATTGCTTTGTGTTGGTACGCAATCCTGTAAGGCATACAGTTGTTAATCGGTGAGTTTTTCTTGGTCTTTAGCTTATATTGATCAGTTTATACGTCTTCAAATTTGTCTTGCACTAGGAAATCTATGATGAGACATCAACAACTTTGTCAGTATTTGGTTTAGGGACGCAATCACAGTAGCTAGTTCAGGGAAAGACTCATTGAATCTAAATGAATCAGGGAACTAATCACTCTGATTGTCACAATACCCAGTTGGCTTCAGTACAAAGTCCAGACTATGTTCTAAGTAATTTATGTTTTGTTCAATGGCTATTAAAAGCCAGATCACTTCACCACCTTTTGTCATGTCCACCATGGTTCAATGGACTCTTTGTAATACCAGTATTAGTTGCAAACGTTGCAAATTAATATCAGGAAAGGTCTTTGTTTCGTTTAGTTTTGTCACGTTGGGGAATTCCCACACCTCAGGGTTGTAATCACACCTATTACCATTCAAGAATCCTCGATGAAGAGGGTGCACAAGAGGTTTGACAGCTATTGGACCAAACGGGATGAAACTCTAATATTCAAGAAAATCTTGTCACTGGAATTCAATACAAAAAGGATAAATTGTTCATTTTGAGTACTTTGGTACCTAGAGCAACTGAAGATGCCGGCATCCGACCATAAGATACTTGAATCTGCAGTGGGGGTCTAAGGGGCCCACGGAAACAAACACTACTATCTTAGTAACGTGAAGTTAGTCACAATCTATTTTTACATTTCGATTCTAATACTTTATTAAACAATAAATCATCCTAAAATTTGACCCATGCACAAAATACAATGGGCCATGGTATTTTCTACTCATACTAACTTTCAGCTCATAGTAATAGGTGTAACAGTGTAGGACACAAGTGACAAACTGTATCAATCAACAAGCAATGTGTTTAGAGGTATTGACACTTGATATGCTTATTGTGGTTCAAAATGAATGAATGGGTGAACAATGAGTAACTTAGAAAGACTAGATAACTGCATTAAAGAGTCTTATTAGTGTGGGTGGAAAATTATGGTGGAAATAATTAGCTTGGGCCACACTAATTTCCTAGTTAAGGTAGAATTAGCATGGGTCCAAGACTTTGGGTGATCCTCCAAGTCTTCATGAAGACTTCTGACCAACACATTGAATATTAGTTATTGGACAAATTTTGCAAAAAAATAAAATCACCCCATTATTGTTTTAGAATAACAATTATTGTGGCCCACCCTAATTTTCTACAAGAAATTTAGCGTGAATTGAATATTAATGTGGGCCAAATTAATTTTTATTATAAGAATCAACATGGGCTCTAGAAAATTATTGTGGCCCACAATAATAAGACTATCTAATGTAGTGGGAGGAGAGTGGATGATGAACTGTGGAAGCGGCGAGTCATCTTCCTACTCAAGTTGGTTATTGGTTATAACCAATTAGGTCATGGACATAATATGGGAATTTTAAATATGTTGCATCTCCATGGATGAAAAATTGGAACAATGTTGATATCCCTTGTGCTTTTGGACGAGCGATAAGTTCTGAATAAACGATCCATGCCTTGTCATTGGTATTCGTGAAGGCATGACTTGCCAGATAACCAACTAAAAAGAGTCTAGATAGGCTTAGATAGGACTCACGGATGGTTTCAAATTGAGGTTTTTGTTGTGAGAGTTTCATTTAGAGTGCATGCCAATGTTCTAGTAGGTTCCTTTGGGATAGAGAAAACTACAAGCGTGTCATGTACGGTAGACAGTAAGGTGGATGGGTCTTGAGTGGTTCATTCTCTTAATTGGACTGCTACATTTGATTGATATGTGGTTCGGTAAGGAACAAAGAGTATACATCATAAAGACACATGTTTAAAAGAGATTGGACTGCGTCTTCAAATATTAGTAACTACTCTACACTTAATATCGAACTCAATTGGGAGGACCTATGTATCCAGTTAAGAAATCAACAAACATGCACTTCCGATAACCATAACTAGATAAGGTGGGGTTTGTGATGCCACTATTAGTCAACGGTGTCATTCCAATCTTTGTTGCGTTTTATTCAGAGTTGATTATGAGATGAATTCTTTCATTTGGGTTCCTCTGTTTTGATGTTTGGTCAAGTGTCTCATACCAGTCTATTGTGCATAGCAACTCATTGCTACCATCTTTCTTGGTCATTGATTGCATGAAAGATGTAATTCATGTTTTGATAGAAAAATTTGAATTTTTGGGTGCATCATGGTCGTCCTGTGTTTTGGAAAATAAAAAAGGAAACACATTCTACATATTGTCCGCATTTTGGATTTGGTTGCAAGGGTGTAGTAATTTGGAGAATCTTAAAATGTTGGGGTGACGATACCTGTATTTGATGTATAGTGATTTTTTATCATTTGAATTTCACACTTCAAGGAGAATGTATAGCCGATCAAGTGAGTGCATCCAAGTACCTTCTACTCTTGGATTATCTTCTTGAATCATGATTTCACCCTGTTCTTAATTGTCATTTAGTTTGTGTTGCCTAGTGGTTTCATGTTTTGGGTTCCAAGTTTTTGGTGATAGTCCGAGTATTGAAAATGGGCTAGGAATGATCTTATGAGTGGTTGTACATACTAATAGGTCTCAATGTGATGAATTTATCTGGTTTCTTATAAAAATACTATTATCGAGCTATTAAGGACATAAATATGAGTAAGACTAATTCTTGTAAAATGTAATGTTAGACCTTTCAATAATTTACCTTATTGGAATGGAATGGAGACTCAATATTAAGATGTTGAGGCATTTGTTGGGGTTTAGGGTCCATAGGTGTATGCCCCACACATGTGTGTTCATGGTCAAGTCAATGACATCATTCACTCTGTGACAATGATGTCTTGGGGTTTGTAAGAAGAGGATTATGTAAGGAGGGTTGTACCAGCTATTTCTCTAGCAACAATTCCTTTGGTGTTGGTTTGCATATGGTAATGAGGTTCTTGCACATATGATTTCCATGCATCATGAGGATCTAAATAAAGTTGAAGTTGTGTATTCTATAAGGTTCATGGAGACATTTATGATATTATCAGTGCAGGACAATCCAAATGGAAAATAGAAGGAGTGCTTCATTTGAAAAAAAAAAACAGAAAAAGAAAAGGAAAATAGAAACGGATGATGTCAACAAAGCGTTGGAGCTTGATTCACAAGATTTGAGCCCAGAGGCATTGGGCCGTTATGATGTTTTTTTGAACCACCGCGGACCGGATGTAAAACGTTCTTTTGTTTCTCACTTGTATGGTACACTTCGGGAACGCGGTTGCAATCCATTTTTGGATGCTAAATCTCTTATTAAGGGGAACCATGCCTTGAACTCGATCAATGAGGCTCTTCGTGGGGTTCGTGTGCATCTGGCAATTTTTTCTAAGGGTTATGCTGAATCGAAATATTGTCTTAATGAGCTGTTCGATATGATGAAAACCCCCGAGAAGGTTGTCCCCGTTTTTTTCCAAGACGTTGAGCCTGTGCATCTTCGTTGCATTGAATGTGGACCCTTTGCCAATGCTTTTGAAAAACACTTGGAAAAAAAACGAGACGAGGATGTAGAGAGGTGGAAGACTGCCCTATTGGAAGCTTCTCATCTTACAGGATTTCAACATTTCGAGTACAAGTAAGCACCGCATGGACCTCTATAAATGTTTAGTGTAGAATTTGATTAAACGTTCACAAGTGTTAATATTCCATCATTTATGGTTGCTTGGTGGTGTGTTCATAGATTGTACAATGTGTTGTATCCCACTGATTTCCAATGGATATTTGGGGTCACAGAGATGAATTTGCACTCGTGAAAGATATTGTGGCTAGAGTTTTGGAAGCTTTTGGCCCAACTCAACTCCGTCCTGCGCGGTACCCAGTGGGTTTAGAGCAATCATCAAAGGTGGTGTTGGACATTTTGAACCGCATGGGCAACAATGTGGGTGCTGTAGGCATAACTGGCACGGGAGGGATTGGCAAAACGACTCTTGCCACATATGTATACAATGAGCAAAACAATTTTACTTGTCGAAGTTTTTTGAAGGATGTGAAGGATGCAAACATGGTGAATCTTAAATCAAAAATGGTGTGGGACTTGCTACAAGAGGATATGAAAAAGATTGGTGATTTTGAGCGTTGTTTTGAACAAATCAAGAAAAAAAAACTATTTGTAGTCGTTGATGACATTGTAAAACGTAGTCAATTTGATGAGCTTATACCAGAGATGAATAATCTTGCCAAAGGAAGTCGAGTGTTGATCACATCTCGCGATCAAAACCTATTGAACAACATAATGAGGGATGCTGGAGAGAAGGAGTTGCACGAGGTGCGAGTATTGGGCCCATCAGACTCTCTCCAACTTTTTATGAAGACTGCCTTTCATAATGATATTCCAAGTGCTAAACTTCATGATTTGTCACGCCATATAGCAAAGGCATGTGGTGGCTTACCTTTAGCATTGGAAGTTATTGGAGCGTCTTTGTTTGACAAAAGGGGGGATGAAAGATTTTGGGAGGAGGCAATCATGACACTCCACAAGAATGACGATATCTTGGATTGTCTCAAATTGAGCTACAATAGTCTTGGTGAAGTTGAACAAGAAATGTTTTTGGATATAGCCTTCTTTCTTGTTGGTACGCCTAAGGACGTGACATTGGATTTTTGGAACTCAGATGATTACTTTAGCCCTGCATTTACACCATTGTACAAGCTTATTGATAGGTGTCTACTTAAGGTGGATGAGAATGGTTTCCTTACTATGCATGATCTTTTGCGAGACATGGGACGTGATGTGGTCGTGAAGAAATCACCACGGTATGAAGGGCAGCAAAGCCACTTGTGCAATCCTTCATCTGTCATTAAAGTTCTTGAACAAAACAAGGTAACAATCATGACAATCTTGACATATTTACCATATGTATTTGTCCATGTCGTCAAATTCCCTTGAAATCTCTTATGTTGACTCACAACACATGTATCAATTGTGTACAAGAATCAAGGCAACTTATTTGTTGGAAGGATAGTTATGTTAAGAATATAATAAAACCTAGCGAAGAGAAGAAATTGGGTAGATGTTTTAGTTGATGTTTATGGAACAATTTGGTGCACAAATGATAAGTAGTACTTGTTTCCAAGGTATTACGAGTATTAAGTATTATGCAACAAAGGACTTTGCTTACATATGTTAGGTTCTCTCGCAGGGTACTGAAAAAGTGCGAGGACTCACAACAAGTGGAATTAAAAAAAGAGGAAACGGAAATGAAGCAATTTGGCAAGCTGAACATTTTGCAAGTTTGAATGAACTCCAAATTCTCATATTGGAAGATTGTGATGTGAAAGGCGATTTTTCAAAATGGTCCAAGGAATTGAGATGGTTGCAATGGAGGCATTTGAATCTCATTGAGTTGCCTCATGATTTACAATTACCCAACTTAATAGTGTTGGATCTTGCACACAATGAAGACCTTTATTGTATTTGGCCCAAAGACTTTGAAATACAGGTAAAACTCTCATTGAACTTGACGCATGGATTGTGAACCTTCTACAAAAAAGATGAGTGTAAGTTTCATGTATTGAAGTGATGAAGTAATGAAGGCTAGTCACATGGGTTTCTATGAAAAATTTGCTATAAGAGTTTTGTGAATAAAAGTAGTTATGAAGAAAATAATAGGTGTAACATTTCTTGTATTGCATCTTCAATTTGTGTTCCTAGATTGGAATGAGTAGATTGAAATTGGTATAAGTCATACTTGGGTTGCCCATTGATATGCTCTACAATGATAGAGCAATTGTTGATATAAACTATTTGCATGTTTATAATCTTCATGGTTAACTTGGTCTTGTTGCCATTTTTCATTGTACATAACAGAAAAAACCTCACAAGAATGTGGTTGCTATGTTGTAGATTCCGTTTCCAAGGTTGCATATGCTAAACCTTCAAGGATGTTGCAATCTTCGAGAGCTACCTACGTGGATTGGTGGGCTCACGAAGTTGAGAGTTCTAGACATATCGGACTCAGGAGTGCAAGAACTTCCGGAGGAATTTGGGGAACTACAAAGTCTTGAAGTATTCAAAGCACGTGGTTGTTCTTCCTTGTCGAGGTTACCGGAATCATTTGGTCAGTTGCCAAAGTTGGAAATATTGGACCTCGTCGGTTGTGGAAAGCTTCAAAGCCTACCTACATCTATTTGTGGGCTTACGAAGTTAAGAGTTCTACACATATGGGATTCAGGATTGGAAGAACTTCCGGAGGATTTTGGGAAACTACAAAGTTTTGAATACTTCAATGCAAGTGGTTGTTCCACTTTGTCAAGATTATCGGAATCATTCGGTCAGTTGCCAAACTTGAAAAGTTTGGTCCTCTATAATTGTCGCTGGCTTCAAAGCCTACCTACATCTATTGGACGGCTCACGAAGTTGAGAATTCTAGACATATCGCATTCAAGAGTGCAAGTGCTTCCAGAGGATTTCAGGGAACTACAAAATCTTGTAGAATTCACTGCAAGTTGTTGTTCTTCTTTGTCAAGGTTACCGGAATCATTGGGTGAGTTGCCAAAGTTGGAAATATTGGACCTCGTTGGTTGTGAAAAGCTTCAAAGCCTACCTACATCTTTTGGTGGGCTCACGAAGTTGAGATTTCTAAACATATCGCATTCAAGAGTGCAAGTGCTTCCAGAGGATTTCGGGGAACTACAAAGTCTTGTAGAATTCACTGCAAGTAGTTGTTCTTCTTTGTCAAGGTTACCGGAATCATTGGCTCTTTTGCCAAACTTGGAAACATTGGACCTCGCTAGTTGTGGGAAGCTTCAAAGCCTACCTACGTCTTTTCGTGGGCTCACGAAGTTGAGAGTTCTAGACATATCGTACTCAGGAGTGCAAGAACTTCCGGAGGATTTTGGGGAACTACAAAGTCTTTTAGACTTCCATGCATATGGTTGTCCCTTGTCAACGTTACCAGAATCATTGGGTCTTTTGCCAAACTTGAAAATATTGCACCTCGCTCGTTGTGACCACCTTCAAAGCCTACCTACATCTTTTGGTGGGCTCACGAAGTTGAGAGTTCTAGACATTTCGGACTCAGGAGTGCAAGAACTTCCAGAGAATTTTGGGGAACTACAATGTCTTGTAGACTTCAGTGCAAGTGGTTGTTCTTCTTTGTCAAGGTTACCGGAATCATTCGGTCAGTTGCCAAACTTGAAAGGTTTGCTCCTCTATACTTGTTGCCACCTTCAAAGCTTACCTACATCTTTTGGTAGGCTCACAAAGTTGAAAGTTCTAGACATATCGGATTCAGGAGTGCAAGAACTTCCGGAGGATTTTGGGGAACTACAAAGTCTTTTAGACTTCAATGCAAGTGGTTGTTCCTCCTTGTCAAGGTTACCGGAATCATTTCACGAGTTGCCAAACTTGGAAATATTGCACCTCACTCGTTGTGGCCAGCTTCAAAGCCTACCTACATCTTTTGGTGGGCTGAGGAAGTTGGGAGTTCTAAACATATCGGACTCAGGAGTGCAAGTGCTTCCGGAGGATTTTGGAAAACTTCAAAGTCTTGTAAACTTCGATGCAAGTGGTTGTTCCTCCTTGTCAAGGTTACCGGAATCATTTCATGAGTTGCCAAACTTGGAAATATTGCACCTCGCTCGTTGTGGCCACCTTCAAAGACTACCTACATCTTTTGGTGGGCTCACAAAGTTGAGAGTTCTAAACATATCGGACTCATGAGTGCAAGAACTTCTGGAGGATTTTGGGGAACTACAAAATCTTGTAAACTTTGATGCAAGTGGTTGTTCCTCCTTGTCAAGATAATTGCAATTGTTTCATGAGTTGCCAAACTTGGAAATATTGCACCTCGTGCGTTTCATCAGTTGCCAAACTTGAAAGGTTTGCTCCTCTATACTTGTTGCCACCTTCAAAGCCTACCTACATCTTTTGGTGGGCTCACGAAGTTGAGAGTTCTAAACATATCAAACTCAGGAGTGGAATAACTTCTGGAGGATTTTGGGGAACTACAAAGTCTTGTAAACTTCGATGCAAGTGGTTGTTCTTCCTTGTCAAGGTTATTGGAATCATTTCATGAGTTGCCAAATTTGGAAATATTGTACCTTGCTCGTTGTGGCCACCTTCAAAGTCTACCTACATCTTTTGGTGGGTTCACGAAGTTGAGAGTTCTAAATATATCGGACTCATGAGTGCAAGAACTTCTGAAGGGTTTTGGGGAACTACAAAATCTTGTAAACTTTGATGCAAGTGGTTGTTCCTCCTTGTCAAGATAATTGCAATTGTTTCATGAGTTGCCAAACTTGGAAATATTGCACCTCGCGCGTTTCATCAGTTGCCAAACTTGAAAGGTTTGCTCCTCTATACTTGTTGCCACCTTCAAAGCCTACTTACATCTTTTGGTGGGCTCACGAAGTTGAGAGTTCTAAACATATCAAACTTAGGAGTGGAATAACTTCTGAAATAGCTTCTTGCAAAAGATTAAGTAAGTTGCACCCTGTCCTGTCAATTAAGTAACTTCAAGTTTGCATTTTGATGAATAGGGTTTAGGGTTTCCCACGATATTGGACTATTTTTGTGGACTGTTCACATGGATTTATGGTTTATGCAATAGATTCCATTGCGAGTACGGACCAATAGATAGGACAAGTGAGGCGAATAAGGAGGTGGACAAGATATTTGCGAGCGCTTTGAAGTCAAAGCTATCTACAAACCAAAAAAAAACCAAAAAACGGGTTGAAAAGCAAAACAAGAAGGCCGAGAAAGAATCTGCGAAGCAAGTTGCCCTAGATGCCAAGAAGACGGAAGAGCGAAAGAGTAGAAAGACACCTCTTGCTCCACCTTTAGTTGTCCCAGCTGTTTCTTCAGTTTCAAACTCTGATACAAGTTGTCCTACATCTCTAACAGGGCTACCACTGCCAATAGGACCGACAAAGCAGAGGAGGGCAAGTAGATTGCAAGCCGGTCTAACCTCCAAACGAGGATGCCAGTGCAATTTTGTGGCGAAGCAGTTGTATATGGATAACACTTTATTCGAAATTCAGTACCATGAAACAATATTTTGTACCATCAACAATATGGCCTTTGATGATTAAACCTGCAGCATATGAAATGCCTGAAATAATATTGTCGCATACTATCGCCTGAGTATATTGTTAAAGTAAGTTGTCGGGGCAAAATGAATGATTTGCAAGGCCATTGTCTGTGAGAGATATGGTCTGACAGGAGAGGTTTGAATTCCTGTAATAATTATCAAGAATTCAACCTAAGTGCTAGGGTTGGTAGTCTATTGTCTTGCAAGTATTGTGAGTGATTCACAAGTACAAATAGCCTACTCGGAAAGGCAAAGAACTCTGAGAAGAAACTAAAAATTACGAGTTCAAACAGACTTGAAATAATACATGCAAATGAATTTACAGTCAATTGGTTGAGACCTTTAAATCTGGAATGTGACAACACAAACTGAACCATTTGATGGAATGTCTTTGAGTGTGGAACTAAGGCAAGTCATCAATGAAGTTTGTGCGTTGGCTATATTACTGAAAATTTGACGAGGACACGGACTTCCTCAGGCTATATTATTTGTAGATCATACCTTAACCCTTGGCAAGATAGGAAAGGGTTCGAATACCCAAGACCATTGATTACGAAGAGGTGGGAGATGATCAACAATTTTACTAAAGGGAATCCTGATAAGTGCACTGAGAATCAATCATGAATTTATGCAATTCCATTGTGAGTTACAAAAAGGATAATACCTAGTTACGCAACATACTCATCCATAGTCTTGAATCTGATTAAAAAGGCTGTACTTTTAACAAATTATCTGACAAGGAAATGAGGGTGCAAATTGAGCATTAAATTCTTCATAGTAAGTTGGAAGAACCATGCTATAAAAAACCTAACTAGTAAGTGTGGTTTGATTTACAATTGCTCTAAGGGATCTTAAGATTACTTTGATAAAAACATGGCCAAAGACTATAGTCAGACAACGTAATTAAAAGCATAAGGTAATTAAAGAAGAGAGAAAATCTTGAAAGGATGACTGCACTACAAGTTCAAGTTACACTAAAGAGGATTAATCCATACAAGACCATTGACAACACCAAAGTGCCCTTGGCTTTGATAAAGAGACAAAAATGGGACAAAGTTTACAAGACTTTGTAGTTCTCCAAAATCCTCCAGAAGTTCTTCCACTCCTGAGTCCAATATGTTTAGAACAACTCTCAACTTCATGAGCCCACCAAAAGATGTAGGTAGGCTTTGAAGGTGGCCACAATGAGTGAGGTCCAATATTTCCAAGTTTGGCAACTCATGAAACGATTCATGTAACCTTGACAAGGAAGAACAACCACTTGCATCAAAGTTTACAAGACTTTGTAGTTCCCCAAAATCCTCCAGAAGTTCTTCCACTCCTGAGTTTGATATGTTTAGAATTCTCAACTTCGTGAGCCCACCAAAAGATGTAGGTAGGCTTTGAAGGTGGCAACAAGTATAGAGGAGCAAACCTTTCAAGTTTGGCAACTTGTAACGTGTATTTACTTATTTATTATTTATTTACTATTTACAACCTCTAGTTCAACTAAACTCCTTTGCTAGAAGACTAGAGGCTCCACCCTAGGTGCTCTAGTAGTTCTACAAAGTAAAGGGAGTTACTACTAGTTGAGACTATGGTGTTACACTAGGTTATCACCTCATAAGTAACGACCATGAGTTATATATATATTTATACTTAGAGTTATATATATATATGCAATGATGAATATGAGATAAGTGAAATTCTTAATTGAAAATAATGAAAGATAAATAAAATAAAAAAAGATTTTGATGTATGCTTGGATTGGATTAAGTGTCATTATAATTAAGGAAGGATTATTGAGCCCAAATGGACGAGGATCCTTTGGAAGACTTGAACAATATGAAAGACAATTGCCTAAGCTCTCGAACTTCGTGACTGACATAATGGATGGAATTAGAGTAACATGAGTCCACTCATGTAGGACGGAATCACACATGACTGAGAAAGCACCAATGAATCCTAAGAGTGTGAATAAAATCTAATGAAGGAGTAAAAGACATAGATTGTTATTAGAAACCTTAATCTAATATGACACTAATCCTTATAGACAATAGCTCACTCTTTCCTAAGACCTAGTACCCCGGTTGTTTCCTTGGGTTGGTTTGGAATGATAGCAAAAGTTTAACTACAACAAAACACCCATTTTTGGGTTATTAAACAACCAACAACAAAGTTGTTTCAAGACTTGGTGGATGATGGGTGGCATATCAAAATTACAACTGGTCCTGACATTATGAGATGCAAAGTTGACTTGAAGACAGTTGTTTTTCGATATCACATTGGTAGATCTATACTATGCACCACATTCCAATTTAATAGAGTACGCATGATATCTCAAGATCTTTGGGAGGCTATGGATCAAGTAGAAGCCATTGTTATTGTGAAGGTCCTCTGCGAACTTGAGGAGATGTAGTACAAACTTAAAGTGGGCCAACATGGTCACTTTCAAATTTACGACAATAAAATCTCATGTGCACTGGTCTGGCTGGTACTCGAGATTTCAACATGTGGATTGTCCGGCAAGGACTTCCCATGGAGAAGGTAATACTATCATTCTTTATTTGCTCTTATATTTAAAAGTGAAATTTTGTGGGTCACATACATTTATAATTCTGGACAAAGTCTGTTTCACCTATCACGTGAGTCCCACTTTACTAGAAATATGCAGTGCCAACTTTTGTCAATATGTATCAAGAAATTCTGGTTTCTGATCAATCAATCATATAATTACACTACTTGTCTTGCAGTTATATTTGATTCATCTTGGTTTAGGCAAATACATCTTCTAATATCAATGTTTTCTTCTTTGGCAAGTCACAGATTAATACAAGAACAGAGAAAGCAAGGCTTCTGAGGTCACTGTGGAGCAACCTGCAAGAGTTTGTTGCATTCTTTTTTATTAATAACTCTTCATCATCAAATGCAATTGCCATCAATTTCCTCCTCAAACAATGGAAAATCTGACTCAAGATCATTACCATAGGCACCTTCACTGGATGTTGCTGCACCTAGTGAGATGTCACGTTCATCTCCATTTGTTCTTGGATCCACCTGCTTCCAACTCTATCACACTGAGCTCACCATTCCACTGCATGCTCACAAGCACTTGATTCAAGTGAATGCCAAGCTTCAATTTGGGCTTCCAGTTCAAGATTTTGTTGATCATCTACAGTATCCTAGATTTTTTGCTCTCGAAACCTATACTAGATGATTCGGTACCAATGCTCTTAGGTTTGTAGAATGGGAATTTTTTTGGTTTTGCCTCCATTGTGTTGGGTGAGTCTGGTATGCAGATTTTGCTGCTTTGTGTGAACACTCCATGCCTTGGCATGACCATATCGACAGACTATCATATTGGGCCACAAACCAGGGTGTGCTTTATGAGCACATACTGTCCAAACTAGACACTGATTTTAAATGTAAAACTTGGCTTGAACAATTCAAAGTTTGTGTAATACTATCACATTTATATGGTAATGTTGAGTTAAGTAGATAGCAAGAGTGACGTTGTACATACCATGTAAGGGTGAGATGTTGTTCACCAAAAAACCTGATAAATTTTTGACCCCACTTCTCAGTTTTTGTCTTGTAGGTATTGATCACTTCATCTGAGAGACTTAGGCCAGTGAGATATGGGTGTAGGTTCTCAAATTCCTGCCATATTTCAATTTTTCCTCTTCTTTGAGATCCATCATCAATAAATTTTCTCTCTGCTGCAACCAGATCCTTCCACACTCTATCATATGACACCCTCTCTACACTAAATATTGTATTTAGTGTCGTCAATTCTATTGTCTAGCTCAATACTAAATGTAAATCGCCCATTCAGTATCACCAACATTATTTGTCATTCCTTGTTAAAAAAAAAATTGGGCATTGTAAACTTATGATGTTGCAATTACTGTCGCTTACTAAATGTATTTTAATCCAAATTTCAATCATTCATGACAATATTTCATGATAGAATTGTTAGGATGCAGAATGTAACAAACTAAAAGTAGATGAACTGAAATTAATTTGGGATCAGATAACTTGTAAACTTATTCATAAGAAGTGTCATTAGAAAAGTTACCAGTGATATAAAATACAATATGGCCCTAAATACTTGATCAGTGTAGTGTGGGCCACTTTAAATGATGAACAGTGTAGGCTACTCTAGATGATCTATGTGGATCAATGATGAATAATGTGGGCCACTCGAAATCAGAAGCTTAGTGTAGTTGCCCATAAACCAAAATCCATCGTACCTGATGCTATCAACCCAGCTCCTGCATGGCTCCTTGTTATGCTCAGCTAGCTTCCCATGCTCTTGCAAGCTGTGAGCCTCAAAAACTCAACTTCCTCCGAATACCTTCCACAATTTCGGGAGGAGTCATGCTCGCGTCCATTTCCAATATATCGTCCTCACCTTCCTCGAGCTTCAATGCGTCGATTTGCGATTGCAGCAAAACTGCAGGCATGAAGTGTATCCCTGTGATTTCCCTCGCGATCAATCGTGCAGAAAGCAGCTCCACGGTCGCGTTCAAATACACAAACACGAGATTGGAATTCAAAGTCCTCCGACTACTGTCGTTTTGAACACCACCACCTGAGGGGACAACTCACATACTATAAGCAGGGGCATCGGCAAAATGAGGCTCTGGTGACTTATACTAAGCTCAGAATAAAGCACAAGGTTGTTATTATAAGGTATGTGATTTAACGATGTGATTTAATGATATTATAAGGTATGTGATAAGGTATGTGATTTAACATCCCAGATGATCATATCCTACGACCCATGCATTCTAAATCCTCCTACTATTCCTGTATTATTCAATACCCCCAGTGAATGTGGAGGTCAAACCATGTCAAATAAGATCTCATCGGGATCATCCTTCTGAGCTTTTTCCAACAAGATCAACACACTTAAAATGGGGCCACCGATGCGACTGATAGTTCAGATGTTGGGTTGAGCAGCCTGGAAATTGTGTTGCAAACCATACTTCGACTTGACACATCAGTGTTGATTGAAGTATTTACAAAAGAAAATAATCATAATAGAAGAAAGTAAATTGCTTATTATAAAACTTGAGTTGCCCCACCGTTGGATGCTGCCATAGCCTGTGGCTGGAACTCAAAGTCGGCAGTTCGAAGAAAGTCCCTATACTTTGGTTTGAGTGCCGAGCATGCCAACACAGTGCGTTCCCCTCTTAGAACATGGTCTATCAACAGGTCTCGCAGTGCTTCCAACCACGGCATGCGGTCTTCATCAGTTAGTGCAACCCCATTCTTCATCTTCTCTGCAGTTTCTCACAAATGCAACAAACTCAACAGATCAACTCCAACCCAAAATAGGGAACGCAGATAATACTTGTATTTGTTAGACTATAAGCTTATGTAGTCATCTTTCCAATGATGTGGCACCTTTACAGAATTTTCTTTCTGTAAATAATAACTAAAGATTATTAAGGGGGCCCACTTGTGAAAGTAGAGGGGTTGGTAGGAATTGGGTGATGGTGACACCCAATTTCTGGAAGTGCAAATGCCATGTAAAACCCAAGACCATACCTCTAGAGGATCTGCACCCATTAAGGAGAACAGAGGTTGCTTTCTGAAATGCTAGTAAGCTCTGGCATCATTAGAAGAAATGAAGTGCATATTGTGAATGGTTAGTTGTGCACCTTTGTTGGCAGAAGAATGGAAATTATCCGCATCGTAGAACTTGCAGTGGGCTTTTGCAGCAAGGAGCTCCCCCACAGTTCTGTGCAACATGTAAGTACCATCACAGAACACACAGTGATTCAGTAACCAAAAAAAAAGGTGGAGAATCAGTTGACAAAAGCTGCAATGAAGAAGACTAAGAAAGTAGAGAATACCTAACCTTGGCTATCTAGTGGGTGGGTAAAATCAGGATGTGAACTTACGACTTGCCGGCACCCGAGATACCCATGATGACAACAGCCTGCCCTGCCCCCATCTTGGAAAGCCCGAACTCCAGAACAATTTAGTGCAATTGTTCTCCTCAAGTTACAGCATCAGCCCAATCCACCTTTAAAGGTTATCAGACTAAGTGAATCCCATCATTATGGTCGCTGCAGCCGCTGCAATTGCACTCAACTTCCTGAGGTAAGATTGACAAGCCCGCCGGTATAAGAAGTTGTAATTACCAAAGTTGTGCTGGAATATAGGTGAATGCATGGTATCAAAGAACCTACCCGACTGGTATCAAAATCGTAATACCAGTCAGATATCGATACTTGGTGGGTATCACTAGATTAGAGAATCTGTGTACATGTAGGTGATTAATCGGGTCAATACCATCAAATTCCCAATTTGATACTAAGGCAATTTTACCTAGGTGAGAAGATTCTTGGATGATACCCAAGTGGTATTAAAAAAAAGTGATACCAATCCAACCCCGGTTTGAATCACTGCCAAGAACGCTCTACTGGAACTCCCGCATGGACAAGCTGTGTATCATCCTCTGTGTCTGCCAAAGCATCTACATCGACATAAGGCACTCAACATCAAGTGTCACTGAACACTGTTCGCTGTTCTTATCGGGCACTCCATTTACTGAAAAAAGTATAATTACTTGCCCCAAAGGTCAATTTCGACCATCCCCGTCTCAGATTCAGACCGAGATGGGGGAAATAATTGAATACAGTTGAGGTGATGCTAGAATATAGGGTTTATTCAGATACTTTTTTCTCTGCACCCACTTCTCGTAGGATATGAAACATGCAATTAGAGCAAGAGATGATTAGCAAATCCAAATCGTGCCAGTATCCACATTCCTCATAATTTTCGGAGCTCATATGAATATCTTATTAATTATCAAAGTGAAAATTCTCATGCTCATTGAGCAGTCATACATGTCCCCCCAATCACGCTCACGTTCACTCTTCAATGGTTAGCATATATATTCGAGCACGGAGCCCAATCTGTTTTAAACAAATGTATTTTTGGTGGTTCCAGATTTTTTCTATGTTGGATTTAGACACGTCGACCTTAACAAACCCCAGAAACTAATTGAAAGCCTAAAACTCCACCCAAATAGCATTACTAGGTTACACCGTTACTACTACCCAAGCTACAAATGTAACACTCCACATCACACTGACACATGCATTCACACTGTTTCCCAAGACCCCAGAAACAATGAGGACCGCAGATCACCGAAACCCAACTGTAAATTACACAACCTCACAAACAACAACTTAGCGGGTAGGAAAGTTGAAATCCGTACCGAGAAGCATCCCCTGCATTGCTACCCACATTGAATTCTTAACCACAGCTGCTACCTAATACACGTCTCCACTACACATGCATCCCCGTTCCCTCCCAAGGCATTCGAGAGGAGCAGAAGACCGAGGACTTCGACGACGTTGCGTAGCAGGATATTCAATCCCAAGCAGAAGAAAGAAGCTGCTTGAGAGCATGTGCTCTACTTCCTTGGTTTGGGGACGGACAGGGTTAAGGAAATGGATGGGAAGTGGAGGGGCAATTATCCCATATCGATCGGCGGCGGGAGAGGGTCATCTGAGTATATACAGAGGAGGAGGAGACTGTCGACGCATCTTTGCGCTTGGGGCAATGACGCAGTTAATGAGGTGAAACCGAGACGCGTCAATTGCTGGTTGAAAACTATTTCCAACCCCCCTGCGGTGCCCGCGAGGGCGCCCCAGAATTTCTGAAAGGCCTGCCCTAGGCTCAGGCCTCTACAAAAAAACACTAAATTGGACTGGATGAGCCTTGAATGGTTACTTCCTCTAGTATATGAAACACGCGATTATATAGAACAGGAATGCGGGGCCACAAGTTAAGGTGGATGGGGCTTAAGGGCGCTTCACATTATGGTCGTCCAAGTCGAGAGGCCCTGGGATTGAATGGCCAAACTTTGTTGAGAGTCCAAGGAAATGGGCTGAAAATAGCCAATAGAATATAGGAATTGGAGCCTTCGGCCGGGCATAGTGTGAAGCAGTGATCAGGGAGATTTTTGGGCATCATCAGTTGAGATCCTAGTGTTTGCAAGTCCAACCGGTTACATGTTGACATCCTTCGGTTTTTTATATTAATTTGAGGTATATTCCATAAATTCCTCTAAAGTGATTGGTAATTTTCCTGAAGTCTTGAACTTCAACCGGTTACATGTTGACATCCTTCGGTTTTTTATATTAATTTGAGGTATATTCCATAAATTCCTCTAAAGTGATTGGTAATTTTCCTGAAGTCTTGAACTTCAACTGGTTATTTCTCAACCGGTTCATTTGTAACTAACTGCCGGTTCTCCCCGATCATAGGTGTGAAGCTTCCAAAGGCCAAGCCCAAAGTCCAAACCTTTGCCCATGAACACCCACGGCCTCTCAACTTGGAAGGCCATAGTGTGAAGCTTCCAAAGGCCAAGCCCAAAGTCCAAACCTTTGCCCATGAACACCCACGGCCTCTCAACTTGGAAGGCCATAGTGTGAAGCTTCCAAAGGCCAAGCCCAAAGTCCAAATGAAAGAGGAGCATCCCACTTTATTCCTTGCCCAAAACAACCCCTCCAATCTAACGGCCAAGATCTTGTCAATGTTTGATTTTTTATGAAAAAAAAAATCGACGGCCTCTCGACCATAGTTTGGGTTTTATTTCCGTCGGATCCAAACTTCCTTCGAGAGTCCATCGCCTTGATCTAAAAGTAGGCATTTTAAATTGCGACGGCCTTTGGACTTTGGCCTCTAGTGTGAAGGGTCGAGAGGCCGAACTCTTGGTTTCTTGCAATATGATTGTTGGAAATCGACGGCCTCTCGACCTTCGGCCATAGTGTGAAGCCGCTCTAAGTGGCTCGTTTCGTTTTCTTTCTTAATCGGACCATGTATTTGATTGGTGGTATGTGGGTTGGTAGGGATCAAAGAGCTAACATCATAAAGACACATGTTTAAAAGGGATTGGGCTACGTCTTCAACTGTTAATAATTGCTCTACACTCAAATAGTGAACACCATTGGGAGAACCTATGTATTTAATTAAGAAATCAACAAACATGCACTTCCAATAACCATAGCTAAATTAGGGGAGGTTCGATTTTCATCATGGCTTTTGCAAATGCTTCATTGTAGATTTGCTAATGAAACACAAGTTTTGTTGTGTACGTCTAAACAATATAAGTTGGAGAACATGAAAAACAAACCAAATAACATCCACATACCTCATATACCACATTTGCTTCCTATGCCTTGTATATGTGTGTGCGCTAGGGTGGACTTGATGTGTCCCACATAGGTGGTTTTTTGGTTATGTCTCCGCTTTGTTTTTAATTTCTTGAGAGACCATTTCAGATAAGGTTAAATGGTTATATATCCAAATTGCCCAATTCTCCTTGGATATGAAGCATGTGAATAGTGTAACATGGTTAGCAAATCGAAATCAAGGCCGTAGCCACTTCTCTCATAAAATTTTGGAGCCCACATAGTATGTTATTCGTATCAAAGTCAAGATTCTCATGTTCATTTTAATGGTTGTATAGCCTCCTCCAATATTTATAAAAACAAAATTATGTTGAGTATTGAGCTTGGAATGGTTATCATAGGTCGAGCATGTATTCCAATTTTTTTGTAAACATGTATTTTTGGTGACTATTTTTGGAGCCACACCACACCACAATCCCCTAAAATATAGGTGTCATAATAAGAAAAATAACCATGGGGAGGTCACTCCATTGTTAAGTTGAAAACCACGTGCAAACAAAAAAAAATCTACTTTTTCTAAGTTGCATCACCAAAATGGGTCAAATTTTATCAAATTTTTTTCATAGTAGATATACACGGTATCTATTACATAGTAAAAAACGATAACTAAATTTGATGATCTTTTTATAAAATATACCGTTTCTAACTAGAATGATGCAGAATTGAATAAAAAAAATTACTACAAAAATGAAGATGACTAAAAATTTCAAAAAATATATACAGAAGATATTATCAATGGTTATGTATATGTAGAAAAAATATCATAAATTTTAAAATTATCTATGGCATATAATATACGGGTAGCAAACTTTGTTTGCACATGGTTTTCAACTTGACAATGGAGTGACCTCCCTGTGAAAATAACCCAATAATGGTTGTCTACCTTAAGCTTATAGGTGCCTCTTATTGTTGACATCCAAAATTAAGGGCATAAGGTACTATGCATGTGTTAATCAATTACTTTTCTTAATTGGACTAAAGAATAAACACCATAAACACACATGTTTAAAAGGGAATGGACTACCTCCTCATGTTTTATTAACTACTCCTTGCTCGATAAGGTAGACGTGCCTAAATTGAACACCACAATAATTCGTACACCTATATTTGAGTGGTACATGGCTTGGTGTAGCTCCAAGCATTGATACCAAAAAGACACATGTTTAAGAGAAATTTGACCGCATGCTCAAAGTATGATAACCATTTTTCTAGTCTCGATAGTCAGTATAATTGGGGAGGGGTCAAAATAACATTAAACAAGCACAACAACCTTCACTTCATTAATGAATAAGATAATCATGTGACCTCCAAAATTTATGAGGAAAGTGGCTACAAGCTCAACTTGCACTATTCACATGCTTCATATCCTAGGAGGAGTGGGCTAGTCAAATACAACACTTATCTATGCAGACGGTAGATAAGGCATTGGGAGCAAATGTGTCATGTAACTTGTGGCCCCACATTCTCAAAATCACGAAGTGTTAGGCAAGTTTGTAATATGTTGTTCAAAAAGCACTTTATCCTGTTCAAAAGGTGGGGCAAGACCAAGATAGGTAGCACACATGGATACGCTTACGTGAACATAATGAGTGGTGAGAACTTTTCACTTAGAATTTCCATAATAAATTGAGACATAGTTTAAATCTTGTGAGTTGCATGGCTCCCAAACCCACTTTAGATATATACTCCAATGGATGGGCAACATATAAAGTGGATCACTCTAAGTATCCAAACTCACCAAAGTGTACAATAGGTGATGCTACCTTTACCCTAGTTTCTCCTCACACAACTATTGAAATAATCACAAATTTGAATGGATAAGTGTCATCCTCTATACCTCATGAAGTGCTCATATCTCAAGGAGTTTTTTTTTTGGGGGGGGGGTCAATTTCATCATATTATGATTGCAACTTTCCATCCATGTATAGTCTTTCTAACTTCAATCAATCACATGAAGTATCTCATCAAATGAATGAGATTTGTGAGGTGAGTATGACGGTGGTTTTGAATTTATTTTATATTTCTAACTTCATCATAGGAAGACCCTAAGTACTTTTTTACTAATCGTATAAATGTGATCCCTTGATGGTGCCTCACAACTTCTATGTTGTGGTAACTATCAAAAAACTCTTGAACGTGATTTACCCCTCAAGCAACTTTTTTAAATATGGCGATCTATCGCTAAATTGTACTTCAAAATATAAAAAATATCATTTCTGTGATCATTTCATGGTTTTTCCATGGATAAAATCGCTAGATAATGTTCCCAAATATGATAAAAACTAGATGAAATCTCCATATTTGAGAGGAATGTGCACAAAATTGGATGAATTTTATTATCATCATCCATATGTCGTGTCATCACTTCGATGAATGTAGCCAACATTGTTCTCTTGAGAATTTGAAAACAAACAACCATTGCCCGTTAAGTCCTTTCAGGCATGCAAGGATTAATAATTACAATTTGAGGGTTGTAACTCGGTGACTCCTATTAAAAGCATGGGCACTTTACCTCGCGTCAAAGGCATGATTCAAACTATGATATGAAGACCTAGTTTAAAGGTCACCGGGTGTTTGTTAAATATAGGAGGACTTAAGATCAATGCCTTTCAATGTTGAAATGTCATTTGCAAACAAATGAAAGTTGTTACAAAGCACAAAAAGATGACTACCATAGTTGAGATCTCAAGAATCAAAATGTGTCATCTTTACATGGAACAAATTCACATTTAAGGTTTTGATTGTAAATATTCATAAACAATTTACATCAAGGTGTCAGATGATGAAATTGTGGGTCAAAGTGCAAAACTAGCCTACGTGAACATAGTTTGAAGAATTGAAGTAAAAGTCATGTGTAGAGATGGTGATTTACAATACTAAATATTTTAATTATAAATATAATCAGAATATAATTATACATTACATTACACCACATCTACATGCTATATACAATGTATATCTTTAATTGGAGAGTGTCATGAGATGGATTAAGATATTTCATCAAGGGTCATTTTCTAAGATTTAACTAAAATAATAATAATTATCTTATCTTGTATTGTCTTGGATACAATCTTGTACAAGATTGTATTGTAATTATTATTCTAAGATTGTATCCAAGACAATACAAGATTGTATCGGGACATATTTGGGTTTATATTGGTTTTCAAACGTGATATAAAGGAAGGGTAACTAGAAGGACTGAGCTATTTCGACAAGGGCCATTTTTCTAAGAAATGATTAAAAATAAGAATATAATGTCATGTATTGTCTTGAAGGCCTGGGGCCTTGGGGGCATTTTAGGGTTAATATTGGCTTCTAAACAAGATTTAGGATGGCCTTGTCAACTAAAATGAGCCAATTGGTCCGCTCAATTTAATGTAGGGAACATGATGGGAACGTAATGATGGCTAGTTGGTACGAGAGAATACCCATTAGGATTCTTAAAATACAACTCAAGCATTCCAATACACCCACACATAATTATAAAACCATGCAAAAAATCAATTATAATATGGAAGATCTCATCAATGAAGACGTACGGATTGTCTCATAATGGCCCAATTGGCTCATTTTAGTTGATAAGGCCATTAGGGGAGGAGTGGTGTATTGTATTTGAACAAGCAACATCATCATTGAGCATCATCAAATCACTTCATGTCAAAATTTGACCACATATGCATAAGGATTAAATTCACTTGAAGTTTGGATTGATGGACTAAATTATAAGTTAGGTGAGATAGACTTTGAAGTTGGAAAAATCACCATCTTGTAAAAACTCTATCAACAAATTTTAAGAATCATTGGGAGAGATTGCATTTACAAAAGGCAAAATAATTGCACACATGAGGTGAGATCGTAATATACATAGAATGATTCAAGGAAAAAATCAATGTCCAAGCCTGTATGGAAGAAACCATACCTCAAATCATAAAGTCATCCTCCCATTAGATGGTATATCTAGCCTTGAGAATAGTTGTTGATATGCCCAAATATTGTTATATTTGTGGACAAAGGTTCCTTGTGATGAGGGTCGTTTTTGAAGGAGGTTGAATAATTTCATGATAAACTTGCATTCTACATGACCAATTTATATCTATGATTGCACAAAGTTGATTTTTGAATGTCAACGCTTACAATGGGCAAATTATTTACATTCCTTAATGTTTTATGCCATCACAAATACACATATTCCAACATTGTGGATCATTTGATGTGCATAAATGTTGTCTATTTCATGAATGTGAAATAATTTTCTCATATGGGGTTTGTGTTGTTATATCAAGTTTGTCCAAGTTAACTAGGAATTCAATAAATATGGACAAAGGCATGTCCAAAAACAATCATGCATTTGAGGGTATTTTTTGTTGTCAAAATATGCACATTTGCTAAAAGAACATTATTTGGGAAAAAAGACCCCCAAAATAGGACATAATCTCTAATCATATATACCTTCAATAGCAATGTGATCAAATAGTCACTCGAGATGTGTGTTTTCACAAATAACACAGTGGCCATGCAACTAAAATGTGCTACAATAAGAGATGTTACTAGTGGGAGTGCTATCATGTGAGTGGTCAATACAATTTTGTTTTAAGAGCTTGAAGAAGAAGTGTAACTAATTTGAGACACAAGTTATGAGTGAATATTTTATATAATATAATAAATATGACATATAAATAAATATACTTTTATAGTCGTGTGTGTGCGTCTCAAGTTTCAATCAATTAGGGTTTTATTTGCATTCAATATCTTATGAATTGTAGAAATTTTAAATAGTTTAATTCCATTGATAACCTAAAGTCGGAGATGGTTTATAACCTTTGTAATGAACTCCGAAATGCTCAACCATTCAAGTTTCAACCATTGTTTTTGGGCATGTTCTATACACGTACATGTCAAATCTTAGATGTTCTGTAGAGGTACATTTCAAATTTTAGATGTTCTATACACATACATTTCTATGCACTAACTTACAGTTAAATTGAAGAGGAGGATTGCTTGGGTATGGGTATGGTTGGCTTGGCTTCAAATTCAGTGTGCATGCAAGAAAGAGATGAAAAAATGGCACTTGTGGTTAGTTGCCCATAATGACTCCCAAGTAGGTTAGTCACCGCAACACTTGAATGCTTGAGAATGGAAGGTGGTTGTATGCACACATATAAAAGAGCAATCACCTTCAAGAGGACTTCTCCTTTGCACTATGCAATCACAAATTTGCACTTGAGCCATATGTCCGGAGAATACTTCACTTTTGTCATGGCATAGATCCCTTGTTTTTAGATCCTTATTTTAAATGTCTTTGTCATAGAGAGTGGTACTAAACCAAATATTGTATTTTGTGTCAAATGGTATTTCATGTGAATGTGGTAACTTTTTTGATGACACTGTTCTTATGAACAAGTGAACCAATATTGTCATGGATGATGGATGAGTTCATTCATTGGCCAAAGCCCTACCTTCTCTTGTCGGCTATTCTTCTATGGGTTGCGCATAATGCATGAAATCCATGCCAATTATTGAAAAAAAATTGGTATAATTTGCATCCTAACAAATTTGTGATGAATATTGTGATGGAAATTTGGATGAAAAATCACTTAGTCAGTGACAATATTTGCAACACTATAAAATTATAATTCCCAAAATTTATTAAGAGGAATAACAAATAATGTTAGGTTAACATTTGGTGTTGGTGACACTACACCAAGGTTTACAATTAGTATTGAGCAAACAACTAGAATTGGTGACACTAAATACAACATTTAGTGTAGTGCTAACAATTAGGGGACCCAATAAACTAGAACCTTGTCCTAGTTGCAACAACCACAAAAGAATGCAAACACCATGTAAAACATACCTTAATACAAGACTTGCATGTGTATTCCACTGCTTCTCAACTGCATGCATTGCCTTTATTTGACATGCCAAGTCTTGGGCAATGAGCATCAATGAGTCAAAAACTATCACCATCTTTGTATCTCCTCTCAGCCGTTGAGTTGAACACGTCAATAAAATTAGAGTACGGTGTCATCAAAGTGAAGGTTAAGCATTAGTTTCAACATCAAGTTATGAAAATTGACAATTTTGTGCAATCTCAAATTTCATTTTGCAACTTAGCTTATGGTTCTGTGTCTAGGAGAAATTAATGGCCTTTGCATATTGCAATATAATTTTCAAATCTCCCTCTTTGTATCATCAATTTGTGAATTCATGTATGAATTTGTGCAACCACAAGAAAGATAGTGGCTACATGTTTTGATTTATTTTTTTGTTAGTGGACACAATTGGAGATACTCATTTTCTTGAGCTAAAGGAGGAGGCCATGGATCTTTGTTAACAGTAGTTAGAAGTTACCTTTATTGAAATAGCCTTAGAAGTAGAAGTATATAGGAAGGGATAAGGGTCAGTTGAAAGGGAGGATTAGATAAGGATAAGAAAAAAGGTTCTAAGAAGAAACATTGTTGAAGGTGTGGTTAGGACTTGAAGTAGGGAAGTTGAGATAGGGTGGAAGAAAGCATTTAAGAGGAGAGTGAACAACGTTGGGTGTGACCCAATTTTGTATGAAGATTTTGGTTAGGTTACCATTTTAGATGAATGTGTTGAAGTTTTTTGGAAGTATGTGTATCAAGGAAGGATTACATGGGTAAGTGAATGTATTGTATGGGTAGGACCGACTTCCTTCTGTATGATTGTCCTTCTATCACCTACAGGTTCTACTATAGTAACGGTAAGACAGCCTATACCACCTGCTCTTCTCTTACTTCTACCGGCTCCTCTTCTTCCTCCCAGATGGGCTATTGAGCTACTAGTTCTAGTATATAACCAATTACCGTCACCACTACTACTGCCAGCAATTCTACTGTTCTATCTTACGTGTAACTCCATACTAGAAGTTGCTATTGGCTCCTCTCTTCCTACCAGTACTGACCCCCTTCCTCGTCACTTAGCTTAAAATTCCTCCTTGTCAATACTTGGCGTCCCCTCCTTATATATTTGTCGAGAACCGGACGACAAAGAATATTGCTTGACTTTCTCTTCCTCACCATCATGAATATTATTGGACCTTTAAAGAACATTCTACAACCACATTCACATCCTCAACGTCCAGGCATCTATAATTAATTTGCAGGATTACAAAGAGGCCTAAGGTTTCATGTGTCTAACTATGCCCACTCCAGCCAGAAAGTTTAGCAGTGGCCAAAGTAATATTGGAATCTGGTGCTACAGGATTTGTTGCCTATACAATGCAAAAAGAACAGAGTGATGACTTAATGATGAAAGCTTTCACCAATGGTCGAGTGTGCAGGATATTCACAATGCAACTAAAAGTCAACTTGAGAGATGTCTGTAAAAGAAATGTAGGATTTTTCTGTACAGACAAGATATTTCTTGGTTGGCTCACCAGAGATAATTACACAAACTACGACCCTAAATGTATTATATGACACTTCCAAGAAAATGTTGAAGAAATGACAAGAAAAACTCCACAAATGACTTGCCTGGAGCGACGCACACACTAGAGACTCAGGAACCAATCTGTGGTGCAAGTTGTCACAAGATTAATAATATTAAAACTAATCCAAAGATGAAGAAGATCCAGTTTGTTGGACAACTAAAATTGATTATGTGGACACGATCAAGAGTTGACTAGAGGGGTGTCTACAGGGATGAATTTATGTGTGCATTCATAATACCGAACAAGAATACAAATATTCATGAAATTGATTGGAGAACGAGGTGATGTTACTGTCCTCTTGGGTTGCCCTTTTTCCTTCAAATTTCTTCATCAACATTCAGACAACTCTGCTCCTGAAGCGATGAAGCTCAAGGAAATTCACCATACATCGTGCCTGGGGTACAAACAACGAAGGCAAGTCAAACCAGAGGCTACCCAAGGTCCAAGATGTCACATAGAATTTAATGTCCACTAACTTAGTGTAGACATCATAGAAGATCGCTTAGAAGTTGTGGTCATCTCAAACTCCAGTGTACATGAAAGGGGTTG
Organism: Polytrichum formosum; assembly: GCA_964035585.1. Classification (NCBI taxonomy): domain Eukaryota; kingdom Viridiplantae; phylum Streptophyta; class Polytrichopsida; order Polytrichales; family Polytrichaceae; genus Polytrichum; species Polytrichum formosum. The sequence continues at coordinate 32,664,855 of OZ037935.1, read as the reverse complement.
TGTATGACTACTTATTCGTGGTTGACTTGAACACCACTGCATTGTATGTGCCATGTGAATTTCGTTACTTTAAAAGATGGCAATGTGCCTAATCCTAAATCACACAGCAGGTGGTGTGCAAATATATCTGTGTGGCTATAACTGGCCTCGCCTCACCCAAAGAGCCCTCAATTATCAGGCCCATGACATATTTCACCATTTATGGCTGGTAGAAACTGTCAGGGAGAAATATTAAAAAACTATAGAATCGCTGCACAACAACATCTGAAAGAACTGACTGCTACAAAATTCAGAAATTGAACACTGCTACTTTCAGAGGTGAACATAGTGGCATTCAGTGCTTGAAACAGAATGGCACTGGTCCACTGAATTTTGCAAATGATTGTTCATGGGAGTGGTTGAGAAGAACTTACTTTGAGTTTCCATCAGCTTGTAGCGCTTCTCTTGAACTCCCGTTACCCCCATTTGAATCTCAATGATTGTATGCAGGGGCATCTGTGAAATTTCAAAGAAAAGGTCAGAAGGACATATGGACATCAACACGCCAGACTAGCACCACCCACCAGCGTATTCTGAAGAAACCAAATAAGCACCTAAAGCAGAAACAGTGTATCCTGAATTCCCAAAGAAACTGCAAGTGGCCATAATGTGAACAAAAAGGAACATGTAATCCAATATATATATACATATATTTGCAAAGTCATAAGCTATCAACAGATGTCTGCATCATAGTTTATTGAACCTTCTGTACATGCCATGTTTGTTGCATTAAAGAGAGTATGTTTTATTGTGGTGTTAAAATAGTACCTCAATATGGGGGACTTCTTTCAAAGGTTTATCTGCAAAGTATGCATATAACGAGCGCAAAATTGCCTGCACCATTCATTACAATTGTGAAGAGAGAGTCAGATCACCAAACAAAACACAAATGAGGAGCTTTATTAACAAGAAGTTCGTCAGGAAAATGTATAATCCTAGACTGACTAAGTTTCCTATGAAATAAAATCAGAGGGAGCATAGAGGAGAGAGGACCCTCCATAAATAATATTAAAAGATGAAACGGCATGAAGTGAGGCTGAACCAAGTTTATTACCTGATGAGCAATAACCACCACTGGCGACCGCTGCCTTTCAAGCTCAATGATCACTGGCTCTAACCTGAAGCAAATGTAAAGCATGTTCATTTACTGCAAGTATGGGCACAAGCCACCACCAAGGACAAAGAAACATATTGAAATAGTCCCCTATACCTTTTTAAACGGCTTAAGAGATAAGGTGCACAACCTCAATATTATAAGAAAAACTATAACGATGCAATAAGCATTAGTGTTATTAAGTTTATACATCAACTTGATCCCCACAACCAAGACAGCTATTCAAATCGACATTAGATATCATGCTCTGATTGTCTGCAACCTTCTTGAATCTCAATAATACACCTTCCTACAACTTAACTTCTGATTTGTTCATAAGCACCTCATTAAGGACATTTGAATGGATTGAACAGATCAAAGTTCCTCATGTAATCTGAACTAGAGAACAATTACTTAGTCAAAGTTAACATACTCTTTACATACCTTTGAATGACATCCAGGTAGGACTCCCCACGGGGATATCTGTATCTGAGTTTATCTTGCTTCCGTGCCCTGTAACCAACAAACTCTTAGGATCAAAATCACTCACATTGATTACCCAAGCATTTTGCTCCAGACCATTACAAAAGTCATAATAAGCTCAAGGTGTTCTGGCCTTAAAGATGGGCAGTGAGAAAGTATAAAGAACTCAAACAAGCATGGTAGCCATTTTATACGGCTGATACAATAGTTTTAGCATCGCAAGATCAATAATTCAAAAGGGCTTTTTATTACAAAGAAAAACTGAGTGCGGTAATTGTGGATATCACGAAATCAATATGAAACTCTGTACTGGAATATGTGACATCGGGATGAACTAATAGAACTCACAAGTAGTCTTCAGGCATGGTCTCCTTGATCTCTAGATAAGTCATTCCATCACAAACACCAGAGTTTATCTCATCCAATGCACGCCATTGCACCTGCATATAGAAGCCACCATATGTCAACTCATGCTTCACATCAAGTCAACATTGTGTAAGAATTTTCTAGGATTTAAACAAGGATTTTAGTTCTTGATACTGAAAATGGCGACCCCAAGTTTGTTGTTAGAATCCAAAATTTTACACAGTCAAGTACTCTTAGATGTCCTATTAGTGTGGATGTAAAGAAGTATTCTACAAACTTCAAAGTGGCCCTAAAATGCTTGTCCCAAATTGATGTCAAAAGAATTACTTTAAACAATTTGGCTGGCAGTTGCACATTGTTCATGGCCTTACCTGATTGAAAAGTACCCTATGTATTTTGAAATTAACATGCAAAAGGTTACCAGACGCAACTTTGACCTCTGCCAACACAACCCTAAGGAAACATTCTTGCAAAATACTTCCACATACCTTGGGGAATCCAACAATGTGGCGTGCTGTGAGTAGAGTTCTTTGCAAAGTACTCGTCCATATCTGCAAGCAGGGAGTTCATTGAGTACAAACTTGATAAGTATCAACCACAAAGAAGTATGCAGTAAATAAGTATGACTTGCAAAATTCAAAGGAAAGTCACAAGTCTAGTACGTGTAATGGTGTTTGTTATACAAGTACCATCACCCACAAAGAAACAACAGCGTATTGACAAATGAATACAAGTACAGGGGCAGAAAGCTGAGCTGTAATGAACTATGGCTAAAGAAACGTCTTGTTGAAGTGTATTGTTAAGACAAGTATGAAGATCTTACTGATGCTGTGCGCTCATTTTTCAGCCGCTTGTGCACAAAGTCAGCGAGCCGAAGGGCATACTTCTCTCCTGCCTCACTGAAAATTCCAAGAAACGTGTGCAATACAGTTACCAGAAAATCAAGAAAACTTCCACCCAGCTTTTGACTCCATCACAAATCTTTAATTAATGGGACATCAAAATACCTGAGAGGCGGATCACCTCCAATGCGACCCCTAACGTTATCTTGGCTCTCACCATGTCGAGTCAACAAAATTGGCCTTGCTGTGATGTGTGTGTTCACCTGCAATGAAGTTCAAAGAATTTAGTCTTAGCATAACACAAAAGCCACCAACAAACACCCAGAAAGATAATAAAAGTTCATGTATTGGCAGACCCTTCACACCAAGGACACATGTCAGCTTGCCACTCAACTCACCAAAAAGAAAACAATGCGGCCAGGCAGGTACCCACTTATACTGTTCACCTGCACATACAGAAAAACAACATAAGGAATATACTCCCTCAAAAATCCTCCACACCGTACCAGCATACAACTTACAGGAGGTATGAAACAGCAGGGGTAGAGATATGCCCACTCCATAAAGATAAAAAGGTCTTTCTGAACATTTTCCTTTGGTTTAAACTGTGAACTCACCTCCATCTTTCCTCCTCCACTGACCATGTCGATCATTTTTATGTAGGAACCCTCAGAAACTGGCTCATACATCTACAACCCAATTCATGAAAATTCATAAGAGAACACAAGATTCCCAACCTCAGGTATCAAACCAGAGACCAGTAATATTTGGCATCAGAATCTTGGGAGAATGTCAATGTAAACATCAGTCAAAGAAGAAATTGATCCTTGTCCTCAGGGTTCTAAGTATTTTATAGGTTATAGACTACAACATTTTAAAAGCGCACAATCTCCATAACGAGGACAAATCAATGTGACTCACCTTCTCATAATTAGCAAGACGAGCCTTGAAATCCTCGAGGGCGATTTCATAGTCAGGTCTGTTATAAGACGACAAATTACACATAATATAACTACATAAAAGCATAATTTAACCAAATTAATCATATAATCTTCCTGCCAAAGACTTGAAGGCAAAGCTGTCCAGAGCACCTAATTAAGAGGATGTTACACAGACTGTATGTGATAGATGCATTTAGCTCTAGTTAATTCTTCACCTATTGAGACCTATGAGGTTAGCAAAAAACGTGGAAATGAGACGAGTGCTTCTCCACTGCTAGAAATGCTACTCACACGTCAGCATAATCAGGACTTTGTTGAATCTTCAAGCGAATGTTGGTGTCAATCATTGCTCGATCATTGCATATGGTCTCCAGGAAAATCACCTGCACAACATACCCAATCACCATCTATCCGACTGTGCATACTGCCATACACCACCATACTGCACATACACCTTCTGTCTATACTTGTCTCTACTACTCATATGTCCTACATATGCATTCAAAGCTTATCCCGCAGAAGAATAAACTGCAAATCAATCACCTTGCATTTTCCTTCTGCCAATTTCATGAGCATGTTTCGACGTGCAATTGTGCTGTTAGTAGCATCAAATACCCCCACCTGCATATAACAGATAAGTATACAGAAGCATTTCCATTTGCAATGAAACCAACTGAGATTACAAAGAATTGCAATATCTTGAACTAGGATTGGCAAGATTCTATGTGACGAGATACAGGACATACATAGAGAAGATCAAAAGGCTGAGTTCGTAACAGCTATAGAATTACCAAGCTGTACTATCAAACCAACCTTTCAGGTTCCCCTATTTTCTGTTTGAACAAATATACCACCTTTATGCCTTTGACACTTTAAACCTCAGAACATTGAAGGGCTGTTGACCTGTCTCAATCGACAACTTGCTATTAAATTACCCACTTTCCAATATCAGCATCAAATATGCACATACTCGAAATAGGAGGCTTCAGCCCATGTAGATGGCAATACTGAGGAAACAAACATGGCCTCAAACAGTTCAAAATACCTGCCCCCCCTCTTCCATCCACGCAAGCATATCCTCCATTGCTAAAACAGCCACCTGCAATGCATCAGGTTAAAATATGTAAGGTCTACAAACCTACGCTAGAGTGCAATAGATATGAAGAAGATGAACATTTTTCACCCTCAACAACTCAAGTCAAGGTAATCCACCAAATGCTCTTACCAGAACATAACTCAAATAAGGTTCCTATAGCAACATCAATCCTACTACCGAAATATCTTTAGAATGTTCAGCCTAACATGAAGGTACCGTATCAAGTCCTTCAGGTTCTTATGTGATAGTGCAAATAAGTGGAAATTGAAATTGCAAGCAATGGTTGTCCAATAGAAGTTTCAGCAAAAAATATTACAGAATGACTGCTAAACAAACAAGCATATAGATGGGATTTGATCACAAGGGGACGATGCTTGAATACCTCATTTCTGGCGTCAATGCCCTCTTGATTATCCCCTCGGAAGAAGTCTGCACTCTGACAGTTTGTAGGACAAAATGATGTCAAGTCTCGTACAAAAGATTTAATTTGGCTTTGTCCAACTATCCATGGGAGTAAACACATAAAACATTATATCTAAGTCTACTAAGATAAATTGATGATGCTAGGGAAAAGAGCTAACCTGACTGCAACCCCACTTTAGCCGCCGGTACTGTGCACATTAAAAAGACCACTTGTCAGAGAATGATCTATCTGGAATACTTACACTAATTACATTTCTGACATATCATACTAAGATGTCATATAAGCTTTGACAACTTTGAGCTCCTTTGTGAACGTTGAACATGGAGCAATTGAACTGTGGAAACATAGAGGTAATACCTTGCCAACGTTAAAATGCTTGGTATCATGACCAAGCCAACGTAAGTATCTCGTGAGTTTGGCTGCAGTGAATGTCTTTCCACGTGCAGGTAGCCCAACCTGAGATCACAAGAAACTTCATAACCAGCTTCAGTTTGTTTGCCCTAGGTTAATTGTGTGCATTTAGTACTAAGTAGGTCATCTTCTATTATGGATTCTCTCAAATTCATCTGGAAGAAAGACGCAGTCCAATTCAGGATCTGATGAATAGACCTGCCCTTGACAGCCAGAAGTCTTGACAATATACATGCACAATACAACATCTTGTATCAATTATGTGGAAAGATGCAATTAATTACCAGTATGATTGCAAGCTTGAGCCTCTCTTTAGGTCCCAAAAGCCGGTCTGCCACTGCACCAGCCGCTACTGCCCCTGCAGCTTCTGGCATGGTCTACACAAACGAATGGATATACATTTATCGCTAAGACAAAGTCTGCACTTGAGTACTTGCTTGTGGTACATTTTTGCAGCAACCATCATCTATGGCACTGCTGAGTGCCCGATGAATGTCATAGAGGAAGATGGCATTAATTGGATGAGTTTCAATAGAAATTTCCCCTGGACTAACAAACCCTATCTGAGAACCTGACAATAATGTTGGCTTAATAGAACTAAATATATTGCCACCAAAACAGGGCCACTTGTGTCACCAAGACCATGCAACTTGCAAGCTGGATCAAATGTACCTCTGAGTCAGTGTTCAGACTGAGTTGTGATTCGATGGTGCTCAAACCACTACCTAACCTTATTAACTTTGGAGAGAGACCCACGCCTTTGTCAACAAATTCCGGTGATGTCTTCACATCTCCTGGATGCGCAATACCTTCTAAGAATGCTAACGAAGCTGAAGAGTGGGAATCCCCCATTGGCGACACAAGGTCCTGAAAGGAATTATGCCATCAGGAACCATAAGAAAGTTTGAACAATGAACTTATAGACGGATCTCAGAAAGTAACATGCGCGCACAGCAATGGTGATCCATTCAGTAAACACACATATGCATATTTTTAACAAAAGTAAATACCTTAATTGAGACAGATCGATCCCTTGGCTTCTCATTTGGCTCTATCCCTGTGAGTTCTGTAATAATTCCCTGCCGTTGCTTATACTTGCGACTCTCCCCATAGAAAGGAACAGGTACAGAAACTGAACGTAACAATGAACCTCGAGGAGCCTCCGCTGCATCAGCGGCATACTGTACACCATGATTTGCACTATTTTCTGGAGGAGGAACTTCATAGTGCTCTAAGTCTAGCTCCAGTGAGTTCTGTCCACTCTGCTCTGTCAAAGTTGGTGTAGCAGAAGTCTGGTCAAAGAAATAAAACGTACATAAAATGAACATGCACAACCAAAAAACATAGCAATAGTCCTACTAAGATTGAAAGGATAACCCATGATCAGATTAAATTGGAGACACATAAATAAGATATTTGAAGGCTTAATTAAAGCACAGAATTGACGGACAACAAGCAGGAACAGAGATATTGAAAAGCAGGAGTGTATGTTTTTAGTTAAGGATCTGGACAAAACACCACTAAGACATAAAGATAGGTATGAAATTGAAAGAAAGAACAATCCGGTCCTGGATCTAGGAGTGATCCTTTAATAGACTCAGCTTGGTTCTATCCTTCCCCACCACCCTGTCCTTGCATGCCTTTACTACTTGGCCTTTGCAGACGCACTTAATCATCTCTATGTTCATCATGCATGGGAGTCCAGTTTGACATGGTGGAGGTTCGATATCAAATGCTTAATTTCAATTTTCCTGGACATGGATAATATGATATCTATGTTGCATCGACAGTGTTAACATTCTAAAGGATGTTTGTTAGAGAAGTCACAACCTGGTCAAGTGACACATCTGGAATGCCCAGAACCCTGGCCCCATGTGGTTTGATGTTCTTTTTTAGAGCCCGCCAGCTCGCAGCAAGTGCAAATGGAGATACAGCATCAGTGGTCACACTAACAGGTAACTCAAGTATTTGAACACCATACTCTTTTGGGAGTATGAATTTTGCAGTCGGCCCAGGGCCTCCAGACACAATGCCAGCTTTCAGCACCCGATTTGGTCCCTCTTCAAAAACTCCATGAGATTCTTTGTCCACTGGCTTCAGTACAAACTTGAATTCCAGAGTTTCTGCAAAAAATCACCAACTACTGCATTCAAAGGAAATTCTCTGCTGAAATGACAGATGAAAGGAACATATTTTGAAGAACTTCACACCAACAGACTACAGTTATACAAATCCACGCAACATTCCTCACGCCTGCTACTATATGTTTCTGTAATTTGATCACATGCAAGGTGCAAGGTTGACTTTGAGATGTCATTTGGCCAGTAAATCATGTGCCGGGTGAATCCTTATTTTCAAGCCTCCAAATCGGAAGTGAATGTACCATGATCAGAGGGCACCACAAAACTCAGTTCCCATACTGTTGATGATTCACCTTCCATGGCTGTCTGTTTCATCAAGACGCAAATTAGGCCTGATTGATGGACTCACTGCTGAAATACTGTCTTGATCATTTATACGCTAAATTGTATGCTCAATAAAAGCTCAAGTTCACAAAGGTAGAGTTACTATATAGGTATGATATGGAGGACATAGATGACATCTTTTAACACGCTCATAACACCTATAATGTCTCTCTTGAACACAAGATTATGGATTTATTGTGTGTATGAATGAGACAGGGGAGAAAACATGACATATGAATGTATAAGACTGCAAAAGTGCAATCCACTTCACACAAACGCAATGACAGGATGCAGAGTCTAGAGAAATCTAGGAGTTCAATGCAAGTTCTTCACAAGGGCACAACACCTTCTATATGACATACCAAGTCCGTGATGATATACGTCAAGAGCATGGATGAGAAACTTACAGCCTTGGCAGGGTCCCAGAACCCTACAATGGGCATTGAACCCGTAACATGAGGAACCGCATCAAGTGGCATGGGCTGTCCATCAGGCTTGTGTAACTTGAGCGCCACAAATAGCTGGCCTCCAGCATTTTCAGCTCCATTTGCACTCACAGTTGCAGACCGGTTATTCCCCATTGTCACTTTCTCCCAATTTAAATTCTGTTGATTCCCATGGACCTCTTGATGGCCGTCTTGAGGTCTTTAGCTGTCCTTATAGAATTAATGGTAATATAGATATAGCAGGAGAATTTGATCTTTCAACCAGTGACTCGAGTTGTTTTATTTGGTCAAAAAACCTTAAGGATGCTTGAAAAGGATTTCATCACGGTGATCAACTCAGCAGCTTCACGATTTTGCAGTAGGGATGAGCTTCACTTCTTGTCTCCTCCTGTTCCACGTCCCATGAAAGATCCCAGCGTGGTCATACTACTTACTCAGGAGCTCATTCATTTCCTAAATTGCAATCAAAAGCAGGTCAGGCACTTGTATGCAAATGCAATACAGCTCTGGAGGTTCAACTAAAGTGCAAAAACCACGGAATCTGCAAACACAAGCTCCTAGTGTGGTGGTGAGGCAAAGAGTAACCACGACATCAAAATCAATATCCGAGAAATAGGAATGCTCCTAGATACTACCTGTCAAGACCTTACAGCCGATTCCACTTTGCAATGCTCCTTCGAACTATAATTGATATACACAGAATTGCAAAACATTGCCAGAAGTATGATCATTACTCTCAAGGTAAATAATCAGCACCGTAGAATCCAATACAACGTCACTTCAATACAACTTATTAACTTGCATGTATCCAGCTCAAATGCAATGATTGACAACCCTGGACGTACTTGAAATCAAAAGGTCGGCCTCAAAGTTCCACTAATAGAATATCCATAAACATAAAGAATAACAATAATTTAAACTCCAATCAATACTAGCTCGAGACCAAGTCCTCGGTACCTCAACAAATTCATGTAAAATGGCGCTAGAGGCTTTATAGCCCAGCTGAAAATGCTGCTGAGGAGATTAACCAATTTACCACGACATGCTTGAAATTTAAAGCTCCTTGATAACAGGATTCCAGAATTGTATGTTCTAGATCACATATCGTCTTAACATCCCTCATCCTGCAGTATTAAGAGGCGCGACTCCATATAGATATGAAATCCCCGAATCAAAGCCAATTCCGCATCAATAATGATGCCAAATTGTTTCACGAATGCAAAGTGGACAAATACACTTCGGTGTTCGTCGACTCATAGTTTACTTGGTCAAGTATAATAGGACATGCCTCACAGTGTCATCTCTCTGCAGAAATCAGTAGCGTTTTTTTAAAGATACGCATAGCTACCGAGCAATTGCAAATCGCAGAAATTTAACCAAAAGTTTTCAGCTCCAAGTAGTAACGAGCCTCAAACTCGGCGAAGACTTGCTAAATGTACAGGGGAGCCCATTCCACAAGACACCTATGTCACAGACACCAAGGCTCCTATTCCACAACTATTGGAAGCCTCTCATTGCATAGTTTCTCAATCCGACGTACAGCTTCACATATTGAGAAAAGAAACCTCGATTTTGCACCAAAAGTCTCCGAAAATCTCAAAATCGTCACCAACAGAAGAATGAATTACAAAATTCCACAAACGGAGCAATGCCACACAACTTCGTGCCTTAAATATCCGCTCACATGTCCGAGCTAGCATCTGATGTACGACAATCACTTAAGGATAGAAATTAGTCTTCGTTTTTCCAATTTTTCGCAAGATCGTTCACGGAAACGGTCCTCGCATGTCTCAAACTGTGAAAATGCACTGAAAAGCTTCGAGAGAACTCAAACTCATCACCAGGAGAAGGACGCATTGTATGTTTAAGGAAAAACGAAAAATGTACGCACTTCGTCCTCTACATACGTGCTTACATGTTGAATCTATTAACTATAGTACGACAACCGTTTGAGGATGAAATAACTCCCTGCCGGTTCTCCAATTTTGCAGGGTCCAACGCCGGAAATGCACCAAAAAAGCTCCGAGATAACTTAAATTCACCAAGAGAATCAAGAAGGAAAAAATTCATCAAGAAAGGAGAAATGCTATGCCCTTCGTGCCATTCACATGCCTTGCTCACCTGTTGAAGGCGTCAAATGTTGTAAGAGGATGAAAACTCCACTCTGCTCCTCCAGATTCTCGCGAATATGGTCACTGAGCGGCTCCCTGGATGGCGTAGAACTCGATGAATCCGTGTGACTTGAAAGGAAGGAATGAAAATCTTCCTTCGCCACGGGATTCGTGCTCTACTAGAGCGGCAGGGGAAGCACAAGCGAAGAAGGAATACGGGGCCAGGAAGGAGAGCGAAATGGGGGTAGAGAGGGCGAGTATTGAACACCTCGCTTGGGACCTCAAGTCGACCCCATTCGGACAGGACCTCTGTCGAGATCTTGATCAGGACCTGGAGGACCTTATCTACTCTCGTCCTAAATTAGGCTTCAACTTAATCGTGACTAAGGTAAACGTGTCTTAAATGGTTAGTTTTGTTCCATGATTCTCAACTTGGAGCTTAGAATTAAGATTTCTCTTCTTTTTCTTTTTTGACACAGAAGGCCGACATGCCAGTGCCAAAGCACATGAGGCAATTGACCACCTGGCAAGTTTTCTGTCAAGTAAAGAGGAGATTTCACAGCCGGGAATCAAACTGCCAACCTCTTCCTTGAGATTTGGGTATCTCTCCACCATCATCCAGTAGTTTAGGAATTAAGATTTCTCTTGGATTTTCGAATTTGTTATGAGATTTTAACCATGGTTTATAATGGTTAGTGATTTTTCATATTGCTGCTATGATTTTTTGAAGTCAATAGCATCAAAGCCATAAAACAACCAATCAACCCTCTCCCCCCCCCAATTGATCTTAGAAATGGTGAACAAGTTTTGAATAGGTACATAGTCCAATATCTTTAAATACATGTCATTTTGGTTCCATTCATAGATATCTAACCACACACCACTCAACATTGGTGCTTGTTTAAGATGATAGTTTGAATCAGGTCCACTTACCTTAATCACAATTTTCCCATGAATAATTAAGGTAAGTGAGACTAATTTGGTTATTGATCTTAAATGGATGCATATATTTAAGTGGTCAGTGGTTTAATGTAGATCTAAGAACGGACACTCAAATAATATGTTTGAAAGGGGTTTGGACTATGTGTTCTAAATTTGCACATGTGTGTCAACATCATCATACAAGGCCCATGGGGGGTGTTGCAAGCACAATTGCAATGTGTGGTAAAGATTGACACATAAATCTTCCATCCAAAATTACGTAATTACAAAACACATTGAAGGTTAAGTCTTATATTTAATCATGTTGGATTTACACCATTTGGTAGTTCGTGAACCAACAAAATTGTGGAAGCTTAATGGCAATGGTCAGGGGCAAAAGACAAACAAAACACAAGAGGGTGTGGTGTGCACAATGTAGTCATAACATAGTGAAGAAATGTTATTATCATATAAAAGGGCAAGTACATCATTGAGGGTTCCCCAAGCTTATCCAAAAAGCCTTGTTGTTGAGAGGGACCCCGTAGCCTCCCCACCATTTGATGCTAAACGGTTTGACCGTATTGTTGTGCGCCAACACTCATGCACATTTAAGCCAACACTATTAGAGCCCAGTGCAACTAAAAGATAGTAAAAAAAACCTAAGTGAACAAGTTTGAAATGAAACAACAAACTTGCTAACATTTATGAAGCACATTTGATTAACATTGATAGGCACTGCAGAAAATGATACAAAGAGGGAGTAAACGTTTTGACGTTTGGAGCAACCACGTGAATTTTGACATTATGCCATAGCTACAAGCGGTTATTCAAAATGTAATTGCACATCAAGGATGATAAGGGTTAAATCCAGTAGTTAGGTAGGATAGCAACAAATATTGGGATAGGGAGCCAATGACGACAAAAGTGGGAAGGTGTCACACAACCTAGAAGTCAAATTCACTCCATAATGCCACAAATAGGCAGGCAAAGAATTGCATAACACATCAATAGAGGAGTCAAAAGGGGATTGCCTAATGCGGTACCCAAATGTGTTGGATTCATGACAAAGATCTTTGAGAGGAAGAAGCAAAGGGGCGTTGGAAAAGTACACCCACCTGATACTAAAGTGTTGGTTGCCGAATGGGAATGGGGGCTACAAGGGCCTGAGAATCGTGTGAGGAGGGGAGAAATAAATGAAGAGTCCAAATGCATAACAAAGCTGACAACTATCAAATCCATAAGTGATCATGGAGGTCGCAAAGGGTAGCCACCAAAGGGTGGCACATCGATTTGCACAAAAAACAACAAGGCAATAAGGAAATGACTTGGGTGTAAGAGGACACTTGGTTCAGTCACAATGTGCTCACGTAATTGAATGACATATTCAACACATAAAGATGATCATATCAACACAACGTGTTGATCCAAGCAACCTAGTGATTTGGTTTGAGAAGCCTAATGAATAGGTGTGACCAACTTAAGGAGTTGATTCAAGCCTCATAGCAACCCAATGTGTGATTCAATCATCTTTGTGGGCAGATCCAAAAAGCTCAATGCGACCTACTAAACACCTCAATGCGACCACTTCAGAAAACACTGTGGAGGGAGAGCTGGGAAGTAATCACTCACTTGGTTCCAAAGTAGTGCTTGCCAAATTGTATTGGGTGCTACATAAACCAATGTAGACTCCGGAGCAAATCAACCACACATAAGTGCCACACACAATTGAGCAATCCACACCTCAAATTTGAGCGTTGTTTCACCCCTTCCCCACTCCTCTCATGTGCAACATCCATAAGGAGGTTTTCTCCCTCACAATGAGTCTCATCCAATCAAATAATCATATTGTTGGCGCATGGGAATTTGGGTGCCCCATGGGAAGCACCCAAGTTTGAACTCGCATACACAACCTAGCTACCTTTTCCCACCTCCTAGCCTTTTTTTTTCTCACGGATGTTGGCATGTTGCTTTCTACCTGCCACATGAAGCCTACACCCGCATTAGGTTTGTTAGTATGAGGTGGGTCGTGATGCCAAGAAGACGAAGCTCTTGTCATTACGTGCCCATGAACCGGCAAACTTTCATCATCCACTAGGATTCACACCATCGTTGGGACCACCTCCTTTACTATGGTCGATATAAGAAATAGATATTGAACACCTTAGCAACACTGAATAATGTTATGTTTGTGAAATACGTAGTGGAAATTACATATTGACATTGAAGTTCTCAAGTAGGGGCCTCATAGTGAAAACAACATCTTGCTAGTTTAAATGACGGGATAAAATATGCTCTTTTCGGAATTAATATGATTTTCATTTTGAAATGCATACATGTGATAATTTAATTCTAAACTTGGAGTGCATATACCTATCCTAGAGGAGTAAAAGTTCATTGATTGGGTGGTGAGTGTCTCTCCAGCCCTCAAGCCTTGGTCACCTCCTATGAGCTACATCTATACATAAAGAAGATCATTCTTCTTCAATTCAAAGTCAATAGCACAAAACTTTCCAAAATCTATTGTTGGAACTTGAGAAATGCATATTTCAAGAGGGGCGCCACCTTGGCCACATGCCGTGGTGATAAGATAGATTGTCCATTAAAAAAGAAGGAAAAAGGCCTTCAACATGCACAATATCATGTATTTGAGCTACATGCTTTCATGTTTAGCTAGTTGTCTATAAACAACAACCATTCTATAATCATTTTTTGGTTCATCAATTTTTTTTGAATTGGTTCAATGCTTTAAATTAAATAGATACTATATTTGGGTTCCAAAACGCAATTTGGATGTCCCTCAGAACCAATACATTCTAGAAACATTTGATCTTATTATCTCCTTGTACTATCATGTAATAAATATAGTTTCAAGCTTCAATTTTTTTAAACAAAAAATCAAATAAAAATGTGAAAGTTGACAAGGTCTCAAGTATACATGTTGTATAGGTCATGCAATGGACCCTTCAACCTCAAATGTCTCAGAGTCTCATATGGACGTTTTCATCCAATCATAAACTTTGGAAGAGTGATGGGGATGCATTAATGAAATCACTTTTTTGGCAATAGAAGGTACATGTACATACTTGTGATTACAATTCAATGTAATAAAAATTAGCAAATAAAATCATAAGGAGTTTTCTTTTCTATCACAATTGTGGTAAAAAATCACATGCAACCGGTGAACGTTTCTTATTGGTTTAGGGTAATACCATGAAATACATTCACTCATAAATGTCTTTAATTGATATCATTCAAGATTCAAACTAGCATTTGCTCTCCACCATCCATTAAAAAATCATTTTCAACTCTCATTTTTTATGTGCTATACACATATGCATCCTTATAATACTTGAAGAGCTTCAACAATCAGCTACGTAATTTTCAATTATGAGCAATTTCTCTAATTTAAACTTTTTAAACTCTTATATAGAGTTCACTTAGTTATTTAGGCTCACCAACTGTGTGAATATGATCTTCAAATTGGTATCAACAAGTTTGCTTCACAAAGTTTTTGCTTCTCATCTTGCAACCTTCATTCTATTGCATACAAAGAATGTGTATTACTATGTGAACAATGCTTAGGCCTTTAGGGTAATGAATTAAAGGATGTTTTGGAACCCTAAACTTTCTTGTACTCGTAACCTAATGTAAACCTACATTTACCTTTAAGCTACCTTTGGCCTAAGCAAACCTAAAGATTGCAAACTCAACCCCGTTTTACCATAACACATTCCACGTTTTACAAACCAAGGCATCCAACAACAATCCTAAGGTAGATGAGGTTAATGTGGACACCTCCAGCTCTGTGGAATCGTCTAGCCGATGGATTCGAGCATCAGAAGCTTGAACATGTTAGCAATTGCGAATCGGGACCAAAGAATTTGAAATCGTTGAAATCGGAGTTGAGGAAGGTGTTGATTTAGGATCGAGAATCGAATATTCTCCACTTCCCAGTGGTGCGTTATAGGGGGGAACTCTTTATTGTTCAGTGTTGTGTAAGTGGACAACATCATTAGTAGATTCTACATGGGTCATTCGTCAATGAAAACCAAGTTGAATGCCAATATTGGTTGTGCCATGTCTCTAAAGTGGTCACATGTAAGATAAAATGTTGTCAAATTGTTTTTCATACAAAATCCCACAATACAAGTTGGTCGACACCCCACAACCACATGCCACCTCCTAATTTGTCCACCTCGGGCACAAAAATCAAGCATGTCACAGCTCGGTGGATAGCACTCCTCATTACGGAGGATGGTGGGTGTAGTTTGACTTTTGCAAAGGTGACTAACCCAAATATCATCAATGGGCAGCTACATCACCATGTATTACTCACCCACCAAATTAAAGTGACTACATCGGCGATCAAGAGCCAAAAATAAATGTCTGATTAAGGAAGCTAACCAAATTAGTCTCATCTACCTTAGTCAACCCCAAGGTGACATCCTCTCCCACCAACCTTAATACTCTACCACCAAGCATTAGCCTCTACTACCGATATCAATTTGATTACCCATGATAGGGCTCACCATCAACATAGGACACTAAGAGTTGCTTTACACACAAACCAAGAGTAGTAACCACGAATATCTAAGGGGCCCTTGAAAATCAACCCAAGGCCATACTGTGGGATATAGAAATCTGATTTTGCAATTGACGGCCCCTCAAACTTAGCATAAAGTAAAAGTGGACCATGTTGAGGGACCGCAACATATTTTATGAACACTTCAAAATAGTATGTAGCCCATGACCCCACCATGGTAATTTTTTTCTAGGAGCCGATGGCAATTTAATTGCTTGCCATTGTCCCTAGTTTTTCTTTAGACCCACCTCTTTTTGATAGGCCTAATGCAGTTTCAAGTAGACCATGAAACCTTGTCCACTCAGTGCTTATGTAGGACGCCATATGAATTTTCCATCCATTCAAATTTCTTTGGTCCCTCAAGCCCTCACGGTCTGGTGTAAAATGAACTTGGGTTGCCTCTAGATTCTTGACCATTCACGTAATCCATACATCATAGGTCAAGGACCCTCAAGATCTAGTATAACCCGAGGACAAATTCATGCTTGCTCCGTCAAGACATGGTGTTTATGTCTATATATGTATATTTATGTCAAATATTATACCTTGACTTATAAGATTCTTTGAGTTCTTTAGTTCCTTATCGATACCGTCGAGGGTCTCTATTCCACAAAATAAAGATTGACCCCCTCAAAAAAAATTGCCACGTGTCATGCTCACATTCATCATGACCCACTTGTATCCCACGTGGAAATTACTTGTAAAGATGAAATAGGGAGCCCTTTGGTATATATATATTTGTCTGTTGAATATTCCTATCTTAACTTATACCTTTTAATTTTTTTTGAGTTCCTTTAGTCCCTGTTCGACAATGTAACCATCAACCTTGTCAATTGTGTTCTCAAAGACTGAGTGAAATTTATAATAATAATAATAATAATAATATGATAAACATCATAAACCGTAGGTTCCAAATATTGCAAATTTTAACTTGGTAATTTGGTCGGATTATTTTCAAAGCAATCCGTCACTTCAATTGGGACTTCCATGTGTGACAGATTTCACAACCACGTGCAAAGGATGAACACAAGGAATCCGTGTCATGTGTGTGCGATAAGACAGTCTTTGAATTGATTGATGTCTAGTTAACTTAGAATTAATGTGGCCCCGGATAACTTACCTTCTACAATATTGATGATATATAATAAAACTAAAAAAATAAAAATTGGCAGATCAATTGCCAAAATTTCCAAACTCCCATTTCACGTATTGCATACAATCTTTAAAAATTTATACAATGTGAATGTAGAATTTTGATGTGACATTTTGGTAGATACTGATAGCTTGTTGTCTTGCAAGCTTATTCTTCTTGACACCTGGACACAAAGTGATTTGTAAAGAGTTTGATGAAGATTTCACATCATCTAGTATAGAGAGAGAATACACAATTAATACGAACATGCTACAAACGTCCAGGAGTCAAGTTATCCATCCCAATGTCACATCATGCCGTGAAGTTTGTGCACCAAGTCCTTTGAAACCATTGCAAAACTTGAACCCTCTCTAAAGTTTAATATGACAAAGACATGTGATCATGTTGTGGGCATTTCCACCTGCACGCATATCTACTGTTGTCGGGTTGATTCATAGATCGATTCTTCCAATCAGCAATTGCAATGAATCATGGAAGTTGTTATTCAAGTTTCAAATGACAGTTGGGTTTCAAGCGCAAAGGAGGTCAAAGTTAAAATTATATTATTCTTCAGCGATCACACATGCCATTCCAATTGTGTTCAATGTTGAACATAGAACGGTGTCGTTATTTAAAACACATAGTCTAATCTCATTGTCATGAGTATGTCTTATCAATGTTTGTTCATGACCACAAATCATATACATGTTTTGATTGAGAAGAGTGAACGAATAAAATCAACCTAGATTTGATTAATAGGTGTGAATACTATGTGGTAGCACATCGTTCATTTCAAGCAAGGCATACCAATATTTAATCGTAATCTCTAAGAGTTAACGAGGCATTATGACTAATTTGTCTTGTTAACTAAATGCGTTCTTTATGATGTATCATGCAACATCAAGTGTCTTAATATGCCGCCTTCTATGGTTGCTACCAAATGATTGCAAAAGCATTTACATGGGTCGAAGGTGAAAAACATGGATCACACGAAATCAAATGTCTAGTCTTATTTCAAGACACACAATTTGGCAATACTCTAAATGCTGAGTTTGGAAAAAATGATTCATATTTTGCCTCTATATATATATCCAAAATTGAAAAGGCTATACAACACTACCTTGGCAGTTTCAACAAAGCCATGTCATATAATAATATTTATATAAGCATTGAACAACATTTATTAATATTAATATCATTTCATTTTCATTTTCATTATATCATACTTAATTCATAAAAAACTAGGACATAAAGTTCAATGGTTGTAATCCAAAAACCTTCCCCATCAGCTTCAAATTCTTGCTCTAGCCTGGTCAGCATAGACGGGTCATGTAAAAAGTTAGTAATTATTTTGCGCATGCCCTTTATTTGGAGTACAGCTCCATGCAATTTTCAATGCAAAATTTGACAATTATGAAATTACATTGGTTTTGATAGAAAAATAGAAAAATACCAATATGTGCATGTAAACAGTTGTACAAAAATGTATTGTTATAGAATAACTTATATTTAGTAGTAATAGTAATAGTAATAATAATAATAATATAAAAAAGCATCGGAGCACTCGTTGGGGAGAAATTTGGGCATAATTGGTTGAGATCCTAGTGTTTCCAAGTCCAACCGGTTACATGTTGACATCCTTCAGTTTTCTATCTTAATTTAATGTATATTCCATAAATTCCTCTAAAGTGATAAGTAATTCTCCTGAAGTCTTGAACTTCAACTAGTTATTTCTCAAACTCAATCGGTTCATCTGTAACTGTCGGTTCTCCCCGATCATTGCATCGGAGTACAATATTTATTTGCATATGATATAAGGTAGAAATACCCAAACTGGTTCACTACCCTCTACCCATGCAGTAGACTTCCGTCATAATAGTGAAGTGCCATTTTTGAAACTGATCATGGCAAGGCTGGCAACTTGAATGCGTGTACATTTAGTTTAGCCAAATTTAGTCATGTTTAATGTACTCATGAGTTAACCAGTTTAGGTGATGTTCTGTATGGAAATGTGGATTACCGTGTTTGGTGTAGGGAGAATCTAGTGAACGAGTAGGGGGTTTGACAACTTTCCACTTTTTTTTTGTACAGGGAGTAAAAATATGAAACAACTTGCATTCTTCATGAATCCTTCTCTTCTATCTTGGAAAATTATCTTATGATTGTAAGACCATATCTTCAATGCAAATCGTCTTATTTTCACGGGTTATGGTATTTCTACCTTAGTGCATGGTAGAAGGTATGTGCATTTTTTATTTAAAAGACATTCATCCAACAACAATGCTCCTCAGCAATGTTATGTTTTTTTATTTCTTTGTTGAGGTGTGATTATATAGTAGCAAGAAAGGAGATGCCCACTTTAATACCTAATGAACAAAATATTCTATAATTTGTGAGGATTATGAGGAAAATGGCTACACTTCTATTTGGATTTGCTAATCATCTTGTACTAATCACATCGTTAACATTCTACGTGCAAAGATATAATAAGAATCAATAACCATCTCAGACCGGTTCACTTTTGTCTGAGATCGTTCACATGGATTGCATAAGCAATTAGCAATATGAAGGACTTGATCAAAAGTCCAACTGGGAAACGTAAGGTACGTGGATACTTTCCTCTCTGCACCCACTTCTTGTAGGATGTGAAACACGAAATTAGTGCAAGATGATTAGCAAATCAAAATCACGCTAGTAGCCATTTGCCTCATAATTTTTTGGGCTCACATGAATTTATTTTCTATCATTATCAGAGTGAAGATTCTTGTGCTCAATAAGTGGTCAAATAGATCCTTCTAATCATGTTTGATAGCAAGCTTAGAATGGTTAGCATGTTCAACATGAGCACATAGTCCAATCTCTTTTAACCATGTGTCTTCATGGTGTCACTTCCTACATCTACACCTAACTACATACCACTCAAATATATATTGTAGGTGTCCAAATTATTGTTGTGTTTGATTTAGGCACGTCTACCTTATATCAAGCTTGATAATATTGCAGACCTTGGACAACTCGCCAACTAGCATCACCTAGCTAAATTTTCCAGGCCCCTATTTGTCACTTAGCATTAGCTAGCTAGGTTCACCAAACCTAGGATTCTTACTTAGCTTTAGCTAGCTAACTTTTCCGGAACTCTTATTTTACCCAGCTTTGACTAGCTAAAGAGTTATGTGACATGCATATTCATTCTAACCAAAGAGAAATCCATTCAAACAAAACCAAACAATATATATTTGGTTGTGGCTTAAATAGTTGCCGCTTAGTAGCTGTCCAAGTTAGGGCCCTAATATTTTTTTAAATAATGTATATTTCATATTCCAGCTAGCTATTGGCTAACTTCAACTAGCTAACTTTCCTTGGGCGGATTATGGCACTTAGTTTTGGCTAGCTATTCTTTTGAGGCACCGAATTCCTGCATAGCTTTAGTTAGTTGGAACTTTTAGCTAACTAAATAGTTGGCCACTTAGTTAGTAGCTATCCAAGGTTTGTAATATTGTATGAATAGCCAAGAAACAACCTAATGTCATGTGTGTCAAAGGTGGGGAGATTTAGTGGCAACAATTTGGTTGTCCTAATTTGGAACAATTCATTGTTAGTCAATACATTTGATCCTTCCATGCAATAAAGATATTTGGGCCTAATCCGGTTATAATTTTCATTAGACACCTACCATAGAGGGCGTTCTATTTCATCTTAACTAATGCCAAAAGGTACACTAAATAGTTCTATTTGTGTGGGTGGAAAATTAGCGTGGAAATAAGTAACATGGACCACGTTGATTTTATAGTCAAGGGGGAATTAAAGTGGGTCCAAGACCCAGGGTCTTCCCATAATTCTTCATGAACACTTCCACCCAACACCTTACATAAAATAAAATAATTGTTACTTTACATCAAAAGTAGCACAAAATACAAGTAATCACCCACATTGATTTTTGAGAAAAACAATGACTGTGGCGTGCACTAATTTTTTACTAGAAATTTAGCATGGGTCAAAAATTAATGTGACCCACATTAATTTCATTGTGAGAATTAGCGTGGGCTCTAGAATATTGTTGTGGCCCACAATAATAGGGCCCATTAGTGTAGTTTCCACGTGGGATTCAAGAAAGTCTCAATCAATGTAGGATTGACACATAGCAAAGCTTGATGTCCATTTTGATGGGAATGGAGAGGCCTCTACGGCATATTTGAATGGTGTTTGGTCAGGTGTAGATGTAAGAATGCGCAACAAAAAGATGTGTGTCTTAAAGAAATTGGACTATAAACTCCAAATTTCTTAATGATTGTCGGTTAATAGTTAGCTTAATTGGAGGGACCTATATAACCATGTAATGAGCTCGATAATATTCAATTTAATGATGGAAAACATATTTATACGAGGTTTGAAGATTATGAGGACAATGACTATGGCCATGACTTGGAATATGAACCATGTGACGTATCTCATATCCTACAAGGAGTGGGTCCATATTAGATAAAAAAATGTCCATTCAAGACCCGCTTGTGATAGGTCCAAATCATTATGTATATCCCAACCAACTCAAACTAACCCAACAACACTAAAAAGGATATTTAGTGTTTGATACACTAAATGTCAATAACCCTATGAAAGTAAGTAACATTAAATGTAAACTCAAACACTAAATATCAACTATGGTAATATGTGGAAGTTACATGTTTGAATTTAGTGTTAGTAAGGATATGTTAGAGGAAGGGAGGTGGCAGTAGGGAAGGTAGCGGCACATTTATGTCTAACACTAATTGTCAAGGAATTGAAAATTAATGTTGAGTTTGGGCAGGATGGTAACAACATTAAATATCATCAAACACTAAATATCCTTTTTAGTGTAGTGTCCATAAAGATTTATGGACATAATCGCTCAAAAACTTGGAGTCTCCAAGTCCAACCAATTACGTGTTATGATCTTTTGGTTTTTCTTTATTAATTTGAAATATATTCCATAGATTCCTCTAACACGATCGGTAGTTTTCTTGAAGTCTTGAACTTTTCATCGGTTATTTCTCAAGCTTAACCGGTTCATCTATCACTAGCAGTTGGTTCTCCCCGTTCATTGAACCCAACTAAGGTTGGGTTGTTTCTTTTTTCTCATTCGACTGCACAATGTTTTCTTTTTCTTTTTCTTTTTTTTGAGACAGAAAGCTTACAGGCCAACGCCAAAGCACAAGAGGCAGTTAACCACTTGACAAATTTATGTCAAGTAGAGAGGAGATTTCACAACCGGGAATCGAACCGCCAACCTCTTCCTTACAATTTGAGTATCTCTCCACCATCATCCAGTAGTTTAGGGTCGTCTCGGACCATTGCACAAGATCTTCAAGGTCGAGGTTTATAATTTGTGGGGCGTTGGGGTCCACAACTGGTACAATAATTCAACCTCATCTTTAGCCGAAGTCTCGTTGGATAAATACCAAGACGACTACATTGCTGCAAGAATATAGTATTGTGCAATGGGTTTGCGGATCCCTAAGGGAAGGTGAGCCTAAAATGACCATTTCTCTATTTATTTGGAACTATCCCCACTTTCCGTAGGGTCTTAAACATGCACTTAATTAGCATGAGATGATTAGTGACTCCAAAAGTCGAAGTTGTCGGTCCAAGATGACCCTAAACTACCGGATGATAGTGGAGAGGTACCCTAAACTACAGAAGGGAGTGGTTGGCGGTTCGATTCCAATTGTGAAATCGTCTCTCTACTTGACGGAAAACTAGCCAGGTGGTCAAGCGCCTCCTGTGTTCCAAAAGGAAAAGTTGAAGTTGTGATGCTTTTCCTTATTATTTTTGGAATTCATGTGAATTTCTTAACAAATTTTCAAAGCGAAGATTTGTTTTCCTTCATAAATGATCATGTAGACTAGGTCTTTCTTTTTTCCGTGTTTACTTGTGCTTTCCGTGGCTTCTTCAATTGGAAAAGAGAAGAGGACACATGTTGCTAAATAATGTTATGACGTTTGTCTTGGGCAATTTGGGGTTCCAAGTTCAATTCAAACTTGGGGATGTGTGATACATAGACCACATATGATGACGGTCCCTTGGGTCACGGGGGGTTCACTCCATGTAAAGTTGAACACCACGTGCGGCCAAAGTTTGCTACCCCTATATTACATGGAATAGATAAATTAAAAAATTATGATATTTTTTCTACATATACATAATCATTGATTGTATCTTTTGTATAGTTTTTTGAAATTTTTAGTCATCTTCATTTTTTGTAGCAATTATTTTAGTTCAATTCTGCGTCATTCTAGTTAGAAACGGTATGTTTTATTAAAAAAACATATCATCAAATTTGGTTACCATTTTTTACTATGTAATAAATACAGTGTATATCTACCCATGAAAAAAAATTGATTAAAAATTTGACCCATTTTGGTGATGCAACTTACCAAAAGTAGATTTTTTTTGGCCGCACATGGTGTTGAACTTGACAATGGAGTGACCCCCCGTGCCTTGGGTACGATGGATGCTTGCGTACAAAAGCATGGCCACTTGTCAACTATGAAGGTGTTGATTGTATGTGTTGATTGGCGGGCCCGTGTGTGCTATACGGCAACGGATGTGCTATGCTTGACACGTGTGGGTATCGCTGTCCGAGGTATGCCAAATGCATTCAATTAGGTTCTATAAGATTGAGTTTTTAAGAAGAAGGCATCCATGTTGATGCATTCTTTGAAGTTCTAAACATGATTCAACTTAGGGGTCATGTGCTACATAGACCACATGTGGTTGCCATACACACATGCATGGTGTCCATGTAAGTTGCAGGTAAGTTTTAAGGAATCCCTTGTTTTTGTATTTTCTAAAAGGAATGTTGTTGTTGTTACCCAAATTAAAACCAAAATTTAAATCAAAGAGTCTGACATCCCTACTTCAAGGGTAGGTCCGGCAAGAAGGATATATTTTGGCCACTTCCTTTTTTCTTGTCTTTTTTTCTTTTTTGGCACAAATTGAAAATTCAATTGCAAAGATGAACCAACAACAACCACCTCGGGAGAATGAGCGCAACCTGAGGGGAAATCAAGAAATAACTTCCTAATCTTTCAAACAATTAGAAACCAAAGCTCCTAAATCTTGAAGACATTGATGCATCCCAAGTTTAAGTGAACATGCTCTTTTTAATGCCCAAATTGGATTCTCTTCCACCCAAACGATCCTCAAAAAGTGTCTAAACTTTGGTGTAGGTGACCTACTGAAGCAACCCTCGTCTTATGTGAGGATACACTTAAAAAGAATGGCTAAGTCTTCCCAACGATGTTTGGCACCAAGTAAATTGAGGCAGCCATGTTGTGAGCTAGCCTTCCATTGCCCATGCTATGTCATGGCCTTGATTTTGATGATTTTTACTAAAGACTCCCGGTCTTAGAGAATGCTTGATTTCCATGTGTTAGTGGTTGACTTTGCATTGGCCATCTTATGGGTTTAAATTGGGTTTGGCATGCGTGTCACTTGCCACCTACTTAAGAGTTTCCATTTAGAATCTAGAAATACGTAGGTGGAACATCATAAGAGGACATGATTGCTTTTTCTTTTCTTTTCTTTTCTTTTCTTTTTTCTTTTCTTGAAATATGTTTTACAACTTTTTTAATAAACAAAATTTATGTATGGCTACTAGAAAAGTAAAACATTGCCACGTACACGCCGGACCTCATTGGCCCACACTTATATTAATTATCTAAGTTATTGGTGCCAGACATGCCTTGAAGTACGGTAGTCTAGTGATATTAAGTTGGGGCGAAATCAACAACGCACTTAAAGGGGTTGTGTTTTTACCAGATTCCACTAACGTAGCCACCACAAATCTCAAGCCTAATACGATCGCCTCTCATGTATGATGCTCGCATACAAAAGCACATATGTTCATAAACTAGGATGTTGTTACATGACATGTTGTCAAAGTCCCCAAATTAGTGTACCAAAATCAACATGGAACAACATCAACCACAAATGTCTAGGGACAAGTTTTCCGGGACCTCTAGCATAGCCGCCATGAATCAAGAGCCTATGATATTCATCCCTCATGTACACGTGCTTACATACAAAAGCACATGCACTTGTAAACTACAACGATGTCACCTCATATGTCGCCGGAGTTAACATCAAGGTCCCCAAATTAGTATACTATGATCGAGATGAGTCAAAATCAACAACAAATATCTACGGACAAACTTTTACATGAACTCTTAACATAGCCGCCACAATCACAAGCCTAGGATCTCCCCTCAAGTATGATCATTGCATACAAAAACACGGGTGCTTGTAAAATTGAAATGTTGTCATCTCACTTGTCCCCAAAATTAGCATCCAAGTCATGAAATTAATATAGTAAATTCGAGATGAGATGAAATTAACCACAAACATGTAGGGACAAGTTTTTCTATACAAGATCCCTAACATGGCCACCACAAATTCCAAGCCTAAGATAGATATGCCTAATTTGGTTACTTCTCTTAATCAAACATCTATATTGAGTGGTATGTAATTAGGTGTGGCTCTAAGAATGAATACCAAAAAGATACGTGTTTTTAAAAGAGATTGGATTACATGCTCCGACTATGACAAATCATTCTAGGTTCAATAGTCAATATGATTGGTAGGGAGACCCATAACATTATTCATATCCATAACAATGTTATGTGGGACTGACAATATTATGTGGAATATTCCCATAGTCAGCCTGAATGGTGGAATACTCCACAGAATAATGTCAATCCCACAGAACACTGTTATGGATCTGAATAATGTTATGCCCTATACAACCATTTAATGAGCACGAGAATCTTCAATTTGATAATAAATGAGATATTCATACAAGCTCCGAAATTTGTGGAGAAAGTGTCTACGACCTTGATTTGGCTTTCCTAGTTATCTCGTGCTAATCTTGTGTTTCATATCCTACGAGAAGTGGGCTAGTTAGAGAAAGTAACCATTTAAAGATCCATCTAGCTTATGATCGCCCCTCGGGTACAATGCTTGCGTACAAAAGCATGGCCACTTTGTAACATAGGATAGGATGGTGTTGTGTTGATCGCCGTGCCCGGGTGTGCCATACGGCGCCCGGGCTCAATCCATTGTGCCAAGAGAACACGTGGCGGGTATCCGTGTGGGGGCAGTGGCAATGGAAGGTACACGGGCAGGGTCCGGTCCTATCGTTCGCCGGCACCCGCCTCCCTGTCAGGGATCCGGTCCTCTCGTTCATTGGTACCCGGTCAGGGCCGGTCCTGTCGTTCGCTCGGAGGGCAGGGACGATGGCCCTGACAGCCCTCACACCGAGAGCCCTGTGTGGGAGGGATTGCTCTGCGCCTTCATCCAGGAATTGCGACCTCCGGATTAGAAATCACGCCTCGGAAGGTATTTAGTCGATTTCCTAACCTTCTGCGCTCTCTTCTTATACCCGATTTGTGCGAAGTTGCGGTTGAATCGTTTGATTTGGTGGATTTTTCGCATTCCAGAAGCCTAATGTGTCTGGGGGTCACTTAGATAGAGCCGCTATGCTGTGCTCAGGGTAAGTTATGTATTTGCAAAGAATTTGGCCCGAGTAGATTTTTGTATCAGAGGCAATGATGTTAAAGACTGGAAAGCTTGACGGTCTATTTGTAATAAGTATGGGAGTTTGTTGATGCTCTGAGCAAGGTGGGTTAAGGCACTGTGCCGGAAGTTCTGGTTACGGTAGGTATGAGGAGCCTTGTCTACTTTGTCCCGTCAATGTTGCATTAACAGAACTGGATTTGGTTCAGTCTGCGAAGTTTTGGTGCTTTAGGACTTCCGTTGGATGCTCGTTATGCTGACAGTTCACTTCATATAGGTGCGCTCTTTATGAATTTGTCTATCCTGTGCCATCGGTGTGAATGTGTGACCTCAAACGTGTCAAGTCGTCCCTAGGGCGACAATTTTATCAGACGCGCACACCGGATAAAAAACTCAGTGGAAAGCTCATGGTTGTGTTTCTTTCTTTCTCCTCTCTAAACTGTTGTCTTAGCGACTGGCGAAGTCTGTAAGCTGCCGTTAGGTGTGCTTTGTACCAGGTCAGTCCACACGAGGTAAGTAGGGCAAGTACATTGTCAGGTCTTCGAATTTTTTTACTCCGATCTCTCAAGACCTTGGATGGAGGAAGAGAAATGGAATCTTGCTTTGTTCAGTAAGCGTGATAAAGGATGGGCTGGAGATTTTTTTACTTCTTAAGCAAACGTGCATGTCTGGGGAACGGTACAAATAGAATCGACGTTTTCTGCGTGTGTTGCCAATTGATATATAACTATTGTCTACATCGCTGTTCAATCAGATGCATTTGAATGGAATCTTAGCGCTTTCATTTTGTTACGTAGGTGTGTCAGTAAGCAATTGTGAGCATTTTCTTAACGAAACATGTGCTACCTTTCAAGAACCATGTGCTGCACATGTTTCAAACGCTACCAAAGGCGTGGTGACACCTTTTTGTTGCCTACACGATAAACCAAATTTGTTCGTCGGATTTGTTGTGACAGTATTAAATTGCATCTCTCACTTCTCCAATTTTAAGTTTCTCCTGGACAATTGCAGCGTGCTTTTTGTATTCGCTACAGCGATTGCATTGATTTTGTTTTGGTTTACATAGCTTTGTTGTCGTACTTTATATGGAAATTAGATCACTAGCAGGATCATGCTATTCACCTAACTCCTGCTTTTCCTTTCGTAGGTGCACATGAGGTAAGAAGACAGAGTAACTCTTTACTAACTCTAAGGAGAGGGATGGAACGTGTTGTTAGTGAATGGTCCATTAGTAAGCAATTTCATTGTAAACAGATATAAACAGGAGCCGCATTGTTGACTTTTGGAACTTACAGTGGAAAATAAGAGTGGCTTCTGGTCTGGAATATTGATGTCGTTAGAGGTTTGGGATGTCAGCATGTCGGAAATTCCAAAGGAACGCTGGTACTCGTTAACCAGGAGGGATTATTTAGGCCAAGTTTGTCCAGGTTGTTAGGTTGCCCCTTGAAG
Source organism: Polytrichum formosum (assembly GCA_964035585.1). Lineage (NCBI taxonomy): Eukaryota > Viridiplantae > Streptophyta > Polytrichopsida > Polytrichales > Polytrichaceae > Polytrichum > Polytrichum formosum. The sequence goes on along the minus strand of OZ037935.1, from coordinate 32,636,505 downwards.
CTTCTGTTATTTCAAGTCCAGAAACAATCATGCTCAACAAAAGGGTTGAAGTATTCTAAACAGTAGAGTGTCTTGAGATTGCAGAGTTTTTATGAAGGTCCTAGGTTGCAAGTATTTGGGGTTTGGTTAGTAGGGTTAGGGTTATGTTGCTAGCGTTTGAGCTTGTGTCAGGGTGCGTTGTGGAGGAAAGTTTAGAGAAAAACGTTGAGAGTGGACAAGAGGTATCTAAACAACAAGGAGGTCACATTGTCTCCCTTAGTTCTCTCAGCTTTTTCCAGGGGATTCTGCTGTTCAGATATACCTAAAATGATGCAGAGTACACATTCAGATTTGTGACCTGTTCAAGTGGTAGATTTTACTTGTTAGGTATCAGCAAGGTGCAGGACAAGGGTTATTAACGAAGAGACCATATACTAAATCATCAATTGAAGATAATAGAATATCACAAGACCTTCTTGGATGGACACATTAGCATCTGGAACATATGAATGGTAACTGAAGGGACTGAGGTTGTTGTTATATGCTCTTCAGTATGCATTTGTATAGTGTTGGATGTAGGTTGTGTAGGTGATGTACGATGTGCTGATTTGTTACTACAGGGCTAGGCTTGATACATAGAATTGCAAATCTCATATGGTTCTTGTCAAACGTCTGTGAACTTCGTGATCAGTTGGAGGGTATGAAAGCCCCAAAAATGTGACAACAATAAGTAAACTCTGAATTTCTCTTTTGCAAGCAGCAGTATATGTAAACAGCAGATTGTGAATGTGAAGCACAGTTGACTTTGGTGGTGGACCAGGTTGTTTTTACAGACTGCAAATTTGTTTGCTTTCTCCTTGGACCAAGAGTATGCTGACATTCCTTTTCTTGCGTTTTTGCAGGTTAAAGACTCCTACAGGACATATTTAGCTTTGCCAGCGCTCTATTGGAGATTATAAGCCAAGAACTTCAAGTTTCAAAACTGTATTTTCTGTGTGCAGGTTAGGGTGAACACACTGGGAAGGAGCTGTAAAGCTCTTTGCCATGGGATACAACCGAAGGGACTTTCTGGAGCCTTTTAGAATTGGAGCAACTAGCAATGGTCTAGGTTCTTTTGCAGGAACTGAGGGTCTTGCAGCTACTTTCTCAAACTTGTCTGTTTCAACAGGCGATCAGGGTAGCCTGGGAGCCACTGATGAACCTGGGTATATGAATACCCAATCTTCTATTGTCTCCTCTCCTCAAAACAAATCAAATCTTGCTAGCTCGACTTCTAGTTCTTCTTTCAATTCAGTACGTACGAATCTGAATCCCAATGCTGAGGAATTTGTACCAAAGGCTTTCAGACCTGCCACTATAGCTGCTAGTGGAATTGTCTGCGAAAATAAGTCTTCGGACCTTTCAGGCACTGTGGAGAAAGAGAATGTAGGTTCAAGACTTGATAGAACAGACTCTAGCAACTCAAACACCTCAGATGATGAATATCGACGATTCTGTCGTGCGCAGCTCCCAGACGATCTCATGCCAGATTTTGATTTTGGAGATTTTGTGGACAGTTCAGAGTATGAAGAGTCCGCATCTCTAGATGTGTCGAGCCAGAGTTCGTTGGCCACCAATTGGACGGGTGCCGGTGTCAGAAATGCTCTTCCTAGAGATAGTTTTATCTATGATGATGGAGTCAACCAGAATCCATCCCGAGCAACATCATACAGCCCTCCTGGAGCGAATGGTACACGCTTTACTAATTTAGAGGGATCAACCTCGTCTACGGGGCCTACTTTTGTACGGCCGTATATGCCAGAGATGCGCCCCCCTGCACAACAACCAAACCACGAGAGGCAGCCCCCTTGGAATGATAGCAATGAAAGTGTAACTTCCTTCACTGATTGGGGAGCTGCAGAACTTGCATTTCCAGACGACTTGGGTGAGGTGATTGACCAGGCGATTGACCCTGTCAGTATTCTTGCTGCAGAGTTTCCTGGTTTTGCTACTGACAGTTTGGCAGAAATCTACTTTGCCAATGGCGGTGATCTGACCCTTACTATGGACATGCTTAGTGAGCTTGAGGTATGTCTATCTAACTTGATTATGATGCAGAATGCTAAACATGCAGCAAATCATGCATCAAAGATATCCATCTTCATTTGTCATGATCAATTCAGATGATCATCAAAGACAATTTTTATTGAATTGGATCTTGAGGAATATGGTGATATTTAGCCAATGGCATGATCTTAGTCACACATGAATGCTTGACTGGTCTTGATTGTGCCTCTGAATTTGGAAAAGTGGAAGGGCATTTGTATATTTGTTGCTTTGCTAAATGAGTAAGTGTTTCTCAACTTGGTCATTCTATTGGTTGGTACATCTTGCAGCTTCAGAATGAGGCTCCAACAAAGCCGTTCCATTCACCTCCAACAAAGCCGTTCCATTCACCTCCTACACCTGCACCTCCTTCACCACGAGATTTCCCTGCGTTATCTGGACTTGACACCATGAATGGCTCAGCTCTTCCAGGGAGAACAATAGTTGCTGGAGACTCTAGAGCAGTTCCAGATTTTGCTGCAGTTGTGAGGAAGCAGGCAGCCCAGCAAGCTGCTCAGCTCCAATTTGAGAGGAATGGGGGATTGAACGTCTCACTTGGAGCTGTACGGGGCTTAACTCATGGTCCAGGTGTTGGTGGGTTCCCTCGGGATGCTCGGGTGACCCACACTGAGCGGCTGGATCCGTTCCATCTCCATGGACATGACATTCATCAGCCTCTTCCAACTTGGCTTGAGACTGGAGATTCTGTTTGTAAGTAGTCTATTTCCTTTCCTTTCCAAATGTTTGCTACTGTGCTTGTTTTGAATTTGGATGAAACTGAGGAGCCACACAAGCAATATTTTCTAGGTACAGTCTTTGTGCGACTGTCCTCTGTTCACATCTGTTATGTATTTGTTAACCTGTTACCAAATTTGTTCTAAGTTTTCATATGATTGGATGCAGCAAATATGTACTCGGATATGCGGGAAGAAGCTCGTGATCATGCACGAGTTAGGAATGCATATTTTGATCAGGTGAGTGCTTTGATTACTCAAACAGTGAGTAAAGCAGGAAGATAAACGTTTGCTTCTGAAGCTGTATTGAAGGGTTCTGAAAGCTTTGCTTTCTTCCTTTTTCATTGTACTCTGCAATGCAAGTGCAACCAAACATATTTTTCTGATGCTGGTTTTGCTAGCACTGTTTCCTGGAATTATGTATTAGGTTTTGAAATCAAGTAGTTAGGTTGTCAGAAATTCAAAATGTTCCAGATTGTGGTGCTCTGGATAGTCCTAGTATCACCGTGAATTATCACCGTGTAGTGGTGTTTATTTGTCAAACTGTTGATGGATGCTGGAGCTTCAGGTCCCTAATGCCAACAAATTGCCCCATTAATTATGATTGCTTGAATACTGACACCAGGTGTTCTGTAATTCTGGCACAGGCTAGGCAGGCATATCTTGCAGGGAACAAAGCTCTTGCTAAGGAGTTAAGTGCTAAAGGACAGTGGCATAATGAACAAATGAAAGCTGCTCATAGCAAGGCTGGAGAAGCTATCTTTTGGCAAAGGTAGTGTGTTTGGGAGCACAGTCCATGTTGATTTCTCTTCCAATCTGTGTGTCGGTGTTTGTTCCATGGACTTTTCGACCCTTGTTAGTTTCATCTGAGATGCAATTTTGTCTGTCAGCTCTTCCTGGGTTTGGGACAGATTTTCAAGTTATTTGCAAGGTCTTGCTTTTATGGTAACCCACATTCAAGTCAGTTATGATTTTGATATACATTTTTTTTTTGTCACAAATGATTATCTAGTGAAATTGAAACTGTCGAGGATTTTCTTACAACATGACAGTTAGCAACAAGTGATCTGGTATCTGTTGCCAGCTGTAAATTGCAGGCATTGTATTGTTTGGGTTGGGGGGTTTCTGATAAATTTAATTTATACTTCAGGTGCTTGGTCGCTTGTCTTTCGCCTCAAGTTTTTCTATTGCATGTGAGCAGCTGCAGGTTATGATTTTGTTGTTGTTCAAGCTGTGCAGAAACTCAAACGCATTTGTAAATAGCAACAGTACACCAGGGCAACCACGGCTGCTAGATCTGCATGGTCTACATGTAGGTGAGGCAATACCAGTATTGAAACGAGAGATTGCACAGTTGAGATTTAATGTAAGCCGCACCCGGCAGCGGGAACAAGTGTATATTTGTGTGGGCACAGGACACCATACCAAGGGCTCACGAACACCATCAAGGTTACCAACTGCTGTGCAGAGATACTTGATAGAGGAGGAACATCTACAATTCACGGAACCTCAACCAGGCATGCTCCGCATCATCATAAGATGACCAAGTTTTCCTTGTTCCATAGTGAGTTTTCTGACTGGATGCAGTCACCAGTCCCCTCAAGCTGTGCTAATCAAGTTGTGCAAAGTGAGGCAAGTACATTTGATGATTGCTTTAGTTTGTAAGGAATCTGTAGACGGTTTTCCCTTGGGCTGTTTTGGGATACTCCTTTCACCAGCCACTGGGTTTTAGTAGAGCTTCCCCAACATAGAGGGCCCTCTAAAGAACAGAAGTAGTGCTAACGTCAGTTGTGAGTAATATATAAACCCATCTTGTGCAGCATAATGTGCACATGCACGCTTTTGTAGGTGTAACGTTTGTTTAATTACCCATCAATGGAAACGATGTTTTGCATGCCATAGATAACCTATCACGAGGCTCTAGCATGTCTGTGACTTGACCCAGGTTATGGCTCTTTTAGCATATGCATGCATCGTTCCCAGTGTATACAATTGCTGGACACTTTCTGGTGTTCGCCTTAGCTCGTGAATTTCAAAACAATCTAATCTTTCTGTCATGTCTTGCTTTTACTTTCCACTTTTGTCTTCTCATCTCTACAGGTCCTTTCTAGCTGTGTTTTCTGCTGTTCTCTTGCCTTTTGTTTAAGTCGTACATTGTCATGACTCCATCAATGAGCACAGCTTTAAGTATACGCAATTCAATAGTTGGAAATGCTCTTTTTTCTTCGAATTTACAGGAACTTTGATTACCTTCTCAGGACTTTCCCAGAAGAGACACCGAAGAGACACATGTTATGATGACATTCTAAGTATGTGCTTACATTCTGTTAACCATTTCAATAAGTTTAACAGTTACCACAATTGGGAAGGCCTCTGTACTGAGAGAGAGAAGAGAGTCTTTGACGTCTTATGACTTTTGCACCTAAGCTTTGCTTCTGGAAGTCTGATATAGCAATTTTAGTGACTTGCAATTGCTAACTGGATGAGGCAATTCTTGATATATGATCTAGTGGTCAAATTGTATGGAGTTGGAAGTGCCCCTAATAGGGCCACATATGTAGTGAATTGGAAGGTGGACTTGATAGCTGACTTTGGTGTTGAGCTATTGACCATAATAGAATGGTGGGCCTCTTTGACTTAATTAAGTAGAGTGGAGCCTTAGGTTTAGAGTGTTCTTAACCCCTAAACGCTCAAGCCTTCACATTCCATTTTCGGGCACCTCCAGCACCAGCGCTGAAAATTTCTGTTATGTAGCCAAATAGAATCTGTTTTTTTTCACATCCAACCGTACAGATGTGAACTAGACTATCATATACTCTTGCTGCGGGAATTTGAAGTTAATTGGACCACATCTGCTAGGTCTAATTAACATATGAACATGGCCTTCATCCGGGGGGCGGTTAAAGAAAACTATGAATTTTTTTGTTTCATGAACATTTCGGTCATGCCACAAATTTTTGAAAGTTGGCAACTTTGCCATAATATGTTATGTGGATGACAAACGAGCTACTTCCAAACATTTGGGATTTTTTGAGCAGATTTAGATGAAGTCCATTTGCCCTCCAAGTTGGAGGTGCCACATGATGTCATTTGGGAGATTTACCCTTATTCATGGAGCAAGCAATATGTGCACTAAGGTTTTTTTTTCCAAATCCATCTAGTCAAGTTGTGCAAAGCCGTCACCTTGTCCTAAGGGAAAAACCCCAACCCAAATTGGGCATCATATGTGAAAGTTATTGGCTCTTAAATTTTGGCTCCTACATTTGAGCAACACATGGAACTGCCTCCTAAAACAAGCAATAGGGGTTGTCACACCTCCTCGGAGAATGGAGAATGGAGAATGAGGAAAAAGAGGAGCCAATAGGATAGCTCTCCATGGAGAAAGGTGTGACACCCCTATTGTGGCCCGTGGAGAATGGAGAATGGGAATTACCCGTGAGTCAACATGTGGTAAGAAGCGGTGCAAGAAGCACCTCCAGCGGTGAAAGAAGCGACCCCAGGTGAAAAATAGAAGCTTTGCGGTAAAACTTTCACACAAGAAGTTTTCACCATTCTCCATTCTTCACCCGTGGAGGAGAAGAAGTTTTCTCCATTCTCCATTCTCAATCTTCAGAGAATGGGCCTCCGCCTTTCAAGGAGAGCGTGCCACATCCCCATTCTCTGAAGATTGAGAATGGGAAGAAAGAGGTGTGACAACCCCTAATGCCAACCTAACAAAAAATCCTACATGCTTGGAGTATGAGGTTTTTATATGTTATTTTGGCATGCATGGTAGTGGGCACCACCCTACACCAGTAGATACCTTTCTATCCATGTAGATTGCCACCTAGTGGGGTCACAGTCCCAGTAGAATATGGCGGACATTATAAGTTCCCCCCTACGAACTATGGGGGGTGTCAGATTCGGGCCGGGGCAGCCCTCCAACAAAATTTCTGAACCCGACCGAAAATTGCTGCCTGCCCCGCCCAACTGCGAAAAAAACATTGCCCTTGCATTCTTGAAGGCCGCTTGACTACAAATCCCATATTGAGTGCACTTCACCTTCAAGGTCCAAAATCCAATATATATGTTCGCTTCCATTGAGTAAATAAGCAATTGATTGGGATTTCATTATCAAAGTGAAACCGTCAATAAAGCATGTAATTAACTTGGAAGTCAAAAATATTACAAAACCCTCACTAGCACTGAGGTTATGATTTTTGTGACTTACAATTTGAAATTGTCTTTGTCATTCTAAAATGACACTTAAATTTAGTGTGCTGATTTAATGTGTATATTTTATAATATTTTAGGTAATGCCCTCTACTTTCACAAGTATTCATACGCATTCAAACTAATTAAGTGTGATTAAATATAATGAAGTCTAATTAATCTTGATTAATCTTAATTAATCCCAAATAAATCAGAAAGTATGCTTACCAAATTAAGTAAACCTAATTAATTATAAAATGGGCTTACTGTAATTAATTAATTTTTGGAATTAATTCTAGTGAATTAATTCTAATAATTAATTAGTTTGAATGCGTATGAATACTTGTGAAAGTAGAGGGCATTACCTAAAATATTATAAAATATACATATTAAATCATCACACTAAATTTAAGTGTCATTTTAGAATGACAAAGACAATTTCAAATTGTAAGTCACAAAAATCATAACCTCAGTGCTAGTGAGGGTTTTGTAATATTTTTGACTTCCAAGTTAATTACATGCTTTATTGACGGTTTCACTTTGATAATGAAATCCCAATCAATTGCTTATTTACTCAATGGAAGCGAACATATATATTGGATTTTGGACCTTGAAGGTGAAGTGCACTCAATATGGGATTTGTAGTCAAGCGGCCTTCAAGAATGCAAGGGTAATGTTTTTTTCGCAGTTGGGCGGAGCGGGCAGCAATTTTCGGTCGGGTTCAGAAATTTTGTTGGAGGGCTGCCCCGGCCCGAATCTGACACCCCCCATAGTTCGTAGGGGGGAACTTAATGTCCGCCATAGAATATTAGGTGATAACCCATTCTAGGTTGCTTGAGCATGTAAGGGTTAATAAAGCCTGCACTCAGGGCCACTTCACACACAAGCCAAGGCATGTGACCATGTAACTGTGAGGGCCCGATATTATCATCCATGTAGACTTTTCATCCATGATGATTTCTTCTGGCCCTTAGACCTTCACCTTCTAGTGTAAAATGAACTTGGATGGTCTCGGCCTTTTCGACCAATCTTAGAATGCAATGGTTACATGCCTTCAGTCTCATGTCTGAAGCAGCCTTCCGTCACCTTAAAAAGTAGATGACAACCACAGTCTACAAGTGACTAATTCCTTAGAGTGGCGGAGTGTGGTAGCCTCCGTGAGATAGAGGCTAATATATTGGCTTCATGGTCCAATCGAAAGAAAGACTTGAGACTCTGTAATACTACATTTTCAAAAAATGACTGGAACTTATCCCTGATGGAGTTATATAGAGGACACTCTAGCACAAAGTATGCGACAAGTTTCAATGTGGATGTAATTTGTTAGGTCTGTTGGAAGTTATATTGAGATGTTCTCATCTATTTCCACATCAATATTAGAAATGTGGAATGTCATCATTTCTTGCGTAACAAAATTTTCAAGAAACATAGCGAGTTGACCGACCAATGACCTTGTCTTCAATCAGATTTTCATCTAAAGTTAAATGATTCACCATTGTCATGGCATGTATACGAAGAGGGGGTATTATTGCATACAGGCATAACCCCTCATTCATCCCACTTATAAACCCTAAAATATAATGGATCCCGGAGTTTACTTTTAAAGTTTATTTGACACCGGAAATAGCTTTAGCGACCTCAAATTAGTCTATTCCAAGTCATTTAAGATGAATTGGGTACAAACCTATAGGGATTCAAGTTTATGTGGTGGATGGATGAGAGGTACGCTCTATGCGATGATTCCCTTGCTCCCATGTATGCCTAACCACAGGTACTTTCCAAATACACTGAAGCTTAATATGGTAACTTGATTACACTAAAAAATTCAATTTGATGTGGCATTCAAATTGGTGTGCTATGTTAATTAAAATGGTCTTGGTGACTTGTCATGTAGCACCAAGTGTCATAGGACACCCTCTACAGGGGTTGCTGGGGTTGTTGTGGCCAACAAGTTTTCTTCTAGTGGTAGTTACCACCAAGTGATTGCAAGAAAGTTAGCGTGGGTCACACTAAACTTGATGTTTAGTATAGTGACTTAAAAGTGCAAGTTTAATTGTGTTTGGAGTAGCTTTGATTGTATAGAAACAAGTTGTGGTCAATTGAGCTTTCTATGAATGTAGCTTCACCATCATACAATCTTGGGGGGGGGGGTGCACTCTTTATTGAGATATACAATAATGTGTGTGTGAGAATCTAAATATAATAACCCTATCAACAACTGTTTTGAAACAAAAACTATTTACAAACATTGTAGAGATCACACATAGCCTCAATATGTATACATGTCTACATTGTTTTCATATGATATAGCCTTGCATATTTATACAATAGAAATAGGGTGCACAAATAGGATTAAGGTATTCATACAGAAGATATATACTATTTTTCTTTCACATAATCATCGAACAATAGCCCTATTTAAGTTTCAATTTTCTAGGCGTTACATACTAGCCCTCCTATACATACAAACCTTACTCCAAAAAAATGCCCCTCCCTATGGTGTCCCTATGTGTGCAATGTCCAAATAATACCCCTTTTGTGCACCCACGTGGTCATAGACGGAAACGCAGAGTGCACCCCCTGGGCATATAACAAGTTTAGAACAACTATTTAGTACATACTTTCTCTAGCGACCCATAGTGCACACTTGGGTTACTTCATTGAAGTGCGATGGTGCATTCTATTGCATGGAAATCACCAGCACTAGTGCGTCCCACATGGAAGAATTCCTAGCTTAATCTCCCTCCCTTGGGAGTTGCTCACAAGTGAAAGGGCAACTGGGCACTCACCTATGAGGTATGTGGGCCCTTTTATGTGATACTCGTTAAATTTGGACACACTATAAGAAAAGGCTTGCAGTCAACAACAAACTGTTCAAAAAGACTCACACGTGTTACAATGAGATTGGACTATGTGCTCAAAACATCTCAACCCTTCTAGGTTCAATTGTTAACACAATCATTTGGGAGGGGCCTATGTTCATATGGCCATAAGACAAAGAAAAGCTTCACTTTTGCCTCTTTTAACTTCTACATCACAATTTTGATTCTGAAACTTGAAATGACAATTCGCAAAATTTGCAATTGCTACACTAAATATTGTAGTTAGTGTCATATGTTGTTTCATGTCACTGTGGTAACTTTGCTAATGACACTTCTTATGAACAAGTTTACAAGTATTGTCATAGATGATTGAATTTGGATGGAACCCATGCCAATTAATGAAACAAAGTATGGTATATTCTGCATCCTAACAATTCGGTGATGAAACATTGTCATGAATGATTGAATTTGGATGAAAAATCATTTAGCAAGTGGCAGTAATTGCAACATTGTAAATCTATAATGCCCAAATTTTTTTTACGAGTATTGACACATAATGTTAGGTATACATTTAGTGTTGGTGACACTACACATGCGGTTTACAATTACTATTGAGCAACACAAAATAGAATTGGTGACACTAAATACAATATTTCTAGTGTAGTTACTGGATGAAGTGATTCCTAGTCCGATCCAACACCCAACTTTGTATGTAGATTTATGACCAAATTCGTTAAATTGAGACTTTTCATAGTCTCAATTTAATGCTTAATTTTATGTTTTTCATTAATTTCTTGATTGAATCTATATTTGTAAGTGATTTTTTGACTATATATGGGAAGATTATCCTCGAGTCGAGGATAGTCTATAATTAGAAAGTCAAAAAATATGAAAATTGTCTCTAAACAATTGTTGAAATTGTAGGCAAAAATGTCTCAAAATTCTGATATTGTCTCAAAATAACGAATTTGGTCATATTTGGGAGTGACCACAATAGAGGCGGGTGCAAGCATAGTAAAGTGGACCAAAAAAGTGCTCCGGTATATGAAAGCCATGATTTTCTTGGTCAAACGCCTATAAGTAGTAGCAAAATATTGTTTAAAATAGATTATTTTTCATGATGACCTCTATTGTTAAGTTAGATACTCAAATATAGAATGTCAATATTAGATCTTCAAAACCTATCATCAAAAGTGACGCGTAAAAACAACTGACTAAATATAGTTTTGAACGTAAATTTCATAACCTTAAATATTTTGAACTTGGAATTTCTTTTCATATTCCTTGAATTCATTATAAACTTGAGGTCATCGTAATTTTTTTTTCAAAAATTCATTAATTTAATGTAATGTAATTGTATTTTAAACAAGTTTTTGACAATTATCTTTTCAATGACACCCACTTGCACCACCACTTGCACCGTCTTCTAAAATACATATACGTTGTTTGAAATTGTTTTTTGTGAACATAAATTGCTTGGCTTTGTAGATTCATATGTTTTCTAAATGTTTATGAATTTCTGTTTCATAAAATTCAAAGTTAGTATATAGTTTTGGATCACTTTCACTTAAACCTGAGCAAGGATCAAGAGCTGTCCACTTTACCGTGCTTCCACCCAGGCCACATACTTTAAAACCCTACTACACTTTTATGTGCATTTAGATTGCCCCACGTCGATTTATCGACATTCCACACTATTTTGAATATTTATTACCTCAGTAACAAAGTACATGATATCTTTTACCGTGGTTGCTATACGAAGGAATAAACAAAGTTTTTAGTGTGTTTTTTGATCTGGATTTGACCCAAGTTTAAGATGCATGGGTAAAGTCAAGGCAACCTAATTGCACATATCAGTGTAGGTACTTCAACCCCCTATATTTTGGAACAACACTCAATTAGGTCTACTCTTGGGGAGTGGGCGACTGAGATCCGGCTTGAGGTTTCGGTTTCGGTTTCGTTTCGATTGTCAAATGGAGGCTGAGATCCTTCTACACGAGTTCCTTGATGGTGAGCTCCCCCAACAACACACCGAGCTCAGCCTTGAGACTGTTTAGGGTTTAGGTTGCCCCACGTCAATTTATCGGCCTTCCACACTATTTTTAATGTTTCTTACCACAATATCAAAGTACACAATAAGTATATTTTTTTCGTGGTCGTTGTTGAAATGAATAAACAAAGTTATAAGCTTTTGTGATTGGGTTTTGACCCAAGAGACCTAATTTGCATGGGTAAAGTGGCAATCTATTTGTGAAGGCAACCCAATTGCACATATTAGTGGAGGTACTTCAACCCCGTAAATTTTGGAACTGTACTCAATTAGGTCTACTCTTAAGGCACATGCAACTGAGACCCAACTTGGGATTGAGGCTTCGTTTTGATTGTCAAATGGAGATCGAGGTCCTTCAACACGAGTCCTTCAGCATGTGCTCAAAACATCTCAATCCTTGCAAGTTCAATTGTTAACAGAAACGGGAAGATCTATATTCATATTGTTTAAAGAGAAAGAGAATCCTCATTTTGACCTCTTCTAACTTTTACATTTCAACTCCAAATCTAAACTTAGAAATGACAATCCACATGAGTCATAGTTGCTAGATACCGAGATGAGGTGATTCCTAGTCCAATCCGAAGGCCAAAATGTGTATGAATATTTAAGAATGACCACAATAGAGGTCACACACCTTAAAACCCTCCCAGGTATACTTCAACCCCCTATCTTTTGGAACAACACTCAACTAACTTAAGTCTACTCTACAGGCGCGGGCGACTGAGACCCGGCTTGAGGTTGAGGCTTCGTTTTGATCGTCAAATGGAGGCCGAGGTCCTTCAAGACGAGCTCCTTGATGGTGAGCTCTCCCAAAGATACATCGAGCTCAACCTCGAGGCCCGTTTTTGAGAGAATGTTCCCTACGTTGTCCAATGCTGATGTGGCCACTGTCGCACCTTTGTCTAATGCGTTTGTGGAGACTTCTGCGCCCTTTGCGTTTGTGTCTGTGTCCTTCACATGTACAAGCTGCGTGTCCTTGTCTTTCAACCTAGGCCTTTCTTCGAACTCGTGATCTCGGTCCTTGGTATCAACCTCCCCACCATTATAGTAGTCCGAGTCTGATTGAGGCGATTTCTGCTCCCGGCTGTGAAATATGTCACCACCTTTGCCGAGAAACCCGAAAAGACCACGCGGTTTGGTCGCGTAGCCTCGAGCTGAACCAATATTAGTTTTGGCGATATTCCAGCTTCCTCCCCCTGCGAAGTGAGGTTAATTTGGTGCTTGGAGCAACTTCACCTCGTTGTTCAAAGGTTGCATGCGTACACTTGAGTCACAATTTTGCCCATGTTGAATAAATCCACTAATATAGTGGACGTGGAACATGTCAGAAGCTCAATGATTTAACAATTGAAGGAGAAGATCATCAAATTATAAGAATCTTCAGTATGTTCTTCATTATTCAGCGTACGAGCTTCCAGGTTCCTCCACCTCTGATTGTGGTTTGGTTAAGGGAGCCACTTGACCTAGTTTTCAACGGTTGCATGTGTACACTTGAGACAAAATTTTGGAAGATGTTAATCAAATCCACTAATGTAACTATTAAATAGGGTACACGACTTCAGGGGCTCAATTAATTACAAAATGAAGGAGAAGGTCACCAAAAATTATAACAATCTTCAGTATGATCAGATCAAGTGTTCAGTGTAACAGCTTCCTCCTTGCAATAAAACTCCTTAAGGTAAGCATTCTTAATCCGGTTACTTGTCTTAATCGGGCACCTATATTTCAATGGTTAGGTGCAAATTTAAGAGTGGACACCAGAAAGACATGTGTTTTAAAAAGAGATTGGACTACGTGCTCAAAATTTGTTAACCATTCTGGGCTCAATACCTAGTCAATATAATTGGGGGGGGACCTATGTGATCTACTTATGGCTCTCTGTAAGTGGAGTTTGATAATCAACAACAATTCAAGATTAGCTCTAAATTTTTCTGGGATGCATCTTGGCTTCTTCAATTACATTTGAGGATCCACAGAAACTTCAACTTCGCAAATCCAAGTAGTCCAAGGTAGCAAACAAAAAAAGAGTAACTAAATAAGGCTGATGCACCTTAATATCACATGATGATGGGATTGACAATCTTGGAACTCCTCTCTCTATGTATGAATCATCAAACTTAGTTTTGGTGCTTGGAGCAACGTGACCTAGTTTTCGAAGGTTGCATGTGACACTTGAGTAACAAATTTTGGCAATGTCAGATAAACTCACTAATGTAATATTGAATATGGTATACGACATCAGGAGCTCAAATGAAATAAACAGTGAAATTGGAGAAGATCTCCAAATTCCAACAATCTTCAGTATTCAGTTTATCAGCTTCCTCCTTACAATAAGCTCCTCAACATCAACTGATTGCATTACCATCTTAGCATCTTGCCAATCTCAGCTAATCTACATGACTCAGATCTCTGAACTAACTGAAGTCTTGCAAACCATCCACAATCTTGATCCTCCTGTCTGTGTATGAAGCTGTGCAGAGGACTATACCTGATGATTTTTTAATTTTTAATTTTTGATATTAGATTCATCCTTTAACTCAATGGGACTTGTCGTTGGTAGTTGGATTCCTGTGATTTTCTATTGGCGGTTTTGCATACAAGGTCATTGATTTTCTTTCCACTTGCGGTGCATGCTCGGAGGTAGTGTTTGGATTTGAAGGAAAAGAAACTAATTTGTTTTCTTTTAGGGTCAAACTCATTGTAAGGTCGAGGCATCCATAGTTGACCAAGTCCACTTAACCGCTCACTAGGGTCATGTAATGCCAACATGGATGAGATCTATATTTTTTAGGCAAATGGAGTTAAGGTTAATGTGGTGGCGGATTGTGAGTGATTGCCCTTATTAGAGTCTTGACAACTGTCCTAGCCAAGCATTAGTGTTTAAATGAGTGGTCATGGGTTAACCTAAAGATCGACTATGTGTTGCTATAACTTTACCGCTTCAAATTTGTAGCAATTTTCATATTCATGGAAAAAAATTAATTTTTTTGGCATTCTCCTTAGAATTTGTTTCTCTTTGCAAGAAAAATAATTCCTCACTATTACTCCTTCTAAATGGATGCAAACTCTCTTATTTTATCGGTGAGAGATCCCTCAACCTTAGCACCTCTTGGCATGTCAAATTGAGTTCGACCCTGAATGAACCAATATAAAGTGTTCTTTGTTCAAACCTCCACACTACCTCCAAGCATGTACCCAAAACTTACTGAGCATGGAAGTTGTTGTATGCAAAATAAACAATTCCTAACCAAAAGTCATGTTAAGTTAGAGGATATTAACAAAAAGTCTACTATTGAAACAATGTTATTCATCGCCCAACAAGGTCACCGGCACCCAAATGAAGAGAGGATTATATACCTGATAACTTATTATCACGGCAATCGCTAACTGTTGAGACTGGATTTGGAATCGACGTAGGCTGGCTTAAGCTTCCATCAGCAATCCCAGGCGAAGTTCGGAACACTGCAACACCAATCTGATGTCTCGCGGCACGAAGCTGCCTAATGTGTGCCCTTGCCGCCATTGGAGTTGCGAATCGCTACCTATATCACTCAAATTTCTTCACCCAAATAGTCGACACAGATACAAACAGAGCTGCTTCGGTCCCAACAACAAATCTCCAGCCTCAAGCACTGATCTCTACAAGACTGCATTATTCAAGCCTCAAAATCTGATCTCCGTGAAACTGCAATATTCAAGCCTTGAAATCTGATCTTTACCAAGCTGCAGTATGCAAGACTCAAAGTTTGATCTCTGAAGAGTCTCTCAAAATGCAGCAATGTATGATATTACCAGCTCAATTTTTTTTGCAAGTCGTGACTAGCTGCTTACAAACCTGCATTGGGAGTTGTCAGAATTGCGGGCCACCCCCATAATCTGTGTTGCCATTCATGCGCCGCTTCTTCACTCAGAGTGGATCATATTCTTCTTCTGAAATTGGAAGAGTCACGCATCGGATACATGTGGCAATCGATTTAACAAGCGAAATATGCTCTCGGAGTCTGGACAGGAGATCAATGTGGGTTCCTTGACAAGTGGGCCGGGTGACGTGGCCATCAATCTGCTTTCCAGACCGCTTCGTTGGTCCTGATGGGATGGCCTATCCCCAAGTTCTTCTCCTTAAATAGAGAAATTTGTGAATCAAAATGAATTGGTACACCAGTTATTTCAATTGGGTAAAGTGGCCCACACTAGTTTTGGAGCTACCATAATTTCCACGTGGGTGTGGCCCACAAGTCTAATGTAAAGTCGACATCCATTCCAATACTTGCCATAGCATTATACAACAAGCTGAGCCTATTCTATGGGTCCAACATGTGGAGAGAGCGAGAGATTCGGGATTAAAATGCTCAAATCCTTGGCATGGTAAAGTTTTAAGTTTGAACCTGAGTTATGAATGTCTGCTCTTGAAGCACGTACGTGGCTCAATTGAAACAGAGAAATATCAATAATCGATATAACTCAAGCACTGTAGTACATCGGAGATCGTACCTAGTATTAGAATAGAGGTGAAGGCCCCACCTTTGAGTAATGTTATGACCATGAGTCATAGTTTTTTGTAATTGAAAAAATTAAATACGAAAATGTCCAAGAAAACAATAATATTACGAGAGCTCTTTTAAAATGCAAAGGTAGGAAATAGTGACATTTCTTCATTTTCTCTTTCCTTTCTTCTAATTGACCACTCATAGTGTGAGGAAGCCAACCCCCAACGTGAAGATGTGAGACAAAAGTTATCTTGTCTTCATCAAAAGCTATGAAGATCCAACAATTAGTTACTATAGTTGAAGTTTTCAAGTTGGGGCAGATAGTGGACATATTCAAAATGTTCCATGCTTGGATATTGGAAATTTGGATGAGACCAATGCACCCAAACAGAAGTAAACAATTCACCACATGATTTATATTAGTGCAGGTAGTTGTTCCCATGGATACAAAAAGATAAAATTTAGTACTATTCCTCACTTTACATGTCGTGATTGATGAAAGTGGAAGCAGATGCATCCATCCTTTTTGTTTTAGATCGGCTTTTTCCGAGGGATCTAAGGTCGATGGGTCTTAAATTGGTTACTTTTTTTACCTAGCCCACTTTGCCAAGGATATGAAACACGTGATTAGTAGGTTTGCAAATCCAAATAGAGGCCGTCCCCACTTTCCTCATATTTTTCAAACTAAGCTGATATGAGTATCTTGTTCATTATCAAAGTGAAGATTTTCATGCTCATTGATGGTCATACAGGCCCCCTCATGTCTGTTAACTAACTTATTGAGCTTTGAATGCTCAGCATATTCTGAGCGCATTGTTCAATACCTATTAAAACACATCTCTTTCTGGTTTCCGTACTTGAAGGCACACCTAATCCGATTAAGATAAGTAACCGAATTATGCACGTCTACCTTATACAAATAAGTGCAACTCACAAGTACAGTGAACAATATAGAGATTACAAGACATGCTGCCACGCGATATGCACCCACAATATAATACATTGAACTAATTTTCTTTGATGAGGATTCTTGATATTGATATTCAAAGTAGAATAGGCTTTGTTGTATATATCAATACTTGTTTCTTATACAGTTGCAGGGTGACCAGAAATCAAAGCCTATTCTACTTTACAAATATCCATGTGATGATAATCTCGTGAACATAGTCGGGTAATAACTCTAGTGCATCTTGGTACCAAACACTAAGAAAGAAAGTAGTCCTCACTTCGCAATTTCGTGTGAAGGAAGAAATCCATTATCCATCCAGTGGAAGAAGATGCGTCTTGTCGAAGGAATCCATACGATGAAGCGGAATGCACAAGTAGACTGAATAGAGAGATTCCAAGGCATGTAATATAATAATGCACGCACAATACAGTACAGAGGAATATTTTTTTGGATGAATCTTCAAGAGGTTTACCCGTTTTTCGACATGAATTCTGACCAGAAGATATTGAAGACTTTACAAAGCCTACAAATATCCATGTGCATTCCTCATGGACGGAGTAGTTAACTGATCTAGTGCATCTTGGTACCAAGCACCCAGGTGGTGGTGAACTTCCAGTTGTAGATCCTGTAAATGCCATTCGGGGTCTTAGGCACCCTGGAAGAGAATCCGACGTAGGAGAAGTCGTTGACGGTGGAGGCGAGGTCGAGGCCCTTATAGGAGATGGCCATCTGGGATTTCTTCTTGTCTGGTGTCTCAGTTTGCTTCACTTGGTGAGTGCGCACCTGGATGGTTCCAGTCAGCGCATTGTAGTCGATCCACACCCCAATCTGCACAATAATCCCATTACATTTATATTAGAACAGGGTTTGGCCCAGATGCTAAACATTTTTGAGAAGGACTGTTTTGGGGCTGCTTGAACATGTTACAAGCATTTCTGCGACTATAAATGTTACTTGAATGGTCGATATCTGAATTCTGGAATGCTATAAGTGCAAATTTCTGGTGGATCAATCTGCTCACCTTGTGGTCGTCGAAGTTGTTGGGGTCGCCCAAGTACTTGGTCTTGACGGATTTCACGCTGTTGACGTCGAGGCCGATGTGGGGAATGGCGGGGTCCCAGCTCTCACCGTTGCGGGAGACGTCGATCTCCACCGCCACCGTCTTGGCGCTGCTCACACCCGCCACGGGGTTCCCGGTCTTCTGGTCGATCTCGAACAGCCCAAGGCTCTCGCTGTTCGATCCGATGACGGACAACGAGGGGGTGATGGCGAACGCCAGCCCACCGCCACCGAACAAGTGCTTGATGGTGTACTCGGAGGAGCGGTCGAAGTTGACAACGAAGGAGGCGGAGAAGGAGGCGACGTACTTGGAATTCTTCTTCCACAGCTGCACGGGGCTCTTGTACTGGTAGCGGGCGGACACGACGTCGTTGTCGTAGGACAATGCGAGTGAGGTGGGGTCGGTGGTGGGAGTGCAGATGTACTTGGGGTCGACGCCGATGGCGGGGTCGATGCTGCATGTGAATTTAGAGTTGAAAGGGGGGAATGAGAGTGTCACTCCCTTGGGCGCAGCTTCCTCCGTAGCACTGGCGCTCTGATGAGTTGCCGCTAGCATTGCCACAAAGAGCAGCAACATCACCATCCCGCCTCGTGACCTCGCCATTCCCTGCAACAACGACAACAACTGAACTTTAGTGCCGCATCACTTCCCCATCAGTCTCCAGTCACTGAGCTCCTTCCGGTGAGAATTCGGGTGTAATGTTGAAAGATTTAACAACATCAACACTGCTACTTCCACAAATGCTTGGGACGTGTGTCTTGCGAGTGAAAGACAGATAGATAGAGTTTCACAACGGTTTCATTCTTTTGGAAGCGAACGGCTTTCCATCGCATTCAGAAAGCTCGACGCAGAGAACCGAATATCCACAACAATTCAGCCATCCAGATTGGACACACGTCAGCGATGAAGGAAAACAGATCTTCTGTCACGCCAGATGCCAATCAAACAAGTGGTAGAATCGTTGGTAGCACTACTTACGGGCAATGTCTGAATATTCCAACTCAGCTGGGACAGGGAAGTACCCACAGCCGTACTCACACAGAAGCAGCTTCCCGAGATTGCACCTTCGCTGCCAACTTGTTACTCTGATCGCTTTGTGCCTGGTCACATAAAACCTCCCGAGTTTGAAGGATGATGAAACACCATGCATCCCGCAAACCTTAAGTATCAGCCTTTGACGTTGACTTTACCAAGGTCAACAAAGTGTGTGTGTGTGTATGTGTGCTCTGGCTGAAATGGTCCAGCTCATCATCCACTGGAAGAAAGAAAATGGGTACCCTATTAATTATCTGAAGAAAAGTCCCACATTTCTAGAACTTGATCAAGTTCATGATGAGTAGGAACTTGCAATGCGGCGACACGGTCACGTTTTACTTACATTAGCCTTATCAGAATCCACATCATGCAGCCTGACACTTGTTTCCGGCTGTCCCTACGGCAGCAAGTGCACGGAAGGGTACATAAGGTACGCAGGCCTTATTCGGTTATTTATCTCAATCGGACTGTGGACACCTAAGGGCCACTTCACACACGAGCCAAGAGCTGTGACCATGAAATTGTGAGAGCCCAAAAGAAAGTGTCCAAAGGCCGTCCCAATTCACCTCCAAAATCATGTAGTGTGGTCACGGATCCTCGAGTGTAGTGTGAAGTCATATGTGACCGGGCCCTCAACCACATGCTATTTCAATGAATTTCTATTCATGCGGGTCCTCACACATGATAAAATAGAATAAATCAATAGTTGTGATCGTTTGGAGTGCCATGGTCTCCCAGTTTTGTGTTAGGCCTACCTCCAAGAGGTGGTATTTGAAAAGAGTCCAAGTGACCATGAAACATGATCCATTTGATGCCATGTAGGAATCCATGTAGACTTTACATCCATCTTGCATTCACATACTCCGTTGGTCCCTCAAGCGTAGTGTGAAGCGAACTTGGACCGGCTCAATAATGTCCACCAATGAGAGTGTTTGAAGTGCAATGGTCACGGGTTCTTAGTCTCGTGTGTAAAGTGGCCCTAAGGCACAAAAATTGAAGATGGTGAATGACCCTTACACTCTGACTTCCATAATGTCACTTCATCTCTTATTTTTTGAAACCCTAGGGAACGGATGTGTTTAGTTTAAATCTCCCTCCTTGTCACATGTCCCTCCCATATATCATAGTTTTTGACATTAAAAACATCCACCAAAGTATTCAAACCACATGCTCGCACGCATCACATTGTCATCATTGACATTGTTTTCACTATTGTAGCGTTGACTTTGTGTTATTTTATAGTGTCACATGCTACACTAATTCTTTATTATCACGCATCCATGTTAACACTACAAACCTCCTTAGTATCATGTGCACTTTGGTTGCCATAGGCATGATATTAGGGAGGTTAGAGTGTACTGGTGAACTAGACTAGGGGTAGAAGGATTCTTGTGTGGACACAAAATGACTAATTGTAAGAGTGCCATCACTTTTGGAAGACTTGCGATCACTTTTGGGTGCCATTGAGTTAACCGTTTGGTGTGGATTCGTATGCAAAGTAGGATATTTTGATGCTCAAATGTAGGGAGAATCTCTTATACAAGTATGAGGTTTGACTTATTTGCCTCTTTAGAAAAATGAAACTAATTATTTACATGGAGTTAAATTATGATACAACTTGCATTCCTCATCATTTCCTCTACTCCATCTCTGGAGTTTCAAACCACCATTTCTGGCCAAATCAACTTATTTTCACCATTTTCTGTACATCTACCTTATTGGTTAGTCTAGATCTAAATGGAACTCAACAAAAAACGTGTTTAAATAAATTAGACTACTTGCTCAAAATTTATCATTCATTCTAGACTCAATAGTCACAATTGGGGGGACCTAGGTATTCATTGAAAGATATGTAAATCATAATCTCTGTGCTTCAACAAATTTGCTAAATTGATCATGGTAACTGTTGGTTTGATCTGGAAGTAAATCTGATGAGAATTGGTATAAAAACTGGCCTTGCCATGTCTCTGAAAAGATTAGTATTCAAGTTTGTAAGTCCCAGACCCATTTAATCTCCAAGATAAGTAATACTAAAGCAGGAGTAGTATAGATTCATTGTGGAAGTTCAAACAAAATTTCCACATTCAAATGTGGATATGCAAACTTTTGATGTTAAGGCTCCACAACGCAAAGTAAGGAATACTTTCTGTCTTTCTTATTCTTGGGAACAAATGCCTGCAATGTGATTCACTCAATATGGAAGGGAAGTCATTCTGCATGTGCAATATGACTGTGAATGTCCAAACTTTAGATTGTGAGCAGACATACTGTTCTCCCTCTTTCATATGACACATTTTGTCGCGCAACAAAGTGTCACATTATCCAAATGTCGTAATTCTCGATAATATGACATTTTGGTCTCAAATGTTGTATTATTGAGGTTTTTCAAGAAATTGTCTATTTCAATATAAAATGTCCGAATTTTGTATACACAATGAAGATATATAAGTTTGAAAGAACATTCCTATTGAAGAATTATGCTCATAACATCACACAATATGGAGTTAAGAGGAATATAGTCCCATGACGATGTCTTCATCATATCATACACTTCAAAACTAAGGATCTTTTGTCTTTTGATGATGTTTGTTGATGTTGGAAATTGACATCTTGTTTAATTTATTCATAAAAGGTTGCATTTTCTCTCCATTTTCTCTTCATTCAAATCTACACCCAAATGGACTTCTCTATCCCATGCCAAAATTAATCCACCAACTCAACCATGTTGTACTTTGTATCAACAATTTCCTCCCGTGCCAACTGGCACATATTCTTCAATAGGCATTTCATCGGTTCCAAAATTCAAAGATGAAATGAGACTTGCCAAATCATTTGTTGCTTCTTTCATTCTCAGTTTGTCAAGTTCATCATCCATGGCGAAATTGGCATTGTAGTTTACAGGTAAAATCTTGGACATCCTCCGGTTGTTTCATATGATTTGGGAATTCATCTCTCTCAACACTTGAGAGCTCCACATAATAACATGCCTTTACATTAGGCGTGACTATTTTCCTCAAGTCTTGGTGAGTAGTAGAAGAATCAATTTGAGAAAGAACCCATTCCAAAAGCTTCTTCTTATATTGAAACTTTGAATGAAGCAATTATTCCCTAATCCAAGAGTTGTACCACACTTGTAACATTACTAGGTGGTAAGAAAGCAATAGTAATGTTGGTCAATTACAATGCTCACCACATTCTAGATCCAAAGACCAATCTCAATAGTTGCAATTGCTAAACCCTTCAACCTCCACCCAAACCCAAAGATTCAAAAGGGCAATGTTTGTTCTGGAGACAAAAATTAAAAACAGTTAACTTAAGTTAAGTTAACTCATCAATGTATGTACTTGGAATAACTCCCTGATCCCAAGGCAAATCCTAGTGTGGGTCTTACAACTTATGCACATTAATTACCTTAATTATATGACAAATCGGACCTAAAAATATCATATTACGAGCGCCATAATCATAATATTGAGATAAATTAACACTAAAAAGTTTGGTCGACAGGAAATGTGTCGTATAATTGAGGTGTCATATTATAGAGGTGTTGTACTATTGAGGTGAAACTGCATGTCATTGGACACTTCTATTAAGGGAAGATATGTACTTCCAAGTTTGAAAGTCACACATCACCTTCATAACAAAATCCTCTCTGGACATTGACTCTTAGTGGCAACCCTAGACCACTACAGAGCCATGTACAATTATATTCTTCATCACAGTAAGACTTTGCAAATCTATCAAAGCATTGGATTAAAGGTTAGGCTATCTGATGAGTGTCTCCCTCCACTTAAGTGCACCAGAGCATTGTTTTGTTCAGAAATTAGTAGAGTTGTTTAATTCTAAGCTACTTAGTATCTCACATCATTAGCTCTGGAGCACATTATTTCCTGAATAGTACACATTGGAATTCACAATATATAAGTCCTCATCAAGACATGACATGAGTGGAGAAAGTTTTCCAGATTTTAGAATCTCAGATTTTGAAAACCACAAGTTAAATATGATGACGCCAACTCGAAGCATCAAGTATGCTAGTATGTACATATGTTAGTATCCATGAAGATCAATCGTTTGTCTTGAAAATATTTCTCACATCATGTAGTTCAAAGGATTTCTCCTCCTGCCAGAAGCACCTTGTGTGCTGTGAGGCCAAACCCACCACCCTTAAGCGTCCTAGTCCGGGTGATGGGTTTGGAGATCACATGTGTAACATAAAAACTTGTAGTAACATGGAATGTACGTTCTACCTTGATGGACTTACAACTTACTTCAAGTCATGACATTTTATTAGTGTGATTCTCTTGCATAGGTACATCCTTGGCTTTCTCAAGAGTCCACCCCACCGTCTTTGCCACGCATGCCCTCAAAGATTTCCTTCTTGCAAACTTGGTTCTGGCTGACGATTCTTCACTAGTGCATGACACCTCGCTGAGGCTATGGCTTGTTGATTCCATGAGGCACATAAGTCTTTAATACAAGTGTTGAAAAACACTTATATAACTTATCATCGCCTCCTCTTCCACAAGTTCCTCACAACAACTTCCCAAGTTCACACCTTAATGCAACTATGAATCTAAATATCGCAAGTTTAAATACTATGAGAGTAAATACTATAAGAGTAAGTACTATAAGTCTAAATACTATAATTCCCAACACTAGAAGTCTAAATTCTAGAAGTCTAAATACTAGAGCTATGCACTTGTTTCTAAATGCTTTTAATCTAACACTACATCTAACAATGCAAAACTAACTTCAAGACTAATTGACCTTGGCTCTTCACCTTGAAACCTTGCACACGCACGTGCCCCTCTCTTGCTTCCCACACACCCACACTTATAACACATGGGGTGCCAATTATTAATGCTAGTCTCTTGAATAGGTAGAGCATTGGCCTTCAAGTCTCTACAAGTATCTTCAAGTCTCTACAAGTCTCTATGAATTCTACTAATTCCACTAACCTTCTACTAATTCCCACACAACTCTAACTCTAACACTCAATTCTATGAGAGGAACAACAAGAGGGAGAGAGAGAGAGAAGCAGAGCCCTACATTGGGTGCCCATACCCATGCCCATGCCCAAACCCACCCATGCCCATGGGTTTTGGGTGGGCATGGGTTTGATATTATTAGGCATGGGTGGGCATGGGTGGGCAATGGTTCGATATTATTGGGCATGGATAGGCAAGGGTGGGCATGGGCATGGGTGGGCCAATATTTGGTGTAGGCGGGTAATGCACATTACACAATTTTTGAATACATTGGTGGCAATTTTAATAGCATGGGTGGGCATGGGTGGACACGGGTCATGCTATGGGTGGGCATGGGTGGGCATGGGTTGGCACGGGTCATGCTATGGGTGGGCATGGGTGGGCATAGGTTGTTGCTGATGGGTATGGGTGGACATGGGTACAAATTCGAAGGAAAATGTTGGGCTCTGGAGAGAAGGAGAGGGGAAGGGAGAGGGTGAGCACCCCTCAAAGGGGTGCCAAAGGAGCACGAAGGAAAGAGAGAGTGAATAGGAACACAAGTGAGTGAAGAAGGTGAGAGAGAGGAATATATAGGGGGAGGGAAGGGGTGAGCACCCCTCAAAGCTCAAGATAAGCCCTTCGATCCTCTCCTACTTTGTAGGCTCTCATCCTATCCTTTAAGCCTTCAACTCTTAAACCAACAACATAGATCCTAATTCAAACGGGGGAGGGAAAGAGAGAGAGCTGCTTGATCTTGTCATGATCCGACTCTTGTTACAATATGTTAAGTTATGTTATACATATTGTAGAGTCATGTTATGTGTGATAACCGACAACATACATCCCTATTCGGGTCCTGATAATCTTATGGTATACTTGTTGTGAATATTTCTATTCACGAATTAATGGTAACTCAAAAACACCCAGAAAATGTTCCGGTCTGTAAGTCTCATAAGACCTCTTGTTCAGATAAACCCAATTCCAATGATACATTGTAGTAGCCAATGTACTCATTTATGTGATCAGTATTAAGCTCACCCCTATCGACAAAACACATCTTATCACGTATCTATGTAACCCCTCTTCCCTAGTTATATAAGTAATTTCATAACTGCTTCTTTTGTTTAGGTAGCTGATATCATGTGGCTAGAGAGCTCACAGATATTGACAGACCCTTCCATAATTTAGTTGTAACCGAAGAATACTTCAGACAACATCTGTGCGGCAAAAACGTTATTACTTTATAAGAACTCGTGTAAGTGGTCTTAAGTCCTTATACTGAAGACATCTTGAGTAGAGTTCTGTCGAATACTATATTTCCGTCCAGACCTTTAACAGTATTCCTTCATTAACCAGTATTTGACTGTATACACATAGAAGTGATTGGTCATGGAGCACCATATAACTTATGTGCATCTATACGTCATTCTCATCATCTGGTCATCTAGTAGAACTTATGCGGCCTTGGTCTAATCAGACGTGTACTACTCCATAACATTCTTGTTACTCATGTGGTCATATCATCACCACATGGTATAGGCATTCCAATAAATCACTTATTTCAAGAATATGGTACCCCCTTGTTAATATAAGCAAATCGTCAATCTCTCTTGAGGTGATCGATCATGATCTTATAGAGGGTGGAATAGTGATTTCTTATACCGTATCCATCATACCAGTTTCAACTGGTACCTTATGTCAGTAGTATACATGTTCCGTCAATATTCTATATTCTCAGAAGAAACTATATATAGATATATTGAGAGCAGAGTCTCTTATGTAAGTTCTGAGAGGGTCACGTTGTGTTTCTATAACACTAACATACTTATACACTTATGGCCGTAATTCTGACACAGAGTCTGTATAGGAGGTTAATTTAGAATTTGATGTAGATAAACATCATGAGAGTAATATCATGTCTTCACAGAAAGCCTTTCTCAAAAAATATCTCGACACCTCTCAAACGGTCAAGATAATAATATCGGTATGAAAGAGTCCTTACAAGCATACTGTTGTATATATATATATTCCTGTCTCAATTGACCAAATATTTCTCTCAACAGCAGAACCAGTGTTCGTATATTCATACTGCACCCTTAGGGTCAGACAAGCTTCTCTCAAATGGTCCGCAGAGTAATAGGATTGGATCCTTTCCAATCGTTCTGTATCTCTTAAATTCCATCTTTTCAGTGTTTACTGAACTATAGCATCAGTATATTGGTGAATGTAAGTAAAACAGCTCAGTGATTGTAATAGTCAGCATATAAGCAGGAATGTAAATTGGGAGTTCGCCGCTGTTAGAGTAGGTATCACAGTATAGTAGTATCACCGGATTATTGTGTTAAAGAAAATAACAGTCGGTGTTTATCAGTTTATAGAGTTTATAGAATGGTTTTATCAAGAAATAAAATATTCATCCTTATTTTTCTGGGTTTCAAGAAACTCCTAGAAAGATAGTAACGAGTGGACAATTTCTTCAGAAGGTGCGCAGCACTTGTAGAAGAGGTCCTCACCTGTGCCCATGCTCCCCAATATTACCAAGAAATAAATTAGTAGAGCGTACAACAGGTGTAGGCGGACCATCTTACTTGTTATCGATGTCAACAAGGCAAAGCAACTTCCATTGAAATAGGTACAATAGCATATAGTATTCAATACACAATTGTATATGAAAAGAAGTATGTAATACTTTAATCAAGAAATGCTTGAATGTAAGTATAAAAACTGATAATCCCACATATAAGCAACTCAATCAATCAGTGTAATCCTAGAAGCCTTATTTGCCTATGTTCTACACCTTGAATTCGTCCTGTGACGAACTGTTCTTGTTCATCCTGGACCAGTTTGTGGGATTCTGGGTGACTGTGAACTTGTTGAGCTGTAGAAGGGAATTTCACTCAGTGGAATCCAAACTCTGTTCCCACTACGACTCTCTGTAGCTGATCAGCAATACTGACTCTCGCTCATAAGCAGGAATGACAACCTTCTCCCCTAATTGTCTTACTGCCAGTACTCGGAGGTAGGCTCCTCAGCCTCCTATCCCTCAGCAGCACCCAACCACGAGGTAAGATAAAAAACCCTTACTCTTGCGCAAGAGCCCTTTATATACCTCCCCACCATGCCCGGTTGTCTTAAGTTTATCTAAAGTAAAAAGCAAGTTCAACTATAATGAACTATATTCTATGCTTTTACTTTAAACTCATTCTAGACTACCGTTATCTTAGTTCTAGTCAACATGTACCAATAATGGCCCATATTACACTCCTCCCCATTTAACTTTGAGCGTCTCTGCTCAAATGGGACACTATCTCAAACTCCCAAGCCATCGGCTTGCTTTCGTTTGTGATTGCTTCTTCTATTGATCTTATTGGAAACACTAACACTCTCAACACCTTTATTTTGTGTTAGCCGTTCCTGTGAACGTGCCACGGTGTCCCAATATTCTTTGAGCACTTCTGAACTCAAATTCTTTTCTGGCTCCCAAGAATTATATTCAAGTCCATATCCAAGCCACTCTATGAGGTAAAATTTCTGAGGCTTCGTACGACTACCTCTTACCTCATGTGTAAGAACGCGTTCGACTTCGAACGACAATTCATCATCTTCTAGGATTGGTGGTGGCAGAGGTTGTACTTTGCCAGAAGTCTTATATGACTTTAGAAGTGAGATATGAAATACATCATGTATTTTCAATGTCTGGCAATTCTAATCTGTAAACCACTTTGCCCACCCTTTTTAATACCTTAAAAGGACCAATCCATCTAGATAGCAATTTCTTTGCTCCTGGCATCTTTAACTTAATGTTAGATGTACTCAACAACACTTGAGTTCCAACATCAAAAGAGATTTCACGTCTCTTTGTATCAGCATAGGACTTCTGTCTATCTTGTGCCGCTAGCAAATGCTTCTTAGCCTCTTGCATAATACTAGACATCGATTGCACTAAGTCCTTTGCAGCAGGGACATGGCACCTGCTGATCCCAAAATTCAAAGGTGTCAAGGGATGCTGACCATGATTCAACATAAAAGGAGTAGTTTGAATTGATTCTTGCCAAGCATTATTGTATGCAAACTCAACCAAGGATAAATAAATATCCCATTCATTTTGAGTTGGCCTAACATAATGCCTTAGCATATCTTCTAGAATCCAATTAACTCTCTCCGTCTGCCCATCTGAAAAGCCGTAGACATAGCTTGTTTTGTGCCCAAAACATTACATAGTGCAACCCAAAACCGACTAGTAAAATCGAGTATCTCGATCACTAACTAGCTTTTTAGGAAGACCATGATGCTTATACACAAAGTCTGTGAATAATCTTGATGTTTCTTCTGCAGTAATCTTGGTGGTCACTGTGACTATAAAATGAGCCATCTTGCTCAATTTATCCACATGCACCAATATTGCATCATGCCCTTGTTTTGTGGGAATTAGTCCAGTGATAAAATCAAGACTAACTCATTCCCATTTCCTTTCAGAAATTTCTAAGGGTTGCAATAATCCTGCCATCTTTGTAGTAGAGGCCTTACTACGTTGACATACATCACAAGTATTCACATAAGTCTTGGCATCATCCCTCAATTTTGGGCCACCAAAATCGGTCTCAACTTGTTTCAAGGTCTTCGTAATACCCATATGTCCACTATTAAAAGCATCATGACATTCAAAGAGTATATCTTTACGAAGGGAGCGCACATCAGGTACCACAATTGCATCTTGGTACCACCAAATGGCATCTTTGAAAACCAAGTTTGCTAAATTAACCGGGTCCTTAAACCACGGGTCTAAAGCATACCCTGCAATGATCTTATTAAAGAATTCATTGTCGAACCCAGGGGAACTTTCTCTAGTGTTGGTCATCTCCATGGGAGCACTCCTTCCAGTGTCGGCCGCCACTAGTTGGAAGCTACGACTTGAAGCGCTTCTTGTCAGTAAGGCTAACCTGACCCACTTTTCATCCAATGGGCTCCTGCTTAATGGATCGGCGACATTGCTTCTCCTAGGACGATATTCCCATTGATAATGAAAAGTTTGCTCCAAATACTAACCACCGAGCCTGACGCCTTGACAAATGATGTTGTGACTTTAGATAGGTTAATGGATTGTGATCTGTAATCACTACACATTCTGAACCTTCTAAATAACAATGCCATGTTCGTAAGGCATGCACAACGGCTGTTAATTCTTGTTCACTTGTGGTATAATTTCTTTCGGCAGGTGTAAACTTGCGACTTTCAAACGCAATTGGCCTACCTTTCTGTAAAAGAACTGTTCCTATATCCAACAAGGAAACATTATAAATGATTTCAAATCTTTCACCAAATATTGGTAAATTCAAAACATGCGCATGAGTTAACGCATACTTAACCCCTTCAAAAGACTCTTGACATTGATCAATACAAATGTACTTCACATCTTTTCTTGTCAAATGAGTCAAAGAAGCGACTAAGGTTGAATAACCTTGAATAAATCGACGGAAATAATTACTAAGACCCAAGAATGAACGCAATTGACTTATATCGTTGGGCCTTGCCCATCTAGTCACCGTATCAATCTTTCGAGGGTCGAACTTAATTCCATCCTTACCCACCACATGGCCAAGGTATTCTAACTCACTCTTTGCAAAGTGACACTTAGTCAACTTAGCATATAATTCGTTCTCGCGTAGTATATTGAATACTTTGCGTAAATGTTCAAGGTGTTCTTCTTGTGTCTTTGAAAACACCAAAATATCATCAAGATATACCAAAACAAACTTTCCCAAGTGTTGTTGAAAATTTCTATTCATCACCCCTTGGAAAGTTGCAAGTGCATTTGTCGATCCAAAACTCAAAACTTTTGAATTGATAATAGCCAAAAAGCACTCTAAATGTAGTCTTAGGTACATCTTCTGAAATTCATATTTGATGATAACCTTGAACCAAATCTAATGAACTAAACACACGAGATCCGGCCAATTAATCCAATAGATCATCGATTCTTGGCAATGGATATCGATTCTTTATGTTTAGTTTATTCAAAGCTCTATAATCTATCACCATTCTTAGTCCACCATCTTTCTTCTTAACAAATAAGATTGGTGATCCATAAGGTGAAGAGCTTGGTTCTATCCACCCTTTGTGGATATATTCTGTAATTTGTCTTTTGGCTTCTTCAATCTCTAAAGGACTGAGTCTATAAATAGGTCTAAACGGTGGTTTATGACCTTCTTCTAATGGTATAGTATGGGCCATCTCTTTCTCTGGTGGAAGCCCTGCAGGTATGGGTTGAAATATATCTTCATATTCCTTCACCAAAGACCCTACAAGGTTATTTTCCAACCTTGAAGATGATTCTTTATTGTGCACCTTTTTCAAATAAATGAGTAAAGGTGTACAACCTTTCTTTATTGCCCTCTTGAATTGCAAAGCTGATAACATGTTGCCTTGAGGCATGGACTTCTTCTTGCTTGTTACCACACTTTGAATTGTGATTTTCTTATTGCCCTTATGCAATATACAAGCTTTAGAATCATAATCAATGTGGGCTCTATGCTTATTCAACCAATTATCTCCCAAAATCAAGTCAAAGCCATCACTTAATTTGATAACCAAACAAGAGACTTGAGATTGGTATTGTTGAATTTTCACATGCACATTGACGGTCCCTTCCATGTCAACTTCCAATCCATTTCCCAATATCACTTTACCATTATTTTCTTTCACATGCAAACCAATGCATTTGACATATGATAAACTCAAATAACAATGACTAGCAACGGTATCTACTAAAATATGCTCATCTATTCCAGAGACTTTCCCTGAAAATTGCATAGTTAGACCCCTAGTCGAAATAGAATTCAAAAGTCTAGGTTGAGATGGATCATAATACACTTGCCATATGATTTTCTTTGTCATTTCAAAAGCATCTACATGAGTGTGTTTACACTCATGTAATAATTGAAATCTTGACAATAATCTATTGTGGCCTTGATCCTTTTTCTTTTCCACTAAAATACAAGCACTAGTCTCAAAGGGTTCTTTTGCTTTTATCATTTACATAAGCACTTGCATATTTGGCTAGGTTTTTGGAATATGAATCCAATGACCAAAAACCTTGGAATCTTCACTAAAAAGTGTATCTAGTGGGCTTCGGAGATAAGAAAATTGGTTAAATGAATTTCCTATCTTAGACTCTAAGATTTGAACAAGATAATCCAAAAATTATAATGTTAATCTCTTTTTCTACCTCAACAAATTGCCCACAATCTTTTTGATGAGAATCTAAAAATTCTTTTCCGCTTTGTCAATAGTGGAATTAGACTTCTTAGGGCAAGTATTAGCCCTATGGCCTTTTTCTTCACAAAAGTAGCATTCGCCTTCTTTCTTTAAGGCTGCAACTCTTTTGTAGTCAATCTCCCTACCATTAGTGAACTTCATAGTAGATTTCTTTTGATTCTTGATTGGACCACCTACTCCTATAGAAAGAGTCTTTTTCTCACTGTTCTTAGTAGATGCAATCACCAACCCATACTTAACTTGTTGGAGATTAGAATCTACAAAAACATCAAAGGTAACTAACCCCTGAAAATCTTCCCAAGGTTGGGCATGATTCAATGGGTCCACCGCTACCTTTAGTCTTATTTTTGGCTTTAACCATCAATAAAACGGTGAATCTTATCACCAACACTCATGGGTAAAGTAACAATTTATGCACATAAGTTTTGAAACTCATTGGCATAACTTTCAATCGACGAGTGTTGAGATACTTACCAAGCTTGGCACGGGTAGGCTTACACTTCATTGGCTCCTTCACAATATTGGCTTCCAAAATCGCCAACTTCACCTCATCGCGCTCCTTGGCCTTTTTCAATTCGTCCATCTCCAATAGAAGGTTTTAAATAATAATAATGTTCTCTAACGTATTCTCTATCTCTAGAGTTACTAAATCATTCGTCTCAAGAGATGCCATCTTTGTTTTGAAAATAAAACCTGCTCTGATACCAATTGTAACAAACCTCTAATTCCTTGTTGGAAGTTTCTTTGGCATGAACCACCCAACCACGAGGTAAGATAAAAAGCCCTTACTCTTGCGCAAGAGCCCTTTATATACCTCCCCACCATGCCCGGTTGTCTTAAGTTTATCTAAAGTAAAAAGCAAGTTCAACTATAATGAACTATATTCTATGCTTTTACTTTAAACTCATTCTAGACTACCGTTATCTTAGTTCTAGTCAACATGTACCAATAATGGCCCATATTACAGTATGTAGGAAACACAAGGTAAGTCTATACGAAGGTGCTTTCAAGGGATTCAGCACCTATTCTTATAGTACTCGTTTTTTTCACCCGAGCAGCCCGTAGGATTTTTTGTAAGTGGAGCCCGTAAATCAAGAGAGAGAGAGAGAGAGAGAGAGAGAGAGAGAGAGAGAGAGAGAGAGCATCCAACCACAACCCTTTAAACTTTCTCCTACTTAGTAGGACCTTATCCTATCCACTAACTCCTCACCCTCTAAACCAACAAGAACATGTTCTAATTCAAACATTTAAACCCAAGGCCCTTCCCCTTGCCTCATCAAACACTACTCCTTTAATCAAAACACTCCCTAATGCCACTAATCCTCTACTTAACCACACAAAATGGCTTAAGGCCTAAACCTAAATCCACACTAAGCCTCACTCTTTTTATACTTTTGATTGTTTCAATAACACTCCAATTGCAATTCTAAGTAGATCCTAAACATAAAACAAATATGAGCAACCATTTTGGGCTCATATGTGCCATGAACTAATTGATGTGTTGGAAGTTTGTGAGATTTCCCCTTTTTTGCATTCCCAGTCCTCAAACAAATCAAAGGCAACCCTGTTTTCTAGTACAGAACGGTTCTGAGTGGAGTGGAAGGTTGTAAGTCATGGTGTTTTTGAATCTGCCAAAAGAATGCATCCAATATATCTTTATACATTCCATGACCTTCAAGAACACTTATTTTCTGTTTCCATGTTGTTAAAGTTACAAAGGAAATGTGGTTTGTTGCATGGTTTGGCTTATGGCCAGGGATGGATTAGGTATCCAAAGAGGAATTAAGATCCTACCGAGATCTGCCCGCACGAGCAATTAACCATTTGGAATGAGAGATATGCAACACAATTGGTCTGTTGTTTGCTATAAACCACCCCCTATAGGTCCTTAGGGTTGTGTCATCTCAACTTAGTCTCATTGGACTAAGTTGGGGCCTTTGAAGCTAATTTGAGGGTCAAGATTACTTTTAAAATAGAATTATGAATTATGAGGGGTTCCCAATGTTAAATTCACCTTCAAGTTATATTCATGAGATAACCCATGAATATAAATATCTTGGGATTGATTTCTATTCACATGGTTATTTTGAGCCATCAAGTAAAAGGCGATGCATTGCAAGTATGAAAACCTTGATGGCCACCTTAAGGAAAGGAGCAATAGTTGGAGTCACATGTTGGGAATTCAAATCCCATCTATTCAAGGCTTTGGTGCTTCCAACTTTCACAAATGGCATTGAAATTAGGGAGGTGATTTGAAATGCTCTCTTGGAAGGTTCTTGGGTAAGGCATGAAGATACATATTATGATGTCTCCTATCAAAATGCATTCTTTAACCTACCATATTTTGTTGGCCAAATTTAGAGAACTTCCCATGGAATTATATGCTCTTAAGCTAATTATGGATTTTCAACAATAGCTTACCAATATCCCCCTTGGGTTTAGGCACTATCTTGACACCTTGCCGCAAGGATTTGACACCTGGCACAAATTGACGACCATGTGGAAGGCATCATGGGCTCTATCTCATTGGAAAACCTAGGACAAGCCAACACCATCAAAAATCACATTATATGATCTCAAGGAGGCTTTTCTTGCTAAAGAGTGGAACTTTCCATCTCTTGGGGAAGAAACTAGATTACCTCCACCTCAAGGACTTTCTCAAATATGAATGTGAGATGTACTTGAAACAACCATTGACACCACCACAACACAAAATTATTGATGCTTACTGCACCATGAATCATACACTTGCCATTGAAATTGAATGGTGGTTGACTATTCCTAGTCTAATATTCTCTAGAGATAATGGATTATGCCACTTTTTCTCTTTACATTGTAGTTGAAACTGAGCCGCACTTTGTGCTAGGGGATTTGCTATATAACTTCATAAGTTCCAATCATTTTTTGAAAATGTAGTATTAGGGAGTCTCAAGTCTTTCTTTCAATTAGACCATCAAGTCGATATTAGCCTTTATCTCGCGGAGGCTATTGCACTCTACCACTCTAGAAAATTATTTGGTTTGGCACCATCCTGATGTACTTTTAGTCCCATAAGCCTTTTGAACTATGAGGCTCTAAAATTAATTTCATTTCATTTCACTTAATTTCACTCAAACGAATCTTTGGCCTCCCAATTCAGGTAGCTACAAACAATGTTCAAGATTGAAGCCCTCATATGAGTTTCATTTTGAAGGGCTCTCAATTTTCAGCCCTTCAATTGAAGGGCTCGTTCAAATCCAAGACGTCAATCTAAGAATATAGAAATGAAATACAAAACTCATATTAAATTTGTGCATGAATTAGTATATGGTACATGTTTCTAGTACAATGTGAAGAATTCAAAATCAACCATCTAACTTCACTTCTTGTAGTGACAATGCCCTACGCTTGTTGGTTGTTGTGGTGGGCAGATTATATTGAGCACTTCAAGTGACGTCTTCATTTTCAATTTGGGGTTGCGTTTTGAAGGGCTGTTTTGAGAGAGGTATATTTTGAAGAGCCAAATCGCGTTTGAAGGGCATTGAAGACTTCAATCTTGAACACTGGCTACAAACTCAACTTGAATGTTAATGATATTGTTCTCAAGCTCACTTTAAACACAACCTATTGGTGGAGGGGGGCCAAAAGTCAACACTCAACATTATCTGTTTTTGGGGGCCTACGGTATCACATCATTAGATCACACCAAAAGACAAACATTAATTATGCCACTTGCCAACTTATGCCACTTGGAGTTGGCAATTGCCAAAACTGATGGCATATTCTCATGAGTAGGTATGGAAATTATTGTCACTCATGTGCAAGTGGATCAGTGCGTGCTGATCACTGTCCGGGGAGAACTGTCAGTTAGTTACAGATGAACCGGTTGAGTTTGAGAAATAACCAGTTGAAGTTTGAGACTTTAGGAGAACTACCAATCATTTCAGAGGAATCTATAGAATATACCTCAAATGAATAAAGCAAAACCGGAAGATGCCAACATGTAACCGGTTGGATTTAGAATCACTAGGATCTTGACCGACTGTGCCCAAAAACTTTCCCGTGCACTGGTGCTGATGACCCAGGGCCACTTCACACACAAGCCAAGAGCCATGAACATGAAATTGTGAGAGCCCAAAAGAAAGTGTCCAAAGGCTGTCCCAAGACACTTCCAAAATCCTACAGTGTGGTCACGGGCCTCAAGTGTAGTGTGAAGTCTGTTGTGCGGAATGCAAAGCTACAAGAAGTTGAATATGTGTGTCATATTAATAATGATATGTGTACAAGAGAGAAGCCTTCTTATGAAGGAGAGAGACACCGTTTGGTATAACTAATAGGTGTGACTGTTCGAACACCGAACGGTGTGAGTCTAAGACTCTAAGCTAACCCCCTCCTGATGATGAAGATCCAATCACTTTACCTCCACCTTCTGCACATCAGAGTTCTCATCTCCGTCAAGCCCAATCTAGTTCTCCTCCTCACCTTCGGAGATCCACACGTTCCACTAAAGGACAACGATATACTCCGAGATTTCATGACACTAACCTCTACAGCTTTGGCTTCTTAGCTGAGCTCGCTGAACCTCTCACCGTCCATGAAGCATTTTCCAGTGCTCACTCTCAAGATTGGAAAGACGCTATGGACAAGGAATATAATTCTCTCATTAACAATCGCACTTGGGATCTTGTTGATCCGCCACCAAATCGATCTATCATCAGCACCAAATGGATTTTTCGACGAAAATACAACTCTGATGGTTTTTTATCGCGTTTTAAGGCAAGATTTGTTGCTCGTGGTTTCTCTCAACAAGAAGGAATTGATTTTACTGAAACTTTTTCTCATGTTATTCGAATGACATCATTGCGACTTCTTTTAGCCTTGGCCACTATTTACAACTATCACATCCATCAAATGGATGTGATCACAGCCTTTTTAAACGGAACCTTACATGAGGAAATTTACATAACGCAACCTGAGGGTTATATCAAACTTGGCACTGCACATCAAGTATGCCGCCTCTTAAAATCCCTCTATGGTCTAAAACAGGCATCCCACGTCTGGTACGAGACTTTTGACACATTCTTATTAAGTCAGGGCTTTCTTAAATGTACCTCAGATCCAAACGTTTACATTAAACGATCACACAATTCCATTCTACTCTTGGGTCTTTATATCGATGATCTAGTTCTCATCTCCGACAACTTTCAGTTTTTAACTGTTACCAAAGCCATATTCAATCAACGTTTTTCCATGATAGACAACAACGAGATTGGCTATATTCTTGGCATCCAAATCCAACGGGATCGTTTTCATAAGACATTATTATTGTCACAAGAAAAATACATCAATGATCTCTTAACTAAATTTAATATGGCCACTTCTCATTCAGTTGCGACGCCTCTCGAAGCTGGTATTCGATACTCACGCCACCAACCTGACAATCTTCCATCTTCCGAACAACACCTAATGGACAAGGTCCCGTACAAACAAGCTATCGGGAGTCTTCAATATCTTGTTACGTGCACACGTTGGGATCTAGCTTTCTCCGTCAATTATCTTGCTCAATTCATGCAGGACCCAACTCCAGCTCATTGGCTTGGAGTCAAACGCATATTTCGCTATCTACGTGGAACTTCAAAACAAGGACTTGTCTATTCTAGTTCTCTTTCAGCTCTCACTTCTCTCCACCAGTTAACTGGCTGGAGTGACGCTAATTGGGCAGGTGATATTGACACCCGTCGGTCTACTTCGGGTTATATTTTTCAACTTGACTCATCATGTCTTCTATCCTGGCAAAGCCGCAAGCAAACTATCGTTGCTCTCTCGTCCACGGAAGCTGAATATATTGCCGCCGCCACTGCCACCAAAGAACTACTTTGGTTGCAAGCTCTTCTACAAGAACTTGGTTACTCTCTGACTTTCCCCGGAATCATTTACTGTGACAATCAGTCATGTATTACATTAAGTGCGAATCCAAAGTATCACGATCGATCTAAACATATTGACCTGCGATTCCATTTTCTCCGTGAGAAAGTTCAGGCCAAGATTTTGAAACTACAATTTACTTCAACTTCCACTATGTGGGCCGACATCTTGACCAAGTCTCTTCCAAAAGATAAACATCAGACCTGCATTCAAGCTCTTACCAAGCCGCTTCCTTCGCTGTGAAGAAAGGGGGGCGACCAACCACATATTACTTCTTCTTCAGCAGCTTCACGGGAAGAGGGGGTGATGTTTACAACTTAAGTTAAGTTAGGAATTACATTGTTTCAGCTATGCAGCTGAAGGGGGCGTGTTAGACCAATCAGTTAGCTTAGAGTCTTAGACTCACACCGTTCGGTGTTCGAACAGTCACACCTATTAGTTATACCAAACGGTGTCTCTCTCCTTCATAAGAAGGCTTCTCTCTTGTACACGTATCATTATTAATATGACACACATATTCAACTTCTTGTAGCTTTGCATTCCGCACAACAAAGTCATACGTGACCGGGCCCTCAACCAATGCTATTTCAATGAATTTCTATTCATGCGGGGTCCTCACACATGATAATATATACGAAATCAACGGTTATGAGATTACGGAGTGCCATGGTCTCCCAATTTTGAGTTACACCTACCTCCAAGAGGTGGTTTTGAAAATAGTCCAAGTGACCTTGGAGCATGATCCAGTTGATGCCATGTAGGAATCCATATAGACTTTGCATCCATCTTGCATTCACTTACTCCGTTGGTCCCTCAAGCATAGTGTGAAGCGAACTTCGGCCAGCTCCACCTTTCCCACCAATGAGAGTGCTTGAAGTGCAATGGTCACGGGCCCTCAGTCTCGTTTGTGTGAACTTTTTAACTTTAATTTTTTTGTTGGATTGAGACAGAAGGCCAACACAGCCAACGTGTATATGAACTTTGAAGTGGCCCTCACTTGTAACAGCATCTCCACCCTTGCGCGTCAAAGGGTCTTGGCAAGCCCTTTGACGCGGCCTAGCAGAAAAATCTGCCCCACCCCTCTTGCCCGGGCTCTTCAAACTTGCCAGGGCTCTTCAAACTTTCGACTCCACTCACTATCTTCCCGGGTGAGCGTTGCTCTTGCTGCGCCCAAATTCCGGGACCTCATCCACTTGCGATCTTTGAATCGTGCCACTTTTGGGTTGAAGCCTCTTTACAGGGAATATTCCTGACGGTTTTCCGGGTTGAAGAGCCGGTATGCAAGGTAAGGGTGGGGGAGTGCCACCCTAAAAAAATTTAGTGCATGCTTGGAGCCCTTCAAAGCACATTTCGAGAGTCTGCCTTTCTGGGCAAGGGTGGAGATGCTCTAATGTCAGTGGATCATTTCTGGTCCTTAAAGAGAAAAGTGGACTTTTTGAAGTGGCCAGCTTTGGTCAAGCCCAGTGAACAGTCTAGTCGTTTAATTACTGAACTTATTAAGTGATTGAGAATTCTTCACTAAGTTACGTGCTGCTGAGCTGGCCCTAACCTCGAAGGCCGGGTACAGATCACTTCAGCCGATCGATCAATTCGAAGCATCAACGAACGAGCTGAATCCTAATCATCATCGGAAGAGTGAGTCCAGCCGGAGCGCAGACTTTGGAATACAGGAGAAAGTCAACCTCTAGAGTTGGACACTTTATAAAGCTGGTGGGTTGAAGGTGTTTCCATCATCCTGCAAACTCCAGAGGTTGTATGTGACCAGGCACTGGCAACTTATAAAATTACAATCTTACTTTGGTGCGAACTCAGGGAGTGGGCTTCCGTGCGTACTTGTGGGTACTTCTGATCTGTACGTCAGAAGGATTCAGACATTGCTGATCAGGTAGGTAGATGTCCATTTGGGATCTGATGCAAATGTCGGCAGTCTTTCGTCGTGCCCCTTTGTTTTGTTGATCGATGCTAATGCTTCTCGTAAATTAATATTTGTCATTCGATCACAAAAGAGCGGGGGCACCAAGCAAAATTTCTTGCTTGGAAAGATCGATCACGGCATTCATAGCAGCCCATTGATATGATTCAATTTTGTGGCTGGAATAGATCAAGTTGACATTTTCAAATGTCCTTCCCACTGCATTCACCTATTAAGAGGGCACTCTGCACAATCCAGACGCCCTTAGGTAAATGTAAGGTTTCATTTCT
The DNA here is from genome assembly GCA_964035585.1 of Polytrichum formosum. Taxonomy (NCBI): domain Eukaryota; kingdom Viridiplantae; phylum Streptophyta; class Polytrichopsida; order Polytrichales; family Polytrichaceae; genus Polytrichum; species Polytrichum formosum. The sequence continues at coordinate 32,596,762 of OZ037935.1, read as the reverse complement.
GAAAAGCTATCTAAAGCTTCCTAGAATTGATATTCTTAAAGATGGTGTTTTTGATGCAAAATCATCATGGTGCTCCTTCACCATGTTCAAGCAGATTCGATCCAAACCCGGTCCTTAACGAATCCATGTTGATGGTTTGTTGCAGGTGATCAAAAGCGCGCAATGGCGAGATCACAAGGAGGGATGATGGTGAAGTTGATGCTCTTTGTGGCTGTGCTGGCGGTGACTCATCAGATTGCCATGGCTGCAGAGGCAGCGCCTAAGGGAGTGACGGTTTCCTTCCCCCCTTTCAACTCCAAATTCACATGCAGCATCGACCCTGCCACCGGCCTGAACCCCAAATTCATTTGCATTCCCACAACCAACCCTACGTCGATTGCGTTCTCGGAAGACGACGGCGTCGTGTCAGCCCGGTACCAGTACAAGACCCCCGTGCGTCTGTGGAAGAAGAACTCCAAATATGTGGCTTCGTTTTCAACCTCCTACACTGTCAACTTCGATCGCTCCAATGAGTACACTGTCAAGCCTTTGTTCAGCGGTGGCGGGCTGGCGTTCGCCATCACCCCTTCGTTGTCCGTGGCCGGATCGAACGCCGAGAGCTTCGCGTTATTCGAAATTGATCAGTTGACCGGGAATCCTGTTGCGGGGGCGGGCAGCACCAAGACGGTGGCCGTGGAGATCGACATCTCCCGAAATGGTGAGAGCTGGGACCCTGCCATCCCCCACATCGGCCTCGACATCAACAGCGTGAAATCCGTCAAAACCAAGTACCTGGGCGACCCCAACAATTTCAACAACCACAAGGTGCGTCTTAATATATTGATCAGGTACCCACGCCGGGATAGTTTAATTAATCACTCCCCTCACCGCGCAGATTCGATCACCGTTCTACATTCATGATGATGAATACTCGCTTCCTGTCATCATTCATGTAATGATTCCCTTCAACCTTTTGAACCTGGGAAGTATGTTGACCTGTCAGAAGGCTCAGTAAACCATGATTGCTGTCTTGTTCATAAGTTTGTTCAAGGTTTTGATCAACAGATGCTGGGCAGCAAGGTTAGCTGGCTTTTAACAATGTATAGTGATTTTCTTCAAGCGTTCTGAACCTGGGAAGAATGTCGACCTGGGGAAAGGCTCAGGAAACCACAATATCGTTTTGGCTCATAGTTTTTTGTTCGACAGATATTGGACAGCAGGGATGTCGAATGGTTTTCTTACAATGTGTAGTGATCTTCAGCCTTTTAGAACGTGGGAAGAGTGTCGACCTGTCAGAAAAGTCGGAAAACCACAGTTTCGGCATTGTTCACAGTTTTTGGGTCGACAGATATTAGACAGCAGGATTAGATTTGTTCTTTTACAATGTGTAGTTATGCTCTTCAACCTTTCTGACCATGAACCTGGGGCGAATGTCGACCTGTCAGAAGAGGCAGGAAACCACAGTTTCGGTTTTTGTTTGAAGTTCTGGATTGACGGATATTGGACAGCAACATTAGATGCTTTTTCTATAATGTGTAGCGCTTCTCTTCACGCTTTCGGAATCTGAGAAGAATGTCGATGTGAGAAAAGGCTCGAAACCATAGTTTCTGATCATGATCGACAGACATTGGATAGCGTGCTCTCTAGGGTTAATACAATGATTTTCCAAAATGTGAAAGTATGGTCGATGTGCAGATTGGGGTGTGGGTGGACTACAACGCCTTAACTGGAACCATCCAGGTGCGCACCCACAAGGTGAAGGAGAATCAGACACCGGACAAGAAGAAGTCGTCGCTAGACATCTCCTACAAGGGTCTGGACCTGGCTTCCCAAGTGAATGAGTACTCTTACGTCGGAATCTCCACAAGAGTGCCCGAGACTCCCAAAGGAATCTACAGGGTCTACGATTGGAAATTCACTACCACCTGGGTGCTTGGTAAAAAGATAAATTACTGAAGCAGATAAACATCTTTGGAAAGATTGACGATTCTGACAATCTGTAACATCGGAGTTCGATTATGCATTTCTGTGGTGGTAACTGCATATATATAATAGCTAGGTGTTGCATACCTAATCTGGGTTGTTGATGACTGGAAACTTGATTCAGTTCTTAGCTGTGGAAAGATTTGATGTATACAAATCCAAGAAAATTATAGTCATACATACTGCTTTTGGACCACCACGAGTTTTGAATGCGAGTTGCAATCGGTTTCGCTTATATACACTTGACGCTTGTCTTCAAGATTCGTAGAGAGGTTGTCCACAAGGGTTGTTAAAGAATAAATCTGAAGATTATGCACCAGAAATGTCTGCATGCATTTTGCCACATAGTTTGCATTGCTCTAAAATCTGTGCATCTTCCATTCCCCTTGAGGATACAACATGTCCTCATTTCAGGGTGCAAAGTGACTCGACAGAATTCGAGGAATTTGATCGATATTTCTTAATTAACCATCTGAAGTGCAATTGAAAGGTCACCTTGTGCTAACTTATACCATCCTTGATTCAAGAATTCCCTGCACTCAGTGTGGTTCCTCATAAATTGGTTTTCTTCATCATTGGAACAGCCAAGTACAGCTGTCGATATTACAAGGAATAAGTTAACTACAACTTGATGCCTGGAGATCAGAATCTCTCAATTTATAGTTCCGTAGCTAGATATTTTCCTCACATGCTCACCGTGATGTGTAGAACTTGATGATTGCAATTTGCACGGGTGTGCAAGACAGTTGAGAACATCATGGAGTTGAACTGATCTATTGCATACTTTATTTCAGTTAGCACCTGACCATAATTCTTTGACACACTCGAGGTCACGAATGACTTACATGGAAGACTTTATTCCTATAAATAGTTTTTAAAAGGAAATTCTATAGAGGGGCCACATCATTGGAGAAATGATTAACCATATAACAAAACCAAGTACACCTCTAACCTCCCTAATATCACGCCTGTGGCAAGCAAAGTGCACATGATATTAAGGAGGTCTGCAGTGTTTACATGGATGCATGATAATAGAGAATTAGTGTAGCATGTGACATTATGGAATAACACAAAGTTAACATTGCAATAATGACAATGACAACAATGTGATGCATGTGAGGATGTAGTTTGAATTCTTTGGTGGATTATTTACATGTCAAAACCTATGATATATGAGAGGGAAAATGTGACAACAAGGAGGGTGTTTGAAATTGAGCACATCTGTTCCCTAGGGTTTTGGAATATAAGAGATGGAGTGACATTTATGGAGGGTGACATTACGGAGGTCAGGGTGTACAATCATCAAGCTTTCTTCCTTCCCTCCATCCTTCTTTCCTTGTCTCTCCTCCGACCATATTTTTCACTTTCTTCCTCTTTTCTATCTTAAGCATTTCATGGGTCCTGAGTACTCCCTTGCCCTCATACATTGTGTTTTTTAATGCTCTAGTAAGTTTCAATACAATAATGACTATGTAGTTTCAAGGCAAAAGCATGCAAGACGCAATGAATCAATCAAAGAAAATAAGTTGTTTGCTTCTTCTTTGATGACAAACTCTCATGGGAAAAGCAGCCACCTCCCTCTTCTTAGTGTATTTTACTCATGTTGGAACTAATTTGTTAGTGAGAGTCCACACTAATACATGATTTTTCTAGGGATATATCAATATAGTCCAAATACTCAGCCTTGCATTAACAAAATGTCATGATTGTTCTAAATGTCCTCCACATGTTGCTACAAGCTAAGCTTTTGTTAGTAGTAGTGTTAAAAAGAATCTTCTAGAGCATGTACCCAAACATCCTTGACGAGATGTTATTTGGAGGCTAGTGCCCTCATGTAGTCCTGGGTACGCAACTCCCATATTATACGCAAGGGGCATCGAATTAAAAACAACTTAGAGGATGGCTTTTGTAAAAATTATATCAAATTATACAAAAATAAAAGGACCAAAAAGTTGGGTGAAGACCAAATTAAATAAAATGAGATGTAGAAAAAGTTGGGTTGCATATTTATTTATTTCAAAAAACTCCACAACATATATAAAGAATTGAAAAACCTATTTTATGCTTCAAGGAATATTAATTTCCTATATAATTACATTTTTGATTTCTTATTAGAAGGACTACAAGAGTTTCCTACATTAAAAAGAATTATATCACTTGATATTGGACTAAAATGCATTATAAGTGATTATAATCAGGGCCATATAATACAGGAGTTGCGTACCCAGGCATGTAGTGTTACTACTACAAAATGTTATAAACGGAAGCTTAAACCCTAGATAAACATACAACATCATATTAAACATTATGGGACTTTTGGGAGTCCCAAAATTGCAAAACATGTACATTTTGACCAAAATTCTACGTGGGAACGTGAATGGGAACGTGCATGGGAACTTGCCAAAGATTATGTGCGTGTGTATGGGAACGTAGGAACACGGGGGGGGGGGGGAACTCAATTGGGAACGTCAATACGAGGAGTATGGACGAGATTGGGGAACTTCTATGGGAACCATGGCACATGGCTGGGCCATAACGTTCGCCAATGTACACCACTTACACACGATATTCGTGATATTCATAAATAGTTGCCTGCGTACAAATTTTCACAGCACATATGTACAGTGTCCCACCGCACATGTTTGAAATTGCGGGGAAGTTAGGGTTGAAGCTCCCTACATTGAGGTCTGAAAATCCATACATTAATGGGACTACACCATGCATGATGATACGACATTGGTTGAAATTTGCACATATAGCAATTATGGTCGTATCGACAAAAAAATGAGATGTTTGGTTCCAAACGTACTGCCCTATCACCTACCGCAGATCACTAGGGTCTTGACACTAGCTCATCTAATCCCGTATCACCTTCAATTCCAGTGTCTTTGATCACCGGGATGCGCGTCCCCCAGATTTACGTCTACCACCTCCATGTCCACGGCCCCCTCGTTGCCCACTAGACTCCCCGTCGTCCCACCCACCCTCCCTGTTCCCACGCTCGGCTGTTGAACACCGTCGAAGATTATCTTTGGCAAAACCAATTTGCTCTGCTGGGATAGTAACCTTTAATGGCTCCACATCTTCCTGTGCTGGCAGAGGCCAGGCTGCCAAAATGCAATTGATCGGCTGCCAGTCGGAAACGGAGTATTTCAAATCTCGTTTCCACTTGAAGTTTGGGTTTGAGTCCCAACCATTCCATTTCTTTGAAAGGTCCCTCGCGGTTGAAGTGGGAGTGAACCACTGTACAAGTATTTGACGTGGATGATCTTCCGTGACCGCCAAGTTCGGTACAGACACAACCCGGCATACCCAAATGGGTCTACCTATATCTTGTTCTTGGGGACGCAATATTAGCATATGCCCCTCGTGCACATTCTCTGCGATGCGGAAAGCTGCTGCAGGACGAAGGTTTGCTGGACCAACATAATGGTCGTCCGGTTGGTGCTCTTCCCGAAGCTCTCCGTTCTGCAAGAAGGGATGTGCATCTGCTTCGACTCTACTTCGTGGCCAGAATCCCTCGCATAATGGCAGCCCAACAGTGTATACGTTTCTGAGGGGTGCATCTAATGCCTCCTTCACCCCTATCCAATATTGCAAAATATGCATGTGTGAACCCATATATGCTCCTGTCGTGTCATGGTCACATATTGATTGCCAATAGTCAATGAACCCTTGCAATCCCACAAGAACCTCCTCCAGCTTGGCCATACCTCGCGGTGGTGCAGGAAAGGGGTCCCCGGATGGAATACATGGCTCCCCTTTTATATTTGATTTCCACATCTTCACACCGTCTTTGGGCAACCACTCCCCATGCGTGCTTAGCACTTTGTATTGCATAACTGGCCAACCATCATCTCGGACATAGAATTTGAACTGTTGAGCCTTAGTGTGCCCAATGAGTTTTTCCTTACCACTTGGGATATGCTCGTTGACGAATGTTCTCCAATCTGGAAGTTCCTCTATCATGTGTGGAATGACAGGAACCTTTTCCATGTCCATGTATGATTTCATAAGAAGGGGTATAGTGGGATAGTCGTGTTCACGCAGGTCCATACTCCACCTTCCAAATGATGCATCGATGTCATCATGGGTGTGGCCAACCAATAGATAAGATACATGTACCTCCGTGAATATTGCTTTCGCCGTGAGCATAGACCAAAATGCCTTTACAAACCTACACTTGTTGTCCTTCCAACAATTATCAAGCTGAACATGCAGAATGGGTAGAAGAGGAACTGCAGGTGTGGGCTCCGTGGGTGGGGGTCGTAATCCTCCCAAACATACTTCGCTCCCATTGAGAACAACACAATACAAAGGTGCACGCCCGGAACCATGAAAAAGACGCTGGGATGATGATATGGGAGGTTCCTCCAAATCGCGTAAAAGTCTCGCGAATGAGCCCACAGTATGGTTGTAATCTCCAGGGTACATGTCCAGTGCATAGTGGGCATATCTCTCATCTCCATGTCCATGGGCCATCATGCCTGTTACAGAAAGTGGTAGCTTTGTAAACATATCGGTGTCTTTGTTCTTGGAAGCAAAGCAAGGCGATGCGGTTTTGCCATGGTCCATTTTGTCGTGGATAATCGTCAACACCTTTTGGGGATGCTCAATTGAAAGAGCCCTCATGCATCGGTAAGCGTTGCGAGTCGATTCTTGTTGTGCTAGGTGTTTTTCCAATTGTTTCGAAAACCCTGTGTGTGCGGCTGAACCTTTCACATGTTGAAGTATAATTGCGGACAACGAATCACACTTCCCACAACGCGCAAAATTATCACCAACCCTCTTCTTTATGTAGTGCTTAAAGTAGGTATTTCGAATTTTGCTCAGAGTTAAAATAGATATTGGGAGCACTCCGCATTTGTCATTCACCTGCCCATATAGTATTAGTATAACATTAATAATACTTCACATGAACCATGAACCAAACTGTATGAAATACGTTCATAATTGCCCCCTCGTGTCTATTAATTATACACAAACCCAACTCGATTGAATGTTTGATCTCCACTGTCAATGCGGGTAATTGGACTATACCAATTGCGTACCTCATTGATTGTACCCAAGAACTTCTTCCATTTGGTTCCGCGAGGCAAGACCATTTCTACAACTCGTGTACCATTTGGCAATGTGCGAGCCTTGTGAGGCATCATATCTGCTTTGTCTTCCAGTAGTGTCGAAAATGTGGCTGTAGCTTGCTGGGTGGATGTTCGATTCCTTTTCTTATTTAGGTTCCCATGATCGCGTGGACGCATACCATTCTTGAATTCCAACCGGTTTCTGTAGAACGTCGTTTTCGAGACGGCAAATATGTGTCTCCATGCCTTTTCGCAGACATTGCGCCCACTCAAGGTAACTACCTTTGTTGAACTTACAGGTAGTACATGTAATTGGCCATGGACTTCGAGTTGCTTAGCATGTCTCATCCGTGGCGAACAAGTGTAGAACTCCGTTCGTAGCGCAAGTGCCTCTTCCCTGGGAAAATATCTAGTGCACTCCCTATCACAACACACGCTAGCAGATAGTTGGTGGATGCTATTATTATTGAGAATCTGTGATTTTTTTGTCGGTCTGATCTGCGGCGTCGTGCGTGATGTGACATATGCCCTCTTCCCCTCTTTCTTCCGTCTTTCTAGCAACGTGTTTTGCACACGCAACCTGCGTGTGCTCACTAGGAGGTGGTGTGCAAGTGTATACCTCTGTTGGAAAACCCGATCAAGAGGCCATATTCGCAAGGAGAACATCCATCCCATGTCCATCATTCCCTCTAATGGCTCCATAATAAGCACACCAACATTGTCTATTCCTAGACATTTGTCTTCCACACAATCCATCGGATTGACGTTGCAGCAGATTCCTTTTGCCACATTTTGTCCACTCACATTTACAAGCATCACAGGACTATGCAGCCATTCCTCCCTTCTCAGCCCGCTGCAGTCTACATCAATATCCTCTATGCCAACATCAGTGTCGTCTTCCGTGAACACCGCTTCAGATAGTGAAGATCCCTGCATCGTATTATCAGGTAAGTATGTTTGCCCGTACGCATGTCAGATACCACAATATGAAGTTACATCACATTGCAAAGTGGGGCAGTAACTGACCTCCTCGGAGCTCAAATGCTCTACTTCAGGTTCCTCCATTGCCCTGATAACAACACATAACTTCATTAACCATATTATTGTGCCGCCTATATAAAGCTCTATTACATGAGAAGTATACACGAATATGGAAACCCATACCCAAATATTAAAGCACAACACTGGGCGTGGACATTCAGTAGTTTAGGCGAACATTGATCAACAATAACAAATACACATCATATTTTATTGACCATGATCAAACAAATACACATCATATTTCAGTATGCCTTCATCATGGAACAAAGATAATGATGACACTTTCGTTGTTCAAGTGGGTAACATTTATAGAGGGGTCCCCATGAAATTATGTGCCTGTTTTCGGAATTCAATGGGGCTTTATCAATACTGATTACACTGCGACCTTGACAGTAGCAATTAAAGGAGCCCAATTCAATACAAGGATATTAGACACTATGCTATACGCGGAGGTTAGTATCATTGGAACCTATTCAGAGCACCGATTATAGGTTTATGACAATTATGCGTTTATCCGTCTTGTAGATTGAAGATCTGTTCGAGGATGTAAATACCGGTGGCCGGCCTTCACAACACTTCATTATGTTAAAGGATGAGCTACACTTACACCTACACCTACACCTACACCTACACCTAAACCTATTAATGGATTAAATGATTTCCTCTCGGCGGAGAGGAACTTGGCGTGGAGATTCCTCTCGGCCGAGAGGAAACTTCACTCCATGGTCTTTACACCCCGCGGGCGCGTGACTGGGACTAGCGGACTAGCGGACCATGTCCAATTGTTGTTCACATGGAACCATTCTCCACTTCAGTCTTCAAAGTTCTCATTTGGATTTAGGTTGGAGCGCAGTTTGGCACCGTAACTCGGCTTTCGGTTCATCCCGCGTCGCCAGTTCTGATAACCAAAAATGGCCCAATTGGAGCTCTCATTCTGTGCTAGGGTTCAACCAAGCAACCCTGGCGGCTTACATATTTAAAGTTTCAGAATAGGTCGAGGGTGTTACACCCCCGATGCCTCTAATCATTCGCTTTACCTCCAGCTATCCTGAGGGAAACTTCGGAGGGAACCAGCTACTAGATGGTTCGATTAGTCTTTCGCCCCTATACCCAAATCTGACGAACGATTTACACTTCATGAACCGGTTGAGTTGGATTGAGATTAAACAAAGAGATCTGTACCAGCCACTTTAGCCTCGGCCGAGAAACTCGGTGCCAGGGTACAGGGTGTCAGGTTTCCTCTCGGCCGAGAGGAAACTTGGTGCCAGGGTGAAGGGTGTGAGTTTTCCTCTCGGCCGAGAGGAAACTTTGTGCGAAGGTGAAGGGTGCCAGTTTTCCTCTCGGCCGAGAGGAAACTTGGTGCCAGTGTTTATGAGAGGAAAACAGGGCTATGTCAGTTGGGCCGTACAACTGTACGGCTGCCACGTGGATGAAGTTGTACGGACAACTGATCGTAGGATCAATGGCAACAGAAAACATACACTACTTGGACCGGCACCTGTAAAAGAGAGCATGTGTTGGGTTCTGAATGCGTGTAGTGTCGACAATGAGAGGTATGGAAATGCCTCAAGAGTGAGAGTCGGAGACGGTTGTGGGTATGGGCCTTATATAGTAGATGGGAGATTGGTGGTTTTGAAATAGACGGGATCCTCTCTTGTACGGAGAATCAGCAGTTGAGGAGGTGTAGAGAGAATGATTGTTTGGCGAGTAGATGTGCTTTCTAGTTGATAGTACATATAATGTACATTCTACACTACCTTCCATTGAATGCCACTGATCTGAAAATTTCGAATTTAGTGTACATATATCCTCTCCAATGTGTTCATTGATTGTTGATCGTGGTTTAGTGTGATGAACTCTGAATCCCACTGTAGTCCAATCTCCTATAAACATGTGTCATTATGGTATTTGTTCTTTTACACTCACCGAACCACGCACCGACCAGTGGGCCATGGTGGCAGCATGCAATATTTAGTAAATGTCAAAAAATTTACCCTAAACCCTTAACCAAAAAAACGGCAAGATGAACCATCATTAATATCCATGGGCCCACTATATAATTGCACTCAAAACAATGTGCCATTGATATAAGAATTTAAGACATGAAAAGGTAGAGTGGAAAAAAAAGCTAACCCCAAACCCTAAACCCTAAACCGTCTTGGAGTGTGAAACTAAACATTGTTGTAACTTAATATCATGTCACACTTGTCTGTAGCAAACATGATCCAGTGGGTGACTTGTGGCGAATTCCAAAAATCTGGGGTCAATTGCCATTTCGTAGATGCTTCCATGTTAAGTTCTTTGTTTGTTAAAATTATGAAAACAATCACTACACTGATTACCCAAATTGGTGAGGGATGGCTAATAGTGTTGTTGGGAAAGTACACTAAATAGGATGTTGAGTGTTTAATACACTAAATGAGAACGAATACACTCAATATCAATAACCATTAGTGTTAGTAAAGATATGGGAAAAATTGGGATATAATAAGGGATGTGGTAGTCGGGAAGAAAGCGGTACATTTATGTCCAGCACTAATGGTTAAAGAATTGAAAATTAGTTTTGAGCAAGGTAGGGTGGTGGTAGCAAACCCCAAATATAATCAAACACTAAATATCTTATTTAGTGTAGTGAAGGTGATACTAAAGTTCTTTATGCTAGGGATTTAGTGGCAGCAAAAGAGCTAGGAAGCATTGGTCATCGTGAGTAATATTTATAACATCATTATTCATTTAAAGTATTGGCACTATTCGTTGACAAGCAATGTGTTTGCATACGAAATTTTTAATCACACTACTAGCACCTTAGAGCACGCACTAACTTTCTCAAAATGAGCATGTATTTGTGAATTCAAAGATGTATGTGGAGTTTTAGAATGAGTCATCGTATTATTATAAGAAAGCTATGTCCAATTTTGGTTTCTTATCTTAATCAAATACACTACTAGGAAAACATGCGAAATATGACTAGGGCCTTATGACCGGATATGACTACTGGTTAGAATGCAGTCATCAGTGACTACTTTGGTGACTAGAAATGACTATAGTCATCACATGACTATGATTTTCGTCATATTTTCAGGGGGCCTAAATGGGAATTACGTAGGGAACGTGTTCTCCCAATTGTTTTTTTCATGGGCAGCCATATGACTAGAATTAGTAGTTAGGTGACTATAGTTTTGGGCAGCCAATTGTAGGAAGATTTAGGAGTGGGGCATTCATGGTTTTAATGCAATTTTTTTCCTTTGTTTATGTTCAATTTATTCTTTCACTTCTTCTTTCCTTCCTTCAGTTTATCTCTTCTCGTGATTTTATTTTGTTCCTTTAAGGTTTTCTCCTTAGGGTTATAGTATTTGGTAGCTATCTGTGTGGACAGTATTCACGGACACTTGCTGATTGGGAACCGAACTACTCTCTCCGCTCCTTCAAAGTGGTAGAGTAGCTGAAATTACTGACTTTAATGCAGTAGCTGCTGCGGCCAGTAGAATAGGTCTCTGTGTTTCCTACACGTTTCATTCTAACAAAGTAAGGCAGTTGCATTAGTTCCCCATATTATTCAAATCCAACATATCATAAAAATAGTAACGATAGCATACCAGGATTGATCTTTTAAATTCTGGATCTCGCTTGTACTTCCGTAGATGTTTGCGGATGGTTTTCCGATCCAATATTCTTGCACCCATGCATTTCTTACATGGGCAAGGGTAACTTGTTAGACCTTGCCGGTCTGCTTCTTTCTCTTCGATGTCCCACAGTTGCAATTGCAAAAATGCCTCCCGTGATGTCGGATCCATCGGCTAAAATGCAGTCCACCTAGACAACATAACCACAATTTTTTTAAGAACATGCAACAATACATTGATCTTTAAGAATAAGCTGCTACAATACATTCCATTTTAGGGAGGAGCAGCCAAGAGTAACTTAATTCAATGAAATGTTGTGGATATAGCCATTCATGTTACGTGGACTATTATTAGTCACGTGGTCACTAAATCTGACTGCATTTAGTCATGTAGTCTCAAGTCTGACTACATTTAGTCATGTTTGCTCACATACACTACTAGAATTTCTGTGACCAAACCAACATAAATTCAACTGAAAATTGTTGATTGCGGTTGTTGATTAGGTCGAGTTGACTCGGTCAGTAATCAACTTGGGGTTGTTGATTTGGTTCTGTTGATTCGGTCTTTTAGTTGATTTGGTTCTGTTGATTCGGTATTTTCCCTACTCTATTCAATGGTCACTCAATTGAGCGAGAGAAAATTACCAAGGAAATGAAAGAGGGAGGGCTTGATGATTCCAAAACAGGTGATGAAACACTCTTGAACTTGAGTGCATAGATCATGACTTTCCTGTTGAGCTCAACCAAGAGCAGATCATCAAGGACATAAAAGTACATATTGTGATAAATGTAAAAGTCCGATAAATATAAAAGTCCGATAAATGTAAAAGTCCGGTAAAGAATTTCTTACTTTTTTTATTTTATTTTACTTGATTGGAAGGATTATTGATGCTATATAAAGGGGTTTTTCTATTCAACTTGTTATATTTCTACATTTGTTTTATTTGTTTTATTTATTTCATATTTATTTTTTTATTCATTTATAGAAAAATCAAACTGATACCATAATAGTTGACTTACTATGGAGTATAAGTGTGATGTATGTGATAGAATAATGAAATCTCAAGCACAGCTTGAGTTTCATTATAAATCTAAAAAACATACTAAAATGGTTGTTAAATCCACATTATATGATACTAAAAATGTTACAACCCCGGATGAGGTTGTAATACAAAAGTTTAGATCACAAGGAGTTTCAATTCCAATTAGAATTCGCCATGTGATCTATGTATCTAAAAAGGTGGATTTTTTAGATGCCTTCACTGAAATCACTACTTCTGCAATTTTGGTTGAAAATGAAAAAGTAGTGGCAATTATTGATTTCAATTTTTTTTCAAATGAATTGATAAACATATTGACCAATGAATGTAGTATATTATATACTGCAGGAGGAATAGTAGAAAGGGGTAAGGAAAAGAGTTGTGGGGATATGGTTGTTTTTGGATGGAGAAATTGCTATGCTGAAGGATTTGGCATATATAAGCAAACTAATAGAAAAGGTAAAGAAAAAAATATGAAAATTTCAGCTGCAGATTTAAACACACTAAGTGCACGAACAACGACTAGAGTATTCGACGTGTTGAATACTCAAATGTCATCTTGGATTAAAGATTTGGAAAATTTAGTTCCTAAAGAGTTGGGAACACTGTGGGGTCGTATTGGATATACTCCATTCACAACAATGAGCGTGACAGAGAACTATTGGTCTCCTGACCATATAGATGACAAAGATGGAAGTTCCGGATTTATATTTTGGGTCCATGAAGGTAATTTTCAATCACAGAATTTATTTTAAAACTAATATAAAATTATGTCATCGTATGTTATACTAGAAGTTTTTAAAAAATTGTTGGATTCACTAGTTTCTGATGTTGTAATTGAATTCAACATATTTTGCAGAGATTCCAGACTACTCTCGAATTGAACGGACACAATTCCGTATGAAGGACTATGGATTATTTTTTCGTCCAACGCGTGGGACTTTAATATGTTTTGATGCTTCAAAAATAAACCATGGTACAACTGAAAATACGGGGTATAAGCAATATGGAGTTGCCGTCTTAGTAAAGCCCATTGTTTTAAAAGCAGGTTTAAAAATATTAAAAAATTTGGGATTTTAGGTACTAGTAGAAAAGTACTAGACTTGGATCATAACACTATTTATTAAAAAAATTGAATATTTTATTTGTAATCAAGATACAAAAGACATTGGTGAAATTTTTTTTTGAATATAGATATTTAAAAGTTTATCAAATAAACGATAGTACAATCTAAATTTAAGTTTCAAACTATGATATTTGTTTTGCTTTGAGAGTCAATCTTCACTTATCTTTATTTTTAAATGTAGTGTTCACATAAACTTAAGATAATTCCAAGTATTAATTGTATAGTATATTTTTTATTTTTTTATTTTTATTTTTTTAGTTTTATGAGCTTGAAGATAGTATATAAAGACTTTTGACTTGTTGAAATTATATTATTTCAGTTGATTGAATATATTTTTACACATATATTATTTGTACACCCTACTTGAAGATTAATACTTTTTTTATTACTAAAAACTGCTATTCTTGTTTGACTATGTTTTTTGCAAAAACTGCTATTTATGTAAAAAAATTATACCTCTGAGTATGTTTTTGCAAAAATCGCTATTTATGTAAAAACATTTTACCTCTGAGTATGTTTTTTGCAAAAACCGCTATTTATGTAAAAACATTTTACCTCTGAGTTTGTTTTTTGCAAAAACCGCTATTTATGTAAAAACATTTTACCTCTGAGTCTGTTTTTTGCAAAAACCGCTATTTATGTAAAAACATTTTACCTCTGAGTCTGTTTTTTGTAAAAACCGCTATTTATGTAAAAACATTTTACCTCTGAGTATGTTTTTTGCAAAAACCGCTATTTATGTAAAAACATTTTACCTCTGAGTATGTTTTTTGCAAAAACCGCTATTTATGTAAAAACATTTTACCTCTGAGTATGTTTTTTGCAAAAACCGCTATTTATGTAAAAACATTTTACCTCTGAGTATGTTTTTTGCAAAAACCGCTATTTATGTAAAAACATTTTACCTCTGAGTCTGTTTTTTGCAAAAACCACTATCTATGTAAAAACATTTTACCTCTGAGTATGTTTATATCATGGTGCTTGCATAATAATTTATCTATCACTTAACAGACGAGGAATTGCCAAAGCGCAAGAAAATAAAATTGTAAGACAAGATCCATGTTCAGGGGTCTCTTTTGAGGTATGAAGCCCGCCTTTACATAAATATATATAGGTTTGCCTAGGTGCCCCCCCCCGGTCCAAACGTACTCTATCGACACATGTCGATTGGAGCTCCCCTACACGGGCTATTAGTCGGTATAGAGGGTCATCATGGGTAGGTGAGATGATTTTGGATGTTTATAATGACGGCTCAATGTATGCCGTCGATGCGGGCCACTATCCGAGGCCCCCGGGTGGAGTCCCTTCGGATTTATTGCGCCTTTTCATTTGTGGCCGCACCTCCTCCCTCCCCTCCTCCCTCCCTCCCTCACTCCAACTCTCTCCCTCTCTTTTCCTCGCATTTCCTCACATTTCCTCGCCTTTCATTGCATTTTCACGCAATCTCCCACTACTCCAGATTGTTGACCGCCATATTCTCCAGGTTTGGGCGCGGAGCTACATATCCAGCGGCTTCGGAAATCTTCGGCGCGACTCACAACAACTTCTGGTGAGTATTCCACCACTACACCACATTTTGCTTATAACTTCATGTTTGAATATTGGTATGGAGCGATTTGTTGCACATTCTTTGAATCATTATGAGTATGTTTGTATGTGCTTTGAATCTGTTGGTCTTGTGCGATTTCTATGAACATCTGAAAATAAGTGGTGTGCATCTCTCAAGTCAGATTTGTGCTCTCCACTTAGAATATGTGTTTGAGTTATCTATCAGGGTTGAATGTGTTGAGTTGTAATGTCTAGGATTGAAAGATGTGTGAGTGCTAATTTGATCATTTAAATCAGCTGAACTCAAGTAAGCTGCAATGAGATGTGTTGAACACAACTGTTCTTTTGTGCCAAAGACTATTTTCACACTAACCCTCTGTCCTTAGTAAAAGATTTTCTTGGGTGGTAGGTGGTTTCTGTAAACTTTGGGAGGCGATGCTGATTGCATAGTCTGCTTGCAATAGCGAGAGTGCACTTTCTGCAGATACAGTGAGAACTGGGATATAAGGTGGTTATTTAGTTACCTTTGAATGCATCTTACTCCCTCATATCGGAATAAGTAAACATAGTATCTTCAATGTTCTGTTCCTCAACTTCCTCAAATAATGGTGGATCTTGCTGAATATCAATGTAGCAATTGTAGCTGTAGTGGCATTCATCAATGTAAACCCTAAACCCTAAAAACTAAACTAAGCAAATGTTTTTCTTTTCAATCTCCAGTGATTATATTGTATTTGTTGTTGCCGAACTAGTTCCAAAGTTTGTCTTTCTTCTACATTAATTGTTTGTGTGATAATCATGCAGTCTCATTGAAACATCACATCTTATTGCAAGAAACTCAATTGGGAGTCATCAATTTCCATCATAGATTCATCGTCACATTGCCATGAGATTCTGGATACATTGGTAGCAAGGGGAAACCAGACTGGTACTGAAGAGGCTATGTGTGGGCGCCATGATGGGTGTATTACAGTTTCAAAGTAGAAATTGAGACATTGCAGTCTGATAGTGACATTGACACAATAGTTATGTTTTGGCATGTGCATTGATATCAATTGCATATCCGGCAACACTTATCAATAGGAAAAGAACATGCAGAATGGTTGACAAATACGTATGACAATTTTGTAAACACAACTAGTCTCTTGCATGAATTCACAGTCGGTATTTAATGTTTGATTCAACTCAATGAAAGTGTTACAAAACTCAAAATAGTGTCACATAGTGTTGCAAAACTGAACATTGTGGATCGCACAATACATCCAAATTGTGTGGAGAATTTTTCCCTCACACAAACCCTCCCTCACAAGCACCAGGATGGGAGGGAAAACTTCCTCTCGGGCGAGAGGAAGTTTTCCCCTGCTGGTTCGCATTTTAAGGGCCCCTCCCCACCCTCACACACACACTTGAGGAGAGGGAAAAATTCCTCTCGCTCGAGAGGAAGTTTTCCCCTGCTGGTTCGCATTTTAAGAGCCCCTCCCCACCCTCACACATACACTTGAGGAGAGGGAAAACTTCCTCTCGCTCGAGAGGAAGTTTTCCCCTGCACTCTCATCTTATTAGCCCTCTCCTAACCCTCACTCCCCCACTGACGTCTCCCTAGCCTTCAACATTTTTTTAAATATTCAAAGATGTCAATTCTTCGAGTCATTTCACTGTCAATATCGTCATCCTTGCACCAGGCAGAAGCACGTTTCAAATCAAGCTCATTGATGATCACATTACAAAGAACTGGATACTTGGAACCAAGATGTGTAATTACCGACAATCTTGAGTATGTGCTGTGGTGAATGCTTAATTGAGAAGTTTTTGTTGGAGCTTGAGACTAAAATTACTGTGGTAAGCAAACGTGTTCATACATTATTAATCGATTTTGGTGAACTGTGGTTGGAAAATGGCAGGTTCGTTATCTCAGACAGTTTCGCGAGTTGCGACTCCTTTGCCTTGAAGGCAACCCTCTTTGCAAGGTACAAGTTCCACTTCAAGAAAAAGATAAAGAAAAATAATGTCATTGTTTTTTACAACTGATATGTGATGTTTGTTCATCAATCCCTACTCATGGGGAGCGTGGGGGCTGGTTTAATGTCTACTTGTGGTAGGTGGACTGTGTGGTAAGGTAATTAGTCTATATTATGTTAGTAAATCCAATATGGAGGAATGGATGCATGTCTTTTTTTTCTAGTTTCCTTCAATTTAGAATGATGTGGGTTAGGTATTCGATGACAAACCCCTATCACCATGACAGCAGGAAAGGGGAAACTTCCTCTCGACCGAGAGGAAGTTTTCCCTTGCACACTCATCTTATTGGCCCTCTCCTAACCCTCACTCCCCCACTGACGTCTCCCTAGCCTTCAATCCACCCCTATCACCATGACAACACACTCATCCCTCACATTATGTAAACCCTATCTATCAACGTATGCGATAGCCTCAAGGTGCAAGCTCTCTCAAGCTTGCTTTATTCCACAAATACTAACCATTTCAATTTGTCTTGCAGGTGACATGGACAAGGAAGTGCTATGGACAGACCTTGTTGGGAAAATGGAAATAGGGCAGACGGGTGTCTATTGGGAATTAAAAGACACTCACTTGAGACACTGGTCACTTCAGGTACACAGGAGGGACAAGGAATCTCCGTTAAAACTAACCTTCGCATACAGGATAGACAAAAATTGGATTCCAAACCCAGGAAACGCAATAACCCTGGCATCGGTTGGCGATCGCGACCAGCTTAATGTATCGGTGCTCGAAGGACTCGAAGAACGCACTTTGTCCATCGGCTGCAAAAGGCATAGATTTCACCTGGAGCCATTCACCCAATCAATCCAGATGCTTCCTCCTGCGGACAAAGAAGAGATGGAGAGAGTGATGGTCTCCGGTGTATCGAAGAAGGCAATTAACTTCCTTCTTGAAGCAATAGGTGATATCAATTCGAGAGAGGCAAACGAAAGGGAGGCTCTGAGGAAGCAAAAGAAGAAACAAGCGGAGACACTTCTGAAATCTAGGACTGATGATGAGGGGAGTAAGAAGAAGAAACACAAGAAGCAGAAACCCGGCGATCAAGATGTTGAAGGAACAAAAAAGGTGGCGAAGAAGCCCAAGAAGGCTTCTGGTGAACTCGTTCCCTTGGCGACGCCTACAAACGTGACGCCAATTATGCAGAGCCATCCCCAAGAGACATCAGGTGCAAGGAAACCTCCGGCCTCAAAGAGGACTACTGATGAGGAGCGGAGGACAAAACCCAAGAAGGCGAAGGCTGCGGATGCATCGGAAGAAACTCCACTAGTGCTCACCGCAACAGAGAGGGGCAGAGTCATCGCGCATGGCGAGGAACCAAGTCTGGAGGAAGCTGCAGCGGACCGCAAGAAATTCGTCCAATTATTTGGACACCTATATCCTTTCGGTATCGAGAAAGTTTTCCATGTCCATATCAAGAAAATGCTGAGCGCAAAGTCGTATCAGGTTACTCGCCCACTGGATGATGCCGGAGTAGCTCTCATGAAGAACTACCTTATACAGACCCCACCAGCGTGGCCCCATCACAATCTATGTCTCATGCCGAAACTCAATAAGGGTGAGACATGGAGAGAAGGAATGACTTGGGACGACATCAAGGACGGCAATTTTGTGATCATCAACGGTCAACACAGCGTGGCTGCATCGAGGCAGATTATAGGGCACAAAGATACAGATCAATCACTGAAGGATAAATTGAAGATTTGGCCTTGTACGATTGTTTGGACCGATGATCCAAGCATGACAGTTCGTCTTTCCTATACTCTAAACAACTCTAATTCTTTCAACAAGTTCACTCCTACTTGGACAACACATATTATGTACTGTCGTAGGGTGTGGGTGAAACTAGGGAGGCCCTCAAAACAACGGATCAACGCTGTGGGGACAACTATAGACCCCAAAATGAAGGAGGCATGGAGAGTAAGTTTTCATACACCCACTCCCACTCCAACTTTTATTTTCGCACTCCCACATGCAGACTCCACTCTCTCCTCCCTCAATCAAGGCTCAAGGGATTGGGAGATGTGAGGAAACTTCCTCTCGGCCGAGAGGAAGTTCCCTCACCTCCCTCAATCCCTTGAGCCTTGATTGAGGGATGGGAGGATTTGATGGAACTTCCTCTCGGCCGAGAGGAAGTTCCCTCACCTCCCTCAATCCCTTGAGCCTTGATTGAGGGATGGGAGGATTTGGTGGAACTTCCTCTCGGCCGAGAGGAAGTTCCCTCACCTCCACCCTCCATTCAAAGTTACTTCAACTTGTGTTCTAACACTTCTCCATTGCAGAATTTCACGACAAGCATGGAGGCTTCATTTACCGCCATTGCTAGAGGGATCACCCACAACGACCTTAATGCCGAGCTGGCACTCATCATGGCAGATGATGAGACCTCGAGGATGTGGAAGAAGGTATTTCAAGGACACGAGAGAGGGACCCTTATTAACCCGGACAAACCAGGCTCTACCTATTTAGAAGAATACCTGGACGCGCAACAGAAACAACGAGCCCGCCACGAGAAGAAAAAATCGGCAACACCATTCGAGGAGAAGCCGTATGTTTGTAAGCCATTGACCAGGGAAACTTTCAGGGTGATGGCAAGCCTAACACGGCCCGACTATCTTCTGTGTGCGAGACGTATCCTCGAGGTGAGGCCTGGCGAAGAGGTTCCTAGAGTCTCTCTCCGAGCCAGAAGAACCACGATGTCACGACCTTGAAGTCGTGGTTTAATTTTAGGAAGTGGAAGAATATTCTTCTGCAAGAGTTGTCAGCACACGACCCAAACGATCTTGGCATTTGGGGAAAGGACTCAGAGGACAATGAATGCCTTAATAGATCTGTTTGGGACAAATTCAAGAGGGACCATGGCATCACAAAGGCCAAGTGGGTGAAGCTTTATCAGGTTGCAGGTGATGGTTGGCTGAATAAGAAGCGGTTGCCGAACTACAAAAAACTGGACCCTACCCCGGCATGCTTGCGTTTGTTGCAAGAGTGGTTGCAAACACCGGTAGAAGAGAGTCAAGGACAAGTGATCACTAGATATGTAGATTATAATCCTCTGAAGCGGAAGTTGGTGATCCCTAATTAGGACAAGGTCGACACTGAATGGCTCTCGAAGTTCACCATTACAGGGGGCTTCATTGACTTTAGATTCATCCCGGGGTGTGTCGAACAGCCAGTGTCATCTTCGGTGGTCGAGTCCTTGGTGAAGTATGTTGCGGATGCGGTCTGGGCCCCGGGCCTCAAGAAAATCCCTGCTTGGATGATTGTGTCCGATTTGCGCAACCACCCCGCGGCTGAAGAGTTCATCTCTGCCTTGATTCGCAAGCACCCGGGGACGTTTCTGAACGTTCCGTCAGTTTATCTACCCTGTCACGCTGAGGATCAAACCTTCAACAAGGAAGTAGATTGGCTGAGGACTACCCCTCTTTTTTATGTGGACTTCCTCACTTGCCGAAGTATCCTCCCGCGCCACAAGCAGTTTCGATGTCCCATGATAGCGCCTGTAACTCGGCGTTACAATGTGAACCCGAAGGAGTGGTCGGAGCTTTCATACGAAGCGAACAGAGGCGAGTTGCAAATGGAGGTTTACAACTCGTTTCTCAGCAACCTTGGAAGCTCGGGAGGAGTTGTGATAAATCTATTCGGCGGGTTGAAGCCTATTGCTGCCGCATTGGTGAGTCCATACAACATCCGCAACCTTGCTTTTATTCGCAGGCTTGTTTATCTATTCTGATATTGTTCATGTATGCAGATGAACGAACAACATGTGTTCTCGTGCATGGACTCTAGCTTCATGCACACGCTTCCCGAGAAGATAGATCACGTTCGGCGACTTCGGGCTGTGGACTTTCAAGATGACCAAGAAGACCATGAAGCTGCAGGTGATAGAGATGACCACCCTCAACCTCAGCAAGAAGCACCCCCTGCACTGTTGCTGGAGGATGTCTCGCGAGATCCGTCACCCGGTTTGGACATCGACGCCATGGACGTTGATAGAGACGAATCCGAGGGCGAGTATGAGGAGCCCGAATATGACGACGACGACAAAGAGGCGCCTAGTGAACAGGATACAGACGAGGCCTCCAGTAGAGGGGAAAGCGCCCATATGGATACGCAATCGGATGAATGCGAATCCATTCACACACAATCGCCACAACCACAGTCTGCCGCTTCACCTGTGCGTGGCAGGGTCCTGGAATTTGAAGAGGACGAGCATGTCACCTCTCTAGCGGAAGGTGAACCGGCCGAAGACCAGTATCGCGACGAGGATCACGAGGGAGATGCCAATGAAGAGCAAGATGCCGAGGACTCGGGCCATGAGGAGGAGTTTGAGGGAACGCTCGAGGGGGAGCTCGAGGGGGAGGTCAAGGGGGAGCTCGAGGGGGGCCTTGACGACGCACAAGAAGGGGCTTGCGAGGGAGCACAAGAAGAACGAGAGGTGGCTCAAGGAGAAGATGAGCAGGCTCGTGTTGAAGAGGAGGCCGAAGGTGATGCGGCTGAGCTCACACCCGAAGTGGCAACCACCTCCCGGCCTCCCACGGCGTCACTTGTATCTGAGAGCGAAGAAGAACTGCCACCGCCCAGTGCCCCAAAATCCAAGGCCTCCAAGCGAGACAAGCACAAGGACCGGCATACGAAAAGACATATTTCTCGGGTTCCAGAGCCTGTGATAGCGGAGTCTGTATTGGAAGACAAGATTGTGGGGATCTTGAGAAGCACACTGCCCAACATGCTGTCGGGCTTGCTCCAAGAAGCGTTGGGCGTAGCAAAAAATAACCCCCCTCAGCAAGTGCCGACACCAACACCCACAGTGGATGTTGTAGTCGGTGCAGCCGAGCCCGAAAGGGTGAACGATCAGGTGGGCGCATCGCTCCCAGTTGGCGTGCAAGCAGTGGATGTCTCCTGCGTGGATGCAGCACCGACAACCATGGACACCTCCGACAAGGCCGAGGTCAATGTAAGTATTCGATCCCCATGAACATTTCAGTATGCAAGTTTTTCTGTTCAAGTGACTGAATCTCCACCTGGATGTTTGATCCAGGTCGGTGATGGCGCGGCATCTTGAAGCTAAAAGTGGACTAGGACGAGTAGAATAAATAGAGTTAGGGGTGTTGATTTCCCGGAACTCCTCCCTTGTGGGGAGGAGATGCAATATGTTCGACCATTTATTATAAATAAAGTGGATTCCTTTGTCTAGCACATGTACTTTCTAGTTTGCATTCAATTGTCCTTAATGATGTCTTGCAATTCACAGGCTTGCCTGCACAACCCAGAACAAGTGGATGCATCACACACTGCAATTTTGTCTATTCAAACGTCACTTACCCCAATCGACGACGAGCACATCAACCCCTTGCCTATTGTGGTTCCCATACACACTTCGGATGCAGTGGTGGTCACCCACGCTCCACCCATGGCCCCGTCACCGCCAGAACATGTGGAAGCCCAGGTTCCATCGCCGCGTATGGCACTCTCGCTGACAGGCATCAAACAAGTGGCAAATTCTACAATTAGTGACATCATTCAAGAAGTTATCCAAGTGCCACATTCTACGCAGCCTCCACTTGAGCCCTCACCTTTGGAGGTTGTCCAGCTATCGCCGCAAGGTGTGGATGATGTTGCCAACGAAGAGGCTTCAACTCCACCCGTGGAGTGCCCTCAAACAAAGCCACAGTCGCATGCGACGGCATCGACAAGTGCTGTCAATGTTATCCCATTGGACTCGTCGAATCCAGAAGCCACCATAAATGCTTCACAAGCAGTTAGGAGGTATTTGACACGTTGGCCACAAGGCGAGAAGGATCCCCATCCAGTATTCAAGAACGTTGGTTGCCAAGATTTCTGGACGACGCACAACAACCAAGACGATCAGAGACGGCGTGCCGAGCTTGTAAAAGTGGTGCCTTCACATGTCAAAGTAAGTTTATTCCATCCAATGCATTCGTTAAAAGGCACGTTAGTTTCGATTGACATATGCCTATTTCAACCTTTTCACCTCCCCATTTATTTAAAATCGCATAGTTTTGGGTTCAGGCTCCACAGCATTCGATAGCGCCTTTGGATGCGCCTCTACCAAAAGACGTCATCTATGATAAGCTATTTGTTTACGATGACACATACCCAAAGATCAATAGACCTTGCCAAATTTTCACAAGGGAGATGGGAATCGCGTGTGCTAAAAGACTAATGTCTAAGTATCCCGAAGATCCTTCCCTAGGGTACTCTGAGCGATGGGAATTCAATCCAATACAGTACGAGGTATTGATCGTGGCCCATTTCTCCCTGTCGTTCGAGTTCGCCTATACCACACGTGGTTTGGAGGACTACACAATGAACTACTTAATGGTCTAGTCCATCATGCCTAGGTTTGCGAGGTCATTCTATGTTTAATTTATATGTAGCACATGTCAGAAGCTCACAGTGGGTTCATGTCGGCAGGCGCCTGCTGCTACACCCAGTCGAAGGTTCATTGTGGTGTTCGATTTAAACGGCATATTTTGCCACTGTTCCCGATGTAACCCGGGTATGGTGACTGTGCCCACTTGGATAACTTACGATAAAGCACCGGACAAACCTCCGGCCTTGGTAGGGCCCAAGGTTGTCCTACCTAGACTGGGATACAAGGTGTTTTGGTTGCGGATGTCCTCCATGTTCCATGTTTGCATATGGTCATCCATGAAAAAATCCACTGTAGACCTTGTGGTGGAGTATCTATTTGCCGGGGGCCCAAAACCCGCATTAGTACTTGGCCAAGAGGATTGCACCTTGTTCAAGGACATGTGGAACAATGTCGTCATGAACCCTTTGAAGCCAGAAGCTCCTTTGTTTTTGAAAAGTTTACTCAACAAGTTTTGGTGGCCGCCTATATCCTTCGATTCTGGAAGGATCACAGCTGCACCCTCCAACACCATTCTAGTAGACGATTGCCCTTACAAATCTGTTTGCAATCCGGACGAGTGTGGTATCTTTCCCAACCCATTCACATCCAATCGGGTGCAAGACGCAGACATGAGAAAGGTCCTCCTTCCTTACTTTCAATCATTGTTCTACTCACCAATGTCTGACGCACGCGACTTTGTGGTCAGCCGTAGATTTGGGCAACAACCTATACGGCATAACGATGCAGTCAAGGTGGCAGTTTTGAAATCCAATGGGCTCGAAGAAACCGACTCGGAAATTGTAGAAAAGTTGCAAATCAATCGAATAGAAGTAGCAAAGAAATAAGTAGGATTGTATGTCTAGTAACATTGTATTTTATGGTATCTTCAGCTTCCTCCTGCTGGGTACACACCATCCAGTTCCACGCCATCAGCTTTTGCGTGCCCCACTTTGGGGCTCTCACGCGGTCCAATAGAGGCGAAACAAGTTTCAGAGTCGCGGAACCCAATGGAGGTTTCACCAGTGAAGAACAACTTGCACCATGTGCAATGGACTAATGGATCAACTCTGGTAATTTATTATTGTGTCATTTATTATTATTGTGTCATTTATTGTTTCGACAACGTTATTGTGTAAAGGTTATTGTAATATCAAACACACATTTCATTACCAATTCAGGGTCATTAGCATAAGTATACTTGAATCTGTATAAATCCAGACTCGCTTGAACGTGCATGTGTACGCAATTTTGGTTCAGTTGGTACCGCATATGCGAGTTATGAAATCATGATAAGTTGCAAACATATATATGTATGGGTGTATATGTGTATATGTGTATGGGTGTATATGTGTGTATGAGTGTATATGTGTGTATGAGTGTATATGTATGCATGAGTGTATATGTATGCACGAGTGTATGTAAATTAGTAAGCCAAATAAATGCGTGTCACTTTGTCACCGTGCAGGGTGTTGATCTCAATATGGAACCCGCAGTGGAAGATTGTGCATCCCCTTGTGAAACATTTCCCGTCCTGCGCCCTATCTCTACACGCGACCACCAAATCTCCCTCATTGAATCAAGAGGCCCTAACTCAAGGGGTGTTCACATGTTACGTGCGGGATTGGCGAGCATTGGCAAAACTTATGACCCACAACCTATCACGACCACAGTGCCAACGATTCTTTTGAACGCGCAAGGTGCTGACTTCAATATGAAACCATTGGGACCACCTTGCACCCGCGAGCATCAAATAGAGCTTATTGAGTCAAGAGGTCCTAATTCAAGAGGCGTCAATCTATTGCATGCGGGGTTGGCTGACCTCGGACACACACAGAGCACGGTCCGCAAACGGTTAGCCTCCCCTTGGAAGGCCCAAAACACCACAATCAATGTGATGGACAGATGATTTGTCTGTACCCTAAATATGCTAGAAGTTAAACAATCCCGTGACCAATTGTGCGGGCATTCATATGTGTACACAAAATTTAGGGCAACACTCAATATATAAAAGTGGCCATACACTCCCAATACCCAACGCATTGTCTTATATCAAGTCGGTTCACATGTCAACCATGCTCTCATTTTGCTTACCATATCCACTTGCTTGTTTGCACCCAATGTATGGTTCTTGCTTGTCCTTCGTAAATCCATCATCGAGCACTCCCCCATGTATGGGTAGAACATGTAGTGCATAAACGATACGGCGGAAGCTCCATGTGAATGTTTTCGTTTTGTCTTGCATAACTGCTTCATGGGAAGCTGCCCCTTCATGTAACCTATTTGTCCTGCCCAAACTCTTCTGTGGCTGGACACAACACGTAGGGCGCCTTTGTCTTGCATGCACACTCCCACAGGAACAACCCATGTGTGCACCATGTAAATCCGTCCTTAAGGTATAGACACCCTATAACCGATAACGATCCCATCACCGACAAGTAGAGTAGCTCATAAACGCGCATGGTTTTACTAGAAGTCGTTATGAATATATATAAAGCGCGAGGACAATATGACTCTGTGGAAGGGAAGTTGTTTCCCATAGATATTGTCGGTCATGTGTGAAGCTATGTGTTGGTTATGGGCTCTGACCGACTTTCGCACAAAGAAATTTTACACAATCAATTTTGAAAAAAAGGTCATTATTCATGAACCTTATTTTCCTACGCACAAAAATAACTCCTCCTTGATATTCCAAGATATGCTATGCTGAAATGCTTAAGTTTTCGGTTATAGGTATCTGTACCTTACATGTTGAAGCGTTATTCACACTTGTTCGTACTATTCAATGCCTTGTCAGGATGCCCCTCCCAACCCGGCCAGTTCCCCCCCAGCTCCCCAGCCAACTGGGTTCGGGGAGGTGATTGCAAGAATGCAAACAGCCGAACTGGAACGCCCGTTAGGCCTCCCAATGGAAAGGAGGAGTATGGACGACGAGTTTAACAACTTAGCTTCAGATATTGATGTGTGCATGGAACGGTTCATGCAACTACAATCATTTATGACCATTGCTTTAGATAGATATAAAGGATGCCGCTTGGTTGGAATGGATGCACACATGCTTGGGAGATTGGTGGTATACAGTGCCGATATAGGGCTCACCATCCCACAAGTGGAGGCACTCCAACAACGTCTCCCAGAGTTGCACTTAATAGAGAACGATATGTGGGAAGCTACGCAAGCAATCGAGCCCCATTTAGATGACTTACTCTGCCGTGATTCAGAAGACATGTTGAACCATGTCTATGACAACACAGATGAGAACCTCCCAATCACACCATTGTTGGAAGCCTGTCATATTGCCGATCCACAGAATGATGAAGGAGACCCAGTGGAACCCACAATGGGGGAGCGTACCATTGATTACGAGTTTTACTACTTAGCATCGCAGATCCATGACGTAACGCGCGAGTTTATGGGACTACAGAGGACCATGACAACTGCTCTACAGAGATATACGGGCACTCTTTTGCTCGGCGATCGCATACACCGCCTTTGTATGTTGGTGTTAGCGGCAGAACACATTGGCTTTGACTCTCAGCAAAAAGCCTATCTTGGGAGCAAAATACCGGACTTGGCTTACATGGAGAAAGTTACATGGGAGCAATCTCGGGAAATCAAACCTCACTTGCCAAACATCTTTGAGTCCATGGCCAAACAATACTCCACAATTTGCGAAAGCCAAGGCACAAATGTAGAGTAATTTAAGTTATGGCATGTTACAGGCATTTATAGCACAATATTCAATCGAATGGATGCCTCCTAGCATAGAATTGGTGTTTCAATGAAGAGGATTGTGGGTGCAAACCTCCTGTTGTGTGACAGTCTATGCAAAAGCCCATTGGAAGCAAAGAGTATTTGTCTCGCATGGGCAGGTCCATCCAAAGTGTCCACGAGTTCCCAATGAGTTCCCAATGAGTTCCCAATGAGTTCCCCACATACATCCCAGAAGTCCCAAAATCATCCTAAAGTCCCATAATGTTTAATATCTTCTTATACCTAAAACCCGGGCACACAATTCTTGTATTATATGGCCCTGATTATAATCACTTAAAATGTATTTTAGTCCAATCTCAAGTGATATAATTTGTTTTAATGTAGGAAACTCTTGTAGCCCTTCTAACAAGGATTTCAAAAATGTAATTATATATAGGAAATGACATATATAATTGCATTAAAAACCTATTTATATAAGTTTTTTTAATATAGCTCCCATAGGCCAAACTACCCAACTTTTTGGGCTTTTTAATAAAAAATTAATTTTTTTAATAATAAATTGAACATTGCCAATGACTTGCAATTTTAATTGGAGGCAACTACTTGTGTGGATTTTTTAAAATTAGATGCTCTACAAGGTTAAAAAAATAGGTGTTTCAATTCTTTATATACGTTGTGGAGTTTAAAATAAATAAATATTCAACCCAACTTTTTCTACATTTCATTTTATTTAATTTGGTCTTCACCCAACTTTTTGGTCCTTTTATTTTTATATAATCTAATTTTTTTTTACAAAAACCGTCCTCTAAGCCGTTTTAATGCCGATGCCCCCTGCGTATAATATGGGAGTTGTGAACCCGGGGTCTAAAATGGATAATTTTCTCTCCCCACCCACTTCTCATAGGATATGAAACTTGCCATTAGTGCAAGATGATTAGCAAATCCAAATCGTGTCCATACCCATTTGCCTCACAATTCTTAAAGCCCATATGAACATCTTATTCATCATCAAAGTGAAGGTTCTCGTGCTCATTAAATGGCCATATAAGTCCTCCAGTTATGTCGACTATTGAATTTAGAGCGATTAGCATATTTTGAACACGCAATCGAATCTCTTTTAAACAAATGTCTTTTCGGTGTCCGTTCTTAAATCCAAAACTAACCACATGCCACTCAAATATAGGCTTTTAGGTTATTTTTGCGTTCGATTTAGGCACGTCTACCCCATTTTGTGCAATTCTACCACAACGGATATTCAACATGAGTCAGGAGCCTGGGATCATATATTCATGAGAAAGGACCAGAAGCTATCAATTAGATGAACTACCCACTCCAACAGCCTGCATGATAGGGTCTCTACATATGATTGTTTTGTTTTGGGGACAGGCACATGCGCTAGAGATCAATCTCGCAGAGTGTCGTTTGCAATTTCAAAATCGGAGCTGCCATGCAACTAAGATGTCAAAGTGCAAAATCTTGTGTATCTTTACAAAAGATCACATAGACTCTCCCGTTCGTGTCAACTATTGAGTTTAGAATGGTTGTCTATATTTTGAGCACATAGTCCAATCTCATTGTAACAAGACATATCTTTTTAGTACCCACTTAGAACTCCAAGCCTTGTCATATACCACTCACATATAAGACTTGGATCAAGATGAGTCACCACATAAAGTTCAAATACCTTAGGTTTGCAACCATCACAACATATGGGTCATGAGATGGTTCGATAATGATGATGACACCTGATCATTGAAATATCCGAGTTTTTTTTTGAAGAAATGAAGTGTCAAAGGTAAGATGGTTCTTCAAGACGAAAAGTTGTCATCATTAATTTGCATTTTGTAAATGTTTATGTCTAGTAGCATTATAATACCATAGGAAGATATTTTTGGTGCATTTAAGAAGATTAATAACATACAACTGTTGTTAAAAAAAAGGTAGGTGGCCAATGATGTGTATATGGACTAGAGCCATGATGAGCCATAGCAATAGTGAGTCATCCACCTACTCGAGCTACAATAACTTATCATAACCAATCAACTCATGGACAAAATAGAAGAAATACAAAAAGCATCCATAGACGAAAATTTATGACGAGATCTAATAACCCTTTTGCTCTTGGATGAGTGACCTATTATGTCTTCTAAATTAGTATCATACTCAGATGTATTAGCATCATTTTGGCCAAAGCCTACAATCCTTGGTACTTAGTGTAAGTTGTTGGAAATTTTTGTTGTTGTTGTAATAATTGTGATAATTGTAATAATTGTGCTTCACATTGTCTCTTGGGAGATAAGAAATAGTTTAAAAAGCTTCACAAAAGCCTATAATTCTTCTCTAAGAAATGCACGGCAAGAGGGCCTCCTACCCTACCATAGTACTTTGCCCACGCGTATTTGTTAGTTAGGTTTGGAGTTGGTTATGCTTCTTGTGACAGCACCAAAGACTCCACACAAATTCATCGCCATAGCTAAGTTACAGTCTCGCTCGTCCGCGGGTTCTTCCTTTTCTCAATCTGTTTCCGGATGAAGAGCAACGTCGCATTGTAGTAGTTGCAGCCCGATCGGTCCAGTCAGAGCTGGAAACCTCTGAGTTAGAGACGAAGAGATTGGTTGGAATGACCGTACACACTTGCGGTATCGAAACAATCTCGACGAGGAATTCGATATTGTCTCTCTGAAGCGGTTTGCAGGGAGAACGAGCAGCAGGTGAGCGACAGGTAGAGTGGATGACTTTCGTCGAAGTAGTTCCTCCTTAATTCGCCAAGAAGCGAGGCAGTGGAGATGGAATTGTCTGATTGAGAGACTGAGTAATCGACTCTACATATTTGCAGTTCCTTGTGCAAGGGAAACAGTGTCATGGAGGAATTTGCTTCCGCGCTGAAGCAGATTTGCAGGGAGATAAGCAGTAGGTGAGCGATAAGGAGAGTGGACGAATTTCGTCGAAGTAGTTTCTTTTTAATTCGCCAAGAAAGAGGGAGTCAGGAACTAGAGTGCGGGAGAAGAAAGTGAGGCAGTCGGAGATGGAAACATCTGATTAAGCGACATCGTAATCGACTGTACATATTTCCAGTTCCTTGTGGAGGCGAAACAATGTACACGAGGTATTTGTTGCCTCTCTGAAGTGGTTTAGGGGGAGAAAGAGAAGTAGAAGAGCGACAGGAAGAGTGGATACATTGCGAAGAAGTAGGTTTCTGGTAAGTCGTCAAGCAAGAAGCAGTCAGAACTAGAGTGAGGGAGAAGGAAGGGGAGGTATAACTGGGGAAATTTGATCATTCGGAGGCAGTCAGAGGCGGAAAACGGTGAGTGAGCGACGAAGATAGAGGTAAAAACATTTATGTATGTTTGCAGTCCTAGTGCAGGGGAAACATTGTCAACGAGGAGTCTGTTTTCTCTTTCAAGTAGATGACCGACAGGTAGAGCGAATGCATTGCGCACTTGTAATTTGATTTCTCCTGATTAGCCAAGAAAGAAGCAGTCACAAACTACAGTGAGGGAGAAGGAGCATATATCTGGAGGTGACATGCGAGGATGTTATTTCAGTAATTTCGGATTCATGCAATCCCTGTAGATGGTTCAGCGCACAGAGAGACGGAACTCGAGATACGACAGAGTCAAGGACCTGCAAATTCACGAATATTTGCAATTGAATGGTGTCATGACTACGACAATGCAACCTGTCATTCTCAATGTCCGAGTAGAGGATTATAGAGGAATTGATGTTGCCATGACTTGTCATTTTGTGGTTTTAAGTAAGAAATTAATGTTGAAAGTGGTGAGCACTGAAACGTACAGTAATATTTAGTTTTAGTGATTCAGAGGTCAGGGGTGACGATTATTTACGGTACAAGAGTGTAAGCAATACTTCAGTTGGAGCGCTCACTTCGTATATGTCCACAATAAATATCAAGACGACTCCAAAGGAAGCGAATATGGATATCACATGTTAGGGTGTAAGAGTTTTACACGAAGAAAGTAAATTTCTGAGGGGCACTATTGATGCCTCTTAGCTCAAGATCGACAAGAGATACGCCAGGTGCGATGTCATCAACAAGCATTGAGGTCTTTCACTGGATAGTTCTGACTATGCTACTTACGCTGTAATTCTTGACAGCTGTACCCTGGACAAGCGAAAGTCCAGTAAATCTGTATTTCCAGTCCAATTCTTCTCTTAGTTCTTCTGCAACTTACCTCTAAAGTTAGAGTCTATTCAACCATACACGAACAATTTACTCCATTGGCAACGGAGGTGTACCGTACCTCATGAACTTCAACCTCAGATAATCGACGCAGAGTTGGTCGTGGGAGCAGTAAAATTGGACGTGATGTGTAAAACATTTCTCCAATCACAATTCCAAACAGCTGATTGAGGAGGTCAATAAAGAATGATGGAATGAGAGAAACGTACAATGTTGACAGGTTACTTCAGAAATGCGAGAAGAGTTAAAGTTGGAATGTACCCCTCCAAGGATGGATACGAAGCGACCATATTTTCCAATGTTGAATAAAAGTCAGTGCAATTGCCTTATCGTAGCAGTTATGCGAGAGAATCTGCTGCTGTGGATCATTCCGCAATGAACTCAAATATGTAATGTATCTACCATTACTTGCACTTAAGAAAGCTTTCCGTCTCTAAAGGTTAGTGACAGGGGAGGAATTCTCTTATGCGTCGTCATAAATGGAGAAGGAAGCAAGAGACAAGCATTGAATGACATTTAAATCCTGGAATCTAAGTGACTCCTAGGCCGAGAGAATGTAATGAGGAATTGATCACTACCAAAATCCGAAAGTTCAAGGTTCGTTTTGATACTATAAGGTTCATGATTAGGACATAGTGACTGGAAGATGTATTCTTTCATTGTGATGTAACAAGACTACTCGGTTGAATGAAATCCGTAGGCAGTTGGGCTTTTCAACTATTCAGACATCTATCCCTTCGTTAAGCAGGTTCAGCGAAGTTTAGCAAAGTTACGGCCTCTTGTGCAGGGAAGAAACTCGAAGGCTACGATCCTTCAACAATGTCAACAAGACCACTGGAAAGTAATGAGGTACGTACAGGGTGTTTCGAGTGTTTCTTTGGATAAGTTACTTTTGATGTGTATTATATCATAACATGATGTAATCTCACGGTAGCACAACGCAGACATCATTTCTGTACAAATTCTTTTGCGTATATGAATCCACAACCCAACATACATCATGCAGTCAGAGCTTCTTGTGCCCGGGTGACAATCATCTGTAGTATTCACAAAGGGTCACTGTCTTAGAGCTTGGTATGGAGTTGCTAAACCATTTTTAAGAAGCATTGTTTTGGAGATGCTTGTGCATTATAAGCTTCATTAAAACTATAGATTTTAAGAAATTTTGTAATGTTTCTTAGAAGTGATATTAAATACCTAGGGGTTTGGATGGTGAATCATGTTTTAAAAGACTTGCTTCCAATCAGTTCTATAAATAGCATTTGAAAGTGCTAACCTTTTCTAATTCGGATCCATATTCGTTTAATGACTTCCTCTCAATGCCCTCTTTCAAAGCATATTGCTCTCTTTGTGAAGTAAGTAATCATGAATTCATTAGAAGTTTTAAGAGTGATATAGAAACAACTGTTCTATTAAGGGAAGAGTTGCCAACCTAGGTTCTTGCGTGCCTTCTACGAGGAGAGGTAGTGTGAACAACCTATAGTATCACCCTAACTTCCAGGATTGTCAAGCCAAAATCTATGCTTGCTTGGCACCAGAGGCAATAATGTTGATCATTCTTTCTTAATAGTCATCCCCTCCATCCTCAAGAACTTGGCCAACCTGATTAATCATCGTTCGGTGCTTCTATATGCTTTAGCTTCTCTGAGTAATAATTTGAAGGTTGTGAAGAGTGAAGAACATACTGGCCAATCCTTCTTAACCGTAGACTCATAAATTCTAGTGGGTTTTCCACCAATATTCCACAATTTGCACACAGATGCTCAGATAACTATCTCAATACATCTTATTGTTTTTATTCATTGCCCTCTCGTCAAATTCCTTGTGTCTAGACTAGACTCACATGCTGGTTAGATAATGATTTCGATATACATTTAATGACCTTCTTAATGGATCCCAGCCAATGGAGGTTCACCCGAGGGCTTTTCCATCTGCTATCATGGGGAGCCCCGACATTGCCTCGAAGGTGTATTATGTGGAGCATCTAGGGGAATCTCCTACCATCATGGAGGGGGAGTCCGTGACTGAGGCGTCTGTTCAACAAAGAGAAGCAGAAGAACAGCATATAATTCTAGGAAGACGACTTCCTGAACAATATGGCACTGCATACCCTAACAAGCGACGGTTGGTCATCACCGCCATGTCATCCGAGCCGGTATGTTTTAGAAGATATTCAGTTGATTATTGCTCTTTGAACTATTTATTACATATGTTTTTTAGTCCATCGTCACGTTGTCATTACAAGACATGACATGATGCGATGTGAAAGACACCAACGCGCAATCCCTAACAACTTATAAAAAATGCGTTTTCATGATGACAGATTTTGATCGAAATAAGGCAGCCGGATCTCCAGCAATCCATACCCTATTCAGGCGCAGCTAATTGCAGTCAATGTGATCTGGGACGGATATGTCTACAGCATGGAGACCAAAATTCCCCTAGTCATAAAGACTTGAGAAAGGAACTCTCTCTAATTTTTCGGAACAGGAAAATGGTAGAGTCGAATGTAAGATTGTGGATTGAGGAACAGGCTAGAATGCAGGAGTCGCCCTCGGACTCCAAGACACATAAAGAAACTTGGACCGACCTTTGTATGAAGGCCGTCGCTAGCATGCAATTCTTGGAGGAGGAGCTCAAGACGGTGAAAGAAAACGGGGAACAGGATGCCCTGAGAATGGCGAGCATATCACGAGGTCTTCAGAATGAACTTGAGAGAGAGAAAGAGATGCGGGAACACGACGGTCGTGCATCGGATGCTCGAATTTTTAAATTACAAACCCAACTTGCAAGACTGGCAGAGGAGATTGAAAGACAATGGAATGACCATAAGGACGCAACCTATGATCAAACCCAAGATTTGAAACATCAAACAGCTATTCAAACAAGCAGACTATTGGATAAATCTGATTGCAACACACTAGGTGACGTTGATTTGCTTTCGAGCACTCAAAGATTGAAAGACAACGAGGAGGCCGAGGACCCAATTACAGACAAGGAAACGGACTGCGAGATTCTTAGGTTGAAGATTAAGGAGTTGAAAGAAGCTCTTGGAGTCGCTAGTGCTGACAGTCTGATATCAAAGATCAAGGAGATGGAGAATCGAGATCTGGTTCATAAAGAAGAATATCAGCAGGTTTTTGCAGAGAAGGACACGGAAATCGAAACTTTGAGGATGAAGGTAGAGGAGTACAAACAAAAAATTGAAGAGATGGAACTTGGGGATCTGGATCTTGAAGACCGGTTGTCGAAAGACAGGGTGGACAACGAGAATGCTCTTGCGGACAATGAAATTTTAAGACTGAAAGTAAAGGAGCTCGAGGAGGAAAATCTCGTCGCGCTCGCTAGTGCTGAATCCCTCGGATTGACGGCTGAGGAGATGAAGAGTGCTAATGTCAATTTGGAGACCCAATTCTCAAAATATAAGGAAGAATATAAACGGGCTCTGGCAAACAAAGAGGCTCAAACTGAAAATTTGAGGATGGAGCTTGAGGAGTGCAGAGCGAAGATTGCTGAGATGGAGAAAGGGATTGGGATGTTGGATGCTCAGTTGTTGAAGGATAAAGAGGAACAAGAGGAGGCTCTTGTAAACAAGGGGGTAGAATGTGAACTGCTGAAGATGGAGGTTGAGGAGTTAAAGTTGAAGATGGAAGCGATGAACACCGGGCAGTTGAGTTTGGAGACTGAGATGATGCAGGAAAAGCTACATCATCAAAAATCCCTTGCAGAGAAGGAAGGAGAATGTGAAATGTTGAAGGAGAAGGTTGAGGAGTTTAAGTTGAGGATAGAAGAGATGAACAGTGGGAATTTGAGTTTAGAGAATCAGATGACGCAGGAGAAACTACACCATCAGAAATGTCTTGCAGAGAAGGAAGCGGACTGTGGAATGTTGAGGATGAAGGTTGAGGAGTTCATGTTGAAGATTGAAGAGATGGATAGTGATGATTCGTACTTGTCTCAGCAAACAGAGGAGCATCAGAAGGCTCTTGCAGATAAAGAGGCAGAATGTGAAGTTTTGCGGAAGAAAATTGAAGAGTCAAATAGGGACCATGCTGAATCTCACCAATTGGAGATTCAAGAGATGGAGAAAGAGAAGGTTGTCTCTGTCATTGGTCTTTTCACCACTATAAGTAACCAAAGATGTCCGACAGGCACTAAATCCTAAGGGAGTGATCCTCAACCATGGAATACCACAAGGAAAATACCAAAATAGACTATCGTAGACTACCACAAAATTGTAGAGGACTGTATGTTTTCGCCCGGGTTCGAACCGGAGACCTTCAGTGTGTTAGACTGATGTGATAACCAACTACACCACGAAAACCTGATATCCATAACTGGACTACTTTTATTATCTACCTTTACTAGTGTATTCTTCCCTAATATTGTCATGCGAATCTGAGACCTACACTGATTAGCGTATCTGGAGCAGGCCAAAGAACAGTTGGAGGAACCTATCCCAGTAGAACGGGGGAATGTTGGAATAGTCAACTATGTCGCCACATTAGAGGGCGAGCGCGACCATCTGCTGAGGGAGCTTGAAAAGGTCACCAAGAACTACAATCGAGCTGCTTCAAAGCTGAAAGAGAATGTTGCAAAAAGACGCAAGCTTGAGGTATAAGATTTTATTATCTTACAAAGTGACCAACTAGAATCAGGATGCCATATTTCGTTTCTCTTATTTTTCACCGTTTTATTATTGTCACAATGCATGTGCCTTGTACAAAATAGGATGTCAACTTGACGACATACCTGAATGTGTTGCTTGAAGATGCAGTGAAAGGCTCATGTCTTTACCCTAACAGGGTTACCAAAGTTTGACAACATAGTGCTTGGTCCAGAAACTCATTCTGTAACTTGAGCCTAGAATGGACACAGATCAGATGAGAAATAGAGTTAGTTAGCAGTTATTAGAGCATTCCAAATATATTGGACACAACCCCTAGTATATTTGAGTAAAACCAACAAGAATGAAATTGCAATCGTTTGTCGTTGGGATGTTGATGTGTTTCTTGACAAATGTCGACTTGGTTCAACACAGGCTGAGAGTGAAGATGAAAACCAACAGCGTTCAAATCTGGTTGCTGCTTTGTATGATCTAGAGGGTGAAGTGGAGGCGACAGTGTCAACGATCAAGTCTCTGGAGACATCCACTGTTGAGAGGGTGCATGCACTCACAGCTGACTTGCAGAATTTTCAGGTCTGGACTTTAAGCACCAGCACATCATGCACAGAATCTCAGTATCAGAAGAACATTTTATATGATGAAGTTGTACAAATATAGATAAACATCAACGTCTATAAAGCCCTTTAACATCTTTGCCGCCACATCATTGCACGCAATGGCCAACCACTAAAGCAATTAAACTGATCGTGAACGAGTCTATAGGTGCAGCTAGTGGATGTCTCTAATTGATCGAAAATGGTAATCTCAAAGGTCAGATACCATAACTACCACAAATTCAGTGGCCCAAGTCCCTTCGGATACCAGCCAACACTAAGCTTGGTATTCCCCGAAAACTCATCTTGGTACTCTCATATAGGAAAGACACCAGTTTACTCCACTTAGATAATAAGTTATAAGAGGAGGGGAAAATCCAAGGATTATATAAAGGATAAATTGAAGAGATGATCAAGGTTTGAAATGTTTTGTAAGTTAGAGACGAATTGCTCACTATGTTCGTGACGGGGTACTATTCTAGGAAGAGCTGGAGAAAGCTGGAGACTGGAGAGTTTCACAAACGGAATGTTCTAAGCATAATGACAGTGACAATATTGCATCCGTCAATAATGTAGATGAGCAAAGCCCATCCATGCATAACCCTGAGCTCACATTCTCCGAGGTGGATAATGTCAAGGGCATTGCTGAAGCAAATTCTACAGTGGCAAAAATAGCATCTGGAATTGAAAAGTTGCTGAGTGAGATCTCTACAGCGAGAGTTGCTATCAGAAAGGCACTCAGAGCCTTTTTGCAAGGGGCACGCACCACCAGCAATGAAATTCTTGTGAAATTGGAGATACTGCAAAATGAGCGCGAAAACCTTCGCCATAAACTCAAGAACGTCGAGGATGACAATAAGGAACTTGAAGATGAGAATGTAAGCCTGGCACGGGAATTGTCGTCATTGAAGGCTGGGAAGGAGAAAATGAGCTTGCAGGTGCAAGACTTGGAGAAGGAGATTGGAACATTGCAAGACGACTTGGCTGGCTTACGGGATGAAAATAGGAGGCTGCTGAAGGAGGCCAAATGGAAATCTGTAGGGAAGCAGGGGGGTTACCAAGAGTCACTTGTGATCAAAGAGTGGGAAAAGAAACTCGAGAAACTAGAGGATGATTACGCCAATCTGCGGAAGGAGAAAAAGGTAGACACCCTATGCATAATGTCCAACAGAATCTTGGTTCGTTTGACGATCTATGTGTATCATCATGCCATGACGCTTGCCTTTGAAGACTCGGTTCTTGCGAAATTTATTTTGTCTGAATTGAGAACCTCACCTGGAATGACTCATTTGAAATTGATCATCTGAGGAATTCCTCAGAAAAATCTCCGTGTCCGTGTAGGTTTCACAGGGTGGTGCTTTTGTAAGTGCCATCCTTTTCTAACAGCCAAAATTGCCATAGTGACCCTGAATAAAATCCAAAAACTGCTAACCCCATATTTGAGGCGTTGATCCTTTGATTAAGATTGTAGCTATATACTATACATGTCTAATCAGGGGATGCAAGGATGGGTAGATTCCGCGCAAGGCAGGTATGTATGACAGGCCAAGTATTGCATCGTGTCAAGGTTAGTATTTGACCAGTGAGAATGCCAAAGAGATTTGTAACTCAACTCTGTGTGGACATTGCTAGGCCCTAGTAGAAGAAAAGCATCGGCTGGAGGACGAAGTGGACAGAGCAAGAGACAAAGGATTCATGTCCCGAGATTCGTGTGGAGATGGCGAAGATGATCGAAAGTTGGAGAACGAGCTGTCGAGCGTTACACAGGAAAGGAACAAGTTGCGCAAGGTGAGGATCGCTTTGGCCGTGGAGAATGTTTCTCTCAAAGAGACTCTCACGGAGCTGAGAACTAAGGCTGATGTACTCGAGGCAGAGTGCGAAGCTTTACGGGTGTGGAAAGAAAAAGTGAGGAAATTGGAAGAAGAATGTGAGGATTTGCGGGATTGGAAGAGCAAGGCCGAGGCTTTAGAGGCAGAGTGTGAGGAGTTGCGTGGTCGTGAGAAGATGAAGGAAGAAGCACGTGAAATACAGTGTGAAATGCAGAAATGGAGGACGAAAGCTAAGAAGCTTGAGGATGAATGTTGCAACCTTGTGACAAGCAAAGAGTCTGTTGAGAAAGAGTGCAGTAACCTCCGCACTCGTCAAGCCAGTCTCGAAGCAGAGCGTGACAATTTGCTCAATTTTAAGCAGAAGTCTGAAGATCTCGAGACGGAGCGTGCGCAGCTTTACGATTACAAACTCAAAGTTGAAACCATTGAGAAAGGGATCCAGAGTGACAACAGGGCAGAAGATGTGTTGGGGCTGGAATTCGAGAAATTGTGGAATTATGACAGTGTCCGAGAACTTAAACAGAAGGTTGCAAGGCTTGAAGAGGAGAACCTGAAACTCTGCCAGTGCCATCAAGCAGCTCTCGACAAACAATGGGACGTTCTTGAGGCAGACCTCAAAGCGTTTGAAACAAAAGTGGAAGAGCTGGAAACTGAGTGTGCAACTGTTCGAGGAAACCACTTGTCTAGCATTCTGGAGAATTCACAGCTGGCTAGAGACAAGGAGTTGTTTGAGAAGTTGTTCAACGAGCACAAGTGCACCCTGGAGATTATGGAAACAGCATATGAATG
The DNA here is from genome assembly GCA_964035585.1 of Polytrichum formosum. Taxonomy (NCBI): domain Eukaryota; kingdom Viridiplantae; phylum Streptophyta; class Polytrichopsida; order Polytrichales; family Polytrichaceae; genus Polytrichum; species Polytrichum formosum. The sequence goes on along the minus strand of OZ037935.1, from coordinate 32,557,200 downwards.
CTTGCAGAAGGAGCAGGCAAGGAAGGATGCAGAGATTTCAAAAGAGCGTAACGGGTACTACGCATCCATCGATAATCTTACGAGGAAAGTGATGGACTTGGAGTCAACGTTTTCCGAGAGGTTGCGACAACAAGCTGCCAGTTACGCACATTATTTAGCACCCAAGAACCAGGGGCAGGGTCAGGACACTGTATTCTTGACACGGCAGGAGTACGAGTTTCTGTTGGCGGAGAAATCAGTGATGCTACAAGAACGGGATGGTGCACACAAGAAGTTGTGCAGTATTGAAGCTCAAAACGTTCACCTCAATGCAACTATTGACTGTTTGCGACAAGAGGTAGCCAGAGGAAGAAGCCATGAGACCAAACATGCAGACGTCAACGCCCAAGTACTGCTGGCTCAAGAGATCGTAAATCTTCAGTCCATGCTGACATCGTTGCAGGAGGAGGTTGCAAAAGAAAATAGTGAAAAGCAAAGGGTGTTTGCAATGAATGCTTCTCTTAGACAAGACCTCAATAGAGCACACGCAGATGCTCTTAAGGTCAGGAAGGAGAAAAAGAAACTCCTGGATTTTAAAGTCAAGGAGTCCGACCGGTGCAGGTCTCTGATAGAGCAGAGACAGGTAACAGAATCCTCTTTGACAAAACAGCTAACCGAGATAAATAAAGAAAGAGACATGCTCCACGAGCAGCTTCTGATGGTGTTCAAAGAGAGAGCCCAACTGGCCAGCGCGGCACATGAAAAAGATGACCTCATCTTATCATTGAAGGAGCAAAGTACCAAGGCAGCCAAGGACCGAGAGAATGCAGTGTGCTTGCCCAAGGAAGAGCCGGCCTTGCAGGTCAATGGAAGGAATAGGCTCGAATTAGTTAAGCCAGGTCGAACAGGGAGTAATGTATCCTTCAATCAGAAAGTTTTGGACTTGGAAAAGTCCGCGCATTCTCTTGGTGCGCAGCTTTCTAGCCTGTCAGAGCAAATCAAGGCCGGATTACTACTGTTCAGTATTTCACTTGCTCGGGGAAAGGATAACCTCCTCGAAGCACTTTCTGCGAGAAATTGTGGACCAAATGCAAATGTGTCTTTGATGAAGGAAGAGATGCCAATGTCGGCAAGCAAGGAGAGGATGGCATGCCATGGGGTGACTCTAGTTGAGAACCTTCAAGATTTCGGCGAAACATCTCTAAATGACCAGCTTGCCAATCTAGGGGGAGAGAGGGACCAACTGACCCTAGCGAAACAGTCACTCATGCAAGAGCGAGACCACCTACTTGCGGCAGTCACAAAGTTGGACACAAGGAAGGATTCAATGTCTAAGAGGTTCGAACAAGATCTGCATGTGGAGGTTTCCTCGGTGAAATCCTTGTTGGCTACAGCGGCAAGGGAGAAAGAGCAGATGGCCATATCTGAAGGCTCTTTACAGCAGAAGCTTGATGATCTGTTCAGTACAATCCAATGCCTCAATACCCAGGTTGCCTCTCTTTCTTCTGAGAAAGACCATCTAGTACATGCCAATGAAGCAGTGACACATGAGCGTGATGCCCTTCTCGCAACAGTTTCCATTCTCCAGAAAAGGGAGGATAATAGTTCCCATAAGGAGATAAAGACGTTGTTTTCACGTGGCGTCAACAAGCTGGTGTCCGATGATTCATGTCCCCAGCCCGTCCTGGAGAACACAATCCAGTCTGGGCGAAGAACGGATGACGAGGATAAGGAGAGTACATCTTATCAGGAAGCTTCAAAACTGACCCAAGAGAATTCTCTGTTTCTGGAACAGAGTGAACGTCTCAAGCAAGAACGTGATAACCTTGCGGCAGAGCTTGCCTCGCTGAAGAAAGAGAAGGATTGTGAATCTGGGAAGAAACTGAGACGCAAGTGGAACTTGAAACGACCCCAGGACGAGATTGCCAGTCTGTTGAAAGACAATGAGCGACTGGCTGCTTCAGAGACATCCCTGAAGCAGCATCTTGTAGAGCTTGAAGGAAAATTGAGCAAGGAGGATTCCATCCTGGGGCAAGAGAAGTTATTGCTGACGGAAGATCGCGAGAATATCATTGAGGAAGTTTCATTGCTCAAGAAGGAGAAGGATAATTTCGAGAGGAAGCTCGAAGTAGAGTCAATCCATTCGATGACTGAACTCCAGCAGAAGCTTGTGGACCAACAGGATCAGCATAGTCAGATGGTAGAGAAGTGTCGGTTGCTTACAGAAGAGCGTGACATGCTTTCTGCAGAAGTTTTGCAGCTGAAGCAACAGACGAATACGACTTCTGAGAAAATGGAAAGAGAATTGACAAGAGAAACTGCCACATTGGCTGCCCTTGGGTCAAATTCCCCACAAATGCTTGCGCAGGTGGAAACAAATGACCAGCAGGCAAGGGAAAGGGAAAGGCTTACACAGCCGAAATTGGCTATTCTTGAAGCATCAATAGACTCACTGAAGAAACAACAGGTAGCCCTAGTCGACGAAAAGACCCACATCGTCCAGGAGAATGAAGCTCTCAAGAAAGAGCGTGATGAGCTTCTTCTTTGTATTTCTTCATTGAAGAAACAGCATGAAGCAATCCTTGCTAAAACGTTGAGGGAGAAAGAATCGGCGGCAGCTTCAGAAGCATATATGAAGCAGAAAATTGATGAGCTCGTCACAAGTCTACAGCCATTGAGTAAAACTCATCAGGTAAAGCATCATGCGATGAATAAGGGACATCGAACCCAAGAAAGCAACATCCGTCCGGAATATGGAATAATGCATGAAGGAGAGAAGACTTTCCTTTCTCCACCTTGCGACAACCATGCACATCATCAGCAGCAGCAGCCTGACGTTGTTAAAGAAGACCCTATCGGGGTATCCGTTGAACAAAAGCTCCATGGAATTGCCTTGATAATGTTCACATTAAGGGAGAGGTTGGAAGCGACCAGCAAAGAGAAAGACCGACTGAACTCCAATATTAATCCTCTCAAGCAAGAGTGTAACAAACTCCGGTTGGCACATTCGTTGTCTGAACAAGAGAAGAACATCTTATCAAAAAGGATTACCGAAATGCACGCCACTGCAGAGCGTCTTGCGGCAGAGATCGCAAGGTTGCAAAGTGCTTTGGCTGAGAGCGACAAGAAGCTGGCTCGCGCCACTGCTGAGAAAGAAAGCGCCTTTCTTCGAGTTGCGGAACTGCAAGCGCAAAGAGCACAGGAACATTTGCAGACACCTTATTCCATGGAGAAGGTTCAAACCTTGGAAGCTGAAAATAGGCGCCTCAGGATCGACAAGGTATGTTCCAAGGCCCACACTAATGGGTGCAACTAGAGAAGGTTTAATATGATACTTGGTTAGCATCATATATAGCTATGACAAGTCTGGAAGTCCACTCTAATTAACATTGCACACCAATTTTAATGCGACACTAAATCAAATCAGATGTTAGAAAGAATTAGTGTAGTGCTAATGAATCAAGTTTCGATAGGAAACCGTTAGAATGGACACACACTGCTAGAACGGACGGTGGCCGTCTGAGTCAATAAAATGTGTAGCGACCATATCTCTGAAATTCTGGCTCACCTAAGCCCATTTCTGCTGATTTATTTGTGCCAGGATGTTTTCGAGGAGCGGTTGAAAAAGTGCACCATAGAACTTGAGGCAGCCAAGAGGACCACCGACACACTGAATGAATATGACGTAATAGAATCTCTTCTGAAACTATACTTTCGATATCTCACCATCCAAATTCTGGGACTGAACCCTTCAATGCTAAACCCTTAAACCCTACTTTCTTGCATTGCAATCCTTTGCAATCTGTGCAAGTTGTCAGATGGGAAAGTGCACAGTGATCTCCGGAACGAATCGATGACAAGATTCCAGCATGACATTTTGACGAGCAGCTTAGCTCTCATTCAATCGGTCAAGGCTGAAATCTTGTCACCTTCCGGGCATATCTCAGCTCGTTCCCTCGAATAGTTCTTTGCACAAGTACGTCCACAAAAATGAATGTAAATAATCTGAGGAACATTTGTTGTTTGAGAAATTGTTCAATATAGTGTCAAGAAGGACTAAGCACATTGTTGTCTCAATATGCAGGGGAAGACGAGCTACCTATACCAACCTACTCCCCTGACCAAGTTCCGAGATGAACCTGTCAATTTGCAACCTCCACTACACAATCCTACAGTGAGGAAATTATCATACACCAAAATATACTGGGTCGTGGATAGCAACTTAATAGGGTGCTCAGTAGAACCTCCTCGTAAACTGCATTTCTTTATCAATAACACAATGTATATCAAATCGCAAAGATTTGGTAGGCTAAAGTACCAAAAGATAGTCTCTGAGCTTAAGATCAGTTTTTCATTGTTCACTCTTCCAAGACTTTGCTTTGCAAGAAGAAAAGCCTGTGGACAAGCAGCATCTATTCAAGACTAGAGAAACAAACAACAATGAAGCTTAAAATAATTTGAGAAGTCAATACCTAAGCACATTGTCCATGATTTCAAGAGACATTTCTCATACATTTTGAAATGTGTGTTGCAGAGCTACCTCTCCGGGCCTCTTTCACCATGCGACATTTTGGGAAGGTCACGACTGCCACTGCCCTTGATTACGCAAAGACCACAGTGGCCAAATGTGTAATACTTGTTGGGTTTGCAGTATGGGGAAAACCACCCTTAACTGAAGCATACCGAGAGTTCCAATTGACTCTCATACTTATTTTGATCAACTTTGCGTGTCTGCCATCCTCAACTCACCTGGTGCCACTTGGTTCCAAGTTGACACAGAAGTTCCTCGCAAGAAGATCTATCAGTGCAACTCACATGGGGCAAGGCTTGACTACCTAGGAAAGTTTCACTCATTGAAACCTCAACATTAAGAGCAACTTGCTAACATTTTAGGGAACCCTCAAGAGTAATTTCAGTGACTTCTTTCTACTTTCTGTATACTAGAATTGTTGCCATGCATGATGAGGCAACCAGAAAGTTGGGATTCTGGGAGCACTGCTATGTAGCTCCTTCTAATGTGCATTCCTACCCGAAGTAGAGTTGAAGGATACACACCACTGCATGGCCAAAGCAAGATGTGCTCAGGGATTGTAGTCAACCCAGGACTACATTGGTTGCAGTTAAGTATCCATACTTTGACTACCAGGAAGCCTAAATATCAGCCCAGCAAGATTGTCATGTGATCATGATATTGTTATTGAAAGCAAGACTTACTCTAGTCTGCATTCTCTCATCTGATTCATGTACAAATATCAAAACACTTGTACTAAGACACTGCAATTCGTTCCAATGCAAATACTCATCTTCAGGTTATCCCTCATACTGTTTGCCACTTATCCTTGGAACAAACTAACGTAGAAATATCAGTTTCTTAAAGTTCTTTGTATGGCAAAGAACCACTATTCCCATAGGGTTGGCAGAAATGTCCACCTGGTAGCATTGTGTACCCCTTCCAACAAACTAACAAAAATGTATGGTACAGTTGATTCAGTTCAATGTATGAAGGAGTATTCAGTTCAAGTCAGCTTCTCATTACCTTAAAGGTATGTACCTCTCTTCTCTAACAGAGATACCAAAGGAGACCACCACTTCACTGTTGCATCATAAGTTAGTAGGTGGGGTTTCCATTCCCAAATTCAAATTCGACATGTTCAGGAAGCATTCATATGATGCATATGCAATTGTACAATGTCAAACTAGAAGCAGGTCAAGTCAAATTGATAGATAAGAGTCGTCCATGCCATTGTGACTTTGATAAAATTTCACATCCATTTATGGCTATGATATCTATCATTTCCACCTACTGATTTCCTCAGGCAAAGCATGCCCTGTGATCAACCGGTTAACCTATCTGATATCTGTACAACAAAAGTTCCTTGGTTTTGGCAAACCACAACCGGGTAAAACTGTCCTGAAAATTACCATCAAGCCAAGCATTTGCCACTCCAGATCATGCGCGGACAAGAGACTCCCTTTCATCTTCCAAGAGACTTGAGCCTGAAGATCTTCCACTCCAGTATGCTTTGAACCTTTGTGTAAGACTCTCCCTTGCTCCACGTGGACTGGAACTCCCCCTCGCTTGTTGCCGCCATTTGTCAAGTAGGCTCTGCCTGTAGCCACAACGGCAAGTGATTCAGGATCTCTCATCACCAATCATCTTAACCCTTAGAAGACCATGGGTGTGTCTATACGAAATACGTGGCAATCGGTACAAACCCCCAACAAGTATTGTCTATGGTATTGCATCCATATTCAGTCGACCTAGTAAAACGAGGAGGTGAAAATAAAGTCCTGTGTTACAACAGTTATTAAATATATGTGGTATGTATTTAAGTCAAGGACATTCATAGGAAATCGAATCTCCCTATAATTTATTCTACATATATGTATGCTCTGATTGGAATAATGCATATAAACAATGAGCTAACTTTGGAAGAAGTGTTCTTAAACCCCTCCCTCTGACATCGTCAAGCCCAGAATGGGCCTCGTAAGGTTGAGCTACAAGAGATATGAGAGCCAGAAGTGATTTCATCCACACACTCCAATTACGTGAACGTAATTGATGGAAATCGGCGTCATGGTGAGAACCCTCAATCCTAAACCCTAAGCAAACTGACCAGTCACATGAGCTACCAGAGTTGAATCATTACCTTTCAATGCGCGGGTTGCGGCAGGAGAGCATGATCATAGTCATAACCGGCACCATCGCAGCACTCAGATGCTTCAAGGTGTGCCCACTCACTATGAAATGTGTCCACCTATAAAATTTCATGTCATACGCCTCTTGTATCTTTGCTAGTAAATACCAACCTGGTTTTCAATATAAAAATGAATGCAATGTCTGTTAATACGATGGTGAATGCATGTTCTACTCCAACTAAATGTTGGGCATCTTGTACTTGGATCTGGGCAGAGACATTTGATGAAGAAAAGAAACACTCAGCTGCATATCCATCATCATGAACACTAACATATGACAATATGCAAAATCTCTATGGATGTTTTTTTTTCTCTTCCCTGAAGGCCTTCGGTGAAACCTCAACAACACCTATTTCCACTCTAGAATCCAGTAGGTCTTGTAGGATCATGTACACTGAAAAGGAAGAACGCTTGGATCCCACAAAAAGTAGATGAGAAGTTTGCTGGATACTAAAGTTATCCTTTAACTCAATGGGATTTTGGTTAGAAGTTGATCTCTTGTGATTCCTCACTGGATCTTTTGCATAAGAAATCAATAATTTCTTTCCACTTGTGGTGCATATGTTAAGGTAGTGTTAGAATTTGAGTGAAGAGCAACCTATTTTAGTTCATTGAGGACCAAAACTCAGTTTTACACCTCTTGACATACCAAACTGAGTTCGACCCTCACTGAACTGATATAGAATGTTCTTCGCTCAACCTCCACATTACCTCCAAGGATGCACCACACAACTTACCAAACATGAAAGGTGCCATATGCAAAAAACCAACTCCCAACCAAAAGTCCTGTTAAGTTTAAGGTTACTCTACTAGCAAGCCCTTTTTAGAGTGTCATAACAGGTTGGGAAAAGAGTGAGGAAGAACCTGCAGCCCAGAGCCAGTAATGAGAATGTGTGTATTTGGGCGGCAGAAGGATGGCCATTGCAGGAATCGCAAAGCAAGGTACAAACTGCACTAATGCATATATGCGCAGGTCATTCGCAAATCTGCTTCCAAAAAAATAGCACACACGTCAGCTCTGCAAGAAAGAAAGAAAGAAAGGAAGGAAGGAAGAAAGACAACTCCAATCTTGCCGCCAGTGTGAATTAAGGTGTTACTTCATTTTCGAGTTGATCCGAGTCTATAAGTAATCCCAAAACTGACATTCCAAGAATTAGAGGCCCCCCAAAGACTACTGCCTCCTTCCAAAGGTGAACACCTTGAACATACACGAACAAGCCGGCTGGCACTTATCTCCCCAAAGGGCAAGCCCCTAGGATTTCACAAGGTTGGTTGAAAATATTCAATTCACGCGGATACCCCCACTATTATTGGGTGGACCATAGGTGGTAGGGTGCACTGGAAATCAAGTGCTAGGAAGGTCACTCATCCAAGTAACTATTTCTGGCCTTACACGGCTTAACCTCAGAGTTCCCATGGGATCCGCGTTAAGGCCTTGGGTTTAAGCCACCCATGGCATCAGCTCTAAAAAGGGAACCAGATAGCAAGGACCCTTCACAAGATTGAATTCGGGGAAAGGGCTGGATTGTTATGTGCTCCAAGAAAGCTTAGATAGACAAAAGGTACTTTTGAGAGCAACAAATTGAACAAGAATTAACATGGTGCTCACCTCCAGTATGCAACACTGCCAGCGCCTGCAATAAGGAGGGGGAAAAGGGATGCCTGTCCTGTGGTCTCATCAATTCTTTCAATGATGAACACAGCCATCACTGAGGCAAATGCAATAGTCATCTGCAAAAATAGCCCAGGATCATGGATTGTTTTTGTAACACTGAGCTCGTCTTTCTTTAAGCTTCTGTTTTGACTTCAGATGCAACTAAAAGATTTAGAGCCGACTGCCGAAAATCCACCATACAAAAAGCTAAACTGCCCAGACATCTTAAAGTTTGTGTCGAAAGTGGTAAATGCAGCTTGTCACAACTCTTTATGTATCAAGCCATTGTGTCCAGGAGGACGTAAGGTTTGTGGCCCTATTGTGTGCATTTCCAACTCCAGGGACAATTTTGACCAGAGGATCAGATAGTGAATTGTCTCATTGGGTTAGCCATTGTGATTCACAAAGATTGTCATTTCATATTTTATAGTTGGAATTGAGATGCAAAAGTTATATGCAGTCAAAGTGAAGATTCTCTTCCTCTTGAAGTGATCACATAGGCCCCCCGATTGTGTTAACCATTAAACCTAGAATAGTTAACATCTTTTAAGCTCATAATTCAATCTCCTTGTAACACATGTCTTTTTGGTGTACATTCATAACTGCAAGCCTTGCCATACAGAACTCAATATAGGTGTCTGATTAAGAAATTGAGAATAGTTACCACATAAGGCCCACATACCTTAGCAGTATAACTTTTTGGACAATCAGGTTCAGCAGAGATAATAAACTAAAGAATTAATTTAATTGAAGACAAAGATTATTGTACTTACAGGCAGACGATCCCAGACAAGGCTGGCATCATTGGGCTTGAGATGGTAGTAAGCTGAACCAAAAGAAGTCGCCATAATGCCAATAAAGAAGGCTGACCAACCCAACACTTCCCCTTTCAAGCTGCACTTACAGTCCCAGAAGAAACGAGGATCAGTACTGAATATAAATGATGAAAATTTACACTGCGAAACAAAACATCCTAGCTCTACTTGGCGGTACGCAAACCTCAATAATTTGTTAACTGTGTTACTTTTAAGATTATAAGGAATGACACCAAGATGACTCCAGCATCTATAAAACACCAAAATAAGAGCAATCTCTGCAGAGTGTTTGGGATGCCAAACAAGTGTATAGCACAATAGTTTGTGCATCCTTCCTCGATCCCTTCCCATATCAGGAAAGTAAAGATATGTTATAGACAGTTCGCACTTCACCTTCTTGGTAAAACTCACAAATTAGCACATAAATACCAAGAAAGGATCTTGCAAGCACCAATAATAAACCCTTTTGCTGATCTCAGTGTTTACCGTTAACTTAATATCGCTTGTGAGTATTTTCTGAAGTCAGGGCCCTACTGTGCCAGTCCTTGAACAAACATTGATGGAGTCTGCAATGTTACTGCAAGCAATGCAAAAGAATTACCTCAATCCAAAATAATTGCCTTGAAGGGTGAGGACCAAGCCCACTATGCCGATGACAAGAAAAGGGAAGTTTGATACAACGTTGAGTGTATTTGGAATCCCTGCAGCACCAAACAGATGAACCAAGGTTCTACAGAAATTGTGAACAATTGTTGGACCAGTATATAGGTGAATGCATGGTATGAATAATCAACATCAATAATGGTATCAAAACTGGCCCATGGGCCCAAGGGAATCACCATTGGTATTTGGTGAGTATGTCAAGGTGAGGGAATCTTTGCATACCCAACTTATTATTTGGGTCAAAACCATTCTAAACCATATTGATACAGGCAATTTTGCCTAGGTATGAAGGTTCTTGCATTGTACATAGACCTGAATGGTATCCAATACAAAAATACTTAGGGTGGAAGCATACTCTCTTCCAAATGGAAATCACCTAGATTATACAGAAATTTATTGAAATCTCCCAGCTGTAAATTCAACCTACATTCTTGCAACCCTCCTGATGCTCACAATCTCACAAACATCACAACATAGAATACCGCGTTTTGTCAAAACAGCCGATGACGGTGTTGAATTATGTGGGCACCACTGTCCAGGTCTCAAACTTAATATGTAATGTCATTCGTCATCAATGGTCCTTCAGGCTTGGAGGTTTATTCTGCTGTTTCTGGTGAGAATCTGCATACCCTACCTATAATATTGAACTACATTTTTTCTGTAGGAAGTTTTCTCTGCCATAGATTGAGATGTGAAATGTTGACGTAATTACAGACCCTGTGAGTGTTCAGTACTCCAGCTATCAGATTCTCAACCCCGATCAGGAGAACCCTAATTATAAAACATGAAGTCCAGTGCCACTGATGTGAATAAATAAATCCAGCGTTACCACCATCACACCCCTCTAAATTCATACATCATTAACACTTATTTCACATTGACTAAATCACATCAAACTACATCAACATTGAATCGATGCCTACCAAACATAGGGTTTCAGTTTGAACCTTTTGTTTATACATTTTTAAAGTTGCAAGACCTAAAATGGTTGAAATATGAGTTAAATCAATGTCGAGCTACCACTGAAAAGAAAACGTATTAAACCATGTAAACCCTAGTCATTTGCATTTTGAGATGACACGCAATTGGAGCCTACATACTCTGACAATAAGGCGCAATGATGCAATTGTTTGGCAGATTTCAGCTCCACCCCAACCCCAAATTAACATTACACCTAAAATCCCGTTGCTGTTCTCATCATCTCACAATTTCACAGAGAGAGAGAGAGAGAGAGAGAGAGAGAGAGAGGGCGAACCGAAGAAGTTTCGCTTGTCTGCAAAGTTATGATACTTTTGATCTTGAGGGATTTTGGGAGTGACAAGCATTAGCACCACGAATAGGCAGGCCGCGGTGATCCATACTGCCGCCCTCTGGCCTCTCCCTTCCATCATCCTCATCCTTTTGAACTTCCAACCAAATTCAGCAAACCCTTGCTCCAAAACTTCCAACAAAACAATTCAAGCTCCTCCTCAACAGAAAAGCGATTGCTCCGATCATTTGCTCATCGGCTCCACTAAACTTAGCACATCAAACTTACACATCCGGAGACTGATACCTAAGTTGCACATATCCAATAAAAAATCTGGCAAATACTAAGTTAAGTTCAACTCTTCAATCCAACAATCACGACGCATATTGCTCCGACCCATTGAATTAGCACTGCACAAACCAGAAATTCATATACCGTCGGCACTAATTAATTGGTTTTCCAGTCTTCGTGAACGTGTCGCTCTTGCATTGGGTGGAACTGTGAGGATTCATGCGTGTCATGCGAAAACTTGTGTATTTCGGCAGGAGTTGCACATACGGGAGGACTTGCCGGTAAGTCGAGTGCTAGTAAGGTAGATGGCTCTTAAATGGTTACTTTAACGATGAGACTCCTGCTTCTTCTAGGAAATGCACACGCGTTTAAGGTAGATATACAGAAAACGATGAAAATAAGTTGATTCAGCCAGAAAGAGTGGCTTGAAATTTGTGCAATAGTTTCCAGAGATAGGGTAGAAGAAATGATGAGGAATGCAAGTTGTTTCGTAATTTTATTTCTTGTAAATAATTAGTTACATTTTTTCAAAGAGGCAAGTAAGTTAAACTTCCTATTTGTACACTAGAGTCACCCGAATTTGAGCATCAAGATATCCTACTTTGCATACGAATGCACACAAAATGGTTAACTAAATGGCACCCAAAACTAATCGCAAGTGGTGTGAAACATCATCTATCCAGCCAATCATTACATCCCACCTATCATTACATCCTTTTTGCCCCCCCCCCTTTTAAAATAACCATTTTGGGTCCACACAAGAATCATTCTACCCCTAGTCTAGTGCACTAGTAGTGGTCGATCACCTATTTTCGGTTTTTCTACGTTAGTACAAGATGGTTAGCAAAGTCAAATCAAGGCCATACCCACTTTCTTGAGTCATGATTTTCAAAGCTCATATGAAAAAAAACTATTCATTATCAAAGTGAAGATTATCATGCTTATTAAAAGGTCGTATAGATCTCTCAATTATGTTGATTGTTGAGTTTAGAATGGTTATCATATTTTGAGCACGCAGTGCAATTTTTATTTTTATGCTTGTCTTTTTGGCATCCATTTTGGAGCCACGTCAAATCATATCCCACTCAACACACACACACACACACACACACACACACACACACACATATATATATATAGAAAAGTAGTTGAATAAGGGTTGCCTACTTTACAATGACAATTTTTTTGCCTCAACCTAATGATGAGGTCATTATTGTGGCCATGCTAAAGAGGATTATAGAAGACATTCATGTAATTTATACATGGCTTGAACCATGTAATGTCCCATAATAGAAATAAGGGCTTTGCGATGCTGCACCCAACCATTGGCGACAAATGGTATATTTAATTACAATTTATGATTTGTATTTTCAAGTATGTATTGATTTATATTTGGATGAATGTTAGGAAGATAGTATTGTTCCTTGGCTTGAATGATATCCGGTAGTGGTAAAGAAATTAGTCCAATAAATGAGGTCTCGGTATGATTACTTAGTACCACAACACTTTAGTAAGGGTATGGAGTGGTAGGAGCAAGATTCAAGAATAGTTTAAGCCAAGGGGGGACCCGATAAGAGGATTTTACTACCAGGGCAGGGCGTAGGAGATTAATAAGGTATTAGTGAATAGGATAATCTAACTATGGGGGGGTGGAATGGTACACTAAATATGATATTTAGTGTCACTTACTATTTGGAACTACGCAATGCAATATCTATTTATTGTATATCTCATATTTTATCAACAAATGTCAAATTAGTTGTTTGAACATTATAGAACAATAACAACTTTGCTTGGTAAAAAATTACATCAATAGTAAAAAAAAAGTATTGCATTGCGTAATTCCAAATAGTAAGTGATACTAAATATCATATTTAATGTAGTACTAGGAGGTACTACCTCCTACTAGACTTACAATACTACCAAAATCGTTAGGGTAAGGTAGTCGTATAAGGAGGGTCGTCAAGTATTGACAAGGAGGAATTTTAAGCTAAGTGATGAGGAAGGGGGTCAAAAATGGTAGGAAGAGAGGAGCCGATACCAACTTCAAGTATGAGTTATGTGTAAGATAGAATGCTAGTACTCGGGGGGGACACTTAGGAAAATTAGTAAACATGGTGCGTGAAAATATAGGGTGTGTTTTATTCATGAGCAATAAAATTTAGAAAATTATTGGATATAACTATGGACTATTTAAATTGAAAATCCATATTATAAATAATATTGGGGTATACTAAGTATTGAAATTTATCAAGATTTTAGATATAATATAGCATAGGGATTTTGATAGAATGATAGTTTGTTTCTGAAGTTCTTCCTTCCACTTGTGTGCAACAGACTAAAGTGTTGATTTTGGAAAACAACAATGTTGTTTGGACTCTGTTTTCTCAGCAATAGATTGCAACCAACTTCGTTCACCCTAAACCTTGGACCCTAAAGTTCTAAATTTGTTGGTCTGCTTGTGATTGCAGTGCACAAACTTGTGTTTCTAAACACAAACATTGTTGTAGTTCATGCTAGTAATTCAAGTTCATAGTTCATTGATTCTCATGGTGGTGATGATTGTTTGCATTGTTATTGATTTGTGGTGATGCTTGTTCATGCTAGTTCTCATTCCATGTCAAATGAATTTTGTAATGAACATAGGCAATCCTTAAACACAAATTAGGGTGAGCTAATTTTTTATAATGAACATAGGGTTGAAAAAAAAATCTTATGTGAGTTATAACTATAGTAAGGCATCATAATAATACACCATATTAGGGAATTATATAATTAAACGGTGTGTTCAAATCTAACATCTAGACATAATACCCCTACATTAAATACCCCTTTAACGCACATGTTCACACAAAGTATATGAAGTGTCCCCCCGAGTGCTAGTATTGTTGGCGGTAGTAGTGGTGACGGTAATTGGTTATATACTAGAACTAGTAGCTCGGTAGCCCATCGGGGTGGAAGAAGAGGAGTTGGTAGAAACTCGGGAGGTCACTCCATTGTAAAGTTGAACAACCACGTGCGAACATAAAAAATGTAAAAAACATAAAACAATGTACATAAAGCATCACCAAAATGGGTCAAAATTTTATCAATTTTATTTCATGAGTAGATATACACAATATCTATTACATAGTAAAAAATGGTAACTAAATTTGATGATTTGTTCTTTTAATAAAACATACCGTTTCTAACTAGAATGACACATAATTGAACTAAAAAAATTACTACAAAAATGAAGATGACTAAAAATTTCAAAAAATATATACAAAAGATACTATCAATGGTTATGTATATGTAGAAAAAATATCATAAATTTTAAAATTATTTATGGCATGTAATATAGGGGTAGCAAACTTTGTTTGCACGTGGTGTTCAACTTGACAATGGAGTGACCTCCCCATGGGTAGAAATAAGAGAAGAATGGGTGGTATAGGCCACGTTACCATTGTTATAGTAGAAGTGGTAGGTGATAGAAAGACAATAATATAGAAGGAAGTCGGTCCTACCCATGCAATACACTAACAAAACAAAACATGTAGTCATTATATTTCTTGTGGTTGCACAAATTCAGACATACGAATTCACAAACCGATGATACAAAGAGGAAGATAGGAAAATTATATTGCAATATGCAAAGGCAATTAATGTCTCCTAGACACACAAACATAGGCTAAGTTATGAAATGAAATTTGAGATTGCACAAAATTATCAATTTTCACAACTTGATGCTAAAAGTAATGCTTAACCCTCACTTTGATGACACCATACTCTAATTTTATTAACGTGTTCAACTCAATGGTCGAGAGGAGATACAAACATGGTGATAGTTTTGAATCATTGATGCTCATTGCCCAAGACCTGGCATATCAAATAAAGGCGATGCATGCAATTGAGAAGCAGCGGGATGCACATGCAAGTATTGTATTAAGATATACTTTACATGGTGTTTGCATTCTTTGTGGTTGTTGCAACTAGGACAAGGTTCTAGTTTATTGGGTCCCCTAATTGTTAGCACTACACTAAATATTGTATTTAGTGTCACCGATTCTAGTTGTCTTGCTCAATACTAATTGTAAACCATGGTGTAGTGTCACCAACACTAAATGTTAACCTAACTTTATTTGTCATTCTTCTTAATGAAATTTGGGAATAATAAATTTATAGTGTTGCAAATATTGTCACTTACTAAGTGATTTTTCATAAAAAAAAATTTCAAATTTTTTATAGGATGCAAATTATGCCAAACTTTGTTTCAATAATTGGCATGGATCTCATGCATTATGTGCAACCCATAGAAGAATAGCCGACAAGAGAAGGTAGGGTTTTGGCCAATGAATGAACCCATTTATCATCCATGACAATATTAGTTCACTTATTCATAAGACCAGTGTCATAAAAAAAGTTACCATGTTGACATAAAATACCATATGACACAAAATACAATATTCAATTTAGTACCACTCTCCATGACAAAGACATTTAACATAAGGAACTCCAAAAAAAGGGATCTATGTCATGACAAAAGTGAAGTATTCTCCGGCCAGATGGTTCAAGTGCAAATTTGTGATTGCATAGTGCAAAGAAGAAGTCCTCTTGAAGAAGATTGCTCTTCTATATGTGTGCACACAACCACCTTCCATTCTCAAGCATCCAAGTGTTGCGGTGATTAACTTACTTTGAGAGTCATTATGAGAATTAATGTGAGTTTTGGAAGATTGACGTGGTCGAGTATGTGGTTCTAGATCATTTATCTCTACATTGTTCACCCATTTCATTCCTCTTCCTAACTAGGACACAACCAAACCCAACCAATCAACAACCAATAAATTATGGAGAGCCTAATGTGTGTAGAATTTGCACCTTTATATTGTGGTTTCAAGTGAACCAAATAGATTTTAAAGTCCAGGAAGCCAAAGGACTCATGGGACTAAAAGTGCATCAAGATGGGTGACAAAGATGCTAATTCCATGGAGTAATGAATTGCAATGCCCTCCATGGGATAGAGCTAATATCAACTTGATGGTCAAGTTGGAAGAAATGGGTGAATGGGTAAACAATGAAGAGATGGATGAATTATGCAAAGTGTGCTTTGTGTAGGAGAACTCTAGTTCCAAATGGGTGAACAGGTAAACAATGAAGAGATGGATGAATTATGCAAAGTATGCTTTGTGTAGGAGAACTCTAGTTCCAAATGGGTGAACAAAGTAGAGATATTAGATACACTAACATGTGCAATTAGGTTGCCTTCACAAATACGTTGCCTCTTTATTCATGCAAATTACCTTGATCAAAACCAAATCACAAAAATTGATAACTTTGTTTGTTCATCCATGTAGCAACCGTGACAATAAAAACACACTTCTTGTATTTTTTTTACTGATAATAAATATTCAAAATAGTGTGGAATGTGGATAAATTAGCGTGGGGCAACCTAATTGCACTTATCAATGTAGACATGAGAAATTCATCACCCAACACCTTTACATCCGTCCGACAGATGTCCATCCATCCAGTTCTCCTCCTCCTCTGACGTGGTCCTCTTTCGTCTAAACTTAAAGTGCCATCTCTCCCACAGGCTCCAAGTTTCAAGGATTCAGAGAGCTGTTCAATTCTCTCTCTACACATCGATGGTTAAATTACACCTTCAGAGCGATTTGAGCTAGGCTTTTGGTGCTGCTTTACACCAGATCGACCACTGCAATTGGCTGCAGACAAGGGTTTGGAGGATTGGTGGGACGAGTGAAAGAGGGAGGCGATTTGAAGCAAGGCCGCGGTGTCTGTCTTCTTGGACAGCTTCTAGTATCTCAGGTAGAATCAGCAACGACGTCAGTGCATGTGCCTACCGACACTGCCCTTTCTTAGTAGTCCTTTTGGTGCTTTTGTTCTGCCTCCGTCCAGGTTGAATTGTTGGACATCTAGCAGGTGTGTGAACCAGTGCCCGGGAAGTTTTTGGGCACAGTCGTTCAAGATCCTAGTGATTCTCAATCCAACCGGTTACATGTTGACATCTTCCGGTTTTACTTTATTCATTTGAGGTATATGCTATAGATTCCTCTAAAATGATCGGTAATTCTCCTGAAGTCTCCAACTTCAACCGGTTCATCTGTAACTAACCGCCGGTTCTTCCCAAGAAGTGGTGTGAACCATGCATATTTGTGGACAAGAACCCGTCTGATGTAAGAGGATCATATTTACAAAGTGCTGAAGTATGTGTAGGGAGTGCTCGATTGCATGTGATTTCTTTGCTTCATTAGATAATCGTGACGACGAATCCTGAGGCAAAACCCGACAACAAGGCTTGGCACTCTAAATTCTTAACGGGAGCTCATGTTCCAAATTTGTCAATACCTGGAATCTGTCGGTAGTCTCGGCTCAAGAGATGATGTAGGCGTTTTAATTTGAAGAATTTGCAGTTGTAATTGATTGTGTTCTCCTTGAAAATTTGGGTTCAGATTGCAGTGAGGAGGAGGAGAAGAGGGTGGGAGAGTTGTGATGGTGAGGTGGAGAGATTTCTGGGTTTGTGACATAAAATTTTGGTGTCGGTGTTTTTTTTCGAAGTGTGTGTGGCGTCATCAGAATTACGATAAGGAGGCTTAGGTAGGAGGATAGAAGGGATATGGTGTTCAATGTTGTTCAGATTGTAGTGAGGAAAGGGAAAATGGTGGAGAGTGGTCATGGTGAGAGGTACAGAGTTTTGGGTCATCGGAAGCTGTAGATGCTGAATTTCGGGGGAGGCGACTTAAGAACTGATTTTCTTCTCAAGTTTGGTTCTGGTTTCAGTGAGGAGGATGAGGGTGAAGAGTGGGTCTCTGTGAGCTACAAAATTTTGTTAATTTTTATTAAAAATTTAATGTTTGTTGATGTCAAACGGTAGAAACTGGAAAGTCATGTAAGGTGACTATTACCAGGACTGTTATGGTTTTCAATTTTAGGTGAGATTAAAGAAGGAAAGGTTGAAGAGTGATTGATGTGTTTGGCTTTGTGGGTCATAGTGAGGTATAGAGTTTAATTTTGCTTTTTTTGGGTTGGGAGCAGTGCTAGCGGGAGATCCAAGTGTTAAGGTCTTTTTTGGGGGTTACACATTGTGTTGATAGTGATTTTTGCAAATAGTCACAACATGTGCAGTTGAGTCAAGTTGATGCATGGGCCTGATTTTGCAATGCCCAACTTTTGGTTCTCTGGGTCCGAGATTTTACTTTCCAAGCCCACCCCGCCTTTTGACAGTTATTGAATATGCGATGATCCAAAAAAAGGTTTAGACTAGAGATAAGGGAATTGTTTTTGTGATCTGATGCCTTGGTTATGTGTTTAAATGCACATGTTTCAGGACTTACTGGAAAGTTTATTGTGAGTCGCATCCAAATCACAGACAAAAATTTGTTGAATTTCATAATTTATTGTTGTACAAATAATAAACTATGTAACAAGAGATTGTGGCCTAGATTATTTTAGTTTCTTCCTGAGGAGATCTCTGGGTGGTGAGCATAGAGGAATTAGTGGAAAACTTGTTGAAAAGTTGAAGAATTTGATGTTCTATAAATATTTACTAAAAAAAGCTTGAATTTCGCACTGACTTTGCTGTGAAGGAATTCATGTGATGTGTTTCTGATGCATTGAAGGTTTTTGACGCAATCTTCTAAAGCTGGCCCTCTTCAGGACAAGGTTTCGCTCTATTCAGCATGGTACCCATTTCAACCTTTTTTTTATGTTGTTGTTACAAGAGCATAAGGACGGTCCTCAAATGAGTCTGTCATTTCCCCGGACCCTCACAAATTGTTGGGGCTAGGAATCTCATTTCGAGTGGTAAGTTGGAGCAGTTTGTGGGTGGTGGTACGAGATTTATCCTTCAACGTAATGGAACTTTTTTTCAGGAGCAGGTCCTTGTGAAAGGGATGTTCTAGGTGACCGATTTTGAGGCTACACACTGTGACCTAACAAACTACTGTGGGCCTTACAGCATCTGCAGCAAGAACACCACCTGCAGGTGAGCTTCTCTACATTGCTTCTCTCAATTTAGGGTTCAATATTTCAAAGTGAAATATGCAACATTTAGATGCAACTCAATGCAACAGTTAGATGATTTTGTATTGCTTGAGTACTCATTTGCTGATTGGTTCTCAGATTGGGCTCCCAACGTTTTCAATTACGAAGTAGGTGGAGAAGCTTCTCATAAGATTAACATTAGCAATTGAAAGTCAACTCCAACGCCTAAGAGGCCTTATATATCTCAGTCATGACGCACTCAACTGTGTATTTGAAGTACATACTTCCAGAGGTTAGTTAATTGTGTCAGGAGTACACCTATCTAAAATCAGCTCATCCATCAAGTGCACCTTGTTATTTGGTTGAATATTTTGATCTTATTAGAAAGTCGAAGTTCATATGCAGGACTTGCATACCTTTGTTGTAGAGCCCGACATTTTCCTTTGAATTTGTACCCATACCCACCCATACCCATCAGCAACGACCTATGCCCACACCCATGCCCACCCATAGCATGACCCGTGCCAACCCATGCCCACCCATGCCCACCCATAGCATGACCCGTGCCAACCCATGCCCACCCATGCCCACCCATAGCATGACCCGTGCCCACCCATGCCCACCCATGCTATTAAAATTGCTGCCAATGTATTCAAAAATTGTGTAATGTGCATTACCCGCCTACACCAAGTCTTGGCCCACCCATGCCCATGCCCACCCTTGCCCACCCATGCCCACCCATGCCCAATAATATCGAACCCATGCCCACCCAAAACCCATGGGCATGGGTGGGTTTGGGCATGGGCATGGGTATGGGCACCCAATGTAGGGCTCTACTTTGTTGGATGCAAGAACGAGCTTTGTATATCGATTGTCAATGTCAGATATGAATGTGTTTTTGCTCCTTGACATAAGATAATGCACTAAATAAAGTTTCAAACCTGTAGATATAAAAGAATGACTTGTAGACTCAGTAAGTACTCACAGAAATGGTGTAGGTAGGTTATACTCTGGATCCCTTAGACCATAGTTTTTAGGCTCACTGTTGGCTGACATAGGTCCTCCCAGTTGTACTCAATATTGAGTGTAGAGTAGTTATTAATATTTGAAGACTTAGTGCAATCTCTTTTAAACATGTGTCTTTATGATATTTTCTTTTTGATCCTCACTGAGCCACATACCAATCAAATCTAGAGGTCCGATCAAGAAAACTAGCCACTTAAGACCCATCTACCTTAGTTGCAATTTGCCCCAAAATTATTCTTCACTCATGGAGTGGGTCTGATTTGAATGGCATTGCTTTCTTTGATGCACCCCTGTATGTTGTGAGCTGGAACATTGTAAAGCTACCTTGGCCCAAATCACTCTGATTGTTACAATACCCAGTTAGCTTCAGTACAAAGTCTAGACTATGTTCTAAGTAATTTTTGTTTTGTTCAATGGCTTTTAAAAGCCAGATCACTTCACCACCTTTTGTCATGTCCACCCAAATGGTTCAATGGACTGTTTTTAATACCAGTATTAGTTGCAAATATTGCATATTAATATCAGGAAAGGTTTTTGTTTCGTTTAGTTTTGTCATGTTGGGGAATTCCCAAACCTCAGGGTTGTAATCACGCCTGTTACCATTCCAGAGTCCTCAATGAATAGGGTGCACAAGAGGTTTGATAGCTATCGGACCAAACGGGATGGAACTCTAATATTCAAGAAAATCTTGTCACTGAAATTCAATACAAAAGGATAAATTGTTCATTTTGAGTACTTTGGTACGCTGGCCCCAGAGTGGCTGAAGATGTTGGAATCCCCCCATAAGATACTTGAATTTGCAATGGGGGTCCAAGGGCCCACGGAACAAACACTATTTATCTGAGTAATGTCAAGTTGTTCACATTAGTTTACATCTTGAAACTAATATTTTATTAAACCATAAGTCATCCTAAAATTTGACATGTGCATAAAATACAATGGGCCATGGTATTTTCTACTCATACTAACTTTCAGCCCACAATAATAGGTGTAACAGTGTAGGACACAAGTGTCAAACCAAACCAATCAACAAGCAATGTGTTTAGAGGCATTGACACTTCATACACTTATTGTGGTTCCAAATGAATGAACGGGTGAACAATGAGTAACTTAGAAAGACTAGATAACTACATTAAATAGTCTTATTAGTGTGGGTGGAAATTAATGAGCTTGGGCCACACTAATTTTCTAGTCAAGGTAGAATTAGCATGGGTCCAAGACCATGGGTCATCCCCTAAGTCTTCATGAAGACTTCCGACCAACACATTGAATATTAGTTATTGGACAAATGTTGCACAAAACAAACTAATCATCCCATTAATTTTTTAGAATAACAATTATTGTGGCCCACACTAATTTTCTACGAGAAATTTAGTGTGGGTTGAATAATAATGTGGCCCACATTAATTTTTATTATGAGAATCAACATGGGCTCTAGAAAATTATTGTGGCCCACAATAATAGGACTATCTAATGCAATGGGAGGAGAGTGCATGATGAACTGTAGAAGTAGTGAGTCATCCTCCTACTCAAGTTGATTATTGTTCATAACCAATCAGGTCATGGACATAATATGGGAATTTTGAATATGTTGTGTCTCCATGGATGAAAATTTGGAACAATGTTGATATCCTTTGTGCTCTTGGATGAGCGATCAGATCATTGCCATGTCATTAGTATGCATGAAAGCATGACTTGCGTAATGACCAACTAAAAAGAGTCTAGACAAGCTTAGATAGGATTCACGGCTGGTTACAAATTATTTTGTTGTGAGTTCCATTTAGAGTGCATGCCTATTTTCGAGTAGGTTCCTTTGGGATAGAGGAATTTACAAGCGTGCCATTTACAATATAGACAATAAGGTAGATGGTACTTAAATGGCTCGTTTTCTTAATCGGACCCTTGTATTTGATTGATATGTGGTTCGGTGACGAACAAAGATTAAACATCATAAAGACACATGTTTAAAAGATATTGGATTGCGTCTTCAAATATTAATATTGAACTCAATTGAGAGGACCTATGAATAAAATAAATAAAATGCAACGTCGGGCAATCCGACGTGAATTTGAGCCCGTTGGCCCTACCATGCTCAAGAATCCTCTTGGTGCAGGGTGGGGTTTACTGCCTACCTTGCGGTGGGTGGGCTCTTGAGAGGACTTATGTATCCAATTAAGAAATCAACAAACATGCACTTCCGATAACCATAACTAGATAAGGGGAGGTCCGATTTTCAATCCAGTTTTTGCAGATGTTTCATTGTAGGTTTGGTATTGCATCACTGGTTTTGTTGTGTAAATCTAATTAGTGAAAGTTGGAGAACATGAAAACAAACCAAATAACACTCATATACCTTATGGTCCACCTCATGTTTGGAAGTCTTTTATAACAACTCTATAATACATTATTATAGAACCATTATCAGCTCTGAAATGGTCTTATTATCCGAGGACCCTTGCAATATATCCCAGTTGCTACCACCTTGGGCCAACATTGCCTTTGTTTAGTAGTCCTTTTGGTGCTTTCGTTTTGCCTCCGTCCATGTGAATTGTTGGACATCTAGCAGGTGTGTGAACCGTACATAATTGTGAACAAAAATCCTTATGATGCAAGAGGATCATCCATGGTGACTTCTTTATTAGTTGTATACATATCCTGAAGCATACTCGTAGTGTGGTGATTTTTTCTGGAGTTTCTGGGAGAGACCTGCTATCCAAGGATCTGCAACTATTTACAAAGTGTTGAAGTATGTGTAGGGAGTGCTTGATTACACGTGGTTTCTTTGCTTCATTAGATAATTGGCACGATGAATCTTGAGGTAAAGCCCGATGACAAGGCTTGGCGCTCTAAATTCTTAACGGGAGCTCATGTTCCAAATTTGTCCGTAGCTGGGATCTGTTAGTAGTCGATATTCATCTAGTTCAAATGGTCTTGTCGGCTCAAGAGAGAATGCAGGTGTTTTGGTTTGAAATTTTGCAGTCCTGAATAAAGGGAGAGACCATCTTGTGATAGTTGAAGCAAATCATTAATGTATTAAGGGCTTAGAGGTCTATCAGTTTCTACTCTTGCTTTAGGTTGTACAAAAATGAGTGGAGGTTGAGAATCGTGTGGTGGGGTTTGTGATACCACTATCAGTCAACGGTGTCATTCCAATCTTTGCTATGTATTATTTCGAGCTGATTATGAGATGAATTCTTTAATTTGGGTTTCCTTGTATTGATGTTTGGTCAACTGTCTCATTCCAGTCTATTGTGGATAGCA
The DNA here is from genome assembly GCA_964035585.1 of Polytrichum formosum. Taxonomy (NCBI): domain Eukaryota; kingdom Viridiplantae; phylum Streptophyta; class Polytrichopsida; order Polytrichales; family Polytrichaceae; genus Polytrichum; species Polytrichum formosum. The sequence continues at coordinate 32,533,580 of OZ037935.1, read as the reverse complement.
ACTCACTGCTGCCATCTTTCTTGGTCATTGATTGCAGGAAAGATGTAATTCATGTTTTGATAGTAAAGTTTGAATTTTTGTGTGCATCATCGTCGTCCTATTTCTTTGCAAAATCATAAAGGAAACACATTCCACATGTTGTCCGCATTTTGGCTTTGGTTGCAAGGGTGTAGTAATTTGGAGAATCTCAGGAATGTTGGGGTGATGATACATGTATCTGATTTATAGTGACTCTTTATCATTCTAATTTCATGCTTCAAGGAGAATATATAGCCAATCAAGTTAGTGCATCCAAGTACCTTGTATTTCTTCATTGAGGGTCAAGTGAGTGCTTCTTTTGAGTATGTTTGTCATTGCTTTAAGGTAATATTGTAAATTATTATATTTTGAGCTATCGAGAACAAATTTAATAGGAGTAAGAGTAATTCTTCTAAAACATCCTCTTGAACTCTTCAATTCACCTACCTTATCGGTATGCAATAGAGACTCAATTCAGGTGGGGCATTGAACTACCCTAGTCTAGTAACCCTTTTGGTGAATTTGTTCTCCTCCGTCCATGTGAAATGTTGGACTTCCAATAGATCTACATCCTTAGAGGTGTCAGGTTCTTAGAGAATTTGCCGAGTGTCAACTATTCATTTTAAGCCGATTACAAGCTTCTTCTGAATCATTTAAAACAAGTTCTCCAATTTGCAGTTCTTTTGGATTGATGTTTGATCAACAATGTTGTTTCAATCTATTGTGTGGCATCTCATTACAATCGTCTTTTTTGATGATGATTGCAGAGAAGATGTAATTAATTTTTTGGGGCATCCTCATCCTCATGTCTTGTAAAATCAACGCTCTGCATGTTGAAGTTGGCTGCAAAGCGTGTAATATTTTGGATTCTCTCAAGAACGGTGGAGTGATGACAACATTATTTGACATTTAGTGATTTTAATTTTCAATTCGACACTTGGAAGGAGACTATGTAGCCAATTAAGCAAGTGCATCCAAGTACCTTCTACTCCTGGTTTATCTTCTTGAATCATGATTTCACCCTATTCTTAATAGTCATTTAGCTTGTGTTGCCTAGTGGTTTCACATTTCGGGTTCCAAATTTTTGGTGATAGTCCGAGCATTGAAAATGGGCTTGGAATAATCTTACGGGTGGTTGTAGATACTAATAGGTCTCCATGTGACGAATGTCTTTTAGTTTCTTATAAAATACTATCATCCAACTATTAAGGACATAAATATGAGTAAGACTAATTCTTGTAAAAAATAATGTTAGACCTTTCGATAAACCTACCTTATTGGAATGCAATGGAGACTTAATATTAAGTTGTTGAGGCACTTGTGGGGTTTAGGGTCCATAGGTGTATGCCCCACAAATGTGTGTCCATGGTCAACTCAATGACATCATTCACTTTGTGACAATGATGTGTTTGGGTTTGTAAGAAGAGGATTATGTAGGAGGGTTGTAGGAACTATTCCTCTAGCAACAATTCATTTGGTGTTGGTTTGCATATGATAATGAGGTTCATGCACATATGATTTCCATCCATCATGAGGTTCTAAATAAAGTTGAAGTTGTGTTCTCTATTTGGTTCATGGATAAATTTATGATATTATTGGTGCAGGACAATCCAAATGGGAAAAAGAGAGAGTGCTTCATCTGAAAAGGAAAAAAACAAAAAGAAAAGGAAAACAAAAACGGAGGATGTCAACAAAGTGATGGAGCTCGATTCACAAGATTTGAGCCTAGAGGCATTGGGATGTTATGATGTTTTTTTGAACCATCGCGGACCAGATGTAAAAGGTTCTTTTGTTTCTCACTTGTATGATTTGCTTTGTGTACGTGGTTGTAATCCATTTTTGGATGCTAAATCTCTTATTAAGGGGAACCATGCCTTGAACTCAATCAATGAGGCTCTCCATGGGGTTCGTGTGCATTTGGCGATATTTTCCAAGGGTTATGTTGAATCAAAATATTGTCTTAACGAGCTGTTGGATATGATGGAAAGCCCTGAGAAGGTTATCCCCGTCTTTTTTCAAGGCGTTGAGCCTGAGGATCTTCGTAGGATTGAAAGTGGACCCTTTGCTAAAGGTTTTGAAAAACATTTGGAAAAAATACGATACGAGGATGTGGAGAGGTGGAAGAGTGCCTTATTGGAAGCTTCTCATCTTACAGGATTTCGACATTCCGAGTACAAGTAAGCTCCGCATGGACCTCTATAAATGTTTAGTGTAGAATTTGATCAGAAGTTCACAAATGTTAACATTCCATCATTTATGGTTGCTTAGTGATGTGTTTATAGAATTGTGATGTATCCCACTGATTTCCAATGGATACTGGGGTCACAGAGATGAATCCGCACTCAAGAAAGATATTGTGGCTAGAGTCTTGAAAGCTTTTGGCCCAGCTCAACTCCGTCCTGCGCGGTACCCAGTGGGTTTAGAGCAATCATCGAACATGGTGTTGGACATTTTGAACCACATGGGCAACAATGTAGGTGTTGTAGGCATAACTGGCATGGGAGGGATTGGCAAAACGACTCTTGCCACACACGTATACAATGAGCAAAGCAATTTTACTTGTCGAAGTTTTTTGAAGGATGTGAAGGATGCAAACATGGCGAATCTTAAAGAAAAAATGGTGAGGGACTTGCTACAAGAGGATATGAAAAATATTGGTGGTTTTGAGCGTTGTTTTGAACAAATCAAGAATAAAAAAATATTTGTAGTCATTGATGACATTGTAAAACGTAGTCGATTTGATGAGCTTATACCAGAGATGAATAATCTTGCTGGAGGAAGTCGAGTGTTGATCACATCTCGTGATCGAAACCTATTGAACAACATAATGAAGGATGTTGAAGAGAAGGAGTTGTACGAGGTGCAAGTGTTGAGCCCATCAAACTCTCTACAACTTTTTATGAAGACTACCTTTCACAACGATATTCCAAGTGCTAGACTTCATGATTTGTCAAGCCATATAGCAAAGGCATGTGGTGGCTTACCTTTAGCATTGGAAGTTATTGGAGGGTTTTTGTTTGACAAAAGGGGGGATGAAAGATTATGGAATGAGGCAATCACGACACTCCACAAGAATGAAGATGTCTTGGATTGTCTCAAATTGAGCTACAATAGTCTTGGTGAAGTTGAACAAGAAATGTTTTTGGATATAGCCTTCTTTCTTGTTGGTGCGCCAAAGGACGCGGCATTGGATTTTTGGAACTCAGATGATTTGTTTAGCTCTACAGCAGCTACAACATTGTGCAAACTTATTGATAGGAGTCTCCTTAAAGTGGATGAGAATGGTTTCCTTACTATGCATGATCTTTTGCGAGACATGGGACGTGATGTGGTCGTGAAGAAATCGCCACGGAATGAAGGGGAGCAAAGCCACTTGTGTAATCCTTCATCTGTCATTAAAGTTCTTGAACAAAATAAGGTAACAATCATGATGACCTTGACATATTTGACACATGTATTTTTCCATGTCATCAAATTCCTTTGAAATCTCTTATGTTGATTCACAACACATGTATCATTGTGTACAAGAATCAAGGCAACTTATTTGTTGGAAGGATAGTTATGTTAAGAATATAATAAAACCTAGCGAAGAGAAGAAATTAAGTAGATATTTTAGTTGATGTTTATGGAACAATTTGGTGCACAAATGATAAGTAGTAGTTATTTCCAAGGTATTACGAGTATTAAGGACTTTGCAACAAAAGAGTTTGTTTATATATGTTAGGTTCCTTTTGCAGGGTACTAAAAAAGTGCGAGGACTTACATCAAGTGGAATTCATAAAAGAGGAAATGGAAATGAAGCATTTTGGCAAGCTGAACATTTTGCAAGTTTGAATGAACTCCAAATTCTCATATTGGAAGATTGTGATGTGAAAGGCGATTTTTCAAAATGGTCCAAGGAATTGAGATGGTTACAATGGAGGCATCTGAATCTCATTGAGTGGCCTAAGGATTTGCAATTACCCAACTTAATAGTGTTGGATCTTGCATACAATAAACACCTTTATTGTATTTGGCCCAAAGACTTTGGAATGCAGGTAAAACTCTCATTGAACTTGATGCATTGTTTGTGAACATTCTACAAAAAAAAAATGAGTGTAAGTTTCATGTATAAAAGAGATGATGTAATGAAGTCTAGATATGTGAGTTTCCATGAAAAACTTGCTATAAGAGTTTTATGAATAAAAGTAATTATGAAGAAAATAGTAGGTGTAACATTTCTTGTATTGCATCTTAAATCTCTATTCCTAGGTTGGAATGAGTAGATTAAAGTTGGTATAAGTCATAATTGGGTTGCCCATTGATATGCTCTACAATGATAGAGCAATTGTTGATATAAACTATTTGCATGTTTATTATCTTCATGGTTCACTTGGTCTTGTTGTCATTTTTCATTGTACATAACTCAACAAAAAAAACCTCACAAGAATGTGGTTGTTATGTTATAGGTTCCATTTCCAAGGTTGCATATGTTAAACCTTGACGGATGTTGCAATCTTCGAGAGCTACCAATATCCATTGGTGGGCTTACAAAATTGAGAGCTCTAAACATATCGTACTCAAGAGTGAAAGTATTGCCAGAGGATTTTGGGAAACTACAAAGTCTTGTAGAATTCAGAGCAAGTGCTTGTTCTTCCCTGTCAAGGTTGCCGGAATCATTGGGTCGGTTGCTAAACTTAAAAATATTGTACCTCCCTGGTTGTAGCCAACTTCAAAGCCTACCTACATCTATTGGTGGGCTCACGAAGTTGAGAGTTTTAAACATATCATACTCAAGAGTGCAAGAACTTCCGGGGGATTTTGGGGAACTACAAAGTCTTCATCTATTCAATGCAAGAGGTTGTTCCTCCTTATCAAGGTTACCGAATTCATTGGGTCAGTTGCCAAACTTGGACACATTGGACCTCACTCGTTGTGGCCAGCTTCAAAGCCTACCTACATCTATGAGTGGGCTCACGAAGTTGAGAGTTCTAAACATATCGTTTTCAAGAGTGCGAGAACTTCCGGAGGATTTTGGGGAACTACAAAGTCTTAGAGACTTCGATCCAAGAGGTTGTTCTTTCTTGTCAATGTTACCGGAATCATTCGGTCAGTTGCCAAACTTGGAAAGATTGAACCTCGTAGGTTGTGGCCAACTTCAAAGCCTACCTACAGCTATGGGTGGGCTCACGAAGTTGAGAGTTCTAGACATATCGTACTCAAGATTACAAGAACTTCCAGAGGATTTTGGGGAACTACAAAGTCTTAGAGATTTCGATCCAAGAGGTTGTTTTTTCTTGTCAATGTTACCAGAATCATTCGGTCAGTTGTCAAACTTGGAAATATTGAACCTCATAGGTTGTGGCCAGCTTCAAAGCCTACCTACATCTATTGGTGGGCTCACGAAATTGAGAGTTCTAGACATATCGTACTCAAAAGTGCAAGAACTTCCGGAGGATTTTGGGAAACTACATAGTCTTCATCGATTCCATGCAAGAGGTTGTTCCTCCTTGTCAAGGTTACCGAAGTCATTGGGTCAGTTGCCAAACTTGCACACATTGGACCTCGCTCATTGTGGCCAGCTTCAAAGCCTACCTACATCTATGGGTGGACTCACGAAGTTGAGAGTTCTAAACATATCGTACTCAGGAGTGCAAGAACTTCCGGAGGATTTTGGAGGACTACAAAGTCTTGCAAATTTCAATGCAAGTGGTTGTTCCTCCTTGTCACGGTTACCGAATTCATTGGGTCAGTTGCCAAACTTGCACACATTGGACCTCACTCGTTGTGGCCAGCTTCAAAGCCTACCTACATCTATGAGTGGGCTCACAAAGTTGAGAGTTCTAAACATATCGTACTCAAGAGTGTAAGAACTTCCGGAGGATTTTGGGGAACTACAAAGTCTTGCAAACTTCAATGCAAGTGGTTGTTCCTCTTTGTCAAGGTTACCGGGTTCATTGGGTTAGTTGCCAAACTTGGATATATTGGACCTTACTTGTTGTGGCTAGCTTTAAAACCTACCTCCATCTATTGGTGGGTTGAAGAAGTTGACATTCATAAATGGAACATATTTAAGAGTTGAAGAATTCCCAGAGGATTTTGGGAACTACAAAGTCGTTTAGATTTCACTGCAAGTATTTGGTCATCTACATCATGGTTATGAAACTTGAGTTGTGACTTGTGGAGCTTGAAATTATTGAATCTATATGTTTGTGGCGAGGTACAAAACCTACCAAAATATATTGGTGGGCTCTCGAAGTTGAGACTTTTAGACATATCGGCTCGGGGGGGACACTTAGGAAAATTAGTAAACATGGTGCGTTAAAATATAGGGTGTGTTTTATTCATGAGCAATAAAATTTAGAAAATTATTGGATATAACTATGGACTATTTAAATTGAAAATTCATATTATAAATAATATTGGGGTATACTAAGTATTGAAATTTATCAAAATTTCAGATATAATATAGCATAGGGATTTTGATAGAATGATAGTTTATTTCTGAAGTTCTTCCTTCCACTTGTGTGCAACAGACTAAAGTGTTGATTTTGGAAAACAACAATGTTGTTTAGACTCTGTTTTCTCAGCAATAGATTGCAGCCAACTTCGTTCACCCTAAACCTTGGACCCTAAAGTTCTAAATTTGTTGGTCTGCTTGTGACTGCAGTGCACAAACTTGTGTTTCTAAACACAAACATTGTTGTAGTTCATGCTAGTAATTCAAGTTCATAGTTCATTGATTCTCATGGTGGTGATGATTGTTTGCATTGTTATTGATTTGTGGTGATGTTTGTTCATGCTAGTTCTCATTGCATGTCAAATGAATTTTGTAATGAACATAGGCAATCTTTAAACACAAATTAGGGTGAGCTAATTTTTTATAATGAACATAGGGTTGAAAAAAAAATCTTATGTGAGTTATAACTATAGTAAGGCATCATAATAATACACCATAATAGGAAATTATATAATTAAACGGTGTGTTCAAATCTAACATCTAGACATAATACCCCTACATTAAATACCCCTTTAATGCACGTGTTCACACAAAGTATAGTGAAGTGTCCCCCCCGAGCATATCGGATTCAGGAGTGAAAGAATGCCCAATGAATTTTGAGGAACTATAAAGTGTTGAAAAATTTAATGCAAGCAATTATTGATGAACACCATGGGTCGTTCCTTTGCAAAATTACTTAAGAAGGCTCACGATGTCACATCATGTAAATTTATATTCGTTTGAGAACTACTGTGCCTCATTAATATACTTGATCCCAATTTAGTAACTTCTTTATCTCCTTATGATTTGAATATGATTATTTGGAATTTAAACAACCTCAACCTTAATTAATTTTACTCTCAATGTAAGGCTTATTGATCGTGAGAACAACTAAAATAAAAGAGGTTTTTAGAGGTATATCAATATTCTAAAGTTCCATCCATATCATTCAAAACTTCATCATATGAATCATTACCATTAATTATAAAAAACAAAAGAATAGTTCAAAAACTTATATTAAGTTTCCCGAAGAAGGTCAAAATACGTAGTTCATTATATAAGTTCCGTAGTGCATAACTTCAGTATTAATTCTTTTATACATGTACTTATGTCAATAATTCGTTTGATATTCTTTATAAGTATATTATATTACTTTCTTGGTAAGTCATAATAGTATATATAATTGATATGAAAATATAGATCCTTAAGTCTCTATTATTTAAGCTCAAGTGTTGCTACTTAAAATATAATTTAGTTTTTCAATCGTATAACAAGTTTGATTATATAATAACATCAATTTTTTCTTATGTTTAAACACATCTCATTCTTACTTAGTAACATTTTTTGTTTAATACTTAATTTTAATATTTCCAGTTGGGGAGTTGAATTATAAATATTATCAAAATAATAATATGAATAATAAACTTGAATTTCTCTTCAATAATACTTTGCTCAAAGTTCCATTGATCAAGTTATTGATAAGATTCTTCAAAACACTATTTTAGTTTCAATATCAAGTTTCATTAACTCTTTGAAACCTTGAGCAATTGAATTCACCCTTACACTACTCTCTTGAGTGCTTGTTCAAAAGAGATTACTCTCCTCTCAACAATATCTGTTCAATATGTTACAACATCCAACAACTCACAAAGTAAATTAAGAGTGAGAGAAGTTCTAATTTTGAATAAAAGAAGTTGTAAGTATATTTATAAAGGTGTCGAGAGAAAGAAGATATAAGGTAAGCTCAAGTGTTTTTGACACTTAATTTTAAGATCTCTTCGTCGCTATGAAATAAAATATTGTTTCCTAAAAATATATATCTTTAAATAGTATTTTTCTTCTTTCTTAAATCTACATTTATATTATTTGTATTTTCTTTTTATGTGTATCTTCTCTCATCTTTATCATTCTTAGATAGGAGATTTCAAATGGTTACAACCGTTAAGCCTTTAGTATGTTCATAATTTTAAATATTTACTTTCATCTTTATAATGGTTACATGTTCCAAGTTCCATAATAATGTCGATTTACCAATATATTTTACTAATCAAAATTGGTATTTATCATTCCTCAAGGTATAGTTGAGATGGTTCCAAAAATTGATTGTGTTGTCAAAAACTATCTTTATACTAGATTTTATCTTTATGAATTATTCTATTGATAAAAAAAATCCTAATTTTTCTCTATTTACTTTATGGCCATGGGTTACCTACTCTATCACTACGCCTTCCTCTTAATTCCATCGCAGTTTCTAATTCCACAGTCCCCCCCCCCGACTCCTTGGTTTGCGGCCCCTAGAACCGCGCATCTTCCGCCCAATGTTGTGGTTGCTCCTAATTCCGTGGCCAGTCCCTTCCGGCCTTACATTTATTCTTGGCTTAATTTCTCTGTGATTGCCTCTTCAGTGCCTCCCTCCTTGATTGCTACTATAGTTGCCTCCTTAGTTGCCGCCTCAACCTCCTCAGATGTTTGCTTGTTGTTTATGTTGTCAATCTACATTTCATCTCAATAATTGTCATGTATTGTGAAGATCATCTTAATCATGTAATGTTTTGTCAAAGTTAAGAAATTTGCTTCTCGAGGGTTGTAGTGAACTTTAAAGTCTACTGACATTTTTTCATGTATTGGAAGTAAAGAGAACTAGAGATGAAAATTGTAGATAGGTTTTTGGTTTGGGTTCCAATTAAGAAAAACACACAGGGAAGACTAAATGAGTGTCAGATGTAACTCTAGATGTCACTATTAGGTGAATTGATAGATCACAATGAGTTGGGAATGAGTTTAGGACAATAAACACATAAAAAATCCACTTTAAGGTAGTAATAAAACTTATTAAGGGGTAAACTTGGGGATAAGGGTCACTCAATGCTGTACATGCAATTGCTCAGTCTCTCCCTCACAATCAACCCTCTACAGTATTGATTCTCTTATTATAATTATTTAATGCAGAGAATCACAGCTCAACACTAATCTTTTGAGTGGGCAATAGTCTCACAACCCCAAGGCCAAGGCACCTTGATTTGGACCATAGTCTTTTCTTTTAAGTGCCCAGTGATCATAAGCCATACCACAAGTTAGTATATGTTTCCCACATACTTCCCTCATCACTTTCAACCTTTGAGTTAATTAATTAAAATTGAGATGATAACACTTGATTACTTTTATTTCTTCGGATTTAACAAAATCATATTTGATTTAATGCATTAGAATAAATTATTATAATTTACAAAAGTCTAGTTACGAGTAACGGGAACCGAGTATCCGACCCTAAGCGAAACGAACCGGAACTAAGCGAGAGCGTCTAAATCACAAGACCATAGTCTAGCGAGGGTCGGCCATAGTCTAAGTATCCAGTAACAGTCACCAGTTCCAAGTTCCAAGTAACGAGTCTCAAGGAGAGGGCCGTAGTCTTAGTAACCAGTCACAAGTTCCAAGTCAGCGTCAAGTTCTCGAACGAGGTGCTAGTTCCTTCTCCTTTTATACTCACCCTTAAGCCTTCCCCCAATCGATATGGGATAAGGGCGTGGCTCCCTCCTAGTGCAGTCGACCTCCCGCAACCTGGCACTTCGTCTTCACCGTCTTCTCAAGTCTTCCAAGGTTCGTAACGAGCATGGCATTAATCATGCGTCACTACAATCGCCGCTGGAGCAGTTCTCCCACCAACAGCCGCTCATTCACAGGACACTGATCCTCCGCACAAAAATTTTGCATCTCGATTTTATGGAACTACTGTGTGAGCATTGGATTCTGAAGGACACTGACATCTCCCTCTTTCCTAGGTTCACTTACATCAACAACAACTATGTACTCAATTAATAACAGGGCTTCGCACCCACTTCATTAAACCACCAAATGTGGTAATCATCAAGAGTGGACATATTTGGTCTGTTGAATGGAAAGATCCGGTCCCTGGTGTCAGATAACTGAGTTGAGGTTGTCATATACCCCATTAGAATTCAAGACATCGGGTGTCTTGCCGACCGTTTTAGAGAACTCCTTGGAATACAGTGCAATTTAACAGGTATGAAAGAATCGAAAGATCACGACATGTATCCGGTTGAACTTGGAAACACTAGGATATCGATTAATTTTACCCCATATTTTCCCGGGACAGAGAATCAATCAAATTTCCCTTGAGAAATTAATCCCATACACCAACATGGGAATCCTACCTCCAGATTAATTCGAAGCTCACTCAGGAATTTCATCTCCTTGTGCACACACTACGCCAGAGATCATGATCACACACAGGGGTCATTAAACATATGTAGTTTCTCACTCAAAAAGATCCCTTCATCTTGTAAGGCTCATTACATTGTAATTTCTCCTCGATGGCAATCGCTTCTTATGAACGAAGCAGTAGACATACTCTCTTCCCGAGGGGTGGTGATTACCAAAGTAAACATGCTTCACACCCTGATATTGTGTGAGATTATGGTCCCAGCAAATTGTCACTTACGAAGAATCCAATCTCTTCTCTCCTCCCTTCACAGGAATAACACCCTCTTCGAAACTACACATTCAAGAATTTACGCACCTAATATTCCACAGAAAATGGATTTGCATGATGATGGGCAATCCACAACACTCAAGACCATGATAGAACATCACACACAACAACAATTTGATATGTCTATTATTCCACCCAGCAATACTGAGACAATGGTCATAACCACGTGAGGGTTGCAACAAGTAATTTCACATAAACAACGTGTTTCACACCCAGTTATTAATGTGAGACAGGTAATGTTAAGTCCCAGGGAATCTACTCTCTTCACAAAAGGGGACTCCGAATCTGCACACACGATGACTATCTATATCTTGAATCTTCCTGGATTATCCATTGAATTCACTTCATTCCAAACAACTACGAAGAGTATATCTCTTCTTTTAGAAGAATTCCAATTCTCTCAGGCACACACACTCTCAGTTATTTAAATGAAACGTTTACACCAAAAGCTTCACAAATAATGTAATCAATCCAACAATGAAACTTGAGGGCAATAATTTGTAATACTTTTTATATCAAAAGGATCTGATATACCTTGTAAGGGTTTCACACCCGAGAAAAATAACCACGCTATGGACATTCAAAGCTATAGGAACGAGGGAGACTCTCTTTTCGAGAGGAACTGAACTATCTTCCTCTTCCTCTTTGTCTATATCCCAGGAACTAACTTCATCAACTGCTACGTCTCTCCGTAGCCAGATCTCATAAGTCCCTTAAAAAATAAGCACATATCTATAGTCCTGCCCAATTGACTCTTTCTCTCCTAAGATTTGGTTTGATACGAGCAAAGTAAAGTTACCTCTTGCCCATTTCCGCTAACTAGTCACTAATCACCTATTTCAGTGTTCATTCTACATTCTAACTTACATTTGGAGTTCACATTTCACCAAAATTCAAAAATGTCTACTTCTGGACCAAAAATTTGTACCACAAAAATGCACAAGCAAGAACACATACACAAAGACATAAAAACAATGATTGGAGTGAGATGGTCTCATGCTCTCATTGTTTTGCTTTTTATTGTTTCTTTGTTTCTTTGGTTCATACAAACAATATGGGATATTTTTATCCCTCTAAATCCAACATTGTGGCCTTATTCGAACATTATTGTTTTTCATGTCTCTTCCATTACATTTCTATTTATTACAAGCAATCTAATGTTCTACCTTCTACAATTCCTTCTAGTATTACATTTCTATTGACTATGAGCAATCTAATGCTCCACCTTCAACATTTTCATTTGCGAATAGTCAAAGATTTGCAATACTATTGAATTTCTTAGTTCCTCAACCTTATATAGTGACGATCGAACATTGCCCATAAGTTTCCACATATTATCCCAAATTGCTTTACTCTAACTCAAAGGAGCTTCAAATATTGCCACATTGGCCCATTCTTCACTATCTTGAGGCAAAATATGGTTCTTCTATCATTCTCTAAATGGTTGCCGTTTCCTCGTAGGATATCACCGCTTCTCGTCAAATCTTTCAACAATAATGTCGTCATTTGCCGGACCTTCACGTGTTTTTTCAATTGCAGCTTCATTACCTTCCACTTCATTGTTATCATCCACAAACTGTCCAATGCCATCGAACAATGGTGATTTAAAATATTTGTCCACCACCACCACCACCGTAGGGCCTTCATTTCTCCCACTTGGATGCATCTCCAAATCGTTTCTAATGCTCCCCTTATCTTTCATAAACACAACATCTTTTATTTTATGATTTTATTTTTTTCCAAACACATCAACCTATATGCCTTCATACTTTTGCAATAACTGAGAAACACGCATTTGATTTAATTTGCATCGAATTTGCCCTTCTTTTCATCCAAAAATATTGCATAAATAATGTTTTCGAACACATGCATATATAAGACGTAAGGCCTCCTCCCACTGCATGTTTCTTCAGGTATAAGGGAGTGTATATTCTTTGTTGAACATCGGTTTAGTGTACAAACCGCATTTGCCACCCCTTCCATCCAAAGCGATTTTTTGAATTTTTGAGCTTTGAACATACACCTTGTCATTGCGACAATGATTTGATTTGCACATTCCATAGGTCCAATGTCTTGAGGTGTGCTCTCAATGCTATGCTCCAACAAAAAAACTTCAAAGTCTTTTGGAATGGAGTCTCCTTCGCTCATTCACCGAAATGCCTTGATTTCATGTTCCGATTGTATTTTTTACAAATGATTGGAGCTTCTTAAATCTCTCAATCCGTTCTCCTTTGGATTTCATCATGTAAATACACACCTTTATCGAGAAATCATCAGCAAAAATAATAAAATACTTTGTCCCTCCCACGGATATATTTTTCATGGGCCACAAACACCCCAATGCACAATCTCTAAGGGTTTTGTTCTTTGTCTCTTCGTATCTTTATCCAGCTTTGCCGCATATTGCTTACCCTCTGTGCACGCTTCACAAACCAATATATAGGTGGGACGAGAGATTTTGCCTAGGTTCATATCCTTCAACATGCTTTGGAGTGCACAAACACTCTTCACATTCAAATAACCAAGTCGGTAATGCCAAAGCTCCACCGGATTCCTCTCGCATGTGAACGCATGAAATTGGCCGCATCTGCTCCGCATACCTCTGCGAAAAGCATTTGGTACAAATGCCATAGAAAATGTCAAGCTTGTTTGTGAAGTGGAAAAAAAATGAAAATTTTGAGTACTACTCGATTAGTCAAATCGAATAGGTTGTTGAAGCATATATATATATATATATATATTGGGATTTTATTTCATTAAAATTTTGATTAGCATCACACTTTCAACCTATTCAACAAGAGTTTGCTCACCGAGAGCAAGTTGGCTTGCAATTTGGGCACGTGAAGCACATTCGTGATGCAAACTCTATTCTTTATGCCTCTTGTTTCAACTTCAACGACAATGGATAAGATTCCAATGGCTTTGGCTACGCCATCATCATCCAAACACATATTACGTAGAAAAATTACTTCGTACGTGTTGAATGTCGTCCTATGCGAAGTCATATGCTTTGTGGCTCCCGAATCCATATCCATTTGCAAACGCTCCTCGAATGCGCTCCGTGTTGCGTTGCAAATGCAAATTTGTCCTCGTCTTTCGTATTTTTGGCATTCTTTTTGTCCTTGTTCTTTTGTTTGTAGCAAAATCATGCAATATGGCCCAGTTTGCCGCAATAGAAACACCTCCTTACGCCTTGCCGCGAAGATGGATTGTCCGCTTTCTTTTGACGCGACACCATCGTCACGTCTTCGTATTGGGCTCCTTCTCCTTGCGCTTTAACATTTCGTGCATCAAATGTGCCGTTTCATAATCCATCGTCAATTCCTTCATCGGCATTGTTTTCAAGGCAGTGATCAAATATTCGTATGAGGCCGGCAAATTCGTGTGAGCCCAAAAGGGTGCCCACATTTAGTCTTAGACCCTTGAAACGTTAGTGGATGCACTTTGAAGTAGCATGTTACTTCACAAAAATATAAAAAGAGTGAAATGTTAGTCTTAGAAGTACCATGTTGTAAGAGGCTAGGATGTGAGTTGTTATTGTGTTTTTACCTTCGGAAGGATTTGAGTGAATGAGGATAGGTAAGGAGAACTTGGATTGAGTAGTTAGTGAGTAGGCTAGTACAAATGGATGGAGACAACCAAAGTGACTCAAGAGGCAAGTGCATTCGAATTGGGATGAATGGAGGATCACATGGAGCGCACAAGTGGACCACCTCATCATGGCCACTTAATGGGGAAGGTCCAAGGAAGAATGCAAGGTGGAGGATAAGCAAATTCTCAAAGCACCAATCAAATCATGAGTTAAGCATCGTGGTTTGAATTAAGTGGTGAGCGACGATTTGGGAAAGTAAGGGGAGAAAGTTATGGCGGCGGAAAGCGAAGGAGGCTAAGTTTGGGTTGAAGCATCCCAAGTTTGGTAAAGTGTGGTAGGTAGAAAGCCAAGGCTAGTTAAATGTTCGAATTAGGATCCTTGTTGATCATTTGAGGGAGGAAGGCTTAGAAGATAGGATTGGCGCCTACTAAGTAGGAGGAAATCTCAAGGGCTTATCGTGAGCCTTGAGGGTGCTCACCCCCTCAAGCTTACTATATAATCCCTCATTCTTCCCTCACTCATCCTCTCTTTCCTTTGTGCTCCAAGGCACCCCACGAGTTATAAGTGTGGGTGTGGGAAGCCATATTGGAGCACATGTGTGTGCTTAGTTTTTAGTTTGAGAGCCAAGGCTTGTTAGCCTTGAAGAGGGCTTGACCTCTTGGTAGAATTAGTGTTGACGCGGAGGATTTTAAAGTTAATTCATGATTCCAATTTGTGGTACTTAAAGTTCATGTTTTGAATACACGTGGTTGCAAGTTCCATGTTTAAGAGTTGAGCACTTGATGTTGTGATGAGTGCAAAAATATACTTGTGTGGATTAGTTAGTCTTAGTGAAGTTAGGAAATTCTCTCTCCCCCTCTCCTCTCTAGGATTTTAGGATTTTAGGATTAGAGAAGAATTGTGTGATTAGAAAGGGGTTGTTAGTAGAATTAGGAAAATTAGGTAGGAAGATTAGTTAAGGGCTTGAATAATTAGTGAGGTAGTTGGGGATTACAACTACAAAGTTGTGGGTTCATGAAGGAGCTGGGTTTATAAAGGAGCTGGGTTTGTTTAGTTAGAAGCTAAGGAGCTGGGTTCATGAAGGAGTTGGGTTTATGAAGGAGCTAGGTTTATGTAATTAGAAAGTAAAGAGATGGGTTCATGAAGGAGCTTAGTAGATAGCCTACTTAATTAGCTCATAGACAAGTAGTTAGTTACATTATGCTAGTTAGTGTTATGTGTGGCTTTCACAAGTAAATGTATTTGAGATTGACTATAGAGAATAGTGTTTTTTAACACTTGCATCCTCTCTTTAAAAATGAACCACGTGCACAAATTAATGGAGAATGTGGAGCACTCTCACGATGGCAAGACAAAGGAAGCAAAGACCAAAGGTGCGAGGGAGAGATTGACATAAGTCACATAAGTATTTCTTAATACTTAAAGGCTTATGTACGGTATGGAGACACCAAGTGAGACCTCTTATAGTAGCGATACGGAATACACAAGTGATAGTTCAAGTGGTAGTATAGAGTCAACGGCACGGACTCCATTTAGGAGAGGGATATCCTTAAGGGCTTGTGTAGCTAAAGCGGCCGGATGGACGTTAGAAGCAAACAAAGACAAAATAGCACCCGAGCATAAGGAGGTTAAAATAACATAGTTAACTTGTGCATTCTCCACATACGTATTGAAATCGTACATTGAGTTGTTAAAAGTGAAATTCCAGTTAAATCCAAGACCACTTGAAGGGTGAACCTTGCACTATGGACTCATCCAAGTCCAAATCCAATACCGCGGAGGAATGTGAGCCCAAACCCACTACTCGGACTACGGACGCTTAAGGGTGGGGGGTTTGGCCTCACAGTGCCGTTTCATAATCCATCGTCAATTCCTTCATCGGCATTGTTTTCAAGGCAGTGATCAAATATTCGTATGAGGCCGGCAAATTCTCGAGTAAAATCATGACAATGTCTTTCTCCCGCATGGGTACTTCCAAATACGTGAGCTAATCTGCAAGCATTTTGACCTTGTTAACGTGGTCCAATAAGCCGTCATCTTCTTGCATCTTGCGCATGAAAAAGTTGCTATGAACGAAGAGGATGTTGGACAAATTCTTCATCTCGTGAATGTTGCAAATGGTCCAGACCTTGTACAGCCGCTAGCCCACGGACTTTTTGGGCTAGCGGCTAACCCAATAGCTAAGAGTTATGGCTGAAAACGGTACTTGAAAAAAATGGGCTAGCCCAGCTATGGCTAGATCGCGGTTTGAAAAAAATGGGCTAGCCTAGCTATGGCTAGATTGCGGTTTGAAAAATATGGGCTAGCCCAGCTATGGCTAGATCGAGGCCTCAAAAAATATGGGCTAGCCCAGCTATGGCTAGATCGAGGCCTCAAAAATATGGGCTAGCCTAGCTATGGCTAGATCGAGGCCTCAAAAATATGGGCTAGCCCAGCTAGCTAATGGGCTATAAAAGGTCTGAAATGGTCTTTCATGCTTCCGCGGGTCCTTTGCAACTTTTAATGTGCGCAAATTGGTTGTCTGCCAAGTTGAGGCCGATGATGCACATGGCCATTTTGACGCGCTTTTAAAACTCCTTCAACACTTTCGGATCCGCATTGAAAAGCGAAACCTTCTCAGATATGTCCTCAATCCAAAGGTCCATGGAAGCCAAAACCATCTCTAATTTGAACTTCTAAAGGCTAAAATTCTCTCCGTGGAACTTGTTTATAATTCTAGCTCCTTCACTCTCAAGATATGCCATCTTCCGCTCAAAAAATGAATTTGTACGTTCAAAATTTGCAAATCAAGTCCTAGCGCTCTTAAATGAGTCGTCCCTCTTTCAAAGTGCACTTAACACTCTCAAAGCACTCAATTATACTCCTCTTGACCTCAAATGACTAGCCTTATCCTTCAAATGTATTTTTTAATATTCAAATCATCTAAAAACACTCAAATATGTTCCTTTTGAGTTCAAATGTCTAGCTTATCCCTCATATGTCTTTTCCAACACTTAAATCGTTCAAAACATTTAAATATATTCCTCTTGAACTCAAATTACTAGCCTATGTCTCAAGTAAACGTTTTAACACTCAAATGATCCAAGTCAAATCATTTCAAGCTCCAAATACGTTCAATGCCCTCAAAGTAGCCCTCAAACATTCAAGTTAGATTCAAATACACCCCCTTACTCTCTAAATGTATCCTTGTAACTCAATGCACTCGAATAACACCCTTTCAATATCCAATGAACATTTTTTTACCTTCAAATTTTGTGCTTCCATTCCAATTCACTCAAATAAGGTCCATTTTAATTCAAAAATGCTCTTGTGATGTCGAATGAGTTTTTGGACTCTCAAATCACTCAAGTCAGATTTTGTTCACTACAAATAAGAGCTTTTGCTCTCAAATAAGCCCTAGAACTATCAAATCTCTCAAATTACATATTTTTCACTTCAAATAAGTATACTTCCTCTTAAAGTGCCCAAGACACTCTAATCACTCAAGTCAGATCTCTCACATCTCAAATGAATCCACTTGCTTTCAAATGTGTGTTAGGACTTTTTAATCACTCAAGTTAGATCTTGCTCCACTCAAATGAATGTAATTTCTCTCAAAGATGCCATGTGCATTCTCCAATCACTCAAGCAAGATGCACTTGTTCTCAAATCACATTCAATGCACTCACATGAGTTTTTTCATACTCAAGGCACTCAAACAACACTTCCTTCAATTTAAAACACCTTGAAAATTTTCAAACAAGCCTTACAACACTCAAGTTTCACAAATAAGCCTTAAACCACTCAAGAGAATCAAATCATATGTTTTTGAAATATAAACACCTTCAAACCACTCAAATAAACTTCTCAACACTCAAGCCTCTCAAGTTAAATGTTTTTGGAATCTAAACACCTTCAATACTCTCACATAAATTCTTCAACACTTAAGCCTTTCAAGTTAGATGCTTTTGGAGTTTAAACACTTTCAATGTTCTCAAATAAGCCCCTAAATGCTCAAAACATTCAAGTCAAATACTTTTGAAATCTAAACACCTCCAAACTTCACAAATAAACTTCTTCATACTCAAGCCTCTCAAGTTAGATGCTCTTGGAGTCTAAACACCTTCAAAGCTCTCAAATAAACCCTTAAACGCTCAAAATAGTCAAGTCAAATGTTTTTGAAATTTAAACACATCCAGACCTCTCAAATAAGTCTCTCAACACTCAAGTCACATGCTTTTGCATCAAATATACATTCAAGCAAAAGAAAAATACAAAGAAACACTTACAACAACCAAATACGTCCTCGGACACCTCCAACGCTCCGAAGTTCCAAAACGCCAATCCCTCAAGATCCACTCCGCAACCTCAAAGCAATCAAATCTTTAAGCACTTCACTTGCATGCGTGGACCCATAACCTATTGGAAGTCAATAGGACTAACGATAAGAATGCACAAGAAATAACACATACACAAAGACATATGAACAATGCTTAGAATGAGATGGTCTTATGCTCTCCTTGTTTTGCATTTTATTGCTTTTCTTTTATTACTTGGTTCATACAAACAATATGGGATAACTCTTATCCCTCTAAGACCAACGATGTGGCTTTATTTTAACCTTATTGTTTCTCATGCCCTTTCCATTACATTTCTATTGACTACGAGCAATCTAATGCTCCACCTTCAACATTGTGGGCCCAACTTTCAAGAAGTTGAGAGTGTTAAACATATCAAACACCATATTGGAGGATCTTTCAAAAGATTGGAGGCAATTGAAAAGTCTTGAAGAATTCAAAACATGCCATTGTTCTTTTTTGTCAAGCATCCCAAAACCATTTGGCGACTTGTCAAACTTGAAAAAATTGAATCTCCATGGTTGTGGTTAGCTTCAAAGCCAACCTACATCTATTTGGTGGGCTCAAGAAAATGCCACTGAGAGGCTTATCAATCTTAAGTGTGAAAGAACCCCAAAAGGAATTTGGAAAACCACAAGGTCTCGAAGAATTGGAAAGTTTGAGCTTTGTGTATGAGTGCAATTTTGAAAGATTATAGGTGTTCTATGTATGATATCATCAATGTCAACATTGCAAAGTTGCACTTTGTGTTATTCCATAAGCTAGTAAGGTTTAACAAAATTAGAATGAGCATAGAAATATGCATTAAAGTACCAAATTGGTTGATGCTTGAAGGTTGATGCAATGTATTCCACCAATTTACAAAATTAATAATTATTGGTATATCAATCAACCCTATGCAAATAAAAATAGAAGCAACGTCCATAAAAAACTACTGGAAACGCAATGCACCTAAATAAATAAGAAACAAGATTATTACAGAAGTTAAACAAATGTCACATGCTACACTATTTCTCTATTATCACGCATCCATGTTAAAACTACAAAACTCCTTAATACCACATGCACTTTGGTTGCCACAAGCATGATATTAGGGAGGTTTGAGTGTACCTCATTTATGGTATTTAGTGTCACATACACTAGATGCCTAAACTAAATGCCTCAAGGTCGCAAAGTGTCATGTTTGCTAATTGCCAATATGATATTTTTCATCAACATAAGAAACTTTTTAAAGGGAAAAGTAGTTTACATTATGACATTTAGTGTAGCATATTGGGATACTCAACATGATAGTTTTGTGTTTTTAGTATGCAAAAGGAAATTTATTGAGCATACTAATGACAAGTGTCATGTGTTTACATTTTAATATGCAAGAGGTAGATATTCTTGAGCATACTAATGGCAAGTATCATTTGTGGACATTTTAGTCAACTTGTATAACATAGGCATGCACCTCAAAACATTTTTGAACACTCATACAAGATGTAAGCACACTTGAACACCAAGTGTCATGAGATGATACTAATGGTGAAGTTCATGATTTATGTAACTAACATACACCTCAAAATAGGGTAAGTGACATTATTACACCTGTAACACTGAATACTATAAACAGTGTAGTATTCACATTTGAATTGGTGGATCTATGGATATCAATCCAATTTTCTGTGTCAAGGTGAAGTTTGTTTCCATCCGTAGTGATTATTGAGTCAGTGTAGTTGCACATTAGAAAACCATTGAAGCCTCTGAAGAAATAACTAGTTTCCAGTGTCCACTTACCACTTCTACACAATCAAATTATCTGTCATGCAGAACAAGTGGAACCTGGAGAGCGAATATACAAATTTTAGAAACCACTTTGATGAGCTCTAAATAACAAGCAACAATTTGAAGAATTGGTCAGCTTTGCTGGTTAAAGAATGTTTGGTATTTACAAGAAGCCTGTCCTAATATCTAGATTAAAGACAACTGAAGCTACACGTAAGGTCGATTATTAAAGACAACTGAAGCTACATGTAAGGTCGATTATACAATAGAAATTCAGATCCTAAGTTTCTCCCCTTTTGGCCCAAAAGCAAATCTGTTCTACAAGTAGGAGGCCTGTGATGTCATGGACAGGCACTCAACCCTGTACAAGGTCTGTATCACTAAGCTCAAAAGTCTTCATCTAATCTGAACACATGGTTGTTTGCATCACCACCACCAAGGTTGGACATGACCGACGCCTTTTGGTACTCTCCAACTCGTTTCTCAAAGAAGTTTGTCTTCCCTCTGCACAAAATGAAGGAATAACATATGGCTTAAGCTGCACAGACAGATGGTGATACTGGCATCTGCATATGCTGAGAGCTTAATTAGTCAAAAAAAAGGGTGTGCAAACTTACTGCAGAGAGATGAGCTCCATCCATTCAAATGGGTTTTGTGCATTATACACCTTCTTGTAACCAAGTGAAACCTGCAAACCACATGTGATCAGAATAACTTGAATAAAGTTTACCTGACCAAAAAGTAATACGACACATGAACAGAATGAAAAAGGTGAAGGCAGACAAGGTAAAGTACCAGTAGGCGGTCTGCCACAAAGTCAATGTACTGGCTCATCATAATTTTGTTCATGCCAACAAGGTCACAAGAAAGGGCCTCGCAGACAAACTCGCGTTCAATTTCAACAGCCTCACAGACAATTTCATGTACCCTTTCTTCACTTAGTTTATTGTTCAGCAACCTGGAAAGCCACCTCAAGCAGTTAGCTCATGCCAAGGTCACCTAAAAGGCAACAAGAAGTTGCAGGGAATTGATCTGCTCATCTTTTTACATACATCATTTGAACTTACGTGTACAGAAGGCAAGCAAAGTCACAATGCAGTCCCTCATCACGTGAGATGAGCTCATTAGAGAATGTGAGTCCAGGCATGAGACCCCGTTTCTTGAGCCAGAAAATGGCACAGAAACTGCACAGGAAAACAACACATGCCATTAGATTCCCAAGAATTGGGAGATTCAGCACCAGGTAGAGTATTAACCCCGTGGCTAGTTTAGCATGGAAGTTAAAAAAACAAAATGAAGAGAACACTGGACATGGAGCATGAGAGGCCTACCTTCCAGAGAAAAATATTCCCTCCACAGCAGCAAAAGCTAAAATCCTCTCTGCAAAACTCCCAGCACTGCAAGTATAACAACACAAGATTCAATTAGGAGCATCCTGGAAACAGACAACTTGTTCCCATCCTGCAAATTATTTAGCAGAAATCATAAGTCAAGTCCACTCTTCTCAGAAAATCCACTCATGTGACCCAATTTTTAAGAGAATGAGCGACCAAATCGCATGTCATGTGTTTCTACTTTCCAAAAACATCATACCCTATTCTAAACTAAGCTTACAAGTTAAGAAAATTGCATACCTGTCGATCCACTTCAGGGCCCACTGTGCTTTCCTAGTAACACAGGGAATAGTCTCAATGGCATTGAACAGCCTTGCCTTCTCAGCCTGGTCCTTGATGTATGTCTCTAACAACAAGCTGTACATCTCTGCACATGATGAAACATGATTCCATCAGCACAATTCCAACACCCAGAACATCTGAAATCATTATGGGCGGTAGCACAGTACCTAGACCTTTATGGAATTCAGCTCAAAAACAATTTGTTAAATGAAACGTTGCAAGGATAAAGAGTTATACCTGAGTGGATATTTTCTATCGCTATCTGGAAGCCATAGAATGCTCTGGCCTCAGGAACCTGAATCTCCTTCATGAACCGCACAGCCAAATTCTCAAGAACAATGCCATCCGAGGCTGCAAAAAAGGCCAGGACATGGCTGATGAAGTGACGCTCATTGTCCGACAAAATTTCCCAATGCTTGAAGTCTGCTGAAAGATCCACCTCCTCAGCTGCACACATAGTGGAACCACAAACGTCAAGGCAATTCCGCAGCTGAATGTCACCACCATCAAAGCATAAAATGTTGCTCCAATAGAAATGGCAGCTCGAATTATCCCTACAACTCGAAATGGCAACAAGTTATCCCTATATGTAACCATGTATGAGTATATATCCACGTAGAACTTACACAGAGCCTGTCCCTTGATGTAGAACTTAAAAGCATGTCCCACCATAGATCCACATAAGACACATAACCTATATAGAACTTAAACATAGTCAGTTTAGCTACCTGTCCAGAAGGATGCTTCGGCCTTCTTGTACATCTCCCATACTTCCGGATACTTGATGGGGAACATACAGAAGCGGTTAGGATTCTCAGCCAAAATTGGCTCCTTCTCGATAGCCATGGCGATGGAAGGCATGGTTGCACTGCTGAAAAGATATCCTACAACACCACATATAACAAAATCAGCCAAGATTTTCAATTCCGCCTACGATGACCAAAATAGCGCAGAATTGCATCCCATCCGGAAGCCAATTCCCCAAACCCAAAAACAAAATTCGAGATACTAACTTAACCCGCCACAAAAACTGCGCCCTGCTTCTAAAAACATCACAAATGCTCAACTCTGCACCAAATGCAGCGTGTAATTGGGCCGATGGGTGCACCTGAGGGGAGCTGAAGAACGATCCGAAGTCTGTGTGAGAGGGAAATGGCGGGGAGAGCGAATTCGAGAGCGAGGAATGAAGTGAGCGAGTTGAGTGAGTGTTGTCTCGAAAGAGAGTGGGTTTGGCTTCGCTTATAAGCTAGTTGGGGGCGACCAGTGGTCAGCGGAGGGGAGTCCAAAGGACGGAAGAGTATCGAAGTTGCGGGAAGGGCCTGCGGGCGGCGACCGGAGGTCGGAGGGGCGGGTGGTGGCGGGAGATTTGAGCGTTGCAAGTCTTGGCGCCACAAGGTTTTAGGTGGAAAGGGAATATTCCAGTTCAAGCTGTCAGCGGACTTTCTATTTCCCTTCCCTCTTTAATTTCGAGCCTGCTGATGAGGCGCTGGCTCCCGCTCTATTTGCACTTTTTCTAAGGAGGATTTTGCATTGTGCTTACTCCTCAATGGTGGACCCAATTTTTAACAACTCTCTCTAAACTCCATAATATCAACCTCCTTGATGTCACTCCTTCTCTTATATCCCCAAACCCTAGGGAACGGATGTTCTCAGCTTAAAATCTTACTCTTTATGGTCACGTTTTGTCCCATATGTCATGGGTTTTGACATAAAATAAACCACCAAAGAATTCAAACCACATGCTCACACGCATCATGTTGTCATTGTTATCATTATTACAATGTTGACTTTGTGTCATTTCATAATGTCACATGCTACATTAATTCTCTTTTATCACACATCCATGTTAACACTCCAAAACTCCTTTATATCATGTGTCCTTTGGTTGCCACAAGCGGGATATTACAGAGCTTTAGAGTGTATCTCATGCATAATCGAAGAAAATAAAATTGTATAGAGATGCCACAACATTAAGTTGAAAGATGACTATGTACATATAAGGTAACCAATACTAAAATTGACACTTTCAAGCACTGTAACTTAAATAGCTTGGAATTTTTATTTAAAAATTTGTATGGATCTACGAAACTATGAAAGTCAACAACAACAACAACAACAACAACAATTTCATATGCAACCCTACATAATGGCACAAAGTTGTTTCAAGAATTGAGCCTTTTACTATCCACTAGGGGGGTGTGTTAATGTGAGGTAATTGGCCCATACACGGACACTTTTAGTTCTACATCCACTTCTTGTAGGATAGGAAACACATAATTAGTGTGAGATGATTAGTGAATCCACATCATGTCCATAGCCATTTTCTTCATTATATTTTGAAGCTTGTATGAATATCTTATTCATTGTCCAAGTGAAGATTCTCCTTCTATATGTATAATAAATCCCAACTCCCTAGGGAGCAAGTATAAATGAAAAAGCCTCTTGGCCCATTGGCTACTACCCCTTGTTAGGGGTGGGGATCATCCTTCTTATTAATTGATCATATATGTGCCCCCCTAATTATGTTGATTATTGAGCCTAAAATGGTTATCATATTTTGAGCACACAATCCAATCTAGTTTAAACATTGTGTGATTTAAATTTGGTGTCCATTATAAGATCCACACCACTCCACCATAGGATTCCAATGCAAACAAGTAACTAAGTTAAGCCTCACTTACCTTTCCTTCCCTTTCCTCCATGTCTTTCATTGTAATTTGCTCCTTATGCCTCCCCATTGTGATGAATTTAAGTAAATTTGGATATATTTTCAAATTTTATAACTTTCTGGTTGCTTCAGTTCTATCGGCGGATCTATCGATACAATTATGATATACCAAAAATTTATGGGAAATATGTGTATCCTTAGTGAATACTTCAATTTCATGCTATTAAAATAAGATGAAAACATTTTTAAAAACTAATGTTAAATCTATATAAACAAATGTCGAATAGTGAAAATACAATCAAAATAACTACTATGATATTATCATAATCAACTTTGCATATTCTATCAAAGGATCTTACCATACAATCCTATCATGGGATCCTATGATAGAACTCAACATGTTACAATTCTAGAAGTCTTTGACTTAGTCCACTTTACTTAAATATCATATTCACCACCTGTCTCCCATGAGTTATGAACTTACATAACATGCAAGAGGAGAGTGGCTGACAAGCTATGATAGCAACAAGACATTCATCAACTCTCACTCATTGCAAGTCATAACCAATTTCTTTATGGATGTAAAATGTGGGTTATGAATGGAATGTCCTCTACATGGATAGAAAAGCACAAGAGAGTTGTTAGAAGTGCCTTGCACTAGAGCAACCAATTATGCATTCTTGGGTCTTCCACTTCCTCTCATATACAATGTGTATAGGGTAAGGCCCTAGGGGGAGGGTTTTCCAAGAAAGAAAGGCCCTGCCCAAGGGTGGGAGCTTACGGGCCTGACCATTCACTTCCGGATGGGCTGATGCTTTTGCTGTGGCTCACTCTCCATCCGTCATTCGACTCAAGGCAGTCAAAGTCTTGTTATGCCTATACCTGATATACTTAACACTGCACAGTTGAGCTACGCTTATACCTTATATAGGTATTTAACATTGACAAACTTGAATATTGAGTACACTTGTGACGATTTGGAGTTCATATGAAAGACTTGATTTTCAAGCACTTCTCAAATCAGTGGACTCTGTCAAACTAGCAGTCAGTACTTAGATCCTCAATCTCTGTTAGTATCATTTGTTAAGGTTTGTCAAGCCTCTACTTAACCTTCAAGACCACAAGGTGACACAACCATTGCAATTTCCGTGTTCGGTGTAGGGCTCCTTGACAGCATCCACTGGAAATAGACAACCTGTGATACATTCAATAACACTCATGACTTCAAAACTAAACCCTAAACACTAAAGCCTAAAGAAACCAAAAAACAATATTAATGCAACCTGAAAAACAACCAATCTGATGTTGAACAAGAGCAGTTAATCACACAGTCCCTAAAACAGGCTCTCTCCTGACTGAAGAAGATGTGATGCCGAATTTGATGATTTCTGTACATGTGGCTCACAATATGTAGACTCAAAATTCTATCGAAAACACTCCATCCACATACCCCTGGCCTAGAAGAGATGCCAAGAAGAGATGACTCAATGTTGCCACCGGTGTGGATTATGGTGTTGCTTCATTTTCGAAATGGTCTAAACATGTTATCCATAAATGGGGCATCACAAGAAATGGAAGGCCCTTGAAGATTACTACCTCCTTTCAAAGGTGAAACGCGTTGAAGTGGTATGGTGAGCTAGCCTGCACCTATCTCCCTCAAAAGCATGCCCCCAGGTTCCCACATTGTCGGTTAAAAATATCCAATTCACCCAAATAATCCCACTATGATTGGGTGAACTATAGGTGGAAAGGTGCACCAAAAAATCAAGTGCTAGGAAGGTCATTCATCCGAGTACTATTCCAACCTTAGGCGGCTTAACCTTGAAAGTTCCCATGGGATCCGGGCTAACACCTTGGGTTTAAGCCACCCTTTATGGCCATGCCCACAAGAATCCAAGGCTAGGCTTTCTGAGAAAATCATGAAAACTAGAGATTGGACTGCAAGTTTTGGTGTCTCGCAAAACCGCTACTTGGATTCATGACAATATTTCCTGGGCTTGATTCGGCCTCCTTTGAGAGTGGCCTATCTTGTTTCTGGTGGGATTTCATTTGGCTCCCTTTTTTGGAGCTGCCCAAAAGAGCTCTTGGATTTGAAGAGAGATAGGCTAGAGACTGAATCCATGGAATAACAATTGGCTTTCGCATGTAGTCACTGCTACCTGCTACAATTTCAAAGGCATTTTCCAGTGCTGCTGTGCGAGCTGGAGGTAAATCAAGAATCAGCTTTGCTGTTTCTTTTAGCAATTCTGGAAGCACCTGTGACAAAAAAAACAATATATATATTACACTTCTGTTAAGAAAATTTCAGTCGCACCATTGAAAACATTTCTGTAGAAACCATTACTTTGGTACTGGAAATTATTTATGACATCCTCCGCCCTAGCTTTTGATTTTGATACACTACACTGATTATGGTAAATAGTGTGGGCATATGTATAGTGTGGCTTTACCCTGGGCAGCCCTACAGTATGGCTGACAATATAGACCATCACACAGGAAAATAGTGTGCAACCCTAGTCACATTTATCATGCCCTGCGATATACCCACCTCCTTCCCCTAGGTTAGAAGTCTTTCAAAAGCACAGTATATTCTCTCCAATGAAATTATTTAACTTACATTGTGGACCTCTGATGTCAAATATTCTGGTTGGTGAATAGTGTGCACCACAGTATTATCTCCAAAGTTTTTAGTCTGAAAATAACCTCAATAGTGTGGCCCACAGTATTTTACCATAATCAGTGTAGATATAGATAGAATCTGAAGACTGGCATTTTGCCATAACAACAGGATACATTTTCTTGTGATGGTTTCCTCAGTAAGTTTATTGAAATCTTCTTGCATTAGATAAGCAACTTTCCCAGTAGCACTCAGATTGCAACTACGGAGGCAGTCACTACTTTTGCTGACTGCAGAGGAGTAACTTGATGGCAATGGGGAGACAGAAAAGCATATGGAAGAGGTGTACCAAAAGACACATAAAAATTAAACTGCCCAACTCATGATTCGTGATTGCAAACAATACCTGCAAATCTACACGCCGAATGAGATGAAGCAACAACAACTGGATTTTTTCAGCGTCTCCAAGTTCATCCGCATCCTTTGCTGACATTGCTTGCCCCTTGTTGGCACTTCGTGGCATGCTTGAGACACCAGGCTTCAGCATCAATGCTTTCTGAACGAGCAATTGTATGCAATGTAAAGTTGCAGGGCTTCCTGGAGGGAGACTTTTAGTGATGGCTGCTACTCCAAAAACAAGCGCATCAAATGGAGTCGCCCCAGGGAATGTCTGAACCACAGCAATTTCTCCATGTTAATGTACTACAAATCAAGTGCTATATCTGCTCACATCATTTGACATGATATATAATCAAATTCCAAGACCAAAAAAATCCAGAGCACTTCGTTAGCTACACTAGATTGTCCTATTAGTGCGGGTGGAAAATTAATGTGGAAATCATTAATGTGGTCCAGTCATGGTGGAATCAATATGGGCCCAAAAACCCCGGGTGTTCCATGAAAGTCTTCCTAAAGACTTTCAACCAACACCTTTCAGTTCAAGGACAAAAGTAGCATAAAATAAAAGAGTTATCCACATGAATTTCCTATAAAAACAATTTACATGGTCCATACTAACTTTCAACTAAAAATTTGGCATGGGTTGAAAATTAATGTGGGTTCTAGAGATTTACTGTGGCCCACACTAATAGGACTATTTAGTGTAATGATCATCTTGTATTCATAATAAGCTGTCCCAAATGACACCATTTCAAGTGCAAACAATGGTCAAGAAGTTCAGGTGCTATTATTCTATAAGAGAGAAAGAGACATCAAACCTCAATGGCTCTCCTGATGTAATAAATTGAAAGTTGCTCCCTCAAGGTGATTTCTAGGCCATCATGTCCAACATCTTCTGCTCTGTATTGCAGCGCCTGTGAGGGCTCCAGACTAATAAAATATGCAAATAAATTATGAGCAGCATTTGCCACCATCTCCACTGGGTGCTGCAGGTACCTTTTTCAGCTTGTGTCAAGGATATGTACTGCTCCAAATTAGAAAGTTTTTCATGGTCAAACCATTCACTTGAATTGAGGCATACAATCACATGTCTGCACTACTTCTCTATGAGGTTGGCCAGCACTTCGACTCTCAAAATTCTCACTTCAAACACCAGACTTCACTCTCAAGGATACAGAAACATCAAGGGTGCAATGTCATTTGCGAAATTGGCTTCTGGTAAAACTGCCAGAAGGGAGGGTAATACACGCAAACAGAATGACAAACGAGCTGTTTGAACTCCATCACGACTCCAATCGTAAGCCATGTTGTTCAGCTCTGGAGGACCTGCAGAGAGATTGAAATAACCAGAGAATTATGAAATGGAGAACCATTTTTTTTCATTTAACAGGTCTATGGTACGCATGTTTGTTTATATACTAGCATTAACAGACCCCAATTGACTTCTAAGTACTCGCAACCATGAGAACAGTAAAAGCACTCAAAATTGAAAGATTAAGGCAACACAAGTTGTGAACATGTGTGATCTGCAGTCCAGGAGTCTGTTCCCAAGCATTAACTTAAGCAAAGCGTAAATCCTGACCATAAGGAGTACCACCTCAAAGTATGTGCTTGACATGACTTTTGGTTAGGAGTTGGTTATTTTGATTCCAAACCTTCCATGTTCAGTAAGTTTTCAGTGCATGCTTGGAGATAGTAGTGTGGAGGTTTGAACAAGGAACATTCCCTATCGGTTCATTGAGGGTCAATCTCATTTCGGCATGCCAAGAGGTGCTAAAAATGAGTTTGGCCCTCAATGAACCGAAATAAGTTTACTCTTCAATCACATTTTAAAGACTACCTCCTGAGCATGCACCACAATTGGAAGTAAATTATGATATTGTATGCACAATAACTAATCAAATATCATAAGGAACCAACTCCTGATAGAAAGTCTAATAAATTTTAAGTATAACTCCATTACTGTAATTGTGTCATTATTTCTGGCAAGGTGTATCCACATACCAGGCGTCTGCACAATACTGTTGTATGGGGGTAAGAAGCTCGCAAATGCTTTTGTGGCTGATGAGTCAGCAGCGACAAACGAAACACAACGCTCAACAAGACTCCCATAGTCTTTCATTTGTACATGCCGGCAAAACTCAACACAAGAAAGAGAATCCAATGCTCTTGCTGCTTTCTCTCCATCGACTGAATTAATTGCCTCTGTTACTGGCCTTGCATCTCCAATCGCTCGTGAGAAGAACACTAATACCATCATGAATGAAGAAACTAGCACTTTCTCTAGAGCTCCAGTTTCTTGTTGCAATGGTCTCCCTGATTTAAACAAAGGTAACCCATGAGTTTTCATTACACAAAAAGTATGAGCTCTATTTCGAGTATACTATTGAGCGTTGTGAATTAAGGTAAGTAAATGGCCCTAATTCAGTTACTTATCTTAATCGGACACCTACATTTGAGTGGTGATGTAATTACGTATGGATCCAAGAATGGACATCAAAAAGAACATCATGTGTTTAAAATATATTAATCTGCGTACTCAAAAATTGTTACCTATTCTAAGCATCCAAGAGGATACAAAGGTGTGCAGGCCTAAGCGTCCAAGAGACCTAATCTGGGCCTCTCCACGCACAAAATTGTATATTTGAGCCGTGTACTTCCACTTTTAGCCAATTGTGTCAAGAGCGACACTATCTAAAATTATCATTTTTATCATATGTTTTATTCCGATTGAAACATACATAAGCGTAAATTGAATTATAGGGAAATTTAAGCTCATATAAATGACCTAGAGTCAAATACACACCACGTATATCTAATCATTTTTATCACATATGAATTCCATCCCACTTCCTCTTTATAATAGGTTGGGCTAAATATGGATTCAATAACATAGAGCAGACAAATTTTATTTCAATACTTGTTGAGCATTTTGTACAAATCATCGCATATCCTGTATGAACACACTCCATGTCCTTAAGGGTTGATTGAAGTTTTGAAAATCTCATCTCAGTAGCATAATGCAAGCTAATCATGTTTACCTGAAAGAGCAGTAAAAACACGATGGCCTCCATAGACATCCTGGGAAAACTGCCAAATGTGAATTTCAGTATGCCGTTGAGCATTTTCATGTACCGAAGTGTATTGTTCACACATGGCCCGAGCAATTGCGCCCACCTCAAGAAACAGTGAACTGCCAACATGCATTTCAAGCTGTCCCAACACTGTCCTTAGAGCGCTCCCAGACTGATGCACATCTGAAAGAGGCCGATACAGATCACTCATTTGGGCAGAGTACACATCCCCTAGTGACAGGATATCTGTCACCAACGCTGTCAGCAGGCACTGTAAAATGGAGCTGTGAGGAGGAAGACCTCGGCTTCGAGCCACAGCCAGAGCAATGCACCGATGCTTGTGCTGAATCAAAATTTTCATTGTGCCAATGTCTCGCAACGGACAATACTCCCATTTTTTCTCCCTGGGGCCTGAAAACACATCCATTCTCGTTGATAATCTCGCCGCATCTTCGCAGACCCTAATCACAGTTGAATTTAAAGACACTGTCAACCTTTGAAGCTCCTGTTCCATGGGATCCGTACTGGTAACGTAACTTCTCTGATTTTGGTTTAACCCTCTTTGAAGTCCAGCTGCTGCCATAAAAGCTGCACACTGAATGGCTGGGGACGATGATGATGATGAAAATTCAAGTGCCTTTTCTGCAATTTCTCTCACCACTGCGTCAATTTCAGCTACCGCTTGTATACTTTTCTTCTTGGAGAAGGCTATTCCTTGATACTCCAGTAGGTGGAAAAGCATTAGAGCCTCACGCAATGGTGGAAATTCGAGCCCTCTCGTTTGATAGTTTCCAATGTCTTCATGACTCCAGAGAGAGAGTACCGCTTGTAAAATTGAGGTCTTAATATAGCCATTCGCGACTACCATGGCATAACCAGCACCTGCGAGCACAATTGAAATTTCCCCCTGCACAATGACATGCTTCCGAAGACAAAGCTCCCTTGAAATTACTTCTTGACATGTGAGTCTCAAAGCATCAGGAATTTGTGGAATTGAGCACACTGTACCAAGGAGAAGGATGGCTGGACACAGATAATTATCTGAAACTGGAAACTCCTGTACTGCCTTGCATAAACTTTCAATAAGAAGAATCAGGGTAGCTTCTGCTTGCTTTGATGGCCTTGCGGTCGCAATTACAAATGTTTTCCTCACCCATGGAGTGAGCACGAGGGCGGAAAAAGCACGTGCCTGTCCTAGAAGTTCTATGTTATCACATCTCACTGAAGTTAGTAGAGCAATAAGAAGTTTAGCTTGGGTCTCTGCCACATGGAGTGACTTGCGGTGCTGATTGATGACCGTAAGAGCTTCCACGTGGGGGCTCTCTAGTATCCCTTGTTGAACACATGCTCGTAGTTGTCCCCATACCTGAAACGAACTTATTTGTGTTAGAATATACCCCCTACTTGACAAAGACAAGCCCATCATAACACCTCAGAATCATCTTACAATGTGTATTCTACAGGCAGTTCATTCCAAATTAAAAGGCATTCCTAATCTGGTATATGCTCGAAATTAGGAAAAAAAATTGTATGCAATTGTTTTTTCACCCTTTTGAGTAGCTACAGTTATCATTGCTTCTCTGTATCTATGTGCAAACCCTACCTAAGCAATCACAACTTAGCTATCTGGACTTTATATTTATTGAAAAAAACAAAAATATTGGTAAGCCCATTTCAGAGTTGTTCCCTTTCCATTAGAAATCCCTCCCACATTCTCAGAAACTGCTCAAATTGGCATGACAGTGCTCGCTGTTCACAATAAAGCGAATTGCAAGGACTAGACTTGTTAGCTGTGAGCTAACAATAAAGGAAGCTTTTCAATCCCAGCAGAACCCAATTGGAAGCAAATGTTGTAAGAACATGCCTAATGAAACCCACAGAAAGGATACATATCCAGAAGTTCCAGCCATACTGCATTCCACAAGAGCCTATCAACTATAAACTTATGACCAGACAATTGATGCTGCAATTGCAACTTATCGTTAAGGTTCGCATCGACATGAACAAATGACCTCTGTCAGAAGCATTACACAATGATGAGCTCCAGCAAATAATAAAAGACTGCACGCACCTCCGTGATTTGCCGTGCTGCAGGTGCAGGGTTTTGAGTTTTTTTGGGTGGTCCCTGTGGGTTTAAAGTAGACGGGGATGCTGCGGCAACTAGCCAGTCTTCTAGAAACTCAACCTCCATTGTTCAAAATTTTCAAAGTCGCTGCAAATTTGTCAAACACCAGGACATGACGAAGTATATCCCTTCCAGTTAGAGATTTTTTTTATATGTTGCCTTGCTAGCCATACTCAGGGCATCTGCAACATGGGTAAAGAATCCTTGTAAGTAACAATGTTCAAACATCGTCAACACTTCCAGATAAAGGTCACCTCTAACAATAAAATAAGAACCAAGAGAGACAGTTAACCAAGAGAGGCAAGCAATCAAAAGGTTAAAGGATTTACATACTCAATACAAAGCAATCAAAACCTAGAATGAAATAGAAAACAAAACACACATGTGCCAATAGCAACAGGCAGACTCAAGCAAATTGTTATATAGCATGTGTACTATGACCTCAATTTCAACAAGGAAATCAGGAGAGATAACACAAAACCCTGAAGTAGGAAAAAGAAAAGCCAAGATTTTGGTTTATGGGTAAAAGAAATAATGGCACAATCACCAACTAATGCTCTCACATACGAATTGATGCCATCACATGTGTAACTTGAAGAGATAAATGTACACATCCTCACTAGCTCAAGAAGACGACTTTGAAACCCGAATTTCCAACTCTTCAGGTGTTATCAAGCCCAAATGTGAATACAAAAAAACCCTAAAGCAACATTGCAGGTAATCAATCTTGACATAGTTTGAAGGAAGATTCTAGGGCTTGTGAGGTTTTTATAGCTCATGAGATCCATCATTTCTTCACCATCAACGTAGGAAATAGAATTCAAGTTGAACAACTTCCTCTCCCATACCTAACCTTGTGCCATCACATGTGTGACCTCAAGTAACAAATTATCTTTACTCACTCGGGAACAAAAAAATTGGAAGGTTGAGGTTCCGGCTCATCTGGTGCTATCAAGCGTCAATGTGCGCATGCGATTGGGTTTTTTTAAGGATCATAATTGAAGGCTGATGCTCTCACATACAAATTGATATTATCATATGTGTAACTCAAAGAGATAAATGTACAAATCTTCACTAGCTCAGGGAGACAATTTGAAGCTTGAATTTCCAAAACTTCAAGTATTATCAGGCCTGAATGTGCATATGGGATTAGGTTCATATAATGAACATTCTTGACATAGTTTGAAGGAAGATTTTAGGGTTTGTGAGGTTTTTGTAGCTCATGAGATCCATCAGTTCTTCACCACCAACATAGGAAGTAAAATTTCAAGTTGAACAACTTTCACTCCTATACCTAACCTCGTGCCATCACATGTGTAACCTCAAGAAACATAACGATTTTGGGACACAAAATTCAGAAGGTTGAGCTTCCAGCTCTTCGGGTGTTTTCAACCTTCGATGTGCACATGAAATTGGGTAATGTAAAGGGTCATAATTGAAGGCTGATGTGAGCAATTCACAATTGTTGCTGATTGGAAAAGGTGACTCACCATAGTTTGTCCTCACGAAATCTGGCTCCACTGGAATCACGAATTTCTGAGAATCTTAAAGCGGACAAAAATGAGCCTTTACCCTGCAAACTTCTTGACAATTTCGAGATATTGCATTTACGTGCAAGGATGATGCATTTTACCTTGCTAGAATTGGCACGTGCTGACAAGAGGTTGAGGATTGAACCCAACCTCACTTGGAAATTTTGACTTCCTAAACTTTCGAAAGCTGTAAAAGCATCAACAACATCCTTCATTCTGCCCTGCTCTTTCAGGTGCATCGATAAACCCTGGGGTTTCAGTCTTGAAAACCTGGGTGACGACCAAAACCCAGGTTTCCGTCAAACACAGGTGTTTATCATTCAGGGGATTCAAATATGTTTGGCTATTGGCTCTGTCCCATATCATGGGATAGAGGCATTTGTGGAGACTGCCTTTGAGTGGTAATAGGGCCTGGGTAATGCATGTCAGTACTTAATAAATAAGATCAGTGAAAATTCCAAATTAATATGAAAAGTCTAGTAATCAAACATAAAGACTTTTAAAATGTCATTTTAGGATAGAGCCTCTCGTGGCAAAGCCACATTCCCTTCTTTTCTCTCTTAGGTTTTCAGTAAGGGAGATGTGCCTAATCCAACACAGAAATATTATGGACACCTATATTTGAGTGATATGTGTTAGGCGTGGATCAAAGAACAGACACCAAATATTCATGTGTTTAAAATAGATTGGACTACATGCTCAAAATATGCTAACCATTCTACGTTAACTAGTCAACGTAATTGGAGGGACCTATCTGACTTTTTAATGAGCACGAGAATCTTCACTTTGACAATGAAAGAAGATATTCATGTGAGCTCCAAAAATTATGAGGCAAATGGCTATGGCATGATTTAGATTTGCTCATCGAGGAGGAGGCTTATAGTCCTTTCCTGAAATTTTACTCATTTTCACAAATTTTACACACTGAAATTTAAACATCTGAAATTTGTGATAAACTGTCTCAAGTCTGATAAAAGACAATGATACATCCTTAGTCTATAACCCTGAAGAAGACAATCAAAGCATCTAGACAGCAAGCAATTGCTCTGCCTTATATGGCATTCATATATAAAATGACATTTACTTCTGCATTGAGAAATTGAACGCACTGAAATTGAACGATCTGAAACTTGTGACAGCTGTCTTAAATCGTGATAAAAGACAATAAATTCATCCAGAGTTTGAAACCCTGAAGCAAAGCAATCGAAGCATCTAGATGACAAACTATTGCTCTGCCTTACTTGGCATTTGTATAGAAAATGACATTTAATTCTACATTGAGAACCCAAAGGCTGTGAATTTCAGAAACTTAGCACACTGAAATTCCAGATTTTACAAAGCTCAAGAAGGCAATGAAGAGGGCACCTGAATTTGTATCAGCTTCACAACAGACTCTCCACAGCTGCCTTTTTGAAGACGCTGAAGACTGTCAAACTCCTCTATAGGAACTCTTAAGCATATGTTGCCTCATGCCTTGACTTGATCTTAGACACAAATTCTGACCACATGGTGATAGTGAAGTCCTCACCTGAATTCGAATAATAAAACAACTCAGACTTGAGTGAATATCGCCATTATGAATATGTACTTGTCAGAACCAGAATTCACCAAATAGAGCTAATTATCTATGTTGCAATACTTTTGAGGGAAGAATTCTTGGTAACAAGAGGATTCGCTGCCAGAGGATTCACTTGAAGTATTTCAAGAGGATTTCAGTTACAGGAGTATTCATGTGAAGATAATTTCAAGAGAATTACAATGAGTTTCAACAAGCTACTCTCAGCTCTATTCACCTTGTATTATGTCCCTTGTAACTACAAGAAAAATCCCTGCTTCAGAAATCCTCTCCAAGTGAATCCTCTTGAATTCTATTGACAATTGCAGTCAGAAATTTCTGAGAGGAGCTGGTATCATCTCCTTTATAACCTAGTTACAAGCTTAAGGGAAAATTTCACAGAATTTCATTGAGTTCCAACAAGCTCCTCTCAGGTAAATTTTCAAGAGGATGATTCACTTGATACTGCAAACAGTCAACCTGCAATACAGGAATTCACAAGGATATGCTCCCTCATGCCTTGACTTGCTCAGACACAAACTATGGCCACATGGTGACCGTAAAGTCCTTGCACCTAAATCCATTGAAAACAACTCAGAATCATGTAGATATCCTTGTTATGAGTATGTGTTCGACGAAACACACCAGTTAGGAAAACAAAAAAAAAGATGACTCCAATGTTGCCACCGGCATGAATTAGGGCGTTGCGTCACCTTCAAGTTGATCTATATATGTAATTCCCAAACCGACCTTCTTATTATGCCACCCTTGCAAAGGTGAACAACTTGAACGCGCATGGACAAGCTGGCCCACACCTACCATTCAAAATAATAAAAACTACTTGAATGCTGAAGGAAGGAGCCAATTCGCTGCACAAGATAATTTGCTGCACATGTGCTCACTTTACTTGAATAATTTAAGCTGAGAGGAGGAGCTCGTTAGAACGGCAAAGAAAAGATGAATGGTAATGTTGCCACCAGTATGAATTATGGTGTTGCGTCACCTTCAAGTCGGTCTAATTCTATATGTAATATCCAATTATGCCGCTCTTGCAAAGGTGAACGCCTTGAACGCGCATGAACAAGCTGGCTTGCACCTACCATTCCAAGACAAAGAGCTAATTGAATGTTGTAGGAAGGGTTCTCGGTAACAAGATAATTCGCTGCGCATGTGCTCACTTTACTTGAAAATTTTAAGCTGAGAGGAGGAGCTTGTTGGACCGGCAAAGAAAAGAAGAATAGTAATTTTGCCACCGCCGTGAATTATGGTGTTGCGTCACGTTCAAGTTGGTCTAATTCTATATGTAACTCCCAATTATACCGCCCTTGCAAAGGTGAACACCTTGAACAGGCATGGACAAGCTGGCCTGCACTTACCATTCTAAAAAAGAAAGCTGATTGAAGGTTGAGGGAAGGGTTCTGAGAAACAAGATAATCTGCTGCACATGTGCATAATTTTACTCGAAGATTTCGAGCTTAGAGGAGGAGCTTGTTAGAACGGAAAAATAAAGATGAACGAAGTAGGCAAACTTACATGGCCTCGGGAGAGCTGCAATGAAGGTTGCCACCGCGAACGCCTGCGCCATCGCCATCGCCATCGCTATCGTTACAATTCCCTTGAAAGCAAAGCCCTAATTTTCTGAGAGAAGATGTTTTTGGCAAGCCAAGGCTCTCTCCCCGTCAGTGCCCTTCACACCCCGTCATCGTCCGTCATTCCCATCCACGGTACACAAGCAGTGTGGTCGGCTATTTATAAGTTATAGGTAAAGGAGAGAACCAATGTGTTCCAACTATGGACACATTCATCCTAAAATTCACTTTTCTTTTTCTTTTTTAAATCATAATATGGTTTTTTCTTCGTTTAAAAAATAGGTTTGGACCAGTGTTGGACTAGTATCACCTTTAAGTGATACCAGTAGGGTCATGGTATGGCATATATAAAAATGCAAACCATAAGCAATGGTATGGTAATTTTTATTTTTTAAAATTTGGAGAATGGTATGTGCAACAATAATTGGACATTTGTGTTATTGCAAGGGTATGTATAGCACAGTATTCAAAGTGTACATATTGTGCCAATAGCAATAATGGTATGGTATTCAGTACGGTCCACAATACTTGTATTAAATGGGAAAAATTTATAAGTGATTTGGAAAATGACTTGAAACAAACATGCATATTATTGAATATATTCCGGGAAACTCGAGCCTTTTCATTCAAGCATCAAAAACATGTACAAAATGGGAAGGCCGCAGCCTTATCTTATACTAAATCACTCTACATCCTCTTCAAAACATCCTCTACATACCCTTCACAAAAAACCCACTAAAATCTTGATCTCTCACCGCAATATTGGTCCTGGAACGGTTCCTCATTTTCAAAACCAGCCTGGTAGGGTTTCGGGGAGGTCCCCACCTCCGACCTACCCGCCCATTAGGGTTTGCCTATGGTATCGTTCAACGACCTACCCGCGGGTATGGTTGGTTAAACCCATACCCTTCCCTGGGCACATACCCATGTTTGACCACAATACCGGTCCAACACTGGTTTGGACTCTGGTGGCTCTTCATAACATTATTAACCAATGTGCATTTATTTTGTGGGCCTTGAGAATATAACCATGGGATGCTAGGAGCTCAGTCTAAATCTAAGTCTCCTTGCACAAGGTTTGTGCATCCCCATGGTTATACTCTCAGGGCCCATATAACAAACGCGCACTACTTAATAATGTTATGTTTAAAATCAAGTTACTACATAACTTGAAAGAACCGGTTGTGGTGGTTCCTTGGATGGATCCATTATAAAGGCCCTACGTAAATGAGTGTTTGATTTTTGTGATAACTAAGAATAAAAACATGTGCAAGGATTAGGTCTATTTATTGCTCTTGTTGTACCATGTGATTGTTTGACAAATAGCCTACCTTATCCTTTTCTTCCTCGTTGGGTTTTTGATATACATACATATTTCAAACAACATTCAAGATGCATATATAAGGTGACATGAGTGGATTGGACAATTTGTCCCCATAACATTTCTATAATTTTTATTTATTTATTCATTTATTTTCAAAAATTATAACATATGTGATGTACACTAAATATAAGAATTAACAACATGGGCACATAGATGGACGGGTATGTAGGTAGGTAGATAGGTGGATGTTTGGATCAATAGGTTGATAGGTCGGTCATCACATGTCACTTTCTCATATGCCATTGTTTGGGCAAGTCATACTATCGGTGTACAAGAGATATTCTTTTGCCCACTTAGAGCAAGTTCAAATACTAAATTGTTAACATTTGTAGCAATTGATGTTTGGCCAAAACACAACATCAAGGAAGGATGGTAACATGTTGGACAAAATTACTTTTGAATGGCCCGCCAAGCAAAGACAACCAAGAAAACATGGAGCCAACAAGGAGCAAGATGTCAAAGTAATACAATGAGACTTTGGTTATCTTCAAGATTTAAGTTCATGTGTGTCCCATTGGTTGCCTCCCATTCAT
This sequence comes from Polytrichum formosum, assembly GCA_964035585.1. NCBI lineage: Eukaryota > Viridiplantae > Streptophyta > Polytrichopsida > Polytrichales > Polytrichaceae > Polytrichum > Polytrichum formosum. Next base: position 32,493,726 of record OZ037935.1, on the reverse strand, counting down.
TCACAAGAAAGGTAGACGTGTGTTATTCGGAAGCTTTTCCCTTTGCACCCACTTCTTGTAGGATATAAAAGATTAGCATATCCAAATTGTGCATGTGGCCATTTACCACATGATATTTAAAGGTCATATGAATATCTTATTCATTATCAAAGTGAAAATTCTTGTGCTCTTTAAGTGGTCATATTGGCCCCCCGATCATGTTGACCATTGAACCTAGAATGGTTAGTAAATTTTGAACATATGCTCCAATCTTTTTTAAACACATGTCTTTTTAGTGTATGTTCTTAAATAGATACCACTCAAGTGTAGGTGTTCATATTATTGCTATGCTTGATTTAGGCACGTCTACCTCAACCCTTATAATCCATATGATTTTGTATACTTTCAAGATATTGTGAGATTTGCAAGGTTGCTTTATGAAACATTCATGGAGCAAAACTATTGACATAAAGTCAATGAACATATCCATATGGTTGGATATTTAATATAAGGTCTTGAGCTTCATATAAGCATTTTTAAAGAATACACATTCATAAGAACTTGGTTGGATATTTTGTATATTTTTTCATCTTATGAAGATTTATGAGTTACATTAAAATGCAAAAAAAATATGCTCATATGTATAGAGTGTGAACAACATTTGTTGATGACTTTGAAAACTTGACATTTTATTCAATAGAGATAATAATTTGTTTCAACTTCTTTTATTATACACACTGTAATCATATTGTTGATACACCCACCAAATTTGAAGCAAGAATAATACAATTTGCATTTCTTACAACTCGATAAATCTGAATGTTTTTGAGAAGAATATTCATACATTCTCATTTTTTAAATATTTTTCTATTTTTTCCGTGAACAAAGTAAGCCATTTTCAACAACTCATCTTTGGAGGGAAACACCATCCAAGGATCAAAAGCCAATAGTTCATGAATATTGTGATTCCATTGGGAAACCCGTTCACTGGTTGGAGGTTGGCTATGAGCTCAACGGAGAACCATAAAAAAGTATGTTAAACCTCAATCCACTTTGCAAAACACCTCCGGACTGAGACAAATAGGTCATACATACCTCCCCCGCCTGACAAAAGCCACCTCTAATCGCCCCATTCATAGGAGGTATGTTGATACTCATATCAATATTATGTAAACCTTGCACTCTCCCCCAGAAAAAACAATATCTTCTTATAAAATGTCTCCACTAGTGCAAAGATGGTACTACTGTAGAGGGCTCTTTATTTCATCTTGATATGTGCCAGAATGTAGTTTCCACATGGGATACAAGTAGGTCTCACCAAATGTAATCATGACACATGGCAAAATTTGAGGGAAAATATTTTTTATGTATCAGACTGGAAAGCCATATATTGTACCCCCAACTACGAGACCACGATGGTCTCGATAAACCTCAACCCTTAAATGCTCAAGCAATATGAAATGGGTCACCACCTAATATTGTATTGGGGTTGACGACCCATTAGGTGGCAATCCACGTGGATGGAAAGGTGTCTATTGGTGTAGGGTGGTGCCCACTACCACGTGGGCCAAAATAACATATTAAAACCTCATACTCCAAGCGTGTAGGATTTTTGTTAGTTTGCATTGCTTGTTTTGAAAGGTGGTTCCTTGTGTTGCTCAAATGCAGGAGCCAAACTCAGGAGCCAATATCTATCACATATGATGCCCAATTTGGTTTTTTTTCATTTTATTTTTAGGACAAGGTGACAATTGTGCACAACTTGACCGGATGGGTTTGGAAGAAAAAAAACTTAGTGCACATGTTGCTTGCTCCATGAAAAAGGAGAAATCTCCCAAAATGACCTCATGTAACCCCTCTAACTTTGAGGGTGACATACTTCATCTAAATTTGCTCAAAAGGATTTAGAGTTTTCTCTAGTTGCCCCCTGGATGAAGGCCCGTGCTCATATGTCAACCTGACCTAGCAAATGTGGTCCTTTTGACTTCAAAATTTCACGAAAAGAATATATGGTAGTCTACTTCACATCCGATCGTCCATGTTGCTCTCCTAGTTGCTCTCGACGTCCTCGGCTGCTTGCTCTAGAGAGGTAAGTTCTTTATTCCTTCTTCTTTTTTTGTTTAGGATTTTAGCATTTTTGTGTTCTCTTGCTCTTCTTGTGGTGATTTGCTTTCTTATGGTGTTTTGTTGATCATGAAGAACAAAAAGAAGAAGATTGTCTTTCGCAGCCCTTGTTAGGTATTTTGGAACTAATGGATGAAACTGTTAAACGTTCATCCAGTCATTGAAATCGGATGAAATCTGTTATACTCTCCTCGGAACATTCTAGTGAAGATGCTTCTAGTAGCATCAACTGGAAGGAACATATACATTCACAGATAGTTCATGAAGGTTATCTTTGTTCATGTAGTGTATCAAGTAAGTAGAAGCTTACAGGTATGGTGATACATATGATAGATCAAGTTTATTCAACAGGCGTAGGAATGACAATAATTAGTATTCCGGAAGATGTAATAAGAATAGCATAGCAATAAAATTTTCATTGACTGCAAAGCTAATCTCCGCACATATACATGTGCAATAGAGTTAGTATTTCATCAGGAACTCTTTTGGTGGTCTGCTTTCTTTTGGTGTCTTGCTGGTCATCAACAACAAGAAGTTCTTCATTTCCTACTTCTTCTTGACGATGATGATGATAATCATCATCATCATCATCAACATCAACAACAACAAGAATGCCCCTATTTCAGAGCTCCTGTTTGGTATTTTGGAGGAGCTGATTTTAGGTAGAGATATCAGTTCCGGCTATCAGATGTAATATATATCCCCGCAAGTCATTCTTCAGGTTAGTGGCTTGTACTTTTTGCGAGTCCATCTGAAGGTTTTGTTTTTCTAGTGTCAGTCTCTGTATAAATAAGTTCTGTCACTTTGAAACTTCTGCAACTTTTGTTTGTGCCGAGTTGCTGACTACCCGTATAAAATAGAGGTTGGCCACATTCATGCAATAACTCTTCGACGATCTCCGTTAGGTCGGCCTCCTCTTCAGCATCCGAGAGGTCTTCAAAACCTACGATATGGTCTTCGTCGTCGTCCTTCTCTTGTCCGTGTATATCGTCAGCTCCACTGAAAATAGTTCCCCACCAATTCATCCCAATTGACATCTGTGTTAGTTGGGGCTGGCTCAGGCCCAACCCACACGAGAGGCAGAGGAAGTACCCCGGTTTAAGGAGAACCAACCACTCGCTCATTTGAACCAATGCTATTCATCCAACTCAGTGTCGTTCATGCAAGTTTCCTCCCGTGTGGGTTGGGCCTCAAAATCGTTCGAGTTGTTGGTGTCCAGAAATGGCTCCTCATCGCCATCCACTTGTGCATGCAGGGCAGGGGGACTTCATGGGCACCCTCATCGATTCGTTGCGATGAGGATTCTCCCCCGGTGGCCTTGGAGGACGACCGGGATCAACGGTGATTTTGCACACATGTTCATAAAAAAAACATTTCCAGTGGACGGGTTCTTAGAAAATGAACCGGTTTTTGGACGTGTCAAATTCACTTTGGACGGGTTCTAAAAATAACAACTTTTTTGATATTTTTTCCAAAAAAATAAATGGTACAAATATCAGTTACATTATGTCATATATGACATGTGAATATAAGCATAATGCAATCAAACCACTAATACCCAATCAAAAATATCAATAGTGAAGTGCTTGATTCACCTGCATACATTAATTCATCAACCACAAAATTTGGAACCTTTTTAACATAATGTCAAAGATTATAATTGAAGGTAAACTTAGCAATTGAATAAGAATTAGTATATATAAACATGTTCAAAATTTTAAAAATAAAGAGCTACTTACCCTTCAAAGAAGTGGATGAATTCTCCTATCCTTCATGTTTCTCCAAACAAGCATCATTGCATTCCAATTGATGTTTTCAACTGGAATGAAATGCGCATTAAAGCATCTAAAGTCTCTAACTTCAAACTAGTACGTAGATGACTTTTGATTAGGTTTTGTTTAGAAAAACCCCTCTCACATCATTTGAAGGCATAATTTGTCAAGATCCTATTGTTTCCAAGTGCAACTAGTCACATGTCGACATCTTTCGGTTTTTTTGTTTTTTGCTTTTTTTGTTTTTTTTACCAACATTGTAAGAGACTTATTTATACCTCTTGCGGGATGGGTATTTTCATTTTCAAACCGGTTTTGGGACGGGTTTTTTTTCTTTAACCTTTCCATGGACGGGTTGGTTTAGAAATTACCGGTTTTGGGACGGGTTGGTTTAGAAATTACCGGTTTTGGGACGGGTTGCAATTTTTTTTTGCCTTTCAATTCAAGGTTTTTGGACATGGATGGGCAAAAACTTTGTGAAAAATCAACCCTGACCGGAATCTCTCTACATAACATTACAACCAATTTAATTTGTTTATGCAGTTGTATGTGGCAGACGTTAAACCTCCCCCTACGAGCTTTTTGGAGGAGGTAGATACGGGTAGGGGCAACCCCCTTAGAAAGAAATTGAGATTTTGTGGACCCGACCGAAAATTTCAGCCGCCCTGCCCGACTTCGAAAAAAACCATTGCCCTTGCATTCTTGAAGGCCACTTATCCACAAATCCCATATTGAGTGCACTTGACCTTTAAGGTCCAAAATCCACACACACACACACACACACACACACACATATATATAGAGCTGACTTTTCAAAACTTTTACAAAGTTTGCACTTCCTCTTTTCAGAGGCCAAATCCTTCAACATCTTCTTCATTGCAATGCAAGGGTGGGTGGGTGGGATTTTCCACAAGACTCTTTCTATTTCCTTTGCCTCATCCTACTTGGTAACACAATAGCATTTTGCATAATAGAGTTGTTTGCAATCATGCTTATCTATGTGTTGTATGATCTGGACATTTTGTGTTAAACCCTACTTTGCTTTGCAAGAATATGTACCTTACTTAGGGTTTTTGCTATAAAATGGTATCCAACAACAAATGTTTGAGTTTGACTGCCACATACCTTGGAAGTTTAAATACCTATCTTCTTGTTTCACCACAAAGTACATATATCTAATCCACCACATGTATGGAGTAGTTACAATGGAAATGTTCCTAGTGACTTTAACCAATAGATATGCCTAAAATGTCATAATCACAATACATCATTGTATTGAAAGTGTGAAGGGCCTGCCTCACTTGTGCCCATGCAACCAACCAACAAACATTTGAGGATTAGTTACGTACACGAGGTAAATAACAGCAGGACCCAGTTGTTATCCATGTCACACACATTTACACAACATCGAACACATTGCAGTATTTCAAATTACAACACTCATTGCAAAAAGACATATGGGTGTTCAAACCTATTCTTTGGCCATGATTGGGTTACTTCCAAGTAGAATACTCCTCTTGGTGATTAGCCCTAGTTTCTCTCACTTTCCACATGTATCTACTATTCTAGTGAGTATGCACAGAGTCACCTCACCTCACGCTTGCATGAATGGTAAAAAAGGAAGCTCCTTTTATGGTTAGGGGTTTATATTGGAGTTCTTACCTATGGTAAGTTTTTCCAAACCCTATTTTTACCGTGGGTTAGAGACGTGGGTCACAGCTGTAACCATGGTAATTTTGCATCATTCATCTACATCCTTGTTACATAACAAGTATGGAAAGTATGACCATTTTTCATGTATGTATATTTAGGATCTTTTGAGCATATTGTCATCTATTTGTAAAGAAGACAATTGCTAGTTCATTAATGTGAAAGTTTATAATCAACAGTTTTAATATCATGGTATTGATCAAGAACTAGAGAGAGAGAGCGAGAGAGAGAGAGACATTTCTTGAGTCTATCAAAACTTACTTTCAAGCTTTGTTGCTTCTTAAAACATCCTCTTGTTATCTCACACCAAATTGCGTGTTTCATATCCTACAAAAAGTGGGTGCAAAGAGAAAAGTATCCAAATAACACATGTCTACCTTTCACCAACTACATTTAGAATATGCTATGGTGCTCCTACGGTGCTTTAGAAAAAACCATTATTGAATTTATTATTTATTTTCAAGTTTATATTTCAACAATAAATCATTCTATGAGATTCTTGCCTTTTTATTTATTGAAACAAATATTTTGATGACACTAATTCCTTAAAGTTCAACAAATCCCACATTAATATAACAAACATAGAAACTACCATGATATCACAAGAGTTTTAGCATGTGTCATCCTAGCCTATTGCTCCCATGCAAGTTTACTTCAAAATTCTTAATAGGTTTTCTAAATGTACACACTAGAGAAAAATAATACCTCTCCCTTATGTATAATACTATGTACACTAATGCCTCAAATAATACCCTTCTTACACTCACATTAGTTTGTACGTTGCGTGAAGTGTCCACCCTCCAGGGCACACCAACAACTAAATGCAACATGTGAGGCTCGTACGCCTGACACACATTGGTTGGATGTCTTTATTTTTTATAAGTTTAAAAATTCATTGTTTTATCGAAACCCTAGGCCTGTTGGTTGTTCACCCTTGTAGAATGAACAATACTTAGGTTGAGAACTATTCATTTCAGATGGGTGGCCCAACATAAGGGGAGAATAGGTCCAACTAGATTCTCAACACTAGGGATGCAACACCCTGGTGTTGCGTAATGTTATGGGTGTATGACAAAGGTGGTGTATAACTTTGAAAACTAAATATGGACAAAGGATGTCTTTCAACAAGTTGTAAAAGACGTTTTTGAAGCTCAAAATGCGGCATCAAAAAATATAGCCAACCCACTTCGGGTTGTTGTTTTGGCTTTTGGATGAGGGGGGTTGTTAAGTTGGAATATACTACTATAGTTGGCATGTGCAACCGTGGCCACCTAGTGTTGGTCATTGCACTATCAATTGTTACCACGCGGTGGATGTCCCAATAGTCACATAACATGCTTTTTGAGAGAGCCGAGATGTGTTATATAATCCAATATACATTCTAGAAAGGGTGAAGTGACAAAGGCACATGGATGTTGACATCTTCATTGTTTCAAGTTTCTAGAACCTTTGGCCGTCAACAATGACATGTTGAGTGGACGGTATAGGGACATTTGAATTACATTAAGTCATATGAAAGTAAATGTACACAAGGGGCCACTAGAGGTTTAGAGAAATTTTTGACAATAGATGTTAGTTTCATCCAATCCACGTTTTCCTTCATTGTTGTCATATCGTAATAGTCCTCAATGACTACCTTGTCCACCCTTGTTAGGGTTTGCATTTGGGTTCTAGGTTTTACAAATTGGAGGCTCTTGGAGCGCTCATGGGCTCCCTTGAGTTTTGTTTGTTTGGATTGTGGCTAAGTTATTGTGCTCTTGTCTTTGTTTGTTTGATGCAATCGTTGAGTTACATGCTATGGATGGAAAATGTTCAATGACTTTCTCATTGGAAGTGAAAGTGGATTTTATAAGTAATAAAGGTCTATTTAATTCATGATTTTTATTTTGTATATGTAATGGAGGCATTTATCACATTAAATTGAATAGCTTGGTATAAATACACAAGTCCATTTTCTAGCTTGCTGTTAGTATGTATACATTTGTTTTTTTGTGTGAACTTCTCGTATATAGGGGGTTTAATTTCACAGTGACCCACGCACATCATTTAAGTAACCAATGAAGAGTCCACCCTCATGCAATGTGCATTGGGAGTTGGCAACCCTTGTATTCAAATTCTCTAACAAGATTTCCCGGACCTGCGGCTAGGCTGCTAGCTATCCCCATTTGGAAAACGGAGCACCAAGCATGACCGAGTAATGCTTTGCCTTGTAAAAACCTACTAACCAACTTTTATTCGGCCTTTGAAGTGCTCTACATCAAAGACGTTATCATGTTACAAAATTTAGTTTAAAAAAAAGCAGCAAGTTGATTAACTTGATCATTTTTGCCATTATACAAGTCATAGTTTCAACCCATCAAACCACATATGAAACACTTTTGAGCAATAAAAGATATAGTTTTATTAAAGGACATAATTATAAAAGTTAGGTCATCTCTTCATATGTGTATTCATATCATACTAAATAGTTCATATTTGACTTGTGATGTGCCCCACAACTTTTAGGGGTTAATCTCCAAACGCTTATCTATATGCCGACCCTAGATGGTAATTGACCTAGATGCACTTAAAACCTATGTATTTCTAAAAAGTGATGGAGCCAACTAGGTAACCTTCAGTAGCTACCAAATATTATGTAGCATTGATATCACTAGAGAAGCATGTTGCAATTGGCCCAATAGTGGCCAGATAAAGTTTTCACTAAGATTCCCTCCCCTTAGCCATTAGCTAAAGCAATACTTTGAGGATCATGGCAATCTAGTGACAACGATGGCCTAAAGGGCTCGAAGCCAACCACCAGCCTGCAACAAGTCATGTACAACATCAAAATTGAAAATAAATGGGAGGATTTTGATGCGAGACAACACCCAATGCAAGTGAATATCGTCGCATTGTTCGATGGTGAATCCAGGAAGTGGTTGGTTGTTTGGGGGCATTCCCCAACCAACAAACGACATCGACCCTCCTCCCAATATGTTCTTTATCTCCTTCATGTTGTTCCTCCGTGTGTTACAAATCTTGCTCGGAATTGAAGCTTTTGTTGGTCAAGCTCTAGTCATTTTGTTGATTGTCAATGATTTGATGCATTCCTAGGCTTTGATTTTAAGACTTTTGAGGTTTCAACAAAGTCTAGGTGTCATTCTATTGGCAACTTGCACAAACACATATTAACTTGTCAAAATTTTGAGGCTCATGCTTGCTTTGGTGTCTTGGCCTCACATTGTTGCATTGCTTGAGGGCATTGAACTCTTGCATGAAACGTTTTCATGCATTGGTGACATCACGTTGTTCACTCAAACAAATGCCTGCTCAATTTTAGGACATATAAGATCTCCGTAAGGTCTAGAGCCAATTGCAGCCTATGATCATGTGTTGCATTTCTCCGCTCCGAATTGAAGCACTATGAGGTTTTGGCAAAGTCTAGGTGTCTTTTTGTTGGAGACTACCATGAATATATGATCACTACGTTGGTCATTGACAAACAAGATATTGTCCTCTTTGCAACTAAAAACAGCTGTGGTGTTTAAACATGACTTATTTCTCTTTAGAAGGAATGATTTGTTCCTACAAATGAACTTGTTTATATTCTTGCACTTCAATATGCCCCAAACAATTTCCAATCTATTAGTGACGTTCTCTTAAAATATGCATCGAAGAAGTTTGTGAAGGGCAACATCCTCCATGCACAATCACACATCGACATGAATTCCCATTATAACCCTAGACAAACTTTGAGATCCCATAGCTTGTCCCTTCTAAGATTACCGCGTCTTGAAAAACAAATCACGGCCTCATGTCTAACCCTCAACGAAGCATGACTACAAAGTAGACTTTCAACAAAAATATTCATCGATTTCAAGCGCATGGGTTTGGGTTGGCAATTAGGTTGCATATGGGTGATCAAAATCTCAAAATCTTATAGAGAAGAAGCATCGGGAGACCTCTTGAAGCCAACATCAAGAAAGGCATGTTTACCAAAATGTGGAAAATGCAAACAATACATTCATGCATGGAAGATTGAAAAAAATTAGTTGGTAACAAACATTGAAGCATTTACATAGACATGAAAGTACTTACAAATACAAATTAGTGACAATACTTAGTTCCAAAGTGATAGTATTTAACAAACAAATTATCCTAAAATTTCAAAATCAAAGATGTAAAAGGTCAAATTCCTATATCAAAGTTTTGTGAGACCCAATGTTTAACTTTAAAGAAAAGTATCAACCCAAGCCCACTTTTGTGACACTATCAAAGGGACCAAATGATATGGACACCTGGTGAAGATGCACCGAACCGAATTTCAAAAGTAATTAGCATGTATGGATATACCCAAAGCATCCGGGAACACATGGAATTGACTTGACAATCTCCTCCAGAACATAAGCAATAGTCTCAAAAAAAATCCAAGCTATCATCTAGGGGGAGGTAGAATCACTTCTTTCCTTTCTTTTGAACACGGTGAACTTTAGATCTTGGACAACTACCCAAATAATTTTAGTTAACTAGAATTTTTTTCAATGCATTTTACGGAACAACTATAGTTAACTAGAAAATTTTCAACATGATTTGAAGAAAAACTATAGTTAACTAGAAAAATTCCAAGTATTATTATATATTCGAAGAAGTTCGCCTCTTGATTTGCTTCAGTTGAGGGTCTTTAATATGCTCAGGCCATTGAGGATCATCAAGAAATGCCTTTATACGATCACTCACATTAGTTTTTCTATAGCATAGAAATCCATACGCACCCGGGCACAATATACATGGGTATTTCTCACTGACCGGTTTTGAACACACAAGCCCATTCAAATCAAACGCTAGGAGATAACTTACCAATGGCACACTAATCGAATTGGGAAGCAATCCACTTGACACTGCATGACAATATATAATAAAAAAAATCAGAATATGAATAAATCAACCTCCCTTGATACAACTACTTTTGTGAAGAATTGAACATCATGAGACCTCTTGGTCTATGTACATTACAATCCAACTCAATATTCATTAAAAAAATAACACTAAACGAACATTTTGGAGACATTTGCATGGTTGGTGTTTCATGTAGAATCGTTGCCTCTCTAGCACCATACTCAAAAGTCTTTTGTCTCATCTCCTTCGTGTTGCCATGAGATGACCTTGTGCTAAGACTCCGTGACTCGGAACTTTCCATGCCATCCAAACCCCCAACCGCTCGAGGCTTTAGTTATGGGGAGCATATGGTCGGAGGGGGGGGGGGTAGAATGAAAGGTAAGAGGTTCTTGCGCATTGGGAAATGGTGTGGTGTAATGGTTCCCAAAAATGAATCTTCTTCAAATTCACAATGGAGAAACTTAGTTGGACTAAGTTGATTAACATCCAACTCAAGTGACAAAGGTGGACATTGGGGCATAGAAAATGTTGTATTTCCATGTAGAAGATAGCTTTGCATTTTACCAACATCAAAACATTTTCTTCAAATGCTTGGCATCCTTATCCATGGTGATTGCTCTCGGGAATATTGCCAACACTTATACCATGACCTCAACCATTCAAGTAGGTGTCACAAATTTCTTAAGCTTAGGATGAGATGAGAAACCAACATTGATAAGCCCAAGCACTTAGCTTAAACAACCACTCTACACATGTTGATGTAGTCTAGATGGAGCAAAAGAAAAAGTGAACCCCCATTGGTGAATAATTTAGCTAAGCTTCATCTTCAAATACCTTTAGTAAGTTGCATTGACATGTATTTTATTGGTCCGATTATAGAAATTCAAATATAATTACTATATTTGGGGAATCACAATCAACCCAAACCTTTATAGTATTCATAAGTGTCGCAATATTGGTCCCTTTGTTTGATGGTTATATTTGGAAGTTCCATAGGTTGCTCACCATTCAAGAAATAATCATATGCTAGCCAAAAATCAAGAAGAGTTTGGTTTTTGAGAGTCCTTCCTCTCTTTCAGCCATGCGTATCATATTCCTCTCACAAGCTTCTGCATCATGCTCATGAAAGAGGCGTCAAATTTGTATTTCCTTGGCAACCTTTGCTCATTACGTCCATGGCTTGTAGCATTTCCCTTTGTGGGGATGTTCTTTACCAAATTTGGTCATGACCTCTTGCTTGAAGATCTTGTCATTTTTTGGTCACACGTATCAACTAGGTATATGAGAGATTTCACCTCTAGCTACACGACTTTGCAACACACCTTCATTGCAAGGATGAAGTGGCCAATCTCCTCAAGCATATCAATTGGAAGGCCTTCAATGTGGCTCACGTCATACTTCGTGAGAGGAGGTTATTTAGATGTGCATGAGAGTTCAATCCATTGCCCATCTGGATTAATTCCATCTACCCATGATTCAAACACCAATGTCCACATGACAAAAGTGTGGTATGAGCATATAACAAGTGGAAAACACTCTTTCATGTTGCACATGTCATGGAAGGTTATGGTCAATGCTAGTTTGAATTTCTACACAGGATTGAGAGCATCGGTAGACCGTATTTATATAACAAATGACATTGAGAGACTTCTTGAAGCACATCCCAAATGTCAACACATAAGTGTGCATATATTTGCATTGGGAGACCTCTCGAAACATACACATCGTAATAAAAATATATCATCAATGTATTCAAGGTCAATGAACTTACATTCCATTATGCTAAATGTGTACCACCCAACTTGGTTGGTTGTGGTAGGATGCACATGGAATCAAGTGCTAGGAAAGTCCCCCATTTAAGTACCGTAACACCATAGCAGGTTCGCTACCTGGCGAACGAATATTTAATTTTTTTGAAAAAATAAGGTTCGCCTCTCAAAAACTGAATTTCTCAATTTTTGTTTTTTAGCAAAAAAATAAGTAAAAATGACCCTAAATAGCTTAGAAATAGCAAAATATTTCAAAAACTAATTTATTCTATTTTCGTTTTTTTTCTTCAGAATTTTCTATTTTTTACGTTTTTTTATTTTTAGAATTATTTTAGGACGAACCTGCTATGGTACTACGGTATTAGTCCAACCTTAGGCAGCTTAACCTCATAATTCCCATGGGATCCATGTCAAGACCTTGGGTTTAAGCCACCCTATATTGGTGCCCATCGACTCAGTGTAGCCATTTCCATAACATTACTCAGTTGATGAGTCGTGTTTAGCTGCATATAAGTGTGCAAAAGTCATCATAGGTGTTGGATCAGTTAAGTCATCTACAGGTACATAAATTGCTTGAATTGAAGTTATAGATCCTTCTTCTCAATATAGGTGTTTTTGTTATGTATTGATATTTGTAGTATTGTTCCTCTTGGACTTCTTATGGCATGATATGGATATGCCTTGACTTCAAATTCAATCTGAAGCACTAGGATCCTGACATCCGGAGATTTTATTCTCGAATCTACAGCGGGGCCCATGAACACAACTCATCAGCTGAGTAACGTTATGTCTTGTTGTGCACTTCGGTTGTCGGTTTTCTAAGAGGACAATGTCAATGGGGAAACATGAAACATACCTCGATTGTATGGAGGTTATGGTCTAGCATCACCGATGCAATAAATGTGGTCATCCACAGTGAGTGGTGCATAAGTATCTAATGATAAACTTATATAACTTGTGGATGTGTGTGTTTTGCCTGCTGCTTACCGAACAACATAAGAAAAGGACCTCTACTCGGTCCTGAATGTTTGCCGATGGTTCAATCAACGAGTGTTCCTTGACCATAAAACAGTTGCTTTCTTTGTAAGCTAGGCATTTCGAAAGCAAAGGTGAGCTACTGTACTAGCATAGAGCCGAAGACCTAAAGATCACACCTTTATTAGGTATGTTCAATTACATACTGTAGATAGTCACATGGCAGTTTGTCAACAATAAGGGCCACTTCCCACACGAGCCAAGAGCCGTGACCATGGAATTGTGAGAGCCCGAAAGAAAGTGTCCAAAAGGCCGCCCCAACACACCGCCGAAATCATGCAGTGTGGTCACGGACCCTCAAGTGTAGTGTGAAGTCATATGTGACCGGGCCCTCAACCAAATGCTATTTCAATGAATTTCTATTCATGCGGGTCCTCACACGTGATAAAATAGAATAAACCAACGGTTGTGAGCGTTTGGAGTGCCATGGTCTCCTGGTTTTGTGTGAGGCCTACCTCCAAGAGGTGGTTTTGGAAAATAGTCCAAGTGACCATGAAACATGATCCATTCGATGCCATGTAGGGATCTATGTAGACTTTACATCCATCTTGCATTCACATACTCCGTTGGTCCCTCGAGCGTAGTGTGAAGCGAACTTGGACCGGCTCCGACTTTTCCACCAACGAGAGTGCTTGAAGTGTAATGGTCATGGGCTCTCAGTCTCGTGTGTGAAGTGGCCCTAAAACTAAGATTTCGTGTTGACATAGGCATATTATTATATGTTGCAAACTTTTTTCTTTCAAATTTCTACTTTATATAAAGAATCTTACATTTTCAAGAATATTTAAAACATTATACACTCTAACCTTCCTAATATCACATCTATCACAACCAAAGTGCACGTGATATTAAAGAGGTATGTAGTGTCAACATGGATGCATGATAACAAAAAATTAGTCTAGCATGTGACATTATGGAACAACACAAAGTCGACACTGCAATAATGACAATAATGAGAACGATGACAACGTGATGCGTGCGAGTGACCGGTTTTAAATATTTGGTGGATTATTTTATTGTCAAAATTGTGATATATGGGAGGGAATGCGACAACAAGGAGGAAGATTTAAACTGAGCACATCCGTTCCCTAGGGTTTTGGGATATAAGAGAGGGAGTGCCATTACAAAGAGTGTACATCACATTGAAACTATCCTCGAACCACCGTTCTTTGCAAACCTAAATCTTGAAGTTTAGTTGCCGTCAACTTAACAATCACACCTTTATGTATATACATTTCTAGATTCCCAAGTTGAAATCATATTGGATGGAATGGATCGTGTAGAGAAATCGCCTAACTTATACCATCATAACACAAAAACATTCTAACAACTTGGTTCATTTTCTAACTGCATGCACTTGGTACACGCTAGATTCCATAGTATTCAACTAAGGTGGAGTTTCTTCCCTTTACTATAGGGCCATTTGGGTACGGGTATTTTCAAGGTGAAATTATAATCTTGATACTCACAAGGTTAATGTACCATGCAATGTCCTTAACACTTAGGCCAATTTACACTCGTGTCGATATGGTGTTGACCTAAGTATCGAGTATGATATAAAAACATCCTTCGGTCTTATGACGTCAATTGGGTAGCATTCTTTGCAAATTTGATAACAATCGGGCATGTTCAAGCACATCGTTGCACTTACCCGAAACAAGATCCCATTTTTACGCACGGATTGCTTCACTACACTAAATAGGATGTTTAGTGTTTGTTACACTAAATATGAATAACCCTATGAAAGTAAGTAACATTAAATGTAAACTCAAACACTAAATATCAAGTATGGTAATATGTGGAAGTTATATGTTTGAATTTAGTGTTGGTAAGGATATTAAAAAGAGAGGATATAATAAGGGAGGTGATAGTAGGGAAGGCAACGGCACATTTATGTCTAACACTAATTATCAAATAATTAAAATTTAGTGTTGAGCATGGTAGGGTTGGTAACAACACTAAATATAATCAAACACTAAATATTTTATATAGTGTAGTAAAAAACATGTGAAACAACCACTACACTAAATGTTGTATTTAGTGTCATCGATTCTATTTGTCTTGCTTGATTCTATTTGTTATTTGTCATTCCTTGTAAAAAAAATCCGGGCATTATAGATCTACAATGTTGCATTGCTATCGCTTACTAGGTGACTTTTTAATCCAGATTTCATCATCCATGATAGTGTTTGTCACTTATTCAAGAGAAGTGTCATTAGAAAAGTTACTAGAATGACATAAGATACCATATGACACTAAATACAACAATTAGTGTGGTTCTCTTTTAGTATATGGTTACAAAATATATGGATGTGGATTTTAAACCTATTGTCTTCGTACATCAAAACCGGTATATTGGAAAAGAACTACATTGATTATGGTGTTTACTGTGGCCCACTCTATTGAGCTAAAAACCTTTGGGGATAATAATGCTCACTATGTGTAACATTAGAGGTCCATGTTGTGAGTTGCAAAATTTATATTGGATTGAAAATAGTGTGCATTTGAGAGGCTTCCAACTCATGGTAATCCATTCATATTTTGGGGAGAGATTGATGTGGAAAAAAAATTCCCTCGACTCATATAAAAAATATCTCATAAACAACTTTACGAATTGTGAAAATTTAGTTCAAGCACATTACAAGCACACATACTTGACATACTCTTCATTTCTAAGTGACGAGTGTAACTAAGGTTGTAGGTTATTTTCTTGCGTGATGATGCATACTATGGACCATGCTATAGAACTACTCATGGTAAGTCACACTATGCATACGCCCACATTATTTTCCATAATCAATGTAGTGGTAGAGAATTAAACAAATTTTGATAAATATTGTGGTCCATAGTATTGAGCTTATTTCCACATTAAAAACATTGGGGGTTATAATGTGGGCTCGGATTGTATACTGACCACATTATTTAACATCAGAGGTCCACATTGTAGGTCATAATTCTGCTATTGGATTGAAAGTAATGTGCATTTGAAAGACTTTCAACCTTCATGAAGGAGGCACTGATATATCACATGAGTTTGACAAAGGCAACTAGGGCTACACACTAAATTCATGTGTAATGGTGTATATTGTGGACCACACTAGAGGCGGTACGTCACACTATACATTTACCCACGTTATTTATCATACTTAGTGTAGTAGAAGTCTATAATTATATTGATTACGATAGTTAACATGCACCACAATATTGAGCTTGTTTGCACACTAAAAACACTATGAATATTGATGTGGGCATGCACTATGTACCAACCCACAATAATTAGCATCCCATGTCCACGTTGTAAATACAAGTTATTCTATTGGATTGAAAATAATGTGCATTTGAACATCTTCCAACTTAGGGGAAGGAGGTGGGTACATCACATGGACATGACAAGTGTGACTAGAGTTGGACACCTTATCTTGCATGATGGTGTATAATGTGAGGCTGCCCATGGTAAGTCACACTATACATCCGCCTGCCTACACTATTTACCATCCCACAATAATAAATTTTGCATGTTTGTGTTACAAAACACAATATTTCTATTGCACTGAAAATGGTACACATTTGAAAATCTTCCAACCTAAGAGAAGGTGGGGGGGGTATATCATGGGGATATGACAGATGTAATGCAAGGTTGCACAATATTAACTTGCATCATGATGGTGTATAATGTGAGGCTACCCTAGGTAAGTCACATTATACATATGCCCACCCATACTATTTACCATAATCATTGTAGAGGGAAGACCACATGATCCCCGTAGTGCTTGGATCACAATATTGAACATATTGCTACACTAAAAACATTACAAATTATAATGTGAGTGGGCACCATTTACCAACCCACAATAACTTACATCACATGTCCACATTATAACATACAATATTTCTATTGAATTGAAAACATTGTGCATTCAAAAGTCTTCCAACCTAGGACACGGAAGTGAACTAAGATTTAAGTATATTTGAATTTATGCATGAGTATATATTGGCGGTAAGTTGGACATTTCCAACTTACCACCAATATGATGTACACTAAATTGCAAAACTACACAAATATGGTGGTTGGTGAACATGAAATACAAACTTCGAAGTTGTGGCTGTTGTGTTGTTGCTTTTGTGGTTGTCATTTGATGTTTTTGTCCCCACAAGTGCTCACCCCTTGTTATTTTTGGACAAGTGGTTTGTCCAAATATACTTAAATGTCAATTAGTGAACATATCATCATGTGAGAGAGAGAGAGAATTGTCGCATATAAACATACCTCTCACGATCCATCCAACATAAAGACTTACCCCCTATATAGGTTGGTTGCCAATAAATCTCAAATGACTTGGACTAGACTAATTTGGTGTCTCTAAAGCAAGTTATGGCATTAAATCAACAACTTCCGACTATAAGTATACTATTCAGGGGTTTTATATTAATTGGATGAGAAGTATGCTCATATGTGATAATTTCGTCTCTCCCACCAGCACATGACAAGTATAACTAGAGTTGCACATTGTTCTCTTGCACGATGCTGTATAATGTGAGACTACACAAAGTAAGTCACATTATACACCCGCCCAAGCACCCACACTACTTACCCATATTCATTGTAGAGGTAAGGCCACGTGATCCCCATAAGCTTCGTGCCTCGACACGATCATCCAACCGACCGTAGAATGGACCCAGTGGACGAAAAGGAGAAGTTGTTGGAAGTTGGAGTGACACCTCGGCTTGTCCAAGTTGGAGTCGGAAGGCGGTGAACTTGTGCGAAAATGCATAGTTTATTGAGTGGTGAGCTATTTATTGGAGACTTACTTGAGGTTGGGGTTCAAACTGCGCCCGGTGGGAGGCCCCCAGTGTGAATATAAAAGGATTGCCCTAGATTCCAGAGCGCAGGGCAATTGGCTATGAAGTGCCTGGCAAATACCCTTCAAGGCCACTGAGAATCATTGCAGTGCCATTTGTACAACTCAAAAAACCTTTTATATTGCTTACTTACATGCACTCTTCCTTCCTATTCTCCATTGCTCTTCTCTTTCTCTGCTCTTCAAGCTTCCCATTGCAGCTCTGCTCAATTCCTGCTCACCGGTATCGTACTCTCCTTGGGTCCATTCACATTTTCAAGTAAATTTTTCATGTAGGTTATGGTTCAGTTTTTAGGGAGGTAGAGAGTGATGATATGTTTGGCATGGGGAGGGAGGGAGGGAGAGAGGGAGAGAGAGAGAGATTTTTGGGGATTGGCGGTGCTAGGATGAGCGTTAGGATGAGGAATTAGGGGTTTTTTTCGTTCCCAATTTGGGTTTGGATTGAGTGAGGAGGAGGGTGGAGAGTGGTCGTTCTGAGGTTTAGAGATTTGGTTTGGGGTTGGAGTATTGGGAAGGTGATGTGTACAAGGGTTAGGATCAAGGGTTGTTTTTTTTGGGTTTGTTTTGAATTTGGTTGTGAGGAAGATGGTGAAGAGTGATGATGGTGAGTTGGCATGGTGAGAGATGGTTTTGATGGTGGTACAGTACAGAGGACGGAGTTTTTCTGGGAGGTGAGTTGGTGCAAGGATTGGGATTAGGATTAGGAGTTGGAGTAGGAATAAGATGTGTTCTCCTTGAAAATTTGGGTTCAGATTGCAGTGAGGAGGAGGAGGGTGGGATAGTTGTGATGGTGAGGTAGAGAGATTTCTGGGTTTGTGACATGAAATTTTTGTGTCGGTGTTTTTTTCGAAGTGTGTGTGGCGTCATCAGAATTACGATAAGGAGGGTTAGGTAGGAAGATAGAAGGGATGTGGCATTCAGTTTTGTTCAGATTGTAGTGAGGAAAGGGAAAAGGGTGGAGAGTGGTCATGGTGAGAGGTACGGAGTTTTGGGTCGGTGGCAAGCTGTAGATGTTGAATTTTGGGGGCAGCGACTTAAGAAGTGATTTTCTTCTTCTCAAGTTTGGTTCTGGTTCAGTGAGGAGGAGGAGGGTGGAGAGTAGGTCACTGTGAGCTACAGATTATTTTTATTTAATTTAATTTTTTTGAATGTTTGTTGATGTCAAACGGCAGAAACTGGAAAGTCATGGAAGGGGACTAGTACCAGGATTTGTTTGGTTTTCAATAGTGGATGAGATTAGAGAAGGAAAGGTTGAAGAGTGATTGATGTGTTTGGCTTTGTGAGTCATAGTGAGGTATAGAGTTTAATTTATTTTTTTGGGTTGTGAGCGGTGCTAGCGGGAGATTCAAGTGTTAAGGTCTTTTTTGGGGGTTACACATTGTGTTGATAGTGATTTTTGCAAATGGCCACAACATGTGCAGTTGAGTAAAGTTGAGGCATGGGCCTCATTCTGCAATGCCCAGGGATTTAGACTAGAGATAAGGGAATTGCTTTTGTGATCTGATGCCTTGATCATGCTTTCAAATGCACATGTTTCAGGGTTTACTGGTAAGGTTATTGCGAGTCACATCCAAATAACGGTCAAAAATTTGTTGAATTTCATAAGTTTATTGCTGTACAGATAATAAACTGTGTAACAAGAGCATGTGCCCTAGATTATTTTATTTGTCTTTCTGAGGAGGTCTCTGGATGGTGAGGATATAGAAATTAGTGGAAAACTTGTCGAAAAATCTGATGAATTTAACGTTCTATGAACTTTTACTAATAAAAGGCCTGAATTTCACACTGACTTTGCTGTGTAGGAATTCATATGATGTGTTTCTGATGCAGTGTAGGTTTTTTGACGCAATCCTTTAAAGCTGGCCCTCTTCAGGACAAGGTTTCGCTCCATTCAGCATGGTATCCACTTCAACCTTTCTTTCATGTTGTTGTTACAAGAGCATAAGGACAGTCCTCGAACGAGTTTGTCATTTTCCTGGTCACTCACAAGTTGCTGGGATTGGGAATCTTATCGTGAGTGGTAACTTAGAGCAGTTTGTGGGTGGTGGTATTAGAGTTATCCTTCAACATAATGGAATTTTTTGTCGGGAGTTGGTCCTCTATGATTTCCCATTGGTTGTTTTTGCATACAATATCAAGAATTTCTTTCCACATGTGGTGGTGCATGCTTGGAGGCCATGTTTGAATTTGAATGAGAGCAACCTATTTCGGCTCATTGAGGTCCAAACTCATTTTAGGACCTTGTTGGCATGCCAGAGTGAGTTTGAGCCTGAATGAACTGATATAGAATGTTCTTTGTTCAAACCTCCACACTCCATACCTACCTCCAAGTATGCACCAGAACTTACTGAATGTGGAAGGTGTTGTATGCAAAACAACCAACTCCTGACCAAAAATCATGTTGAGTCAGGAGATAACTATTGTCTTTCACTTGACCTTGGATGAAATCTTTTGAGTCATCCTTTGCACTAGAGGTGTGCGGTCGATAAATAGGGTGGGTTTCCATCCATTAGGATCCGGGTCCAAGACACCCCTTAATGGACCTTGCTTTTGGACTCACGATTGGACCCCAAGCATGAAAATTGGTTTCTCAATCTAGGAGGAGTATTCTCTTGAGTGGGGACTGACCGGGGACTGACGAGATTTGACATGAAAGTGATGCCACCTCATCTTTTCATACCTTGGACCCGGACTCTATTGTAAACTTTTTGGGTTCAAAATTTTGCTCTCAACCATTAGGATGCTTGATTTTGGAGTTTCTTTGGTCTTAAATGCTAGTGTAAACCCACCCTTATTGGTTCATGGTTGGAATGGCAGGTGGGTGTCGAACCCGGAGAAGTGGAAGCAAGTAGATACCAAGAATATCGGCCTGAGTATCGGTCTGGAGGCTTTACAGTTTGTGGAATCAGGGACACTTTGGAAGATGCGCTCGTATGTATAGACGATCTTGAGGAACATTTGGGGTCGCGCGGCGCCTTTTATGGGGTATGTGGACAATGTATCACCCAGTGTTGGTCTGGGATCGTCTTTTTTTGATACCATTCAGGTATCTATAATGAGAATTTCACATTTACCAGTAGGGTATGGGTATTTGATGGTGTTTTTATTTTCGATACCATTTGGGTCTATATACCATCCAAGAACCTTCATACGTAGGCAAAATCACCTTAGCATCAATATGGTTTAGAATGGTGCTGACCCTAATAATAACTCGAATATACAAAGATTCTCTCACCTTGACATACCACCAAATATCAATATTTGACCGGTATTACAAATTTTTAAACCCATGGGTAGGTTCTTTGATACCATTATTGATGTTGATTATTGATACCATGCATTCACCCATATACTGGTCTAACAGTGGTGTCAACCCATTTTAAGAGCTGTTCAGATTTTAGGTTGGTTCAATATATTAGGTGCTGTTCCATTCAATGTTTGTGTACATGATTTGTTGGCTCTGTCAATAGGGAAGAGATGACATATCCATTTATCCATGTATGAATTGTTATGAAATTTTTATGAAATTGTTTCAATACAAAGTTGATTTTGTGCCATGTTTAGGGGGTAAAGTTTCTTGACACCTACTGAGGCAAAGGTATGGTGAAAATGCTGATTACTATGTAGAGCCTGGGGATTACTATTTAAAGCCAAATTAACTTCTAAATTGGTTTGAGTTTAAATGGGGATGAATTAACCACAAACCTGTAGGGGGTAGGTTTTTTACTGCCCTCCCTTGGTAGGTGTTGTAAACCGAAGTCCTCTTTGGGATTTATGGTATGGCTATTTTTGGCAGAGCCATTACGTGATAAGTTGCTTGTTTTTGTATATTTTTGTATGTTTTTGTAAATGTAAGAGTCATCATCAAAATTGCAAGATGCTGCAAGTTTTGAAGATTCCATTCTACATTTATTTCTCTTAGACTAACTTGAACATAAGGAGGTGTAGAAAAGTACAGAAGCAGAAGTTCTGGTCAGAATTGAAATGTCCAAAGAAATAGCAGGATGCACTTTTTCACTTGCCGTCATGGTCATGTCCCAAGGTCACCTGTGGGAAGTGAAAAATTGGAAAGCTCTTCTCCGAGAGAAATGCTGGACAGACAAATGGACATGTAACTTCATTTTGAGAAGGCAGACTGAGGGCTTAGAAAATCAATGGAGTTATAAAGTGGACATTCTAATCTGAAACAGAATGTTTTGAAAAGTTTTCATGGATATA
This sequence comes from Polytrichum formosum, assembly GCA_964035585.1. NCBI lineage: Eukaryota > Viridiplantae > Streptophyta > Polytrichopsida > Polytrichales > Polytrichaceae > Polytrichum > Polytrichum formosum. The sequence continues at coordinate 32,471,385 of OZ037935.1, read as the reverse complement.
TCAAATCATTGCAACATTAGAGTTATGTGTAAAGTCTCTCAAAGAGGACAAAACCGTGGGTTTGATCCTTCTTGAGAGTATTTTCTATTAACAGCTTGTTAGCTCATCGTGTGTCGGAGCCTATTTTGAAAGTTGGTTGAAACTCTTTGGATCTTCTCTTGCCATCCCAAAACAATTGATCTGAAATAGGGTTTGCCATGAGACCTGCCACCCTATATCCTGGATCGGCTTATCCAAGGCTAGCTTGGCCCACCCATTCTAGTATGAGAAGCTAGAAAGCTGGTTTTTAATAGCCCGACACCATTCTTTGAGCATGGTAACTTCAACATAAATTAAACTTTGGGTGTCGTTATGCATAAGCTCTCAAACACGCATTTTAGCCAACTCGCAGGGAGTTTGGTGCCAAGACTTCACACATAACTCTAATGAACTGACACTTTTTAATGTGGATCTGGCCTTAGGTCTTTGACGGGCATGATGGAAGTGCAGCAGCCTTGTATGCAAAAGAACGATTGCTGCCGCTCATACTTCAAGATGCGCAATTTCCTGCATCAGCAGAGGCCGCTGTGAAGAATGAGTATTTAAGACTTGACATGGAGTTTTTAGAAGCCTGCAAACAGGATAACAGTCTTTATTCTGGCACCACGGCTCTCATAGCTCTTTTGCAGGCAAGGTGAGTTCACATTTTATTTTCAATGTTCTACTTGTCACTAATGCACCATACACATGGCTTTCTCTGTACAGGAGATTTTTCAAAAGGAAAAAAATAAAAATAAAAATCTCTTGTGTTTGTGGTTGAATGTTTTGCACACCTTCATCAAACATTACAAAACTGCACACATAGGTATGAAAAAGTAAGGTTTTGGTTACCCAGCTTCAATGACACTGGTTATGGTAAATACTGTGGGCCACACTGTTGAGCTTACTTCCACATTAAAAACATTGGGGATAGTACTGTGGGTGCACACTATTTATCAACCTACAATATTGATCATCAGGTCCATGTTATAGGTCACCATATCTATTAAATTGAATATAGTGTGTAATGTACTTCTATCTATTCAACAAGTGGTTTTCTCTCATCGAAGTGGGCACTTATCTAGTGCTCAAAGGTGGTGCTCAAAGGCAAAAATATCATGTAGATCCATTAAAAGGCTGAAATGACATCATACTTCATGATTACTGTTGTAATAAGTACATGATTTTCTTATATTATGCTACTATGAAGAAAATAGTCACAAAAAATAATGCATGTATAATAAGATAATTCCATTACTGTTCTCCCTCTTTAGTATGACATGTTTGGGAAACACACAAAAGTCATATTATCGAGGTGTCGTCTTCTCATTAATATGATAAATGGTGTAAAGTTGTTGTATTATTGAGGGAATACGAAAACATAAGTAATATGAGCTTAAAAATACATACAACAAGTTTAAGCAATATAGATGGTATGAAATAATAACTTGTAACTCCAAACAAATACAAATATTCTCAAGAACTCTTGAAATAGGAGTACAAAGATTTCTGGTGTTGCCTACCCAAGTTAGCAACTGTCATCTTATCTAAATTCCCTACTAACTTTTGAAAACTAATAATTTCATTAAGACCAAAATATAAAGAGTTCTTGAATAAGAAACTAGACAACTAGAAGATTGAATTGGAGGATGCAAGAATGCAAGAGAGTGCACAAGATACTGGTGATGCTATATCACCCGTGTACAAGGCAACATACTAGGTAGGAGGCCACTCTAATTCTCATTAAGTTCCCAATGATAAATGAAGTTCCCAAGTAGTTCCCAAGTGAAAATGGATGTATTTTAAATGTACATAACATAGATGAAAGGAATTTTAGCATTAACTACCTCTTTAACATGACAAAACGGGGATTCTAAATGTCGCATTATCGAGTGTCGTAGTCGTATAAAAGAGGGAGTTTTGAACTAAAAGTTTGGTCTCGCAAAAATGTGTCGTAATATCAAGGGTGTTGTATAAACAAGTGTCGTATTAACGAGGTTAGACTGTATATTCCACTAGGTATTATTTACCATAATAATAAAATAATACACCACCCTTTGGAAATTTGTGATGCACCACCAAAACCTACTTTCAAGAAACAGCTCCAGGAGCTTCAAAAGATGACATCTCCTTCAAATCTTGCTTGTTTTCCATAAGCAAATAGTCGATCTTGTAGATACCAAGATCACCTCCTAACTCTTGGCCATTTGGGTGCATTGACCATTTTAAGATCAACAGCTCTTCTTGTCTTCTCGATCTGATGTCGGATGTTTTCTCCCATGATTCTTGGACTTAGGAAATTATAGTCTCTTTGGATTTGCATTCTCAAAAGCTTTCTTTCGATTCCTTACTCACCACTAGAAGTGTAAGAATGAGAACATAGTTGTTAAGAATTCAACTGTAACTAAGGCGGCCACACCTCACATCTGCCCATACTCATACCATAGTCATTGGAGACACTTGGGGATTTTTTTGGGGGGAGTTTTGTTTGTTGGGTTTTGCAAAAGTTGCAGATTCAGTATAGAGTTAACTTCATGGTTTGATTAGAGTCTTGATGAGGGACAAATGTTTTTGGAGGATGCCTTTCCAACAGCTTTTTGAATATTGCAGGAACTTGCTAGTGGCAAATGCGGGTGACTGTCGTGCAGTATTATGCCGAAAGGGAAAAGCGATCCCTATGTCTGTAGACCACGACCCAAGATTACTGGGTGAAAAATTACGGATTGAATCAGCTCATGGTTTTGTAACGAGTGACGGGTACGTGAACGGACAATTGACAGTTGCGCGAGCAATTGGCGACTGGCATATGCCGGGCTTGAAGGAGCGAGATGGTACAGGACCGGTAATTGCCGAGCCAGAAATTCAAACCTTGGTGCTCTCGGAAGACGATGAATTTCTCGTCATGGGGTGTGATGGATTTTGGGATGTTTTCACGAACGAAGCGGCCATCTCGTTTGCGAGGAGGCACTTGCAACAACACAACGACCCTGAATTGTGTGCAGAAGAGTTGGTAAATGAAGCTTTGAGACGGAATTCACAAGACAATGTTACTGTGATCACCATTTCTTTTCGAGCCGACCCTCCTCCTTCCCTTGTTGTCATAGATGCAAGATCGACGACACGAAGTTTGCGTCGAGAAAGTATAGCATCCCTACAAAACGACCTTGATATTGCGCAGGCGTCGACTGTAGAGCGTAGGTTCCACTTTGAGTAGTTTTTTAATTTCCTGGATGTGCTCACAAAACTGCACTTTATTTTTTAAGGTTAGGCCAGGGGGATATAGACAGAAAAAAATTTAATGGATGACCTCATAGCTGTGCTGCCTGCAGTCCATTGCTGTACAAATTTTAAACTCAAAAGCATATGTGTGGATGTGGGAGGGTTAATACCCCGGACATCCATCAACAACATCCATTAGAATTGAGGGTAGAAGTAGAACATTTGTTTTCCTTTGGTAGTGTCGATCGAAAACGGAAAAGCTTTTAGACTCTGAGCTGTCATTGAGGGACAATTGTGGGCCCTGTCCAGCCCAATTGACTGCAGATTTGGTGTCCCCCATTCATTCAAGCAAATGGGTAATGGGAACCATTTTTTTTTCTTCTCCTAGTGTAGGGGTTATGTCCTGCAAGACCTCATTGCACCACATTGCAAATGTTGACAGTTTTGGCTAACAGAAACCAAGGTGTTGAATTTTACTTCCATTTCTTTCTAAGGTATGTGGGTGTTATTTAGTTAATTTTTCATGTTATCCAACTTTTACTGATTAGATTTACACAATGAAACTTGTGCTGCGTTAGCAAATCTACAATGAAGCATCAGCAAAATTCAGATTGAAAATCGAACCTCCCTTGATTTAGTTATGGTTATAAGAACTGCATGTTTATTGATTCTATTAAGTAAATACATACATTGCCCCAATTGTTTTAATATTGAGTGTGGAGTAGTTAATAAAATCTGAAGACGAAGTCCAATCTCTTTTAAACGTGTCTGATGTTTTTTTTAATCCTCACTGAGCCACACACCAATCAAATGTAGGGGTCTAATTAAGAAAAGTAACCAGATAACACCCACATATCTCAGTCTTCCAGAAGATTGTGAGATGATTTCTCTATGTGAGGTTTGAAATAGATGGCTTCCTGTCACTAAGTGACATACCCTTGATATCAATATCACATTTTTGATACCAGGAAGACAGTTCACAAAACCATGGTAGAAACTTCCTTCTTTCCAACTTAGACCAGGCTAGCCTTTGGCCATAATTGCGCTTCCCTAGTTAGATGATTCCATTTCCACTTCGATCTACCAAGGTTCAATTGAGGAGATGTCTCCGGATTACTTGAGAATTTGCATTGGAATCTAAATAGGCTACTTAAGGATGACAGCAGATCTATCTATCTATCTATCTCTCTATGTCACTGCAACCAATATTGATTTCAATGAGGACTAATATCAACATTGTGCATGAAGTGGCAGAATTTCAGAGACATTTCTAAAAAGGGACAGCCTGGAATCACAGTAATTGAAATTTCACTGCATTATAAATTGCAAATATGGTTAGTATATACACTTCTGGTCAATACATCCATGTGCCATTGGATTTGATTACATAACTGTAAAGGCTACCACCTAGATCAGTACACTGTTTTTTGCATTTAGTGTTGTGTGGCATTTAATGTTGTTACTATTCATTTACCTGCAACATTCTTGACCAACCACTTGACAAATAGTGTTCAAGTAGTGGTGGTAGAGATGGTGGTGGTGCAACCATGCGGCAACAAAACACAACATAAAAAATATTATAACACTAATTGTGGAGATGTAAACATTAAGGGCGTCACTGGCATTTAGTGTTGTGGTTCGTAATTACTGTTAACAACACTAAATGCAAAAAACAGTGTACTGCTACTCTCACAATTTACTCACTCACCTATCTCGGCTGCCAAGGCATAATAAAATGATGAATGATTGCACTACCTGCATAATATAATATGAACAGGAAAGTTACGAATGGAACTACTTTGTATTTGTTGGCTCATCAGAGAGCTGCTGCTTTCGAAGATTCCAATGCAACCCCTCGCGAACACTCCGAAGGAAGTCGGTGGTTGATTCTTGGTCACATGCAGATGGAACAGGCCAAGCTGACATGTGACAAATCAGGGCATCCCCCGCGCTTAGCTGTTGCCTATCCTTTCCGTCAAAACTCGCCCACGCCTGTCCTCTGCTGTTTATAGGCACCTGCAATTGCGATACAATGACATGCATCAAAGGAGATCGAATAATTTCTGGTTATCCCTTCAAATTAAATAAAGTCTTGAGCTCACTACTTGAATGTGGACAGAGTTACAATAGTGGCAGGGGTTCATTTATGATTTTAAGATGTGGACCTTGTTCTATCATATACAAATCCAACAGCTAACCACATTGGCACTAAGGTAGATGTGCCTAAATCAAACACAACAATAATCTGGACACCTATATTTGAGTGGTATGTGGTTAGGTGTGGATCTAAGAACTAGCACCAAAAGACGTGTTTAAAATAGGTTGGACTACGTGCTCAAAAAAGTGTTAACCATTCTAGGCTCAATAGTCAACATGATTACGGGGACCTACATGACCACTTAAATGAGCACGAGAAACTACACTTAATGATGAATAAAATATTCATGAGCTCCAAAAATTATGAGGCAAATGGCTACAGACACTAATCATCTTATACTAATTGCATGTTTCATATCCTACAAAAAGTGGGTGCAAAGAGAAAAGCATCCATCTAAGGTACAACTACCTTAATCATTCACCTACACACTACATGGTTAGGGGCACTTCACACTAGAGCTTGAGAGCCCATGACCATTGAAATCTATAATCTCTCATTGGTAGAAAAGGTCGAGACTCTCCCACTTCCCTTGACAGTAGAGTTTGAGGGCCTAAGGGACCAATTTTCTTTTGAATGGATGAACAAACCTATATGAACTCCTACATGGCATGCAATGGATAATGATGTTTCAAGGTCTACCGGATTTTGCGTTGAGCTCACCTCGAAACATAAAACCATAAAACCATGACACTTCAAAATCTCACAACCATTGATTTATTATAATTTATTGTGTAGAAGGGCCATATGATTAAGATGGTGATGAAATACTATTCGGTTGAGGCTCAGTCACATGTGACTTTACACTACACTTGAAAGCCCATGACCACACATAATTCAATGTCAATATTACATGACACAACCTTTGGATGAGTTTCAAGGGCCCTCACAAATTCATGGTCACAGCCCTTGGCCATAGTGTAAAGTGGCTCTTAGTACTACATTCCAATGGACAAATTTCTATATAAGCATAGCACCATCATTCAGAGAGAGTGCATTATGGAAGTTGAGAACATACCTGGACTCTAATAGTGACATACTCGGGCAAAATAAGTGGTCTAAAGGATAAAGAATGAGGACAAATTGGAGTAAACAAGATGCCTGGAACCTGCAAGTGGAACAATACAATGGCATGAAACACAGCACACCAAGGTTTCAGAACTTGAGAAAAGATTTGAGAACATAGACTTCCAATTTGAAAGAAAAACAAGAACTGATTGTCAGGGAATTGCAGAGGGCCTAATAGGTAGACTCTTAGTGTGAGTTGAAAATTAGCATGGAAAAGTAATTAACATGGGCCACTTGAATTGTCTAGTTGGATTGGAAATAACATGGGTCCAAGACCGCAAGTCTTCCCCTCAGTCTTCCTTGACACTTGTGACCACCACCTTACATTAAATTAACTAGTCACCTTACATCAAATGTAGCATAAAATAAATATTCACCCACATCAATTTTCTGGATAAACAATTAATATGGCCCATGCTAATTTTAAACTAGAGGTTTGGTGTGGGTTGACAATTAATGTGGTCCACATTAATTCTCATAATGAGATTTAGTGTGGGCTCTAGAGAATTGCTGTGGCCCACTCTTATAGGACTATTTAAGAGTACTTCCAGAGAACTAAACAAGATAGACCACTGTAATATTCTATCACCTGTCTGACATACATATCAATTGGAAAAGCCATCTCAAGTTTGAGCATCGATCTAGACCTCAATATATGTGTGGCCTAAACTCTGATTAATGAACATGATTAGAGCTTACCTGAGGGTGAACCATTGAGCCCCCAGCTGCCAAAGAATATGCAGTACTTCCTGAAGGAGTTGAGAGTATAAGGCCGTCTCCTTGTACAGAAGTGACAAAGAGATTGTCACAGTAGCATTCGAGGTTTGTGAGAAATGATGACATCCCACGATCAATGGAAACCTCGTTTAGCACTAAATGGCTTTCTGGGTGACAAGGATCTTCGCCTTCCTTTACGTTGTCTGGGTTACGAACAATCTGACAATTTAGTCGGTGACGAAGAGTAATATATACAGGCCCCTTTATTATTGTTTCCAGGCGCTCTTTATAGTGGTCACTCTCTGCCGAAATCGCAGGTTAAGGATAACTTGAAATACACAAGTGAAAAGATTAATAAGATTGATAGTGCAAAGATAACATATTAGAAAACTGTGTGTTGCATGAAATACATTCCAAGCAACCTAAATGTAGACAGTTTATGCCCTTGTCTGTTTAAACTTCTAGAAAATACAACAAGGCACTCTAGAAGTTACAACTTCAAGCAACAAGAGAATGTAAATAATTACATTAAGAGACAATAGTAAATGAGTTTAAAAGAGAAATATACACTGCAGGATACGGAATGGGGTCATAAAGCCAAGGGAGCCCATTGAAAACGACACCACAGGTGGCACGGGGCCCTTGAAAATATTTGCTGCCTGCATAAAAATACCAGAGTTTGAATGGTGAATTATCTTGAATAGTGAATTATCTAGACTGGCGAATTATCTCTTGCCTTATAGGTACAATATAGTATTTTATGTGCAGAGGAAAAAGCATCCGACAGAAATATATCTGCGACAAATGAGCATTTTTCTATGTTGACTGAGATTGACGCATAGAAAAATCTGTGACAGTTTGCAAGTCTACCATAAAATAGGTCCTTTTGATGGTTTGAAATCATTATCTTTGAGAACAAAGACTAAAGGCATTCTGAGTCACGCTCTCCATTAATTTGTTTGGGCTCAAAGATTATGATAGTAAGTTGCTAACTACTTAAACTAGTTTAACAACCTGAAAGTCTAGTACATACTCTTTAGAGAGTGTGGTACTTCTCTTTGATGGAATGAAGGAATGAAAGGATTTGACAAAGGGAAGAAAAAAGTGGTAATGTACCCAAAGGACAGTTCCATCGCCACCCAAGGTGATCACCAAGTCCACTTTGCTGTGGAGGTTTGAAACTTCATCTTCTGCATCAAGAGATACCATATGAAAGGATCAATGAATAACTGCATCTGAAAATGACATGCAACATTCTTTGCAAACAACTTTTGTTGGATTAACTTGGCTCATCATGTATAGAATATCCAACCTTTTTCACAAGATTGAACGAATTTGAAGTAGGTATTATCATCCAGCAATTCCTTCCTGACAGTTGGCTCCACATAAACTCCAATTCCCCTCTCCTCCCGCAGCCACCTGTGGTTAGAAGAAATATAGGGATGAAATTTTACAGTTGTGTGTATACCAGCAGTTACTTTTTCCTGTAAAAATGTATCCGCTCTAATAGTCAGGGAAATCTCTTGATTCATCTTCTCCATACAGATGAAATGCTAATTACCAATGGACTTGACTTAACAGTTTGATGTCTAAAATCTCTCATCTAAAATGGAAGGATGGGACAGAAGGGATTAAAGGCATTGTACCGGATCATCTCTTTGCATAGGGCATTCACAGATTCAGAATTGGGTTTCAAAAGGATGAATACTGATTGAGGAGGTGAGTCCCATTGCAGTGTAATCTGCAAAACCCTCAAACATAGGTACTTAAATCATGCTGTCAACATTGAGATCTGAAAATCTACACTTGTTGTGCAGCTTTGCAGGGAATAATAGCTTAAACTCACAATCTCAGGTAACACATTCAAATCAGGCAATAGCAATCGCATCAACCCTATCCATCATTTAAATGAAGAGTAGCATCTGGAGCAGTGTTGAATTTTCTAACTCACCTGTTTGCTACTTCGATTTGCTGTCTCTATGTTTCCACACTCAAAGGACACAACATCATGCTTGTGCCTTCTTGTAGCCTTCTCACCCATGCAACCCCAGGCTAGTCTGAAGGAAGCCTGACTTTCAGACACAAGAAATGTCAAGGGGATGCAAACATGTATAAGCAGCACCTCAAAAAGAAGGATACATTGGACTTATCCTTTAACTCAATGGGACTTTTGATCAGGAATAAGTCCCTATGACTTCCTATTAGTTGTTTCCATACATAATCAATAATTTATTTCCACTTGTGGTGCATGCTTAGGGTAGTGTTTGAATTTGAATGAAGAGCAATCTATTTTGGTTCATTGAGAGCCAAAATCATTTTAGCACCTCTTGGCATGCAATAATAGGTTTGACCCTCAACAAACCAATGTAGATTGTTCTTCATTCAAAACTCCACACTACCTCCAATTATGCACTGAAAACTTACCGACCATATGCAAATCAACCAACTCCCAACCAAAAGTACTGTTGAGTTGATGAATAACTCTACTATACAAAGAAATGGAGATGAATATCTATGTTATCTTATAAAGTGAGACAAAGATAACCGCAACACTCACCTTATCTGCGGGCTGAGATGCTTCAGAAAAGCCAGAGATGTTGTTAGATTTCATGCTGTGGCTGCGCAGAACTTGTTCAGAGCAGATTCCATCTTTCTTGCAGCAGTGGCCATTTGATGATCCCCCTGAATTCTCTGTTCCATTTTCAGACTCCTGTTTCTCCAGTTCTAGCGACTCATCTGGGCTCCAAGAATCTGTGGGAAGAGGAATTGTAACACAAATAAGCTTCCTGAAACCTTGTGCGCTAACAATTGTCAGTGATTTCAGACATAGTGTAGCCAAATTGACAGAGAAGCAGGCAAGCTTCAATCTCACACTCCTGGTCCCTGGAATTTAAACCCCGATGAGGACTGCAAGAAATTGAAAAACATATTGGTTGTCAAGGAGTAAATCTATTTGATCTTCTGTCACAGAAGTTTTTCAAGACCGCTATGAACTCACTACATTAAGTGGTAAATGTTGACAACAGAGTTAAGAACAGCAAGTTTTCGTTTCATCAGCTATTGAGTAAGCCATAAGATATATCCTCAAACTCAACATGACTTTTTGTCGGGGGTTAGTTGTTCTTTATACAACACCTTCTATGTTTGATAAATCTTCCCAGCATGCTTGGAGGTAGTGTGGAGGTTTGAACAAAGAGCATTCTATATCAGTTCATTGAGGCATGCCAAGAGGTGCTAAAAGTGAGTTCGACCTTCAATGAACCAAAATAGGTTGCTCTTCATTCAGATTTAGGCACTACCTCCAAGTATTCACCACAAGTGGAAAGAAATTTTTGTTTTTGTATGCAACACAACCGATGGAAAATCACAGTGTACCAACTCCTGATGAAAAGTCCCATTGCAGTTAAGGGATAACTCTATTGTGTGCAGGGGGTTTATGCTTCCAGAAGTGCAAAAAACAGGAATTCACGAACCAGGGGGAGATTGACACTGCTCCTGCTCAGGCTCAAGCTCCTGCTGCTGCTGCTGCCCCCGCTCCAAAGAACAATTCCGCAATCGTTCCAACTCGTATTTCCTCTTCCACTCAGCTGCCTCATTTTTAGCTCTAGCTTTACTCTCAGCAACCTCTCTAAGAGCCTTAGCCACAGCTGCACACAGGAACAATGAAAACTCATCTAAATTCCAGATGAAAATCGGCACTAGCATCGTGCAAGCAACCCTAAAATGCTCACCAAAACACTAAAGTCTCACATTGCAAAACAGCTGGTACTATTTTTTAACAGCTTCACCTGCAATAAAATAACTCAAAACAAAGAGACCTCAGAGCAGGCAAGGTCTATGAAATCGTACCAACCCAGCAGTTCTTTTTTATCCTCCGAAAAGCACAGTATCAAACAATAAGGCAGTCAGGAAATTGTTTTTGATGATATTCTATCCCATAAATGCAACCGCAAGGACAAAGAGAATAGGAGCACATACTTCGCATAGCAACAGAGAATTCAACCAGGTGGTCATCTCCATCTCCAATAGTGGATTCCTGAAGTTGCTCTTCCACTGAACGCTGCGAGCATTTGTGGCTCCACCCATTTTCATACTGTTCACTTTTTGGTTCCATCTGTAAGCCATGCAGTAGTTATCAGCCGTCTCTCCAAATCATTTAATACCACCATTGTAACTCCATTAGCACAACACGCAAAGTTATAGCCAGATTGTACATTGTCATATCGTTCTCTGATATTTTGAGATTATGATATCCAGCACTGCTCTCTAAGTTTTATATACCGGTTGGAGGAGAATAACATAAATAGGTTTAATGCGTACGCACAATAAAGAAATGAGCTCAAGTTTCTGGTTGCAAAGAGTGCAAACACTCTTTGTGGTTGCAGACAGACAATTATACAGGTATCGTAGGGCTACTCATTCACCAAACAGGGTTACATAAATTCTCAGTCTGGGAAGGTTGTTTTCAGTTTCCAATAGCACACAAACTGCATCATCAATAGAGCATATTCCACTCCACCTAGATCTGAATCTCAGAAAAACACAATCCTCACATAATTTGCAAAAGTCATGTCAAATTTAGTGACTATAACAAGCCCATCTGTTTCAGGTATACATTGGCCTACCAAAAACCACATGATAGCACTTCAACCATCTGACCCTTCCACTCCTTCATGTGCAGGTAGAACCTCAAAAGACAACAACAACCTTGAAAAGTAATATTCCAAGTGATTAGAAGAGTTTATGATACCTTTAAATCAAAAGAAACAGAAGAATTTGCAATACTCCAGGGTCCCAAGAGAGGCTTCTCCTCATACGCAATTCCTCAACTAATTAGAGCTCGTCAAGTCAATTCAATTCCTCCACTGAAGCTCACCTCCTGGAATCCACCCTTCCCCAACCGAGGCCCAACATTAAAAGTCTTTCATGAATGTTCCATCATCCATAGCCTAAGTCAGAAAAAAGTTCCAGCACCTGGAATAAAACACTTTTGAGCACCCAGAAATGACTGAAGTTCACCGAAGCATGCAACTCGACTCAACTCAACTCAACTCAAACTGCATCCGGAAGCAGTGAATCTCCACAAACAACCTCAAGTCCACAAGATCATCTTAACTTAGAAACTTTCCAAGAATTCCTGGACTGAAGTTATTATTTCATCAATGCATGGAGAGGGCACACTGAAACCTAGGTCATTAAAAGAAATGCAGGAGGCTCTGACACATATGTCACCAAAGTCACCAAAAGCCTACCCAACCAAAAGAGAATAATAAATTCCTCATCCGTGACACCGGTGAATGCGTGACATGTATGTATGAAAGAGAATATTCTCATCGCATACAAATCATGCGCACAATTTGTTTCAAAAAAACGGTACAAAATCCTCCAACTTGAAGGTGATCATTCGAGTATAAAATCAAGGCTCTTGTCTTAGAAGGACGGGCACCTGATGATTCGCATTCATAAAACTCCCGCTAAACTCCCTCCCACTTCTCTCATTCGGAGGGTTTTAGTTCACAACTGTAAAAGTGCCTTAAAACGTGTTTGCAGCATGCGATGGGACAAGGCTGGGGCGAACCAACCCATATATTGGTACCTTACCGGGGAGGGTGAATGGCTGGGGATTCGTGGCACTCACTTAAAATCAACCATCCTACATATTGTGGATGAAGTGGCTCCAATACAAAAAGATCCCCTATGGGGTTGAGGGCCGATTCATTCGAATGTGACATCACTAGACATCCGGTAAGGTACCAATGTATGGGTCGGTTCGCCCTGGCCGATGGGACAAGTAGAACTTGAGATTTTGCAGCAACAGTTCGATGATGGTGGCAGCCATGGCCCGGCTATGGCGCATTGGGCATGTAACTTTATTTAAGTAAGTAAATCCAAAAGCTTATGTATTCTGTGCCAGAAACCTTCCAAGCGTCTCCTTCCTTCCTTCCTTTCTTTCTTTCTTTCTATTTCCATTCTTTCCTTCCTTCCTTCGTTGACTAAGGGCCACTTCACACACCAGACTGAAGGCCCGTGACCATTACACTTGAAGCATTCTCATTGGTGGAAAAGGCGGAGCCGGTCCAAGTTCTCTCCACACTATGTTTGAGGGACCAACGGAGTAAGGCCTACTTTGTTTTTGGGGCCGGATAAGATCTAAAAGGCAATTGAGGCTATCCAATAAGCACTCAATAGGAAGTTTTGCATTGAGAGGTCGTTAGGTCTGTCGTCCCCATTAATTTGGGTAATCTGCTCTTTTGAAGTTGTTTGTAAAATAAAACTAGACTTTGGTTGTAGAAGGCTGAAGGTAACAATTGTGACCATGTACAACGTTTTTCTTGCTTTCATGTTCTTTGCCTGGCTTGCCCGGCAAATTAAAATAAGTGCTTTTGGTTCCTTCCGTTGCATTTTTAGGGCCCCATCTTTTGGAAGGCCCCAAAGTAGAGGATGTATCTCTTGGATCAATCTAAAAAACTACAAGAGTTCATTCGTTCGCCATGTTTTCATACACGGTTTATTATTCAGAAAACATAAAGCATATTAACAAACATAGCATTTGTTCAATGGCTCCAAGTTCTCTTCACACTATGCTTGAGGGACCAACGGAGTAAGGCCCACTTTGTATTTGGGGCTAGATCGAGGGCCAGCCCAAACTCTAAAAAATTGGCCCAATAGGATCGCTTGGTTTCATCAAATTTGGTCCGAGGGCTTTATGCTAGGGTTGGGCCCAAACACTTACTCTTCCCATGTGGCGTCCTAGGTGGCACAATTTTGGCTCCAAACCTTCGGGCCGGCTTGAAGATGTCAGGATGAGCTTTTTCTCGGCCTGAACTTTCAACATGGGCCGGATTGGGGTCATCCATTGGATAACGAACATATCTATTGTTGGTCCATGGAAGGTTGATTCTCTTCACTACACTTTCCCCTCAAGAACATCATGACCTAAAATCGGGCCTCATCACTTTACATATGACAAGGTTGGGCCTGCAAAAAGTTGATAAAGTTGGGGTGGATTGAGGGCTTAATGCACATGTATCAAGCCGGTGCTCAAGCCAACCCCAAGCCGTGTGTAAATTGGACCTAAGTGAATGCAAGATGGATGTAAAGTCTACATGGGTTCCTACATGGCATCCAAAGAATCATGCTTCATGGTCACTTGGACTATTTTCAAAAACCACCTTGTGGAGGTAGGCCTAACACAAAACTGGGAGACCATGGCACTCCGAAATCCCACAACCGTTGATTTATTATATTTTATCATGTGTGAGGACCCCCACATGAATAAAATATTCATTGAAATAGCATTTGGTTGAGGGCTTAGTCATATATGGCTTCACACTACACTTGAGGGCCCATGATTCCACTACATGATTTTGGAAGCGTCTTGGGCCGGCCTTTGGACACTTTCTTTTGGGCTCTCACAATTTCGTGGTCACAGCTCTTGGCTCGTGTGTGAAGTGGCCCTAAGTGCTTTTTCTTTTGGTTCAGGCTTTTCTATCTTTTGCTGTTCCTTTGCTTTGCTTTCTCTGGCCCCGGATTCCTTGGGCCCGGCACTCTTGGCGACACCTCCGCCGGCCACGTGAGCGCGTAACGGTGACGTGGCGAGGCGCTTCGGGGTCCGGAACGTGACGTGGGTGGTGTGATGGGCTACTGCGGACCGGAATCTCCAGACGTTATATTTTAATGTTGAGAAAGCTAGTACTGTACTGTGCCAGCTTTGACGCTTTTGAAAAAGAAAAGTGCCACGTGGTATGCTGGTATTGGGTTCGAGCTGTGGTGAAGTTGATGTGGCACATAAAATATGTTCTGGTTTAACATGCAAAGTGTTGAATTTGCGTTGTGTACTTACACACTAGGGTAGGTTGCCAGATATGGGGTATGTGGGATGCGTGTACTCTGATTCATTTGTGGAGTCGAATTGGCTCAATGTGTTTGGAGTGCACCCAACTACATGTTTCCCTGTACAACAATACTATGGCTATTAAAAACACATCGGCATTAAACAATTGGGAGTAGTACTAATGATAACACATTAAACCCCGTAATATCAACCTCCTTAATGTCGCTCCTTCTCTTGTATCTCAAAAGTCTAGGGAACGGATGTTCTCAGTTTAAATGTCACTCCTTGTTGTCACATTTCCCTCCCATATATCATGGGTTTTGACATTAAAGTGAACCACCAAAGAATCCAAACCACACGTTCGCACGCATCACATTGTCATCATTGTCATTATTGCAAAGTTGACTTTGTGTTATTCCATAATGCCACATGCTACACTTAATCTCTTTTTATCACGCATCCATGTTAACACTACGGAACTCCTTAATATCACATGCACTTTGGCGGGCACAAGCATGATATTACAAAGTTTAGAGTGTATTTAAATGGATATTTAGTGATCTTGGAGTGCAATGCAATGCTTATTTTGTATGAAACATAAAATTTGTTCAACTACATTTACATTACATTGGTTGTGGACCCTAAGATCATCACCCCTCAAGGCCCCACACTATACCTCCTATGGCCCTTGCTTATTATGGAGGGTGTTATAGGTGGCTGGAGAAATCAAGAACATGGCAAGGCCTTTCGCACACATGCAAATCCCTTATTATAGTATAACTTCTTGTTTGAATTCCTTCTTAACACAGACCAGAATTTGAGAGAACATATGTTCAACAATAATAAGTGCCTGGCGGGTGGACTCTTCATACCACGTAGAAACTAACGTAAGTGTAAGGAGGGCCGTTATTTGAGGCATTAGCGTACATAGTATACGTAAGGGAGAGGCATTATATTCTTCCTAGTGTGTACATTTAAAAAGGGCATTAAGAATATTAAAGTGAAGGTGAATGTACAAAAGGGGGCCCTAAGGTTTAGAGGAAAATTTGTCAAGAGATGTGTTCGTCTCATCCAAATCAAAATTTCATCCATTGTTGTCGTATAGTAATAGTCCTTAATCACTGTCATGTCAGCTTTTTGTCAAAGTTTGCTATTGGGTTTTAGGTTTTTACAAATTGGAGGCTCTTGAACAACACAGGCTCCCTTGAGTTTTGGTTTCTGGATTGTGGCTAGGTTATTGTGCTCTAATATTTGTTAGGTGTAATTGTTGAGTTACATACTATGATGAAGATTTGTTCAATGACTTTCTCATTGGAAAGTGAAAGTGGATTTCATATGTAATAAGGGCCTATTTAAGTCATGATTTTTATTTTGCATAGGTAATGGAGGCATTTATTACATTCACTTGAAAAGCTTAGTATAAATACATGAATCCAATTTTTGGCCTACCATCAGTACGTATATATTTATTTCAGACCTTGGACAATTGCCAAAATAACTATAGTTAACTAGATTTTTTCAATACATTTTAGGGAACAACTATAGTTAACTAGAAAAATTTCAAACCAATTTGAAGAACAACTAAAGTTAACTAGAAAAATTTAAGACCATATTCAAGAACAACTATAGTTAACTAGAAAATTTCCAAGCATTATTATATATTCAAAGAAGTTCGCCTCTCGATGTGCTTCAGTTGAGGGTCTTTAATATGCTTGGGCCATTGAGGATCATCAAGAAACGCCTTTATATGATCACTCACAATGTTGGGCTCCAGAACGACCTCCATGTACACCACCAACACAAATAACACACTACACTAAATAGGATATTTAGTGTTTGATTATATTTAATGTTGTTACCACTCTACCCTGCTCAACACTAATTTTCAATTTTTTGACAATTAGTGATAGGACATATTTGAAGATATGTTGGAATTCTTCTTTTATCACTGTTTTTTCTTTTCTTTTCTTTTCATATCCTTACTAACACTAAATTCAAACATGTAACCTCCACATATTACCATAGTTGATATTTAGTGTTTGAGTTTACATTTAATGTTACTTACTTTCATAGGGTTATTGGTATTTAGTGTATGCGTTTGTATTTAGTGTATCAAACACTAAATATCCTATTTAGTGTAATGACACTACAACACTTCAACACTACAACATAATTTTGTGGACAAGCTGCGCTCAACTTTAGTTAACTAGATATAACTATAGTTAACTAGATTTTCTGGCAAACCAAATTTAAAACAACTATAGTTAACTACATTTTTTGGTAGGACAAATCGCAAACAACTCTAGTTACGAAAGGCAACTAGTTAACTAATAGTTGAATTAGTTGGTTAGTTGTCCAAGGTATGATTTATTTTCTTCATAAAATTCCCGTATATAGGGGGTTTAATTTCATAGTGACCCACACACATCGTTTAGGTATCCAATGAGAAGTCCAGCGCCCAGGAATAATTGAGGGTTGTTAAAGATAAGTTCCACGCAACAACAATGTATACCATGTCTCCGGAAATGGGAGGACCGTGTTGCTTATCTTAAACGTGTCTTAAACCCGACCCCATCAACTAAACCCCCAAACCTTCCGTAGTTAATCCCATAACCGTTTTGCTTCAAACATTGCTTGCATGAGAGTTTGCAACATCTTTCACATTTCTTAGTTTCTTGTGCGCCCGTAAGGATGAAGTGATTGTTTTTGTCTCACCAACAAGAGCTATAAAGCATTCACATAGGATCATCATACCCCCAAGGTTTATTTTCGTTTTGTTTATCACCAATGAATGAAATGAAATTGATTTTAAAGTCCGGGAAGCCAAAAGGGCTAATGGGACTGAAAGCACATCAAGATGGTTTCGAACATGTGAATTCTCTAGAGTGGCGGGAGCGTGCTAGCCTCCGTGGGATAGAGGCTAATGTTAACTTGTTGGTCTACTTGAAAGAAAGACTTGAGGCTCCTTGGAACTACGTTCTCAAATGATTGCAAACAATGCCGAAAGGGCTAAGCCCAAAGTGGACAAATGTATGGACAAATTATGACATTATAGAGCTTTGATTATTAAAAGGTATAGAGTTTTAAAGGTCTCGATTATGAATATGCAGTCAATAAATATTGAATAAGGTCTTTTGGAATGCACTAGGTATCATATACTAGTATGCCCATATACACGTTGATGTGATGTTGCATATGCATATTGTTGTTTTTAGATTGTAAAAGGGGTACAAGTGCTTTAGTTGTTGATACTTTTCATCTCGTAAAAGGTAATCACAAGCCTTACAATATTTGAGCTTCTATGGTGCAAGCATAACTCAAATGTTAAAGAACACTTGCAAACACAAGTAATCTTTGCCAAGTCCGAGTCGTGTGTAAAGGGTGATTTATGCAAGCTTTGATCACAAATTGTTGACAATATAGAATTGATGCAACGTCAGAGGTCTTTCAACATGATCGATTGGTATCTCGTTGGTATACAAACCGCTACAATGTCCCATTTTACGGCTACGGCAGTCGTAATACGGCATTTTTTAGGTCCAATTTGTCATGTGACAGAGGTAATCAATGTGCATAAGTGGTGGGACCCATACAAAGGATATGCCTTGGGATCAGGGGGTTGTTCCAAGTACAAAATGAACTGGAAGAAGAACATGAGTCATGATCATTGGTTGGTTAGCTTAATATCTTAATTCAAGTTATTTGTTTTAAGCTTTAGTATCAAAACATATGTTGCACTTTTGAATCTTCAGGATTGGGTTTAGGGTTGAAGGGATAATGAGTAGCTGAGAGATAATGAGGTTGAAGAGAAAATTGTCATAGCAACAGAGTAGCGTCAAAAAGCACATAAGGGAATTTGGTAGCATGTGAGAGGTTGAATTAAGAGAGGATTGAGAGGTAGAATATAGCCATAAATTTGTGAAAGAGTTGTGTTGAGAAGGTGAGGGACTCCGGTGAAGGAGCCATCATAAATCTCTTTTCGAAGTTGTTGGAGGACAAAATAATTATGATGAAAAAGTTTAGTGAGGGAAAGACATGATGGAAAGTTGAGTGAAAATAATGATAATTGGTTGGCAAGCAGCCTAATTGATAAGAAATATGCCTTGACATGATTACAAATCCAATTTTATGATACTATGTATGAGGCTTAAGCCTTAATGATGGTTTTATTATTAATTAAATGACTACAACCTAAGTATGTGTTTGTTTTGAAGACTTGGCAGAGATTGAACAAGCCGTTGTATGTTGTGTGGTGAATGATGGCAAAAGATAAGTGATTTTTCAATTGGAATTAATCAAAGATAGAAGAAATGAAGAGGCATTTTGATTTGATTAAAGATCATTTTAATTAAGGAAGATTACTAACTTCAAACGGACGAAAATCATGTGGAAGAGTATTGCCAATACAAAGATTATTGCCAAAGCTAAAAGAGCTCATGATTGACATAAAAGCATGACATTAAGTTTTTAGGAATCGTCAAATAGGACAAACCCACTCATGATTGGAAGATGCACAAATGAACCCCAAGAAAGAAAATAATGAATTCTAAACCTTATCAAATGAGAATTCCGAGGAAAGAACCTTAGATTGTTATAGAATTCCTTAAACTAGTATGACATTAATCCTTATAGAGGCTAAACCAATCTTCCTTGAGATTTGGTACCATGGTATCTCAATTGTTTCTTTGTTTGGTGTTAAACCATAACAAAAACCTAAACATAGCCACCATTGGGATATTGAATTGACTCTTCAATGGCCTTTATGAGAACTGTATTGTTCCAAAACAACTCAAATAGATGCACACATGGTAGGTCACAAAGACACAGTCTGAAGGTCAATTGAGATGGATGGGATTAATGGACATATTTGTGTTGATTAGCTCTACTACATTCTCCGCAACAATGGGTTCCGTGTCAAATGTAATCTACCACAATCACTAATTGAACCCCAAGGTCATTACCAAATTTGTTGTCAAACATTGGAACATGTGACATGATGGACACCGAATATCAAAACACATTCCCAAATACGCATGTGGATTGATTAAGAAGGACAATCTCTTCACCCCAATTGAGACATGTGGATTAAAAGAATGAAAATAAAAGAAAATAAAAGTATATAGATTTTAACCTCTAGCGTGAATTTGAGCCCGTTGGCCTTACCATGCACGAGAGTCCCCTTGTTTCAGAGATAGGGTTTACTATCCATCCTTGCGGTAGGTGTTCTCGTTGTGAGGTAGTTAGATAGTTTCAACATATGGTCCTTTATGTGGGCGGTAGTATAGATTCTTGTTTGTTGTCTAGTTTCCTTCTATTGAGGACTAAGCATGTTAGGTATTTTATGGCAATATGGTGAATGTTTTTTGATGTTTTTTTTGAAGAGTTTTGGGGGTATGTGCAGAGTTTTTAGTAGTTCAATGTATTGTGTATGGATGGAGCCTTGAGGAAAATGACATGAGTGTCTACACATTTATCTCTAAAAACAAAAGACCAAAGATGCAATTTCCAAGTTAGTTGTCCTTAATTCTTTTGATTGCATACATCAACTTTTGGTGATCATTGTAGACAAGCATATCTATAAAACATCACCACCGTCAACCACATCACTAACAAAACCATGTTTTGCTCGCAATAGTAAGAACACAATAACATCATTTTATGGTGAGAAAGTAGTAGCCTTAAGGAGTAAGTAGGTGACAACACCACCATGACCACGTCATTCACCAACTCCTTCAACAAGTAGGGCAAGCCCACTTGTTGTTGTACCCACATGACAAACTTTGTTTACAGGTGAAAGATGCATGTTACGTCTGAAAATTTGCAGGGAAGGCTCCCAACCATCGCCATATCCGCAAATATTTGTGGAAAACGGATACAATCATTCAAATTTTCCAACAAAATGAGCCCGTTTGCGGCTATCGCAAACTTGCCATAAACATAAAAAGACAAAAAATCAATGCCCTTGATTCCCATCATATTTTCGCCTAAGGGTGACTCGCTTACCTTAATGTGACTCATTTCCACCTAAATGTGAGTCATTTACTGAAAATAGTCTAGGATGCTTTAATCGTTGAGCTCTTTATCACATCATTTTGCAAGACAATGTGAAATTAATAAGCATTTCCCCCAAATGCAGATATGGATACGGCAATGGGTGGGGAATTGCTTGTTGTATCTGAATTCCACAAACAAAAGTGGATGGATTTGCGAAATTTGTTATGTGGATACGGCAACGGGTGGGCTTGCCCTAAAATACAGAGGCTACATCCCACTAAAAGAATGCAATTAAGGTAATTTCACATCACGTCTCAAATAAACCAGTTTACCTTACATCCCGCACCAATTGAATTTGCATTTGGGATGATTGATTTCTTTTCTAAGGACATCGGGTTTGCTCGTTCTAGCCCACGAGGTTTGCAAATCTATTCCCACACATTATGCGACGCCTTTGCTATCTCACATGCTAATTGCAAGAAAAACTTTGGGCACTTGTCTATGACAATCTTGGGCAACTTGACTCCAAATGTTATAATCTTGGTGTGCATGTTCCTCATTTGGATTTGCTAAGTCATTCTTGTAGCTTTTACTCTTTAATAAGATCCTTGACATGAAGATGGGTCTCATACATGTGGAATCCAAGGCTATTATCCGGGCAAAAGTCTCCATATATTCATGAGCCCAAGGAGCATGATATTGCAGCCGATGAATGTTATGATGACTCACAACATGTCAAAGATAATTTGGGGAAGGGAAAACCAAACATGGTTGATGCAAGATACTTTACTTTTTTTCGTGGGTTTACTTTATTTATTTACCAAAAGTGATGTGCAATTTCATTAGAAAACGTTCTCATAAATACACTCGTTGAAGGATTACAAAATTGTTCTTTCAAATGACTTGGTCGATGTTATACATCGTAGTGAGGTTCGAAGCTTGTTATTGCATTTTGTATGGTCGGGGGGAACATACTAAGCCTTTTCTTCGTTGGATGAAAGTATAACCTGCAATAAGGAATTCATTTAAAAACATGGTATACATACATAGTATCTAGTTATGCATAATATAAAGCAATCATGGAGTGTGGTGCATATTTAGGGTTATATTAGTTGACATGGAAAGCATCCTACCCAAAGCTCATAAACCCACCTACAATCAATGCATTCACCATAAGCCAACATCGTAGACTTCATTTTGGATTGTCACTATGATGGTCCCACCCATGCCACAAACACCGAACGGAACAAATATCGTATGAGAAGGGAATCATTGAGGATTTATACCATATGACAATAATGGATGAATGTGAATTGGATGAAACTAACACATCTACTGTCAATTTTTCTCTAAACCTTAGGGCCCTCTTTTGTACATGTATCTACCTTTACTTGGAATGTTTTACTAGCCTTTTAAAATGTACACACTAGAGGAAAATTATACCTCTCCCTTACGTGTACTATGTACACGCTAATGCCTCAAATAATACCCCTTCTTACACTCACTCATGTTAGTTTGTATGTGGTATCAAGAGTCCACCTTGGGTACTACTACTACTACTACTACTACTACTACTACTACTAAAGTGTTCATTCATTCATATATATATATATATATATATACACAATGCGGTGATCTCATCCTTTTTGGGTAGTAATTTGGCTATTTCTATTCCTCTCGCAAATTGGGCTCAAATCTAGATGAAGTAACTTTAGCCACATTACTTGGGTTGGCTTGACTATTTCATCCATGGAACATCCAACAATATGCTTCCAAAAAAGTATTTTTTAGAAGTTAGAAGTTGAATGTTGGCCTCGGGGAAGTCACTTAGTGTATTCTTTGGGGACACATGAGCGTACAACACATATTTTTTGGGGGGCTATGTAGCTCATTTACTGCATTTTAGTGGACCCTATATTTTTTAATAATTCTACTTTCTTCAATTTCTTACCACCCTATTTGTAATTATAAATTAAAATATCCATAATATTCTAGACCCTTCATTATTTATATTTATTTGCAGTGTATATTGGAATTTTAGGGTTTTGAGCTTTAAAGTGATGTAAAATACGTAATTTTAACAATTTTGAGGAATGGTAGATTGAACTAGAAAGTAGATGATAGCCCCGTACTTTCTTAATTGGGACTACTCTCATTTGAAATTAGGAACTAGGTGAAAATTAGTGTTTGATAAAAATACGACCAAATATGGCCCCACGGAGCTCTTTAAACGCGTAGGGGTGAATGCACGATGATAGAATTCTTGTCTTGTGTGGGAGGAACAACCAAAGAATTATACAAACGTCAATGAAATGTTCCTCAAAAGTACACTTAATGACCCTCATCCAACGAGTTCATCCATTTTGTAGAGGGATTTGTGATCATTTTTCATCTAGTTCTTAAGTTTTTCTTACCCCAAACTCAACCTAAAAATTAAAAAAATTCCCTACCAATTACTATAATGCTATTTTAGAAATACTATAAACATAATTGTGGGTATTACAAGTGACCCTATATTATATATAATGTGCTACCTCATATTTCTTCAAGGCTATGGTATATCAAAAATATATATAATCTTTATCAACCATGAATAAATGTCACCCTATATTTGTTCTCTCATAGTTATCTAAATTTACGACAGTGACTTCCCCGGGATGTTGGCTACTTTTTGCCGAAACAAAAAAGGATGGGTTGGCATATATTTATTCACTTAAACGATTCCAAAATACAAAAATGGCATATACAGATGAGGAAAACCTCTGCCCATTTCTAGAAACATGTTGTTCCCATCCCGATGCTTGAGTGGTCGATTCTCTTGGATTAGTTGAATTTGTCATGCACACTCCCGTAATAGTTTCCTATGATAACCATGACAAAATATATCACAAGTGAAATTCAATTGTAATATGGACTTCCTTAAGAACTACACATGCATAAGCGACCTCTTTGTCTACGATCACTCTCTCTCACACATGCGCGCACACACACACATAAAACCTTTTGAATATATATATATATATATATAGAGAAGCATACAAATTTGATCATTGTTGAGTTATGAAACCTATTTGCAAGAAAAGAAAAAGTAGGATGAACACAAGTGTGTTTTCTCTAACATGAATGTACCGGCGATTGGCCATTTCCAACATCGTTCTCGGATATCCCCATCTTTCCACGCCAGATGTCTTTGATGATGTTATCGATGTCACAATCTTGTAGCTCTCTCAAAGCTTCCACTGCACGTTTGAGCACGTCTACTGGCGGGCACCCTACGTCATTGGCCGACGTTGGCCTTGACTCCCACTTCCCGACGATCTCTCTCAAATACACGTTCGCTATGTCTTTCACATCCTGAGCGGCCTCGGCTTCTTCGGACGGACGTCGTTGCACTCTAGTTTCATTGTTCATAAACGCTTGGCTTTGGTCTTGCAACACGCTCCCTTCTTGATATAACGGACCCCGCATCGGTATCGGTATCGATATGTATGGCGTTTGTGTCGCACAATAAGCAGCGTTGTCCACGGCCTTGGGCTTCTCCCTACACACTCGGGAGTAGTTTCCGAGATGCTTGTATATGGAATCGTCTTGTCGTGGTTGATGAGAATGCAACAATTGACAACATCCCTCCATCTCTTGCTTGCATTCTTGACACTCGTATAAACTTTGTGGATAGTTCCATGTGGGCCTTGCACCTGTTACAAATAATAGTTGCACGAGTTCATGCAAATTCTCTCTCTCTCTCTCTCAATTTTTTGACATGACAATACAATAGAAGTAAATAGAATCAATGAACAGGGAGAACCGACTGCTACACAAAATGTGATATAATGTGTCACTTACAATTTGGAATTACGCAATGCTGTATCTATTTTATTGTATATCTTGTATATTACCAACGAATGTTAAATTGGTTGTTTGGACATTATAAAACATTAACAACTTTACTCAGTAAAGAATTACATCAATAGTAAACAAATATTTATAGCATTGTGTAAATCCAAATAGTCAGTGACACTAAATATCGTATATAGTGTAGTTTCAGATGAACCCGTTGAGTTTGAGAAATATACGGTTGAAATCCAAGACTTCAGGAGAACTACTGATCATTTTAGAGGAATCTTTGAAGCATATTTCAAAAAATATATAGAAAAACCAAAAGATCACAACATGTGACCGGTTGGACACGGAAACACACTAGGATTTTGACCGATTATGCCCAAAAATCTCCCGGACATTGAATTCAATCCATAATCGTTTGACTTCGTGTTGGCTATTTATATTGTGGATGTTGATTGAAGGGTATGTTCGAACACGCACTTTGTCGTCCTGAAAGCTTGATTTGCTCAAGACATAATACCCCCTGGTTCGACCCAAAATATCTACAAATCTAAGAGTGATCATGCAAATTGCTAGCTAAGTTATAGTGAGACACACGTAATTTTGCAACAATCACCCTAGAATTCCAACGCGGTACTTACTTTGGTTGTTGCATAGAATATTCTCACGATTGCCTTTGGGCACTTCACCAACATTATAAGCGTCCTCACATGATGCACCCTCACCATTGTTCCAAGTATCATACACGTTGCGTCGAACACTTGTTGGGCCATACGCAACATTTGGCGCACACATTGTGCTCGATTTGTTGTTGCTGCTTTGATAGTCGCACTTCGTAGCAAGACTTGCGGTGTGTGGGCTTTGGGAGGAGCGCCTTTGGATGTCTTTGAACCCACATTCTAGAGACCGAATCTTGCGATCTATGTGTTTCAAACGAGACAAGCTTTTCCTGAACTCAGTACAATGTCGATCTGGAGGAGACTTGCATCGCTTTCTCCCCTCAGGTTCTTGCTTCTGAACGCCGCACCATCTTCTGTAATCGTTGCGTCTCAAAATAGCTTCCGATTGCCATCTCCTTTTTTGATGTCGCTGGTTGGCGTCAGAAGAACAACTTTCTTCGTCTTCGTCGTCGTCGTCGACGTATTTGCTTTGAGGCGACCATCTATTGCAGTGTCGGCTTTTGGAAATTCTGCGGCTATGTTTCCTCGGAGACGGCCATCTTCTCGGATCGTCACATTGGGTTTCAGATGAGCAACATTCATCGTACCACCTTTCATGATTGTTGTTGTGGCGTCTCCTTGACGACCACCTCCATCGATCGCCGTCGCAATTGTAGCTTTGAGATGAACAACATGGACGATCCTCGTGTCGGCCTTGGTAAGAACAAGGCTTGTGGTTGTTAGTAGATTCTGATTCATAGCAACCTGGAAGAAATCGAAAGATGGAGTTAGATTCATGAACATTTTACTTTTCATAGCACTTGCAAACTAACGTGAGTGTAAGAAGGGATATTCTGTGAGGCATTAGCGTACATGGTATACATAAGGCAGAGGTATTGTTTTTCTATGGTGTGTACATTTAAAGAAAGGCTATCAAGAATTTGAAGTGAACTTAACATTATTCAGATACATAACAATGTTATGTGGGACTGACAATATTCTACAGAATATTCCATCATTCAAGTTGAATGTGAGGAATATTTCTTAGAATAATGTCAGTCCCACAGAACACTGTTATGGATTTGAATAATGTTATGAACTTGGTAGATATGCAAAAGGGAGCCCTAGGACTTGAAGAAAAATTTGACAATAGATGTGCGACACTAAATAGGATGTTTAGTGTCAGTTACTATTTGGATTTACACAATGCTATATATTTTTACTAATGATGTAGTTTTTTTATCAAGTAGAATTGTCAATGTTCTATACTGTCCAAACTACCAATTTCACCTTTGTTGGCAAAATTATGAGATATATTGTGAATAGATATAGCATTGTGTAATTCCAATTAGTAAGTGACACTAAATATCATATTTAACTGTAGTTTCATCGCCGTAGCTTCAATGACGTGTATTTCAGGGTTAGAGTTATTATGAGTTAAATCCTATGAGTAAAAAATGCTCAATGACTTTCTCATTGGAAAGTGAAAGTGGATTGTATCCTATGATAAAAGCATGTATATTTCATGAGTCATAAATTATATGTAGTGGAGGCATTTATCACATTAAGCTGAAAAGCTTCATAGTAAAAATACAAGATTCCATTTTCTAAGCTTTTCTAGATGCTATAAAGTTTGGAGTCCACAAGTGAAACTTTTTCGAGAATCGGACTAGATATGAGACTTTGGGATTTTAATAATCTTTCATTGGTTGGGATTTCTAGTTTGTTTGTTGGCCCCAATCGGTTGGTCTAGGGGATTTAGGATGTAAACCCTTGGGGGCCATATCTCTCTCTCATTTTGGAATTTATGCACCAATTTTTTTTCTTTTAATTTTTAATTATTATTCTTCATGCCACATGCAATATTGGATCCTAAATTGGAGGTCCCCAAGTGCCTCTATCAAAAGTTTAGGATTTGATTAGACAAATGTCCAATTTCCAATTCAGGGGCCCTCCAAAATCCAAAATGTGACATTTTGGGGAGTTGTAAGTTTATTTTAAGTACCTTGCTAATAGTGTATTATTGGAATCAATACACTCCAACAAGCATGGATCTTGATAAGAAATAGGGTAAAAAAAATCTCTCCTATTTTGATACCTCATCACGTAACTTTATAATATCCTAGCTAGAGATACTTGGACGTCGCAAAATTTACAATATGGTTGCCGCCTCACTTTGATAAACATCTATATGGTTGGATTTGGCAACGAAGTCTAGATGTGAAGAGAAAAATCATCGAAATTCAACCACTAACTAAGGAGCCTTCAATGCCATTTTTGGAGTGGCCGACATGTACGCATTTAGGTGATTAAGCTTGAAGTGAAGAATACCTTTGTCATTCATAAAAAATTGAATGATAGGTCCGCCTCTATCTTCAGCTGGTGACAAGCTTCTTGCTCGTGGTTTCATAATTTTGCGTTCTTCATGTCTTTCTTTTGGAGGAGACCTTGTTTTCATACCTTGCATACACTAAGCATGTTGGAATTTAATCACTACAATGTGTGTTGATTAAATTGGTATTTCTTTTTAATAGAACCATGAAGTATGATTAGTAAATAATGAATGTCAATTGATAGAATGAGTTTATCTTACATGTTCATTACATGTATATTTTTCTTGCTAAACCATAAATAGGCAAACCAAAATATCATGGGAGCATATTATAACCATGTTATTATAATTGTATATACAAGGTTGGTATTGCATATATCATTAATGTTGATTCAACACTTTTTTGTGTTGAATCAGACATTGAACTAAGCATGGTCTTGATCAATATTGGATTTGGCATCTTATTTTGATACCATCTGGGTATCTATAATGAGAATTTCATCATTTTGATACAAGTAGGGTATGGGTATTTGACGGTATTCTTTGATCTTACATATTTTTGTTTATGATACCATTTAGGTCTATATACCATGCAAGAACCTTAAAACCTACGTAAAATTACCCTAGCGTCAACATGGTTAAAAACGGTTCGCATTGACCCAAATAATAACTCGGCTATACAAAAGATTCTCACACTTTAAGATACTCATCAAACATCAATATTCAACAAGTATTACAAATATTTATGCCCACGAGCAAGTTCTTTGATACCATTATTGATGTTGATTTTTGATACTCATGCATTCACCTATACACTGGTCCAACATTGATCTTGACCAATGTGGATGCGCCACATGACAAAAAATAATTCTTCAAATAATAGCCTTGTAAAAAGAAAATAATCATTTAGTCGAACTAGATGACACTCTAACCATGTGTAAGATAAGATTTGCAATTCATATTTGAGTCACTTATTCATATTTTATAACATGAATACCTTCTTATGATAATCTTTGCATTCTTGTTGCCATCGAATCCAATCATCACAACATTCATCTTCATTGTCTGACTCACTCTTTCTACTAATATATGACATTGCATGGCTTGATGTTGGAGATGTGTCACAACCCTTATTTCGATGTTTAGATTGGATACGACGATTGTGTAACATTTCACTATTGGGAAGCTCATAACTTTCGTTGATGATGTTGGGATGCTCTTGAATGTCATTCTCTTTAGGAATTCCTACGTCCAAGAGTCCCTCCACAGGTATAGCATCTGGTACCATCTGTTCTTTTATTGTTATTGTTATTAAATGATTCATAAAAATGTATCCATTGCAAAGTGGGGCTGCATAGATTTGAATGAATTTCAATCTTTACTGAATGCAATTAAAGGCTCAAGAATATAGAGAGTCTCATCATGACCACATCAACAACAAAATTAAATATGGAATCAAGGAAACGTAGCACCGATCCTCTGAGATCTTGTAAATGTTTCTTGTCTTCATTAGACACGGACACTTTGAATATAGATCGTAGTACACGGCCTTCAGCGTTACGCATGCAATTGTATACATGTCGCCCTACTACAGGCTGTAGCAAGCCGTCGTCCTGTATCTACCTCGTCTCTCATGTGACTCAGTAGGTAGCACAAGGACGCCGTGCTACAATCCGTAGGAGGACTTCTTGAGTACAATATCTAGTACATACTATGTTGCTATCTAAGTGTTTGTATAATTGGAAGGTCTTATGGAAGTTCCAAACCATATTTAAAGATGACTAATTTATAAGCATCAAATTACATTCGAGATTGAATGTAATTTTTTTCTCTCTCTCTACATTAAAGCAACAAAGTAGTTGCCAACCTTTTCAATGTCGATCGCCTTGAGCTTCTCTCTTGCCATATCAACGGATTTACCAAGAGCTCCAATCCATCCAGTCATGTCCTCCTATGATCATCGTAACACCAAAACAATACTTTTCAAGTTTATAAGGACATGAAGAAAGAAATGTAGAAGTACTAACACCATGTCTTACTTCAATTGACAAATTTCCATAATTTCAACCATATTATAATCTCAAATAATATTCTTCAACTCACATAAGATTATTATTATTTGCATATTGACTAAACTTGGAGTTTTAAAAAGTTGAAATTGATACCACGTGGGATGGACTAAATATGATGCTTATACCACCGGCTACGGTAATCTCAAACTCAAGCCCTTGAACCATCTGTGCCCTACAAAATTTCAAGCCAACATTATTCCCCTGTCATGTTTACTTTGAAAAATTAAAATATAGCATCATTGACTCATTTTTATAATATTTAAGTATATTTTAAATAAAACTATATTGAAATGAAATGATATTGATTTTGGGTCCAGGAAGCCAAAAGGCTGATGGGACTAAAAGTACACCAAGATGGTGACAAAGAGGCTCATTCCCTATAGTAACGGAATGTAATGCCCATGTGAGATAGACTTGGCTAAGGGCCACTTTACACTAGAGATTGAGGACCCTTTACCCGTGATATACAAATTATGTATCTGGTTGAGAAGTTGGAGATGGTCCAAGTCACTTTACACTAGACCTTGAAGGCCTGAAGGACCAAAGACATTCGAATGGATGAAGAATCTACATGGCAACAAGCGGATAATGTTTCGTTGTCTACTGGATATTGTGTTAGGCCCATCAAAAGAGGTGGGTCTAATGCAAAACTAGGGGCCCTGGCAATCAATGAAATTGTTGTTGGCTCCTAGAAATATTATATTACCATAGTGGGGACTAGACCCTAAACATGTGTTGCACCCTCAACATGGTTCACTTTCACTTCACATTAAGCTTGAGAAGAGCCCATTGATTGAAAAACTGAAATTCTATTTTTCACAGTATGGCCTTTGGATGATTTCATAGAACCCTTAGATTTTCATGATCATGGCTCTTGGTTTGTGCGTGCATTTTGAAATAGGGAAGGATACCTATTTGTAGTAGAATTGTAGAGGTGTCACTCAAGCGCAGAATGTGCCTCAATTTCAACTACATTGTAAGAGTATGAGAATTGACATTCACTTGTTAAGCTTTGAAGTTCAAAGAGAGTCAAATGATAGAATTATACACGTATATTGGCTCCCATGAGTGTTGTAACAGAACGCACATGTTGCCCAACAATGTCTCGGTTCTGTCACCTATAAGGAACGAGTGTTATGATGCATTTCAGATTCATTTTGGATGTCTTTTATAATTGAACGTATTGTGACTCATCTTCATATTTGAAAGATTTACTTAAAATGTTCATAATTTTAGTGTAGGTTGGAAGTGAAAATGAAAATAATATGACTAAGAAACTCTCCATATAATTGACTTTTTCAACCTTTGGAGGGGCATCGATAAAATTTCAGAGCAATTATGCTGGACTTTCATAACATTATACAGATCCATAACAATGTTCTGTGGGACTGACAATACTCCACATAGTATTCCAAGATATTCCCCACATTCGGACTGAATGTGGGGAATATTCGGGAATACTATGTGGAATACTGTTAGTCCCACATAACACTGTTATGGATCTATATAATGTTATGTTCAAGAATCGCATGTACATCTTGTAAATAAACTATAGAGGTCAAATGCAAAAGAATTGATTATACCTTGAAAATGAATAGCTTCCCAGTGATAAGAATAACAAGGTAAACATCGTTCTTTAACTTGATTCCCCTTGCTTTCTTAAGACTCAATGAACCATATTTCAAGACTTTCGGATCCTGTTGTTTGACAACAAATGTTAGATTACACACAAATACATGTTTCTATGATGTATGAGGTAGTATATGTTGATGTATAGAAAACACAAATGTTTCAACATTAGAGTTACCAACAAGGTGTCAAAAGTAAGGGTGAAAAAATAATACTTTTGAAGAGTCTTCCATTATTGGTGGGTTATCATCATTCTCGGCTTCTATGTCTATGATTAGGAATTAACAATTTTCCTTTCATTTAATATTGAAGTCATTTCTTGAGTTTGATTATACTTGGGGATTATCAATGTGTTTAGAGGAGCAAAGCGTGGCCAAGTAGGACAAACTTATGACAAATATGTTTAACTAGGTATACAAAGATGAAACGTGCCAGTGCCTAACCCTCCAAGGTGCCTTTAAAGATTTTTCGGATAAAGTTCAAAACAATGATGAGAGAATCAATCTTGAGTTTAATACTCAAATTCTCTCTTCAAGATACAAAACAACATAATGAGATTGTATTTAAATTACATTGTTGGTGATAAAATCCTAGAATGATCTTACCAGACCAACGATGGTTGCTTGTGCTGATGCAATACATTCTTGTGCTACCTTGTTATCTTCGACACACTGCCATCACAAAACCACACCATCTATATAAAAATGTGTGGATCATATTAACTCAAAGCATATACAACCAATAGATCATTTGTATGGCCAAGCTTATGTAAAAGCTAACTTCATAAGACACATGTGATAAAAATAATATCTTTCTTATCATCAAAATATGAGATAATGATAGATTCAACAATCGCAAAGTGAAAGTTCTCAATTTGGGGCAACTAATGAGAGCATTTTTAAAAAAGTGATTTTCAGTGATAAGGTGGATGAGGGTGCAAGCACGGTAAAGTGGACAGCTCTTGATCCTTGCTCAGGTTTAAGTGAAAGTGATCCAAAACAATATACTAACTTTGAATTTTATGTAATAAAAATTCATAAACATTTAGAAAACATATGAATCTACAAAGCCAAGCAATTTATGTTCACAAAAAACAATTTCAAACAACGTATATGTATTTTAGAAGACGGTGCAAGTGGTGGTGCAAGTGGGTGTCATTGAAAAGATAATTGTCAAAAACGTGTTTAAAATACAATTACATTACATTAAATTGATGAATTTTTGAAAAAAAAATTACGATGACCTCAAGTTTATAATGAATTCAAGGAATATGAAAAGAAATTCCAAGTTCAAAATATTTGAGGTCATGAAAGTTACGTTCAAAACTATATTTAGTCAGTTGCTTTTACGCATCACTTTTGATGATAGGTTTTAAAGATCTCATATTGATATTCTATATTTGAGTACCTAACTTAACAATAGAGGTCATCATGAAAAATAATCTATTTTAAACAACATTTTGCTACTACATATAGGCGTTTGACCAAGAAAATCATGGCTGTCATATACCGGAGCACTTTTTTGGTCCACTTTACTATGCTTGCACCCATGACTCTTTTTTTCAAAACATTAATACAATTGTACAAGATCACAAAAGTCACATGTGAGAATTTAAATTCTCAGATGTGGAGTTCACTTGCATGGTTTAGAGGGGGTCAAAGTACAATGACCGTGTGGTGGGTGTTTCTCATATTGCCTGAATTGTTGAGTATAAACTCAACAAAATTCTACAATGAATGTGGATCATGGGCAAGCAAGCTCCCCTTTGCACTGAACCCTCAACGACTATGTACAAATTCTAACCACATTTCATAGCACCATTCTTCTTCAAATCAAAGCAAATTATGTGCCACTTTCTCATATTTATTCTCTGAACCTTTAGGAATCTACATGCCGAGTGGGGGGCCCGATGGTGTCATGATGTGGGAGGTGGGATTTCGTTTCCCAACACCTATCATGGGGGTATGGTAAAAACTTGCCCCTATGAGTTTGTTGTAATTCATCCTAATTTAATTTCAATATCTTAATTTGGGGTCTTTGACACTGATTTAGGCGTTAATTTGGATATTTATAAAAACCACCAGGCTCTACATAACAATCCACATTTTCACCATCCTCCTTGGTAGGTGCTCCAAAACATTACCCGTGGATGCACCAAAGACTTTTTGCCTACAAATCCCCACTTGGGGCTCCTTCGACAAAAAGGGGTTAATAAAGAAGTGGGCAATGAAGTTGCCAAACATTGTTGAGGTAATGGTTGTTGAACAAAACTGGACATTCAATGAACTTGAATGCTTTTATAGTTGGTTTTAGATGTAGACCTTTATGAGGTGTACCAAACACCGTTTCTCTTCTCCATTTTGGGTCATCAATTGCCACTGCTCTGTACTGCAAAAAAGAGTAGTTCATTATTATGTGTGGTATGATGATCATAACCAAAAAATTGAAAATACAAATTGTAACTTGGTCTTAAGAGAATGTACTCCTATGTAGTTTAATCTTAAATCATCATGTTGAGTGCCAAGTAAATAGCAATCATTGTGATGTATTTATGAGTAACTCCTATTTACACTAAATTCAAATGACATGAAGTTCATCATACATATGCATACATATGCATACATATTAGTCCAATTGAAATATATATATATAGCAAAGTTTTTCATTATGCCAATAATTGATCTTAAATTGTATGCATGAGAAAGTCCTCCTACAAGGATCATCAAGTTTTGATAATGTCCATGAGATTTTCTTTGATACATGAAGTTCATCCAACTACTCATTTCTTAAAATTGAATATGTATGCGATGTTTGACCTGAATCTCATGATAACCAAGGGAGAGCGTAAGGCATCATCTGATTGATCGATCAAGCGATTTTTCCAATTTCTGAAAGGCTGGGACTACAATTACAAGAATTATCAAGTTATTAGGTTTATAATCAGCATATTTGCAGATCAAATGAACATGCTTTTCTTAAGAAATAGATTGATATTGGATTTTATGCTATCAATAAAATTTCTATGACATACATGACATGAAATATGACAAGTGGGTTTTAAATGTGTACTGTATACACTACTTTATAAGCTGGTGCTCTCATAACACATATCACATTACACTTGCTTTGCGAGTTTCTACATGTAGGTCTCGATCCCCTCAGAAAATATTTTAGACTAAATCTGCTGTGTAATGCAATCCAAACTTCATAAATTGGATATCCATTAAGAGATTCACGGTATTTCAAAAGTTTATGCATATAGCACAATCTTGAATATGGCCATAAAATCTTTATTGGACTTGATCCTACCACTTTTGTTCAAATTTATTCTTAAATACAAAATGTCCCTACAGTGATTCTTTCATCATTCTGTTGTGTGTGCATGGGGGAGAGAGAGAGAGAGAGGATTCAGTACACATACTGCAACTACACGATCGTCACTCTGTAGAAGAAAGATCCTGTTGGCAAAATCAACCTCCAAAATTGATGTCTTCCATTGTGTCTTGGACTGTTCCCATAACATAAGGTGGACAACCCTTAAATGGTTACTTATTTCCCCCGACTAGCACACAACTCTAGCAAATCACACCATTAGTACGAGATGGTGAGAAAATCCAGATCAAGGCTGTAGCCACTTTCATCATAATTTTCGGGGCTCATATGAATATCTTATTCATTATCAAAGTGGAGATTCTTGTGCTCATTAATTTGGCATATAGATCCCTGCATTTATGTTGACTATTGAGCCTAGAATGGTTATCATATTTTGAGCATGTAGTCCAATCTCTATTAAACACATGTCTTTTTGTTATCTGTTCTTGAGGCACACCTAACCACATACTACTCATATTTAAATGTCCTAATAAGAAAAGTAACCTAAGAAGGGTTTTCTACCTTAAACCCAAGTTTTATGAGACCAACTGGATTGAAACTGAGATTCAAGTAAGACTGGAACTTTTTTGGGAGAACTGGACTAAAAAGATATTAAATGTTTTTTCTAGACTTGCAGTTTCCTTTATGGCTGAAATTAAAGATTCAGTATAGAATGACATTGGACACGATAAAGACATGTGTTGCAGTGAC
Organism: Polytrichum formosum; assembly: GCA_964035585.1. NCBI lineage: Eukaryota > Viridiplantae > Streptophyta > Polytrichopsida > Polytrichales > Polytrichaceae > Polytrichum > Polytrichum formosum. The sequence goes on along the minus strand of OZ037935.1, from coordinate 32,435,765 downwards.
ATTGATCTACCTGCTTAATTTATTAACCATTCCATGTTCAATAGGGAACAAAACTGGGAGGGCATGAGTGATCACTTGAAGAGAAAAATAATCTCATAATGACCTCTTATACCTTAATTTGCATCTCAACTATGATTCTGAAACTTGAAATGACATTGTTGGTGATTGGCAACTACTAACCAGATAAGACAATTTCCGAGCCGATTGAACAATCAAAATTGTTTGTGCAGTTGAAAGTGCCCACAATAGGGGTCAAAACTGTAGGTTCAAACGGTTTAGTGCTTTATGATCTGTTTTTATGACGAAGAAATTGAGTCGAGGTGTAGAAGGACATGCCTTTCTACGCAGCAAGAAGCTGCCTGCATTCACTTGTGGTTTTCCACCAATGCTGTCGTCCAGATTGTTGTGCGAAACTTGGAAAGAGAAGAGTTGCGTGGCACTCAATTGCACGGCTGTCTCAATCCCATCGAATGGGCTTAACGGCTGCAAAATCGATCCTCTCGAACGCTTCCGTGCATTGTCAGGTGCCTGCATTCATGATTTTCTGTTAGGCAGATCAGAAGAAAGAAAGGCAATTCTGATGTTGCGACGGGCATGAATTATGGTGTTGCTTCATTTTCAAGTTGGTCTAAGTCCGCAAATGGGCATTACGAGAGTTAGAGGGCCCCTGAAGACTGCAACTTCCTTTCGAAGGTGAACAGCTTGAACGGGCGCGGATAAACTAGCCAACATCTATATCCCCAAGAACAAGCCCCTAGATTTCCACCTGGTTGGTTGAAAATGGCCGGTTCACCGAGATCCCCTCTATGATTGGGTGGAGAATAGGTGATAGGCGCACACAAAACAAGTGCTAGGAAGGTCACCCATCCGAGTACTATTCCCGGATGTTCCCGAGTACTTAAACACGGAGTTCCCATGGCATCCGGGTTTAGGCCTTGGATTCAAGCCACCCGTGCAATATCAAGTCTATTGGTCTGGGGAGGTGAACTGTTGAAATGTTTTCAATAACGAGTTTGAACCTGTTGAGCCTGCAGCCGTCCAAAGGCTAACCATCTGAATTTCTGAAGTCAAATGCAGAACAGAAGCTGATTAGAAGTCCTGGAGAAATGATGCAGTTTGCAAGCAATTCACCTGGAATAGTTGAGGATCACCAACTGGCTGATTTTGAGGGCCGTCAATTTGATTCTGTTCAGGACTATTGGGAGGCTGCGTCAGGGGGCTTCCAAATTGCGGATGTGGGATTTGAGGACCGCCGGCCGATGGTTGAGGTTGAATTCCCTGCACCCCAGAAGATCAGATCAAACATCAGCGACCGTTATCATTGTTGGGAAATTTCGGCCAGGTATTATTAAAAGGTGGGCAGTCCTTATGTGGTCACTCTTCTTGAGTATACACCTATAGTTGAGTGGTATAAGGTAGATGTGCCTTTAGATGGATACTTTTCTCTCTGCACCCACTTCTCGTATGGTATGAAACATGCAATTGATGCAAGATGAATACCAATCCAAATTGTTCCCATAGCCATTTGCCTCATAATTTTTGGAGCTCATATGACTATCTTCTTTGTTATCAAAGTGAAAATTCTCGTGCTCATTAAGAGGTCATATAGGTCCCCCCAATCATGTTGACTTTTGAGTCTAGAATGATTAGCATATTTTGAGCACGTAGCCCAACCTCTTTTAAACACAAGTCCTTTTGGTGCAAGTTCTTAGATCCACACCTAACCACATACCACTCAAATATAGGTGTCTAGATTGTTGTTGTATTTGATTCAATAGAAACATCTACCTTATGCATGGCAAGGCTTGTACTTAAGAATGAACACCAAAAAGGCATGTGTTTCAATGAGATGGAACTATGTGCTCAAAATATAGACACCATTCTAGGTGTGTGATAAGTTCAATCGTCAACACAAAAGGGAGAGTCTATGTGATCGTTTCAAGAGAAAGACAATCCTCACGTTGACCTCTTATAACTTTCACATCTCAACTCCAATTCCAAAACTTGAAATTACAATTTGCGTGTTTCGCAATTTTTAAACTGATGAAGCCACTCCCAATTAGATTGAAAGGTTAAAACTGTTGGAGGAAGTTGGTAGTGCCTTAAGGTAGATGGGTCTTAAATGGGCACTTTTTCCGACTCGCCCACTTCACCTCGGATATGAAACACAAAATTAGTACAAGATGGTTAGCAAATCCAAATCGAGGCTGGAGCCGCTTTCCTCATAATGTTTGGAGTTCATATGAATATACTATTCTTTATCAAAGTGAAAATTCTTGTGCTCATTATGCTCATATAGGTCCTCCAATTACGTTGACTATTGAGCTTAGAACGGTTAACATATTTTGAGCACGTAGTCCAATCTCTTTTAAACACATGATGCCTTTGTGGTGTCCGTTCTCAGATCCACACCTAACCACACACCACTCAAATAGAGGTGTCCAATTCAGATAAGTAACCGAATCAGGCACGTCTACCTTATATGCACTGCTACATTGATCTCAAAATCAAAAGGTTCCCAAAAGAATCACCATGCAAAATGGACAGTGGAATAATGACCTACCAGTTGAGGTGCATTGAATTGTTGCATCCCTACAGGTCCTCTCTGCTGGTGCTGCATTGCTTGAGCTTGCTGAGCTTGAATCAATTGGGCTGCCCCCAGATTTTGAAGAGCCTGGGGGTTCATTTGTTGTTGTTGTTGTTGTTGTTGTGGTAGGTTAGGCCTCATCATCCCTAATTGCTGCATCTGCTGTAATTCTTGCATCTGCTGCTGTCTCTGCCGTTGTTGGAGTAGTAGTTGTTGTTGTTGTTGAGGATTCATACCTTGTTGTTGTAGTTGAGGATTCAAACCTTGTAGTTGTCGTTGTTGCATCATTTGCATCATCTGTAGCTGCTGGGGAGTTGGTTGTTGTTGTTGTTGTTGTTGTTGCATTTGCTGCTGCCGTTGTTGAAGCATCATGACTTGTTGGGGGGTGAGGGGTTCACCTCCCGGATTCATCTTGCTATACTACATCTCAAAATGCAAGCGGCCAGTGATTAATGTTGAGTCCGTGGTAGGGTTTAATATCTTTACAGTGCATATTTGAAAGGAAGGAAGGAAGGAAGAAAGACTCCAATGTTGCCACCGGCATGAATTATGGTGTTGCTTCATTTTTCGAGTTGGTCTAAGTCTATGTAATCCCCAAACGAGCATTACGAGAAATTGAGGGGCCTGGAGACTACCGCCTCCTTTCAAAGGTGGACACCTTCAACGGACGTAGACAAGCCGGCCGGCACCTATGTCCCTCAAGAGCAAGCCCTAGGTGCCCACATGATTGGTTGAAAATATTCGGTTCAGCCAAATACCCTCACTATGATTGGATGGACTATAGGAATACCTACATACAGCTAATGATTCATTCAACATTCTATCAACATTACATTTCATCCTTTTACGTCTTGCAACTATAACGTATAGAAGTAGAAGATTAAAATTGCAACCCAATGTCTGGTTTAGGCATTGCTTCAATGCTGTAGCTTGTGTGATGTGATTTAACCAATGTGAAATCAACAACTGTTGATATAGGGATGTAGAGGTTTGTGATGTGCCTGAATTGGGTGGAAGGGAACTTCAATAGAAGTTCACCACCATTTAGGTTAATTCATATAGCACTGTCTCCATCAGGTTCTTCCGCATCACATACTTCTAATTCAGCAATGAGTTAATGATTCATTCCACATTGATCAACTCACATTTTAGATCTTGCACATATAAACATAGAAACAAAAGATTAAAATTGCAACCCTATGTATGTTTGGTAGGCATTGACTCAATGCTGTAGCTTGTATGGTGCGATTTAACCAATGTGTTATCAATGTTGATATAGGGATGTAGAGGTTTGTGATGTACCTGAATTAGGTGGAAGCGAACTTCAATAAAAATTCAACTCGTTTAGGTCAAATCATATTTCACTGTCCATCAGGTTGTTCTGCATCATGAAAGTATGATTCAGATGGTTTGAGTTGCTTGTGGCGCGCAAAATCTGCTTCAAAATCTTCACAGAATTCTGATCTTTTGTTGATGAGAGTGACTGTGAAGTAGAATTCATAAATTAAGTCAGGGGAATTCTGAGGGACATGAGAAGGGGCGGTTAGGATCAGAACGGGCAATCTGGGGTGACCTTTCAGCTGCATATTCCTCCAGAAACTCACAAATGACATTCTATTAGACCCATATCCTCAGATGCATGACTTCACATACAAATTCACGGCTAAGGGAATTTCATAACCTGATAATGCACAGAGGAGCTCTGGGTCCTGCCCAAGAATTAATCTCCAATACAAGATTTTGGCAAGCAAAATGTTCTCTACTCTACCCTACCTAAACTGGTGTTCTGTTTGAAACTAAAGAATGTATATTCTTGGCAACACTTGCCGGGATTATATCAATGTGTTGGTTAATATCAGTCTCGTCCTTACTAGGGTTCCATCCCAATTTTACATGTACATACAACCCAATCCCAAACCTCTCTCGCTCTCTATGAGCCTTTTTCACATTTGCGAGTGCTTCAAAAAATTTCAGTCAATTAGGTATGTGGAGTGCAGAAAACTGTGAAAACGAATGCAAGTTTCACCTAGCAATTCTGATATCATAATCACCCAGACACTCGGAAAGAGTTTGAAAAAGCATCTGCATCAACATTGGCATGCCTGTCGAGTCTGAACATAGGGTCGGGCTTTTGGAAGATCTCATATAGATATATATCTAATTTAGTGTGTGCTGAGCTGATGGGTTAAAGCAAGAATTCATACATGTCAGGGTGGTGAGAAAGCCTCAACATCCCTCTGAGCTCTTAGTTTAGGTTGCATAACTCGCGAGATTTCTATTTCTATCAACATACATGCATTCTCGGAAATTCTTCGCCGAGGTAAAAATCCCCTCGGTTAATCTTAAACCCTAAACCTGAGGGTTAGCCTTTGATCCATCACTGCTCCAAGGTTCTCGGACAATAGTTGGAAACGGTGAGCTCTGGAACCGTTTAGGTGAGGTATAAGTAATAATGGCTATCTGTCTGTCTGTCTTGTCTTCCCCAAGTAAACAGGAATTTTTCTCAAGAGAAACCTCAATACTCACTCAATGTCGAACGTGAGAAGATAGCGGGGGAGCTTAATTACCCAAAGATGAGTCTCGATGCATGTTCCAACGGCACCATCATAATAACTGCCTGTGACTGCAGCTTGGCTTCCCTCTCTATCTCCGACCTCCCCAAGGCTACATGGTCACACCCCATTCCATTGATCTGAACCACTTCATTCTTCAATTGCATCATAACCCTCATCCATGGGAAGCATAACGCATTCCAGCTATTCTCCATCTCACCAGGGTTTTTCTTTTCACTGAATCATACTATGATGACAATTTTCAGGGAAGCTTCCAACAGCGCGATGTGAGGTTACATCATCAACATGAAGTGAACAGACGCATGGTGCCGACGCTGCAGTACTAGAGATCAGCCATCCAAAAGAAAGAAGCACATAATTGAAGGTACAATCCATTATTTACTCTACATGAATATCATCATTGAATGTGACAATTCAGTGAATGTAGATTTTTTTTAATTTTTTTTTTATAATCCACCTAACTTACCCAACTGGACATGTTCACCGATATGAGTTTTGTGCAAGAGGAGGGTTATGTGCATGTGATAGACAACCGGATCACAAACATGTCTGCTGGCTGAACTGTGAGCTTAGAAATTTGAAGCAAATTTTTCTCTTCCAGCTCTGAACCAATATTACATGAAGCATCTTGATAGACTCCCACTTTCTTTGACAACAATCTGGTCGGTAGGTAAGTATTAATCCCTGTGGCTTGTGTGAATCTATCTGCTACTTTCTATGGAGAAAAAAATACCACAAGGGGTAGATGTGTGTTATTCGGACACTTTTCTCTCTGCACCCACTTCAGGCTTGTAAGATAATATGAAACACATCACAATTAGTGCGAGATGATTGGCAAATCCAACTCGTGCCCCTAGCCATCTGCCTCATAATTTTTGGAGCTCATACGATTATCTTATTCATTAACAAAGTGAGGATTCTCGTGCTCATTAAGTGGTCATATATAGGTTCCCCAATCATGTCGACTATTGAGCCTACAATGGTTAGCATATTCTGGGCACGTAGTCCAATCTCTTGTGAACACATGTCGTTCTGGTATCCGTTCTTAGATCCGAACCTGACCACATACCACTCAAATATAAGTGTCCAAATTATTATTGTTGTGTTGGAATTAGGCAAGTGTAATTTACCTTATTTATTGATCCCTTTGGCTCGTATTCAAATCTGCTACTTTCTATGTTCCAGAGCGAACCTCCACAGTCACTCCACTGGTTCAGAGAGTATGGTTTTTCAGTGAATTTCAAGGGAAGAGGTTTATTTCAACCCATGACAGGTCATCCTTGAAAACTGGCATATTAAACCCTAGCACTGCATTAAATGGGTTAAGAAAGGTATACCTTATTCACATGTGCACTTATAAAATTTCCCTGTTATATGCACACAGGTCAGTCACACTAATTTGCAAGCTTGCACATTGATCCTTGCAGGAACTTTTGTTTGAGTCTCCTTACTTACAGAAAGCACTGACATTTTTCATTTGCATACCGTGTCAATCACACTATTACCTTGTTCCTCATGTCTTCATTATGAGCAATTACCAAAGTCGTTGAATAATCTCTTGTTGCCTTGTAACACCGGTATCCATACACATATGTGGTCACTTTTCGTAATCAAACACCTATATTTGAGTGGTATGGGAGTCGCTGGTATATGGAAAGGCTTGTTCTTAAGAACGGACATGCAAGAAGATATGTGTCCCAATGAGATTGGACTACATGCTCAAGACATAGACACCACCCGGGATCAGTTCTTGATGCAATTGGGAGGATTGGTGTGGTCATTTAAAGAGAAAGAGAATCTACACTCTAATCTGACACTGGAAATGACGATCTGCGTGATTCACAATTGCTAAAAGAATGAGACAATTCACGATCTGATCCTAATGTGAGAAATGCCCCTGGAGTTGGTTGTGCCCACAATAGGACCACATGCCTTATAGCTGCAATCTAATTAATATTTCTACGGTTGCAAATGCACCAGATACTTCTGGAGATTTTCTGCATGCGACTGCTAGAATGGAGTATGATGAACTGGAAAATGTCTGTATTTGAGTTATATTTATGTCTAATCAATTCTCCATGACGAGTGCAGAGAGCAGGAGGACAGTGGAATTGGCATGGCAAGTACGGCTGTGGATGTGAAGGAGCTTGCAAACTCCTACATCTTCGTTGCCGATATGCCAGGTCTCAAGCACACAGACATCAAGGTACATAACTTACCCGCTAGCTCAACAACACCCAGCTTATCTAGCCGAGCAAAATACACTCTAAACTCCGTAATATCAACCTCCTTAATGACACTCCTTCTCTTGTATCCCAAAACCCTAGGGAACAGATGTGCTCGGTTTAAATCTCCCTCCTTGTTGTCACAGTTCCCTCGCATATATCATGGGTTTTGACATTAAAATAATCCACCAGATAATTCAAACCACATGCTCGCATGCATCACATTGTCATCATTGTCATTATTGCAATGTCGACTTTGTGTTATTCCATAATGTCACATGCTATACTAATTCTCTGTCATCATGTATCCATGTTAATACTATAGACCTCCTTAATATCACGTGCACTTTGGTTGCCATAGGCATGATATTAGGGAGGTTAGAGTGTAGTGATAACATTGTAACACCATTCATAGTATTTAGTGTCACATACACTATGTGCGAAGGGCCTAAACTAGATGCCTCGAGGTCTCAAAGTGTTACATCTGCTAATTGCCAATATGATACTAGTCATCAACATAGGTAACTTTTTAAAGTGAAAATTTATTGACATTAAGACATAATTTAGCATAGCACATTGGGATACTTTAGATGATAGTCTGGAGCTTTAGTATGCAAGAGGAAGATATTATTGAGCATACTAATGGCAACTATCATGTGCTTATATTTTAGTAAGCAAGGGGAAGATACTATTGAGCATACTAATGGCAAGTGTCATTTGTGTACACATTAGTCAACTTGTAGACCATTGTGTAACATAGGCATACAAGGGGCATACACCTCATACCATTATTGAACATAGTCATGCCAAGGTATTGATAAGCGCACTTGAATGCCAAGTGTCATGAGGTGACATTAATGATGAGGTTGTTGATCATTAGTGTAACCTAGCATACACTTCAAATTAGGGTAAGTGACACTATTACGCACGTGCCACTAAATACCATAAATGGTGCAGTCCTTCGTAACCTAATCCAATACATCATGTCAAAATATTTGGGCCATGTATTTTGCATCCACCCCCACTAAAATGTGGGTAAGGTATAAGGCCCTATTGTCGGCACTTGCAACTCCACAAACAATTTTGAAAGTTGGATCAACTTGGGAATCATCTCATCTTTTAGCAATTGCGAATCATGCAAACTATCATTTGAAGGTACAAAATTGGAGTTCAGATGCAGAAGTTATAGGATGTCAAAGTAAAGTGATTGCATATGCCTTCCTAGCTCTATTGACCAATTAATACCTAAAATGGTGTCTATATTTTGAGCACATAGCCAAATCTCATGTTGTTTGTTTTGAGAACAAGCCTTGACATATACCACTTGAAAACATGTGACTGATTAAAAATAGTGACCACATAAGGCCCACATATCTCAGTATGAGCATGGCCAGTTTTTTTGCTTAAATATTGGATCAATGGGCATGTATATAACATTGTTGGGTGGGTACTAAATTTTGGCACCAAACTACTGCCGGTTATTAGGGTGGTTCTTTAAAATTATAATCGTGGTTCTCAAATATTCCAACAACAAAACTTGATTCATAACCATGGTTCTCAAAATAATCAAAACCCAATCAAATAACCTTCTAAAAAAACCACCAGTTATGTGTTGGTTCTTTCATGAAGACCACTAGATCTTTGAATTTTTTTTAAATAACTAGGACTAGAGATTATTTTATTATAAAAAAGTCGCAAAACCCTAGATCCAAAGGTTTTTTTGCTTCTAACTTGTCTTTAACAACCAGAACTAGAGCTTGGTAACAAAATCAAATACTCGGCCAACACTGGTATATACTACAATACATGTAACTTTGTAATACACTATACATTTTATGTTTAATATTGTTTAAATATTTGTAATGTTGTTGTTGTCAAGGGGAGGGGGGGAGTAAACTGGCATTCCACTAGAAAGCATCATGAGATAAAAGATTGGACCTCATGTAAAGTTTCAAAGTTAAAAAATATAATAATATTTAAAAATTAGAGTGTTGAAACTTCAATTTGAAAATATAATAAGTATATTCCAAAAATATTCATCAAATATGTGAAATATCCCATGAACATGTGCATTACTTCATAGTCCCGCTGAAAATACCCCATTATCGCACGTGACCCCTTAAATTACAAAGGAGTTATCCCCATGGTTGTTGTGTATACCAAATGGAACTGTGGACGCATGTTTTGAGCCTGAATAAGTGTGACTAGTAGGTCAGAATGAACATCACAAATGTTCATGGCTCAGGTGCAAGTGGAGAATGACAATGTGCTGAAGATTAGTGGAGAAAGGAAGCGAGAGGATACGGTGGCTGATGGGGAGGTGAAGTATGTGAGGGTAGAACGCAGCGCAGGCAAATTCATGCGCAAGTTCAACTTGCCTTCCAATGCCAATTTGGACAACATCTCCGCCGCTTGTCAAGATGGCCTCCTCACCATTATTGTGCCCAAAAATCCACCGCCGGATATCTACCGACCCCGGACCTTTGATGTGGCAGTCAGCTCAGCCAACTTGGGGCAGTGATGATTTTTAAGTTTCATCAGATTCTCACTCCTAGTGATGCTAAAATCTGAATGCATGCATCCTAAATCCTCTGAAGTACAAAGGTGTTCTTTGCCACCATAACCTCAAGTCGAAAACCTCTCGTCATCACCGCTGCAGCCTGCTCCGACAAATATGTATGGGAAGTCAATAAAATTCTGTTTCTTCCCTTGAAGGCTCCCTTATTTCTGTTTGTCCACTTTCTTGCGGCTCTCTATAATCCTTTATTAACTGCCCTTCTGCTCGTGTTGGCCACTTTGCGATCGACACGCACTAGATTTAGGACCAAGACAACCCTTTGACTTTCGCGATAACAACTGAAATTAAACGGTCACTTGCATCGACAGTACTGCGTTGGAATTTGAGATGTACTTCAACCTCCAGTTGGGCAACGGTTGATTGAATATTCAGAATTTGTCAGAACTGTAGAGTACCCAGACCCAGACAACAACTTTCTTTTGTAATTTCGTTGAGATTACAAACTTTTGCATTCAAATTTCACACAAGAAGAGGTTAAAGCACCAATTTCGCTGCTGCATTCAAAATTTACTCTATTCAAGTGGACATGGGCCACTAGTTTCTTGGCTCTCGGGTCCCCTTCGGCGGCTTACCGGGGCCTCCTTGGGAGATTTCCCTTGGAATTGACTTCAATGTCACTTATCATCGAATTTCATAAATGCGGGTTTCTGTGGGTGAAACGTTGGTTGTCCTTGTTACCGTGGCGTTTCTCCCGGTAGGTGTAGCACCGCCGTCGGTTCATGACGGCCCTCACCTCCGCCGAGATGGATTGGATCCCACTCCGGTAGAGGTTTAGAACGAATGATTCCGGAGACGGAGGCGGGTTTGAGAACGTGGTGCTTTTCTAGGCCGGGTTGTGTGTAGGACTGCTAGGATGGTCTTTACCTTTCCTCTTGGTCCCCCAAACCCCCAATATAAGCTCTATATTAGGTCCTTTGATAGGCCTTTCACCGCCACTTAGTTTATTAAAATATTTGGATTCTCAGCTGTGCCCCCTGGGCCCATTTCGCTGCGTTACTCATAACTCGGTAGTAGTATCGGTCGATTCGTCAGTGATTTGGTAATAATGGCCGCTCCATTGTTGGTTCGCGTAGCCGGCCCTCCCATTCTTCGCGTTGCTCAACATTGGCGCAATACTTGAAATACTCCATGCGTAGCCATCTACATTTCGGTGTTCATGCCCCTTGTGGTTTGTCCGGGTGGCTTTGTCTTCTATTGTGCATTTGATCCCGCGTGATCCATAATTTGTGGTTGTGATTGCCTATGGCCTGGATGATCTGGTGGATCACCCAGGATGTTTGGGCCTTGGGTTGAATTTCGCGTAGAATTTGTTTGATTGCGGTTGGGACTGTGCCCATGACTCTCATGATCATGGCCCGAAATTTCACATCACTTTGTGGGTGTTTTCGGCATAATTCTTCTATTAGTTTGTTGTATTGATCTGATTTCTATCGTCGCGCATTCGCGATCGCATTGTCCATAACCACCGAGATTTCCCATACCTCAATCTGGTGGTTGCGTCGTACTAATTCACCATCGTCTCCCCGCCTTGTTGCAGGTCGATATTGAAATATTATGTCCGGCCGGCGATGTGTGATTTGCTCGTTGTTTAGTGTTTCTGGAAATATTAAGTGGTTATCGACCGGTATGCTCCATGTATTATCCGCTATCCAAATTTGGAACTCATCCAGCCGGCCCATTTTACTTTTCTCGGCCCTTAGTTTCATCCAACAATATAGTTTGCTTACCACTTTGTCATGCCTCTTCGTGCAAATAGCGTCATATAGGGGATGCTTGCAGCTGCAGAATAAGTGTTTGACCGTTTCCCGTTTCCGGTCGTGGCAGTTGTCGCAATTTACCTTTCCCCACCTATTCCATGTACTCACTACGGATTTAACAAGGAGTACGTTAAATGCCGCTGCAATCATGGTTTTATATATACTCTGGCATGCTCAAATATGAGGCCCGCATCTACTTGCGGCTGCCAGGTGCATGTGCCCCCTCGTGTTTAAATTGCTTAAATGCAATCTTCTCAACGAGTTCGAGCCCATCTCGGTATCGCACCGTTTTTTTGGTGTGCTCTTTAAGTTTTTGTGTCTGATTATCCAGCCTAACTTGCGTGTTGGGCCATGCGCCGTCGTCTAAGTTCCCAATGACTTTGATCCTTTCGCGCCCCTCTAGGTCTCCGTTTTGGGTGTCTACCTTAAACAAGCCCTCCGCTATTATCCTAACTCCGGTGGCTACATGAAGGCCATATATGTGCGGCCTTTCCGTTTACCCTGCGTCCCAATCTTTCGCCTTGTCTTTGGGTCCGCCCGCGTGGGTTCCCAGTATGCCAGGCCCTTAGTCTGTGTGTTCGGCTCCCTAATCAGGTTGCCATATGCGACATCCCAGTCCAAAAATATCTTGTCATGCGGCGCCCGTGGTATCCCTACCGCTATCCTAGCTTCAATGGCCATGTGTTTAAACAATGTCCTGGATGACCAAATTCGTTATTTTGAGACAATATCAGAATTTTGAGACTTTTGCCTACAATTTCAACAATTGTTTAGAGATAATTTTCATATTTTTTGACTTTCTAATTATAGACTATCCTCGACTCGAGGATAATCTTCCCATATATAGTCAAAAAATCACTTACAAATATAGATTCAATCAAGAAATTAATGAAAAACATAAAATTAAGCATTAAATTGAGACTATGAAAAAGTCTCAATTTAACGAATTTGGTCATCTGGCATGTGGGTCTAGGTTTTGAAGGAATGCATATACCGTATTCACTAGCATAGAGTCGCAGATTGTCCTGAAATTCGGTAACCTAAGCCCCAAGTGGTCAGTGCTCATTTCCAGTTGGCGCTTGCCCCCGCATCGGGCGGGCCACCCTAAAATCTTGCACGCTACCCCATGTTGGATCCTAGTGGCTTCATCCAAGATGTAGTTCGGAGGTGGGTTCATGGGACACAAGATTTCGATTAACGGTCTAGCCGCTTGTGAGAGGAAATCTAATTTTCCCGCATAGTGTAGTTTCTGAATTCGGGGCGTGTCAAGTTTTGCAACCCTCGACTTATATTTCGCAAGGGTTCGCTTGCCTTCATGGGCCTCCCGCCTTTCCCCGTTCGGCCCGCAAGGGAGAGTTGGTTTCTTATTCGTTACTGCGGACGTTGGGGCTTTGTGCTCCCCTAGGTATTTAAAGGCTTCCGAGCCGTCGAGTTGTGGGATGGCCTCCCCGCATAAGGTGAAGTTGTCGAGAGTCACCTCTTCCCCTCGTCCTCGTACGAAGTCCCGGCCCCAATATGCACATTTATGAATCCCGAATTTCATTCCCGCCCACGTTGTGAATTCACAGCGGATGTCTGCCATCATCCTTATATCCTCTTCGGTATCGGCTATGCAAACTTCATCGTCCATGTAGTCCATGCCCTTGACTTCGATGCCCGCCAGCTCATACCCTTTACATTCACACACTATCCACTTCGCCACCGTTTCTTTTACTACCGCGAAGGTGAGGGGGTTGATCATGTTTCCTTGGGCAACCCCCCTCGTTATAGTGATCGTGTTTGAGGCGTTGCCATTGACGATCAATCTTACTTGGTTGCCGCTTGCAGTCTCCTTCCACATATGCTTCAAGGTGGGACATATGGGTAGGATGTCGATTGTTTTCATTATTAAACCCAGGGGTAGAGACGTAAAGGCGCCTTTAAAGTCTGTGAACAAACAAAACATTTTGTTTCGCTTATGGCGGTTCCTCTAGTACCGCTGTTAGTTTGAGGTTCGCGTTCCGACATCTCGCCACTCCCGGGTTGACCCCCATTTGGAAGGTAAAGGGGGTGTGTGAGTATGCCCCTTGGATTGTTTCTGTCATAGCTTCATATGCGACATATGTGATGTACTTACTTAGTATCTTAAAGAAGACCGGTAAAAGGGTTACCGGTCTTAGGTTCGGGGCTTGAGTGTTTGGTGCTCCTAGTTTGGGAATGTATGATACGAAGCCCAGTTTGTAGTCAGGGTATATAATTCCGAGTTTAGTTTGGACCCTAAATGTGTTTATGAGCCATTTGGTTAATGGGATCTTCTCACACTGTTTCAGGATCCGATATGTGATCTGATCGTAGCCTAGGCCCCTGTTTCCATCCCCTTCTCGGATGATTTTCCAGACTCTTTTGATCAACGGGTCTTTCTCATCCTCATCCTCCACTGCCATCAGGAATGGGGTTCCTGATTCTGAGTCACTTTGCCATAACTCGCGGAGGTACCTCTCGCCTCTCGGGAACGGGGCTACTTGGTCCGCCTGCACGACTTCTCCCGTGAAGCTTGGCCTGGCGAACTCATATAGTTCTGCCGTCGTGGCCTTGACTTCTGCCCGACTATTTCCTCCTTCATATAACCATCGGTGAAACTTATGAACCGAGCAAATGTATCTGCGGTTCAGGGCCGCTTTTCCTGCTGCTCTTAAGCCTGGTCTTGGGCGGTCCTCATCCCGAGGGTCCGTTTCGTGGACCCCTTGCATCAATGTGGCAGGCCAGTGTTTGACTGTGCCGAAGATGCGGGTGGCTGCTAGGTTTAATCCGCATCTGACCACTGCGTCCACCCTCTCGCCCTTAATTGCACTCCACTCCCTTTCGGCTTTAGCTAGCTATTTGGTCCCATATTTGAAGATTGCCTTTGTGATCCCCTGAAACCTCTTTCTGGTTTTTGGTTCGAAGTTTTTCACCATGGCTGCTGGCTTGAAGCGAAGGTCTTCTATGTTTTCATTTCCCTTTATGATCATGGCCATTTTCATCCTGAACTCCGCCATGATTAGGTTGTCATTCTCCATATCCCCTGCCACTGGTTTGGTAGTCCATTTCATGGCCCTGCCAATCTGACTGTGCATGGCCCTCCATTCACGTGTCTTTATCTCCCAGTCCTCGTCACGGTTGTCGAGCCTCTCGATCTCCTCGGGCTCCATTCCTAGTTGTTAAAGTTTGCACGCCATGTTCAGTTCAGTTAGCAATTCTGATTCTGGGCCTAGCTAGCTATTCCTATTGCTAGGTCTGTCCCCACTCCTGCTCCTAGGCGATGGCTCCCCCCCCGGGAGGGGGGGGGGAAATCCTCCAGTCTATGGGGCGGTTTACACTATGGACCATGAAGTTGTCCCACGGCGATGTAAGAGCGCCGATTGGCTGCTGAACTCGTCCCCGGACAACTTCGGTTTACACTAGAGAAAAAATGGCAGAGGGACCACGGAGGTCGAGGTCCCCAAAATATAATTTTTAAAGCATAATAAATGCACTGACATGGTCCAACAGGTTTTTCGTTGAGAGAGGCAAGAGAGGTGGTCTGGTAGGAAAAGGCAAGGGCCCATGGCAAAGAATCACCATTTTAATAATTCTTTAACGAATCTACCCTCTATGTGCCTTAATCATATCATACCCCATGAGATATACCAGCACTACCTTGTTTTTCCCCTTATACCGGCTCCCACGTGTTTCACCAAACAACGTGGGACATCTAGAACTCAAGAATTTGAGTGCATATTTGTTTTTTTGCTCTACCAACTGCAATATTTGGAATTTTGGGGCTTGTAATATACCATTGGAAAGGTCTTGAAAATACCTTTCCAACGGTATATTACACGCCCCAAAAAATTTAAAATTATAGTTGAAAAAGAAAAAAGAAAAATCTGTAGTTGTTTAGTGACTGCAGATCAGGGTGGTCAAAAGAACCGCAATGGGAAATCTTCTAACACTAATTAACACTATTTTTGCTCTACCAACTGCAATATTTGGAATTTTGGGGCTTGTAATATACCATTGGAAAGGTATTGAAAATACCTTTCCAACGGTATATTACACGCCCCCAAAACAAATTTAAAATTATAGTTGAAAAACAAAAAGGAAAAATTTGTAGTTGTTTAGTGACTGCAGATCAGGGTGGTCAAAAGAACCGCAATGGGAAATCTTCTAACATTAATTAACACTATTTTTGCTCTACCGACTGCAATATTTGGAATTTTGGGGCTTGTAATATACCATTGGAAAGGTCTTGAAAATACCTTTCCAACGGTATATTACACGCCCCCAAAACAAATTTAAAATTATAGTTGAAAAAGAAAAAAGAAAAATCTGTAGTTGTTTAGTGACTGCAGATCAGGGTGGTCAAAAGAACCGCAATGGGAAATCTTCTAACACTAATTATCAAAGAATTGAACTTTAGTGTTGAGCAAGGTAGGGTGGTAACAACATTAAATATAATCAAACACTAACAAGGTACATGTCACATGTAAATTACATTGAACATGTACAAATTAAATCCCTTATTTTTTTGTAAAAATTGTTGTGAGAAGATTTGCAAGCCACATCTTCACATTTAACAAGAAGTGAAGACAAGTGAAGCCCACGAGAAGACAAGAGAATGGTCACACTTGAATTTTTCAAAATTGCCCTTTTTGGGCATGTATTAAAAAAATCAGCACCTTCACTTTTTGGTGCATGGTCATTCTTCTTGGTCCACATTCGGTTTACACCTAGTGAGGGGCCCATGGCTCTTAAAACTAATTTTTTATGAACTCGGACCATGGAAGTCAGACCACGAACT
The DNA here is from genome assembly GCA_964035585.1 of Polytrichum formosum. Classification (NCBI taxonomy): domain Eukaryota; kingdom Viridiplantae; phylum Streptophyta; class Polytrichopsida; order Polytrichales; family Polytrichaceae; genus Polytrichum; species Polytrichum formosum. Next base: position 32,419,247 of record OZ037935.1, on the reverse strand, counting down.
CGGACCATTGACAAACGCCATCTTCCATGGTCCGACTTCATGGTCCATAGTGTAAACCACCCCTATGTCTCAACTTCCCGTCTGGTTTTGTCCTCGGTTCTTGCCTCCCTTTGTGTGTATTGGTGACCAAAGAACATCAAAGCATGAACACTTCTTCACTTTATGTTACTATAATATACAATACCATTTACAATATACAAAAACAAAGCTACCATAAACCACACATACACAAATTTAAAAGATTCAAAAGATATTACTTTTTAAATATACAACCAGAGAACCATAAGTGCAAATCCTCAATTATACATAAGATGTGAATTGGCACCCCCATAGCCAGAATTGACCCAAAATATGAAAAATGTTGTTGACTTCACCCTCATTGGGAGGCTTATGCATGCCATACCACACATTTCCAAATCAACCATGTCAATCATTCTAGATTTGTGCAACATGCATTGTTTATGTCGACCACAATACTATCCAACATAAGTGAAATGACGACATGTAAGGTAAATATTTTAAGGGAGGATTATTTGAATTGGAGCAAACATGTCATGAGAGGCATGTCCCAAAACATTAAAGAAATGCACATGGTGACCATGCTTGATGCAAGACATAATGGTCATCTATCTACAAATGCTCTAAGATACATTCAAGATTGGCACCAAAATTGTTATCTATCCACAAATTTGTTCCCCAGCCTACAGTTCTCACCTTAATCACAATGGATGAATGTCTCAAAGGCAACCCTAAATCAAGAAACCAAATGGTTGGAAATTCAAACCCAAGAAAGTCTCCAAATTTATGCAACAAATTGAAGCATGTGAAGTGCGTGCAAACATCCTAATGATATGTTTAAATCACAAGTTTTTGGCTTGGGGATATAGAGATTCTCTTCCCGTGACATTCCCACCAAATATCAATTGACTAGTATTACAAATTTGATATCCACGGCTAGGGTTTTCATATCATTATTGATATCGATTATTGATACCAAGCATTCACCTATATACCTAAACTATGCTCCTAGCAAAGAAACCTTCCGTTGTTTGAGCATTCAACAAGACACAACCTCGAGTAAAACTAATTCATTTGCAAAACAATACATGCACACTTAATCTGTTAGGATATATTCCAAGTGCAAAAAATTGGGACTTATGTGACGATTTAGGTTATGATACCATTATCATATTTTCAACACTCTATCAAAGGAGATGTAGAGTTAAGCAAATAACACCACATTTTCACCCACGTCTTTAATCATCACAAATAAAACATCCAACACTTTGCATCTAACCTAACTTTGTCACAAAATCACCACACACTCGCCACACAAGCAACAATTCTAGGGCTTTAGACAAATAGGGTTTATGTAACAAAAATTGTCAAAAATAATGTGGTGAATGTGTCCTTATGTCCCTCAAACGTAGTAAGGTAGATGGGTCTTAAGTGGCTTGTTTTCTTAATTGGACCCCTATATTTGATTGGTGTGTGGTGCGGTGAGGATCATAGAGCAAACATCATGAAGGCACGTAGTTAAAAGAGATTGGACTACGTCTTTAAATATTAATAACTACTCAACACTCAATAGTGAACATAATTGGGAGGGCCTATGTGTCTAGTTAAGAAACCAATAAACATGCACTTCCAATAACTATAACTAAATAAGGGGAGGACCGATGTTCAATCCAGTTTTTGTAGATGTTTTGTCGCAAATTTGCTAATGCAACACAAGTTTACTTGTGTAAATCTAATTGGTAGAAGTTGGAGAACATGAAAAACGGACCAGATGACACCCACATACCTTAGTTCTTGTCCATCTTCCCGATTCAAGAATGAGAAGACTCCGATCCCAAAATATTGCAACAATTTGAAAGGAAACACCCTAACTTAAGGTGCGAATCTCATAAGGAGACAAGAAGAATTTCACAAAGAGAGACATGATTCATAGACACAAACTTTCTGTAAATTGAGAATTATAAGAAGAATCGCACAGAATTCACCTTCACTGGATACCCGGGGGGTTGCACCTTTCATACCACGTATCCATGCATGCCCCATCCTCACATTTGTCAATGCAGTTAGTTCTAAATTCCTTACCCTTGAATATGTAGAAGTTAGGGAGCCGCGTCACTGAGGCGCTGTGAACGGGCCTTGTGTGGTCGCGGGCATGGTGGATCCAGGCCGTTGATCCACCAAGGCCCATCCAAGGGCCTTAGTGGTCCTAGGTGGGGGGGGGGGCGGGGGTGGTGCTTGCCACCAAGGTGGGTGGGGGCGGGGGTGGTGTTTGCCACCAAGGCGGGGTGGGGCCGTGGGCCTCATGTCTTTTTTCGGGGAGGCCAGCTTTAGGGTCTTGTCGGGGCTAGGTGGCTAAGCGGGCTCGGTGGCTAGGCGGACTAGGCAGCTAGGTAGGCTTATTTTCTAAGTGGCTAGGCCTACTTACTAAATAACTAGTTGGTTAGGCTTACTTACTAGGTGGCTAGGCCCACTTACTAAATAACTAGTTGGTTAGGCTTATTTACTACTAAATAACTAGTTGGTTAGGCTTATTTACTACTAAATAACTAGTTGGTTAGGCTTACTTACTACTAAATAACTAGTTGGTTAGGCTTATTTGCTAAGTGGCAAAGGACGACTAAGGCTGGGTCAATTCTTTTATGTACTCACACATGGAATTTCAACTTGAAAGCAATGTGGGCACTTCCAACTTCGCCCAACATTATAAGGTAACCAGGTCTTAAACGGATATTTTCTTTTTGCACCTACTTCTTGTACTAGGATACTAGGATGCCAAACATGCAATTAGTGCGAGATGATTAGCAAATCCAATTTGTGCATGTAGTCACTTCCCTCATAACTTGAGGAGCTCATATGAATATTCTATTTGCTATCAAAATGAATATTCTCTAAGTTAAAACAAATATCATTTAGGCATCCCCAATTATGAGAATATGGCTTTTCTTATAGAATCTTCCGAATCGTGTAAGGTCTCATAAGGTAGCTACATGTATTATAAAATTTCTTAGTAAAAGACCCCTTCATCCATTGTGGTCACATAGGGGCATCTAATTGTGCCACCCATCCTCAACATGCACCACATTTTATAAGAAAAGTCATATCCTTAAAATTGGAGATGCCTAAATGATATTTGTTTTAACTTAGAGAATATTCATTTTGATAGCAAATAGAATATTCATATGAGCTCCTCAAGTTATGAGGGAAGTGACTACATGCACAAATTGGATTTGCTAATCATCTCGCACTAATTGCATGTTTGGCATCCTAGTATCCTAGTACAAGAAGTAGGTGCAAAAAGAAAATATCCGTTTAAGACCCGGTTACCTTACAATGTTGGGCGAAGTTGGAAGTGCCCACATTGCTTTCAAGTTGAAATTCCATGTGTGAGTACATAAAAGAATTGACCCAGCCTTAGTCGTCCTCTGCCACTTAGCAAATAAGCCTAACCAACTAGTTATTTAGTAGTAAGTAAGCCTAACCAACTATTTAGTAAGTGGGCCTAGCCACCTAGTAAGTAAGCCTAACCAACTAGTTATTTAGTAAGTAGGCCTAGCCACTTAGAAAATAAGCCTACCTAGCTGCCTAGTCCGCCTAGCCACCAAGCCCGCTTAGCCACCTAGCCCCGACAAGACCCTAAAGCTGGCCTCCCCGAAAAAAGACATGAGGCCCACGGCCCCACCCCGCCTTGGTGGCAAACACCACCCCCGCCCCCACCCACCTTGGTGGCAAGCACCACCCCCGCCCCCCCCACCTAGGACCACTAAGGCCCTTGGATGGGCCTTGGTGGATCAACGGCCCGGATCCACCATGCCCGTGACCACACAAGGCCCGTTCACAGCGCCTCAGTGACGCGGGTTAGCGATAGAGCCTCTCCATTTGCATTGGTGCAACTTTGGACTGACACATGCTCCCACTCGTCGGGAGTCACTGTGTGAACCTCTCCAATGCCTTGAGATCCCGATTCGTCGGCATTCCAAATCCTATACGGTTGTAGGGTCGATCCGAAAGGCGTTTGCGAGCACGAGGAACTTGTTGCGGTGTGGCATAGACACCCACATCCCTATGTCTGCCATCAGCAGTTTGCTTAGCTCTTAGGTCGAGGGAGTTGACAATTTGCAAAGGGAGAGGCGAAGATTGATTGTTGTGTGCCATTGCAATTGAACTGGCTCCCACCTGCAGACAATATGTGCCAATGTTATCAGGGAGAAACGACCGGTAGTTATATGAACCAGTTGAGTTTGAGAAATAACCAGTTGAAGCTCATAACCTAAAACAGGAGAATTACTGATCATTTAAGAGGAATCTATGGAATACACCTCAAATTAATGAATAAACCCCGGAATTTCACAACATGTAATCCGCTGGACCTGGAAATGCTAGGATTTTGACTGATTGTTCCAGAAAATCTCCCCGGACATTGTCGCTGACAACCTGATCACAATACTACTGAACTCTGGTGAATGGGATGTCAGTGTTTGCAACATGATTGTATAATTATAAGCTAGCTACAACTCTAGTATACATCTGATTCAGTTGTGATATTGAAATCAGCCGCAATTCGCCAGAAACCTAGAAAGATGCTATGGAGTTGTTGATTCCTCAACCTACATTCCCGAATCCAGCACGTTACCAAATAACTTTTCCAGATGCTTGGTAATTGGGGATCACATCTTCCATCACAGTATTGACGAATTGTGTGGTGAATGTGTTATCAACATGTCTCTAACCTTACAAACTAATTACACAAATATAAATGACACATCTGATGTTGTCAAGGCAGCAAGTAGCAGTCCAAGTTATTGATTACAGTATTCACATTGTGATAAGAGCATGCAGGTGGTTGAGTTAGATAGTACTTGCCGAAGCAGGTTGTCTACACCGAGGATTCAACCTTGTTGGCAGGTTGGAGTAAATGTGAATTTGTTGTGCGATGTGGACTTCTCTCCTTGCCAGTTTGTTGTAGTTGATTCTCAACCGTGAGAGAGGCAGCTCAGTTTGCTATGCTTGGGCCCAAGCAATAGCATCCTCGCCACCCAAATTTGCATTTTCACGACCCGAATTCTCTTCACTTGCATCGAAATCCCCTCCCGCCTCAGACCCTCTCACCGATTCACATTCTGCAGTAGGATCCGAATCAGGAATAAGCCTCCAGGCCTCTTGAGAATTGAACATTGTCATGGAAAACTGGATCAACTAACTTGTTGGATTCGAATCGAAAAGTGTGGTAGAATGATTGTTTGGATTGATGAATTATGCAATGGAGACATACCTTATATATCAATGTAGTCATCTTATTTTAATAGGTTGAGTTCTTAATTGAAGACGGCTACATCCACCAAAATCAAGTTGCCACCTCCTAATGTGCCCACCTCACTCACAAAAATTAACCGTGTCATAGCTTTAATTGAAGACAGCTACATCCACCAAAACCAAGTTGTCACCTCCTAATTTGCCCACCTCACCCACAAAAATCAACAGTGTCATAGCTTGGTGGAGAGCACTCCTCATTATGAAGGATAGTGGGTGGAGTTTGATTTTTGCAACATTTACTAACCCAAATTTCAACAATGTGGCGGCTAAATAACCATATATTACTCACCCACCGAATTAGAGTGACGGTACCGCCAATTAGAAGTTAAAAATATGTGTCCTATTAAGGAAGTTAACTAAATTAGCCTCATCCACCTTAATGGACAACCGTGATTGGTCCCTGATTGGTTTGCATCTTGCAAATGATTGATTTGGGTTTGATTAACATGAGGTATCAAGGTCATTAAAGTATAAAGCCAATTCATACAAAATATTGACTCGAGCCAAGAAGGGAGAAAACTCGGACATTGTCCCAATGAAGCAAATTAGGTTTTCATTTTGGTCCAATCCAATTCTCTTCCCCCGGCCCATGTCTGATTTTGTCTTTAGTGCATTACCATACAATTTTATCTCATTAGAATATGCAATTAAGAGAATGGCCTTGACTCCATCATGTAAAGGCCTTAAGGTTGGTTTAGTGGATTAGTCCAATCACGTACAATGATTTACACAAGTCAAAACCCCAAAATGGCCTTGACTCCTCATGTAAAGCGGTCATTATATTGTCAATTTCTCTCCCCATTGGACACCTACCTCAACCCTAAAAGTAAATGGCACTTAGACTTTATGTGGGTGCAAGCATAGTAAAGTGGACCAAAAAAGTGCTCCGGTATATGAAAGCCATGATTTTCTTGGTCAAACGCCTATAAGTAGTAGCAAAATGTTGTTTAAAATAGATTATTTTTCATGATGACCTCTATTGTTAAGTTAGGTACTCAAATGTAGAATATCAATATGAGATCTTTAAAACCTATCATCAAAAGTGACGCGTAAAAGCAACTGACTAAATATAGTTTTGAACGTAAATTTCATGACCTTAAATATTTTGAACTTGGAATTTCTTTTCATATTCCTTGAATTCATTATAAACTTGAGGTCATCGTAATTTTTTTTTCAAAAATTAATCAATTTAATGTAATGTAATTGTATTTTAAACAAGTTTTTGACAATTATCTTTTCAATGACACCCACTTGCACCACCACTTGCACCGTCTTCTAAAATACATATACGTTATTTGAAATTGTTTTTTGTGAACATAAATTGCTTGGCTTTGTAGATTCATATGTTTTCTAAATGTTTATGAATTTCTATTTCATAAAATTCAAAGTTAGTATATAGTTTTGGATCACTTTCACTTAAACCTGAGCAAGGATCAAGAGCTGTCCACTTTACCGTGCTTGCACCCATGTCTAGTAGACAAGATGCACAAGAGCACTTGATCCATAGCCTAGCTCTATAAATGTTGTGTCGAGTTTTGATATGAATCCAATCTATGTTCAATGGTGAAGCATCTCTCTCCCTTTCTCCCTCTCTCCCCTTGTACATTTCCACTTGGAAATGATCTTCATACTATCAAGAGCTATCAATTTGTGTGTGACTCTCCCGCTGCATTTTACAAGAGATTTCATTAAATTGTATTCAATTGATAATGGAGGTTTCCAAATCTAGATCCCAATGTGAGTCCCAAGAGGTAGTGATGTGGAACTCGGAACTCATCCCCCAACTTTCATCACAATAAGGGTGGGTTTACAGTAGGGTCCAAAACACTCCTAAAGGATCCAAGCTTGAAAAAGAAGTATTTTCTTAGGTGGAAACTGTCGAGATTGGGCATGAAAGTGATGCCATTTCAACTCCTCTTCATTTTTGTAATGCCTCAGACGCGGACCTTGATGTAAACTCCTTGGGTCCAAAATTTTGCTCTCAACTAGAAGAATCTCACATTTTTAAAGTTTCTTTAGCCTTGGACCCTAGTGAAACCCACAATAAGATACCACAATAATTTTTAGAGAAAAAAAAGGTTAGATTGTAAAATTTGAAAACAAAAACCGAGTATTTCATATTTTTTTCCTAGATGAATTCACCAAAAATATCCTTGAAAGCATGAAACTTGGATGAAATTGTCACATTTGGAATGAATGTGCCATATTTGGATAAAAACATGTATTACCATCCAAATGTGGTTTCTTCACTGCAACGATTGTCATCATTTTGACTTTCTTGAACATAACATTACACAACTCCTTGGCTACGTTCCATGGGACCATGTATCGCATGAGCATAATTCTCCTTTAATTACGGGATTCCCTAATTACGGGAGAACACTCAAACCTATATATTATGAACATTTCGACAAACAATCATAAATTATCATAGAATTTTTAAAACTCAGCCTCTTTCTTTGGAAAAAGACCGCTTTATTTCTCCTTAGTAATGTTATGAAGATTCAAGGGAATAAAAACATTATTATTTTCAAATAACCCACCAAAAACAAAAAAAACAAAAAAAAAACATCCGTAAGGTACCAAGTCGGAACAGGGTACAGGTTCCCATGATCCCTGTTAACTTGCACGAGACCTCTGCATTGATCAGGCCGAACTTATTCCATGTGTCAGAAAGGCACGGGAAACTCTTTCAAATTTCAATCAACCCCCTGCCCTTTGCTTGAGCTGCTGACATCATATTTAACTTATGCGGAGACAAGCATGCAGCTCACTGCTCGGGAAGAACCGGCGGTTAGCTGCAGATGAACCGGTTGAGTTTGAAAAATAACCGGTTGAAGTTAGAGACTTCAGGAGAATTACCGATCGTTTTAGAGGAATCTATAGAATATGCCTCAAATGAATAAAGCAAAACCGGAAGCTGTGAACATGGGCTTTAGAATCACTAGGATCTTGACCGACTATGCCCAAAAACTTCCCGGGCACTGATGCAGCTAGCTAATTAACTTGAAGGCATACTTGTGGGCCTTATGTGGTCGCCACTCTTCACAATTATTCACCTATAACTCACCTATTTGAGTGGTACAGGCACGGCACACGGCAGGGCTTGTACTTAAGAATAGAAAGTCTTCACTTTCACCTCTCCAAAAATCTGCATGCTGACTCCTATGCCCAATTTTGAAATGAGTAAGGGCCGTTTACACCATGGGACCATGAAGTTGGACCAAAGAAGATGGCCCTTTTCCATGGTCCGACTTCATGGTCCAACTTCCATGGTCCGATTTCTTCAATTTACAAAGCTTTTAGGCCCCTCACTAGGTGTAAACCGAATGTCGATCAAGAGGAATGACAATGCACCAAAAAGTGAATGTGTTGGTTTTTTAATATATATCCAAAAAGGGCAGTTTAAATTCTTTTTAAATCCAAGTTTGATCATTCTTTTGTCTTCTCTTATTTTCATCTTCTCTCCCCCCCCCCCAAAAAAAACATTAAAATTTTCTTATAGCAATATTCTCTGCCATGGGCCCTTGCCTTTTTCTACCATAGCACCTCTTTTGCCTCTCCCACTGCAAAACCCGTTGGACCATGTCGGTGGATAATGTAGGCCTTAAAATATGCCTTTTGAGGATCTCGAACTCCATGGTCACTCTGACATTTTTTCCTAGGTATAAACCGAAGTGGTCCCGGGACGAGTTCAACAGCCAATCACAGATTTCACAGTGCCTTGGGACGACTTCACAGTCCATGGTGTAAACAACCCTCAAGTAGTGTGTTTGAGGCGAGCATTGGCCGTCCCGGCCAAGGTGGACTTTATGAGGAGAGGAATTTTCTTATTGGTCGGGCGGGTGGGGAAAAACTTTTACACGTGGGGGAATTTGACCTCGTGACAAGTGGCAAGTGCCCAACATGCCCGTTTGGGGAAGTTGGCAAAGAGGCACCAACGGCAGGCTGTCTGGGCACTGTTTTGTTTTGCTGTGTTGTTGGTGTCTGACAGGATTTTTTTTAAATGTTGCAAGCTTGACTTCCAAGAGAAGAGTGCACATAGAGTTTGTAAGAGTACATAAGCTCGGCTCTTGGCGGTGGGATTTCTTGGGTGTTAATTTCTATTCGCATTGTTTGTGGCTTGTGTGGATGTTGGACACTGTGACATGTTTCTTCACCGTTGGTGGTTCTGGTAGAGTTTGTTGGGTTTGTGATGTCTGATTATGTTCCTCTGTTGGTCCGAGACAACCCTAAACTACTGGATGATGGTGGAGAGATGCCCAAATCTCAAGGAAGAGGTTGGCGGTTCAATTTCCAGCTGTGAAATCTCCTCTCTACTTGACAGAAACTTGCCAGGTGGTCAACTGCCTCCTGTGCTTTGGCGCTAGCCTATCGGCCTTTTGTCTAAAATAAATAAATAAAGAAGAAGAAGAAGAAGAAGAAGAAGAAGAAGTTCCTCTGTGGTTATAATTATTTTTTGTGAGAGGGAAGTAAGTGTTGTAGACATGGCTCCGTGAGTGCCGGTTACTGCTCGTGCTCAAGCATGGGAGCATGCTAATTTTTGTTTCAATGCAGCTTACAAGGTTAGGCCAAGTTTATGTTAGAATATCAACGAGGGAGTGATGCTTCGAGCATGTTTTAGAGCAATGAACGAAGAGAATCATTTACTAGTTCCAGATGAACCAGATGAGTTTGAGGATAACCTGTTGAAGTTCAAGACTCCATGAAAATTACTGGTCATTCAAAAGGAATATATGGAATATACCTCAAATTAATAAAGAAAATCCGAAAGATGTCAACACGTAATCGGTTGGATCTGGAATTTTAAAGGATCTCGACCGATTATGCTCAAAAATGTCCCCAGACACTGTGTGCAGAGCCTGTGTTGGGCCCCCCTTCAGACAGGTGCCAAAATCCTTTTGGCTGCAAAGTCTGGCGCAGCACAGAATTTCAAATATTCTATTTGAAACCAATGCGGCACCCTCACAGAGTGCCAAAAAGTGCCAACTGCGAAAAGGTTGTCCTTCTTCTCGAGCTTGAATGAAATTTGATCTTTCTCAAGAGTGTGAATTGTTGTGTGCCTGAAAAAGACTACTCTGCTTCGAACTTATAGACTGTAAAAGTCAGACTGGGATTTGAAAAGCTCATCTAGACTAGGGATCCAATTCAATTACCATTACACAACAAAAGATAGACCCGCAACTGCACCAAGCTTTGGACAGGCCTTGGAGGAATACTGTCAAGGGCAGGCCAGGGGAACCCATCATTGTGAGGTTACCAATATGCAATGGACAACGTCACCGTGGTGATGGTGTTGGTAGTGAGGCCATTGTCCCACCGTTCCAGACTGTTCCCCACCGTTTTGGAAAGGTGGGGGGAGTGATGTGTCATATGTACAGGTGCAAAGGGCCAGGATGGCATGGGCCCATACTAGTCAAACTGCAATAAGAGATTATAATCACCAAAAAATCAAGTAAACTTTGTCATTTCAAGCTATAACCTCGCTATAGTCCTCCTAATAACCTAGCTACTTATTGTTGATGAAGTCAGTTACAGTCGTTCTGGTTGTCACATGAGTGATTATTTCTTGACATGGACTCTATCTGGTAGTTGATTTTGCTGGCCAAGGCTAGACGTCTTGTTGTTTGAGTTGGACCCACCAATATCACTTGAGGTGGAAACGCAATCGATTCAATCATTTTCAAAAAGAAAATGTCTTGTTAGGCAATTTGATTCAGGAATTAGCATCAAAAACTTCGAGTTAGTCTAGTGGGGATGAATTAAGCACGAACCTAGTGGGGAGGGGGGGGGGTAAGATTTCTCCTAGACACCCTTTAAGATTAGTGGGAATGTAGCTTGAAGAGTAAGACAAATTCTAGGTCTAGATGGGCTTCCCTAACATCTGCCAAGATAATTGGCATCAAACTGTTGCATGCAAATATATGTGTGGAGACTTCTTTAGAACTAAGTCACACCATGTTTGGGTCCTAAATCAAGGAACGAGAAGAACGGAACTACTTACAAGCCAAATGATGGCAATGACAAAACCATTTTGTTCAAATTTGAAATCTTAGGCAACAAAATGTCCAATTTCTAAGAATAAAGAATAGACATTGTATTAGGTAGTTGGTGGGACAAACCCACCTATCCTCTTGGAAATTTGGGGGTTAAAATTTGTTGAGACCAATAGGCCGAGACATTTTTGGACCCCTGATTCACATGAGAATAGTTGGGCAAGCCCCACCATCTAGTAGCCACATTGTTTTGTCTAAATTAGTGTGGGCCACACCAATTCCCACAATATTTTTTATTATAATTTGAAGTGGCCCACAGTAATTTTCAGTGTGAGCTTTTATGTCTGCATATTTGGATGAAAATTCAAGGCATGGCAAAGTACTATAAAATTGCTAAATTTAACCAAGGCAAATACTCTATAATTAATGTGGCCACACCAAATTCCAACCCACAGTAATTAGACAAAACAGTGTACTACGTAGTCGATTTTGGGATTCCGTGAGGCTTTGGATCTAATCTTGGATTTGAACTCCGGCGAAGAGGACATGCCATTTACTAGGCACCTACCGAGATGCAACATCAATGAACTGCTGAAGTGCTCTTGGATGCCTCTGTCACAAGGCCAGTAGGTGGATTTGATGGGTAGGAAGCATCTTCACAAAATTGGTCTCCTTTTCATATTCCCATATGAAGTCATCCTCACCACCAACCAGAATGTGACACGTCAGCAACTGGAGAGCCAAAATCAGCTATTACGTAGTTCATAGCCGATACTAAACTCCTCAAAATTTAAGTTCACTTCTGGAAACCTAGGATCTCAGCCTGTTGTCTTCAAATCTCTACGTTCCCTTGCCCTAAATTATCGCTCCAAAGTTACCTTCCGACCTGCCCCAGAATCTGAAGTCTTGCTGTGTTTATACTTGGCTCACAATAGGCACTACTCGATTTCCGCATCAGAAGAATAACTAGGATTGGAGTAAAAATTGGACAAAATTACCCGTCCAAAATGAATCATGCATCTAAAAGTGTGTTGAAAGTATATTTTTCACAGTTGAGACATGCACATTGTAAAATCAATTTTTTGGAAGAAATAACTAGAAGAATATGATGAAAATCTCAATAACACATACTTTAAGAAGCAACGTGGTCAAATAAGCTCTCTAGATGTGAATTTTTTTCACAAATAACTAGTGTGCATGCAACTAGAACGTAGAGATACAGTCCACATCTAAGATTAGTGTCTGCCATTTCTATTATACTAAGTGTTGCTGATAGAGTTGCACATCACAATAGTATCACTATATTCGTTAATTTGAGACTTTCTCTTGTCTCAAATTAATATATGGACCACAACAACATGGTCTAATGTTTGGGTCGTCTTACCCAAACCATCTTGATATGAGTTCTTAATTGGGTTCTTGATATGAACACCCGCTTCAAAGTATTTGCATCTTACAACATTCTCCAATATTTGTGTGATTTTATCCATGTTCTTATATTTGTAATTGTCTCAAAATGCCGAAAAAGTCCCAAATTAACGAATATAGTGATACATATGATTTCATTATGTCCATAATTCACGCATAAGTCCAGATTCACATATAACATAGTTATAAGGCATGTGGGGGATTATGATTTCAGTACAATATACATTGGCCCATGACGAAGAAGTCTGGCTTCCTCCCGCTCATGCTAGAGATCATCAGACTTCTGTAACGCCCAATTTCAGGAGCAGATTCATGCCACTAATCATCACAAGCTGTTAGAGGGGTCTCTGTCTTGGTGTCCATGGATACACCCAAGTCCTGTGACCACTTGCGGTCGATGATGTGAGGTCAGGGGGTTGTGTCGAATAGGAGTGGTTGAAGCTCACGGTTGAAAAGCAACGCTCGTGACATAAGACAAAGAGACTGGAGCCGAGGAGGAGAACGGCATGTGATTTCGCACATTCTCCGTGTTGGATACAGTCTTTGTGCTCTCGGGCCCTCCCTCGGCCAAGGATTCGCAGCAGCCATGTATAGGTGGAGTCTAAGACCAAAGAAACTTCAAAATCGAGCAAACGTATTGGTCAAGGTCAAAATTTTGGACTCGAGGAGTTTACAATAGGGTCTGGATTTATTAAGGTATGAAAAAATTGAAGTGTTGCTAGTGTGGCATCACTTTCTTGTCAAATGTGAGCATTCTCAGCTCAAGAAAAATACTCCCTCACTACCAGCATATGAGTCCTAGGTAATTGTTCCACATCGGTGAAAGGACAAGTGTAAATAATCGACCAGTGTGATGGATTTGCCAAATTTTCAATGATGTAGGCCATGTTTTTAGTGACTCAAGATAAATGCCGACGACTCGTATGTTTGTAGCACCTCCCAATTTAAGAAGTTGATCTTCAAGCTTGGGTTCATTCTTGAGTCCAAAAGTAAGGTCCATTAAAGAAGTGTTGGACCCAAACCCTATTAAGTAATGTAAACCCACCCTAAGTTGAAAAATGAAGTGTTGTTAGACTTTCATGCGCCCACTAAACACACTAGATAACAATGGATAGTTGGGCACATACGAACCCCGCAAGATTTCATCTACATTTGTCCTTATTCTGATGAGAATGGTAGGTGAGCAGCATAAATGGAAACCCACCCTAAGTCATCCTTCTACAGCCCGAGCATGCTTTTCTTTTTCTTTCTTTTTCACTCATACCTTTAATTGTTGACAGGGAATGATGGCTCCCGAACATGATCAGGCCAGATTCATTGGCCCATCAGTGTTTGAGATATTCAAGCCATTATACAATTTGCTGCTATATATGTGCGTCAAAGTTAATGCTGAGGGTGTGTGTATCAGATTACAGCTGCAGGAGGCACATTGTGACCTGATGAGATAAGATTCTATAAGTTAGAATAGACTTATTTTGCCCCCCTGCCATCATGTCCTGTGACAATTCATAACAGTAGAGCAAGTACTTGCAATCTGTCTCACTGGAGCTGTACTTGGATTTCCGACAGCCTAAGCAGCCTTCATAACTGCCCCGGAAACAAAGCCACTCATGCAGCATGATTCGAGTGAGTTGAATGAGAGACATTGATCACAGTATCTAGCCAGAAAAATGCCCTGAAAAAGTATATGGCCTGCAGATTACCTCTTTTGATCAATTTGACACCAGAATCAGATTCAAAACCCCCGTGCTAGTCTGTTGGGACACATTTTAAGATGGATTAATCATAAACATGTAGAGGACTTATTCCTGACATAGAGGTCGCTTTGGTATCATTTATTTTTTGATACCATTTGGGTATCTATAATGAAGATAAAAAATTTAAAAAAAATAAAAAAATCCAGCAGGGTATGGGTATTTGGTGATATTTTTATTTTCGACCCATAATCTAGGTCTATATACCATGTAAGAACCTTTTATACCTAGGCAAAATCGCCCTAATATCCTTGTGTATGGTTTAGAATGGTAATGAACCAAATAATGACAGGGTATACAAGGATTCTCTCACCTTGTCCACCAAATATCAATATTGGACTGGTATTTGACTGGTATTACAATTTCACACCCACAGGTAAGTACTTTTATAACAATATTGATGTTGATTATTGATACCATACATTTCACTATACACCAGACCAACGTTGATACGCTCGTAAGAAACAATTCCCTCTCCCAGTAAATGTTGTTGTGGTTACACAGAACACCTCATTTCTCTATTTTCCAGAGGAATCTTTCCTGAAGATCCCCCAAAACTGTACAATACAGTTTGTATGATGCACACAATTCAGAAACTTTAATATAGTATGATGAAAAGCCCAAGATCGTTGTTTATTAAGTACACGTAGCTCAGAGTGCAAACTGCATGAGGAGAGAGCTATACACATTTCGGGCAGTGAGCCACTTCGAATCGAACTAGACTTAGAACAAGGTAATCTATTATTTCTCTCCACTACGTGAACACTAGCACTCCATGAATCTCTCTCTCTCTTGCACTCGGAACTCACAACCACTTTGTTTGTTGGAGTTCCAAGCCTACTGCTAGATGTCGAATTTCAAATCAAGCCCATTTGGACTGATTGCTAAATCCAATGAAATGGCCACCGCTGCAAGCTTGCTCAGCTTGTCGAGGCCGCAGCTGGCGCGCTACGAAAGATGGCGGCAAGATTGCGGCAGGCTTTGTGCCAATTGACACCCTTTCTTCTTGGGTATTTTGACCACAATCTTACCTACAGACAAACAAGAAAAAAAGGTTGCGACTCTAAAGCCTAATTCCCATGATGATCACCAGAGAGTCACAAACTTGTTCCCCCTGGAATAGGTACCAATTCTTCAATCAACACTTGGCAACACCAAACCCTATTTTCTTGGCCTCCAAATCGTAGATGACAAGGTGGTTTTGTTGCTGGATGTTGCCGATGATACTGAACCCCTGACTCCCACCCATCGCCAGGCAGAGAGTGGTTGCGCTGTTGTCGACAAGCACAAACAAGTTTTCCGCGAGCAGCTGGAAATCGGCACCTTCGAATTTGAACACCATGTCGGGAACTGTGGGGTTGGCCACGCCAGCTATGTTGAAGCAAAGGTCCAGCCCATATGCGGATCCATCAGCTGTCGGGTAAGTGATGAAGGTCTGGTACGCCTGTGCAGAAAATCAAACGCCAATGTCAGATTGATGCGTAAAGAACCCGAGCTGTACAGTAGAGTAATCCTTTAAATTTCAACCAGGGTTTCGGTCGGGAGTTGGTTGTTTTACATTCAATACCTTCCATGTTTGGTAAATTTTAATGCATGCTTGGAGTTGGTGTAGAGGTTTGAACAAAGGACATCCTGTATCGGTTCATTCAATATCGGTTCATTGGGGGCTAAACTCAGTTTAGCACCTCATTGGCATGTCACAATGAGTTTGGCCACCAATTAACCAATATAGAGTGTTCTTCGTTCAAACGTCCACACCGACCCAAACATGCACCAAATACTGAACAAACATGGAAAGTATTCTATGCAAAACAACCATCTCCTGACCAAACCTCTGCTTGAATTAAAGGATAACTCTGTTGTCCAAGCAGCAAGCAAGCAAATTGTGCTACCCACAAGTGATCAGTCATCAACATCTTTAGAGCACAATTTGGATCTGCTAAAATATTTGAAAGAAGCATTCTTCTGGATCAAAGGTTATCCTTAAAGTCTCTCAATAACTCTTGGTTTGGTAGGGAGTTTTGGCCCATTTCTGACATTCCGAAATGTTTTCAGTGTTTTAGTGGTGTCGGAACCCCCAATTTTAGTGAAACGAAGGAAGCGGCAGTTGACTCAAAACACAGATACATAAAAACGAATGCCATGCAAACTTTTGAAGCCACCTAAAATGGTGCTCTCGAAAGCTTGATAAGGAGTTCATTTTTATATAGCCATCTTATGGCCAAGGTCAAACGCCTCCCCTTCATTTCACGAAAATTGGGGTTTCCAACACTACTTTGAAAAGTGTGTAAACACATGTAAAATGTCAGAAGTGGACCAAAACTCCCTACCAAAACATGAGTTTTGAGAGACATTGATTAAGGATATCAACTCCAATATTAGTTACATTGATAACTTATGCTTGAGTGAATGTGTTGTTATCGCACCTTCACAACAGCAGAGTAGGCAGGCAAGGTCAACATGGTGATGGTGGTGCCGGAATCAATGATGGTGCCGCCTCGCCCCGTCGACTGATCGAGCGCAAACACGCTCGCGGCCAAGTTCAGGTCCTGGCCACCGACGCTGATCCCCGTCATCTGGATGTAATAGTAAGTGGGGTGCAAGGGGTTAGCAAGGATGGGGGTGTACTGGATGCCTGTGGCAGCGGCCACCGATCCGAAGCTCAAGGCACTCGAAGCTGCCGAGTTCAAGCTGACCAAGCAGTATGAGAACTTGTTGGCGAAAGTGGCCGACAGCTGGGAATTTAGAGACAGAGGGCCTTGGCCTAGCCCCACTAAACCTCCCGCGCCTGCGAACGTGCCCTGGTTCTGGAGGCCGCATCCGAAAGCGAAGTTCGGGATGCCCTGGTCGGCACCGTTGTTGTTGAGGGAGATCGTCTCGTATGCTAGGTCACCGTTCGTGTTCGACTGGTCGCCGTATGTGTACTGGTATTGACAGACGTTGGAGCTGCATCCTTTCACCGGAAGCGCCTGCTCATCAACCATAGCCATCGCCACGCAAATCAAACATCAGTGCAACAGACTTTACCCTCACGAACAGGACATTCTTTGAGTTCCTTGTGAGATCCTTCCCTTTCTCCAATTAAAACCCTGCACACATTTACAAATTAAGCCTGGCTAGAACTACACAATACTCTCTTACAAGGTATCCTTTCACTGGAAGCGCCTGCTCTCCACTAAACCCATTGATTCCAAATCAATGCAATGGACTATATCCGAGTCACCAACGTAACATTCTTGAGGCTTATGAGCTCTGCCCTTTCTGTTTAGATTTCAGACTGTAAACCCTTCACACATTCTCAAAGTTAAGGTTAAACTTGCACAACAGTCTTCTTACCATGGTTTTTGACTCTGCTTGCATCAAAATGGATTTAATTTCCAGTCCTACGGAACAATCTTATGAAGCTAACGAATGTTATGAAATTCACCAGAAAATGTGAGGATGATGAATTTTTTTTATGCTTTTAGGTAGTCACATTGCACTGCTGGACATGCTAGACATTCTGGCGAAGGTGTTTTCAGATTAACCGGTACGAGAGAATGAATGCCCAGCACAGTCAAGTGACAAGCACCTATGGACCTATGAACCTATCTTAAGACGTGGACATCCTTCACGCATTCTAAGATGCAAGCCTACAAAATTGCGCAACAATACTCTCAGATTCATTCCGACTCTGCTTGCATCAAAGTACATTTGATTTCCAGTCCCAGACAACACTCCTCGAAGCATGCCCAGCGAAGTCAAGTGGTAAGCTCCTGTGCACCTGTGAATCTATCTTAAGGCATGTAATTCATTCACACACTCTCAGATTCAAGCCTATGATTAATTTACACGATAATACCTCTCACATGGCTTTCGGCTCTGTTTGCATCAAAGAGCATTTGGTTCCCCAGTCCAGGGGAACACTCTTATGAAGCATGCCCAGCAACCTCCTACGCTCCTATGCACCTTTTTGAAGACGTGCAAACCCTTCACATATTCTTAGATACAGGCTTACAATTGCACAAAAATACTCTCTCGCATGGCATTTAACTCTGCTTGCATCAAAGTGCATTTACTTCCCAGTCCCGCAGAGCACTCGTTCTTGTAAAGCTTGCCACGCGTAGTCAAGTGGCAACCTCTTACGCACGTATGAACCTAGCTTAAGACGTTTAAATTCAGCGCTACACATTCTTAGAATCAGGATTTCAACTACGCCACATTTGATTTCCAGTCAAGCAGGAACAGCCATACGAAGCATCTCAAGCATTGGCAAGTAGCGACCTCCTAAGCACCTGTGAACCTATCTTCAGGGAAATCCTTAACACATTCTCAGATTCACGCTTTAAATTCCACCACAAATTTCTCTTCCATGGCTTTTGATTCTGCTTGCATAAAAGTGCACTTAATCCCCAATCCCGCAGAACAACGTCAAGTGGCAAGCTCCTGTGCACCTTGGAACCTATCTTAAGACGTGGGTTAGATCCTTCACACATCCTCATAAACCTCTCTTTGTATGGCGATTGACTGACTCTGCTTCCATCAAAGTGCATTTAATATACTTACAGTCCCGCTGAACTCCCTTATAAACCTCAAGAATGTGAGGTTTGTGCCAAATTCACCACCAAATTCCACGAATGCGAGGAGATAGATTGATTATTTTTTTCTCACATTGCAGAGGCGGTCGGTGCAGGGAGCCGTTTTGTAGGAGGAAGACTTGGAGGGGTCGAACTTAGCGCCGGGCTGCTGGTAGCAGAGCTTGCAGGGCGTGCACTGCACCCAGTTGAGGTCGCTGCCGGTGTCCACAATCACCTGGAACTTCTGCGGCGGCGTGCCCAAGGTGAGCGACATGAGGTACTCGCCGTTGCCCGCCGACACGGGGCTCTGGAACTTCATGTCATCCGCCCCGTTGGTGACCAGGGTTTCGGGGCTCAATTTGTGCGTCAGATAAGCGGCCCGCTCGTGGCTCCGCTCCACCGCCTCCACGAACCGCTCCTGCACCGACTTTCCGTTGAAATCCGCCGAGCTGTCCAGCTGGTCCCTGTGCACGAGCTCCACCTTCATCACCTGCAGAACAAAGCCGTAGCAAGCAAGGCCAGCAGCGCACATTTCCATCAGAATGCTGATGTAATTAACATTCTTATCTCTAAAGGGGTTAAACCGGAGGTCCTCCGACCCTTCAACAAGGGATCAAAGTGCAGCAAGGAAGCGTAAAGCTGCACCACCAGAATCGTATGCTTAAATCTGATACTCACAAGCCATCATTTGCTATATTTTCAAATGACCAGGATGTCCACCTTGAGTACCCACAGAAGGCCAGCTCATTTCAGTCATTTCAGACATCACAAGAATGTAATAACGTTCATTCTTCAGACAGTGTTAACCCTCCTCCGACTCTTCAAGAAGGAATCCAAGTGCAGCAAGGAAGCGTAAAGAACTTACACCTATCAGAGTCTTAAGACTTAAATCTGTGAATCACAAGAACCTGCCGAACGAAGACGCAAGCAAGGCAGCATCTGATGCATTTCGAACGTTCTTGCGGGAATCTTACTAAGACAACGTGCTGAGGCATAACTTAGTTGCAACATGAATAGTTTGTATAAGTTTACTTAATCTAAGATCTCGAGTTTCTCTCCTTTCAAGAGCTCTCCTAGCTCCTTCAAAGGTTCGTCCAACGCTCGGGAGCATATAGTCATGCTTACACACTACTAACACTCGATGGAGGGCCGGGAATGTGTTCGCTGACAGAATTAGAAAAGGGTAAAGCTGCTACCGGCTGGCTTAAGAATGTTATGGTGTCTGCTGTAGTACCGAGACTCCTAAGCCAGAGAGAGGAACCTAATTAGTCCACAGGACACCAAACAAAAATGGCAACAAGAATGCCACCAGACATGGCACTCACAGGACAACAACAAAACCACTGCATGCTGCCGAACAATGTCACACAAGCAAACACACCTGTCACCACAACAAAAACAAACACAAGTGAACTGAACTCACATTACTCTCGGCTCGCTCGGTTCGTCGCTCGGTGCTCACCACTCCTTCAACCTGGTGATTCGGAAACGTCATGTGCCTGAAATACTTGGAATTTGCAACCGCGGCACCAAAACTCACGTCCTCGTGATCTGCAACGACACACTGCATCACCATCCCTACCCACAGCGCTGCAGCTAGCGTCACCGCCACAACACATGACGAAACACCTCGGTAACTGCTCCTCCTCCTGTATGTCTCCATGGCACCACCCACCAACAAACCAAAGCCTCCTCGTCGCTCGCGCGGAGCCCCCGAGGTGGTGAAGAACCAGCAACTAGCTCCTCTTCTTGACAAAGAAGGTAGATAGATAGATAGATCGATCGATCGACCCACCCCCACAATCCACCCCGCCTGCAACTAAGTCTAAGTTCAAAACTACGACTACAGCAACCTCTCCCCGCCAGCCCCCAGCTTCTCAACCCTCTGCAAGTTTGCTCTGTAACTGTTTCTTTCTGCCTGCACCTCGCTCAATTATCAGTCTACCTCCGCATGACTGCTGCGAGCTCGTGATGATACGATTCATTACAATTCCTGTGGGAAGCAGGCAAGCAAGCTTTATAACTCACACACATAATCCACAACCACCTCCGTCACCCGTGCCAGGAATCAGGAAGAAGCTGCTATAAGTAAAATTACCTATTTTGCGGCTCATGGAGCCTGGACGTACTAAACTCAAAACTAAGCTTGACTTAAGGTTAAGGAAATCAATCAGCGAAGTTTTTTTTTCTGGGCTATTTTCATTTATCACTCATCGCTCAAACTGAGAAGTTGCAAAAACACAAATAAAAAAATCTCTCTAAAAAAATCTCTCTATGGAAGGAATGTTTGTTAATTGGGAGATGAAAGTGGTGAAGTCGGTCGAAGTGAGAGTACTGGTTATAAAAGCTGTAGGAGAGTGGGTGCGGGGTCAAAGCTGCGCATTGATGGCGGAAGCAATTAAGAGTCACAGCTTGATTACAAAGTGACCTTGAAGATGGAGGCACTGGGGCGCAGTTTCACTTATTTATGTGCATTTATGTTGAGGGATTGTGGCGATGCGATCATCGTCCTGGAGTACGTATACTTATTGCTTCCCCTTCCGCACTATGAAAGTTGGCCTCCACCGCTGTATGTAGTAAGATAGTGTACACCAGGCACCTAGTGGTGGCTACACTAAATATGATATTTAGTGTCACTTACTATTTGGAGTTACACGGTGCTATATCTTTTTATTATTAATGTGACTCTTTTGCCAAGTAAAGATATTATTACTGTTCCATAATGTTCAAATTACCAATTTGACCTTTGTGGGCAAAAAAATGAGATATACAGTCAATAGTTAGAGCATCGTGTGAGTCTAAAAAGTAAGTGACACTAAATACAGTATTTAGTGTAGTTACTGGTCCCCCACCACTAACTTGGTAAACAAGGTAGAAAAAACAAAAACAAAAAATGTTGAGTGACCATTATCGGTGCACTAGGCTAGAAGTGTGGACCCAAAAATGGCAAATTGTAAAAGTGGCGGTCCGAAAAGGATACAGTGATAGGCTGGATAGGTCTTGTTTCAAACCACTTGGATTCTTTTTGGGTGCAATTGAGTTAACCATTCTGTGTGCATTCGTATGCAAAGCATGATATTTTGAGGCTCAAATTGAGGAGAGTCTATTGTACAAGCCTAAGGGGTTTGACTTACTTTCCTCTTTAAGAAAATGTAACTAATTATTTACAAGGAGTAAAATTACGGAACAACTTTGGCATTCCTCGTCATTTCCTCTACTCCATCTTTCAAAAAAATGTTGCACAAAGTTCAAGCCACTTTTCTGGCAAATCAACTTATAATCATTGTTTTCCGTTTCCTACCTTCTATGCCTACTTGCTACATCTCACCTCGTCTTGTATCTATCCTCGTACCTTTGTGACATGTATTCCTTACCCTCCCTCAGCTTACTAGGGTAATTAGAGATAAGGTGTTACAACAAGATTAGACTATGTGTTCAAAAATGTGTTAGTTGTTGTTCTAAAGATGTTCAAGAGTTAACACAATTGTTGAGAGGGCCTATGTGATCGTTCAAAGAGAAGGAGAATCTTTATGTTGACGTCACATAGCTTTTACATATCCATTGCAATTCTGAAATTTGAAGCAATTATATACCCCCCAACTCTTGGCGGACTATGGAGACTATGGACACTTCCAACTCCCTTCCAACTCCACATGTGATTTTGACCATGTTGGGTTTAATCAAGAATTGCCTCATCTCCATTCCTCAATTGTGAAATGTACACTGATACGTACAAAGAGGTTGCTTTCACGAATAGGTCGCCCCACCCATGCAAATTACCTTGGATAAAAATTAGATCACAAAACCTCGTTAATTTATCCATATAGCATATTTAAAAAGCTGCATACTTTGTTACTACAATAATAAAGATTCAAAATAATGTGGAACATCTATAAATTAGCATGGGGCAACCTACTTACACATATCAGTGTAGATTGTCATTTTCAAGTCTTACAATCGAAGTCAACATGCAAACTTTAAAGCTTTGATATGAGATCAAAAATATGAATCATACCTTCTTGAAGTGATCACAGATCAGACACCCCCATCAGGTGTCTGGATTACTAAACCTGAAATGATGCTTATGCTTTGAGCATGTCATAGACACTTCCAAATCTCATCATAACACGTGTCTTTATTCGTATGGTATCCGTTCTGGACCACAAACCTTGCCATGAGCTAACGATTCGCAGAGAATGTGCAAGTTTCGAGCTTTGACAAGTTCCGATGTGCATGAGCCACTGAATCATTTGTCGAGGTTACTCAGCAGCTTGCAGGTGGGGAAAGTTGCGATGATGATCAAGCAGCTTCACTCTGCCATCTCTGGACTCAGCCACATGAGTTACATTGCATGCATCTATTTCTCTAGGAGTTGGATCAGATTGATCTGGTAGCAAGGCGTAACTTGATGTTACTGCAACGCATGCATAGCCTCTGGACTTGAAGTGGAGTTAAGCAGCGTCCAGGGAGAGTTTTGGGGCACAATCGGTTGATATCCACACGTTGACATCTTTTGGTTTCTTTAGTAGATTGGGGAATATCCTCTAAATTCCTTCAAAAATGATGGGCAATTTTACTGAAGTCTTGAACGTAACTTGTTCATCTGTAACTGTGCTAAATATGATATTTAATGTCATGTGGTATTTAATGTCACTATGGTGATTTTTTTGGACGCCACTTCTTATGAATACGTGAACAAATACTGTCATCGATGATGGATGAGTTCATCATCCATTGGCCCAAACCCTACCCTTCTCTTGTCAGCAACTTGTGATGAGATATTGTCATGGATGATTGAAATTCGCATGAAAAATCACTTGGTAAGTGACAGTAATTGCAACACTGTAAATCTATAATCCCCAAAAAAATAACGAGGAATGACAAATGACGTAGGGTCAACATGTAGCATTGGTGACACTATAGGGCGGTTTACAAGTAGTATCGAGCAAGACAATCAGAATCGGTGACACCAAATACCATATTTAGTGTAGCAGCCGATTCTTCCCATTCATGGGAGTTAATTAAGTATATCTTAAGTAAATGTTAGTACTGTAGTAGAATGTAGGGAGTAGGGGGGTGGGATGGTGGAGAACTGGCAGTAATTTAAGGCAACTTCCCTCCTCCCAATAGGGAAGCTGCTGCCGGCTGGGGAAATTGCGGTGAGGGAGGTGGAGACTGGGGATACGGACATTTGGGCACAAAGGAATTGCAGGAAGTTAGCTAGTTTCGATCTTTGTCAGATGACTTGGTGCAAGTTGGCATTACAGCGGTAGCTGCATGGCAGTAAGGAACGGAAAGGAAAGTCTGTGGGCCGTAGAGTTATATGTAAAGTAAAGTGGATGAAACTAGGGTTTTACACTCTAAACCTCCCTAATATCATGTCTGTGGCAACCAAAGTGCACATGATCATAGCTCGACTCTTATTTTATTTGGGAGAATCATTAACTAACAAGGGGGTGTGTGAAAAGAAAAGAAAAGAATCAAACATATATAGGAGCTGCCACATAAAACCACGTCAGCAAACACTAACTAACGGGGTACTTTAATTGTTTTGAAGGGTAGGCAAGTACAAGCTATCCTAGGCTCCTTCCAAGAGAAAAAAAACTTAGGATCACTTCACACACGAGCCAAGAGCCGCGACAATGAGATTGTGAGCCCAAAAGAAAGTGTCCAAAGGCCGTCCCAACACACCTCCAAAATCATGTAGTGTGGTCACGGACCCTCAAGTGTAGTGTGAAGTCATATGTGACCGGGCCCTCAACCAAATGCCATTTCAATGAATTTCTATTCGTGCGGGTCCTCATACATGATGAAATAGAATGAATCAATGGTTGTGAGCGTCGGAGTGCCATGGTCTCCCGGTTGTGTGTTAGGCCTCCCTCCAAGAGGTGGTTTTTGAAAATAGTCCAAGTGACCATGAACACATGATCCATTCGATGCCATGTAGGAATCCATGTAGACTTTACATCCATCTTGCATTCACATACTCCGTTGGTCCCTCAAGTGTAGTGTGAAGTGAACTTGGACCGGCTCCGCCTTTTCCACCAATGAGAGTGCTTGAAGTGTAGTGGTCACGGGCTCTCAGTCTCGTGTGTGAAGTGGCCCTTATATACCTTCCCCATGGAGCCTCTGCCGCTGCCAGCACCGTAGCGGTTTCTATAAGGGGTCGGCAAGTCCCACTCAGCCCCCGGAAATCAAAAGCCCCCCCCCCCCCCCCCAAAATGAGCCGGAACACTTCTCACTTATTAAGGAGGTATGTTAACATGAATGAGTGATAATAAAGAATTAGTGTTTTGCATGTATCATTATGGAATAACACAAAGTCAATATTGCAATAATGACAATAACTACAACGATGATAACATGATGGGTGCGAGCATGTGGTTCGAATTCTTCGGTGGTTTATTTTAATGTCAAATTCATCATATATGGGAGGGAACTTTGACAACAAGGAGGAAGATTTAAACTTAGAACATCCATTCTCCAGGGTTTTGGGATATAAGAGAGGGAGTGACATTAAGGAGGGTGATATTATGGAGGTTAGAATGTAGTCCCAAACTTGGTTTTGATGAGAATAAACACAAAGTTGCCCAAGTCTTTTTAATGCTTAAATTATCATACACAAAGAGGTGTTGGGCTATTAAAAATCAGCCTTCTAGCTTGTCCTACGAGTAGGATGGGTGGGCCAAGCTAGCTTTGCATAGGTTGATAATGGATTTAGGACAACAAGTCCCTGCACATAGCCTATTTTAGATCCTAAGGTTCTCTTAGAGTTTGAGAGGTGGAAAGAGGAGGTCTTGGAAGTTCCACCCAATTTTCAAAATAGGCTCCAATACACGATGAGCTTATGAGCTCTTCGTATAAAGTTTTCTCATAGAAGAATCAAACCCACAATTTTGTCCATATTTGAGGGACTTTACGAATAATTCCAACATGTAGTCATTCGGACTCCTATATTTGAGGTATGTGGTCTTATTGTTGGCACTTCCAACCTTGCATACGTTGTATTGGATTGAAAATTGTCTCGTCTAAAGTATGCGGGTGTTATTTGTTTGCTTTTCTTAATCAGACCCTTGTATCTAGAGATTGGTGTGCGGTTCAATGAGGATCAAAGACAAACACTATAAAGACAAATGTTTAAAAGAGATTGGACTACATCTTCAAATTTTATTAACTACTCCACACTCAATAGTGAACACAAATTGGGAGAACCTTTGTAATCACTTAAGAAAGCAACAAACATGCACTTCCAATAAGCATAACTAAATCAAGGGGAGGTCCAATTTTTTTGATCCTTCATTGTAAATTTGTTAATGCAATACAAGTTTCATTGTGTATATCTAATCAGTAGAAGATGTTAGAACAAAAACAAACCAAATAAAACCCACATACCTTAAGTAGGTAGCAATGTGAATTTTGAAGTCGAAGTGCCACTTCAAGTTTCATATTTGAAGTTGAGATACAACAATCATAAGAGGTCATTGGAAGATTCACTCTCTTTAAGCATTCACATAGGTCCACCCAATATTTTTGTTCGTTATTGAACCTAGAGTGGCGCCTATAGAGTAGGCGCCCATAACTGATCACTTAAGAGATTATGCACCAGATCTAGAGAAGGATAAGGCGTAGCAATTTTTTGCCATGTAGAAAGATAGAAATAAGGAGGATTGCATTTTTTTGGGTAAGTTTATTCTTTAAATTGATATTGCTATGAATTTTTGAAACCAATAGTTGGCCCAAACGTATTACCAATGTCTAGAGTCTGCCATAACCGCTCATTTTTAACCGCTCATTCCTTCTCACTTTAGCACTCAAAACCAAGACATGTGTCATGGCACTATTGATTATGGCCTGATCGAAATTCAACCCTAGCCTGATCAAAATTCCAAGTACCCTACATATTGCCAATGGGGTCATGATCGAGAATAGACGTCTCTACTATATCTACGACTCATTTTCCATCCATCCATTGGTGATAGGCATGTTCGACACCTTGATATCGAAATGCTTCTATTTTGTGAGGTGACACATGACACTTTCTAGATCGCCCAACCAATCTAGAACTGACACATGGCACTTTGCTCCGATCTCGAACCAATTTGCAACACAATCGAGCCCGCTTATCGCCTATGACCTACGGTAGTATCATACCTGTGACTGAGCTGCCACAATAATAATGGGAAGCGGAAGTTGTTGGAATGTGTTTAGGACGATCATAAGACGATTTGGTGAGCATTTATCATGTCCCATCCCTGCCCACGTTTCTTTAGCTGTCCACCTTCAAGATCGGTTGAATAACTTATACCTATTTCCCTGGGCCGGCCCCTGGCCCTTGGCGTCACTTGATCTGCAACTCAAATAGGGCCTCAATCCTGTCACTCCTGGGGCTCCCCCGACTGGTCTTTAAATCTACGACATCAAGTCAACAACCCATGTTGATTTTGATTAGCCTAGCTAGGACGGGCCTCCAATTCTGACGCACAAGAGTACGGAACTCACTCAGGTGGCCACTTCACACACGAGACTGAGAGCCCGTGACTAGTACACTTCAAGCACTCTCATTGGTGGAAACGGCGGAGCCGGTCCAAGTTCGCTCTACGCACTGCGCTTGAGGGACTAATGGAGTATGTAAGTGGATGTAAAGTCTACATGGATTCCTACATGGTATCGAATGGATCATGTTTCATGGTCACTTGGACTATTTTCAAAAACCACCTCTTGGAGGGAGACCTAAGGGCCACTTCACACACGAGACTGAGAGCCCGTGACCATTTACACTTCAAGCACTCTCATTGGTGGGAAAGGCGGAGCCGGTCCAAGTTCGCTTCACACTACGCTCGAGGCACCAACGGAGTATGTGAAGGCAAGATGGATGTAAAGTCTACATGGATTCTTACATGGCATCGAATGGATTTTGTTTCATGGTCACTTGGAGTATTTTCAAAAACCGCCTCTTGGAGGTAGGCCTAACACAAAACCAAGAGACCATGACACTCCGAACGCTCACAACTATTGGTTTATTCTATTTTATCATGTGTGAGGACCCCTTGTGAATAGAAATTCATTGAAATAGCATTTAGTTGAGGGCCCGGTTACGTATGATTTTACACTACACTTGGGGGTCCATGACCACACTACACGATTTTGGAGGTGTGTTGGGACGGCCTTGGACACTTTCTTTTGGGCTCTCACAATCTCATGGTCAAGGCTCTTGGCTCGTGTGTGAAGTGGCCCTCAGGCAGTCATCTAGCCGGCTGTGATTGAACTTCAAATGCAGCAGGGCCTGGCAGCACTGCTATTGTAAGTAAACTAAAGTTTGCTGCACACGAGTTTCGGCCCCCAGTGTGTGTGTGTGTGTGTTTTCATGGCCTGTCTGGGCCAAAGTGCGAGATGACAAGTACACCCTTGTTTTGTATAGGTGTGTATAAGGTGTGTGGCCCTTTAATGGGCGATTCCAACTTCATTTATCGTAGAGGGTGCTCTATTACATCTTTACTTGTGCCAGAATGTAGTTTCCATGTGGGATTCAACGTGTCTCAACCAATGTGTGATTGACATGTGGCAACAATTGAAGGGAGAATAATTGTGTTTTGTTGGAATAGAGAGTCTTCTATGGTAACCATTTGGCGCCTGAGGTGGTGTTCCAAGGTTGGGAAAGAGGAAAACTTCCCTAAGACATATTTCTTGTTCCTAGAACGTAACCCCTGATATTGTAAGTAAATTAAAGTACGTTGCTATGAGTTTCAGACTAGCGTGTGTACACCCTTATCATCTTTGTATAGGTATAAGGCATGTGGCACTATTATTATGGGCACGTTCAACTTCCCATAACCATTTGGCGCCTCAAGTGATGTTTTAGGATTGGGGAAGTGGAAAACTTTCCTAGGACACAACCCTCATTTGGTAAGCCTCCTCAAGGCCCAAGCCTCCCAACCTTTAGGGTTTGTCTAGTGCATACCAATTTGGGCGTTGGATTAGCTTGTTGAAAAAATGAATGAGGAAGAATGTTGATAATTTGTTTTGTGATTATTTGTGTATCGGGGATCTTTGATGAAGAGAGATGACACCAACTATGGATGGAGAAGTTTCACCCCTTGCTCAAAGCCACACACTAGAATGTAAACTCAAGGTTGGTTTATGCCAAGCATGGTTGAGGGACAAGGGGTCTGACCTCATGTCAAAGGTGGTCTCTTTTGGTATCGAGTTGGTAAGGGCTTAGGGATCTTTTTGTGAGCAGTGATTTTTAATTAGTGTTTTTTTTGGCTTTTGGGTGTATGTGATTAGGAGCTTTGTGCTTGTGGTAGGGTAGCAATGGACATTAAGTAGGTGTTTTGGTTATAGGAAAAATGTTACCTTGAAGTTGATTGGGATGCTTGGTGGGTGCCCTAATAAGTACAAACATGAGTTCCAAAAGGAACCAAAAAGACATGTTTTTGATAGAGATTGGACTATGTGCTCTAAATATGTTAACCATTCTAGGATGAACACCCACATTCAAACAAGTAAGTCTTGTGTTTGAAACTTTGCCTATGAGGAATTTGTTGGATATATGAAAGTGGTCCCAAAGTGGTTCAAAAAACGAGACTACATTTGAACATCTTCAACGTCGTCGCAACTAACGTGGAGCCACTCCTTTTGCAACTATAGGTACCAAGTTCCACGAATAAAGAGTGGAATGCCTAGAATGGCATGACCACTTCTTATATAGACATGATCAAAATTTGAACAATCTAGATGTGTTCCAAATCCAATCAAAACCCCGAACTAGATGGTCACAATTCTTATAAGACAAGTGATCGTATGAGGCATGCATGTAGGTGGATGTTGAGCCCAACAACATCTGAGGGGTTTCAAGTTTGTTATGCAAAAGATTAAATCGGAAAGAACATTATAGAGAAAATACTACATCATTGACTTGAAATGCATTTAATCACTTGCAATTTGCGATATATTCTAATTTGATAGTCATGCGGTCATACCAAGGCTACTATACCAAATCCCATCATAACTTGGAAGTTAAGCGCCTTTGGGCCGGAATAGTACTGGGATGGGTGACCTCCTGGGAAGTCCCAATGCTGCATCCATAAGAACAAGGGGCGAGATAGTTTCACATCCAACGCCATTGTCCCTAGGACGTGGCCAAGGATGTTTTACGAACAGGCACTCTATTCACTCCAGCCTCCTTCGAAGATAAGAGTAGTTCTTCTTCTTCTTCTTGATAGTCACTTTTGCCACCAAGGAATAATTGTCGAAATTCACATGCGCCTATGGTACGAGCTTGGGTTTGTGATAAAGGCAAGTGTATAATGCAGGAAGTGCATTGAATCCCGATGAAATCTCATGCACATCGTACCTTTGTGGGGAATGATTATGAGGCCCTTCATTTGTGTCATAAAAATAAGAAATGAGAAATAAAAACCGACAGCCGAAGCCTCTTACACATGGCCCTCTCCAGTGAATACACTCAGTAACTTAAGTCTTTGGTAGGGGTGAATTCTGGGCCAGTGTTGGGTGGGTATTATAAGGCCCACTTTATACAGTACTTGGGGCTGGATTGAGGGCCGGCCCGAACTCTAAAAATTTGGTCCAATAGGAGCGTTCGGTTTCATTGAATCCGGATCGAGGGTTTTATATTAGGGTTGGGCCTTGTACTAAAGCTGGGCCCGAACATTGGTTATTTTATGTGGTGTCTTAGGTGATAAAAATTTGGTGTCAAATCTTCGGGCCAATTTAAAAAAAAATCCGGACGAGGTTTTTTGTGGCCAGTAGTTCCAACATGGGCCGGTTGGGCTTATCCATTGGATATTGAACACCTCTACTGTCGATTCATGGAAGGTTAATTCTCATCGCTAAAACTTTCCCCTCGAGAACATCTTGACCTACAATTGAGCCTCGTCACTTTACACATGACAAGGCTGGGCCCAAACAAAGTTGATAAAGTTGGGCCGGATTGAGAGCTTCATGCTTGGGAATTGGGCTGGCTCCAAGACATGTGGAAAGTGGGCCTAAGATTGCACCAAACCCCCGCTGGTTATCAAGCCGCTTCTTTAAATTTATAACTATGGTTCTCATATTTTCAAATAATCGGACTTGATTTATAACCGTAGTTCTTAGGAAAATCAAAACCCGGTCAAATAACCTTCTAAAAAGCTACCACTCTTTGTTGATTATGTCGTGTAAATAACGATCGTGTGTCACTGCAGCTCGAGTACCAACCACCACTAACAAATAACACTAAAACATAGCAAAGCCATACATACACAACACGCCTTCACACCATATCTAAATGGATGAAATCCCTCCGGATGCGGTGTGGCCACCGACGCCGCATACCGTGACAGCTGTCGTGTAAATAACGATCGTGTGTCACTGCAGCTCGAGTACCAACCACCACTAACAAATAACACTAAAACATAGTAAAGCCATACATACACAACACGCCTTCACATGCCCCCCCTCAGCTGACTATGGCGCCCCGCCAAGCAGCGAGGACCAAAGCCAATCCAAAGGGTATGGAGAATGAAGGATGGCTCCGCTACTAACTAAAGTGGTGAACCTCGTCCCAAGGAACTGTAGGCTGGGTGCAATGTGAGCCCCATCCTTAATCGCCTCTGATGTTTGGCCATCAGATTCCAAAGAATTAATTCCACCGCCTCGCGTTCGATCGCGTCCGTAAGCCATAACTCCTCATATTCCACTTGGGCAAGCAAAACACGATGAAAGTCACACAAGATCATTGAGTACGACTGGTAGAAGTACCAGGTACCGAAGATCCTCGACAGCGAGGACAACTCCACTGTCCAAATTGTAGAGAAGTCAAGGGTGGCCTCAGGCATGCCATGTGCCAACCACGTTGACACTGATCACACAAGAGCATAGTAACCGCTCCTTTCTTCTCCCCGCACACAAAACATGGAAGACCCTCTGGCACGACGGCCAGTTCAGGATGAACTGTACCCTCAATGGGTAGGTGACATGGGGCACAGTTTTTGGAATTTTCACGACATTCCCGGCCATCCTTGCCTTCCAACAATAACAAACCACTCGGCAACAACTCCTTCACCCGAAGGATAGTACGCCCCGCCTTGACATCCAATGTCGTAGGCGCCTCACGTTGGAGATAAACATAATCCCCCTGCCGGAATCTCCGCAACTGAGGTCGGTAAACACCACTGCGAATGCGTGCATAACGCAATGTATCACGGTGCTGAGCAATGGACAAATTCTCCATGGCCACAGGCATGGCCCTTTGGAAGAATTGAGCCCGCTCTTGCAAACACTCTGCCCAAATGTTTGGGTCATCCAAGTCCACAATAGGAGCTAGCTTTTTCCGAATAGAACTCGGGAGCATGAGCTCACATCCATACAACAACTGATATGGACTGTAGGACGCCAAAGAGGCTTGCCTACTAAATCGGTAGCCCATAGCAATCCAAGGCAACATAAGGTCCCAATCCCGATGGCTCCCCCGAAGTAATCCATACTTCCTCAAGCCACGCTTGGTTGTCTGAACAACCCGTTCAACCAAGCCATCCGCCTCCGGATGATCCCGCGAGGTGGTGCGGTGATCTATAAGGGCCTTAGTGCATAACTCCTCAAAAGCACTGAGGAACTCCCTCCCTTGGTCCGTCAATACCTCAGTTGGTGCTCCAAAACGTGCCAACACACGATCCAAAAAGGCTGCCGCGGCCAACTCTGCCGAGTTTTGAGGTAGAGCGACAAGCTCAATCCACTTGCTAAAATGCTCCACCATCACCAACACGTACTTTGCTCCATGTGGTGTGACAACCAACGGTCTTGCAAAGTCGAGTGACCAACGGTAGCCTAGTCCCATGATAGGTAAAGGCTGTAATTTGGGTGACAAGGTGTTGAAGCTAGACCTGACCCGGTCGCAAACTTCACACCTCCCGACATTAGCAGAAACATGCTGATACATGCCGGTCCACCAATATTGGCTACGCAACATCGAATGTGTCCTGCGTACGCCAAAATGGCCAAGTTCCTCGTGCACTTGCCGCACTAAGGAGGCCCTCTGATCTGGTCTAGGAACAATTCGTCTTGTCCCATCCGACCACAATCGAAATAACAAACCGTTCTCCCAATGGAACCTTGTTATTCGATGTCCAATTCTATCCCTTTCCATCGCTGAGATGGACAAAGGAAAGGTTCCCTGCTGAAGCTTATGCAATACGGGAAAATCCTCCCAGATATCCACAATAGCTTGAGGTCGATCGGTCTCATCATCCGAGCCCTGTATCGAAACCTCAGCAACAGAGCTAGAAAATAAAGTGAGGTAGGCAGCTGCATGCCAACCTGGAACCGCCTCTCGATCACAATCTCCATGCCACCTGGCCCTGGTCAAGTCCTCGTCTGAAGGACTTGGATTGCGTGAGAGTCCATCCGCATCTAGGTTGGTAACACCGGCACGGTGCACCACCTCAAAGTCGTACTTCTGGAGCAATAAAGCCCACCTAGCAAGCTTGCCAGTAAGCTTATCCGACTCCATGAGCCACCGTAAAGGCTGATGATCAGTCACCAAAGTGAAGCGCTGACCATAGAGGTATGGTCGGAAATGAGCAATAGCCCATACCGCCGCCAAAGCTTCTCCCTCATAGGACGAATAATTGGCCTCCGCACTGTTATTGCTTCGCGAAGCATAAGCAACAACATACTCCCGGCCAAAATCATCTTTCTGAGTGAGAACTGCTCCCAAACCCAATGAACTCCAGTCCGTATGCAACTGGAAAGATTTGGAAACATCAGGACGTCGAAGCACTGGAGCTGTACCCAATCTCTGCTTCAATGTCTTAAATGCATGCTGTTGCTCACGATCCCAAGTCCAAGGTTGGTCCTTGCTCGTGAGAATGGTCAGCGGCTTGGCAATCAAACTAAAGTTCTTGACGAATCGCCGGTAGTAATTCGCCAAATCCAAGAACGCACGAAGTCTCGGCACATCGACCGGTGCCAGAATCTTCTGTAAGGCGTCCACCTTAGCTTGCTGCACCCCAAGACCTCCTGGAACAATCATATGACCCAGATATGCCAGTCGGTCATGGAAAAACTTGCACTTGCCATGGTGCAAGCGCAATCCCCACCGCTGCAACCGTTCAAAAACGGCTTGTAGATGCCTCACATGCTCATGTGGTGTCATGCTGAAGATGATCACATCGTCTATGTAACACTGAGAAAAGGGCAAGCCAGAGAGAACCTGGTCCATCACTCTCTGAAACTCAGCATGTGCATTTTTCAGGCCAAATGGAAGAAATTTCCAATGGTAAAGTTGATCCTTCCCATCTTGATCAACTCCCCAGAATGCAGTTTTCACCCGATCTCCCACAAGTAATGGGAGTTGGTGATAGCCGGATCTTAAGTCCAAGGTGCTGAAGACTCGAGAAAATCCGATGGCATCGAACAATTCCTCCGGGATTGGCATAGGATACCGATCCGACTTGGTCTTCCGGTTAACTGGACGGTAATCCCCGCACATCCGCTTCTCCGTCCAATTGCCAAAGATATCCTTCTTCGATGGCATAACCGTAGCACAAGCATACTCCCCGTTGAAAAGTTCGATTAGACTTGCCGCCAAGAGCTCTCGGGAACGAGCTTGGACACCAATCCTCTCGGGAGCACTGAGCCTATAAGGTCTCCGAAAAATAGGATGGTCGTGTGGATGGGTTTTCCTTTGTAGCCTTCAAGATCTTGAAGGCTAAAAGCAAAACACCTACGATACGAGCGAATGAATGCTCGTACCTTGTGTGTCTCAGCACCAGTGAGATGAGGGCCTAACTCCAATGGCCAATCATCAAACTCTGTGGTCTTCCTCTCCACCAAAGGAGAACCACCTAGTGCTGGCACGGACTCTAACTGCTACTCAGAGGAGGGGACATTAACCATGCCCCCAACCTCGATGCCAACAGTCGAGTCTGGCCTCCCTTCATCACCACCAATATGTGATGATGAAACCACCACCGGAGGCGAAGAAGCCAAAGCAGTATAAGCCCGTTGAGCTCGAAGCTCCTCCATCACCTGTTGCTCGAATCGAGATATTCGTTCGGCTTCTCCAACCATGGCCTCAATTCCCTCCTCCATGGATGTGGACCGCTGTGCCCCCTGACCAGAGTCCTCTGCCCCCAGAGACAACAACTGGTCACCATGATGTCGTTGCAATGCAAGACATAAACCAACAATCCACACCATGGTGTTAAGATCCATAGCTTGGCCCAACACGAACCGCCGTTGGCCCTCATAAAGGCCAGGAGCTGCTGTGGTTCCGGTCCGGAATCCCATAGCACGCTCCCGTTCGTCGGCACGGGGTTCGCAATGGGTTCTTGTGTGTGCATCCCACACCATACCCGGTCCCTGATCGCGGAATGCGAATGACTGTGGGAAAGTCATAAAGGTGGGAAAGGCCCTCCGTGGTACCCCCACTTTGTTGACCAATGCCAACGGAGGTAAATCATCTCGAACAACCGGCAAAGAGGTCCGGTGTGGATTCAAGATGTCATCCACCTTTTGATCCAAAGGTGGAGGCACTGCAGAAAATGCTACAGCTAAAGTGGATTGCGGTGCGAGGTTGGTCCAAATCCACCGAGGTCGGTAGGAATAAGAACCGAGGCTCGCGGCATCCACAAAATGGGATCTCCAAGGTGATGGCAAATATAATGTCGGCCTTCCAACACCTTGTCCCGAGAGTTTCCCAACACAGGTACATTCTCGAATATGTACCCTGGAGGGAAAGGTTGGTGGGCAAACCACCACTGCATGAGCCGGATGAGGTCCCAGAAAATGCTAGACCTGGGATCCTCTAAACCTCGGCCCGCTTCCGCACGTGAGTGGCCCTGGCATGGCCATCCCGCAATCACCAAATCCACGGGACCCAACCTTCGTAAGTCTTCCTCGCTGATAAGTGTAACATCACGAGGAAGACGTCCAAAACACCCATGATTGGCACTCGGGTGGAGCTGCTGTGGATACAATACCATCAACTGGTGTAAATGGTGACGTGCCACACGAGTGGAGATATGACTGTTGTCGACATAGATGTATTGTCGAACGGTAAGGCCAGTTTCCAACACGGCCGCCAATCCTGTCCCGATGCCCCCAAACAGTTCCACCAAAGTAATCCCCTCGTCTGGCGGCCGCCATAAAATGGGATGTGCCAACGCCGATGCGGCATCCGGTATGACCGGTGTCGTAGAACCGAGAGAGAGGACAATGTCCTCACACCTCCGGAATAGCTCGACGGAATCGCGCCAGAGAGGAGGAGGATCCTTGGGATGGCACACCAATGCACCCTTAGGTGCGATATCCCGTGAATCGTCCGTACTCCCCATGAATGCCAATGATTCCTCCAACAATGCGGAACCATAAGGCAATGTATCCACAATAGCACCACATCCAAAAACCATGGATAAGGGTGCTATGGTCGCAGCCGCCGCGAATGCCATAGGAATAAGTTCCCTACGGCCGTCCCCAGCCGACCAACCTGGTCGGATCCAAGCCTCCTCAGTCCAGTTGTCCAAACCACAACCAAGGGGGTATAGTGCTTGCTGACCAACTAAGATGTCGTAGTTGGTCGCATCTGTCACCGCACACCTGAGAAGAAGAGGTGCGGGTGGATCTCCAGGCTTCACTCGGAGGCTAAGCTGTAATGGCTCCCGAGTATAACCCGCCGCCCGCTCCACGTGGCCGATGGATGTGACAATGGTAAATGGACATGGAGCCAAGTCCTCAGCCGCCAACCCCAACTCTTGGGCAAGTCTCTTGCCGATCATAACCGGTTGTGCCCCTGAATCCATCATCACACAACGGGGAGCAACCCGAGTGGCATTGCCCCCAGTCCGACTGACCACCAAAATGCCGGTGTCATTCACCATACGCACGACACCGGGTCGAATTCCGCGGCGCTCACGAGCCGGTCGAGCGGCGACATCGGATAGATAAGCTGCTCCCGCGGATTCTGGTAAGTCATAAGAGATGGCCGGTCCTCTATCATCCGAGGTGTGTGCGTCAAAAGACGCAATGGTCTCCGCGGCAAGCCTCGCTCGCCGTTTGGCCACTTCCTCGGGATCTTCAGAGATAGGAATGTCCGTGGTGGCCTGAGCCACGGTCAAAGATGGTGCGGATGCCTTCCCTTCCAAAATTCTACCTGCTAAGTGGAAAACCTTAGCATGCTGGAATTCTGGTGACGAGAAGTCCATCGCTGTGAACAAAGGTGTGTGCAACACCTTCGATGCCAACGTGCGTACCATATCGGTCGCCGGATTCGGAGCCTCAATGCTCGAATTGCGACCACTGACAGATTGGACAGTATCGGCCAAGCCAAAAGACAAAGGTAGCCGTGCCTGTCCAATCTGATCTGCGGAACCATTGTCCCGAGCTCGTAAGCTTGCCACAGACTCCCTTGTGGCCGGAGGTGTGGTTCGTGGCACGGTTTGAGCACGTGTCACGGCCGCCAAACTCATCACCTCCCCTGAAGCTCCGAACATATAGTAATCCGGAGTGGAAGAGCTAGCCTGAGCTCCGGATGGAGCCGGTGGTTCCAAGATTTGGCCAGATGACGCCAAATTCTTGAACCTCTCCTCCAAGGCGCCAATCTTCGCCTCCAACGCCTTTTCCCGATCGGAAGAAGGACGTTTCTCTGGATGGAGAGCGAAACAGTTGTCCACCGCGTGATTGTTCCGTCCGCAGTGAGAACACCTCAACTGTTTCGGTTGAGGCTTGACAGCCTCCTTCGCCAAATTATGCGCGGGAACAACTGCCTTGCGTTTCGGCTTCTCCGCGGTTTGGGCCTTCTTTTGCATTGAAGGACAATCCTTCTTAGCATAGCCCGACCGCCCACAAGACCAACAATATAAGGTCTTGTTCACCTCCGCCTCTGCCAATCCTGCAGCCGCGACCGACGTCTTTCGGGATTTGCTAGAATCCACTAGCAAGGACACCAAGTCAGTGGCACCTTGCTGACACAAAGCACGATCACACTGCTCCACAGTGGCGAATGCCTCTGTAAGTGTTGCCCGACCGCCATAATTCATGATGATCTTGGGCAACGCTAAGTCAAGAAGGTGTTTGTCCATCTTTGACAAAAACATCTTCACCAACTGACTCTCCGCGAAAACACCTCCAGATTCTCTGGCAAACCTCGCCAACCTCGTGTACATGGTACGAGATGTGTCGTCCTTTTCCCGCCTGAAGTCTTGGATCCGCTGCATCTGATCCCGACGGAAACCTCCATATTCCTCCTCCAAATGGAGTTGGAATTCGTGCAGAGGATCAAAAATTGGCGGAGCCCCTAAAGAGGCTAGTGCCGCCTGGGTAGCCTGAGCATACCGGGAGAGTGGAAGAATCGGGCTCAACGTACTCGTGGATGCGGGCGCAGGAGCTTTATCTCTAGGCTCACTAGGAAAACTCCCCTCCACATCCACCACAACGACGTCCTCGGTTTGCTCCGGCTTCACCACAGGAGCGGCCAATGAACTAGAAGCTGCGCCTTCCTTCAACGCGGATACCAACTCCACCCGAGTCTCCCAGTACCGCTCCACCTGGCGCAGCTCCATCCAATGAGCATCCCTCCAATGCTCATAAGTATGGAGCGCCTCGTGCTCCAAATGCTGGGGCAGAAGCTCGAACGCATACCAGTCATTGAAACTGGTATTGCGTTGAAGCTTCTCCCTCATCCACGTCCTGAACCGAATTTTCCAATCTTGCAGGGAAATGGTCCCCGCTCGACCGGAAAATCGGTCCCGGATGTCGCCTCGCGTCTCTTCCTCCATCTCGTCAAAAGATCCCACCCACAGGACGTGAGACCGAGTGGCAAACCCCCACGCCGCAGTAGGCTGAAAAGCCTCGTCGAGTGCTGCCACTGGTTCAACGTCCGAGAGGTCCGATAATCAGCCTTCCGATGTTGCCGGAGATGGAGAACGATAATGTCGACTCCGAGTTGTAACCATAAACCCGCAATGGATCTGGTTACTAGATCCAATGATCCAAACTGACGTAGTATCAAGGTAAAGGGTCAAAGAAAAGTAAAAGACAACCTGCACCTGCAAAACCACCAAACTTATGGTCTGCTGGTGATCAATCCAGCTTCACCATAAGGGAAAACAAGCACCGCCCACTTGGTGCACACACAAGGGTCCCGTCGGTCATTAATTCGACCTCACCCCCACAAAACCCTATCACAAACTAATACAACACAAAATGGAACAATGCTGGAAACTCCCAGCACCACAGCTCGCCACGGGGGAAGGTACCACAATAAAATATAGAAAACAATGCAAATACTGCACTGGATCCTCTTCCCCAAACAACATTTAAGCAGAAATGAAAATTAACCGCGGCCAACCGGCACCCGCCTGCGGTTGGTGGTCAAAACAAGGGCCCCCTGTTGCCGGGATAAAAAATGACACATCTCTCATCTTCTCATTACACCCAAATATCTCTCCTCACAACAATGCCGGGAATATGTGTTAACAAACATAATTCGACCTTAATAATAATTTATTTTAGGCCGAACGGAAATTCCACATGCCATCCAATCTCCAATGGCACCCCCCTCGGAAATTTCGTGCAACACAACCCCTAAAAGAAATCCCAAATACCTTAATGTGTCATAAGATTTTCGGGTTCTTATTGTTTTTTATTAATGAGAACAAATTCTCTTCCAAAATTCGTTTTCTCAACTTCAAGAAATTAACCTCTTAGAGAGAAAAGAAGAAACGAAGTTGGAAAGGAAACATAAAAAGTAATTAATTAATTCCTTAATTAATTAAAAGAAGAAAAAAAAAATGCAGCAGTCCAGCTGTCTGGGCCTGCTGCTGCTGCAGTCCAGACTGGACCTGCTACTGCTGCTGCCGGCAGCTTGGCCTGCAGTCTGGCCCGCTGCCAGCAGTCGCCAACTGCCGCCGCGGCGACGCCAACTGCCGCCGCGGCGACGCCGGCTGACGCCGAGTAACGCCGGCTGACGTCGGCCAACAGGCAGGCAGGGCCGGACAGGGGCTCAGCTCCTTGCCCTCACCTTTTTTTTTTTTTTGTGTGTTTGATTCAAAGGTTCTTCAACTTATAATCACAACTCCGTTTCCAAAGCTCAATGTCACGAATTCAAGCTTGAATTTGAGCAAAATCACATGAAATTCCATGGCAAAATCAATAATTTCTCACCACAATTCAACTTGATGTGACATTGACACAAAAAAATATGCTTATTCTTGTTGCTTCAATAATCCGCGGCTTTCTCCGCTCCAAAATTCCGAAACTTCGTTGCTCCTTGCCCCCACGCGCCCCCTTGCGCGTTAAATCTCAAGAATCAAGAAGAAAAGAGAAAAATATAGAAAAATGAAGCATTCTTGCCAAGTGAGAAGGAAGAGAGTCAAAGACTACTATGAGCTTTAGTTTTTTTTTCAAATATGCACACAAGTCAAGTTATCTCTCACTCCACCACGGGAGAATCCAAGAGTGTAAGTAAGGGGAGAAGAACTCAAGATTCCATTGCAAAATCATGCAACATTCACCTCACACAAGCTCTCTCCACACACTCACTCACAAGGCTTGACTTGGCAAGAATGCCAAGCCAAGGAGGAGACTCCTCACCTAGGAGCATCTCCACCACTCCAAGGGTTTCATCCATCCATATCTAAATGGATGAAATCCCTCCGGATGCGGTGTGGCCACCGACACCGCATACCGTGACAATTCCTTCCAGGACAACCGCCAGGTCTTTAAAAAAAATTAAATAAATTGGGACCGGAGGTTCTTTTCTTATAAAGACTTTCAAAACCCCGCAGCCGAACCATTCTTTGCTTCTAATTTGTCTTCGAAGACCAAACCGGAGGTTAAACTCATGCCCCGAAGGACCTTAACAAACCAAGCATTTATCCTTTGCATGAGCATGTAGCCCTCACATAATGGGATTATATCACACTTACTATCGACCTTCTTTGTATGTTTCAAATGTATGAAGTTCCTCTTTTCTCAAACAACTCTATGGTAGGCAATTTGCATATTACCAATTTTCTTGATAATTTCAACACAACGACCTAGTCTTCTGACCATTCTTAGTGATTTTTTTTACGCAAATTGGACGTGTGTT
This sequence comes from Polytrichum formosum, assembly GCA_964035585.1. Taxonomy (NCBI): domain Eukaryota; kingdom Viridiplantae; phylum Streptophyta; class Polytrichopsida; order Polytrichales; family Polytrichaceae; genus Polytrichum; species Polytrichum formosum. The sequence continues at coordinate 32,378,098 of OZ037935.1, read as the reverse complement.
GGGCTTGGATGAATGCAAAAGTGAACCGCAATCTCAATCTCCTACCCATTTCCCCAAATCTATGAGCTAGATGTTGAAATGCGAAACACAAATACGACACAATAGTAGCGGATGATCAACTCATTCCCATTTCAAATTGCCATTCATCACCGGAAGGCATGTGAACATGAGATACCAAGGAGATATGTGAAAGGGGGACCATGTCCTTCATTGTCTTAACTTTATGGGGTGTTTCAATTGTTTGGTAAGCATAGGCAATGTTGCAATATCCAAATTGCGCGTCTATTGACGATTTTTTATCGGATGTTTTTTTGTTTCATTCCATTCCTCTTTGTATAGCCTCGGTGCCATGAAGTCGATTGAACATATCATCAACACCTCACAAGCTAAGTTCATGTTTGCGTGTAATGTATATTGAATTTTCCATTACCTACACGTGCCATTGTGTGCTCTTAGGGTTTGTAGAATTTTTGTGCAACCTCATGTGCCATGTAAGTTAACTTACTAGCATTGTTGGATGCCACAACCCCTACTTTGTCGTGCTTGGCTTCCTATTTTTGAACCAAAAAGAACATTGATTTGGGGGAAGGTGCCCCTCTTAAACCCTAAACCCTAGTCCCCTCTACCTTGGAACGGACATGTGGAGCTAGGTGTTAAAGGGGAGTTAAGTGAGGTTGGTTTCATTTGAGACAAGAATATCAAATAAAAGGAAAGAGGGTATACTAGGCCTTTATCAACCAAGTGAGGGTATGTGTTATCCCTTATTAAGTGAGAATGAGAGTCTCACATGTGGACATAACAAGCACATTAGTGGCACACAAAGCTTAAGGAAGATTATGCCTTAATGAGTGGGGATGGTGCATGTGACATCCCTTTAGCGGTGGCATTCATAGTAGGGCCACGAAACATAGGGGAAAGTGGCGGTGACCAATCGCTTGGCTCCGCTAATAAAGCCCCAACACCCTTCCTTCACCCGTGAACATTGTGTAAATTTTGTCAACAATTTGGTGCCAAATTGATGGCCAATCAATGGCCTTGATGAACCAAATGGCCTCGTCTTAAATGTATGTTCTCAGTTGTTTTTGAATGGTCAAAGCCAAAAGTTGGCCCAAACACAATACCAATGTCTAGAGTCTACCATAAATCACTCATTTTGAGACGAATTCCTCCCCACTTTAACAGTCAAAACTCGGCAAAGCAGCCTACATGAAAACTAACCCTTAGAAACCGTGAAACATGGAGCCTTATTTTAACCACCCATGAAAAGAAATTATTGAAATCAATCCCAACCTTATCAAAATTATGGCACCCTATAGATTCCGGATGGGGTCATTATCAGGATTAGGTGGTTGTACTCTAGTTGATGTGAATCGATAATGAATTCTTGTGAGCCACATTCGAGAGGGATAAGGTCGAGGCATCCACAGTTGACCATGTCCATTGAACCGCTCACTAGGGTCATATGATGATGACATGGATGAGATCTATATGTTTTAGGCGAACGGAGTTAAGGTTTATGTGATGATAGCTTGTGATCGACTCCCCTCACAAGAGTTTTGACAACTGTTATAGCCAAACATTAGCATTTAAATGAGCGAGTTAACATATAGATCGACTATACGTTATTCTAACTTTACCGCTTCAAAATTTATAGCAATTTCACTATAAGGAATGGGGGTCCTTTCTAACACAAAAAGGACACATAAATGACAATGTTTTGGGGCCTCCACATGTGTCATGAAGGTTTGCAGCCCTGTGAAAGTAGTGTCATCCTGGACCAGTCCTATTTTTGCACAAAAGAGTCCTATTTAAGGCCTTTGACCGCGACAGTAATTAATAATTTTGACGGCCGTGGTAATTAATGACCTCGATCGCCGCGGTAATTTATGATTATGGGGGAATTCCAAAGGTACATTAATTCAATCTCATATAATATGTCTCTTTAAAAAGAGATATCCATTAATAAGTGCACTCCTCGCCTCCCGAGGCTAGCCATCTATATAAAGCACTTATTTCCAAGTGCCTAGCCACCTACCTACCAAGGTAGGCTAAGCCAAGGGCGGGGGCCAAGGGGTTTGATCCTTGAACCTCTTGGCTCCCGCGTAGAGGCCTTAGCCACTAAGCCACCACTCATCACATGATATATGAGGAGTATTTAAAAGATTTGTATATAGAGGCCCCAAGTTACTCTTCATTTACTGTTTTTATTTACTGTTTTTATTTACTGGTTTTACTTACTGTTTTTATTTACTTTTTTATTTACTTTTTTATTTACTGTTTTTAGTTACTGTTTTTAGTTACTGTTTTTAGTTACTATTTTTAGTTACTGTTTGTATTTACTGTTTTTATTTACTGTTTTTAGTTACTGTTTTTATTTACTCTTTTTATTTACTCTTTTTTATTTACTATTTTTGATTTACTGTTTTGATTTACTGTTTTTAGTTACTGTTTTGATTTACTGTTTTGATTTACTATTTTTGATTTACTGTTTTGATTTACTGTTTTGATTTACTGTTTTTTATTTACTATCTTCTACCTTAGTAGTTAATTAGGTAGGTGACTTCCTTCTCGGTCTAGATCTAGCTAGAAGATCTACAAAAGTAAACAAATTTGTTTACTTTTGTAGATCTCCTAGCTAGATCTAGATCTAGAAGGAAGTCACCTACGTAATTAAAGATAGAACATTCTTTCACGGACTTCCTTGCCATTAAGTATTTGCTATTTTAGTGCATTTATGTTAGATGAATGCATGTAATGTCTCTCTTCGACCTTAATTAGTAGTTAATTAGGTAGGTGACTCCCTTCTAGCTAGATCTAGACCTAGAAAGAAGTCACCTACCTAATTAAAGATAGAACATTCTTTCACGGACTTTGTGCATGACATTAAAGTGACACAACTCTTACACATATGTGTAAGAGTTTTAAGCTTTCGGTCAATTTGTGTTGCGGAGCTCAAAAATCGAGCGAAAGCTTAAAATTCCCACACAAAAGTTTTTTTATGACGAGCATGTGGAAATATCCCACACGGGGGGCCCCCCGTGTTAGAGCGGTATGTCATGAGGGACCCCCATTCCTTCTAGTGTTTCCTTATTCATGAAAAAAAATCAACTTTTTAAAGTATTGCTCCCATAGTGAAATGATTTTGCGGCATTGCTAGACAAATCAAAGGTCTATTGGGCATGCATAATTTGGGCTCAAAGTAGCTGACGTTGATGTGCTCTCCATTCATGAGGCAGCTTTTAAGTCATCATTTGAGAATGCTTTGAAGTGCAACTTTTAAGTCATCATTTGGAGCTTCCAAAGTTAATTGGAAAGACAGGTGATTGAATAAAAGGATACTCCCACTATAAGGAATGGGGGTCCTTTCTAACACAAAAAGGACACATAAATGACAATGTTTTGGGGCCACCACATGTGTCATGAAGGTTTGCAGCCCTGTGAAAGTAGTGTCATCCTGGACCAGTCCTATTTTTGCACAAAAGAGTCCTATTTAAGGCCTTTGACCGCGACAGTAATTAATAATTTTGACGGCCGTGGTAATTAATGACCTCGATCGCCGCGGTAATTTATGATTATGGGGGAATTCCAAAGGTACATTAATTCAATCTCATATAATATGTCTCTATAAAAGAGATATCCATTAATAAGTGCACTCGTCGCCTCCCGAGGCTAGCCATCTATATAAAGCACCTACTTCCAAGTGCCTAGCCACCTACCTACCAAGGTAAGCTAAGCCAAGGCGGGGGCCAAGGGGTTTGATCCTTGAACCTCTTGGCTCCCGCGTAGAGGCCTTAGCCACTAAGCCACCACTCATCACATGATATATGAGGAGTATTTAAAAGATTTGTATATAGAGGCCCCAAGTTACTCTTCATTTACTGGTTTTACTTACTGTTTTTACTTATTGGTTTTATTTACTGGTTTTACTTACTGTTTTTACTTACTGTTTTTATTTACTGGTTTTACTTACTGTTTTTATTTACTGTTTTTATTTACTGGTTTTACCTACTGTTTTTATTTACTATTTTATTTACTATTTTTATTTACTGTTTTTATTTACTATTTTTAGTTACTGTTTTTAGTTACTATTTTTAGTTACTGTTTTTAGTTACTGTTTTTATTTACTGTTTTTAGTTACTGTTTTTTATTTACTGTTTTTAGTTACTGTTTTTATTTAATGTTTTTTATTTAATGTTTTTTATTTACTGTTTTTATTTGCTATTTTTTATTTACTGTTTTTTATTTACTGTTTTGATTTACTGTGTTTACTTACTGTTTTTACTTACTGTTTTTATTTACTATCTTCTACCTTAGTAGTTAATTAGGTAGGTGACTTCCTTCTCGGTCTAGATCTAGCTAGAAGATCTACAAAAATAAACAAATTTGTTTACTTTTGTAGATCTCCTAGCTAGATCTAGATCTAGAAGGAAGTCACCTACGTAATTAAAGATAGAACATTCTTTCACGGACTTCCTTGCCATTAAGTATTTGCTATTTTAGTGCATTTATGTTAGATGAATGCATGTAATGTCTCTCTTCGACCTTAATTAGTAGTTAATTAGGTAGGTGACTATCTTTTAGCTAGATCTAGACCTAGAAGGAAGTCACCTACCTAATTAAAGATAGAACATTCTTTCACGGACTTCGTGCATGACATTAAAATGACACAACTCTTACACATATGTGTAAGAGTTTTAAGCTTTCGCTCGATTTGTGTTGCGGAGCTCAAAAATCGAGCGAAAGCTTAAAATTCCCACACAAAAGTTTTTTTATGACGAGCATGTGGAAATATCCCACACGGGGGGCCCTCCGTGTTAGAGCGGTATGTCATGAGGGACCCCCATTCCTTCTAGTGTCCCTTATACCGTAGGTTGATAGCAAGATGGGCAAAAATTGTCCAACTTGGGGGTGCACTTACACTACAAGGAAAGAGGGTCCTTTTAAACACAAAAATTACACTAAACTGACACTTCTAACCGACCAGAACACATGTCATGAAGTTCGCAGCCACTGTGGACCAGGTGTCATCCTGGACCAGTCCTATTTTTTAACAAATAGGATGTGTCGTCGTTTTGGACCGTACAGACTTTGACTTCGGCGGTCATTAATTGAATACATTATTTATACATCTCATTAAAAACATTACATAGATAATGTGCCAACCTACCTACCGTGGGCACCTAGCCACCTAGGAGTCTACCTACCGTGGGTGCCTACCCACCTAGCCACCTAGGAGTCTACCTACCGTGGGTGCCTACCCACCTAGCCACCTAGGAGTCTACCTACCGTGGGTGCCTACCCACCTAGCCACCTAGGAGTCTACCTACCGTGGGTGCCTACCCACCTAGCCACCTAGGAGTCTACCTACCGTGGGTGCCTACCCACCTAGCCACCTAGGAGTCTACCTACCGTGGGTGCCTACCCACCTAGCCACCTAGGAGTCTACCTACCGTGGGTGCCTACCCACCTAGCCACCTAGGAGTCTACCTACCGTGGGTGCCTACCCACCTAGCCACCTAGGAGTCTACCTACCGTGGGTGCCTACCCACCTAGCCACCTAGGAGTCTACCTACCGTGGGTGCCTACCCACCTAGCCACCTAGGAGTCTACCTACCGTGGGTGCCTACCCACCTACCACCTAGGTCCGGTAGGTGGCTACCCACCTCCAAGGGTAGGCAACGGGCGGAGGGGCCAAGGGATTCGAACCTTGAACCTCACGGTTCCCACTTCAAGGCCTTAACCACTAAGCCATTGAACCTCACATGATACACAAGGGATATTTTAAACTTTTGTATAAAAGGCCACTATTTACTATGTACTCCAACTGTATATAGTATATAGTATACTGTATACTGTATATAATATATAGTATACTGTATATAGTATATAGTATATTATATACTGTATACTGTATACTGTATATAATATATAGTATACTGTATATAGTATATTATATACTGTATACTGCATACTGAATATATTATACTGTATACTGCATACTGAATATATTATACTGTATACTGCATATTGAATATATTATACTGTATACTGCATACTGAATATATTATACTATATACTGTATAGTATATATTATATATTATAATGTATAATGTATACTGTATAATACATAAAGTAGAATACATAAAGTGTAGCACAGAGATCGAGGAAGGTGCAATACGGTATATTCATGTGTAGGAAATCCACCTACCTTAATGTAAAGGGTGCTCATTGAATGGCACACTCAAACAACTTGCATAAATTTCGGACTATGGGCCTCCATGCGCGGACTCCTACACGCAGTGTCCTCGGATGACATGACTTCGACATGTCATGAAACTCACAGTTAATTTTTCTAGCTTTGGCGCGCATGTGGAAATGTCCCACACGGGGGGCCCTCCGTGTCGGAGCGGTATGTCATGAGGGACCCCATTCCTTGTAGTGTTAGTGTTTAAAGTATGGACCCACGTGGGTGCACAAAAAGGGTATTAATTGTGCCTAGGGGTTACAAAATATACATAAGGTACGGGGTATTATTTATTTTGGCTTTGTAAATATACTAGGCATATTATACACGAAATCCTAGTCGTATTTTCACCTTTAGGCCCATAGTCAATTATAATGGAGTTGGGTAATCTACAAAAGGTGCGAATGAATATTTCATCCAATATGTGAACCACATTCATCCATGCAATTTAAGGTTTAGGACGAGACGGAGAAAAACCACACTTTGGAAACCCTAATGATTTCTCGTTGTGGAGCTTGCAGGTGGAGTGAGGGTGGAGCTTGTAGGTGGTTTTTCTTCTCTTCTTCTTGTGATTGCTTCTTGTTTTGGTAATGAGAGTGTTGTTGCAAACTATGGTGTTTTGGGGGTTGTTGTAGCGTTAGCGTTTGGATGTCGGTGTGGGGTGCCCATTTTCATCTTCAACGTCAACAATTTCCAGCCACTACCTTATCTATGCTTCTACATTATAACTTACACCGTATTTCGGTTCAATCGAGTGGGTTGGTGTTTCTCAGTGACGGCCATTGCCTACTTTTGTTCGTACTAAATACAAGTGAAGGATTGGTATATGTTTTGTCAAGGTCACCATATCCTACAACCCCCACTCTTATTATTTAGGTGCTACTCACGTTGTCCAAGGATAGGCTCACTAGAATTAAGTTTGGTATGTTGTACGTCAAACCTAAAGTTCGACTATCTAGAGCCGGAGATATGGATTGTGCATTGAAATTGGGATGTGATTGTGCAATATGGTTTATCTCTCAAGGAGTAGGTGAAGGAGTCAAGAAAAGAGGATAAAAAAGCAAGTTGACCAAAAACATTAACCACCAAGATTTGGTATATGGGAAGGGTCTATTGGATGCGCTGCAAAACTGGCAATAGGTGGATTGAATATTGACAACCAATTGACTTCTTGGGCTGGCCTTCTGATATGGAAATAGGGTTATGTTGGTATCAAAATAAGAATAAGTCAATGTGGACTTATGATTTGACGGATCATTTAATGGTTGAGTTAGAAACCATCATTGCATTAGCTACACTAACTTATGTTGTAGAAACAAATTTGTATGAGTTACATCCAATGGATGAACGAGTGTTCAATGATTTCATCAATGCTAAAATAAATATATCTTGCTAAGAATATTTCAACCATAATTTTTACATAATATTTTTGGCGTATACATATGATTGGGGCCTAGACGTTCTATTTATTTTTCACTTGTGTATGTATTCAAGGGGATTTTCTACTTATATATTTGTACGTGTATCTTTTTTATGAGGGGGAAAATCATGTATATCAGGGGTATTAATTTCATGGTCATGCACGCTCGTAGTTCATGGTTCTAACATTGAGTACACCCCCTGAGTTGCACATTAATTAATTTATTTTGGAAAAAGGGCTTAGGCAATTCATAAAAAACATCTATGAAAAATTAGGCAAATGTGTACATACACACATACATTTAGACACATGACATATCCTATCTAGATTTTCCCCAATTTTTTCTAGTAGAATTAACTTCTCTCAAGCTTCTAAGACTCTTGATTTTGAGATGTTTGATTTGTAAGTCTTCAAATGAAGTGCCTCGATCATTCTACTAACTTTCATGTTATTATCTAATAAATTTCAAGAAACCCTAAAAAATGCTATATTATAATAAATTCTTTACTTAAGCTTACCTCTCATGGGCCATGGCTTTATCCACCAAAGCCTAACCCGCAACATTCTCACACGTGGCTACACGTGGCTGCTGTTCGTGGCGGAATTTTTTTCAAAAAAACTCGGCGTAAGCCTGTCATCGCATACAAGGAGCTTCTACAATCTTCACCGTCAAAGATCCACTTGGTCCGCTCTGAGCCGTCGATTCCCCTCTGTTTCTCGCCTTCTTCGTCTCCGCCATAGCCACAGAGCTCTCTGTTTTGCACGGCTCCATTACGAACTTCAGGGGAGCTTCGATAGGACGTAACCACCCTGCAGATACTCGTCTAGGATCTCACATACGAGGGGAAAGAAATTTCTTCAATGAATCTGAAGCTTGATTATTCGGCGAATTGAACAAATCTGATCTCATTTGAAGTGGTGCCCAATCTTCTTCAGATTATGCTTGGGACTCCGGACTTCGTGCGGATTACCTAGTCCTCTTAGGATTGCAGACACTTGGCCGATTTCGTCACATTTCTAATGCCCAATTAAGCATAGGTTCCAGTGGAACAATTCCGATCTCATTCCTACTTTTCGTATTTTCAAATGATGGCCAATATTCCTCAGATTTTGATCAGATTAAGTTAAGCTTAGGACGCTTGTGCACATTGTGCTGCAGGATTGCCAACACCTGACCAGTTTCTTCACATAGTGACATTAAATGAAGCTTAGGCTCAAATTCTTTGCAAATGAACAAATTTATCTGTTTTTATCAGGTAGCAAATTTTCTATGCATTGCGGGCTAGCTTAAATTTAAGCTTTCTTTGCAGCCGAAATTACCCGATCTGAATCCTGCATTTCGTGATTCTTAAATGGCGGCTAATTCTATTCAGATCGTGCAATTTTATGAAGCTTAACTTGCATTCAACCGAATTCGACCTAAAGCATACATTTCGTGCCTCCGAACGGTAAGTCATTGACAGCTCTTCAGATTGTGAGAGTGAATTCATTGGAATTGTCTATTCGGACCTACCTACTCGTACGTAGGCGGAGGGGAATTCCACATTTAGTGCTCCGAAATGGTGCCGGGGAGTGTTGTGGAGAGTGCGGGGCTCCGAAGATCGGCTAGGGTTACCAAGAAGCGAATCGAGGATTTGTCGGTCATTATTCTGGAGGATGATACGGAAGACGATGAGGAATGGGAAATGCGACCAGGTAGGACATCGGGAAGGCACGAAGGAACGAATTCCAAGACTAGTGTACGTGACAAGGATGTGATGAAGCCGCTCGAATCGGTGGAGGAGGAGCCTCCTACTGCACACGCCATGGCTCGGGAGATCGAAGTGTGGAGTCTTAGCGATAGCAGGTGGTCCATTCTCTCCTTATTCTTGCTATTTCTTTCTGTTAATGGATTCTGCAAGCATTGGGTCTTCTTCGGTTTGGTCCATTGCATTTGCAGTTTTTGTGTCAATTGTACTTTTCTCTTGCCAAATTCTCTTCCCTATTTCTTCAAACCGCTCAAGAACAGAGTCAGGGAGTTAAGGTGGAGTTTCACTTACAGAGAAGAGAATTTGGCAGGCGGAAAGTACAATTGACACAAGCTCTGCAAGCATTAGATCCTCTTCGGTTTTGGTCCATTGCATTTGCAGATTTTGTGTCAGTTGTACTTTTCTCTTAACAAATTCTCTTCTCTATTTGTGGATCTTCACCTGAACTCCCTGACTCTGTTCTTGAGCGATTCAAGAAGAACAAAATGAATGGATGAGAATTCTGGAGAATGGATGTGCCATCTGTTTGTTAGAAGTTGGCCACTGGTATTGATCTCCACATGGTCGTCCTATTTGTTGAACAACGAAGTCCTCAACCCTGTTGGCCTAGTACATGTAGATTGTGTCACCCCGACTACATACAAGTGCGCTCATGCAGTAAATTGAGGAGTGTGGAACCAAATTACAGTATGTGATGACTTGTTACAACTCAAATTGTTGTGTAATTTGGTCCTTCCGTCAATTTTGATGGGCGATTCTCTTACAAGCAATTACTGTCACTTGGGACAGGCGTTGCTTAGTCTTGTCTAGACTGGAGAATTTGAATCATGGAATCCCTCGGGAACTTCATTGAGCATTTTCCTTTTTGCTATGGCTACGGTTGAAACAGGTTATCATATCTCTTGGGAGCCCTTAACTTTAAACAAAAGAAACAATCATGCTATTTTGTCTGTCTTCGTGATTGTCCAGGACACTGAAGTAATGCAATCCAGATGCACGTGCATTCTGCCTCCACATCCTCATGTTCTTTCTGTTGTACCCATTCATCCTTAGTCACTCAGTCATCTTATACCATCGATAGAATAAGAATAGCTGTTTGCAATCTTCATTTTTTCCTATATATATCACCTATTACATTTTATTGCTCTAAACACCAAAGTCTCTTGCTTGATTGGAAAATTGGGAAAGACATTCTGGAGCTTTCTTGAACAATTGATGAACGTCCAATTGAATTGAGTTGACATACTTCCAGTGTTGGACTATTCCCGTGGTTGCTTGGTTAATATCTGTCAATCAACACTAACTCTGTATGCAGTTAGGATTCTGGCTGTTATGAAGTCCTTGAATGTGTACTGTAAATGCTTATAAGAAGCTCATAACATGTTTTTGTGAAGATAGGGTAGCCAGACCTCTATTGGAAGAAACCTGTGAGGCAAGAGTTGCAGCTTCCGATTCTAATTCAGTAGAAATTGTATTGCATTGTTGGTTTTGTTTCTGCAACAGTGACGATAGTGACAGTGGCAGTGAGGGCTATGGAATTGAAGAAGCGGAAGCAACAGATGCTACCCTGAGTGCTGAAGACCTAGGGTTGCATGCACATGTGATGAAAGTCATTGAAGGTGGGCATCGGTATTATCTGATTGGGGAATGAATAATATCGACATGATTCAGGAATTCAAATTTTGTTGGTGCACTCAAACTATGTTTCTTATCCTCCTACTAGAGGTTTGGGGGGAAGATGGGCAGGACTTCGTAATTTAATGAGGAAGAGGACGATCATGGAGGTAAAGATGCCTCATGAGAGTGTGGATATAAAGGAACCTGCCAGCAGGAGTATTGATATGCAGGAAATTGGGTGCAGAACAAGGTGACCTGAAAAAGCTGAGAATTGACCATCTCAAGGCTTATCTTAGACATTATGGGCTGCGCTTGGTTGGAGTGAAGGCAGTTTTATTGAGTCGAATCGAAGAACACCTGAAGTGAGTTTGTAGTCATTCTCCTTGATTGTCTTTGGAAGACCTCAGATTGGTCTCATCACCAGTATGCCCCTTCGAAGAACCACTGGCATATACCAGATGAAATTCCAGACTTTAGGAGCTAGTGGCATGTAAGATGTGGCAGGGGCATACTTTCTCAAAGTTTTGTTCCTGAAGAATGTACAGTAACCTCCCTAGTGTAACTGTTGTTGTTGTTGCTATAGAGTCAAAGATGGACAAGGAATGGAGCTTTACCCAAGACAATCATTCTGTTTTGATTGCACAGGTGAAGCCCTACCTACTGTCTTGGGCAACACAGTCAGCTATGCCTCTCTCGTTTCTCAAGTCTTTTGAGGTCACCCTTCCTATTTCAAAATATTGATTTAGTGAAGGCTAAAGTGTAGTGTCTTGTGTTGTGTTGTTGTCCCAATGCAGCTGGACATATGCGTGACAATTTGGAATGCTTCTGTGCAGGTGATGTTGTACTAGGAGATGTTGTGCTGTTTCAGCAGAAAGTGTATGAGACGTGAGATTCTGCACCCTCTTGTTTTTCTCCCCAAATGTCATAGGTAACAGCAGATTGTTAGTGCCATATTGATGGACGTGAATAGTCTGGCATAATTTGATACTATGTAAGACCTTTTGACTGCTCTCTCAATCTGTTGTATTAGTTTAGTTTCAGTGTGAAGAATTACTGTTTGTATCTCAATAAATCATCATTTGTGCTACGGACTTGTTCTAGTTTGGCATAGTGATAAAACGGATAGTTTAGCATCCACTGGATACATTTTATATATGTCAAAAGGTTTCCATCACCACACCAGAGGTGATAATGTATTATTACCAGCACCAGTGTGGTGATGCACCATAGTTGGATCAAGTCAGGTGCTGTTTCTGGCAAGTTTCAACACTAATAACTAAATTATTTTCAGAGTTCCTTTGTGCCATATGAGGGCGAGTTTACTGTACGCAGGATGACAGTTTTGCACATGAATTATATTGTATTGATATATAGGTTGTGAGATTCAGATGAGCTATAATGAGGTGAAAGAGTTTCTCATGTTACGATTTTAACTGGATAAAAGTTAACACCTAAAGTTCATATATTAGGAAGATTCGATGTGTAGTCGCATGGACTGAGATAAACTCTTGATCTTGTGTACAAGCTTGGTTTCAGTGTCAGTCACATTTGGTCCTCACAGTTTGTAATCAAATGAATCATGGAGCCTCCTTGGAAGTCTTTCCTGTGGATCTTTATGGTAAGTTTTACACTTGGTTCTGTTGTGGTAGGTTTGATAAAGTTTCCAGGAGAGCTCATGGTCCACCCCTGGGACTGCGATGGGTGGCTGGCAGAGTTGTGAATGAGAGCTATGGTGCTGGAAAGCAGCAGCACACGTTCACAGTAAGTGGAGTGTGGAGAATGCGAACATTGTAATGCATTATGCATTATTCAAACTCTGGTTGGTATAATCTGAACCAACACCCCACAGAATTGTCTAATGTGTACACATCAATTTCCAACTCAGATTGTTGAGATGCTAAAGTTTGTCTTGAATTTTGGTGAAGTAGATTGAGGTGTTATGGAGCACAGGCATGAGACCATTGTATCCCATGCGACCCCTTCTAATCAAAGGCCGCAATTTATATCGTATACACACCTTGAGACAGGTATGGAACCCTAATACCTATTTCTATGTTTGCTCTAGAAACCTTCATTAAGAAGTCCTCATGTCAAATCAAACATGAGGGATAATGCCACATTGGGTACCTCTGAGTGTTGTGTTCCTTGACTCTTCCTAGATTATGCTTTTCAATGCATGATGGACCCGACTCTCTAGTATTTGATGTTGAGCATCCAAGCTTGTGCTTCCAACCTTTCATGGTAATCAAGGTTCAACCTTAATATTCTGTACAACCGTAACTTTCAATCACAACAATTTGTGGTTTGGAAATACGCAGTGAAACACTTTCAGCTACCCCACTTATAACCTGGAAACAAAGGTTGCAGTAAAGTTTTCAGCGGAGTTCTATAACGATCTGGACTTTGTTGAACAGCATAGGTCAATATGCATTTGAGAAGTCTTATATGCATACTTCTACGCACAGCTGTAGCTCTTTGATTGCTGCTGAAACTGTGCATCTAATCATCTCCCAGAACTACGTCACGTATGCTTTTGTAGAAATCCCTTGTGCCTTTCTGCAGAATACATTTCTTTTGGTCGTGAAAACCCTTAGGACCCTTTCAGGAAAAGGGTATTGTAAAGTGTCTTTTCAGCTTTACTCTCAATCTGCCTAAATTTCTTCTATAACCTAGGACTATGTACATGATTCAACCCCATAATAAGGCCAGGCACATAATGGAATGTGCTTAGTATGCTGATTGAGGTGCCTAAATATTTTCTATAATGGCATTATGTTTCTTGATCATGCTATTTCATATCTATTTATGCAATGTCTCAGAGCTGTAACTGTATTGGCAAACAGCTCTATGGAATGTCATGCCACGATAGTTACTCAACATCCTTACATGTTGTTTGAGATCAATCATTTTCTCCCTCGATCCATCTTCTTTTCTTGCCATGATTCTCCATCCCCAAGCACCTTCAATTTCTTTCAAAAAGTAGTTAATTAGCCGTTCTTGAGAGGGATGCAGCGTTGGTGCAATGAAGCTGAGAGGCAGGAGGTTAGGCATGAAAAACATGCACGTGGGCGTGAAGCTCGTGCCAAGAGGGCTGCAACAAAGGCTGCTCACTCTCAGAGGAGGGCACAAGGCCTGTGCTCCGTTCCTCTTGACCTTCGAGTGCTGCTTTGGACTTTTTTTCTTCTTTTCTTAATGATCTCCTTGTTTGCTTTTATATTAGTTTCACTCTGAAAGAACTCTAAATTGTAAGTTCAATCTGTAAATACCTACTGTGCTCTGAAAATCACAAAACTGTGTACTGCACAAATAACTGGTGTTCTCTTAATTTTGATCACAGGATCTTCCAAGTCAAGATCAGATCCAAGACATGGATTAAGACCTTATGAAATGGCCTCAATACCTCAAGGCCTGGGGATTGGAAACAGAAATGATCAGGTGGCTGGTCGTGTCAGCTATGCCATCTCTGCCCAAAGCATACAGCAAGGTGACCGTGGCCATGGACATCCATACACATCTCAAGGTGTAGGGATTGAAAATAGAACCGAGGAAGTGGGTGCTTTTTTCCAACGAAGTGCAACACATCATCCTTATCATCGGTCATTTCCTATGGACAACATATCCGCGCACTCTGCCTGGCCTTCCCATGCTCCGGTACAATCAACCAATTGGGCTCAACATCCCTCTATTCAAGGCCCTCTTCATATTGCTTGCTCCACACGTGGATGTACAAATGCTGGTGCCAAACAGTGTGTTTCCACCTCATGCCTCCGGTGTTGTCGAGGGTCTAATAAGTCATGTGCGCGGCATCGATAACAACTTGATAATTCTCCCTGGCAGAAGTTTGGTTAGCTAACCTGTGGCTAGTGCTCTCAAATTTTCAGACATTCATGACAATTCATGGATTGTTTTTGGTTGAGGTGTTCATTTTTTGGCATTTCTCAGTGTGTAAAGATCACACTGAGTCTTGCCTCTCTCGGCTTTTACTCTATTAATTTTATTATTTTCTTGACAATCATGATGGATGAGAGCGTTAATGACCAGCATGTCGCCATTGAAAGCGTTTATGATCAGCCTGTTGGTGATACAAGACATAAATGTGCAACTCGAAATATGCTTGCTGTTGGCCATGCGGAGGTGGTGCTTGTGCTGCTGTTGGTGACCCAAATGTGGTGCACTCTTGCCTGCTTGGGCACAGGTATAACCCATCTGAAGATGACTTTACCATTTTGCATTATGATGGAATTCAGAGCTTTGCATTCCTAGAATCGATTTTCATACTTCTAAAACCACTTGAATAAATGACACATTTATGCAGTGGATGTTTATTTTTGTGACTCTGTGTTTGTCTTAACTTCTCAAATGAGTTTCCTGAATAAGCTTCATGTAACTCATTTCCTTCAATATCCTTGCACATCTTCCACACCTCAACCCCAACTCAAGACCTTAAACCCTAAACCCCACCGCAATGGAACACTGTCTTTTCATATATTTATGCTTATTATCTTACACATGAACTATAAAGTGGAAATTTTAATGATAGAAACGCAGATTTTTATGGAGCAGCCTTAGCGGTTGGATGATATGTCACTTCCATATTGATTGGTATGTTTTGGTAACAAATTTGTGGAAGCATTTTCCAACTTGGAAGGCGGTTCATGATGGAAGCAACCTTCTTCAAGAGGGGGGCATAACAAGTACGTTGAACAATTGCAAGAATATCAATGTGGTCGATGATGAATGGTGTGGACCACATTAAAACCAAATATATAGTGAAGTTTGTTTTGCACTTGATTAGCTGACCATGCATACTAAATTACTCCTTTGCACAACAATAGTGCAATCACAAGCATGCACCTTGTGCCATTGGCAGGGGATAATTGACCTCTGTCAATGGTGTCCATCCCCTTGTTATCTCCCTTTTTGCTAACTCTCGTTGCTATTCAGTGTTACTTACTATTTGGAGTTCCGCAAGTGTATAACTTTTTACTTAAGTGATGTAACCTTTACTTACCAAGAAAAGGTTTTTATACCCTACGAGCATGTTATCTACATATATACTTCAGGCTTTTTGGGAGATTTCAAGAACATTTATAATTTTCGCAATAGAACAAGCTCGCCTTGAATGGAGATTGTAACATGGAATGGGAAGTCTTTGCAAGAAGTTTTTGTTATCAACTGAACACCTCAAGGCACATGATTTTACTTCAAGTATTTATACATATTTTCTATTTAACAAAGAGTATTGCATGATGCAACTTAAGTTATTGACAACATAACATTATTCAGATCTATGATCGGGGAGAACCGGCAGTTAGTTACAGATGAACCGGTTGAGTTTGAGAAATAACCGGTTGAAGTTTAAGACTGCAGGAAAATTACCGATCATTTTAGAGGAATTTATGGAATATACCCAAATTTAATAAAGGAAAACCGAAGGATGTCAGCATGTAGCCGGTTGGACTTGCAAACACTAGGATCTCAACCGAATATGCCCAAAAATCTCCCCGATCACTGATTCAGATCCATAACAGTGTTCTGTGGGACTGACAATATTCTGTAGAATATTCCTCACATTCAGCCTGAATGATGGGATATTCCGTAGAATACTGTCAGTCCCACGGAACACTGTTATGGATCTGAATAATGTTATGAAAGTTGAATGGTGCATCAAATCTATATGATTGTGTGTTTTGGTAACTCGATAAATTTTGAAGGCATTTTGATTGTTTCCTCATAGGTGTATAACATTGGTTTGAAATTGTGTACCGTAGCTCTCTAGCAGCTTGGGCACCTTTCTGCCTAATAATTAATTAAAGTGCGAAAGTAAGTTAGGCAATCCAAAAAATAATATTCTAAAATTGGGCAGATTCAAAAAGTGATTTAAATTAAGTTAGACATTCATCCAAGTCATTTCTATAATTCATGGATGGTTTTCCTAATTTCATCTATGGTGGCTACGATTAACCTAAACACTTCTTTTAACCAACATTCCTTACCCTAAAGTTTGTCTTTTACTTGTATGTCAGGGTTTTGCTTGGCAACAAATTTTGCTTTGTGCGAGTTAAACGGAGTGGTCTTTGGGAGAGACTATGTCACTTTCATTTTTGTGATTTTAGACACCCTTTGATTATTTATTTATTTTGGGGAGGGGGACATTCAAGGAAATGGATTTCCCAAAAATTTAGGCACCTTTAAAATTAATTATTTCCTACCCAAGTTGCCAGAGAGCTACGGTAGGTGGGTAACAAAGCCATTGTCTATACGCAACATGTGTTATGAGGGCTTATTTAAAAAATAATAATGTTATGGGTATTTATGTTATAGGTATAGTAGCCTACACATACCCAATCATTTTCTTTACATAATATGTACATGTCGTACGAATTTTTTGATTTTTGAAGTCTAAATGTCTTTCAAGTGTGAATAGCCACTTCATGAACTAGAAAAGATGAAACTTTGTGGTGAGAAATGGCTATTGTCTTGTGGTATGTGAAACTAAGCCATGTGAAGTCTATGGTCTGGTTTGAAGAGACAAAGACGGTTATAACTAATTTTTGTGGAGGAAGAGGAGGAGGAAGAGGCCATTCAGGAGATGTCTTCGAGGCGAGAGGCCGAGAGCACATGAGAGTAATTATGAACTTTCTGACTTGTGTGTGTAAATTTTGGCGAGCTCAATTTTTGAATATTAAGTTTATTGTAAGCACATGCGTGGGATGCGCATATGCTAAGGTCTATTGTCTATTGTTGTTGTTGTGATTGTTTTTGTCATAATTACAGTGGCTTCCGGGAGATTTTATGGAAGTGGAAGGCAATTGTCTGATTTTGGAACGAAGTGGGAATGTCAGAAGTCTTGATTTTCGAGTCTTAATTGCATGATGTACTTCAGAGTTACTTCTTAATCGCATCAGCCTTCTCACTTTGTATCAATTGTTGTTTATTCTTTGGCAAGTCAATCGTCTGAGAAGGAGAATATCTGTACGGCTAAGTCTATTGTCTGTTGGAAGCTTGTAATGTGGTCTTATCTTCAGGGTGATTGGACTGAAGGGGGCAAAATCTGTTCAAGTGTAAAGTTGCAGGCTAATGGGGAGTTAGTCTGTGATTCCCTCAGGAGAGAGTCCTGAAATTCAATTGTTTGAGAGATCGGCCAGTAGTCCAGTGCTATCAATTATCTGAAATATACATATATTGTCCGCATTGACTCGATAACAGTTTCAATTCTCAAACAGACGAAGCTGTATATTTCGGTAATTTCTGAATTAAGTAAATAAGTTGAGAGACTGAGGCTGTGCAAGATTGAGTGAGTCTAAGATGCTGAAATGGGAATTTAACTCGAGGGAATTATGAGCCTTGATTGATTTACGTGCAGCATTTAATTTAATTAAAACTCGGAACTGCCGAGTTGAAACTCGATGCCTACATTCAGGCTAGGTCCCAAAAGCATAATGTATGAGTTTAATTGAATATATTCTCGTTGTATTTCCAGACTGCATGGTTTAATTGTCTGCAAGTATATTTAGCCGTGACTATAGCCTGATTGGTGACTGTGTGTAATTCATGCTGCATTTCATATACTTTGAAGTCATGTGATTTCTGCATTAAGGAGCAGGGTTAATGTTAGGACGTTAACAACGCTTGCATAGTTGTTTATTGTACGCGACTTATTGAGAATGAATTTGTGGTTGGATTGTATGCAAACTGTTAATTGAATTGCACGACAATATGTATGTATTTAGGCATAATGCAATGTTGCTTGAGTGCATAACCTAGTCAAAAGACTATCGTCTCCTCAGAGATACTTTTACGTATATCTAAATTGTCTTTAAGATTAATTGCATCGCGAGTCTATTGACTTTAATAGGATTTCATTTCCCAAATTAATTCGAGTAAAGTGATTATTGTCGTTGTAATATGTGGAAGTCTTAATGAATTGTGGCACCGGATTCCCGGGCACAATTAAGTTGAGTAAGGAATAAGACTATTGTCTTCCATGTGTAAATGGAGAAACTGTTCCGATCTATCGATGGAAGTGGAAGTGACATCGCATTGAGACCATTGTCTACGGGAGATTATCCAGTGGCGGAGGAGACAAGGACGTGCTGACTGTTATATCGGTAACCCTTGTTGTGAATTACAACCTCAAGGACATTAAGGCTAATTTGGAATTTTAACAATTTTAATAATTGAATCGTTTAACCTTCATTGCAATACTGAAATGAATCTGCAAATTGAATGTTTTGGAATCTAAAGAGATCGAATTGAAATCTTAAATAGATGGAATGAGTTCATGAGTGATGTGAGAATATGTTAACGTGCATACGTGGTTTTGGACTCATTGCCTTGAGGAAAGAGGTTGAGATTGCGTTTGGCCGATACCAGGTAAAAAGACAATTGTCGGACTGCCTAATTAAATTTGAATCTAATGAAAGAAGACTGTTTATCCTGAAAGGACTACCGCACTGACTTTTCAAGTTACATTAAATAAGATTAATGAAGGAAAGACAATTGACTATTCCGAGGTGCCCTTGACCTCGGTAAAGAGACAAAAATGGGTTACATTTGCAAGACCATTGACTATGGCTGTGCCTATGCTTGTGCACCGCACTTGGTCCAATTAAAGTGAACTCACTGCCAGACTATTGCCTGGGAAATTAGCGTGAGGTGTGAGACTGTCACATTTGCATGCACTGACATGGAGTGGTTTTTAGAAGTTTTTATCCCTTACCCATGAGCCAATTGTCAGTCCTTATCCTAATTGAAGTGAATTAACCTTGTGTTTTCCCTAATAAGTCTTATCTAAGACACCTAGATGTTACATGAATCACCTTTTGAGTCTTCCCTGATTGTTTCCCTGGGTTTGTTTGTTAACTAAAAAACTAACTACAGTACATTCCATGATTTTTTGGTTAAAGAAAAAAGATAGAAGTCCAAGGTGGCCAACACCAAAAGTAAATCATGAGAACCACCGAAGACACACCCACTTGGAGGGGAGGCGGAGCCCCTCAAACACGCCACATCTCTACACATTCCACGATAAAAAATAAATGCAATTTAATAAACATTAAAAGAAATTAACAATTTGGATCGAATTTTTTTTTTTGAGAATTTTACTCATAATTGTATATAAGAAAGGAATTAACAAACTTGGAGACATCCTTGCATTTGGCTTTTCTTGATGCACTTGTTTGATTGTTGCTATGAGAGATATTTTTGGTTGTTAATGCAAGTAATATAGTTTAAATTGCATATTTCTATCCAAACATGAGCATGGCAAAATTCACAACCAAAAGATTGTTTTAGTTGTTTCAAATTGTTCACAGCGAAAAAAGTTTGGTTGTGTGGACCTATTGTTTATATTTAATGACAAAACTTGAGAACCGATACTATGTTTCCTGGTTGATTATATGGTTTGAGACTAGAGTCAATATCTCGAGGATGCAATAAGTAATATGCATCATGAATATATATTCACATGACATTGGCATTATCCTCTCCAATGGTATCCATCCCACAACTTTTTCCCATATTTTTGTACAACATTTAGCTGCATGAGAGTCCAATCATGGGGTTTGGATGTTGTAATCTATGGTTATCCTACCTTGAACTTGGTCTGGAAATGCTAACCTCTAGAAGATCAAATGAACCACATTAAATTTTTTGGAAGGGTGGATGGAGATGCAAATAGAGTTATTTTTTTTACACTACTTGTGTGATGACATATAAAACAAGATGCATATACTTGTGTGTTAGGCATTACATGCACAATCAATCACTTTGAAATGTGATTTAGCAAAGGCAAAAATCATGACTTGGAAATATTTCTAGCATTGCTTCAATTTCAAAAGACTAACTTTCGAGATGAAAATGGAACATCAAAGAGGGTAATGATGTTAAAATAATGGTTTTATCCATAATAGATATTCAAATCAAGATCCTTACCCTTGTACTTAGTTATTCCACTCTCACAATTTGTAGATTTGGAAGGAGAAATATACTTTTGACAACTCCATTATGTTGACCCAATCTTGGAAACACGTCAATCGATTTGAGTTGTTGAAGAAATAGATCAAAATTATGTGTTTTTCTTCTATGTAGACTTCTATGTTTTCCAAGCTTGTAAACACATTCCCCGATATATTTAAATTCTCTCTACCAAACCAAAACATTTCATTGGAGACCATTTTAATCATATATATATATATATATATATATAATCGGTTGTTAATGCAACCCAAGAAGTTTAAACCTAAGAAAGAGCATATGAAGAGGTGTGCCTCTCTAATTTTATAAATGAGGGGGCTATGATTGTGCAATTGGAAAGATGAGAAGGCATGATTATTTAATAAAGATTATGAAGGAGTAATAATTTTCAATTGTGAATACCTACATATCTATAGTATTTTTATTAAAGTTATTTATATGTTCTTATTTTATCCATAATTCATGCTTGTAATGTTGAATTATGATGTGTATTACATGGTACCATATTTGAATGCATTTTGTAAATTTTAGTTCGAATTAAGCATATGCTATCATTGATCTCATGTAGTTTTTTCATATGCACCTTAGTGACCTCCCCAAGCACGGAGGTGTAATTTATGTCTCATCAAGAAGAATTTGGATTGTTGTAATATGAGGTGCATGTTACGATTTTCATAGATCTTCTTTGAAGGGGCAGAACCTATGGTCAATACATGATGCCTTAATAAATTGCTACAATACCCTTGTAATGGAGAGAGAGAGAGAGAGAGAGAGAGAGATTACATGGGGAGTCAAGGTGAATTTGGGGCTCTAACATGCATAAATCCTTGTATATGATTGGTCTATATCAACCCAAGGCCTTTACATGGAGTCAAGACCATCATTCCTTGAAATTCATATTCTAATGAGGTGAAATTATATTTTAAAGAACTAAAGACAAATTTGACACGGCCCAAGGAAAGAGAATTGGGTTGGACCAAAATGGAATCCCAATTTGCTTCCCTGGGGCCGTGTCATAGATTCCTCCTTTCTTGGCCTGAGTTGATATTTCGTGTGGGTTGGCTTTAGATTTTTAATCCCTTGACCCCTCATGTTTGATCATATGTTGATCATATTGGCAAGCTCATATCTGAACCCAAAATGGGTTTATGGAGATGTTATGTTCCTCTCATATAAGGCTGTAATGATCCATAGCATGTAGTGGATGTTGGACTGCCTTGTGGGCTTGAGGGTCAAGGTCCTTTGATTCAAGCAAATAACGGCTTCCATTTCAAGATTATTCAAAACCCTAAACTCTAATTCACATTAGTTTCATAGACCAAATGAAGACTAACTTCAATACTTGTTGGGGGTTTGCACCATAGGGAGGGCACTCCTCTTCAAGAGTGGGAGCCACGTGCGGACTCCTTGTGAAAACCCCCTAATGTACAAGAAAAAATCATAACCAAAAAGAAGAATATACATACAAAGCATGGACTACAACATAGTCACATCACAGGGAGGCCACTGTTGAAATTTTATTAAACCACGTGAGGATATATATACAAGGTACTCTTATTCAACAGAGCAAAAATTAATACAAATTTTGGAATTACTATAGCTTGGATGAAATGAACCATACGATATTATATCTTAAATGGGGTAGGTGAATAATATAGATAGTATTTAACTTCTATTAACAAAGTATGGTCTATAATATTTGGAGGAACGAGGAATTTATGTGAGGTTCAATGAATGTCTTTGGATTGAATGAGAAATTCCCTAAGAGTCATCGAATGTAGATGTTGGCTTAGATGTATTGAAGGTTGAATTATTTGACTTCAAAGGAAAGTCTCCTTGTGACAAATTTGACATCAGGTAACTAATGAGGTTTAGACCCCCCCCCCTCCCCTCTGCTTTTTATTTCCATTCCCATGATGTATGATAACTTATGACTTTTCATTCTAATAATTTCCAATAAGGGCGACTTAAAGAGGGACTTGTGGCAGGACATACTTACTAGGGTTTGAGGGGCTGCGAGGGGGCTGCTTGTTGAAGACTAGGGGAAGAGTCGAGTTTGCCAGAGAAAGATATTGTAAGAGTTAGAGTCTCCTCTTATTTGTCTCATGATATGACATATTTTTTAACTCTTACTTTTATGTTATGTTAGACACCCCAATCAATATATTCGTTAATTTGAGACTTTCTCTTGTCTCAAATTAATATATGGACCCCAACAACATGGTCTAATGTTTGGGTCGTCCTACCTAAACCATCTTGATATGAGTTTTTAATTGGGTTCTTAATATGAACACCCGCTTCAAAGTATTTGCATCTTACAACATTCTCCAATATCTGTGTGATTTTATTCATGTTCTTATATTTGTCTCTGTCTCAAAATGTTGAAAAAGTCCCAAATTAACGAATATAGTGATCCCATTTACATGGGTCTAGTAGTAGTCGGTCACAGGTCCACTAAATATCATATTTAGTGTCATATGGTATTTAATGTCACTATGGTAACTTTTCGGATGACACTTCTTATGAATAAGTGAACAAATATTGTTATGGAGCATGAATGAGTTCATCCATTGGCCAAAACCCTACCTTCCTCTTGTCAACAACTTGTGATGAAATATTGTCATGAATGATTGAAATTTGGGTGAAAAATCACTTAGTAAGTGACAGTAATTGCAACACTGTAAATGTATAATCCCGCAAAAAGTTTACAAGGAAGGAAAATTAATGTTGGGTTAACATGTAGTGTTGGTGACACTATACTGCTGTTTACAATTAGTATTGAGCAAGACAGTTAGAATTGGTGACACAAAATATCATATTTAGTGTAGTTTTTATACTCACTCGCCCTAAACCTTCACTCATTTTTTACACTAATTAATCTCATTCGCTTCATTCGTCCAATAACTGGAATGACAATCTTCAGAACATCTCACCCAATCTCCACATTTGGATGTACCCTTAGACTTGTTTTCAGTCCGTTTCTCAGACATATGGAAATGAAATCAACAACTGCAGTGTTCGATCACTGAAAGCAGTGATTCCCGACTTCACACGGAAATGTAGCAGATTCTACCTATCTGCTCTTTATTCATTGTGGGCATTTTGTAGCCCTTAGGGCCACTTCACACATGAGCCAAGAGCCGTGACCATGAGATTGTGAGAGCCCAAAACCAAAGGCCATCCCAACACACCTCCAACATCATGTAGTGTGGTCACGGACCCTCAAGTGTAGTCTGAAGTCATATGTGACTGGGCCCTCAACCAAATACTATTTCAATGAATTTCTATTCATGCAGGTCCTCACACATGATCAAATAGGATAAATCAATGGTTGTGAGCGTTCAGAGTGCCATGGTCTCCTGATTTTGTGTTAGGCCTACCTCCAAGAGATGGTTTTTGAAAATAGTCCAAGTGACCATGAAACATGTTCCATTTGATGCCGTGTAGAAATCCATGTAGACTTTACATCCATCTTGCATTCACATACTCTGTTCACGGGGGGGTCACTCTATAGGATTTTTGTGCTCCACGTGCGGCGGAGGGGTATTTGTTTAGGGGCTATTTACCTCCAAGGCATGAATTAAAAGCTCCCTATAATTACTTAATTTTCTAAAATGGCCTATTTTTTTGCACCCTACCATTACTTGTAATATCCATGTCATTGCAATTTTTTGTAGTCTACATTCTTTTTAATTAAAAATTTAATTTAAAAGTGCATGCAATGCCAAAGTGGTGGAAAAAAGCATGGCAAGAAAAGGGTATAAAGAGTATCTACAAGAATCTACCTAAAAGATGTTGAGATTGCACAATGAGAGAGAGCTTGGAGCGATCAAAGATGGAAGTTGGATTGAAGACAACGTCACCATGATCTCGCAAAAAGATCGGAAAATAAAGAAAATTGAACAGTTGGGCAAATATGGTAGGGACAACATGCAAATCACAAAAGACTCCATCATTGAATAAAACGTGTGTGTTGTGAAGAAGTGGTACTGGAAATGAACATACATGTTGGAGATGACGATGTCAGAGTAGAGAAGTCACCGAAAAATGAGAAGCCACAGGAAAAATGAAAAATAAGAGGCCACCAAGAGAAGGGAGAGAAACCACCGAGAGATGTCGGGAAGAGAGTTAGGGTTAGAAGCCACCAAGAGGTGTCAGGAAGAGAGTTAGGGTTAGGCTTACAATTTCATCCATTTTTGGGTAAATGATAAATCATTTTTCATTCATCCCTCATGAGGCATGTGTACAAAATTGATTCTACTAAACATACATCCTAGGATCCTTATTTTCAGCCCCTATATTATTTTTACAAAAAAGGAATGGCCCATATTTTATACCTATCTATCTTACTTGTAATGGGATTGTCTACTTTTAATGGACCCTTCATTATTTGGATTTTTTTTATAAATTTTATGTCAAATGAATTTAATTCTCCCTATATTATGCCACACGTCGTTTTTAAAATGCACTAAGTGAACCCCCCGTGACTCTGTTGGTCCCTCAAGCATAGTGTGAAGTTACTTGGACCAGCTCTGCCTTTTCCACCAATGAGAGTGCTTGAAGTGTAATGGTCACGGGCTCTCAGTTGTCGTGTGTGAAGTGGCCCTTAGTCAAATTAAAGTGGCTACTACCATACACCCTAACCTCCATAATATCACTCTCCATTATGTCATTCCCTCTCTTATATCCCAAAACTCTAGGGAATGGATATTCTCAGTTTAAATCTCAATCCTTATTGTCACATTTCCCTCATGTATATTGTGGGGTTTGACAATAAAATAAACCACCACAGAATGTAAATCACACGCTCGCATGCATCACATTGTCATGATTGTGATTATTGGCATTATTGCAATGTTGACTTTGTGTTATTCCATAATGTCACATGCTACACTAATTCTCTATTATCATGCATCCATGTTAACACTACAAACCTCTTTATATCTCGTGCTCTTTGGTTGCCACATGCATGATATTAGGGAGGTTGGAGTGTATTTCAAAGGCATAGGGCACTTGCTTCTGAGCCAAGCACAAACCCTTATTTATATAAGGCTACTCATAGAAATTGTCGTTCGCCTCTAATGGGTAGAGTTCACCAAGAAACTGCCAACCACTTGGCTGATTCACTTTAAGGTAGATGAGTCTTAAGTGGCTCATTTCTTAATTGGACCTCTATATTTGATTGGTATGTGGTTCAGTGAGGGGCAAAGAGCATAACTCAATCAAGGGAGGTCCAATTTTCAATCCGTATTTTTGCAAATATTTCATTATAGATTTGCTAATACAACATGAGTTCTTTCTTTCTTTCTTGGGTATATCTATTTGGTAGAAGTTGGAGAACATGAAAAAAAAACCAAATAACACCCACATACATGATCACATAGGAGCATAAAATATATCAACATCTATGGAGCAATTTTTTAGTATTTAGAATTCGAAGAAGAGCCACTCCTTGAAATAATCCTGCTACAAATGTGGTCCTCACTTGTGCCCATATTCCCACACCATTTCAATGAGTGTTAGTGGAATGTACACTAGGTCTTCATGGACTCACATACTTGTTATCAATGTCAATAGAAGATAGATCAATAAGAAGGAAAGCAATCTTGCACATACTATAATTAGAAAAAACATAGAAAAACTATTGTAGTGCTTATGTTTCCTCCTCACAAGTGTTTGGATTTTTGACATTCTTCCCAATACCTTGGACTCAAGGGCCGAGTCAACACCCTTGCCCTCTACCATAGCAACAACAATTTGTGACCACTACTTGGCAATATTTCCTGCCAATCTCCCTCATTGTGTGTGCTACTCTTCTTTTGTGTATGAGGCTCACCTCCAGCCCTTTCGGAGGACTAGTAGAAGCTCCCCTTTTGGAAGACTAGTCTTTAGGTAGTAATTATGTCTCCCTAGTTAGTTAGTTCTAGGAATCACGAGAGAGAGAGAGAGAGAGAGAGAGAGAGAGAGAGAGAGAGAGAGAGAGAGAGATGCCATGCAGATAGTAATTGGAAGCATTAACTCAATGATGATTTGTTTTGTGTGTAAGCTTGGGGTGGTCATTGAGAGTTTCAAGATAGTTTCGGTCTGTTTCAAGATAGTATTGCAAGCATGTGACATCCAATTTTATTTGCATGTACCGTTAATGCATTGTTGTTGTTTGTTATGCATTAACATCAATTTATGTCAAAATTCCAAGATCTTGGTAAAGGGCACAATTTACAAACAAAATAGATTCTATGAAATAAGTTCACAATGTAAATATATTTACCTATAGGGTCTTGAATATACTTTAAAGTACCATTGTATCTACTTCTTGGGTGCCAATTATTCAAGAAATTTAGATAAACAACCCATCTTTAATTAACCTCGATTGCACGTTGTTTACAAAAGTATATAGCTTGTGATCTCCATGGGAGTCTTATGTGCATGTGTGTGTGTGTGTGTGTATGTTGTCCTCCCTCTTTAGTATGACATGTTTGGGAAAAACAAAAAAATTGTATTATCGAGGTGTCGTCTTCTCATTAATATGACAAATGATGTAAAGTTGTCGTATTGTTGAGGGAAAACAAAAACATAAGTAATATGAGCTCAAAAATATATACAACGAGTTTAAGCAATATAGATGGTATGAAATAATAACTTAGAACTCCAAACAAATGCAAATATTCTCCAGAACTCTTGAAATAGGAGTCCAAAGATCTCTAGTGTTGCCTACTCAAGTTAGAAACTGTCTTCTTATCTAAATTCCTACTAACTTTTGAAAGCTAATAATATCATTAACACCAAAATATGAAGAGTTCTCTAATAAGAATTAGACAACAATGATGCATGACATTTAGCATCACTAAGCTTTACTGTAGATGTTGGATTGGTTCATCCACATCTACTGAATCTAGATCAACATTAAGATCAAAGTCTTGTGCAGAATTGGTTCCCAAAGCAACATCCACCAACTCATCAGTACTCAATTCTAGCTCAATATTCTCTTCCCTAACCATGTCCATTCTACACTAGTTACCCTAATTTTCATTAAGTTCCCAATGATAAGTGAAGTTCCCAAGTAGTTCCCAAGTGAAAATGGATGTATTTTAGATGTACATAACATAGATGAAAGGAATTTTAGCATTAACTACCTCTTTAACATGACAAAACGGAGATTCTAAATGTCGCATTATCGAGTGTCGTAGTCGTATAAAAGAGGGAGTTTTGAACTAGAAAGTTTGGTCTTGCAAAAATGTGTTGTAATATCGAGGGTGTCATATAAATGAGTGTCGTATTAACAATGTTAGACTCTCTCTCTAGAGAGATGCCTCAATGATGTATACAAAATATAAGTAATTGAAAAGATAATTGGGCAGTTCTTGTATATATGCTCACAAATCACATTTCATTGACAAAGTCATGAAGTATGACATAGGGGATGAAAAATATTGCTTCATGGATGAAAACACTTGAACTTTTGGGAGGTATAAGATATGTTTGGATGAAAGAAGCCCTCTTTTGGGAAACCTAAAGGGCCTAACATTAGGGGTACACTTACGTTCTCCCCCGTAATTCATACTACCTTGATGTATTTCTACGATGCTCAATGAAACAACAGTCAACCCAAATACATATTTGGTAAGCCAAACTCTCATTAAAAAACCCTTTTGTGCACCCCAAATGGGTACCGTACGCGCTACTTACACCGAGTACCGCCCCCGAGGCTTGCACAAACTATCACCTACACCATGCAATGGTAGCTTGAGAGACCGTTAACTTGGGCTACGGTCCGAGTTTCCTCTACGGAATTCCATTTGTGTTCTTTGAAGGTTTCAAGGGCCAATGATGAATTAATCCTTGGGAAACAATGGAGCTCGTGAGAATTATATGTGATAGGCCTCAACTAAGTCAATGACTCGCGGCGCTTCGTAGTCCTCAAGGGAAGGAGGTGTTTGGGAAGTAGCTCCGTTCCATTTGGGTGGGCTTTTGGGGTCCAATTGCTTTGGACTTGAACTCCATCATTTTTCCTTCATTGAACCAAACGTACTCGTTGCTTATTCAACCGCCTAATGGAGCTCCACATTGGACCTATGTTGTGAATGGGAACCAGTCATGAGCAGTCTTTGATAAGCCGGGTGTGTGCGTGTGCTTATCAACAACATCCAAGTGAGTCGCCGGTCTCGGTGGAGGTTTTAAGGTATGGCGGGTCTTAACGGCTTACTTTTCTTAATCGGACCCTATGTTTGATTGGTGTGTGGGGTTTGGTGAAGATCAAAGAGCCAACGTCACGAAGACATGTGTTCAATAGAGATTGGACTACGTCTTCAGATTTTAGTAACTACTCCATGTTCAATAATGAACACGATTGGGAGGACCTATCTGTTCAATTAAAAGAATCAATAAACATGAGGCTTATGGTGACCATAAATATGTATAAATCGAATGGGTAGAAGTTGGAGAACATGAAAAACTAACCAAATAATGGCCACATACCTTAGTAGTTTGACATGTAAGTGATTGTGGGTGGCTAGGTGTGGAGAGCAACATGCTAAGGTGCAGTGAACGGGGAGATCCGAAGTTTAATGTAAAATCAACCGAGTGAAATTGATAAATTACCGGTTTAATTTTAGTATTTTAGGCCGTATAACCGAAGGAAAAATTAAGTGTATAGGAAATCAACCGGTTCTATAAAGTTGATGACGGTTTTTCATCCGTTCCCATTCAAGAGTGGGTGGATATTAGCTGCCCCACACCATCTCCCACTAGTTCTTAGTTGGGTCGCCCGAGGGTATCTCCAGTTATAACCGGTTCTCCCACACCTTACCTTGAATCCTCCATTTGCCTCTTTATGTTGTTTAGGGTTTATGTACGAGGTGCCACGGTAGGACTACACCAATCCCCATCCCTTTGTTAAGTGTTGTTTTAATGTTTTGCAGGGTGCTGATTTCATATTTTTGAGCGCCTATTTGATGTTTTTGGTTGTTGTTTTCATGTATTATTGAGGGTGTTTCATGTTTTCATACTTGAATACTTATGATTTCTTTCAAAATATGATTTGAAATGATCTTTTATCATACGTAGTAATCAAAGTTGAATTAGTGTGCAAATTGCCTGAAATTTAGTATGTGAACCGAGTTCTTATTTTATTTGTCAATTTTGTAACCGATTGCTTATAGAAACTTAGGGAAAATGACCGGGAAGCCAAAAAAATGTTAGGTTTTTCACCGAATTGAGTTACTAAGCTTAGGCATCAACTGGATGAGCATAGACAACCACCGAATGACATGTAGAAAGAGGGGTGAAAATCCGAGTCAACCCATAAACTCCATGTTCATTGCTAAGGTGTGTCTGTGGGTGGGGCCTTATGCACCACTCTATTTAATCAATTGGGCATCTAAGGCATGTTGTTGTTATTTGGTTACTTTTCTAAATTGGACCCTGATATTTGATTGGTGTGTGATTAGGTGAGGATCAAAGAACAAACACCGTAAAGACACGTGCTCAAAGGAGATTGGACTATGTCTTCAAATTTCATTAACTACTCCACCTATTCCTTTGCAAATAGGTTGCCTCTTTACCCATGCAAAATACCTTAGGTCACAATCAAACCACATGAAATCATAACTCGGTTTAGTCACCCGTATAGCAACCACAGTGAAAACATATTTCCAATATTTTGTTACTGTGACAACAAATATCCAAAATAGTGTGGAACATTGATAAATTGACGTGAGGCAACCAAATGGCACAAAGCAGTGTAGAAGTTATCCGAGAGAGCTTTCATTCAACAACAGCAATGGAAGCTTCAGAGCTGGGTTAGAGAATAGAATTAGGACAACTGAACTCTCGGGAGCCGATGATGTCAGGCCATCCGACATTGTGTCCTCATTACCCGACCCGAGGATTGATATACTCAATTAAACCCAATGGAAAAATATTACAATACGTATTAAAAATAAATAAAAGTTCAAAACACAAGAAGAAGAAGAAGAAGAAGAAGAAGCCAATGGCCACTTTACACACGAGATTGAAGGCATGTGACCCCAGGTTGGTCACTTAGCATGTTTTCATGTATACACTTGTGTTCAGAGGGTAATTAAATGAAGGGGGGGAGGGGGGGGGGTTTGGTGTCCCCCTTCAGTTATAAAAAAATTGTTGTTTTTTTCATTTAATGGTATTGTGTAGTTAATTAGAAAAAATTGTGCACTGGATTTATTGAGGGGTATGTTTGTTAAATAACAATTCCCCACCCCTAAAAGCCTCATTCAAAGCCATTGCAAAAAGGCATAGCGCCATGGGAAAGAAAATGATATACCAACAAAACGCAAAGACCACAAAAATGTAGAGGACCAAACCCTAGGGACGATGAGGAAGAAACATGTCGTACAAAATCATCCATGATAGTGCATGAAAACAAACCAATTTTCATCCATCTATACCCTCGTACATGGAACTAACTGTCACATGTAGGTATGGTTTCTCACCCTTTCTTTTTTCATATCCTTTGTTATTTTTACAATAATTAGACCTTTATTGGTTTTTTATACCATGACTCTCATATTTTATTAGGGGTTTTTTTCCCTAAAAATGGTAAAAAAATTATCTCCAAAGAATAAAAGGTGCCCTATGTTTGATTGCACATGATATTCTAACCTATCTAAGTGATTGACCCGGGCCCGTGACCGTTGCATTCTAAGATCTCTCATGGGTCAAAATGGCCGAGACCATCCAAGTTCACTTCACACTAGAAATTGAAAGCCTAAGACCCAAAAAACTCATCATCAATGATAAATCTACATGGATTCCTACAAGACAGACTATGTCAATGGCACGACCTTTGGATGAGAATCAAGGACCCTCACAGGTACATGGACATGGCCCTTTGGCTCGTGTGTGAAGTGGCCCCTAAGAGTGTGGCGTTTGTGAGCTCCCAGGCTTTTGGGTCCTTAGATGAGCTGCATCTCATAAAGCATTACCAAGTCCGAACGAGTCGTTAACTTATTAGTTAAACAGTGCTGCTAATAACAAGGTTGGGTTATCAGCTCTCCAGTTTGTTAAGCTATCAGACTCGGCTCATGAGCCCCCACTTACCAAGGCACTTATCTTACGTGCTTGTCAGGAGAAAAGTTGTGTTATGGCTCATCATCTCCATGTTCCAAACCCTCGCCCTTCCCACTTACAATGTATGATATGATATGATATAATATAATATAATACATCCCATGCCAACACTACACATACATAACATTATTCATATCCATAACAGTGTTATGTGGGACTGACAGTATTCTATGGAATATTCCCTGATATTCCCACATTCAGACTGAATGTGGGAAATATCAGGGAATATTCCGTAGAATACTGTCAGTCCCACAGAACACTGCTATGGATCTGAATAATGTTATGTAACATTACTCAGCACCCACTAAACTAAATAATGATATTTAGTATCATATGGTATTTAATGTCATTATGGTAATTTTTTGGATGACGCTTCTTATGAATGAGTGCACAAATATTGTCATGGATGATGGATGAGTTCATCCATTGGCCATAACCCCTACCTTCTCTTCTCTTGTCAGCAACTTGTGATGAAACATTGCCTGGGTGATTGAAATTTGGATGAAAAATCACTTGGTAAGTGACGATAATTGCAACACTGTGAATCTATAATGCCCACAAAATTTACGAGGGATGACAAATGATGTCGGGTTAATATTTAGTGTCGGTGACATTACACCGCAATTTACAATTCGTATTGAGCAAGACAATTAGGATCGGTGACACTAAATAACATTTTTTTAGTGTAGTAGTTCAGTGGGCCCTTGGAATATAACAGCCAGATGCTCAAAAAACTAAGAGGGAGACGCGACTGCTATATTCCGGGGGCCCATTGAACGACTAGTGAGTGCTGAGTAATGCTATGCAACCAGATGGAATGTACAATCTCTTGCAGACACCCTACACAAGTCTAAAATTGAATGTGGGTTAACATTAGGGACCGATTCCAAGAAACTTGGAGTACGAAACCCCCCTTATGGACCTTACTTTTGGACTCATGCTTAATTCCAACTTTATATATTGGTTTCTCAATCTACATCCAAACTTATAAAGCATGGTATATTACATCCCACACCAACACTATAGCCAAAACATGCAATCTCTTGCAAACACCCTACACGAATCTTAAATTGAGGGTGGATTTACATTAGGGACTTATTCCAATAAACTCAGGGTACAATCTCTTGTAGACACCTTACACAAGTGTGAAACCGAGGGTGGGTTTACATTAGGGACTGGACAAACTTGGGGTCCGAAGCACCCCTTGATGGACCTGACTTTCAGACTCGTGATCAGACCCAACTTTGAAAATGCATTTATCAAAATAGGAGGAAAGTAATTTTGAGTGGAGACAACTGAGATTTGGTAAGAAATTCGATGTCACATTAACGTCACTTCATTTTTTTCATACCATGGACCCTGGCCCTGGTGTAAACCCCTTGACTCCCATCTTTTTGCTCTCGACCAATAGGGTTGCTTGATTCTAGAGTTTCTTTGGTCTTGAACTCTAGTGTAAAATCCCACCCTAAAGTTCCATACTTTTTTAGCAATAACCTCATCGCCCACTTCCTCCCTCCCCTACTACTAACATACACATTAAACCCATGCATGTCCAAAGGCCAACCCTAGGGCAATGTACATACAAATAGGCTTTTCTTCACATCACAATACAAAGCAACATTGCCTTTATCTCCTTTTCCTCCGAGAGTGATTGTTTGATTGAATACTTTCCAATTGTTGTTAGCTTAAAAGGACTGAAGCACTAAGGTATGTGGGTGTTATTTGGTTTGTTTTTCATGTTCTCCAACTTCTACCTATTAGATTTACACAACAAAACTCGTGTTGCAACACCAAATTTACGGTGAAGTATCTGCAAAAACCAAATTGAAGATCGGACCTCCTCTAATTTAGTTATGGTTATCAGAAGTGCATGTTTGTTGATTTCTTAATTGGATATACAAATCCTCCTAATTGTGTTCACTATTGAGTGTAGAGTGGTTCTTAATATTTGAAGACTTAGTCCAAGCTCTTTTAAACATGTGTCTCTATGGTGTTTGCTCCTTGATCCTCATTGAACCACATACTCGGGGAGTTCACTAGACATGTATATATGTATACACGTGCGTGACAAGGGTATTTATTCAAGGGGTATTTAATTATCCATCCTTAATTTTTTGTACCGTATTATTATATAATTTGCTAATTTCTTTTTTTTAAATGACCCTATAATTACTTTTAAATTTGATGAAGCTCTAATTTTAAGCTAGGTATGTTCATTATAATTATTTGATTTTGCTCCAAAGGGTTTAAGAGCATTCAAAGTACTAAGTCACCAAAATCCAAGGCACAACAAGGTTTTACATTAAGAGTGTTCATAAACAGTTTCAAACAACAAAATCAGCCCATGTTCCTCAATCAAGTTACACACACAATTAAACACAACGGTACTGAGTGTCAAAAAAACAATTAAAACACCAACAACAAAGCAAGCAAAAATAGGGTCCATGCAATAATGTAGAAGGGTATAGAGTTAATACTACAATATCTTGTTTGAAGCAGACAGACACAAGACCAACCAAAACTCCTTTAATCTTCTCGCCTCTGAACACAAAGGACACCCTATTTCAAAAAAACCTAGGATCCTTAAATCCTATGGTATATTTTTACAAATATTTTAAAAATATGCGTTATTTGTATCAAGCCTATATTATTTATAATACAAATTTTATCATACATACTCACCTATATTACTTCTAAGAAAATTCTAAGTTTTTCCTTTTGTGAATATAAATTACCCTATATTTTCCCGCACGTTGTTTTCTAATATTATCGCAGTGAACTCCCCGAGACCACATATCAATCAAATCTAGGGGTCCGATTAGGAAAACGAGCCCATTGAAGACCCATCTTCCTTATGGTCAAGTTTTTGTTGCAAAGTATTCAATCTCATCTTGCCTTGATGTAATACTACACTATCTATATCTATATCTATATATAGAGATAGATATATATGATTTAGTGTGCAATTAAAATTGAGGTGCCATGTTGATTAGAGTTGCAAAGTCATGAAGAATTGACTGGTCATGAAGAAGCAAGTGTCCATGTCATCTACTTTGATTGTCACCTAGTGATTGCAAAGTCCTTTACTTGGATAGATGATGGGCTCCATTACATTAAATTGTATTGTATAGTGTATTATAGCGGCCTCTCTATTATGACAAGAAGCAAGTCTCCTCACCCGATTCTGCCATGTGTGATTCTTACATTGGTTGAGCTCCGCACAAATCCTATGTGCAACTACATTCCGGCACTTGTAAAGGTAAAAACAAACGTGCCCTCCGTGGACACCAATGGTCTACGTTGAAGGCAAGGGACAGTGGGGGTATGCTGTGGGGAATTCATCATCTTCTTCAATTTTGGAATGCCAACTTTGGCACCAATGTTGATGGTAGTAAATGGACCTAACATGCACATCAACATAACATTAATCACACATGTTTCCTTGCTCTCTATGACAAAGAATATTTGGGTTTGCACCAAAGAATATTTTGACAGCATGAGTGGTAAGGATGATCTTGGAATCTAGCGCTCATAGACAAAAATTAAAAATTAAAAAATTAAAAAATGGGGGGTTTCAAGATCTAGTGGTGAACATCAAAATTCTAAGCATGAAGCATAACAAATGTAGATGAGAGTGAGTGAGTATGATGTGTATCTTGTGACATAACATATCAACATCATGAAAAAAATCAAAGTATTTTGAGTTACTCAACCACATGCTTCAAGTGTGATCTTGTGATTGCATCGAGCTATAAAGAAGAAGCCCTCTTGACGAAGCTTGCTCTCTTAATATATATGAGCGCATGATTCCTTCCATTTCTCAACTTACTTGGCAATCATTTTCCCTACAGACTTCATACAACTATCCACATGTCATTTCAAGTTCACTTGCAAGTGGTGCACCTCCGCATCGTGACTTTACATGGTTCAATGAACCGAAGACCAATAACATATTGGTTTTCTTTTTCTCCATTTTTGGTGCTCTCATTTTGATAAAAATCGATCTCACATTAGGAACTCCTATTGGGGAGTCCTCAAACTTGCACAAGCCATGGGTTCACGTAGTTCAATGAACCGGAGACCAATAAGAGATCGGTTTTGTCTCCACTTCTAGTACCTTATTTCCAAAAAGGAAAATCCATCTCGCATTAGGACCTTCTATTGGGGAGTCCTCAAACTTACACAACTCAAACTTCATGTATATCTC
The DNA here is from genome assembly GCA_964035585.1 of Polytrichum formosum. Lineage (NCBI taxonomy): Eukaryota > Viridiplantae > Streptophyta > Polytrichopsida > Polytrichales > Polytrichaceae > Polytrichum > Polytrichum formosum. The sequence goes on along the minus strand of OZ037935.1, from coordinate 32,341,781 downwards.
ATTTATAATATGAGGGAGGGTGGGGTGTATGAGTCAAAGGACCTTGGTTTGGGTTGCAAGGGGACGGCCCCTTGAATGAGAGAGTTGGGAGGACTTGTCACTTGAAGCGGTCAAGGATTATCTACGGTTGGAATTCCTCTAAATATTCCACCTCACCTTGTTGGAAAAAACGGTTTGCAAGGTTTGGCCTCAAATATATTGAAAAATATTCCCGAAGTTTTATCAACTCTTGCACATCTCTATGTCGAGGAGTTTTGTGATTGACATGACTCTCAAACCCATAAGCTCAAATCATTCCCATGATGCTATTGGTTGTTTATCTTTGTGGAAGAAAAGGAAAGAGAAAATTGAAAAATAATCAAGGTGCATGATGAATCGGAGACTCTTTGAGACAAAAGGTCTCTTGTGATTACCTTGGGTCGAAACCATATCCAAAAAAATTATAACTTTGTTTATTCATCCACATAGAAACCACAATTTTCAAAATCTTGTATCTTGATATTGTGATGATAAGTGTTGAAAATAATGTGGAATATCGATAAGTTAGTGTGGGTCAACCAAATTGCACATTAAAAAAAATTGAATTTATTTTACTCGTTTCTACCAAAGTAGCTTGATTGATCTACACTCATAAGTCCATTCCACTTGACATGTGATTCTATTGCGTGCATTTGTGATGCCTAGAGAATATGCTTAAAAGTTTAGTGCTCTAATCATTCATGATGTGGGTCACACTTGGTTGGCAATGGAAAGAGGATATTATCACATACAAGCATACTTCTCATTCATCCAACCTAAGAACCACGAAACAATATTTCATACAACTTGAATACAATTCCATCATTTTCAAAACTATTTACTCATGTTAGGGTATTGCAACAATATATTTCTATTTATGCCCTTTTCTTTATTTGGGTACACATTTTATTTTTGAAGTGTTTCAAGGCTATCTTTTTCTTTAACACATTTTAACATAGGCAACATAAGAATATGATCTAATTATATGCATTGTAGATTACATATTTAGACCGGTTGTCGAGGATCTAGCCTTACTTATTCTACCATCTACCACCATCTACCTAACCCGGTTTTCATGGAAGCAAACACGACGATCTTGGTAAAGAATGCCATGTTTATGAAACTCACATGCACACGATGTTTAAAAATGCATGAAAAGTGCACCCTATGACGTGTAAAACCATATTAGCGTAGCGTTCTTTTCACCCGAATTGCCGGAAGTAACCGTTATAGGCTCGTCTCTACCGTTAACGGTGCTCCCAATCCCCGAGAGCCGGGTCTTGGGTTTCTCGTGCGAAGGCAATTGGCCTTCGAAAGGGATGCCAAGGATTGAGAGCCCCAAATTCCAATATGCTTGGGCATTGTGCTCCCAGTGTTGAGGAATTGGGCTCCCAATACCAAGGAATCGGTCCCGAATCTTGCATTATGACCCATCTCGAATCTTTGTTAGATTCAACCAAAGCTCTCCTCCATATTACTACATGCGCACACTACACTAAATATTGTGTTTAGTGTCACCAATTCTATCCCATCTTGCTCCACACTAATTGTAAAATGCCCGTGTGAGTGTCACCAACACTAGATGTAAACCTAACATCATTTCTCATTCCTTGTAAAACAAATTTGGACATGAGAGATTTTACAATGTTGCATTTGTCGTCACTTACTAGATGATTTTTTCGTCTAATTTTCAATCATGTACGACACCATGCCGTTACGGAAATGTTAGGATGTGGTATATAGTAGACTTTGTTTCATGTATGATTGGCATTTGGATGAACTAAAAGCGAGTTGGGATGACAATACTTGTAAACTCAATTCATAAGAAGTCTCGTTAGAAAAGTTACTACAAGTGACATATAATACCATGTGACACTAAATACAATATTTAGTGTGGCAAAAGAATGTGGAACCCAAGGGCATGCGAGTAGCACATCATTCTAACTAAATCATCAAACATTTATTCACCAAAGATGTTGTGTTCTATGAGGTGTGGGAATCGGAAGGAGTTGTGCTCGAATCGAAGTTCCATGATGCTTAGATTCATTAGAGTTCAATTTAGTTTACGCACGAAGCTAAATTATGTGACCAATGTGCAGATCTCAATCCAAAGGTGAGTATTGTTGACACCGCCTCCACAAAATTTCATCAATAAAAAAGGAAAGTAACGTCCGTATCCAGGTACCGGCATGAATGTGAGCCCGTTAGCCTTATGTTGATCACGGTTAACCATGATGCGACATAAGGTGTTATGCATCCTTCACAAAATTTCACATCTATGTAGCAAGCCAAATGCGGATGGAGTTGACAGCGGAATTTGAAAACTATAACCAAAAATCTGATCAAATTTTAAAGCATGAATAGAATGTTACATGTTTTTTTCTTTCTTAAAACATGGTTGTTAGACTACTAAAACAAAAGCGGTTTGCTTTGGAAGATTTAGGATCTTAACTACGCTAAATAGTTCCAATATTGTGGGCCACAACATGCTTTTAGAGTTCACGCTAGTTTTCATGATGAGAATTAATATGGGCCACATTAATTTTCAATCTACACTAAATTTTTAGTAGAAAATTAGCATGGGCCACATGAATTGGTTTTTTTTCTTCTAGAGATTCAATGTGGGTGATTATTATTTTTTGTGCTACTTTTTATGTAAAGTGACTATTTTATTTTATGTAAGGTGTTGACCGGAAGTCTTCATGCAAACATAGGGAAAGACCCGAGGTCTTGGACCCACAGTAGTCCCACCTTGACTTGAAAATTAGTGTGGCCCACGCGAATTATTTCCATGCTAGTTTTCCACCCACATTGATAGGGCTAATTAGTGCAGTTGTTGTCAAGTAGTTTATATGCAAGTACTTACAATGGTAGATAGAGCATGTTAAATCAACACCCTTAAATTCTTGCAAAATATGCACAAATTGATTATTAGAATGTCCACCACCTTAACACCATACTCTAATATTGGATTTGCGTCATCTATCAATAAAATTTTGAACCCTGAGAAGTTTTGCACACAAAACAAGACATATTTTGGTGTGTTGGGATCCTTGTCAAATGTAAATGAGAATCATTTTGGAAATATTCAAGTCAATAGTACAGTTATCTCCCACTTAAGCACGCACTTTGAACCAGAGTTGTTGGTGCACACTTAGTTGGTAGGTGCACACATTAATCATATCGCTTTCTAGACCCTCCGATTCGATGAATTTCAACGGGAAATGGATGAAACTTGAGGCAACCCACTTGACCAAAGCCCAGCAATGTGACAAAGTTGAGCAAGCCGAACGCACCGAGCAAGCGGGTGCTGGGGCATCGAGAACCTATCGAGACATTTGCTGAATCTAAAAGTGCTACCGACTTCAAAGGCTTTGAAGCTCTACACAACATTGTCCTCGACATCGATGACCAATTGCTTTGCTCCGATGTTCAAACGGAAGCTAGACAAATGTATGATGAATTGCAACGATCGTTTGAGACGTGTCAGCAAAACGTTAACAAATTGACATTGAATGTCAAGTGCAAAAAATTCATGCATTCGTGGAAAATGTCAAAATGACTTTGCATGACATGTTCAAACAATAAAATCTAACCATGAATTTTGTCAAAAAAAATTGCGCACTTAACCGGGATGCATACTTAAACGGGTGCATACTTAAGCAGGAGATTACTGTAGTATCCATACTCAACACTTAAAGTGATGGTTATTAGCACCATCTACTTACAGTAAACATTTCACAGTCTGCTACAAAAGATCTCTCTGGATCCAAATCCTTCACGAAAAATACTGTACAAGGCAACCTTCTGACTTGTGCTGTGGTGGACAGCAAAATGGGCTGTTAAATGTGATATTGGATTCTAGGTCACTGTGTTCAGAAGTGCAACAAGAATATGAATATATATATACACATCTGCCTGACTTTGATCTCTGCTTCAATGCGTATAACCAGATTGATACTGTGGACAACCAACAAGGTATGTGGGTGTTATTTGGTTCATGTTCTCTAACTTCTACCGATTAGATTTGCACAACGGAACTTGTGTTGCATTCGCAAATCTACAATGAAGCATCAACAAAAATCGGATTGAAAATTGGACTTCCCATGATTTAGTTATGGTTATCGGAAGTGCATGTTGGGTTGATTCCCTAATTGAAGAGATACTAAGTCTTTCCAATTGTGTTCACTATCGAGTGTGGTATTGGAAGTCAATAGGACTGCAGATGAGAATGCACAAGCAAAAACACATACACAAAGGCATATGAACAATGCTTGGAGTGAGATGGTCTCATGCTCTCCTTGCTTTGCCTTTTATTGTTTTTCTTCTTTTCTTTGGTTCATACAAACAATATGGGATGACTCTTATCCCTCTCGGACCTCGTTCTAACCTTATTGTTCCTCATGCCTCTTCCATTACATTTTTATTGACTATGAGCAATTTAATGCTCTACCTTCTACAATTCCTTCTAGTATTACATTTTTATTGACTACGAGCAATCTAATGCTCCACCTTCAACATGTGGAGTAGTTAGTAAGATTTGGAGATGTGATTCAATCTCTTTTAAACATTATGTGTCTTTATGGTGGTTGTTCTTTGATCTTCACCTAACCGCACACCAATCAAATATACTAGGTGTATAGTAAAGAAAAGTGACTCAATAACACCCGCATACCTTATGTGACTTCGGAGCCTCACATCCCTGCATGAGGACATCCTTCAATCCGAAATTTACCCCTTGATATGGATTCTTCTCCTCGGACGACAATCAAATTCTTGATTTTTGTGGATTCGCTATGTAGTAGAAAATATGCCAATCAATCACAGTTCCAAACAACATGCATGTGAGAGAATCTTTGAGTGGGTGGGTGGGGACGTCCTTTTGAACAAGGTTCATTCTACATAAAACTCTTAGCTACACCAGGGATTTCATGTCCACGTCTGTCACATCATGTCACATCTTGTGATGGCAATGTGGCACCAGACCAAAAAACGTCATGTCATTTGGGGTAAACTAATGTGGTCAATCTTGTGGTCAATAGTCCAATTGACTACTACTTTGTAGTCGACTACAAAATATCAATCAACGCAATAGTTGGTTGCAAAAGAAAAGAAAAAAATTCCAAGATCTAACGATTCAAAAAATAAAATAAAAAATGGAATTTTCATAATTATAGTTTAGCAGTAGATTGATGCAACATGGTAAGTATTCAAGCACTAGGTACAAAATGTTCAATATGTGCAAAGTACCCATTCCTTACATCCCATCCACGTAAACCACATTCAATTCCAAAGAGTGAAAATAATTCATTCTTTACTATGTATTAGAAACTAAATAAGATCAAGAATTTAGCGTGAAGGTCCAACATCACATGTGCCTGTGATTTTGTTTTGTTTTTTTGGATTAAAATAAAACAAACAACACAAGGTACTAAGTCTCATGGAAGACTAATCTAGTGATTATAAGGATTAATGTCACATTGGTTTAAGGAATTCTATAACAATCAAAGGTTCTTTCCTTCAAATTCCCTTTTTACTAAGGTTCATTACTTGTTACTTTCCCTCTTAAGGTTCAGTTGTGCATCTTTAGTTGTGTGTGAGTATGTCCTATCTGACAAACCCTAGAACTTTAATGGCATCCTCCTACGTCAATAGTGAAGCTCTTTTAGCTTGCGCAATAGCCTTTGTCACATGTGGCCATACTCTTCCAATGGATTTTCATCTTATTGGGTAAGTATCTTCTTCCATAATTAGGATGATCATTTAATGCCACCAATCATAAACCAAATTGCAAATTGTGATGCTAAAATATTAAATCCTTCTTTTCATTCTCCTTATGTTCTTGTCATGAACTTATCTCATTCATGAATCATCATGCACAAACAACTTCTTATGTTGCATTCCCCACAAACACCCAACGTAAGCATCCAAAGCATAGGCTAAATTCTCCATCAACATAAAGCCAGGGTTGCTAAAGTATGAGCAGGGAGCAATGAGCGTTGAGCGTTGAGCATTGAGAAATATTAAAAAAATGTGTGAATTTTTTATTTTTATTTTTTTTACTATAAGTTTCATATGTGAGTGGTTGAAAAGAAAAACCTATGGCTATAAATGCTCTCAAAGACGATGAATGGAGATGAATGAAGATGAATGGAGATGAATGGAATTGGATGAACTTTTTGTAGTTATTTTTTTGGATGAAAATGAATTTGGATGATTGTTGAATGAAACTAAAAAAATCAATTATTTAGGATCAATTGCCAAGTACTTTAGATCCAAGGTTTAAGGTGTTTTTTTGGAAACTAAGGATCTGTACATGGTGTTACGAAACAATTTGAATGAATACACCATTTCCAATTAAAATTTATAATTACTTTTAAGCAATATTGAGATTCATCAAATTTATTTTTATGCTAACACAAAGTCAAAGATTTTCTCATTATTAGTTGAGTCTAGGTGGACAAACAGACAACCCCTCTTAAAAACCACATCATTTACGAGTTTTAGTTACATGTTTCCATGTAAAAGAAATGACATGTTGTTAATTAAACAAAATTGATTCAATCTAGAAAAATTAATAAAATTTAATCTCTAAAATGAAGATGTCTTCTAAAGTGGATATCCTTTAAAATGAAAAATATCTTTACCGCCACCTCAAAGATCACAAAAATACACAATAACTCAAGAATAAATTGAGATGCAAGAATGTAGTGGCCCTTGTAGTCTCACTACATAACATTAAAAAAATCAACAAACAATAAGAGTGTTTACAAAAAGATCAATTTGATCCAATACCACACATGCTACAAGAATAATCACTAGCTTCACTACTATCACTATGCGTAAGCCCTAGTGTCTCCACATTGGCTTCTAGGTCTAAAAACTTCTTGACAACAACATTGTATGAACGTCGTTTGGTAACAAGAATGGGTGATGAAGCCTCTGCCATAACTTTCGCTTGAGTTTCGATATAACATGGCAAACTTTTGGGACTAGGAGAAGGCGAGATCACAAAATGTTGGAGAGAGTTCCCTCTACAAGATACATTGAATAAACAATTAGAAACTTGGAATAAATTTTCAAGTCTTACACAATAAAATAAAACAAAGACATGAATAAAAACAACAACCAACTTACTTACAACAACGTCTCTTTCGTGGCCTTGTGGAAGGCCTCACAATGTCCTCATCATCAGAACCATTGTCCTCTACTAGTAGAGGACGTTTGGTTTGGGGGTTGGCAATAGAAGTCGGAGGAGTATTCAAAGGTTCAAGAAGGGCTTTGAAAATCTCACTATCGCTCTCCAAGGCCAACAAATGACGTCCAATGTTGCGGGTTGCATGGATAGAGGCCCCTATTCATTGAATGCAACACAATTAGTTCAAGCAAATATATTACATACAATGTATGAAGAAAAATGGACTAGGTAATGAGAACTAATGAAAATTACATGTAGATGCAAAACAATCTAGTACCACATCGCCAGGTTTTGAAAATGCCTCAATCAATAGTTGCACAAATAATGGATCTTTCTCACGGGCACCTCTCCATGGAAGAACCCCATTCATTAGCTGAGTTTGTAGAGAGGTGAAATTGTGGAGTAGGTCAATTTCTTCAAGGTTGATGCCTGCATTGCTAAGTTGTTGGTTTACGTAGATAGAAAACTTAGACACTACAAATGTTTCCTCCCATTTTCTTCGTACAAAAAGAAAAATCCGAAAGCGTTGTGACTGTCAAGGATAAACAAGTATGTCAATTAGTATTTGACAAGCAAAATGTTGGTATGAGTGGATTCAAACATCAATATACCAAAAACATAATTTGGTAGATAGTAAAAACTTGCTATAGTTCTTATTTACAAATTTTTTTTGGGATGCATCAAAATTCACAAATGAAAAAACTCAATAGAACTTACCCAACGTTTAGATTTCTTGTAACTAGAAAGCTTCAACTCATTCACACCCATCCAGGAATCCAGTAGACAAAAGCCATATGTATCAGCACGCTCAAGTGTAAATTCCTTCACCTTTCCGTTTTCTGGGTAGAACAACAAAATTGCTCCAACATCATGAACATACTCTGAAGCAAACTCAATGATGGGTTCAATCATCTCTTCTTCATTCAACAAGTTCCAAGCAGGAACATGAGAAGGTGATTCCGAGACATTGGGGACTGGTAGTTTGTCTGGGATATCAGCAACAATCAAGTCAAAACATGGACCAGAGTTCACGTTGCCTCCAAGAGTTCGTACCCACTCCCCTCCAACCTTGACAATAGAAAATGCACATTTTTAGATTTAAGAATAACTTGCAATGCCATGTAACTTTATAACTTAATGTGAAATGAAAGAAAAGCATTAGAACAAGACTATAGATGATAAATTTACTTTTTTTGCAAAATTAAGCATTTCATCCCATGCTTGTGCATTTTTCCCAGTCTTCTCTTTGACACTAAGCATTGTAGAAATTGATGATGGTAGAATTAGAGCTTGAGGCTCAATACCATGTCTATTGGGCTGAATTGTTAACCTAGCAATATACTCTGATGAAGCAAATGCATTTGGAGGAATAGATAGTAGAGTTGGAGGACAATGAGAGCGAGCAGTATCAATCACTTCAAAAGGAGTGGGAGAAACAAGTGAAGGAGGAGGTGCAATAATAGATGTTGGCATGGACGAAGAGGGTGTGTCATCTTTTGTGGTAGTATCTATCACCATCTTCTTTATAATTTTTTTCTCCCTTGGCTTCCTCCCCTTCTTCACTGGTGCAACCTCTTCAATTTCTACCTCTTCCTCTAAAAACTCCTCTTGTGTGGTTGTTTTAGGATAGTCTTTAGCAGCCTCTTTCTCAGATCCCTCAAGTGCCAGGGCAAAACTCTTTGGAAACTCTAGGTACCAAGGACAAGCTTGGAGTTCTTGGGCAGAAAACCCCCGTTGTTGAGTGAAGGTGAACATACATCCCCTCAAAGACGTGTCAAGCCAACCCATGAAAAGCTTGGGCATAAATTTTCTTTCAATTCCACCTTTTGGAATCAACTCTTGTTTGAAATATCTGCAATCATATAGAATAGGTTTGATTATTGCAATGACAAATATGCAGATTCAATTATTCTATGGATTTGTAAAGCAAATCAAATGTAAATAAATAAATATAATTAAACAAAAAGATATACCTGTAGAGTAGCCTCTTTGTTGCAACATCTGTACCCTCTTGGTCTTTGAAAGCTTTAGACCTCGAATATGAAGAATCTTTTTTGAACAACCACCAAAAAGCATAATCCCATAACACAATGCGCCATGTCTCCACATAATTTCCAATTGTGTCTAACTCATCGTTGGCACTCCAATGGACCTCAATATTCTCAGACTTGATGATGCTCATGAATTCTGCTTTGGCTGCTTCTTCCAACTTCAAAGATTCCAAGATATATTAGATTGATTTTTTAAAAGGCAAAGCATATCATAAAACAAACACCCATACAATACACATAGAAGTAGCAGAAAAAAACCACAATAAAAACTTATTACAATATTATTCTCCACAGTCATATACATGTCGTCCACAATGGCAATTTCATTTTTTTCTAATTTCCGATTGCATTTTTTGGAGTTTAAAGGCGTATAATATATAAATGGAAAGGTATTGCAAAATGTAAGTATTAAATATGTTGATGAAAAAATTGTTGATAATATACCTCAGCCCAAAAAGCAGCTTTAGAGAGCCATGTCTCTAAGGTCAATGTGTTGAAACCAGGGGGTGAAAATCGAAAGCCTTCTCTTGAGGTTTCACTGGAATTCCACCACCGAAGAAAACGAACCTTATGGTTTGGTTGGACCACACATGTAGATATCCTTTGAAGTTTCTCCAATGACATCTCGGGTTTCTCATTGGCGCTGTAATACAAGTTAATCTGAAAATTTGAAGGTGGACATTATAGTCAAAACTAAAAACAAAACCAAAACCAAAACCAAAATCAAAACAAAAAATAAACATGGAAATTATTCATTTGCAAGTAAATAGAATTACATACCTTTTCTAGAAATCCAACGCCATTTTTTGGATTTGCAACAGCTGATTGCTTATCAAACTCTGTTCGGAAACCTTTGGTAGCTGCAGTGGCAGCTTGGGTCATGACATCATGAACTCCCTTTGGAGTACGGTCTTTTGGTTGTGTTTTTTCATAATACGTTCGTACTGTTGTATCTGAAATAGAAGCAATCTCTTGCTGCATACAAAAATAAAATTAGTAAATCAATGTAAAATGAATTGTACAAATGACAACAATGAAATGAATTCTTTTTGCAAGCAAATGACTTACCCGGTGAAGGAATTGTATGAAGATTTTTGACGTCAATGGATACCAAGCACCTGGTAGTTTTCTATTTTCGCATTTCTTGTAATCCTCATCGTTTAGAAGATCCTTGAACTCTTCTGATTTTAAGTTGTCATAGGTACTCATCCTATGTAATTGCTGAGCCAAGTTGCTCTTAACATGAGAATGCTCAGTAGACCTATAAAACCAATGAAAATAAAATACAAGATAAATAAATTGATAAACATAAAAAACAACAACAAATCAAAATAAAGAAATTGGTGAAAAATGAAAAATAATGTGAACCAGATTTTGAAACTTACCAATTGATGTCGTTCATAGCCTCCAATAGCATGCATGTGCGACCTTCTGATACCAAAAGTATACAATCAACTTGAAAATGCCATTTGCGATCATAACAATGCATCTTATGAATGTAAGCATACTAAGCTGCCAATCTATGGTTACCATCCCATACAAAGAACATGTGGTTAGACAAATGCGAAATGGAAGGCTGAGACTTCAACCAACATTCAAATTGATCATTTTCTTGTATCCAGCATTCATCCCATGTCTCCACGATCTCGGAAGTCACCAACTTGCAAACTCCCTTGTCATTTGTTGTTGATACATAAAATACACGATCATCTGGTCGATATCCACGAGCAAAGTCTGCCTCCAATCGTTTCACTTGACTTTAAAGAAGAGGACGCACCAATGGAAGGCCAATCATCCTGCATAAAGGAATATGAAATCGAGATGAAGGCCCTCCACCATTGAAAAACATATTGTTGATGATGGCATTAGAGTCGAATTTTTGACCAATTCGTACATCGTGCTCCACCTCTTCTATTGTTTTCCCTTCAAAAGTGGGATCATCACTTTGACTTTGAATGGTGGTAGAAGTCTATAATGAACAGTACATTAAAAACAAAGTGTAGTCAATAAAACAAAAAGTAGAACTTGTAGCATATGAATGAGACAGAGAACAATTGAAATATATGGCCTCGTCAACGAGGCCATATTGTCCAGCAAAAACCAACAAAACCAGCAAAACCAGCAAAAACCAACAAAACCAGCATAAACCAGCAAAAGCAGCAAAAACTAGCAAAAACTAGCAAAAACCAGCAAAACCAACATAAACCAGCAAAAACTAGCAAAAACCAGCACAACCCAACACAAACCAACACAAACCAGCACAAATCAGCACAAATCAGCAACAAAGAGAAAATGAGATAAGATGCATTTTGAACTTATACCATTCCAATGAAACAGAAAATGACCCAACATTGACGCCTCGTCAACGAGCCCAAGATTCAGAGTGTAAACATGAAATCCCAAAAAAAAATTAAAATATGTGCTTTTAAACTTTTGTTATTCCAATGAAACCCCAAAGAACTGAAATTTGAGGCCTCGTGAACGAGGCCATGCTCTTCAATACAAACCAGCAACAAAGAAAAAATGAGATAAGATGCATTTTGAACTTATACCATTCCAATGAGACAGAAAATGACCCAACATTGATGCCTCGTCAATGAGCCCAAGTTTCAGAGTGTAAACATGAAATCCCAAAAAAAATTGAAAAAATATACCCTTAAACTTTTGCTATTCCAATGAAACCAGAAACAACTAACATTTGAGGCCTCGTCAACAAGGGCATACCCCTAAACACAAAGCAGCAACCAAGAAATTGAAATATTGAAAATGGAGCCTCATTGTTAGTTTCGGCGGCTCCAATCTCCAAATCATGTGCGCCCTCGATGCATTCGGGGACACCCTCCCCACCATCACCACGTTCCTGTCCGCCCTCCCCACCTTCACCACGCTCATGTCCGCCCTTCCCATCATCGCCGCGCTCTTGTCCATCCTTCCGCATTACAGCGCTCCTCAAGTTCATTATTGAAGCAACAATGAACAATGCGCATTTAAACGCAACAATGCAAAAGGAGAAGACTATGCAAAAGCAAACCCTAGCATACCATGTGAAGTTGGGCTTCGGTCTCCAAAAAAAAAACAAGTAAAAAATTGGTAGATTTGGGCTAAAAGAATCTTTTAGATATATCCTATCATTTTAAATATTATAAAGCCATTTTTTCCCATGCATACATTCTAACCTCACAAACCACCTCCATTTTTTTCAAATTTTTTGGACTCAATGGTGATTTTACAAAAATCGGCAAAGTCCTCTTAAAATAATCGGGCAAGATTTCGCCCAAAAATCTTATGATTTTGAAGATTACTCTCAAGATTCTAAGATGTTCTTTTCGTTTTTAGGCCGTAAATCATTCAAAACTTCTCCGTTTTTTGCGTGCAATATACCGTTGGAATTGTCTTCTCGAGCTCCACGACATGGGATTTGGTGTTAAATTCACCTCCAAGAAGAAAAAAAAACATGTACACATAAATTTAAATCCTTCCAATCTACTGGTTATAATTTTGGCAACAAATACATGAACTTACCACTTCTGTGCTTGTGGGAGATATGGCATTCGTAGCTGGACTAGATTCGCCTCCGTCTTTTTCAATTTCATCCACACAATTGACCTCGGCAATATCTCCACATTGAAAATGTCCACCTTCAACTTCATGACCCTCATAGGACAAGATCCGAATAATGCTACTAATCTCATCACCATTGGCCTTCTGCAAGCGTCTAACCATCCTTAATTTTTCTAACTGTTTTTTACTAGAAAAGAGAAGACTAGCCTTACGTCTCTTCCTATGAAAACCCTTTGGCATCCCTGCAACTGGAAACACTACATGAAAAATAATTCTACTATTTGGTCACAACTATGCAATCTCTCCAATATATAACGCTCTTGGAGTGTAATGAATGTATCATCATCCGATTATTTATGGCTTCTTAGAAATGAATGATATCTATTTACATACATATAAACGGTCATTTGTAAAGGAGGCATACGGCTTCTCGTCTATAAATGATATCTACTTACCTGGATGTAAACGTTCATTTCTAAAGGAGGCGCTCTGTGAGGCCAAACCCCCCACCCTTAAGCGTCCGTAGTCCGAGTAGTGGATTTGGGCTCACATTCCTCCGCGGTATTGGATTTGGACTTGGATGAGTCCATAGTGCAAGGTTCACCCTTCAAGTGGTCTTGGATTTAACTGGAATTTCACTTTTAACAACTCAATGTACGATTTCAATACGTATGTGGAGAATGCACAAGTTAACTATGTTATTTTAACCTCCTTATGCTCGGGTGCTATTTTGTCTTTGTTTGCTTCTAACGTCCATCCGGCCGCTTTAGCTACACAAGCCCTTAAGGATATCCCTCTCCTAAATGGAGTCCGTGCCGTTGACTCTATACTACCACTTGAACTATCACTTGTGTATTCCGTATCGCTACTATAATAGGTCTCACTTGGTGTCTCCATACCGTACATAAGCCTTTAAGTATTAAGAAATACTTATGTGACTTACGTCAATCTCTCCCTCGCACCTTTGGTCTTTGCTTCCTTTGTCTTGCCATCGCAAGAGTGCTCCACATTCTCCATTAATTTGTGCACGTGGTTTATTTTTAAAGAGAAGATGCAAGTGTTAAAAAACACTATTCTCTATAGTCAATCTCAAATACCTTTACTTGAGAAAGCCACACATAACACTAACTAGCATAATGTAACTAACTACTTGTCTATGAGCTAATTAAGTAGGCTATCTACTAAGCTCCTTCATGAACCCATCTCTTTACTTTCTAATTACATAAACCTAGCTCCTTCATAAACCCAACTCCTTCATGAACCCAACTCCTTAGCTTCTAACTAAACAAACCCAGCTCCTTCATAAACCCAGCTCCTTCATAAACCCAGCTTCTTAGCTTCTAACTAAACAAACCCAGCTCCTTTATAAACCCAGCTCCTTCATAAACCCAGCTCCTTCATAAACCCAGCTTCTTAGCTTCTAACTAAACAAACCCAGCTCCTTTATAAACCCAGCTCCTTCATGAACCCACAACTTTGTAGTTGTAATCCCCAACTACCTCACTAATTATTCAAGCCCTTAACTAATCTTCCTACCTAATTTTCCTAATTCTACTAACAACCCCTTTCTAATCACACAATTCTTCTCTAATCCTAAAATCCTAAAATCCTAGAGAGGAGAGGGGGAGAGAGAATTTCCTAACTTCACTAAGACTAACTAATCCACACAAGTATATTTTTGCACTCATCACAACATCAAGTGCTCAACTCTTACACATGGAACTTGCAACCACGTGTATTCAAAACATGAACTTTAAGTACCACAAATTGGAATCATGAATTAACTTTAAAATCCTTCACGTCAACACTAATTCTACCAAGAGGTCAAGCCCTCTTCAAGGCTAACAAGCCTTGGCTCTCAAACTAAAAACTAAGCACACACATGTGCTCCAATATGGCTTCCCACACCCACACTTATAACTCGTGGGGTGCCTTGGAGCACAAAGGAAAGAGAGGATGAGTGAGGGAAGAATGAGGGATTATATAGTAAGCGTGAGGGGGTGAGCACCCTCAAGGCTCACGATAAGCCCTTGAGATTTCCTCCTACTTAGTAGGCGCCAATCCTATCTTCTAAGCCTTCCTCCCTCAAATGATCAACAAGGATCCTAATTCGAACATTTAACTAGCCTTGGCTTTCTACCTACCACACTTTACCAAACTTGGGATGCTTCAACCCAAACTTAGCCTCCTTCGCTTTCCGCCGCCATAACTTTCTCCCCTTACTTTCCCAAATCGTCGCTCACCACTTAATTCAAACCACGATGCTTAACTCGTGATTTGATTGGTGCTTTGAGAATTTGCTTATCCTCCACCTTGCATTCTTCCTTGGACCTTCCCCATTAAGTGGCCATGATGAGGTGGTCCACTTGTGCGCTCCATGTGATCCTCCATTCATCCCAATTCGAATGCACTTGCCTCTTGAGTCACTTTGGTTGTCTCCATCCATTTGTACTAGCCTACTCACTAACTACTCAATCCAAGTTCTCCTTACCTATCCTCATTCACTCAAATCCTTCCGAAGGTAAAAACACAATAACAACTCACATCCTAGCCTCTTACAACATGGTACTTCTAAGACTAACATTTCACTCTTTTTATATTTTTGTGAAGTAACATGCTACTTCAAAGTGCATCAACTAACGTTTCAAGGGTCTAAGACTAAATGTGGGCACCCTTTTGGGCTCACACGCTCCCAAGAATTCATAATTCGAAACATTCTATAATAGTCACTGAAATCACATGAAATCTTTGTATGTCAGATGTATCAATTCAAATTTTAAATCACTACTAGCTAACACCACGCAACGGAAATATTTGGTTGTCACTATTTTATAGTCATTTCCTTTCTATCACAACAAACTTTCATACAACCCTCTCATACAATGATATTGAACATGACTTTGTAGGTTGCACGCACATGCAAGTATGGACATGGCATTTGTTCGCGGTGACGCCTCTAGTATTCCAATTTTTTTTCCCTGCAGTGATGATGGTATGGCATGGGTATCTACATTGATTCTCAGTGTAAGATTCAACTTGGATTTGTCGTCCTTATGGGTGGAGGAGGAGTTTTTTGATTTAGAAGGAGTTCAAGTCATATCTACAGTCATGTTGCTAAAGATCGAGACTGATTCAAGATGCGGTTGAAGGCTTCCTCCAGACAAATACCATGTTTTTGGTATTCCAAGAGTTACTAGGTCGATATCGACAGAAATTCTTACACATGGGTCTGCAACCTCCACTGTTCAGATGCCTTGGGGAACTCGTGTGAAGGTATAGTCTCCAAGTCATATTCATATTGATCTTACTAAGTCTTCCGATGATGATGTAGTTGTTGTCAATGATGCGAATCGTAAGCTATCTCCTATACATGGGAAATGTGAAGACACTTCTCTAAGTGTACATCACATGGACCATCATAGCACGTTGAATCCTTCTATTCATCAAAAAACATCTAAATTTGTGAGCATCTTGAAATGCCTTAGAGATATGCAAAGTCGTCCACGTGCACGGAATGAATTGAAATTTATAGACCTCAATACAATCCGTTGTGAGGCAGTCCATCATCTTCCTCAATCATTTAATGGAGATGTGTTTTTTGAGTTACCTCCTCTTCCTTCTTCGGCATTCCCTTCTAGAAGTGGAGCCAACTCAATTTCATCATCTTCTGTAGGTCGACAGCTAGAAGGCATGGATCGTAAGTTTGATAGCCACAATTGGACACACACACACACCACAAACATTGCAAATGATTTCGGCCTAAAGTTCCGCTACTCATTGTGTGTGGGCCATTTGGTTTGCGAGAACACAACTTGCCCTAGACTACGGCGAACTGGCAACAAAAATGAGACAGAATGGGAGGGATCGTCACCTGTGATCTTTGATGTGGGACAACAATCTCCTGTAAAGTCTAATCTCGTATGTCGGATCTGTAAAGAAGTCCCATCATGCATAGCTCCATGCCCTTGCCGCATGTATAGGGTCTTGAACTCAATAGGTCTTCCAAGAGCTTGTATCCATGTTGGTATTCACGATCATCCAGTGGGTAAAGGGATTTGTCTTGTTCCCGTTCATCGAACAACATCTTTGATTAGTCAAGAGGTATCAAAGACACCAACTGCAACAAATTCCGCCATTCGGCTTGCTGCTAGCAAGGAATTTTTTGCATCTGAATTGTTTGGAGAGGAAGGACTACACAACGACCGAAAGCCCCTCTGCGGAGAGGCCCTTGAGGCTGTCATGGACAAATTCTGGATACTCAGTTCACCGACTATTCGAAATACCATCTCTAGTTTCCATCACAATACAAATGGGGGACCCATTGACAACATTATCTCATTGAAAATGAAAAGTACATATTTTTTTATTCAAGATAGTGTGTTCCTAGGCCAAGGTAAGGATAAAGTTTACCTTTTCAAGATGTCTGAGGAAGGATCGGGAAGCGGGGTGGATTTGGTGAGGCGAATGCAATCTGGTGGAGACTTGCAGAACTCTTGGTGCATGTTCGATCATGTTAAGAGGGTGAAAAGATGGACGTCAATGATTGTCCATGTCTATGACCCTGAGTTTTGTCGAGTCCAAACTATTTGTGTTTGCGACATGATGAGTGAGGATGCTCAGTCACAACAACAAATGTGGAGATCCCTCAATTCCGTCATGGCGCGCCATGAGATTTCATCTCCAAACTTCAAGGGTTTCATGGCTGACAATGCAATGGCCAACTAGCATGTTGTTCGTGTGGTGTATGGAAGTGGCAACAAGCAAAAGCCAATGCAAGGTCGAAAGCGCTCTTGTCTACTTCATTGGACAACTTCGCTAAATAGACATACAGAGAAGTTCATTCGACTAGAGTTCCAAGAAACTCACAAGAGGCTTTGCAAACAATACAAGGATGCAAAATCAATGGCAGAAGCAGAAGAGAGATACCTTGGAATCAAGGGTTGGTGGCTTTCTTCAAGAGCTGCATCAGAAGATTCTTTGCGAGAACTAGATGATTGGCTGGGTTTTTGGCACTTTCGATACCGGCAGTGGGGTGGATTTTTAGAATTGGTAAGTTATATACCTCCTTGAATTTGAATTTTCCTTCTTTATTGCTCAACTGTTATTCATGGACAAGTTGCTTTAGTGTCCCTAACGTATGTGGTTTTGTTTAATTGTTTTCCTTCACATCTATAATATTTACACAAGTTTGGGTTCAACATCCACTAGTCTTATTATGGAAACATGATTTTGGAAACCAATGAAACCTTACTTTATCATTCAAAATCGTTCTTATTGTTGCAGAACCTCAATTTAGAAGAGCTAGCCGAGATGCCTTCATGCAAATTGGCTGAGACAGTTCACAACAAGTGGTTGCAAATGTCTGGGAAGAGGGGAACCTGCTTGTACGTCGCCACAACCGATGACATGATGCGGGCTATTCAACAATCGACTAATTATTGGGCATACCTCCAAGGGTATGCATCTGGCACTGGTCCCCACTTGGATGAACTTCGCCTTCGAGCTGCAAGACGAACGAGAAATCCAACAAAATTTGCCGAGGCTGTCGCCAAACTACCAGATGCTCACCTACTAGCCACGCGGGTTCCCCACTTGGAAGGTGAAGAAATATTTGCCTCCTCAAAGCGCAAACTGAATTTGCCTCCTGGATCAGACGGCGACTCTCATCGCCATGATACAGTGAATTTTTCTGCACCTAGAGTTCAGACTCGGTCAATCAAAGCACGCACAGAAGGAGATGCATCGACAACAATACCAACGCCAACGCCAACGCCAGTGTCAACACAAGAAGGAGAACCAAGCACAGTATGTCGACACGCTACCAAAATACTTGAAACAAACTGCAACCCTTCACTATGGCACATTGCTAGGTGTAAAAAAGAAGGGAAGACTTGTCACGGAGTTCAAATCGGGATGAAGAAGAGATGCGGGGCCAAGATAAACAAGTCAAGCAAGAGTGGAACGGTAGCACCTACCTACAACGGCCGCATGACAGAATATGGGACCAAGGCCATTATCAACTTTGATTTTTGGTTTTGTGCAGATGACCTATTGCGTTGTGTTGGAGGCTCTAAGGTTAAGTGGGTTCACGATTGGCCTCCTCTTCCAAATGTCTGGCCTATTGCATGTGGGACACATCTCACAAAATCAGAGATTCTTTTTCTACAGGAAGCAGGATTTCAATTGCAAACTAAAGATGTAGGCGAACCAACACTCCACCTCTTCAACGAAGACGATACAGGAAAAAATGTGTCATTCCTACACTCAAAGCAACTAGATAGTGATGTGCAACCATCTAACGGTGATATGCACCCCACAAAGCGATTGGGAAGAACCATTCGGCGTAATCCTAATGCGCCCACAGTTGACCACCGCAACAAATGGGAGACAACACGGAACTTGAACGCAGTCGTTGATTATGTTGTCGTTATTCCATACCCTGGCTATGGTAGAGTGATAACTTTGATCTCTGGTATTTTTCCCAACCAAAAGGTCTATCGAATCACAATTTCGGATTTTCCTGCTTGTACTTGCGAAGACTTTATCACCATGAGTACGGCTGCACTCGGTAGTAGGAAATCTTGGGTAAACTGCAAGCATTTATATTATGTCTTTAGGTTTATTTGCAAGGCAAACTTAGAGAACGACAAATATATACATGCACCAAGTCTGAGTTTTGATGAAGTGAAGTTACTTCTTGTAGGTAGCAATCTATAAGATTTTTTGTATTTGTCTTGTAGTAGATAGTGAAACCATTTATGTGCAGAGGTGGATATAGAATTTTCAATTGGAGTAGATGCCACATACCTTAAATTCTAATTGCTTTATGGTGGAAATTTTTTATGGCACTTCAAGGACCACTCAAATCATTTGTAAAATTGTAAACATGAAATAAAGATATAAGAAAAGGTTGAATTTAGCCTCACAATATTGTAGGATGAAATGTTACTATGCTACAAATGAATCTTGAGAGAGCTCCTCAGTTCTAAGGAACACTTAACCACATCCAAACAACATTGTAAAATTGTTTGTTACATATCTCCAAATGAACCTTCAAGGTATTCTTTGGTTCCAAAACACATTAAACCAACCTCTGGGATAGTTAACAAAGTTTTTGCAGTCAATAAAGCAAATGTTTTTTATACGTGATTTCTTTAAATAAGCCAAAAAAATCATTCATTTTTTCAAGACATCTTTAGCAATGTTCAAAGAAAGTTCTTTTTGGATGAATGGTGAATGAATGATGAATGAATGATATGGATGATGAATGAATGATATGGATGAATTTCATTTGTTTATCAAATCTCTCGTGGTGAAATCTTGTTGTTGTGGGAGATGTTGGTTTTTCAATAATTTTGATTTATACAACAATTGATTGAAAATTTTATTATTTTGAATAAAACTTTTGTAATTTTTGTGATTTTGTAATTTTTGACATTACTATATTTAGGCTTGAGAATATTCTTTATTACTTTAACGTGTCTATTTTTAATATAAATCATTGCACTAAGCGCTCAAAACTAGTTGCTCATTGCTCAACGCTCAATGCTCGTTGCTCCCCGCTCACACTCTAGCACCGTTGACATAAAGCTTAGCTAGCCTAACTCTCATCACACCTTTGAAGAGTAATATACCATCTTGTTATACTCATAAAATCAACCTTTTGGTCCTAGGGCTATAGCCTATCAACCTTGACTATCAACAACCTAGCCTCCTAAACTTTTCTTTTTCCAATTATGTACTCTTGACAACATGGGTCACTTATCATGAGTTCGACTCCATTCTATGATATCATGACCTATTGATTTTCAGTTCTAACTAAGGTTTCCTACCTTCTCTACACCTCACCCTTTACATGCTATTGGCCTCCTCTATTCCTTCCTCACCTCACCTCTCATAGGCGCTTGGTATCTTCTTGGCTATGGCCTTATGTTATCATTACAACATGAATACTATGTTGGTATTAGAGCTCTTTGTTCTCTAGATTCCACTCGGTTGTTTGCATGCATATCTCTGCATTTTTGACATTGCTAGCCCATTGTTTTTATTCCTTTATCCCATTTGGGTGGGATCACAAATTCCAATTCTTTCGCTCCTATTCTTCCTTTCTCTTCCAAATTAAATCTTAGGCAACCGCCCAGTGATTGCAAACACTTCTATCCCTCTCGGTTAATTTTTGTCTCTCACTTTGATCTCCTTGGTCTCTATTCTAATTCAAACTAAAGCATGCGTCATCTCTTATTATTCTTATGCACTTACTATGTCTACCGATTCCATCAATATGCACTTCTTAAAACTCTAATTATTTGTTTGATGACTTCACTCACTTTCTTACTCTCTGGTTCCTGCTCTCACTCACATTCCAATCTCATTCCAAGCACATATACACTTCTGTATTTCCTTTGTCTACGTTGATCAATCATTGGTTAAGCTTCCAATCATAACTATTGCATCAACATACATTCATGCGCAAATGCAGCAACAATCCATTGTATTTAATAAGGACATAGTGTACTGCTCCCTTATCACATGTGGTAGCAAGCTCTACAACAATCTTGGTAAATTGCCATATTGTACTCAATTGCCACCAAGAAACATTATCTATTAATGGCCTTCCTACTTTGTTGCTCAAATGTTGGCCTAATTTTACTTGTTCATAATGGCCCTTTCATTTGCTACAAAATCTCTTGTCAAGTGGTCTTCTTTCTTCCTCAGGCAATAGTCTCTTATTGCTACCTTCAGCATGCAATTCTAACTCTCTTTTTCTCCCTCTACATGCCTATTGCTTGTTGTAACTACTTAAGAATAACATTCATCCAACTATAGCCTATTGAATTTCATCTTAAGTTCAAAAAACAAGAATATTGGGAAGTTCCATTCAAACTATAGCTTTAAAATTTGTTCTAAATAGCCTCATGTTTTGTTCTTTTAAATCCGGTAAAAGTCATTGAGCACTTTTGATGTGATGTCCTTGTACATTGTGGAAGGCGCACTAAGAAGATGGGCCATAGTCTGCAACATAGCTAGGTGCCATGATCTCTTCCTTAGGTGTGAAATTATCTCCACCTCACGTAGATGGTACACCACTCATGAACTCACTCTACAACAGAGCCCGACATTTTCCTTCGAATTTGTACCCATACCCACCCATACCCATCAACAATGGCCTATGCCCACCCATGCCCACCCATAGCATGACCCGTGCCCACCCATGCCCACCCATGCTATTAAAATTGCCGCCAATGTATTCAAAAATTGTGTAATGTGTGTTACCCGCCTACACCAAGTCTTGGCCCACCCATGCCCATGCCCACCCTTGCCCACCCATGCCCACCCATATCGAACCCTTGCCCACCCATGCCCACCCATGCCCAATAATATCGAACCCATGCCCACCCAAAACCCATGGGCATGGGTGGGTTTGGGCATGGGCATGGGTATGGGCACCCAATGTAGGGCTCTGCTCTACAACACGTTTCACCAAACTTATTAATCAAGTTGTGACGTAATCTACTAGTAAAATAAGGGGCACACATAGCTTCCATGCACCTCGTTCATCTTGCTATTTGGTGGCTAAACTTAGTAAAAAAATCTCTATTGATTGTGCTCAAAAGATAAACGTTAAACATGAAGTTATTTTCCATGCATAATGTACAAAGGATCATAGCAAACATTGATACCCAAAAACTAATTGAATCGTGATGTTGTCGATGGATCTACAAAAACTCCATGTAGGATTCTTGACAAGCTTGAGGACTCACAAAAGAATCTAGAATAACGGGCCAATTATACTCCATAGTAATTAAAATTAAGTGTGTTGGCGACTTAAACCTGCTTGGATAGTTGCAAAACATGAAGTCATTGATGACACTCAAAGTTGGTTCTTTGCTCCATCCATGGCAGCTCTGGTAATAGACTTTGTTGTGAGACTAATTCAAATTGGTGTCCAACAACCTTGACTACCCTATGTCTTCCAAAATTCACTCAAGTGCCTTCCAATTTGGTATAGGTTGTTCCATATCTCCATCAAAAAGAGCCTTGTAGTATCCTAGAAAGTGTTGCATCAAAGGAATAACATGCCAACTTGTTGTGCTCAATGACGTTTGAACATGGTTGGGTAGGGTAGGACAAAGGTGACTTCGTTTACTTGAACTCTCCCTCCTAATTGCTCTAATTGATATTCACTCATTACAACCTCTCCCTAAGTTGGTCAAATTTAAACTGATAATGACCTGGACCTTTGTCTACTTCCTTGACTTACTCTCATCATGTTCTCAATTGCTTTCATTCCTCTAACTGGAATATTTTTTAAATACATTTGTAAAAAGCTCAATGTTTAGATAATGATTTGGTAAATAAATTCTTACTAATAAAATAATTATTTTTCTAAATACCCTCCCCCTTAGGCGTTATACTAATTGTCCTCAATTAGCACAAAATATTTGTAGACAAACACCATTAATGCATGTAGCTAGGGCATTTCCTTATAAATCTTCGGAATCGCATGAGCCATTTTTGTAGGCTTAAACATCTTTGTAACGACCTTGCCAACGAATTTTTAAATTGCCTGGAAGTTTTTGAATTGGTTGTGTATAATAAAACCAAATCATTATCCTTGATGACTATATATTTCATTTTTGGATCACAATTGTATTGAGGAAAGCATGTCCTTGAGTTTCATCCAATTTTTCTAGCATGGTAATTCTAATTTTGAAGGATTTGGGTTCAT
The DNA here is from genome assembly GCA_964035585.1 of Polytrichum formosum. Classification (NCBI taxonomy): domain Eukaryota; kingdom Viridiplantae; phylum Streptophyta; class Polytrichopsida; order Polytrichales; family Polytrichaceae; genus Polytrichum; species Polytrichum formosum. Next base: position 32,318,224 of record OZ037935.1, on the reverse strand, counting down.
CTAATCTTTTGTCAAGGGCTAACTGTAAAGAGGGTAATTGCAATTCCAATGGGCAAAACAACTTCTTGACCATAGACAAGTTGAAACGGGGTAAATTTTGTGGTAACCTTATATGATGTACAATAGAACCCCAAAGCATTCAATAACTTAGAGTCCCAATCACTCATAGATCCTTGAATAGTCTCAGTAATGATCTTACATGAAATCCCATTCGTCTTCTCAATTTGGCCATTAGCTCTAGGATGGTAGAGTGGTGAGGCAATGTTTAATTTTGTACTTATCAATTTATACCATAATTACATCATTAACAAAGTGAGTTCACTGTCACTCACCAACTCTTTTGGACAACCAAATCTAGGAAATTAAATAAATAAAGAACTTGGCTATTTAGAACTTGGTCATCACGTTTGGTAGGTTTAGCCTATCTATTAATAGACAATTCAATTACAACAAGAATATAACATTAGCAACCATTCTTACTAGGTGGGTTGATAGGACCTACAAAATAAATGCCCAATTTTTCAAAGGGAGCTAAATTTGCTATAATAGGTTTCAAAGGCATAGTAGAGGTGTTTTTGGGTTTACCTACTCTCTAATGAACATCACATTGTCTAGCATAAGTGACACAATTTGAAATAGTGTAGGCCACTAACATCTTGCTTGTAGGATTTTCCTATCAATAACAACTCTTGTAGAATGACCTCAAGTTGGGTCACTATGACAACCTTTTAAAATCAAAAGAATTTCTAAATTCATCACACATCTCCTCAATACTCCATTCTTGCGTTCCTTATACAAAGTACCAACAATAATAGAGTATGGAACATGTAGAACATATTTTTCAACTATAGTCTGAAACAAAACTTTTTGACTTAAGATTTTTGAAGATCAGATGAAAATGACAGGCTATAGTCAAATGAAATGATCTCAGTAGCGGTTGAAGTAACCGAGTGACGCTAGGAAGGAGTTATAACCGTTTCAGAGAAGGGTAGGATAAGAGACTATCGCCAGAGGGAAGAGATAGGCCATAATCAAAAAGTTTTTCGGGCAATAGGCTAGAGTAGTCGCAGATAGTGAGAAACTTGTAAGTCATGCCAAGGTGCCGAAGTTGAATGACATTGTTTTGACTATGTGATAGAGTGAAGTGAGGTATTGTAATGAGTGACAAATCAGGCTATAGCCCACAAATTAATTGAGTTATTTTGATGCGCTTAAGATATAAGTGTATGATAGCAACGTCTTGTTGTGAAAAGAATGTATGAAGTGAGCATGTTGAAGAGGGGGATAAGATCAACCAGTATGTGTAGAAATCAAAAACCAAGTGTTTGAGAGTAATTAACCTTACAGAGAAGGTGTGAGTGAATGTATTTAAGAGAGAAGAGAGATGAATCAGTGAGAAAGAAACCAAGAATGGAATGTTTGAGATTGATGAGAGATTGAAGGAACTAGTGCGAAGAGGAGCAAAAGGGTATCAAAGTATCCAAACTATAGCCAAACAGAGTCAAGATATAGAGGGAAAACAATTGAGTGAAATGTTGAATGTCGACCTAATTTTTACTCCGCTGAAAGTCAGTAAGGCAATGATCTTACAACAATGAGGGAGGCAATGTGAAAGTGAGGGAGTCTTAGAGTGCTGAGAGAAAGCACTAGCGCTAGGAATAGGAGGAAAGACTATAGCTATCCTAAAGAACCAACAGCCTATGAGAGGTGAGGTTAGGGAGAGAAATGAAGTGGAGGTGCCGATCGCCTAAGAAGGGTGAGGACACCGAGAATCGGTTAGACGCAAAATGAGTAGATGGCTGAGAGAGCCACCATAGTGGAGAGAAATGCAACTATATGATGAGAGAAGGGACATGCAGCCCCTGGAAGTGAGAGAATAGTGGGCAGAGAGGGTAATACTTATGATTACCTAGTATGTTAGCCTACCACTCGACACCGAGATGATGGATTAAGAAATTGGGGTATAATTTTACTTATCTTATTGACGTAATTAAGACTTGGCTAGTTAAGCTTTATGCAAATAAAGAATATAGCCGTATATGTTTGTTTTATCTTGAATTGTGCAGAGATTGCGGACCGAGATGCTATGTGTGATGGTTCATGAATAAGATAAGTTCATAAAGAAACATTAATGTAAGGAAATAAGGAATTGAACCATTGTGTTGAACAAAACCATTTGAATTACGATTGATGGCATTGCATTGTTATTTTATTGAAGCAAAAAGATACTAACCCCAATAGGATGAAAATCCATTGGAAGACTATTGCCAAAGCTTTTGAGCTTCACGACGGAATTAGAAGGCATGAAATTAGAGTGATAAGAGGCAACATATAGGACAGACCCACACACAACTCAAAGCACCAATGAACCATAAGAGTGAAGATTAAGCCAAATCAAGAAAGAATGAAGGAGTGAAAGACTTAGGTTGTTATTAGATCCTTAATCCAATGTGACATTAATCCTTATAGACACTAGCTCAGTCTTCCTTGAGACCCAGTCCCTGGGTTGTTTTCTTTGGGTTAGTTTGAGCCCTAGCAAAAACATTAACTACATAACAACTTTAAATACTAATCTTTCTCATGTTTCTTTGTAAAGTTAGTTGGAAAGGTAGTGGTTTTTAAATATTTAATAATCTCAATATATTCAAGAGAAACTATGTCTATGAAAAACATATTAGCATTAGGAAATGAATTATCAATGGGCTCTATTTTTAACTCATCACTTAATAAATGATTTGTGATAGCATGACTCTTCTCATGTATAAGTTTGGATGGTGAAATTAAACCTTTGCAATAATAAAACCCATCTAGTGATTGATTCACTCAATCAAGGTTTGTTTATCATTTGTTTCGATGCATCATGATTTACATGAAAAATAAATTTATAACCTAAAAGGTAATGTCTGAAATTATATACTGAGAAATAGTACCTAAATCTTCTCTCTCATCACAGTATAATTACGCTCATCCTATACTAATTGACCACTAGCAAAGTAAATAGGATGATCATATCCTCTTTCATCCTTTTAACTTAGAACTACACCACTTGCCACATTGGAAGCATCCACATAAAGTTTCCAAGTCACTCTCCCAATTAGGAACGACTAAAATGCGTGCAATTTCTCATTTATTCTTTAAGGTATTGAATGTATCAGTACATGCATTAGTCCATATTGGAGAAGTATATGTATTCTTTAGTATATTTGTCAATGAAAGTGCAATGACAAATATCTAAATTTGAATCTACATTAGTATCCAACATGTCCAAAAAATCCCTTAACTTTGGTGACAATAGTTGGAATAGGTAAGAAAAAATGGTTGCAATTTTATTAAGACCGGTAGCAACTCCTTCCTTTGACACTATATGACCCAACTACCTTGCTAAAGGAACTAAAAACATTGATTTGACAGTTTTCAAGAAATCCCAATTGTCATGTACTCAATGGTTTTGGATGTAGTATTCATGACCTTAAATATTTTGAAGTTGGATTTTTTACATATTCCTTGAATAATTATAGACTTGAGGGCATCATCATACAAATTTTTAGAAAACCGTCAATTCAGTGTAATTTTATCATATTTTGAACAATTTTATACAATTACTTGTTCAATATCACCTACTCACACACCATCTACACATCTAAATTATGTAGACCTTTCCTTGAAATAATTTTTTGTCAAAACAAATTGATTGGCTTTAAAGATCAATATGTTTTCTAAGTGTTAATGAATTTTTCTTCACAAAGTTCTAAGTTAGTATATAGTTTTGAATCACTTTCACTTAAATCTATGCAAGGATTAGGAGCTATCCACTTTACTGTGTTTGCAACCATGGATTCCTAGTCTAGAAAAGGCATTGGGTGAATTGCACAAACCAAAGGGTATTATGCCCATGTGCATATATTCCCCATGGTGTAGTAAAAGTTGTCAAAGACAGTGTGAGGGTATATTGAAATTTTATTATATCATGAAAACCCATCCATAACTTAATAATGGTCATAACCCGCTACTCCATCTAATATAGTGTTTGTAATGGTAAAGGAAAAGAGTCCTTTTTGGTGACACTATTATGCTTCCGATAATCCACACATATTCGTAGTTTACCAATTTTCTTGGTACTACGACGATAGGTGATACCCATTCATTGTATGGAACAAGGTAAATGATACTAGCCTCTTGTAACTCATCAATCTATTGTTTGACTAATAAGAAGCATATAGGATGCATTCAATATTGTCTTTACTTGACTAGAGTAGCCTCCTCTTCTAATAGAATTTTATGTTCACAAATTTTGGGTGGAACTCCTCTAAAATCCTTGTATGTTCAAGCAAAAACTTTAAAATTTATTTCAAAGAAGTCTCTCCATAAATTCCATTCAGCCTTGGTAATTTTCTTGAATATTTTTATACTGTAGGTGTATCATTATCATTCAAATCCATATCCATAAACACATCTTTGACCACATAACTCTTAAAAGCTCGGTCGGTTCCAAACATTGAAGCCTCCCCATTTTCAGCTAATTCATTTTTATTTGACGAGTTGGATTTTCTTTCTCATACATTGCGTCAATTGCTCTCAAGATATGGGAATTATTAGTCGGTGATATGTGGACAGTAACCACATTCACAATTTGGTAACTAGTATGCCATGCTAAAATAACATCATCAAAATCACCATTGTCAAGTGCACAAAAATATTCTTCCATTTCCTAAGGGGGTTATTTAAATTGTTTGTCATTTACACGATGAATAGACTCACTTAAAGTTGTTTCCTTTTCTGTTTCATATCCATCATCTATGGTGAATTCAGTACCATCATCTTGGGTTTCACCATGATATTGGGTAATGAACAAAGGCAATACAATTTGTTTGTTATGATTTTTCTACGGTAAGAGTGTTGTGAGCCCAATATGGTGCCCCCATGACCATTCTACATTAAAAATCTACGAAAGACCTGAGTGATTGCGGTCGTTAGGGTTGCCGATGTGATAACAAGCATGAGGCATCAGAATTTAGAGGTGGTTTGGAATAGCTTAGATTTAGTCGTGTGAATTAGTGGGATGAGTTATTAGGAGCTACGTAATTTAAAATGAATAATTAAGTGATGCAATCTAGGGAGAGGGTAATTTAGGTAAGGATGGAGTGGTTTGAGGCAAGGGAATTGGTTGAATTAGGCTAGGCCCTTGGTAAGGTGTTGTTCATGACCAACCTTGGTCATTGCTGGTTTAAAGGGGGGCCTCTGAGTGAGGATTAGACCCTGGATCTCCGGATCCAGGGAGGGGGTCCAGGGGAATGTTCGGGTTACAGGTTCACTCTCGGGAATCGGCCAGACGCGAGAGAGCTGCGGTCGCTAGGCGGAGCCCAGGAGAATTCGAGGGATCAGGGCAGTCCTCACGGGAGACAATGCAGCTCAAAGTTCGACCAGGGGCGCCACATAAAAGGTCTTTCCTCTCTCTTGGAGGAAAAAGGGCAACAAGCTGAGACGGCGTTGAATGAGAATGCCCGGCAAGAACTGGGGCTTGGATTCGGCGAAGTGAATGCTGCTCTGAGAGAACAGGGGCAGGGCCGGAAAAACATGTGAGATTGATTGTGGAAGCTGTAGGCAGAAGAATGTGACATTGGGCGAAATCATAGTGAGGGATGAGCTCGGCGCAAGAGGAGGCAGCTACTCGACTAGAAAGGTGACATAGTCCATAGTTATCTCGGAGGCAATGGCAGCTGCAAGGAAGGGAATCACTACTGAGTTGAGGCAGCTAGCGAGAAGCAGTTTCTGGCAGAGGGCAGCTAAGAGCAGGCATCAGGCAACATCACCTGGATTATCAGAGGGAGATGGAGACTGACCCAACGAGGCCAGGCATCTGGGCCCTCACGGCCAGTCCGAGACCAAACAGTGGAATTCAAGAGGTGAACTGGGGACTGCCGCTACAGGGGTAGCCGGTTGGGCCTCGGCTGACTTAGCATTGGCCGAGTGGCTGTGGTTGTCAAGGGGAACTCATAGACCTTGTAAATGGCAGGGCCTGGTGATTAGCTAAAACCTCAATTAGTGTAGGTGGATTTAAGATTAGAGGTTAGTGAGTGAATGTGCCCAAGGGCTGGGTGAATAAGTGGTGTGTGGTTGGATTCTCTTAGATCATGATAGAGGGCTAGTTGGAGTTTTGGTATGTGGGTGTGAGGCCTAAGTGTTTGTGAACACTTGAGGTCTAATTTAATAAATAAAGGGTGTCAAGCACACCAATTCAACATTCAGATTGGAGTTAGGTCATAAGAGTTAATTGGGTTACTACACTGCATGTGAGCCGCACACCATCACCTGGACTACGATGCAATGAAGGGTGGGGGTTTGTGACTGACAAGTGCCTTTCCCCTAATCTTCCCTAGCATGTGCGTCTAATAACCACGTACATCCAAGAATACCTAGATAGGATGGTACTCCGTCCATTGTTTTGAAAACGACATAATTGACTTTATATTCAACGTTAGCTATAAGAGTCAGAACCCATCAGGTTAATCATGGGTTTGATCCTTCTTTGAGAAAATTCTTATTAAAACTTCCTATGAGAGTCTTCACTTTGATCTCTTGCTTATGCTTCTACACTGCGATTCTGAAACTTGAAATGACAGTCTTCGTGAATCACGATTCCTAACCAGACCAGACGATTTAAGATATGATCTAGTAAACCAAAAATCCTTAAGTGTCCACAACAAGGCCACGTATATCTTAGGACCGGTTCACATGGGATCACAATTCCTAAGTCCCAGGTCACGTGAGGTCAATCTGTGCAATCTTAGCCGTTGAAAGCATGAGTAAAGTTGGGACTTACCACTTCACACGGGATCCTAAGTCCCAAGTATGACATGGATACCCACATGGCAACACTTTTTGGAGGTGAGGCTTGGGACTTGTGTTGAGATTTGAATCAAGCAAAAAACTAGAGCCAACTCTCTGTGTGTTGGGACTTGCTAAACTGAGTGGGACTTAGGACTTGGGACCTCATTTGAACTGGCCCTTACTATGTGCATCATCCCTGCACATATGAAACTCCCAACGTATCGCGTTTCAATCCAACAACAGGGACGAGTGGGATTAAAATACAGCTTGATTTGGCTTCCGACACATGTGACTTTTCTCCTCCCAAAAGATTTGGGAGCTCCACATGACAGTTACAGTTGGATATGTGGCCACATTATAACAACCTCCGCAGCCACAGCCATGAACTTTAAAAGTTGGAGCCACGTGAGGAGTCGAGTTACACAGAATGATAACTTAATCGTTGTCGGGTTAAGTTGACATCACATGATGTCCCGCCACTCACTCATGAGCTAGGCAGGGGCTAATCCTTCAGAACTCCAAATTCAAACCCCCTCCTCCTCGGCCATGAGTCAACTTCGTAGATTTTTCCGATCTTATGGTAGTATCGAATCAAATCAGAAATACTGTTATTTAAATCGGGCAAAGCGCATCCATCACATGGGGGTTAGGCCTACACCCGGCTCTTAGCCCTGTCAGTTGAGAGAGAGAGAGAGAGAGAGCCTGCCAGTAAAGCTGTGGGAGAGAGGCCTCACATCCGCAATTACGTAGTGTTATTGGAGCGCCAACGACTGCCAATCCAAGCCCCTTTTCGCCGATCTTAGTATCGGTTCCGCTCTTGATGTCCCTCCGCCTCTCGTGTCACCCCACCATGTGCTCCCCTGCCCACCTGTACCCGCCAAGCGACCTCAAAGCTCACGGAACTGCTCCACTTTCCCAAGGGTCGGATGCGAAAAGGGGCGCGGGGGGGGGGACAATGATCGGGGAGAACCGGCAGTTAGTTACAGATGAACCGGTTGAGTTTGAGAAATAACCGGTTGAAGTTCGAGATTGCAAGAAAATTACCAATCGTTTTAGAGGAATCTAAAGAATATACCCCATTTTGATAAAGGAAAACTGGAGGATGTCAACATGTAACCGGTTGGACTTGCAAACACTAGGATCTCAACCGATTATGCCCAAAAATCTCCCCGATTACTAGAGGGGGGAGAAAGAAGAATTATCGCATATAAGCATACCTTCACTATACCCAGGTTTTGCACTTGTAGTTTCTTTCCTATTTTTTCAAATTTTTTTTATCAATTTTTTTAGTTACATCTTTGTTTTACGGAGGAGTTTTTGACATGTGGTCTTTTTTCTGTGAGAATTTGTTTTTTAAGGCAAGAACAATGGGGACCAATGGGGACCAATGGGGCGACGGCCTCACCACCACCACCATGTCCTTCATTGTATATAGATGTGTGGGTTGAAAATTAGGGGCTGGGGATTCGTGGCACTCACTAAGGAACATCCATCCAAGATATCGTGGATGAAGTGGCTCCAATAAAAAAAAGCCCCCCTATGGGGTTGAGGGCCGATTCATTCGAATGTAACGTCACTAGACTAATGGGAAGAGGATGCAAGAATACACGGTAATAGGCTCCCATAATGGTGCCTCATAATAAACCATGCTCACATAACATCGCTCTACGCTGGGCTCTAAGCTCCACGCTCACATCTTTGCATTCCTCGGGTTTGGGCGTGCCTTGTTGAGGTGACATCCTCATGTGTTCACATGAACACAGTTATCTAGGCTTTCAACCTAGTTTAATTTTGACAACAATGTTCCTACAAATATAATGCATAGCTCATAAGTATTAAATCACTCCAAATTATATATTGTAAGCTTGATTATCCCAATTAGCGAGGGAATGCTAATATTGAGTGTGGGAAATTTGTGAAGGTAATATTGATTTTTTTTACACAATGAAATTAGTGCCACAAAAAGATGTGGGAAACATTGTTCTTCCTGGCACTATTCATAGCAACATCCCAACACTTGGCAATATTCATTGAAAGTATCGGCACTTGGCACTATTCACTGACAAACAAGTGTTCTATATAAATGTTTGCATCCTACAAAGACCTTAGAGCACGCAATTCGGGGCCTTTGACTCTATTTCCGGAATCAAATTGCCTAAAAATAGTCATTTAGATTATTCCTGCATTTTTTTCATCCGCATGGATGATTTTACTTGAGTGCCACGAATCCCCGGCCAAAATTAGGTGGCTTATACATGTATCAAACACTATTGTACATGTGAATGGTGTACATCATTTATAGTTTTTAATGTCACATACACTATTTGTGAAGGGTCTAAACTAGATGCCTAGAGGTGTTAGTGTGTCACATCCTCTAACGATGAGTTTCCATGTAGGCCACTTGCCCGCTAGATTCTAGTTTATAGTGGGTTGGAGGTGTTTACATGTAGATAAGCAAAGCCACCAACCAACCACATTATGGTGGCCTACTAGAATGTGAAGGACTGTAGACATGGGCTGCTAGACTTCCATGCACCCACTGAATCACTTTCTAACCTACAAGTGCCGGTTGCCAAAGGATTTGAATGCCGGTTTTAGGAGGAGGAGGAGGTTAGTAGGTGGGCCCGGATTTGAGAAGATGAGAGTAGCTAGTTGGCACATACAAACCCTACCTCACCAGATTCCATCTACATGTGGGCAGGTTTGTCCTTATTCCCACTAGAATCTGGTGTGCGAGCTACCTACATGGAAACTCACCCCGATTACCAATACAATACTATTTGTCAACATAAGTAACTTTTTTGAAGTGAAATTTCATTTGCATTATGACATTTAACGTAGCACATTGGGATACTTGAGAAGATGGTTTTGCGTTTTCGTATGCAAGGGCAAGATATTCTCAAGCATACTAATGTCAAGTGTCATTTGTGTACACTTTAGTCAACAACGTGCATACCATTGTGTAACATAGGCATACACCTTATAACCTTGTCGAACATACTCATGCCAAGATATTCGGATGAATGTCAAGCGTCATGAGGTGATGATAACGATAAGGTTGTTGGTCATTAGTGTAATCTAGCATACGCCTCAAAATAGGGTAAGTGACACTAAGGGCCACTCACACACGAGACTAAAGGCATGTGACCATTGCATTCCAAGAGTATTCGTTGGTCGAAAAGGCCGAGACTATCCAAGTTCACTTCACACTAAAAGGTGAAGGCCTAAGGGCCCAAAGAAATTATCATAGATGAAAAGTTAAACAACTGGTACAACCTTTGGATGAGAGTCAAGGGCCCTCACACTTACATGATCACAACCCTTGGCTCGTGTGTGAAGTGGCCCTAAGGGCCGGTTTACACCATGGACCATGAGGTCTGACCATGGTCCGATTTCTTAGAATATCAATTTACAAAGCCTTTGGGCCCCTCACTAGGTGTAAACCGGATGTGGACCAAGAGGAATGACCATGCACCAAAAAATGAATGTGTTGATTTTTTTTAACATATTCCCAAAAAGGGCAATTTTGAGGGAAAAAAATCAAGTTTGACCATTCTCTTGTCTTCTCTTGTCTTCATCTTCTCTTCCCCAAAAAAATTCATTAAACAACCTTTCTCTGCCATGGGCCCCTACCTTTTTCTACTAGAGCACCTCTTTTGCCTCTCCCACCGGAAAACCCGTTGGACCATGTTAGTGGATAATGTAGGCCTTAAAATATGTCTTTTGGGGACCTCAAACTCCACGGTCACTTTGACATTTTTTCCTCGGTGCAAACCGAAGTGGTCCCGGGACAAGTTCAACAACCAATCACAAATTTTACATGACCTTGGGACAACTTCATGGTCCATGGTGTAAACAACCCCTAATAAATACCATGAAGCGGTGTAGTTCTCCCAGTGAACTACCGGCAAGCTTTATGTGTCAGATCTGCCCCCGAGGCTTGTGGCTTTCCGCTAAGGAACGGTTTTTTAAGTTAGTTGGTTTGTTGGGGCAGGGGGTCCGAAACCAGTTGCTTAAAAGGGCCTGGATGGCTGGCTCGCTCGCAGCCTATAGGGCTCCCTAAACCCACCCAATGCCAATACAATAATGAGGTAGTCGGATTTGGGAGGTTGAGGTCCGGATCCGACGAAATATTTGGCCTGTCAGGCCCGCCGGTTGCCAATCTCCCCAAAATCTCGAGGGGCCACAGTGTCGGGTGTGGCCTCGCCCTTTTGCCAGGCCCGCCCACTAACTTAGTCGGAACCCTAGTCGCACTTACGTACGTATTTAGGGGTACCTTCATTCCCCTTAGACTTGTGGCGTGGCCGCCATTGTTTGGTTCATTTTAATGACTTCTAGGACGGCCTATGGTCTATACACTATGTGTAAACTCATCCATCGTGGATGAAGGGGTTCTAGTAAACAAAAACAAGTTCCTTACATGTTGGGGGTTCATTCAATTCAATCCAATCTCAAATTAATCTCAAATAATTTATAGAGATCTATTTTCAGACTATAGATTTAGTTTACTACATTTTCACAAACATTATGGATGACTTTGCGTAGATTCCATGAAACCTTAGGCGTAGATTGTTGACTAATGTTAGCCTATATAAACATGTATACTAGTCCATTGGGTGTAACTTCATGATACCTACACTAAATAGTCATATTGGTGTGGACCATAGTAAATCTCTAGAGCCCACATTAATTCTCTTTGTAATGTGGACTAGTTTCATTCTCAAACCCTATCACATCTCTATATTTTTAATAGCGTGGACCATATCGATTTGCTTTTTAGGAGACTGATGTGGGGTTTTTTAACTTCTCTTGCTATTGTTGATGTAAGATGATTGTTTTGTTCTATGTAAAGTGTTGGTGGAAGTCCCAAGGAAGGTTGAGGGGAAGACCGGGGGTCTCTGACCCACGTTACTTGTACCTGGACTAGACAATTAGCACGGCCCAAGTTAAATATTTCCTCCCACACTAATAGGACTATATAGTGTATCATGGATTCATGGTAGAGGATGAAAATGCACAAAGACGTTGTAAAGCCTGGTATTTTTCATTACAAAAACTAGGTTGACCTTAAATTAAGGTTGGAGACCCCACTTTAGTCTAGTGGGATCCAGTTAGGATGGATCACAAATAAACTTGGGAGGGACAAAGTTTTACATGGGTAGTTGCCATGAATTGAATTCCTTGCATTGATATGTGCAATTAGGTTCCCCCACTCTAAATTTATCAACATTTTAGACCGCTTTGATTGTTTACTACCACAATAAGAAAATGCATAATTTAATTTATTGTGGTTGTTATATGAATGAATCAACAACGATTTGGGACCTAGTTTTGACCTAAAGTTATGGGCATCGGTAAAGAGGTGATCTAATTACACATATCTTTCTTTTGGAACAGAGGAGGTGCTTGACCACCTTGTTGGTTTTCCGTCCAGTAGAGAGACGATTTCACGGCTGGGAATCGAACCGTCATCCACTCCGTTCGGTTTGGGTACCGTTCCACTATCGTCCGGTAGTTTAAGGTCATCTCGGACCACTAATTGCACATATCAGTGTAGCTTTTCTGAAGCTCTGCTGTGGCCGCCGACAAGCTTCGAGTTTATTTTAAGTTAGGTCTAGACTTTCAGATGACATCCCTTCATGCACTCCAGACACCTTGAATGAATGAGCAATCAATGTGGTGTTGTGAGCTGTTTAGTGAAACTGGAAAATGGTCATTCTACGGTCAACCACTTGTTGCTCTATTTTGAGCACTCGTGAAGAAGAAGGGCCATCTCTTTGAGTTGGGCTCGTACCACTTTTACCCGAGGTGAAAACGCAATCAATTCTCCTCTCTACTTGACAGAATACTTGCCAGGTGGTCAACTGCCTCATGTGCTTTGGCGTTGGCCTGTCGGTCTTCTGTCTCAAAAAAAATAAGGAAAAAAAAGAAAATGCAATCAATTCTATTAGTAGCATGTATATTTCTGTTTTGGACAAGGTGATTTTGAAATTAGCATCATAGGTCCCGAATTAGCATGGGAGGAATTACTTGAGATGAATTAACCATAAGTCTATGGGAGGCCATGTTTTAACTAGAACCCCTTTGCGTTGATAGTTGTGGGGGCTCAAGTCAAAGGGGTATACATTGTCTTGTCTAATTAGTGTGGGTTACCATTTGGAGTTACGCATTGCTATGGCATTTTACCGAGAGTATCATTTTGTTAACCCAAATAACATAAGGACACTAAATATGATATTTAGTGTCACTAATTCTAATTGTCTTGCTCAATATTAATCGTAAGCCGCGGTATAGAGTCGTCAACACTGAATGTTAACCCAACATTATTTGTCATTCCTTGTAAAATTTTGGGGGGTTATAAAGTTACATTGTTGCAATTACTGTCACTTACCTATGTAGGAGACATGCATTAAGTTGATGCAGTCATCCTAGAATGTGGGAGCCGTCACACTAAATCCCAGATAAGCTAATGCAAGACTACCTTGGTCCACCCATCTTAGTGTGACAAGCTAGGAATAGCCCCAACAACACTCTTTAAGCATAGTGGTTTGACACCTTGAGGGCTGCTTTGGTTGATTTGACACCATATTTAGGTTCAAAGACCCCAATTTAATCTAGTCCAAGTCATTTGAGATGAATTGACCACAAACTTATAGGGAGTTAGATTGTTATGTTGGATGGATAAGAGGTATGCTTGTATGTGATTCTCTCTCTCTCTCTCTCTCTCTCTCTCTCTCTCTCTCTCTCTCTCTCTCTCTAGGTAGGATGGGCCAAGAATCCCTCACGCCTAGCCATGGATTTTAAGAGACCCTGGGAATGGTCAATGGAGAAATCTTTGGGAGCCCACTAAATTTGTATATGCAACGATCAAGTGGTGAACTTGATGAACTTGGTGACTTGTAGAGGACCATGGAAATAATAGCACCGAGGTGGAGACGCTCCACATTGATATGTGCAATTAAGTTGCTTCACGAATAGGTTGTCTCTTTACCTCTACAAATTACCTTGAGTCAAAATCAAATCATGAAAATTTAGAGTTTTCTTTATCAATTTGTATGGCAACTACAATTTTTTATTATTAAGAACATAATGTATTTGTTATCAGTTCCCAAAATAGTGTGGAATGTGGATAAATTAGCGTTAGGAAACCTAATTTCACATATGAGTGTACATAAGACTAGGTTTCCGAAGACTATACATGTGTAGTGTAGTGATGAAGTTGCTTGGAGAACCGAGGCTTTAGGACACCCGTGACGGACCGGACTGTAGTGTGACTTATTATTATTATGATTATGTGGGCCTTACTCTTTTGGCAGCCTCTCCTGTGCCTTCCGACCAAGGACCTTTCGCTGTTGGCCGCTTTTCATGTAAGTAAGGGCACAATAAGTACAAATAATTGCACTCTGCTCATGCCCTCTCTCAATTGAGACTCAAGCATCTCTCTCTATCTCTCCTCTCCCTCTCACTCTCAAACCCAAGCTCATGGGCTGGCTTGAAAGAGACATAGTGACGGAGAGGTGACGGGTGTCACGAGTCCCGAGGTACACTAGAGTTATCCATAACGTAAAGCACATGAAACCATGGGCTTAGTCCCAAACCCTAAGTTTATGAGAATTAACACAACGTCACCCAAGTGCCTATTCCTAATGCTTATATTATCATACACAAAGAGTGGTGTTATGGCCGGTTTACACCATGGGTCCTGAAGTCGGACCATGGAAGATGGTTTTTTCCCATGGTCCGACTTCATGTTCCAACTTCCATGGTCCGATTTTTTTTAAAAAAAAAATCAATTTACAAAGCCTTTGGGCCCCTCACTAGGTGTAAACTGAATGTGAACCAAGAGGAATGACCATGCACCAAAAAGTGAATGTGCTGATTTTTTTAACATATGCCCAAAAAAGGCAGTTTTGGAAGAAGAAAAAAATTCAAGTTTGACCATTCTCTTCATCCCCCATAAAAATTTCATCTTTCTGTTGTGAGCCCTTGCTCTTTTTCTACCAGAGCACCTCTTTTGCCTCTCCCACCACAAAACCCGTCGGACCATGTCAGTGGATAATGTAGGCCTTAAAGTATATCTTTTGGGGACCTTAAACTCCATGGTCACTCTAAACATTTTTTCCTTGGTGTAAACCAAAGTGGTCCTAGGACAAGTTCAACAGCCAATCCCAAATTTTACAGGGCCTTGGGACAACTTCATGGTCCATGGTGGAAACAAACCCCTTAGACTATTAAAATTTGGTTTTCTAGTTTGTGTGACCGGGATGAACGGGCCAAGCTAGCCTTCCATAGCCCATATCTGGGATTTATGATCGTGGGTCCCATGTGCATACCTTAATTTAGATTCTAAAATTATCTTGAGTTTGAGGGGTGGAAAGAGAAGGTCCCAAAATTTTCACCCAACTTTTTTAATAGGCACCAATACACGATGAGCTAACAAGCTCTTAATAGAAAGTTTTCTCTAAGTAGGATCAAACTCATGGTTTCGACTCTCTTTGAGGGACTTTACAGATAATTCTATTAATTTTTCTTTGTTCTCCATTTTCTATTGATCATATTTACATCTTGGAATTTGTGCCGCATTAGCGAATTTATGATGGAACAACAACAACAAATTGAATTGGAAATCGGGCATCCCTTGATTTAGTTATGGTTATCGAAAGTGCATGTGTGTTGATTTTTGAAATGGATATATAAGTTTTGTCTTCCCCTCAAGCCCTTGTGTTGATTAATGTGAGTAGTTACTAAAATTATGAAGATGCATTGAAATCTTCTTAAAGTCTTTATGGTATCCGTTCTTAGATCCACACCTAACCACACACATCCAAATATAGGTGTTTGATTAAGAACAATAACCAAATAACACATGCATAGCCACACTAATTTGACATGGATTAAACACTTGGAAATGAAAAATACTTGGTGGGTCCAATGGATTTGACCTTCCAATTATAAATAACCATCTCACCCCAAGCAAAAAGGGTGTTATTTGCAATAATTGTTAACTTCAAGGTGATTGGGCCGAATATTCCTTTGATTTTGTATTAACTCATATTTAAGTGACACTAGATATGCTTTCAAAATTTTAACCTTTGAATTAAGCCCATTGTATAGGTGAAATTATTGATACAATATCAATATATATAAATGTCATGATGTATGAATGTATGTATGTATATATGTATGTATATGATGTGATCAAAATGTGATCAAAACACTTGTGCACCTAACGAACACTTTCACTATTTAGTGCAAATGAAACACTAAATCCTTAAAAGAAGAGGTTTTCATGTCCAAATGTCATTTTTCAAAAACAAAATATGCAAGTAAGTAGTACGTTTTTATAAACAACACTTTTGCAATTAATGCATGGCTTGAACATCAAAAAAATTCAAAAATAATATAACATTTTATGAGTGTTCAATTTTCTTAAATGATGCACATGAACATTTATCATTGTTATGTATAATACATCATAAATCTATAGGTGCTTAACAAACTTGAAAGAGTTTCAATTCAAAATTATGTACTCATGTTCTACTTTAAGAAAAGAAAAGAAAAGAAATTACATGAAAATCACCAAAGTATTTTGAGGACATGAATCGCATAAATGTCATATTTAAATCATTGTCAACAACTTTGTTTGACAACGTTTTTACTTTATAGCCTTGCTAACTCCAAATTATATTAAATGAATCTTGTGTTACTATATGCGAAAAAGGTTTGAAACTTTATGAGTTACATTCTAGCAACATGCCTTAGCCATGTGGTTCATGTTTTTGAGTGGCATTGATTTGGGGAATCAATGTCAAAGTTGTGGATTCCTCGAGGTACTAGGTTCGAACTCCTTGACGGCCAATGAGGAAACTAGGCACATATTGTTACTAGACTAAATCCAATAACCACATAAGGGAAGCATGCCCAAATTCAACACATAACTAAAACCAACTCTATGTATCATAGTCATAAATTTGAGAGCTTCAATTTTTCAATTCCACGACATTGGTACATAGTGTTGGTTTTGGGTGCAAGTGCCTTACCAAAATTTTTAAATAAAAAATAATTCTTTTGAATAAAATTGAAATAAGAATGTTGTGATTTCACTGACTCCGCATTTCAATACCAAACCTAGAACCATTTTGATTTGGTGTTGTTTCGCCCGTTTTCGGACCCATCCTAAGTCCCAGTGCAAATGCTCTACATGTCAGCACGAAGATTTCTTAGGAACATGATAACACCGATGAGATACATGGCCTTAATGTGGACACTTTCAACTCCGCGTACAATTCTAATTATCTGATTGCATTAGGAATTGCCTGATCTAATTAGCAATTGCGAACCACAAAGATTGTCATATTGGCACAGTCTATTGAAATTTATTTGGCTCATGTCACAAAGATTGTCATTTATCTCTTAAAAAAAGTGGAAAAGTAGATACACGTTATGGATGTGGGTTTGTTCACATGAAACTTTTAGTTTTGCGTGATAGTATGTGTTTTTTGTTGCATTAGAAGGACTTGATCTATGTGAAGTTATGGCGTTTTGTAGTATATTGAATGCATTGACTTATTGAAGGATTCTTAAAAATGGATTCAATGTACAAAATCACACCACATCTTATACATCATGGGTCCTTGTTGTACAAGCGATGGGAGTGGTAGTACTTCTTTTGCAAGGTTCTTCGTAAACGCTTCCTATTACAACATAATTTTTTTTAACATGAGTCCAAACAAGTATTAAAATGGTTGTAGTGTTGCTTGGCCTTTTGTTATACAAAACCATGATGATCTTTTTTTTCCTTCCCTTTATATCATGATGTTCAAGATACAAACTAAAGTATGAAACGATAGTTACTTGAGTATAGAGAGAAGTATATGATGCATAGTACAAAACTCTTTGTAAAATGGCCCATCATATTTGCCAATAATCCACACCTATCAACTTGAGACTAAGTGATGCACAATGATTCCCATCAATGCCTTCTTTCCCATCAATATTGATGCAAGGTCAAATCATTTGCCAAGTTCCAACACGCAAATGTTGCATAATCACCCCCATTTCGCTTTTCCTCGAGGTTAAGTTACTCATGACTCCTATATCTTTAGTTATATGATACCAAATCCACACACCAAGTTGTACACCCGGCACAACATTGGTAATTTAGATCTCCCGTTGATCTTTTTATGGGACCCATCTTTATATTTGTTACTTTGAGAGCCACCGATGACCATATCTATTGAATAACATCCCACTAAATCCTCCACCAAAGGCGTACTCACGGCATACCGTTAGCGGATCTATAGTGGATGTGCCGTAAGGATTTGTGGGCGATGAGATCCAAGGGCCATTGGCTTCTTGAGAGGATATGCCGGGCAACTACTTACAAGTTTGTCTCACTCGTGTGTATATAACGCATAACCCTTCATTCACTCCCACTCGTACTCGTCCTCATAGGGGGGGCTTGTCACATGACCCGCCCAAGGACATGGATATGAGACCCTCGTAGCGGGTGCCGCCACCAATGGCACGATGGGATTCAATCCGTGAGTGAGGGCAGGTTTACACTAGGGTCCAAGATCAAAGAAACTTTCAGAATCGAGCAATCCTCTTTGTTGAGTGGACCACAATAGTAGCAGGATTTTTTCTAAATATTATATGATCCACACTGAATAACTTACATGTTGGACTAGCTCGAAACTTGGGGACATGTACAATTCTCGTTTGTGAAAAAATTTGACTTATTAAGTTGCATCGAACATGAGAGAAGTTGTGCATTCAAACACAACATCTCATTGCCACATCAAATTTAGCAAAGTTTGTTTGAAGAATGTTTTCTCAATTCTCTTCTTTTCTTTTCCTCATACAATTTTAAATTCACCATACTTAGAGATTAGTTTTCTCCTATGTTGTAATCCCACAAAGATCAAGCATTCTCCAAACATGGAAAAACTAAAGCTGGAAATAAAGTTAGTGTTGGAAATACATCTAGCACACCAATCATACCAAGGAATGACTCTTTAACAAAGAACATTTCCAATTCAAGACCCAATGGCTAGGGTTTAGGGTTTAGGGTACTTGTAAGTTTTGTATTATCCAAACTATCTACGAGTACTTCAATGTTTGGAGAAATGAAATAAATCATAGATAGCAACACTAGATACCATAAACAATGTAGTGTGATAAGTGGGGGCTATTTCAAATGAAATAGCCTAAAACTCGGGATTGGGTTTCTTGGAATGGGCAGGAGTAAGGTATACATGTCTTATTCAATCACCTAGTTTTGAGTGAAAATAATTCAATATCCTTCTCAAACAAAAAGACTTTGATATTATTTTGAGAAATAGTATGATGGCTCAATGCTTAACAACTCCTCCACATTAACCACTCTAAGCACAACTATTTAACCATTCAAAGAATCGCATATATATTCTCCTTGAAAATGATCACAAACTGAAAAGTAGTCACCTTAATCTCATGAAATTAGACTTGCACAAGCTTTGCTAATCAATTAGATTTCATTTGCCACGATTACTTGATTGATGTAGAATTCAAAAGAGCCTCGGGTGGGTCACTCTTTTCCAATTTAAAGAACCATGTGCAGGTGCCAGAAAACCGGGTATATTGAAAGGGAGTTCTTGGAGTTTTTTGGGGTTATATTGTATATCTTCTACCTTTGCTTTTTTGGGTTGCTATTGGTAAGTGAAAATCTGATTTTTACTTTGGTTATCCACCCTATAGTATTTTTTTTGTAATTTTTTCTTTTTTCTTTTAAGACTAATGCAAGGAAAAGCTTGCATAAAAGAAATTTCCTAACACTTACCAAATCAATAGTTATTAAGAGAACAAAAAAACCAAAAAAAACCAACCACACTATAAGATCACACCTTGATATGCCCTCACAATTTAAATTAAAAAAATGGACAATAGTCACAACCCCAACAAACACAAATGCCTACTTAATCACAAAAACTAGAATACTACATGGCATACAAACTTATATGCTTGCAGATAGTGACAATCGCGAAAACCTCCGAACATCAAATCAAATAACACAAACCCCATCCAAATGTCATAGCACAATTTACTCATCCCGACTAAGGCTCAACATATCATAGTGCATATCAAACTCAACATGTAATCAAACTGAAAAGTAGACTATCTCATCCCAAGTTTCCATCCACAACAAAGGATACTACATCTAGATCGTTTCATCCATCCACTCAATGCCAATATCCAATGCTAACTTAGAGTTACCAATTTCTTTATTACTTCCCCTTCTCACCCATCCTACACATTTCATATTTCTTCAACCCTATATGAAAACTAAGAGTATAATAATTTTGAGCTTCAATGAATAAAAATGACCCTACATTACTTCCCACGTGGTTTTTAAGATGACCAGAGTCACCGAACCGAGAGAAGAGGCCAAACCTCTTGGAATTCAACATAATAGGCTTGTCTACCTTAGCCCTTAAAGGACACGGGGTGTCAACATACAACTATATACACAACGTACACAGACCCCACCAAGTTGATAATCGCATTTTATATAGGGGATTGTTAGATAGACCACACATTGGAATTGAAACAACCACAAAGACCCATCACAAAATCATATGACCTATCAAATTTCGAACAATTCTAATTGCAAGCTGAAATGTAAAGAAAGAGGTAGTAGAACCGCTACCTTGCTCCTCTTCATGTGTGCGATGAAAAATCAAAGTTTGACATGTCATGTGATTGCGTGGCGCATCTCAATGGCTATTTTTAATAAAACTACTTGGTCGATTTAATAGGTTCAAAATCTTAGTAATACCATATCTTATGTCTCGGAGGATTCCAAATACACTCATACTTGACATTAATGATCAAAAACCAATGTATGTATTTACATCCAAAGACAATCATGTTGTGCATTTAAACTTAAACCTTCAATAACATCAAGGTACTCACCCGATTCATTGATTCACTTAAAATGGTAAGTTACCCAAAAATAGAAGTACTTAGTTCAAACACAACGTTGATACAATGAACATGAAGAATGGGTTGTTAGTTACAAATGAACCGATTGAGTATGAGAAACAACCGATTGAAGTTCAAAACTTCAGGGAAATTACCGGTCATTTTTAGAGAGATGTATAAAATACACCCCAATTTAATGAAAGACACCCGAAAAATGTCAACCTGTAACCACTGACTGGACTTGGAACTACTAGAATCTCGACCGATTATGCCCAAAAACCTCCTCAGACACTTGCTCCAAATACATATTTTTGTGCATGGAGAGGCCCAATCTAGGCCTCTTATCACTAGAGGCTTTGGGATTAAGTACCTTTTTACAATCCATGCACTTGGCATGGATTGGCTTTTCAATCAATCACTCACTCAATCACTCAATCAATCATCTAATCATCCGAACCCTAGACTTGAACCCCACAACTTATTAACTTCCAGGGCCGGCCCACACTACTACGTAGCCCCTCACTTTTATAGTTTAGTACAACTAGTAAATTATACTACAAAATTTAGAGGTCAGAATAAAGAATAAAGAACCGTATATGGCAGGGCTCCCAGGATCCTTGAATCTGTATGTAAGTGAGTGAGTTTAAGTTAGGGTGAGATAAGGTAGAAATGCCACAACCCGGGAAAATAAGGTGATTCACATTGAAGATATGGTCTTACAATCATGAGATAATTTTCCAAGATAGAAGAGAAGGATTCATGAAGAATGCAAGTTGTTTCATATTTTTTGCCCAGTACAAAAAATTCTACAATTTTTCAAAGTGGAAAGTTGTCAAATCCCCTACTCGTTCACTAGATTCCCCCTACACTGAACACAATAATCCGCATTTCCAGACAGAACATCACCTAAACCGGTTAACTCATGAGTACATTAAACATGACTAAATTTGGCTAAACTAAGTGTACGCGCATCGAAGTTGCCAGCCTCGCCATGATCGGTTTCAGAAATGGTACTTCACTATTCTGACGACGGTCTACTGCACGGGTAGAGGGTGCTTAACCGGTCTGGGTATTTCTACCTTAGAGAACAATTGGCACCCATGGGCCTGCACATTTGTTGACATGTAGAAGAGGCACCTATTCCCCATCGGCAATCTAAAGAGTACCGGAATTTCGATCAGGCTGGAACTAAATTTCAATAAGGGTTGGACTGGATTTCAATCAAGCTGGGATCGATAGTGTCATGACATATGTGCTAGTTTTGAGTGCCAAAGTGAGGAGGAATGAGCGGTTATGGCATACTCTAGGCATTGGTAATATGTTTGGGCTGACTTATGGCTTAAAAAATTCATAATAATTTCAATTTAAGGAATAAAATTATCAATTTTGTTCTTTGCAGTCCTCCTGATTACTATCTTCCTACACGGGAAAAAATTGCTCCACCTTATACTTTCTTCAAACCTGGCACAAAATCTCTTAAGTGATCGGTTATGGGTGCCTCCACTCTAACTTAACTTAACTTTTGATTTGAGATTACTACACTGATTATCCCATTCAAAGTCAAACCATCTATTCTTGATCATGACCCCATCGGCAATCTACAGGGTACTGGAATTTCGATCAGGTTGGGACAAATTTCAGTAATTTCTTTTTGTGGGTGGTTAAAATAAGGTTCCATGTTTCACGGCTTGGGCTTATGTGCATAGCAGGTCGTGATTGCCAACTATCACATTAATTAGAGCATGAGTTAGTGAGAAAGTCGAAGTTTTCATAACTAATTAGAAGCAAAGTTTTCCAGAAAGCAAGGATCTATAGTTCATAATCTAGACCCCAAGAAGTTATATATTTTCACTTCTACAAAAGTTTTTAACATATGCTCACAATTCGAAAGCAACTCCAAAAGAGTGTTTAGAACTTAAAACTCTTTAGGGCTCAACTCCAAAATTCCAAATAGTTGCGGGTGCTACAAAGAGGAAAAAGGATTGCATGCAATTTCCAGGGTTGAAGAAGAAAGCTCACAATCCGATGACAATGGAAGAATTTTTTGATGATGATCAACAACATTGCACACCCTTCCTACCAACTTGTATACCAACAATTCCTTGGTTTCTAAGTCTCCAACTTAAATTATGGTGTCACCAAGAAAGCAATAGTGCCATCACACATGTCCTTGGTTTTGAGTGCTAAAGTGAGGAGAAATTCATCTCAAAATGAGCGGTATGGGAGACTCTAGACATTGGTAATATGTTCGGGCCAACTTTTGGCTTAAAAAATTCACAGTAATTTCAATTTAAGGAATAAAATTATTGAAAAATCTGCACCGCCTTATACTTCTCCACATCTAGCGCATAATCTCTTAAGTGGTCGGATACGGATGGCTCTACCTTAGTGCGTGTTACTATTCGGAGCTACGTAGTGCAATAACGTCTTACTCAATAGTTCAATTTTTATTAACAAAAGTTCAATAGGTTGTTCGGACATTATAGAACATAAATAACTTTGCTTGGTAAACTATTACATTCTCATTAAATAGTTATAGCGCCACTTAATTCCAAATAGTAACATGCACCGGTTGGGATATTTAGTGTAACTTACAATGATGATCGGACCTTTGAGCATGTATGCTCAAGTTAGGCCAATAGTCAACTCCTTTGTGGCCACCAAATGGCACATTTAAATAAGGGTATGAGGGTGTTATTTGGTTACTCTCGTAATCGGACACATATGATTTGATTGGTGTGTGGTTCGGTGAGGGTCGAAAAACAAACACCATAAAGACATGTGTTCAAAAGAGATTGGACTACATCTTCAAATTTTATTAACTGCTCTTCACGCAATAGTGAACACAATTGGGAGGACCTATGTATTCAACTAGGGAATCAACAAACATGCACTTCTAACAAATCGTAATTAAATAAGGGGAGGTCCGATTTTCAATTCAATTTTTTTTCCTGCTAATGCTTCATCGTAGATTTGCTAACGCAACACAAATTTTGTTGTGTAAATCTAATCGATAGAGGTTGGAGAGCAAACCGATCAACACCCATGTACCTTGGGTGTGAACTACATTGTTATGGTATTTAGGGTGGGTTTACACTAGGGTCCAAGACCAAAGAAACTCCAAAACTGAGAGATCCTATTAATCAAGAGATTTTTTGGGACCCTAGGAGTTTGCACTGGAGTCTAGGTGCTATGAGAAATTGAAGTGGTGCTAATCAATAATGCGACATCACTTTGCCCCAAATCTTGGCAATTCCCATTCAAGAAAATACTCTTAATTTTTAAAACCAATCTCCTAGCTTGGGTAGTCTCCAATATTGGGTCCAAAAGTAGCTTAGGTCCATTAAGAGTGGTTTTGGAACCCTAGTTTCTTGGACCCAGATTCTAATGTTAATCCACCCTTAGTGTCTTACAATTTGAAATTACAAAATGCTATGAACTTTTTATTATAGATTTCATTTCTACAATTTTCTAAAACATATGGCTTAGATAATAAAGAATACAAAGAACTTTACTGGGTAGTCCACAAATTAGTCAAGTCCAAGTCATTTGAGATGCATCATCCTATACGTGCTCATATTTTTATGTTGGATGGATGAGAGGTATGCTCAGATGTGATAATTCCCTCCCTCCCACACTTCCTACCACTACACCGTTTATTATATTTAGTGTCACATACTCTTTGGAATCACGCAATGCTACTACCAGGGATTACACGTCACGTCGCATCACGTCGCGTCACGTCCTGTGACAGCGACGTGACGGCAGACATGAAAACGTCACGTCCGTTTGGGGGGGGGTAAAACAGTTTACCCTGTCGTCACACAGGGTAAACTGTCGTCAACAGTGTCGACTGCTAGTGGGCAGTCGACGAGTTACAGCGACTGCTACTAGGCAGTCGACACACTGAATCGACTGCTAAAGGGCAGTCGTATAGGTGTGTCGACTGCTGACGGCAGTCGAATTTCCATGTCGACTGCTCAAGAGCAGTCGACTACCATAACTAGTCGACTGCTATTAGCAGTCGACTTGGGTTGTCGACGGCTCTTGGGCAGTCGACATGGAAATTCGACTGCTATTAGCAGTCGACGACAGGCGGGCGACTGCTTGTGAGCAGTCGTCTGCCCTTCAAGTCGACTGCTATTAGCAGTCGACTGTCCAACTGCAGTCGACAACCCAAGTCGACTGCTAATAGCAGTCGACAAAGTGCGGACGACTGCTGGTGGGCAGTCGCACCCTATGGTCGACTGCTATCAGCAGTCGACTTGAATGGGTTGCGACTGCTCGTGAGCAGTCGCACCCCATGGTCGACTGCTAATAGCAGTCGACGAAGGGGTGCGACTGCTCACGAGCAGTCGCGTAGAGACACCCATGGGCACGTGGCGTCCATGGGTTGGTCCAGGGGGCGTCTAATCGAAAGGACGCCTCCTTGGGGTATATATGGACCCCACTTCCCTCATTCCCTCACTCCCACCTTCCTCCATTTGGGCCTAGGTTGTTAATCAGCCCTTGCCATTTGGAGATAGAGGTGAGCTGGAGGGCTACAGGTGGACATACGTACTGAAATACATATACGGGACAAACGGTATACTATATCTGCCTACTATCTGTATTGTACTGAAACCCACCTACATACGGTATACATTGTACCCCATTGCGGTTAGTTTGAACCATACCGGAAATTGTTATATGTGAACACTTATTTTGAAAGTGGTTTACATCTAATTATGTAGTTTGAACTTTGAACGGCCTTAATTTGGATTTAGTGGATTGGAAAAAAAATTGTGGGTGGTGGCGCTTATTTTGGAAGTGCTACCATATTAGGTTTAATTTATAGTAGGCATACAAAGCTAGGGGTTAGGGGCAACGATGGCAGACGAAGATAACTTGCCGCCGGAACCTCCACATGGCGGGGATTTGGATCCGGGGGGGACTCCGCAAGCGACACCGGGGTCGGCAGGCGCTAGAAGACGCGGCAATGCGCCGAGGGGCAGGCCGCAACCAATCAATTTGGAGGTGGCGCGGGACCCGAACATTCTCGCCAATCCCGGCTGGCAAAATGAGAGGGGCATGTGGTTGTATAGCACGGTCCGAAGGTACGTAGAGTGGACCCATTTGACGAGGATGTTCGTTCCTAGCGCGAATGCTGAACGGATGTCTAGACAACGCTATGGCATATGGAGGGAGGTGAGCCATCAAATATTTGGAGAACGGTGCAAGGAGGTGTGGGATTTCTTGTGGGGTGCACCGAGGGAATTTGATCGCGGGCATATGCTAATGTGGTTATGCCAAATGGTCTACGCGGAGGTAATTTTGGGAGTGGATATCGACTGGTCCACCATACCCCGCACGAGCCCGGACTTGAGGCAGGCACGCCGGGTCACGGTCATACCAAGTGCCGTGCTAGGACGGAACGCTGGCCGTCCGATTCCATTGGCATGGCAAACTCCAATGAATCCTTTGAGGGTCCGATCTTATTTTGATTTCCTTGCGGGACCAGATCATCAAATTGTGGGGACTCCACCGGCCGCCGAGTCAAACATGGACGAGCACAACATTGCCATAGGGTTGCCGGTTGAACCACCTAGCCGGCGACAAAGGGTCCACGTGACACCGCCACATGGTTCCCGGTTGGTTTGTCCTCCATCTTCGCCCGTTGATGTGGAGATGGCATCGGCGGTGCCATCCCCACCACTGGTAGTTGCCGACAACGACGTTGTGGAGGCGTTGAGGGCGGAGTTGGCAAAATGCAAATCTGACCACGAACGGGAATTGGAGATGGTCCGACGTGCACACGCCGAGGAGGTCCAAGGGTTGAAGGCCGAGATTGCACGTTTGACCAACCTTGAACTTGCGAGGGCTGATGCGCCACAACTGCCGCAAGCAATGTCTGGTAGTGATGGACAAGGGCGGGAGCCGTCGCCCACAACAAACTTGGAGGCAATGAGGGTTGATTACGACCGGGTCATTAGGAGGAACCGGTTGTTGGAGGACGACTACATGGGCATGGTCACAGCCACTATCATGTTCGCCACGCGTGAGAGGGCATTGATGGACGAGCTGACACACTATAGGGACCACGGCGAACAATAGCCCGAACGACGGCTTCTTTTTACCTCGTGGCCGCCATTGGATTTCATGTATCCTGAGAACCTCCCGGTCGATGACGACCATTACCCCAGTATTGCGTGGACCAAGAGGCCCGAGGATGAATTCCAATGGGATACCGCAGTATCATCCCGCATCATGATACCCCCGGCCAGACCAGCCTTGTTGTGGCCATGCGTCCCCGATTGGATCAAGGACGGGAGCATGTGCCCCATTTGTTCCAATCCTTGGGGACCCGAAGGCGCATGGATCGTTGGGTCGTGCGGTCACATGGTCCACCCGAATTGTTTGTTGCCACACATGTTGCAAACACGCCGTTGTCCTACGTGCCAAGCCCCTCTGCATCGAAGGTTGTACGAGCAATTCGGAGTGCAATGGGGAATGCCTCCCGATTTTGAATACACAATAATCCATGGTGTGCCGCCCGCAGAATACGGCGATCCTCCTGCTTATAGCTGGCGTGCACGGAGGTATTTGAAGGACCTGCGAGGCTACCCGACAAACTTCACGCCTGAAATGTACACAAGGGTTGCTCATGAGTTTTACCCCGGCTCCTCTCCTCAGGCCGTAGGTTTGAGGGCATTTTTGTACCGTGTTGTGGGTGGGCATGCCGGAGAGACGGGTGAATACGTCCCAGGTCCTCACCCCCACGGATACGTGTATGACTCCAACGGCAATGTGACAGTAGGGGTATTACCACGGGAACCGGTCCCGGGCGAGGAAACAACTTGGGATGTGGAACACGTGTTGGACACAACAAGTTTTGAGGCCGATCTGGAGAGGCAGGAAGCCGTTACACAAGAGGGTAGCTTCAACGAGGTGGACGTCCAAATCCGGATGAATGAGTGGAAATACGTCAACGGCCTTTTGGACATCCGTGACGGGGCCTCTAGCCCCACCATGCAAGACGTCCTGCGCCATCCGAATGCCGCGAGGGGGTTGCACATTGGAGACCGCGCGCGCGCTCGTGCACAAGCTGACCGGGAGACTGCGGCGCAAGAACTATGGGCCATCACCGAGAGCAGGCGTGAGGCGAGGCGCCGGACACTACGGCCACCAAATCTGAACGGTGCAAGCTCAAGCCGTGGACCCCCCATTCCATTGGATAGTGATTCGGAGCCGGATTAGGAATGTTGGCTAGTGTTTGTGAGATAGGCATTGGACTAGGAGGCATTATTTGATACTGAATTGTACACAATGCGGGAAAAACCATGATTTTGGAAATGTTTATAAGTGAATTATTGTTCACTATCAATTTTGGGAGTAATGTACAAGTGTCGCACAATGATCATTTCTTATGTTTGCCCACACAATCGGTTGCCACAAACATCCAATTAAACCATGGACTTTGCATCTACATGCATTTGCACTTGAATCAAACACGTATCGATGCAAATAACTGTGACAATGATTCCATGTGGCATGATTATAAGTTCACACCAAGCGGAAAACATCACCGCAATATTGCTGGGAATTCATATATTGCGCATTTCCAACATGAAGCAGTCGATTTGCATAGTCGGCTGCTGTGTAGCAGTCGACCATCCACAGTCGACTGCTGTGCAGCAGTCGACTATGCAAATCGACTGCTACAAGGCAGTCGACTGTGGATGGTCGACTGCTACACAACAGTCGACTGCCTTGCAGCTTAATTTAGACAACTAATTAGACACACCCGTAACCCAACCTGCCAACTCATTGGATGCCACCCGAGGGCCCACACTGCGATATCCCTATAAAATCAAGTGTGCTACCCACCATGAGGCCACCTTGCCTCGTAGTGATTTTGAGGACCTTGTATGCGTCGCATACATTGCCCAAGATCAACTACGGTGTGGGCAATCCATAGGATTGCGATGGCTGGGAGTGGCAAGATACGGGATGCGGGTGGTTCGTCAAGAAGTATGTATTACAATCCCCGACACGCATGGGGCTTGCCGGACGAACCGGACGAATTTACACCCGAGGTGGTTGCAGAGAACACTCGAAATGAGGACGATTTGCGCAGTGTTTTACGTCCGATTCAAGGGTTCACTGAATTCTATTGGGTTCGACTGCCTAGGAGACAAGTTGATCGTCACCACCGCGGATACTTGGACGCCCAAGAAAGGCCCGCATGCCGCATCGGTTACAAGGAAAAACTTTTCCCATGGCACTTGTTTCAGGACCTTAGCGACGTTCTCACGAAGGGGAAAAATCAATTGTATTTTCGAAAAAACTATGGGACCTTGTGGAGGTTCTACCAAACCATAAAACACTCGGTGCATGACGCAATTCATTGGGGGTTCAACCGGTGCACCGCGCACCAAAAGGAATACCGGGTGTATAGAGAGTACACACTTAGGTCGTCAATATAAGATTTGCCCACGAATATGGTGAGGGCGTAGTATCAAGTTTGTACTTGCACGTATACTTACGTATGTTGGTAAGGCTCTGCATTCATATTTTGTGTTAAGCTCTATATTAGTGTTCTGCATTAGTCTTTCGCATTACGCTCCATGTTAGACTCTGCATTATTCTTTCGCATTACGTTCCGTATTAGACTGTGCATTAGTGTTCTGCGTGTTCTACATTAGTGTTCTGTATATTTTGCATTAATGTTATGCGTATTCTGCATTAGTGTTGTGCATGTTCTGCATTGGTGTAGTGTGTGTTTTGCATTATTGTTCTGCATGTTCTACATTAGTGTTCTACGTGTTCTGCATCAGTGTTTTACGTTAGTGTTCTACATTACAAAAATTAGAAGGTCATTGCTTGGAAGACACTAGAGTAGTACACCCATCCGGCCAATCTTGTGGGATTGTTACTGTGCTCGGAGTAGCAATTGTCACCACACCGGGTGACCATCAAATATTATTCATTTCAAGTCATGTGGAATTTCATGTCACTTTCTCATGTATTATTCTAATATGCTCACACTTATATTTGGTGACCTAACGTAAAGCAAAGTGGGACTGAAACTCATTTTTTGAGCAACAAGAGAATTTAAAAAGTTCATAGTGATTTAAGACCCTTGGTCATTGACGAGTGTGGATGGATGAGAACTACAATAGTCGAATAGTTATGATATATAAAGACGGCCTCCAAAATAATTCCTTGGAAGGCGGAGAAATTGGAGAAGTGGCTAAGGGTGTCGGGCCCATGCCAACTATTGTGGATTCCCGATACGGCAAATGTCGTGAGTTTGAAGAGCATTAAGAAGGTGGGGGGTTACGGGGAGGTGAGGAAGGTGAGGATCGAGGGCGACGATAGTCTCCCACCGGAGATTACGTGGGCTGAAAAGACCCCAAAGACGTCGGATAGGCAAAAAGCTCGTATCCAAGTAAGTGCGGAGGCATGCGTTTTAAAGAGCACGCATCCAGGTTTCATCAAGTTTTGGTTAATCAACAGTGTGTCCAATGCGGGCTATACACTATGGTGGAACGGGGGCACTCTACGAGAGATGGTCATCCGGGATAGAGCCCACCGCCCAAATGCCAACATTTTGACAATGGACGCAACCGAATGGCAACTCTATGACCAAGTCCAAAAGTTCCGGGCGAAGAGGGTAAAGTTGGCTTGGGCATTGTTATGGATCATGGAGGCTTTGCACGCTGCAAATGTGCAACACAACGATCTATCCATTGACAACATTATGTTGCATTGGGAATCGGACGGGAGCCTCAAGATTGGGGTGTGCGATTGGGGATGTGCAACGCATTCGGGTGAGGATGTCCTATCGCTATGGCATGCGGAAACCGTAGAAGCGAAGGAAAAATTGAGGAAGGAGAAGTTTTGGGTGGCGCCGGAACTGTTTTACATCCAAAACAGGAGACACCAGGATCCCGATGTATATTACACCGCGGAGGCTGAGTGTTATGCGGTCGGCATGATTGCTCGACAACTTTGCAACGATGGTGATGACCGAATTCTCTTTGCCAATGAAGGAAGGAAAATTTGGGATGTCACTTTGAGTGCATTGACATGCGAGAACGTGTCCAACCGCATTTCATTGACCATCGCCAAACTACGGATGCAGATGCCGTTTGTGGGGTGGGATGAGCCCATAGACTGCTGGAGAACTGAGGTTAAGGATAGTGTTTAGTCTGTTTAGTTCTTTAGGCAACATCGTAGGGGTTAAGGTAGTATGCGTGTATCATTGATATGGACAACCTTGTATATTTTTTATATCTTTACGATATACTTGTTTTAATACAACGCGGTTTTTTTTTCTTCTACATATCATTGTTGGCTTTAATCACATTTTTCCTAAACTATTTCCATCCATCCATATTCCACTATACCCAAACCATTAAAATTTAACCCAACAAACATATGATGTTGACTACATTTGTCTATTAATAGTATCAGTCGACGGCAATGGTCGACTACTACAACTGCAGTCGACTATCTTCGTCGACGGCCAACATAGCAGTCGACTACCAACCATGGTCGACTGCCAATGTAGCAGTCGACTACCATGGTCGACTACTATGTTGGCCGTCGACGAAGATAGTCGACTGCTACATTGGCAGTCGACCAAGGTAATCGACTGCCTATATGGCAGTCGACCATGGTAATCGACTGCCTATATAGCAGTCGATGGTGGTAGTCGACTGCTACATTGGCAGTCGACCATTGTAGTCGACTGCTAAGTTAGCAGTCGATTAAGTGGTCGACTGCCTATATAGCAGTCGACCACTTAGTCGACTGCTACATTAGCAGTCGACCATTGTAGTCGACTGCTAAGTTAGCAGTCGATTAAGTGGTCGACTGCCTATATAGCAGTCGACCACTTAGTCGACTGCTACATTAGCAATCGACCATTGTAGTCGACTACTAAGTTAGCAGTCGATTAAGTGGTTGACTGCCTATATAGTTGTCGACCACTTAGTCGACTGCTACATTAGCAGTCGACCATTGTAGTCGACTGCTAACTTAGCAGTCGATTAAGTGGTCGACTGCCTATATAGCAGTCGACCACTTAGTCGACTGCTACATTAGCAGTCGACCATTGTAGTCGACTGCTGAGTTAGCAGTCGATTAAGTGGTCGACTGCCTATATAGCAGTCGACCATGGTAGACGACTGCCTGTATTGATGTCGAAATAATTACTTATCTGAAAAAAAAATCCCATTAGTAATTTTTTTTACTACAGTAACGTCCGTTTGGCGTCACACCCTGGACGTGACGCGACATGACGCGTTTAGGCCGCGTCACGTCCATTTGTACATCCCTGGCTACTACCATTTACTATGGATTCCATTTCTTACCAAACAAGATTTAATAGGTTGTATGGACATTTTATAGATGAAATGATTTTACATGGTATAAAACTTACTTTCTTAACAAAGAGTTATAGCATAGTGTAACTCCATATAGTAAGTGACATTAAATAAGATTAATTGTGTACACCATTCATGGCACTTAGTGTCACTCACTACTTGGAAACATGCAAAGCTATAACTATTTATTATAGATCTCATTTTGTACCAACAAAAGGTTACAACAATTGTTTGGACATCATAGAACATTATAGATATGATCTTTGCTTGACGAAAACTTACATTAACTCTTAACTTCCTAGAGCGTATTGGGGGTTCATAATATCATCTGAAAATTAAGCATGAGTTTTCATTGTACTGTACTTAAAAAGAAAAGTTGTTGCTTATGATCTTAAGATCATGTTAATAGTGTATCCACATTTAGTGATTTTCATGATTCTCTTATAGTTGATCTAGAATCATTAAACTTCAATAAACTTCTACATTTATCTTCAAAACTTGGAGATAAATGTATGCAATAAATTTAGAGTCCAAACTTCAAGATTATATTAAGAATAAACATACACTTTAAAGTAAGAAAGAGAGTCCATAGATAATTAACAATTTCCAATCTAAATGATATGAAGTTACTATATATAGAAATATATCAACAAAGGAAAAATGTTAGTTCATTATTGACTACAAAAAGTTTTGTGAACAACCATCTTTTCACATTGGAATGGGATCATCACCATTGACAAGAAAATTTCATGAGGAACACAATGATAACCATTTGTGATCTTCCAAGCACCTACCTTGGGGACAAATTTGCCTTCAAGAGTCATTCATGACCCCAAAACAAGCCTCTCATGAAGTTGAAGGTTAACAAAACAAAGTTAACACTGTGTAACTCTGAATAAGAAGTGACACTACATACCATAAGCAATTGTGGATGAGTGATAGTAATACTTTAGGGAACACTATTGCGAACTCCATCTCCCAATATAAAATGAGGATGATACACATCAAACCCTAAATTTGTGGATGTACATCCATCCAAGAACCGATAGCACTCCCAAAATGATAAGTTAGAACTTGCTTTCAAACAAACATCATGCAACCTTACTACTTTTGTCAAAGACCATGATAGAGTGTACACAAGAAAATTTTAAAATGTAAATAAATAATTATTTATATATATAGAGCAA
Organism: Polytrichum formosum; assembly: GCA_964035585.1. Classification (NCBI taxonomy): domain Eukaryota; kingdom Viridiplantae; phylum Streptophyta; class Polytrichopsida; order Polytrichales; family Polytrichaceae; genus Polytrichum; species Polytrichum formosum. Next base: position 32,284,875 of record OZ037935.1, on the reverse strand, counting down.
AAATATTAATTTGAGCACTTCATGAATAAGGTTGCACTTGTTGAAAGGTCTCGCTTCCCTTGAGACTTGTCTTATCGGTTGATGACTCGTCTATGAAGGACCTCTTACCAATTTGAAGGGATGGGGGAGCCAATTGGTGTGGGCCTTCCCCTCTCACACAACAAACAATTGATTTTGCAAACCTAGGAGTTCATTATGATATATAAGTCCAAGTCAAAGTGAAGTGAAGGCGAGTCGAGTCCCGTCAATTTTTTCTTTGAAGAAAATGTATTAAGGAGTGAGTTTTGACGAGTGGCAATATGGTGGAAGTGGTTAGCGAGTAGCATAAGGGTTGTTTTACATGCGTGACCAAGGGTTGTAAGAGAAAATGATATAGGATTCTTGTGGTCATGGTCAACAGTCCAAAGACCATGACCAAGAGATATCCAACCTTGGTCACGGGACATAGTGTAGAAAATGTCACATTTAAAGCATAGTGTTTAAATGCCTTAAAAACATAGTGTTTTAAAACGAGGATACATTTTTAATTTTGACAAAAAATTACTAAAAATGAACATATCCTAAAATAAAACTTGTTAAAGATGGTTTTTTCTTCTTTTGACATGGCCAGGTTGTTTTCTACTGAGACAATCTATTTGGGTTTTTTCACTACAAAATCTGGGTGACCAACATTATCTATTTATGGACACGTAGGTTTCGTGTCACTTTTTAACATGCTCACCCATGGTATTATGACTTTGGTGACCTTGTGTAAACGAAGTGGACCGCCACTCATTTCCTAACAACCAAAAGGCTTTAGAAAGTGATGATCATGATCACTGGTCACCAATGTAAACCAGTCCTAACTATCTCTGAATTAAATTCTCATATTCTTGCTTACTAGGCATATTATTGCATGGTTAATAACAACAACTTGAAGCACGTAATCGTTCTAGCAGCCTTGTTGAGACCCACTCAAATTACATTGGTCGAGACCCACTCAAATTCCACGTGGAGATTAATTAGATATCCACATTAGAAAAGATAAAGCAAGAAACACACATAAAACACATTACATCCAAGAAATTCAATTTTTAAAGTAAAATGTTATGCTAATATGGCTTTGAAAATGTCTTGTGGTCGAAATTGCATGGACATGAAGAGCCATAAAGCTTCATACCCCTTCAATGAATTGCATCACCCCTAGGAGAGATGTTGTGGGCATGGGGTTGGAGGTTGGGTACATACATAATGCCACGTCATTCTACTCTTCATTCTTCCTCAATAACTTCCTCTACATATTCGTCCAAAACATCTCCGGGCTCTCCAAATTCAAGTTACTAGTTTGATTGAATTTGGAAGTATTTACTAGCAACATCATGTATTTGACGTTCAATGTTGTAATTATGTAATCACTTTACTCTCAACATATGTGTTATAGTCTTGTACATAGATATTATTACTAGATTTATAAAAAAAGTGAGCGATCATCTAAGGATTATCTTCAGCAATTGATATAAGATTCCAACACACCAAAGTATGTCTTATTTGAAACTTTATATATGCAAAAGTTATTAGGGCTAATTTTTTATTGTCAAATGACCCAAAATCAACATGTGAATGATCTCAAAATTAAGGTGTACTGTGAGGCCAAACCCCCCACCCTTAAGCGTCCGTAGTCCGAGTAGTGGGTTTGGGCTCACATTCCTCCGCGGTATTGGATTTGGACTTGGATGAGTCCATAGTGCAAGGTTCACCCTTCAAGTGGTCTTGGATTTAACTAGCTCCTTCATAAACCCAACTCCTTCATGAACCCAACTCCTTAGCTTCTAACTAAATAAACCCAGCTCCTTCATGAACCCAGCTCTTTACTTTCTAACTAAACAAACCCAGCTCCTTCATAAACCCAGCTCCTTCATAAACCCACAACTTTGTAGTTGTAATCCCCAACTACCTCACTAATTATTCAAGCCCTTAACTAATCTTCCTACCTAATTTTCCTAATTCTACTAACAACCCCTTTCTAATCACACAATTCTTCTCTAATCCTAAAATCCTAAAATCCTAGAGAGGAGAGGGGGAGAGAGAATTTCCTAACTTCACTAAGACTAACTAATCCACACAAGTATATTTTTGCACTCATCACAACCTCAAGTGCTCAACTCTTAAACATGGAACTTGCAACCACGTGTATTCAAAACATGAACTTCAAGTACCACAAATTGGAATCATGAATTAACTTTAAAATCCTTCACGTCAACACTAATTCTACCAAGAGGTCAAGCCCTCTTCAAGGCTAACAAGCCTTGGCTCTCAAACTAAAAACTAAGCACACACATGTGCTCCAATATGGCTTCCCACACCCACACTTATAACTCGTGGGGTGCCTTGGAGCACAAAGGAAAGAGAGGATGAGTGAGGGAAGAATGAGGGATTATATAGTAAGCTTGAGGGGGTGAGCACCCTCAAGGCTCACGATAAGCCCTTGAGATTTCCTCCTACTTAGTAGGCGCCAATCCTATCTTCTAAGCCTTCCTCCCTCAAATGATCAACAAGGATCCTAATTCGAACATTTAACTAGCCTTGGCTTTCTACCTACCACACTTTACCAAACTTGGGATGCTTCAACCCAAACTTAGCCTCCTTCGCTTTCCGCCGCCATAATTTTCTCCCCTTACTTTCCCAAATCGTTGCTCACCACTTAATTCAAACCACGATGCTTAACTCGTGATTTGATTGGTGCTTTGAGAATTTGCTTATCCTCCACCTTGCATTCTTCCTTGGACCTTCCCCATTAAGTGGCCATGATGAGGTGGTCCACTTGTGCGCTCCATGTGATCCTCCATTCATCCCAATTCGAATGTACTTGCCTCTTGAGTCACTTTGGTTGTCTCCATCCATTTGTACTAGCCTACTCACTAACTACTCAATCCAAGTTCTCCTTACCTATCCTCATTCACTCAAATCCTTCCGAAGGTAAAAACACAATAACAACTCACATCCTAGCCTCTTACAACATGGTACTTCTAAGACTAACATTTCACTCTTTTTATATTTTTGTGAAGTAACATGCTACTTCAAAGTGCATCAACTAACGTTTCAAGGGTCTAAGACTAAATGTGGGCACCCTTTTGGGCTCACATAATTGGCGACCATCGGGGGATGAATCCAAACATCTCTTGCTCCAAGGGTAAGTTGCCTAGTCAAGCTCGGCACTCCTTACATCTACTTCCCGATGTACGGGTAGGAAAGAGCTCACCATTCAACGTTTCCAATTGAATTGAATTATTAGGAAAGACCTCATAGACAAGGTAAGGTCCTAACCATATTGCATCGAATTTCGCCGGAAATTCAAGCTTTCGTGCGTCTTGAATCATGACCATCATTCCCGGTGTTAGGGCCCTTCTCTTATGTCGTTTGTCGAAAGTAATCTTTCTCCTTCTTTGGATTGCCTCAATATGTTGAGCCGCCATTCTCCTCCCTTCGTCAAGTGCTTCCAAATCGGTTAGTCGATTTCGTAAGGATTGACTTTCGGTAAGTCTCGTACTCACGGCCACCCTAAGTGACTCGACTTCATATTCGATTGGTAGTGTCGCTTCAAGACCATAGACTAAGGAAAATGGTGTAGCATGCGTAGTTACCTTATAGGTTGTACGGTATGCCCAAAGTGCCGCCGTTAGTTTCGTATCCCAATCCCGCTTCGAGTCTATAACCGTCTTGCGTAGTATACTCACCAAAATTCCGTTAACCCTTTCCGTTTGTCCATTGGTTTGTGGGTGGTAGGGAGTAGTCTTCCGGTGATCAATTTTAAATTTCTCTGTCATCTCTCGAATCAAGTCTTTCAAAAAGTGAGTACCCCGATCGCTTACTAGGATCTTCGGCACCCCGAACCGCGAAATTATGTTTTCGTACATAAATGTTGCCGCGTGTTCCGCCGTGTCGGTCTTCACCGCTTTGGCTTCCGCCCACTTGGTGAGGTACTCGGTTGCCACCACAATATATTTCATTCCTTTTGAAGATTGGGGATGGACCTCACCCACATAGTCGATGCCCCATTTTTCGAAAGGAATTAAGGGTAATGATACATGTAAAGGCATCTCCATTCTAAGGTCGTTTCGGGCATACCGTTGGCAAGCGTCGCATTTCCTTACATAGTCATGGGCGTCCTTAAATAGTGTAGGCCAAAAGTAGCCCGCTCTAAGTATTTTTTGCCCGGTGAGTTGACCCGAGAAGTGACCGCTGCAAGCGCTATCGTGGCAAGCGATTAAAATCGCTTCAACCTCCGTTTTTGACACGCATCGTCGTAAAATACCATCGGACCCCCTTCTAAACAACCTATGGCCCACTACAACAAATTGCCTACTATTTACCCTCACCTTCCTTCTCTCTTCTTTTGTCCACTCTTTGGGCAACTTGTGGGTTGTTAGAAATTCCACTATGCCCGCATACCACTCCGGTGTAGAAGTGACCACAAAGAGGCTATCATCTACTAACATATCATTTACCGGATTTTTTCCTATCTCCTCCGACAACCTAGACAAGTGGTCCGCTTGTAAATGCATACGACCCGGTTTATATTCCACCGTGTAGTCGAATTCTTCTAATAACAAAACCCACCTAGCTAACCTACCACTTAACTCCGCCTTGTTAACTAGATACTTGATAGCCATGTGGTCAACAAAAAATACAACCGGGTTGCACATGAGGTAATGCCTAAACTTTTTAACGGAAAACACCATGGCTAGGCACTCCCTCTCCGTTGTAGAGTAGTTTCTTTCGGCGGGGGTCAATTGCTTACTCGCATAAGCTATAGGTTGATCCTTCTCTTTTTCTCCCGTTGCTTGACAAAGCGCACTCCCTATTGCCACATTACTAGCATCACAATAGACGTGAAAAGGTTTACCCCAATTGGGTGGTATCAACACCGGATAGGTGCTCAACCTATCCCGCAATTCCTCAAAGGCTTTTTGACAAGCATCCGTCCACTCGAATTTGACATCCTTTTTGAGCAAATGGGTAATGGGCACCGCTATCTTTGAAAAATTAGGAATAAGTTCCCGGTACCATCCCACATGTCCTAACAACTTAGAGATCCCCTTGGAATTGGTTGGAGTTGCCAAGTCGCTTATGGCCGCAATCTTATCCGGATCGGGTTCTCTACCTTTCTCACTAACAACATAACCCAACAACACTCCCTTATTCACTCCCAAAAATGTCTTATCCGGGTTCAATGCTAACCTCATCTTCCTACACCTAACCAATGCCTCCCTAACACAATGTAGGTGATCGTCCACATTACTTTGTGTGCTAAAATCGTCCACAAAGACGGTCATGGATTTGAACAACAAGTCGGTGAAGATATACATTACTAATCGTTGGAAAGTAGCCGGGGCATTACATAACCCAAATGGCATCACTACCCACACAAAAGTACCCCAAGGTGTAGTAAAAGCCGTTTTATGGATATCTTGGAGGGCTATGGAAATTTGATTATAACCCGCATACCCATCCATAAAGGTATATCGCGAATGACCTCCAACCTCCTCAAGCAACAAGGTGATAAAAGGTAAGGGGAAGTGATCCTTTTGTGTGCACGAATTCAATTTCCTATAGTCGACACAAACCCTTAATTTCCCATTTTTTTTCTTTACTAAGACCATAGGAGAAACCCAATCCGTGATTTCCACCGGCTTGATAAACCCGGCCTTCAATAACCTTTCCAATTCCGCTTTCACCAACAATTGCAATTGAGGATTCATCCTCCTCTCCTTTTGTCTAATTGGCCTCGCCCCCGGAATTAAAGGAATCCGGTGCTCTACCATTTCCCTAGGAATTCCCTTAAGCTCATCGTAGGACCATGCAAAAGTATCACTAAACTCATCCACCAAATTGCTATACTCCCTAACCTCTTTCTCCCCCAATTTGGAACCCATCTTCATTTGTCGGGTTTTTCCATTCTTTAATTTCACATCCACGTACCGCCAATCCGCTTCCGACACATGTGCTTGTTCCTCTTTGTTCCGATACCAATCGGAAGGCACATTGGGGTAATCTTTCACATCTTGACCTACAACTATCCCCGTAGACGTGGTCTTGAAATGTAAAGGCTCCTCCAATTTCGATGACTCAATAATCACATCCTCCTCTTGAGTCCCATCTACATGAATTAAACTAACCTCACCCTCTTCCACGTCATCTACCCAAGGTGTTAACCCACCGCTAACCCACTCTTCCTCGGTGAGCACCTCACATGGCTCCAACAATGAGCCCTCTCCTAAACTAACACTAGGAAATTCACTCCCTAAGCCTACTTGGTGAAATGTAACCATTACATCAACCTCGGACTCGGGGTACTCCCTTAGCCATTGGGCATAATCCCCATTATCCCCATAATTGTAAAAATTAGGACCTAGACTTCCCGAGCCCGAATCTATAACAACCCTTTGACCTTCGGGATGGACGACTCCCACCAATGCCTTGCCAATCTCATTCTCGTTTAAGTCATCAATTTCCTTCTCCAATGGCAAATACATCTCCTTCTTCATCCATCCTTCTAATGAACCAATGGACACTATGACCCTATTACCCTCCGGACCATAAGTGATGGATGGTTTAGGTCCACCCCAATTGACCATAGCATTCGCCATCCGCAACCAAGGCCTACCTAGCAAAATGGGGAAGGTGTCCTTGTTGGAGTGCATTTTAATGACATGGAAGGTGACCAAGTACTCCTCGCCTCCCGTAGTCATTCTACAATCCTTGATCATCCCCAAAGGCGTAGTCGAACTTTGATTTGCCATATTTATGACCAAAGGTGAAGGCCCCGTGAGTCCAAGTCCCAATTTTTTCATAGTATCCTCCGGTAGTATATTTAGACTACTCCCTCCGTCGACTAGCACATTAGGAACCACCTTATCTACTATAACAACTTCTATTTCTATAGCTTTCACGTCTCTTCCACCTTGTGATTGGATCCTAGCGGCTATTTTAGCTTTCACCTTCCTCATCCTCTTGTGTACCGGCATTCCCTCCTTTAATGTTTTCCTTGCCGTGGGTGAAATTTCCAATAGTTGGCCGAAAGTAATATCCGCCTTGAGTGTACTAAGGTCCGCCCACAAGTCGTACCCGGTAGATCTTTCCACCTTAGAATTACCCACTACGTCGAATTCGTCTACGGGAACCCCCGGTCCTTCCCATTCACCCACATCGCTATTATCCAAGTCATGTACCGCATTAGTCCTCTCCCTATCTTGTAAAATTATATTTTCCCTCTCCACATCCTTAGTAGCTCTTCTAGCTACCCTATCCAACTCGGAGAGATTAATCTCTTCATCCGAAGAGTAATTTCCTTGCTCTCCTATTCCTACCTCCAACGGGGCATCCCCTCTCCTAGCCCTAGTAGTTACCGCTAGTGCAGGTGCTTCTTCAACCACACCCTTACCCTTCACTAACTCATATGTAATAGCATTGGTGTGAGGAGGCCATTGACTTTGCTCCTCTCCAATTCTCGTTGGGAGAGGAAGCATGTCATCACATGTGGCCTCCAACACTCCATCCATGAACCTAACATCTTGGGAGTTAGATGGTCCCGGATCCGTTGGAGGCGCTTGTCTCCCGTTACTACCATTAGGTGGAACTCCTTGTCTATTTTGTATTGGAATGTAACCGGTTGTAGTTTGCAAGCCCGCCGGTGGATGAAAAGTTTGCCTAGCATTACTATGGTCATAGTATAAGTTAGGTGGCCTAAGTTCATTGGCCGGTACTCCTTGTGGCCTAGCACCTCGCATATTATCCCTTGCTTGTTGTTGTGGATTAGCCACCGGGTAAGGGACATTAATTATTTTGTCCGGTTGGCGACACGTATCCGAGGGATGACTTCCTCCACAATTGCTACAATTAAACTCTTGACCTTCGGACCAACATTGTCCTTGAGCGTGCCACCTTCCACAAAAGGGATGAAATTCCTTCTTCTCTAAATTTTGGCCACCTTGCCCTCTAGGTTGTGGTCCTCTATTGCTTCCATTTCCATAGTGAGGTGGCGCTTGACCTCGTTGATTTTGTTGAGGTGGGTTACCGTTTCCTCTTTGGTCACGGTTTTGTCCACTTCTACAAAATTGACGCGTGTGGCCCGGTTGGCCACATTGGACACACCATAATCCGGAAGAATGCCTACCCGACTCAACCGGGGGTGGAGGCCCCGGTTGTTGACTCCGGATCATTAATGACATTTGATCCGTGAGGCTTTGCATTTGTTTTATCATAGCCTCTTGGAATCCTAGTTGGCTAGCACCTAGTCTTCTCTCAACCTCCTCCAAGTGTGGATCCGTTCTAGGGGCCGGTAGTGCCAAAAGAGGTGCCGGTTCCCTAACCGCTAAAGGTTGGGGGCCGGTGTCCACAATGGCATATGGAATTTGGTTCTCATACTTAGCGGGTTCTACCGCTACCACCCTAGGGCGTATGGGGATGAATTGTGGGATCAATTCATCCTCCCTTCTCCATAGCCTTTCGTGATCTTTATCCAAGTTTTCAATATCTCTAGCCGCACGCTTGGCATCCGCCAAGGTCAAGGGATTCCTTTCTAGAACACCCCTAATAGTTCCGGACTTAAAAAACCCTTGAATGAAAAATTGCTTTAGCGTGTCGTCGTTGAGCATGGTACCCACAAATCTAGTGCACACTAAATCAAACCTCCTAATGTAAGCCGAAATTTCTTCCTCCCTTCCTTGCTTCAATGACGACAATGCCCTTAATGCGGTACTTTGACCCACTTCCGGCCTAAATTCGTTAAGAAACTCCCTTTGTAATTGTTCCCATCCCCTAAAATGTCCCTCGGCATGATCCCGATACCATTCATAGGCTTCCCCCTCTAGAGTGGTAGGAAACCACACTAACCAATAACCCGGGTCGGTTATGAGGAAGCTAGCCAACCGTTCGATATACCGTTCCATGTGCCGAGAGGGGTCCTCATCCTTGGTCCCATAAAATTTAGGGAGATGAGATGGTATATCCATCGCCGCTAAATTTTGTGGAACCACGATTGGTAGGCCTCTTGGCCTAACCAATGGGTCTATTGGAGGTATAGGAGGTATGGGCGGAATTGGGGGTATGGGTGGTGGATCCATCCCCCGTTCCTCGGCCATGGTGACCGGTGAACTATTCAACAATCCCCTATCAACTTCTACCGGGAATTCTTCTCTAAGTGTGTAATTTTCCGAAGAAGTTTCACCACTCAATTTGGAGGGAGTGATCTCCTCTTCAAGTTGAGCTCCAAGTTCTAAGGTGTCTAGAATTGACCTAGTCCTAGGTTCAACGTTCAAACAACTCTCTATTCTAACATTATCTTGTTCTAATCTATCACTGATTTTAGAGGACCGCCTCTTTCGAGTAGATTTCTCTAGTCCTACTATCAAACTTGGTTTTTGTGAGCGAGTCCTACCTTGCATTCCATAAGAATCGATCGACCCTCACTTGACCACACATAATCCTAGCAATTCCCCTCTTAATATTTTCACTTGTCTTGGTGTGGTTATAATTTTTTTTTAGGAGGTGAGGAAAAGAACCTGCAAGCCCACTTAGGTGAAAGAATCCCAATAGGGGATAGGCATGTTCATGTTAATTTTTTGGTTAAGTCGGAGCATCACCTCCGCACCTTCCCGCAAATTAACACTCACCACAATACCGATTGTGAGGGGGTGACCTTCCGAGTAGATTATGTTAAAAGTCGAGGCTTCACCCTTCAACTTCTCACACCATCCACAATTCGGGAATTACCCTCTACAACGGATAACAACAATCACGAGTACAAAAGGCATTCCTTAATTAGTTAATGAGTTCACTTTGAAGAAATAAACATACCTTGAGCAATCGCATCCCCCTGTGAGTTAGCACTCCCCTCAATCGTGACTCAATGTAACAACACCATAAACTTTGTGAAATATTAATTTAATCTAGAGCATGAAATGACAACTCCCAAAACTTTGAGACTCACCCCGAGGTGAGTGTCAAAGTTCAATGTCCTAAGGTGAATTTACCCTCTAATGTTTTAATGAGCTACTCGGTTATAGGTTCCTTTTAAGTTCTTAGCAAATCCCCAAAAAGGTTGAGGACGTACCTTCGCCGCGCTCCTTCCTCAAAAATGAATTTGCGTAATTGACAATGCAATTCATTCCAAGGAATAGTTGAAATACAATGAATTCAAATGTAACCCAAAGAGAGAATACTTACCGAGTTTCGGGTGCTCCTTCCCTTCTCTCAAGTTTGTGTCTCCAATTTTTCCTAGTTGCCTCCAAGTCTCCTAGTCGCCTCCAAGTCTTGTAACTACCTTCCGCTTCGCTCCCGGCGGACGCACCAATTATGTGAGGCCAAACCCCCCACCCTTAAGCGTCCGTAGTCCGAGTAGTGGGTTTGGGCTCACATTCCTCCGCGGTATTGGATTTGGACTTGGATGAGTCCATAGTGCAAGGTTCACCCTTCAAGTGGTCTTGGATTTAACTAGCTCCTTCATAAACCCAACTCCTTCATGAACCCAACTCCTTAGCTTCTAACTAAATAAACCCAGCTCCTTCATGAACCCAGCTCTTTACTTTCTAACTAAACAAACCCAGCTCCTTCATAAACCCAGCTCCTTCATAAACCCACAACTTTGTAGTTGTAATCCCCAACTACCTCACTAATTATTCAAGCCCTTAACTAATCTTCCTACCTAATTTTCCTAATTCTACTAACAACCCCTTTCTAATCACACAATTCTTCTCTAATCCTAAAATCCTAAAATCCTAGAGAGGAGAGGGGGAGAGAGAATTTCCTAACTTCACTAAGACTAACTAATCCACACAAGTATATTTTTGCACTCATCACAACCTCAAGTGCTCAACTCTTAAACATGGAACTTGCAACCACGTGTATTCAAAACATGAACTTCAAGTACCACAAATTGGAATCATGAATTAACTTTAAAATCCTTCACGTCAACACTAATTCTACCAAGAGGTCAAGCCCTCTTCAAGGCTAACAAGCCTTGGCTCTCAAACTAAAAACTAAGCACACACATGTGCTCCAATATGGCTTCCCACACCCACACTTATAACTCGTGGGGTGCCTTGGAGCACAAAGGAAAGAGAGGATGAGTGAGGGAAGAATGAGGGATTATATAGTAAGCTTGAGGGGGTGAGCACCCTCAAGGCTCACGATAAGCCCTTGAGATTTCCTCCTACTTAGTAGGCGCCAATCCTATCTTCTAAGCCTTCCTCCCTCAAATGATCAACAAGGATCCTAATTCGAACATTTAACTAGCCTTGGCTTTCTACCTACCACACTTTACCAAACTTGGGATGCTTCAACCCAAACTTAGCCTCCTTCGCTTTCCGCCGCCATAATTTTCTCCCCTTACTTTCCCAAATCGTTGCTCACCACTTAATTCAAACCACGATGCTTAACTCGTGATTTGATTGGTGCTTTGAGAATTTGCTTATCCTCCACCTTGCATTCTTCCTTGGACCTTCCCCATTAAGTGGCCATGATGAGGTGGTCCACTTGTGCGCTCCATGTGATCCTCCATTCATCCCAATTCGAATGTACTTGCCTCTTGAGTCACTTTGGTTGTCTCCATCCATTTGTACTAGCCTACTCACTAACTACTCAATCCAAGTTCTCCTTACCTATCCTCATTCACTCAAATCCTTCCGAAGGTAAAAACACAATAACAACTCACATCCTAGCCTCTTACAACATGGTACTTCTAAGACTAACATTTCACTCTTTTTATATTTTTGTGAAGTAACATGCTACTTCAAAGTGCATCAACTAACGTTTCAAGGGTCTAAGACTAAATGTGGGCACCCTTTTGGGCTCACATGTACTTATTATATAAAATTTCAAAGTATTGGTTTAGGATGCACTACCTTAACATGATCACATAGCTTGCTCCCCACATGTCATCCAACAAAACTCTCGCACTTAGACATTCTCGTCCCAAAATGGTAATTATCCGTCCTATGAGGTGGTCTTCCGTTTTGTGCTTGGGAATGGCATAACCTAGTACATGGAGCTATGAAGCCTTGACTAGTAGCTCACCTCACTTTGTGTGATGATTCTAGTGCTTGGGATTGCGTGAGGATGAAAGAGCCGTAACCCTCCATGCCAATTCATGGAATTGTATTGCCCCTAGGAGAGAGGTTGAGCGAATGCAACACGAGGAAAAGAAGGGTTCACTTGCATGGCTTGCTCCTTCTATGATGGTTGGAATGTTGATATATGATAAAGGCTCCTATGATGCCAAGACCGTATTTTGTCTTGCCTTCTTATGAAATAATGTTCATAAGTGTTTCCTCTTCTCGAAAGAATGTCATTTTCCAAAAAAACAAACTAGATGAAACATCATCAAAAATTTATCCAAGGTCTGTCATAATCAAGTATACCATGGGACCAAGTAAGTTCAAGACCGTGTTAAAGGCTTTGAGGTAAACATGTCCAACTTCATTGTGTTCATTGTAAATCTAAATATTGAATAGAATCATCCATCTGAAAAGCAATTGGAAACACAACAGTCTCAAATTCACATTCAAAACATGTAAACTAGACATTTGACCAAATGTCATGTAAAAGTCTGAATGGTACATCTTTGATCTCTTAGTAAGTTTACACTAGCCTACTATTATTGGGTCTTGAATCATGTATAATGGTAGTGAAACTACATTTGGACATTTTATATTATTTTGTGTTAGTGGGTCCATGCACTTTCATGACATTCTTAACTTTTAAGCTCCTTATGAGGTCACCCCCTAGACGAAAGAATCAATAACCAATGCAACAGACAAATTCCATATACTTGAAGAGTGAACCTCATTTACCTAGCTTTACATAACATTACTCAACCATGGGCATGAAGGTGCTTATCAAACTTTATCCACGTTATTTTTCCATGATGGTGTTAGAAGCCAGTGCTGAAAATCATGGATGGGATGTCAATCATACACACGACATTGATTCTACAATTAGTATTTTGCTTTAAACGGCAAACCACAACTCATTAACATTGATCTACTTACTGCAAATATGCTAACTTACCTAAACTAGGTACCCATTTACCTAGTTTAGGCAAAAAGGATCACCATACCCGAATTCATAACAATTTTATGTTGCCTTTGTGGTTTTACTACGGAATGGAGTAATAGTAATGGTACATGAAACCATGACCAACTTTGTGTGCCTAAGGCTTCATGTGCTTAGAAGTACGGAAGTGTCCATGCCACTTCACATACTTGTATTGCCCCTATGAGAGGTGAGTACACCTATGTTCATTGGTAATTTGCTCCTATTGGAGAATGTAGTATACTAGGCATGTAGTACTCTTCCAATTAGGCCATCAAATTGATGTTCGCCTCTATCTCATAGAGACTAATGCACTCTATTGCTGTAAGGAACTGGCCTTTTGATATCATCTTGATGTACTTTTAGTCCCGTAGGCCTTTTGGCTTCCAAGACTTTAAAATGCATTTCATTTCATATGATTGCGAACAAACTAACATCTTCTACATAAGTGTGGTAGACTCGTTCTAGGTCTTGATCAAGATTTGCTATTGCCAAGATTCAACTTGCTCTCTTATGACAATATGAGGAATGGTGAAGCTGCAATATAACTGAACATTATACTTGAATGTTCTAGTGCCATAATCAAAATCAAAAGACTTCAATAGATAAAAAATCACTCCACCATAAATCACTCTTTGATATAAGTGCACTCGTCTTAGAAAGTCCTTGTGTTTTACGGCAAGCGAGAATTACCGCATACAAAAACATATCTCTTATTCATCCAACATAAAACCCTTACATAGTATGTATCATGGAGGTTATTAATATCACTTATTATGACATTAAATTTGACTTCAAGGAGTCCAAATTAGTCTAATCCAAATCCTTTGAGATGAATCGACCACAAACCTATAAGAGATCAAATTAGTCTGGTCATACATCATGAAGGTTATTATTATTAGTTGACACCAAAATCAACTTCAAAGACTCCAAATTAGTCTATTCCAAATCATTTGAGATGAGTCGACTAGAAACCTATAGGGGATCAAGTATTTATGTTATCTAGATGGGAGATACGCTCGTATGCCACAAAACCCTCTTGCCATGTTTTATGGTGAGAGAAAATTATCGCATATGAACATACACCTCATTCATCCAACATAAAAGCCTTAAAATAGCATGAATCTTGAAGGTTATTAATTTTGGTTATTTTGACACCAACATTAACTTCAAGAACTCCAAATTAGTCTATTGATTCAAGATGAACCAACCACAAGTCTATAGGAGTTTTAGTTTTTTGTTGGATGGATGGATGGATGGATGGATGGGCTGAAAATTAATGCAACCCACACTAATTCTCAATTTGGAATTTAGCGAGGACTCTAGGAAATCATGGTGGACCACAATGATAGGAGCCACCCTAACCTCCGTAAAGTCACTCCCTCTCTTATATCTTGAAAGCTTAGAGAATGGATGTGCTCAATTTAAATCTCCCTCCTTGTTGTCACATTCCCCTCTCATATATCATGGGTTTTGACATGAAAATAATCCACCAAAGAATTCAAACCACACGCTCGCATGCATCACATTGTCATCATTACCATCATTGTCATTTATTGCAATGTTGACTTCATTGTGGTATTCCATGATGCCACATGTTACACTAACTCTCTGTTAACACTACAAACCTCCTTACTACCACGTGCACTTTGGTGGCCACAGGCATGAAATTAGAGGAGATTGGGAGTGTGTTTAGTGTGCACTCTCGTATGCAACGACCCCCCCTCTCACGCTTGTGTTTTACTACAGAGGTGAACGACAACATACCCTTTGACCATCTCCTATGTGTATGGATTGGATGTGCTTAGTTTAAATCTCCCTCCTTGTTGTCACATTTCCCTCTCATATATCATGGGTCTTGACATGAAAATAATCCACCAAAGAGTTCAAAACCACACGCTCGCATGCATTATGTTGTCATCATTGCCATCATTGTCATTTATTGCAATGTTGACTTTATGGTGGTATTTCATGATGCCACATGTTACACTAATTCTCTGTTAAAACTACAAACCTCCTTAATATCACGTGCACTTTGGTGGCCACAGGCATGGTATTAGAGAGATCGGGAGCGTGTTTAGTGTACACTCTCGTATGCAACGATTCCCTCTCGCGCTGGTGTTTTACTACGGAGGTGAACGACAACATACGCCTTGACCATCTCCTTTGTGCATGGCCGCACGGAAACGCATGTGATATTCCATGATGCCACATGTTACACTAATTCTCTGTTGACACTACAAACCTCCTTAATATCACGTGCACTTTGGTGGCCACAAGCATGGTATTAGAGAGATCGGAGTGTGTTTAGTGTACAGTGGGGTGACACCGAAATTGGCACCTTGTGCAATTCCAGGGATAGTGCCCACACTGCTGCCAACTTTGACACCCTCCCGAGCGTTGGAAAATTGTTGTTTATACATGAAATTTTAGACACCAAATCTTTGTTATGTTGACAACATGTGTACCAAATTTCAAAGCTAGAAGATTGATTAAAAAAAAGATATTCAAGATTTACTAACAAGGGGTAGCTGTAAGAAATGTTTCACAGCTGCCAACTTTGACACCCTCCCAAGGATTGAAGATTTTTTTTTTTCACATGGAATTTTTGGAGTAGGAACATCTTTATGTTTTTTACACATGTGAAAAAATTCAAGTCCAAAAGACCCACAAAAAAAATGATATTCCAAATCTACCAACAGGTGTAGTTGTGAGAAACAAAGGGGAGAATCGTTTCACAACGTCCAACTTTGACAGCCTCCCTAGGGCTGAGAATCTATTATTTCAATATGAAATTTTTGTCACATGATCTTTATGATGTTGATCACATTTATGAAAATTTTCAAGGCCAAAAGATATGCACAAAAATAGTTATTCTATATCTACCAACGTGTATGTCCTCCATTAGCATCAATCACTGCTTGTAACCTAGAGGGCATAGAATGACATAATTGAAGGAGCTTTATTTCACTAATTGACTTCCACTCTCTTTCAAGAACTACCTTCAACCCATCTATGTTTCTAGGACATGCCTTGTTACGTTGTACTGCATCTTTTAGAATCATCCACAGGTTCTCAATTGGATTGAGATCGGGAGAGTTTGCAGGCCAATTGAGCTTTTCAAGAAGGCATTGTTGTCTCCATTCTTCACATATTTTTCTACTATGGACGGGTGCGCCGTCTTCCATGAGCACTGCATTTGGAACTTTAACCATGAAATGAAATAATTTCCCTTCGTAAACCACTTCCACAAAATCCTTTGTAGAGCGTCGATCTTTAAGCATAAAAACAAGTTTTGACTTTTGGCCTCCAGCAAATGCGCCCCAAATCATCAAGGAAGTCCGTCCACTTTTAAAAGTAGGAACTATACAATTTGATGAATACCGCTCATTTGCAGTTCTCCAAACACGAACTTTTCTCGAATTCTTCCCAATTTCAAAGGTAGATTCATCCGTCCAAATAATACGCTCCCAATCTTCTGCGCTCCATTCGCGGTACTTCTGAGCAAAAAGCAGCCTTTGATATATGTGACGAGGTGTCAAAAAAGGTTTTTTGACTGCAATTCGACTGAAAATGACACTTCTATGTAAGAGCCTGTGAATGGTACGTTCACACAATGGAGTAGGGCATACACTAGCAATCTCTGATATTGACGCGCGACGATTATTTTTTGAGAAACGCAAAATACTACGCACATCTCTATCACTAAGTTTTGGAGTGTGACTTTGACCACAAGGTTCGTGCTTGTAAGTTCCATTTTCTCTAAATTTTTTCACCAACCTCTTAACTGTTCTAACGGAAACTTTGATAGTGGCTGCAATTTGAACTTGAGTACTGCCTCCCTCACTCATACCTATAATACGTCCACGAATTTCATCGGAAATTGCCATCTAATATATGTTGAACTTTCTTTTACTAGCCTAACAGAACCTTAAACTCTCATTTTGACGTTGATACGAGTTCTCCTGTTCAAGTTGGGTCATATCTAGAGTGATGGAATTTGTAGCAACTCACAGAATTGATCATTTAGATGAATATTAAGCAGCTAGACCTGCCAAGAATGAAGCTCACAGACAATTGAAAGCCCATCTTCATCCTGCCATCAAAACATGGAACCATGCATTTGAGAAATCAATGTTCTCCAGATGATCCAGTACTCATGCATCACATCACTCCATGTCTCACACAGAACACATTTTTTCTCTCTGCTCTCACCATTACTCCAACATCCAATGATCACAAATCACATGCAACATTCCCTTAAGTATACACAATGGTGCTCAATTGATATTTAGAGGGGAAAACTTCGTTATGCGTGTATGATACAAGTGGTTTCTTCTTGATGTGACAACTCCACATTTCTACATTTGGATGTTACTGATTTTTCTTAGATGCATTTATGATTAGGCATTGTGTCAAAATGATAAGTTCAATGAGGAAGCATGAGGTGTCAAAGATATTTCAATATTTTCACCATGTCCTTGAATTGGTTATTGTAATTATACACGTTGGTAGATATAGAATAACTATTTTTGTGTGTATTTTTTGGCCTTGGAAATTTTCATAAATGTGATCAACATCATAAAGATCATGTGACAAAAATTTCATATTGAAATAACAGATTCTCAGCCCTAGGGAGGCTGTCAAAATTGGACGTTGTGAAACGATTCTCCCCTTTGTTTCTCACAACTACACTTGTTGGTAGATTTGGAATATCATTTTTTTGTGGGTCTTTTGGACTTGAATTTTTTCACATGTGTAAACAACATAAAGATGTTCCTACTCCAAAAATTCCATGTGAAAAAAAAAATTCTTCAATCCTTGGGAGGGTGTCAAAGTTGGCAGTTGTGAAACATTTCTTACAGCTACCCCTTGTTAGTAAATCTTGAATATCTTTTTTTTTGTCAATCTTCTAGCTTTGAAATTTGGTACACATGTTGTCAACATAATAATGATTTTGTGTCTAAAATTTCATGTATAAATAACAATTTTCCAGCGCTCGGGAGGGTGTCAAAGTTGGCAACAGTGTGGACACTATCCCTGGAATTGCACAAGGTGCCAATTTCGGTGTCACCCCATTGTACACTCTCGTATGCAACAATCCCCCTCTCGCACTGTGTTTGACACATTGTGAAGGTGAACGACAACATGCGCCTTGACCATCTCCTCTATGCATGGCCACACGGAAACGCATGTGATATTCCATGATGCCACATGTTACACTAACTCTCTATTAACTCTACAAACCTCCTTAATATCACGTGCGCTTTGGTGGCCACAGGCATGATATTAGAGAGATTCGGAGTGTATTTAGTGTACACTCTCATATGCAACGATTCCCCCTCTCTCGCTGGTGTTTTACTTACGGAGGTGAACGACAGCAAATGCCTTGACCATCTCCTCTGTGCATGGCCGCATAGAAACGCATGTGATATTCCATGATGCCACATGTTACACTAACTCCTTGTTAACATTACAAACCTCCTTAATATCACGTGCACTTTGGTTGCCACATGCATGGTATTAGAGAGATCGGAGCGTATTTAGTGTACACACTCGTATGCAACGATTCCCCCTCTTGCGCTGGTGTTTTACTACACTGTGGAGGTGAACGACATCATACACCTTGACCATCTCTTCTTTGCATGGCCGCACGGAAACGCATGTGATATTCCATGATGCCACATGTTACACTAACTCCTTGTTAACATTACAAACCTCCTTAATATCACATGCACTTTGGCTGTCACATGCATGGTATTAGAGAGATCGGAGCGTATTTAGTGTACACACTCGTATGCAACGATTCCCCCTCTTGCGCTGGTGTTTTACTACACTGTGGAGGTGAACGACAGCAGACACCTTGACCATCTCTTCTTTGCATGGCCGCACGGAAACGCATGTGATATTCCATGATTCCACATGTTACACTAACTCTCTGTTAACACTACAAACCTCCTTAATATCATGTGCACTTTGGTATTAGAGAGATTGGGAGTGTGTTTAGTGTACACTCTCGTAGGCAACAATTCCCCTCTCTCGCGCTGGTGTTTTACTACACTGTGGAGGTGAACGAGAGCAGATGCCTTGACCATCTCCTCTGTGCATGGCCGCACGGAAACCCCCGTGCCCGCCAGCCAGCGGAATGCCATTGCCCCGAGGAGGGGGGGGGAAGCAGGCTGCTAGGCCAAGCCAGGGCCCACCGGCGTACCCGGTGGCCAGGCCTCCCACTCGGCCATGCCATATAAAGGGCGCCATTCCTCCCCACTTCTTTCATCCCCACCTCCACCAGCTCCCTTCTCCTCGGCCCTCTCCGCCATCGCCACCCCCTTCCCTTCCAACAAATCATGCAACACGCTTCACTACTTCTACTTACTCCCCTCCCTCACTCACTCACTCCACAATCCATCCATGCTCCTGTCACTCTGATGAGTCGCCGCCGAAGCCTACAGCTCCCCGCTTTCCCTCTGCACTGCTCATCATCCCCACTGTATGTTCAGAGTCCACGCACACTCACTCCCTGCATTCGCTTATAACTGTTCACGACGGATCCTCCCTCACTTTCTGCCGAGTTTCCTCATTCACACAGTGATATGTACTACTGGTCAGCCAATTATTATTACTATTGTTGTAGTGGTAGTAGTAGTATTGCGCATTCAGATTTTTTTAATTTTTAATTTTTTTCCCTGTACTGTGCGCACTTATAGGAGAGTCTTGTAGCATTTCCTGGACCAGTGGTGTTGTTGTCAAGTCCGTTTCTTCGACCTAGCTAGCTGCTCGAGCCCCGTTTAGCGATCCCTCCCTCAGCCTAAGCGGCTCGCAACACGCATTCTTTTCTTATGAGCTTGATAATGGGTTGTAGAATTCCGCGGTGATAAGAATCAATCCATTCACATTCCGTGGTGCACGCCCGCTCCATTCACTTATAACCTGCTCACGATGGATCCTCCCTCACTCTCTTCCGTGTTTTCTTATTGTGAAAATGATGTGCACTGCTCACATTATTTATTTATTGTAGTATTGAGCATTCAGATTTTTTCCCTGTACTGTGCGCACTTATAGGAGAGTATTGTAGCATTCCTTGACCAGTGGTGTTGTTGTCGAGTCCGTTTCTTCGACCTAGCTGTTCGAGCTCCACTTAGTGATCCCTTCCTCAGCCCAGCGGCTCGAAATTATTGCTCGCGCTCTGTCGATTCTATCATATGAGTCGACGCGATGCTTGTAACTTGATAACGACTTGTAGAATTTTGCTGTGTTAAGAGTCCACTCTCATTTCGTGGTGCACGCCCACTCCGTTCACTCATAACTGGTCACGATCATCCTCCCTCACTTTCTGCAGATTTTTCTTATTGTGACAATGATGTGCACTGCTCACATTATTATTATTGTAGTATTACGCATTCAGAGTTTTTCCTGTGCTCTGCGCATTTATGGGAGTCTTGTAGAATCCCTTGACCAGTGAGTGGTGTTATCGAGTCCGTCTCTTCGGCCTCGCTGTTCGAGCTCCATTTAGTGATCCTTCCTCGCAGCGGCTCGCAATCATTGCTGGCGATCTACCGATTTTGTCATAATGAGACGGCGCGATGCTTGTAGAAAATTGTGCTACACGTCGTGACAATGACCAGTGTTAAGCTCCATTTCAATAGCTCACGACCCTTCCTCGCTTGTGTGACGCTTTTTCTTTTCTTATTAACACCATGATGCACTGCTCACATTATTGTATAGCACAATCAAATTTTATTTTATTTTCTTCTGTACAATGCGCACTTCAAGGAGTCTTGCTCGCCCTCTGCTGATGATCCTGTCGTATGAAACGCGATGCTTGTAATTTTCAATCCGGTTTAGTGTTTACTGCTTGTAGAATTTTGTTGGGCAATTTTACAACGTTCCACGACCAGCGTTGGGTGCCTACGTTCGAGCTGTGTATCGTTCTTTCCCAATCGCGTCTCATGCGAATGTGACCACGTTGTGGCTTGTAGCTGGCGCTGGAAGTGGACGTGTAAGCAGTTTTGTTTTTGTTTTTGAAGTCGTGGTTGTAAGTAGGTGGAATTCTGTGTGTGTGTCTCGAAGGATGGAGACAGCCGATCCTGCACTTACTGGATGGATCGGTCTGTTCTTGCTGTGGAGTTGGAGGAGGGAATTATAGTCGTTTTGAGATAGATGCACTGCAGTTGATTATTGACTTCCTTTAGTAATGTGTCTTAATGGCTTCCGGTATTTAGGTCGAATGTCTCGCGATCAACCGACATGAGATTCTGGCTGCGGATATGTGGAAGTTAGGGGTGGAGGCTGAAGTAGGACTTGCAAATAGGGCCATCCTTCTACTCGCAAAGAGTTGCTTTGGCAGCAATTAAACCCACCAGGCTACCGCGACTGCTGCTCATAGTTTCGGATTCTTGGTAAGAAAATATCTGAAAGAATCTCTGTTACTATTCAGCTGGTGAATTACCACGAGAGGTAATTGCGACCTTGTAGGACGGGAGCTGCACCATCGGCCTCGAGACACGATCCATTACTACAGTAGAGACTTCGAAGCCATTTGTACAATCATCCTCCGGAGATGATATGAGGAACGGCAGACCTCCGGAGATCGATCACTACAGTACGTTGCTCAACTAGTTTAGGTGTTGGTGCGGCAGTATTTACACAATGCAAATCCAATATGCACCGGCATATACCTCGCTAATTGATTTCGCAAGGACTGTGTCAAGTTAATGCACGAGAAGTGCCACAAGCCGTTCTCGAGTCCATCTTCTGCTCTTGTAGCACGCCTCCTAGCGCAGGGAAGTATTGCTACATGGAAACTCATGCAACTACTGCGCGCTGATGTTTGTGAGAACCTGGTCTCCACTGATTGTACTGACTACCTGACCTTGTAGGCAAATCTGTACGCAATAGATTTGTATTGTTTTCTGGATACGTCTACTATTAATAGTCGTAAGCCAAGTGTCTAGTCAGATTGGCAATTTATTGCAACTCAGGTTCTCTGCTACTGATGTTGTGGAACAGAATATTGACCCTAACGAAGCTGCAAAGATTTGCCAGGAAATTTAATAGGAAGAGGAAAAGATGGAGTGAATAGCCCGACGGTTTACGATACAGGGTTAAGATTGTTAGCTTCTATTTTAGCCCTCTAGATTTGTGAAATTGGGAGTCTGGCACATCTGACAGTCTCATCAATGTGGACTAACCATGTGTTTCATCTCTGACGGGGTACTTCAAATATTTCAGAAATGACTAGAACCGATCTACATGGTACATCCTGTCCGCGTGTTTGTTGCTGCGTTGACCTGTCTCACTGATTCATCAATCAGTGTCTATTTAAACTGACTAAAACTCTCACCCCCCCCCCCTCCTCTCATGTCAATCCCTGTATTCCGAAATTTGATATTTAACACCGTTTGTGTCAGATTGCAGAAGTCAGCAATCTTCAGCATGGAGCTTCAGCAAGGGTACATGGCCCTACAACCCATCGTAGAGACGCGGTTGTAGAGTCATGCACCTCTGCTGTGCCTCCTGCTTCAGTGGAGCTGACAGAATACATTTTATGCCCTCATCAAATGTGGATGGAAAGAGATCGAAGCGTAACTTTATTGCGTGCATAATTTACAAGGATCAGAAGCACCCGGTTTGAAATTGCTTCAGGCATCCTAATTACCTTGAAAACGAATTCCAGCAAGGGTGCATGGCTCTACAACCCGTCATCTGCGCACGTGGTTGTAGAGTCATACACCTCTGTTGTGCCTCGTTTTGTCGAATGATGTTAGCGCGGCGGCACCTCCTGTTCTGGCCCTCGTCTTTTAACAACTACACAACGGATGCTGGTGAGTTCAATCTTCCCTGTTTCAGATTTTCTGATAGTGTCGAACATGCTGTCATTCTATTTATATTTTAGAAGAAGCATGTGATTGCTAGTAATCAAAGAGCTTCAAAAACTTTACTGTTCTAAACAGAGTGTGGTGCATTAACATCCAAAATTGGTAGAAACTTGCACGTTGTGTACAGTATGTATGCTATTGCTTTGTCTATACTTTAAAGTCATCATGATTGCAGAACTGATTGAAAAGTTTCAAAATTGTATGAAGGTCTTCATGGCAAAGAAGCTTGCGGACAGGGGCACCTTATGTCTTGAGCATAAATATTGCGAGGGAACTGGAAATCCTGGCTCATATTGCAACAATAACCACGTCAATATGTCTCGAAATTATATGGCTGGATGCCCTGTAAGGGTGTGTGACTCTACACCCTTGTGTGCTATAGCGGAGGAGAGCATTCACACATGGTTGTAGAGTCATACACCTCTATTGGTCTTCCGTCCAGGTGCTCATCAGATACTACTGTTGAGGCTGGAGGTTCAGCAGAGATGCACGGCCCTACAGCGCAGTTTGAAGCCATGATGCTTCATCTCGATGCTGTAGAGTCATGCATCTCTGTTGTGCCTCTAGTCTATTTACTCTCATCCAGCATATGTGATGCCTAAGAAATTCAGTATTTTAGACCCTTGCCACATAATCGCATGAAACGGCACATTGGAGTTCCTTCGATGGAGGAAGATGCATTTCACAATTTTGCATGTAAGCATCAAGGTACTTCACAACAGCTTGGTGGGTGATGTTTCTGCTGAAATCATCTGTAATATGACAGTTTACATCGATTTCTGTCCAAGGCTAGCATTTGGACCTGTGTAATATTTGCAGAACACTTGGTAGAATCGCGCTACGCAGAAATGGTTCTCTTTATTGTGATGATTGAGCGGCAATCCAATAGCAAAAGAAGACAAAATCATACAAATCGTTTTGCATGTAAGCATCAAGGTACTTCACAACAGCTTGGTGGGTGATGTTTCTGCTGAAATCATCTGTAATATGACAGTTTACATCGATTTCTGTCCAAGGCTAGCATTTGGACCTGTGTAATATTTGCAGAACACTTGGTAGAATCGCGCTACGCAGAAATGGTTCTCTTTATTGTGATGATTGAGCGGCAATCCAATAGCAAAAGAAGACAAAATCATACAAATCGTTCCGACCTTCCTCCTCGAGGCTGTCACAAGCATGCATAGGCAATAGTGAATTTAATTCAGTCAAGAAGTTCATTCCTGTTTCGAATGTCTGGATCATGCATACTAAGAATACTCGGGTTGGGTAGATATATATACTGTAGCTTCTGGAAGTCACACAATGAGTCCCATGTTTCTTAATTTCAGTATTCATTCATAAGGTTGTTCAATAACATTTTTTTGCATTCCAATATCATTGTCAAATGTGATATGATTCCACAGGGTTTTGATAAAGGTTGTCACTCTTGCACGCGCAGAGAAAACTTGACAGCCTGGTTTAGTTTTGTCTTACTCAGCTCTCCAATTGTAAAAATCAGCATGCCCTTCATCTCCAATGCTCACAGTCCGTGGTTCAGATTTACTTGATGGCAGCTGAGCAATTTTTCTTCATAAAACGATGCCCATTACAGTGACATAATTCCATCATTCTTACACTTCAAATGCTTTCACCTTCTCTTTTCCAGCTCGAACGTGAGCAGAAGTCAAGACAGCCTTGGGAGAATCATCCTCAGCAATGTGCACCTGTGCACAAAGCGATCTTAATTAGCATCCATGTTCAACAGAGTGGCGTCCAACGTTTTGATCAGTCTACAGCAACCATGTAAGTAAAATCTTAACCTCCCAGACTTTCAAGAATAGTAAGAAAATGTTTTACTGGATGTCTGCAAACCTTCAGTTTCATATAACTTCTATAAATGTGACATAAGCAATCAGTCTGTAATTCACAAAGTCCGACATTACTTTGCTTTGGATGAAACCATGATAAAAAGAGCCCGTAGATTAGGGCTCATGTGAGCTTAGCCATTCACAAAAAATGGTGCACAACGTTTCTAGTGTTCATCAAAACACAAAATGTGGAAAAAAGCCCTTGCCCCTTCCCTCATGTAGTTTAGTGGCTCACGATTTTGGTGATTTTACTCCATTTGTGTATTCGTCATTGTGCTTCACAAAAAAACATCAATTGAAATCATAATCTAATCTACATTTGAAAAGTCCACTGTTGTATTATAAAGTGATATTTACTTTCAATTGTTCTGATTAATAATATGAGTCACATTTATGACTCATTATTTGCTACTACACCGTTCATATTCGAAAATATAGTTTTATAATGTCTTACATGCATGACCTTGAAGAAACATTTACTATGCTAAGTACATCACTACTAAATGAGTGTATCTTTGATTAAGACTTGAGCAAAAGTTAAATCTTGAATCTTAAAAAATCTCTTTTTGGTTTTGTTTTGTACCAAAATTACATATAATACTGGAGGAAGTGCATATAAGGCTGAGGATAGATACCAAAATAAATGGCACGCTATGATATTTGCAATAAGTGGTAAGTTTGGAAAACTGAAGAAATTGCACCTTTCATGAAACCTATCATTTCAACGTCACACAACCATAACTGAACTAGTGTGATAATGACTAGACAAGCCATAAAATGTTGCTCCTGCCACTTGTTGGTTGCCCCTCTAAGTCTATACAGAATGTTGTATATTTAACACAAAGAAAAGAATGAATACTACACTCAATATGATATTTAGTATCACTTACTCTTTGGAGCTACGCAACGTTATACCATTTTACAATTAATGTATTATTTTAACAAGTAAAGCTGTTAATGTTCTATAAAGTCCAAACAACCAATTTGACATGAATTGGTTTTAGGCTTAGGGTTTAGGGTTTAGGGATTTCAAAAATATTTAATATGAAATGTATGTACACAATAGAAAGAGGGTGTGCAAAATGAGGCTAAGGTTTTCATATCCAAGACATACTTCTTTCTTTCACAAAACCATTGAACACATGTTCCTCCTTAGATGAGTTCAACATAGCCTTAGTTTAAGTTTACATTTTGTAGGCCTTACATAATAGCCCTCCTATACATACAAATTTTTATTCTAAGAAATGCTCCCTCCCTATGTGTACGATGTACGGGAGACATCCAAATAAATACCCTTGTTTCGCACCCACGTGATTACAGAGAGAAATGCAAAGTGCACACTGTGGTTAAGCTCATATGTGAACCCGAAACAAGTGTACAGTCTAACCTCCATATTCTAACACTCGATTATACGATGCATTTCCCATTGACCAGATCTTCTAGTGTTGATTTACCTCCATACTACAATTACGACGCTCATAATATGACATTTTTTAGGCATGTTTTGTCATATAATAGAGGTAACTAGTGTGCATAAGCGATGGGACGCACATGTATTACAAAGGTCCATATGTGGCTAGTACTTTGGAACAATGCAAGGAAACCCTAGGTAACGTTGTAAACATTGAGAAACCTTGGGGGAGCGTTGGGGAACATTGCAAGCATTGGAGAACATTGGGGAACGTTGTGAGCCTTGGGGAACATTGTGAACATATATCTTCAATACAAATGTTCTTTCATACGTATGTATCTTCAAAATGCACAGAAAATGACATTTCACATTGAAATAGACCATTATCTTGAAAAATCTCGCTAGTACGACATTTGAGGCCAAAATGGCATAGTACCGAGAATACAACATTCGGATAACACGACACTTTCTTGCACGACCAAATGTGTCTTAATAAAGAGGGAGGACGGTATAAAGCTATATAGTAGGCTGAGTATGAATCTCTCAAGTTCAAGATTGTGCCTTATGGGACATAAAGAAGGGTCCAAACAACCTCAAGGAACTTGTCGTGCACTTAGGTGGGAGGGTAATTCTATCCCAATTCTATTTAATTTGAAAATATGTTAATTAAGCAAGCGGAAGAAATTCGAAGTGTTTGTTTGCTTCTTGTTGTTTTTAGCAAGTAAAAGAGAACACCTTGAGGTTGTTTGTTAGGAAGCATTCCTTTGGAATATGCTTGGCGTGTACGGTGTTTGTGAGGATCTAGGGTTCCATGGATCATGTGCAGCCTCTTGTGGAGGTACTTATGGGTGTATAAATGATATATTATATATACACATGTTCGGTTTGGTTTGTACGTTTTGTTGTTAATGCTTGTACCGCAAAGTTATTGAGGAATTTTATATTTGCCCAAACATGACGATAAGGGCCGGTTTAGACTATGGTGAGTGAAGAACTGCACCAGTCAAGAATTTTAGGGGAATGGAGCCATACGATTGGCTATTAAATGGGTTTTTCTCTGGCCAGGGTTTACACTACGGTCAAGACTTCTCTAGTGTAGAACTTCAAGCACGGATGAAAAAATGACCTGGTTGCCAACATGACAACATTTTTTGGTAGGGGAGTTCTCTGGAGGTTAGTTCCTTGGGCAACCTCAAACCCTCGGACAAGAAACTTGGACTCCATAGAACTCCAACTTTGAGGCTTTTTATTCATTGTTTTTCCATCTTGTCCGCCATACCAACAACCATTGCCTCAAATAACCTTGTCTTGGGCTAAGATTCTTGATCAACCGGTGCACTTCTTCACAGTAGTCTAAACCGGCCGTAAGATCACGCCGATGTTAGTTTTTACTATCTATAAAACTTTGCTTGATGTTGGATTTATTTTTTAAGGAGTTGAGAAGTTTGATTGATAATATATATGTGTAGGATAACAACAAATCGGGGGTAGCACACACTAGGGGGTGGACTCTTCATTGGAAACCCAAATGACGTGCATGGGTCCCTATGAGATTAAACCCCTTATATACAAGAACTTTATGGAGAAAAACAAATGTATACGTACTAATGGTAGGCTCGAAAATGGATTCATGTATATATGTTGAGCTGTTCAATTCAATGTGATAAATGCCTCCACTACATATATGAAATACAAATCATGATTTAAACAGTCCCATATTTACATATGAAATCCACTTCCAATGTGCAAGTCATTGAACAGTTTTTCATCCATAGCATGTAACTCAACAATTGTATCAAACAAACAAAGACCAGAGCATAATTACTTAGCCACAATCTGGAGAGAAAAGGGGGCATTCACGGTTGGGGTACTACTTTTGGGTGTCTAACGTTTAAGGAGTTTTTTAGATAACTTTACATAGTCGGTGTGCTTAGATTTGTATTGTGGAGCATACTTTGGATCATACCTACATTTAGTATTCCATAATGAGTACACCAACAAAGGAATAGGGTTATCTAAGCTTTCCTTTTCATTCCTTAACGGACATGCAGGACTGTTGTCATAACTGTTGACCTTAGGATTAAGGAATGAAAAGGACAACAAAAATTAATTGAAATGATCCCAATTTTCTTCCTCGCACTTATCGTTCAATTGTGTACCAATAGAACTAAAAGTGTATTGCATACCAATTATATCTAGCCTTACATAACACACCAAACATGGCCAGAATTACACAATAACATGGCTACATGAAAAATGAACGTTTAGAATTAGAATTGGACATAATAAAATATATGTATGGATACATGACATTTATACCAAGGTACTAGGATGCAAAACAGGAAAATAATTCACCCCCGATGTACACTTCAATAATGAAATTGCCATTGATGTGGCCAAAACAAGTCATATGACCTCTCTACGAGTTTTATGACTTATCTAATTATTTCATAAGGAATTTATCTATTATTAGTCATTATTTAATATCAAATAATATCTTTCTTGATAAATCTTATGACCTATCTACTTATCCATTTAAATTTTATTAATTAAATCATAGTAAATCGTAATAAACATCAAGATCCAATGCGACAAAGTCCTTAATTCCTTTGTCCCAAAAGTAATACCCCAACCGTGAATGGCCCCAAAAACTCAAAGGAACCCATGAGTTTGTCCAAGAGCCTCCAATGTGTAAAAACCTAGAACCCAAATGCAAACCCTAACAAGAATGGACATGGTAGCCGTTGAAGACTATTACCATATGACAACAATGGGATGAAAACGTGAATTGGACAACACTAACACATCTATTGTCAAATTTTTCTCCAAACCTTAAGGCTCTCTTTTGTACATCTACCATAACTTCAAAATTTCTTAATACTCTTTTTAAATGTACACAATAGGAAAAATTATACCTCTCCCTTACGTATATGATGTATGCTAATGCCTAAAGTAATAACTCTTCTTACACTCACATTAGTTCATACGTGGTACAAAGAGTCCACCCCCCAGGCAACATACATCCTAGTCGCCCAACATCCTCTTAATTTCATGTCTACCAAGCTATTGGATATTGTGACAATTTCAACATATTGTGACTTGTTTTAATGCCATTGAATTATATTGTAGACTCGTCTTATATTGAAACAAATTGAAGCATAATTTTGTCTAAAAAAATGTTAATAAACGTGTACAAGCTAGAAATTGATATTTGGTATTTCAATAAGATTGAAATGAGTATAATGCACATTTCTTTTGATAAGTTCATAGTTTGTTATGAGGATGTTACATGATATGCGGGAGAGAGGGTATTTTGATTGAACATGATGCCCACAATATTCTTGATCTCGAATAATTAAGACTGTTGATTCTACAGACACTGATCGTTTCAAATTTTCAGCTATAAAAGCATCGAATGTGTTTAGATTTTTTATTTTTTTAAAATAAAAAACAAAAGATGCATAATCTGAACTTTGAACGACACGTTATACATGATTTCTTCAAATTTCATGGAGTGGCCACTATTAGAATTTGTAGGCTAATTTAATGACGGAGGATAATAGTCAGAATCTTGTTCTATAGTATATTGATATTTTATGCGATATTCAAATGCATTGTAGTTCTTTTTTCATTACAAATGTATGGTTCGTAAAATGTATTTAGGGCCACTTCACACTATGGCCGTCCAAGTTGAGAGGTTGTGGGATTGTATGGCCAAACTTTGTTGAGAGTCCAAAGAAATGGGCTGAAAATAACCAATAAACTATAGGAATTGGAGCCTTCGGCCGGGCATAGTGTGAAGTCTCCAAAGGTCAAGCCCAAAGTCCAAACCCATACCATTTGTCCGGAGCATTCCACTTTATTCCCTGCCCAAAACAACGCCTCCAATCTAACAGCCAAGATCTTGAAAGTTTTTTTATTTTTTAAAGAAAAAAAAGTAGACGGCCTCTCGACCATAGTTTAGGTTTCCATTCCTGTCCGACCCAAACTTCCTTCAAGAGCCCGTTGCCTTGGTCAAACAGTACTGCCATGTAGGCATTTTGGAGAGCAACAGCCTTTGGACTTTGGCCTCCAATGTGAAGGGTGGAGAGGCCGAATTCTTGGTTTCTTGCAATCTGATTGGTGGAAATCGACGGCCTCTTGACCTTCGGCAATAGTGTGAAGCGGCCCTCATTCAATCCATCATTCATGATTGTGAAATTTAGCAAGGAATAATTACTTTTGATACATAGTATATGGACATGGCAAACGAAGAACATGATGCATTCTACAACGCAAGTGAATACGATGAATTTTTAAGGTAATTGAGTGTTCGCATTTATTTTAAATGACATTCTATTGCCACAGTCATAGCTCCCCACCTACCCTACAGATGTTCGACCTACAATACGCCCCCTCCTAGCTAGCCGAGCGGAGCGGAGCCAAATGAAGCTTTTCTAAGCCCTAAAGAAGCCCAAATCATGTCATTATATTGACATAACCTTATAGAGCAAACTTGGAAGAAAATTAAAAATGAGGCTTAATATTGACTCTAATGTTGACTTTTATGTTGCCATGATGTAGCTCTTCATTGCCTTTTGGTTAGAATTTTTTTAAATTATAAATTGACATATAGGTACCCTATTTATGTTCACTATTGAGCCGACAATGGTTATCATATTTCTATCATAGTTGTAAAGTTATATGTTATCACATTCTTTAGAAATTGGCCCTACCTAAAATTAGGATGTAGCTTTCCATTGAGGGTTTAAGATTCACCTAGTGTTGCAATTTTTATTCTAGAGGTCGGAGGCGGCATTATAAAATGTTTTTAAAAATGTTTTTAAATGTTTTTTATGTTTTTATTATTGAAAATCATCGAAGACATCAATCCGTGAGGTCCTTTATGGCAAATCATTGTCGAAAACATTCCCCTCTTCTAGGATCTTTTCTTCGAGCTCTTCTCCGCCCGGGGAAGTCACTGTCGAAAATTTAGATAACTATGAGAGAACAAATGTAGGGTGACATTTATTCATGGTTGATAAAAATTATATATATTTTTGATATGCCATAGCCTTGAAGAAATGTGAGGTAGCACATTATATATAATATAGGGTCACTTGTAATACCCAAAATTATGTTTATAGTATTTCTAAAATATCATTATAGTAATTGGTAGGGAATTTTTATTATTTTTAGGTTGAGTTTAGGGTAAGAAAAATCAAGAACTAGATGAAAAATGATCACAAATCCATCTACAAAATGGATGAACTCGTTGGATGAGGGTTATTAAGTGTGCTTTTGAGGAACATTTCATTGACGTTTGTATTTATCCCACGCAAGACAAGAATAACATGCTTCTTCTATACACAACTTAATTTTTGTTGCGTGATGAATTCCATTTCTAATGCTATTGTCCACGAAGGAGAATTCAAATAAATATAAATAATGAAGGGTCTGAAATATTACGGAGATTTTAATTTATAATTACACATAGGGTGGTAAGAAATTGAAGAAAGTAGAATTATTAAAAAATATAGGGTCCACTAAAATGCAGTAAATGAGCTACATAGCCCCCCCAAAAATATGTGTTGTACGCTCATGTGTCCCCAAAGAATACACTAAGTGACTTCCCCGAGCTTCTCCGCCCAAGTATTGATCCAAGAATGAAGACATTGCGAATGCAAACCATCATTCATGACTTGTCCGATGTGCCATGTGGTGCATTATGTATTCCAATATTTGTTAGTTTGTGTGGCAATGCTCAAGGCTCAAACACTGCCATTGAGTTTGAATGTACTAATGCTATATGGTAATATGGAACAATTATCGAAGTTGAGCGTGTCTATATTTGCCCTACTGGCATGGACTGGTTGTAGTCGTGAACTTATAATAAAAAACATAAAAAATGCCTCAAAATTTGCCGAGTATTTTAAAATGCATTTTAAAATGTGTATTTTAACATAAATTAAAAAGAAATGCACCCCTAGATTCACCCTTTATGTTTATCTTGCTACTTTGTTTCAACCAGTGGAGCCCCTCAAACGGAGACTAGCAAGCCAAATTTGGTTGCTAACCGCCAGTGGTTTGGGGTTAACATCACATGCGAGGAACTATTGAAACTCTTGTCATTTCATCAATGCAAGAGTCATTTGGAATATATTGTTATTTATTCTATTCTACCCAAATTTATAGATTTCAATCACCATATACGTAGAGCATACCTTATGAGCGTGTGTGTGTATATATATATTGCACCGCATTAACAAGGGGTAATTTGGAGTAGATTTAGGCCCTCCAAGGATGTGTCATTCATGAAGGCTTTCATAAAGCCGTGTTCTAGAGTTCTTATACATATAAAAATTATGGAGGTCCCCTTTAAGGTAGAGAAGTCTAATGCGGCCAGGCTCCTTATTTGGCCACTTATTTTGCACTGCAATTTGGTTGTTACTTCAAAGTAAACCGAAGTGTAGTATACATTCACAACCGATTTGGTAGTAGCCACCAATCATTCAGGCCCCGACCACACCAAACTTTCCGTCCGGTTCCAACCATAAAATTAATGGGGATTATGTTGAGAAATAGATGATGGCCCACCACTTTTCACACTATTATAGCCGGAGATGCTGACGGATGGTGCCAGAAGTGGCCGGTGTGATCAGCCCCTCAGGCAGATTGGGTAACCAACTACGAACATGTAAGTGCCAACCTCTAAACTAAGAACCCGTGGTTGTGGGATGAAAGTTCAAGGTTGTGTGAGTCAACCGTGAGGCAAGGTTGTTTTATTGGCTTTGGCCCGTGCGCAAAGACTTAGGGGTGGTCTCTAAAATGAGCCAAAGTTTGGTCTTGGTCGGACAACCAACCAGAATTAGCCACGTTTGCAAGATAATACTAGGCCAAAGCACTCTTGCAACTAGCCACTTGTTTAGGCATAGTGACATGTGTATCCGAACCTTTGTCATCCCCGGAGAAGGCACCTCCATAGAAAATTGGCATACATGTGCAAGAACCATGTATTTGTTTAGGGGCTATTCATCCTAGTCTTTTAAGAAAAAAAATTGAACCCTATAATCATTAAAAATCTTACTTATCAACATTTTCCTCCACCCTAGATGATTATAAATTCTACGACTATGCAATAAATTACACCCTATTTTATTTATGAGAAGTAGGAATTCAATTTTTTTTCCTCATGGTATTCAAGTGGAGTTCCTTCTTTGTTTATGTTTGTCATGTAAGGAAACATAGCAAAATGACAAAATGTTTGAACAATTTGAAGGTGGCGTAATTATACAGCTGAGGGAGTTGTGCAAAATGACAAGGGACAGAGAAGACTAGCTCAACGTGCTTGTAGCCCTAAAAAAACTTTTTTTCCTTGTTTGATCCATAGTGAACCAAAGCTCAACCACATTAAACCAAATCTCATCCACAATGATGGAAAGTCCATTCACGTTTCCAATGAACCCCCGTTATTTTGTTAACATAACTTAACTCACCCTCTAAATGTACTCATCCTCCAAAAAATTTATTCATTCCAAGTTTTGTTAGACTATTTTACAAGAAAATAGAAGTAAATTAGCACAAAATATAGTACCGTATGTTATCAATAAATTATCTCAAGACATCTAATAGAGCCTAATGTATGTCTAAATTGAATATAACATTTATATCTTATGAATATATTCCACCCTACCTTTTCTCGCATGTTGTTTCTATGTAAATTGCCAATGAACTCCCCTAGCCGTCATCTCTCAAATAAATTTTTCTTGGGGTTGAAACGACTCCCCCTTACTCAACCTCATTGGGAGAGAGAGCATCTTCATTGCAATTACTCATATCTATTTGAGGGCCACATAACATTATGCAACTTCTTGGTTGTGTTCCATGGGACCAAGTACCAGACAAGCAAAATTCGCCTTCGATTATGGAATCCCCTATTTATAGGGAGCTCCAATCACTTAGGATGTGTACTCTAGAGTTTTCGATGAGCATCTATAATTTTATCATAGTTTTTTAATCGCACCTTCTTTATTTGGAAAAAAAACCATCATCTAGCTGCTCAATAATGTTGTGTATGCAAATGTTTTGTTGATTTTTTTTGTGTTGTGCACTTCTCTTGGGTTTGCCTGTCTTTTGATACCTCACATGTGCCAATTTAATGGCCAAAATGAATGTCCAAAGCTTCAGGTAACCAAATTAGGCCTCTCTACCTTAGGTTCGATGATGATGTTAGGTTGAGCTCCCTTATAATGCATTTATAGCACAAAACCAACAATGATATACCTTGAATCAACCACAATCATAACATTAATTAGCAATGTGCGTTCGTTCGTGTGGGCCCCAAGAATGTAACCAACTCTGAATCTACACTAGTTGCAGCATCCCATGGTTATATTCTCAAGGCCCACATGAATGAACACACATTGCTTAATAATGTTACGATCTCTCCAATTGTGAGATCAATTACCCATCAAAGCCTCGGATAGAGAAATATGAGTGCATTTGTCGGGGATTCTTGGATTTGTGAATGGGAGTAACTTTACACCAGGGTCCAAGACCTAATAAACATTGGAAATTGAGTGATCCAATCGGTTGAGAGAATTTTTTTGGATCCGAGGAATTTACACTACGGTCCAAGTTCAAAATGGGAGAAAATGAAGCAGCCCTACTGTAACACCACTTCCATGCCAAATATTGTCAGTCCCAACTCAAAAAATGCTCCTTCTAGCTTGAGATCCAGTCTTGAAGTTTGGGTCCATTCTTGAATCCAAAAGTAAGGACATTAAGAGTTGTTTTGGACCCCAAGCTTCTTGGACCTGGACTCACATGAACATGGTTTTTATGTCTATAAATGATGTGATGGTGGATCATGATCCATCCCCAAAGGTAAACCTCTTAATCGACTGCCGAATGCAATTTACTTCCCATTCAACCGTAACTTAGATGTTGAATTTTGAATTCACCATTTGACCTGGAAATTGATCGCAATGTTGGTTGCTAAAAATGCAGACGATTGGAATCAACAAGTAATTGCAGCCCTCTACGATTTTGTATTTGATTTCATTCTACCGTTTGAATGACTCGGTTGCTAGATCTAGACCACTAGTAGATCTAGACCACTAGTAGCAGTCCTTTTTGGGGGGGGGGCGCCGACTATTATTTGACTCCTCTTAGTCGACCGTCAAATTTCAACAATTGCTAAATCTAGACCGTTGATAGCCGTAGTCGACTAGAAAAATCAAGAAACCTTCTTATAGTCGACCCTAGTTGTTAATTGGGTAAACATTAACAACACGTCGGCACGCGTGACACCGGTGACAGTTGTGACGTGACAACCAAAGACCACATGATGTCACAATGGTCAATCCAAAACGGGAAATCCATTGTGAGATGAATGGTCCTTTATCAAAATTAAGTCTTGTCACTCTAATATGCAATGAGGATATATGTTTAAGTAAAATCATATACAATCTCGTTCTCAAAGAGGAGCAACATTGTTCGTCTTTACCGAAGAAGAAGATGAAGAAAGAAAGATACCAAAAAAAAGGAGAAAAAAAAGAAGACAAAAGACAAAAACTTGACAAAAACTTCAATTACAAATAACAAACAAAC
Organism: Polytrichum formosum; assembly: GCA_964035585.1. Classification (NCBI taxonomy): domain Eukaryota; kingdom Viridiplantae; phylum Streptophyta; class Polytrichopsida; order Polytrichales; family Polytrichaceae; genus Polytrichum; species Polytrichum formosum. Next base: position 32,249,080 of record OZ037935.1, on the reverse strand, counting down.
GAAACATATGGTTCAATTAAGTCATCTCATAGATCTGCATAATTTGGGTTCTAGCCAACACTAAACCTATGACCACCAAAAAGGACAGGAGGGCTTCATTTTGAAATGCAAATGTAGCCTATGAAACTTTTTATTATTATTTGTATTGTGGCACAAATTGAAAAATCAATTGCAAGAAAGGGACCCAAAACACAATTAACCTGGGAGAACCAGCACAACCCGAGGGGAAATCGAGAAATAATGCCCATATGAGGTCTAACCTTCCAAGTGACCGCTAAGTTGCTACGGGTCATAATACGACCTTTGACACCCCAAATCGAGTCAAATTTTGCCTAAGAAACAATCTAGCTAGTAAAACTTTATTATTATGTCATGCAGGTTTTCTTCCCAACCATAAGGCTTGAGCATACAGTAAGTCTTGTGCAATAAAGAAGGCCACAAGAAACGGAAATGTCTTGGGACTTCAATTCGTTGACATTTGTACATGAACATGCTTAGACTTTGACCCAAAGTGCAGGAGACTGCCTGTGGAGATATGGGGTTGAGTGGACTCCACACTCTCTTTGGCTTCATGGAACATAAAATTTTAAAAATGCTTCAATTCATTATGAAGAGAAATTTCAGGCATTATTTTTTATAAAATAATTCGATAGAGCAAGCATGGGTCCTGTTTTTGGAATACTCAACCATCAACCAATTTGGTATAAACACATTCTTAATCAAATTTTGATTGAACTCCAATTTTTACATAACATTACTCAACTCCTTGGCTATGTTCCGTTGGACCCAGTATCAGGCGAGCATAATCTTCCTTTAATTCGGGGATGCCATGTTTATGGAGAGCACTCACACTATGCACCATAAAATCTTGGACAAGCAACTATGATTTATTAGTTTATTTTTAATCAGAACCTCTTTTTTTGGGAAAAAGAAACCATCATCGAGCTACTTAGTAATGTTATGTACAGAAACAAGATGAAATTGATTTTAAAATCCAAGAAGTCAAAAGGACTATCGCTCTATGATTTGGAAGGCCAAGACTAGGGGTGCATCTATTTTTAATTTATTTAAGAATGTGCATTTTAAAATACCTTGCAAATTTTGAGGCATTTTTAATTGTTTTTAATTATAAATTCACTACTACAATCAATCTAGGCCAAAAGGGCGAATATAGACACACGAAACTTCGCCAATTGTTCCATATTACCATATAGCATTAGTATATTTCAACTCAACAGCAGTGCATGAGCCCTAAGCCCTGCCACACAAATTGATGAATACCAAAATACGGATTTCGCATCGGTGGACGATCCAAACGCACTCTTGGATCAATACTTGGACGGAGAAGAACTCGAAGAACTGATCATGGAAAACGGAATGTTTTCGAGAATGATTTGCCAAGGACCTCACATATTGATGTCTTAAATGATTTTCAATTAAAAGATAATTCAAAATGTTTTAAAATATTTTAAAATGTGTTTTATAATGCCGCCTCCGACCTCTAGAATAAAAAATGAAACACTAGCCAAGACTAATGATATGAGAGGGTAGCCAAGTAAGGTGAGGTCAATGGCATGTTGAAGCAAGTGTAGCTCTAGAGGAAATATATTAACATCACCACACTCAACTGCACAAGGAAATAATAATAAGTAACTAAAAATAAGTAAAAGATGCAATTACATGTTTCAAAAGAAGATGAAATCTACCTAGACCGGAGTGGTAGAGGGGACACTCGTGATTAAAAGTGAATGTCAAATTTGCGGGAACGCTACAAACAACCAAATCTTCAAAGACAATTTCATGTCTAGTTGTAGAATTACATCATTTTCAACATTGTGTTTTAAGCGAGAGGATAGTTGGAAGTATCCAACATAGTGTGTGGCTGTGATATTATGCTTGGTTTGGTGATGCGAGTTGGAGTAGACAACATTCCTCACAAGTGTCATTCAATTTGGTGACACCCACAAACCGTTACTCTAAGCATTTAGTGTAGCTATTATAGTTGAGCTGACAAATTTTTTAATGATTCTCGTTAGCAATCAAGCGGGGATTCCAATGCACCAAAGTATGTTTCATTTGAATTTGTATGCAAAAGATTGAAGGATTCGGATTTTTTTTATTGGTAGATGACTTTAAACCCATCACACGAGCATTGATGTACTTGGAATCCTTGAAATCAATATCTATTTACTGTGCGAGATTTTAAGGTGCAAATTTTGGGTGAGGCTATTGTGATTTTAACATGTTTCAACTTAAAATGGTATTACATTAGGATCATGTTCAAGAAACTTGAGGTCCAAATTACCCCTTAACAAGCTTTCCTTTTGAACTCAAGACTGGTCCTCAAACAAGGAGGAACCTTTTCTTTTTTTCTTTTTTTCAAGTCGGGATTCTCAAGCTTTGACGAGAAAGTAATGCCACATTGGCGCCCGCCAACACTTCAATTTTTTCATGCTTTGGACCCAAGCCCTAGTGTGAACTATTGGGATCCAAAATTTTCTCTTGAACAATAGGATCACTCGATTTTGGAGTTTCTTTAGTATTGGACCCTAGTGCATGCCCGCCCACCCGCCCTTACGTTTTGGTCCTTCAACAAGCGCAAGTATGCACTAAATTTCTCAAAAACACCATAGAGTATGAACAAAGTCATAAACTCCTAACATTAGATAGTGATACAATAACGTACTCTATTTAGAAACGAGTCGACAAAAATATCATAGTTTACGTAGTTTTTGGATGGATGCATATCATTCCAATTTGGATAAGGGACATAGTACCAAGAGCGACCGCAAACAAGGCCATTCTTCCACTGACAAGTGGGAAACCACCAAAGCCTTAAATAAGTAATAAGGGGGTTGCTTGTTCTATTGGAATCGTGACTTCTAGGGTGCAATAAACACATTCTTCGTACTCGCCGTATACTATACGTTGAATTGCTTTTTAGCCATTAACTTCCTTGAGAGGCCCATTTTGGGCTTATGAACGAATGACTTTTGAAGGAAAAATTCAACCAACATGAAGGTGCTAGGAACGTCACAACATGTATCATCAAGTTTCTCATAATTTTTTCTTGCCAATTGCGATGATCCCATTTCCAAGCCCTGGGCTAGATCAAATCTTCATTCGGTTCGGCCCCACCCCTCCCACATCTACTTCACTGCCTAGTTTTCCTGCATCCACATGCGTGAGAACTCCTCCTCGTTGGGAATCAATGTGACAATAGCCGGTCAAAATTACAAGTATTCAAGCTGACATCACTTTCATTATTCCCAAGTTAATTGATGGAGTTCCTTCGCATGCCAAAGGGCTTAATGGCTTAAGTGACCGGATATTGTCACATTGGTTCCCAACGAGGAAGAGTTCCCACGCATGTGTGGATAGGGTGACCGGGGAGTGAAGGAGGTGTGGGAGGGGCGGGGCCCAGCCGAATAAAGATGTGATCTAGCCCAGGGCCATTTCCCATATGCAAAGATGGTTGTCCAAAAATAAAATTTAAAGTCAAGATAAAATTGGCTCTTTTGTATTCAAAATCCCTCCCCGCCCCCGAGGAAGTGGCCAAGTTAGTGTTGCCTTGTACTAGGGGGTTGCAAGATTTAGTGGCATATGAGGAGGCAATATGTATGGAGGAGAAACTTGCAAGAGACATAATTTGGAAGGGAAGGGGGGGGATAAGGGGTTAGACCCATTGGAAACAAAGGGCCTTAAACAACTACAAATAATAACATGTTATTGTCCAAGTTAAGTAGAGAAAATCTTAGGGTGGAAGGCAATAGATGTAGGGCTTCCTACATAACCTATGTGCATGCATTCAAATTAAAAATTTGTCCACATAACATTATTTAGTCATGTGGGTCGGTTCCATGACCCCGGAATATGTTAGTTAAATGTTGTGGGTCCCTTGAACAAAGAAAGAATATTTGTTTACTCTTCATACATTTAGGTTGACATTTGGATATTTGGGTGGAGTTATTCTCCCAACACTATTTACAAGAATCATTATTCACATGAAACATTGTTCATCTTGACATTATTCACTGAAAAATACTGGCACTATTCACTATTCGTACCAGCATCAATTTCTTCTTATTTTCTAAGTTTCTTCCCACGAAGGTAAGATAGTGGAGGCCCGTGTCAAATACTAAATATAGAATGGAACACAACCATACATCTGAATAATGTTATGCACCTTCACGCCTCTCATTCAACATATGGACCATAGTTATTGCAAGGCATGGGTGCATGAATGGAAAATAAGCACATTATGCATTTGATAACCAAAAAGACACATTCAAAGCAAAGAATGGCACATAAAAATTGGCAACACAAACAATCATGCGGCAAAGTATATGTCAACAACAAGGTCATTCCCATTTGCCAAGCTAAACTCCAAGATATCAATTTACACCTCCACACTCCCAAGTTAGATGCATGCACATTGCATATACCCCAAGTAGTTGCCGAAAGACCATTCATAGCCATAAGGAATTCCACTTTGAAGCACATGGACTCACCATGATGAAGGCTATCAAGTAAGAGCCCCAAGTTACTTTGCAACCAAGCACAAGATCATTTTAGACCTCAAGCCACATATGAACCATATGGCGGGACCCCGGGGTCCCATTGGCCCTTGGCTCTCACATAAACTCTGTAGCACCGTCAATATAACTTCAATTGTTTCTATGAAGGCGGCAATCGACTGCTCACATCATGAGCTACACGGGGACATTCAAATCAAAAAATTTAATGGTGACGCAATTAGTCATTTTTAGGGGTATCATGCTCATTTTTTAGATGGATTTTTGGAGAAATAAGTAAGAACAATTTTTTTAAAGTAAAGTTATTGAAAGGTAAACTTAGTTAAGAGCAAGAGAGATCCCATGGTACGCTGCGAGATGCAATAATGACTTCTAGCCAACATCTACAGGTTTAGGTTTATGTTGCAACATAAGCACTTCAACAAAATAAATAATTAATGACATTTTGAGACGGAGTCTATGTGGGACCCAGGGTCCCGCCATAAGGTTCATATGACAAGGAAGCATGTACCCATCAATCCCCCAAACACTCATTTAAAGTGTCTACGAGAACCACATATTGAAAGAAAAGGGAAAAAACCCTTTCAAGTGTGATGTTGCTATTTCGGGGACTCCCCATAATATTATCTCAAAGCCCGAATACAAAACCTATGATTGTCAAATCTATCCTTAAAAGATTCAAAAAATCCACTGAGAACCAATATAAACTCCCATAAACCGTTCCAGAATGCATACATGAAACTCAAATTCAAGCATAGACCCATCTCTAGACCACAAACCACCAATTTAAAGATCAAAACATCCTCGTGATGGCTCAAGGACAAGGCCTATTGCATCATGTCGGAGATGGTATGTTTCGAAAAAGACGAGGACCAAATGATGTTATATCCTCAAGTCATAATTACATCGTCGGTTTGAGGGAGTCTATGAACTCCAAATTTTTTGTGGAGTTACTAATAAAACCACGATGGGATAGGTAAAGATCCCGAGATTCGAACATTATGTTTTTGCAGGTGCTCGATTTTACCATGATGATGTCACTCACATGACACCCATCCCTTGCCACCTTGGGTGAGCTTTAAATTCCCGGAAGCCGCTTTCACGTTTTTGAAAATTTCACTTATGGTCATCCATGTGAGACAAGAGAGTGGGGACGGGTGCTTGATGGGAAGAACTAAGCTTAATAAAAAGGAAACAAGGCCCGGCCCCTCCGGTTCAAAATCCCGGTGTCAGTGTATGACATGACCATAAAAATTGAGGCAGCCACGTGGCCCACGAGCCCGGAGTAAGTTTCCCGTTTTCAACTTTTCATAATTCTAAAGACAAAAGGTTCATTTAACTTACCGGCCTTGTAATGACACTTTTTACCCTAGAGCTTGAGGGCCCGTGACCATTGACACTCGTTGGTGGAAAGAGATTGAGACCGTCCCACTTCACTTTTATGCTAGAGCTTGAGGGCCCGTGACCATTGACACTCGTTGGTGGAAAGAGATTGAGACCGTCCCACTTCACTTTTATGCTAGAGCTTGAGGGCCCATGACCATTGACACTCGTTGGTGGAAAGAGATTGAGACCGTCCCGCTTCACTTTTATGCTAGAGCTTGAGGGCCCATGACCATTGACACTTAGAATCACACATTGGTGGAAAGAGATAAAGACCGACCCACTTCACTATTACGCTAGAGCTTAAGGAACTAATTTAGTGGCCAAGAACATTCGAATGAATGAGAAACCAATATGAAGTTTCACATCGTTTGAAATGGATGAAGTTTTATGAGCTACCATACTTTGCGTCAAGCCCGCTTCAAATAGGTTGGTATAACATGAAATTGAGACACCATGACATTTCAAAAATCACAACCCTCTATTTATTAGAAATGTATTGTGCCGGAAGGACCCACATGTATAAGATGGTTATTAAGCATCATTTGGTTAAGAGCCTGGCCGCATATGTCTTAATTGCACTCCACTTGAAGGCATGCAGTCACACAATTTTCATCTTCAATCTTCCATGGTTTGGCCTTTTGATGATGGTTCAAGGGTCCTCAAAATTTCATGGTCGAACAATTTCTTGCTTTCTAAATCATTAGACCCCTCTCATTGCATTTGAGAGCGAGTATATATACATATAAACACACACACACACACACACAAAGTAAAGTGACCCTAACATATCCGTTCTTAGGGCCATTTAACACTAGAGCTTGAGGGGCCATAGCTATTGCAATCCAAAATATATGATGATAGCTCCATTTTGCGTTACACTGGGCCATGAGGGCCCAAGGGGCTATAGAAAGTCAAAAGACAAAAACCCTATATCTAGTAGACCGTGATAAACTTAGTCCCCTTAAAATCAATAGAACATGTCTACACTAATTTGTGCAATCAAGTTAATCCATAGTAATTTATTAATATTCCACAATATTCTAAATATCTACTCCCACAAAAATAAACATATATTTGATTTTATCGAGATTGACATATGGACGGATGAACATGGTTATACCTTTTTGTGATTTGGTTTTGGCCCAAGGCAAATTTGCATGGGTAAAGGGATCATCTATCTGCAAAGGCAACCTAGTTACACATATTAGTGTAGAAGCCATTGGTGTGCTACAAAAGGTAGCTTGGCTTAGACCGCCAAATGACTTCCTCACATGATGAATAGGAGCTCGTTGAATCCCTACATCACCCAAAGCAAGCCAATCTCACTATGTGCACTATGTAGTCTCTCTTGTTTATGATGCCTATTTGAAGCTTGTCATAAATTTGTGTGTCAATGTTGTATGTTTATTCATGCTTCACGTGTCAATCAAATCTTTTTAATATGTCATGTTACATGCTTCACAATGCATGTGTTATATATTTTTAGTGGTTGTTCTCATATAGGAATGAATGCATGGATTAGCTCTTAATATTCCTTGTGGAGATTCTAGTCGAAAGAAGATATTTTGGAAAGGTGGGTAGGGGTGAAAACGAAATCATTTTTGCTCAAATTTTTTGTGGCAATACATGCCATGTGGAACTTACTTGTGAGGGGGTAAACGCAATGAAACATTGAAGGATGACATTTAGATTGTATCCATACAACTGGAAAAAAATAACTTTCTCATCTATTACCACCAACTCCTTCAATATATATATATATATATATATTCAAAATAAACTAGAATAGGATTGATATCATTTAAGGTTTGGGTGATTTGCTCCAATAGTAAGTTGCATAACATGATGGAAGTTGGGATAAATCATTTTCTCAAGGATTTTATTGATTGAAACAAAATTGGGCGTGTAATACACCGTTGGAAAGGTATTTTCAAGACCTTTCCAACGGTATAATACATGCTCCCAAAATCCTATAATTTGAGTTGCTAAACTAAAAACAAATCTGCAGTTGTTTAGCAACTGCAAATCATACTAGTGCATAAATCTCTACTAGTGATTGAGAGAGATTGCAATCATACACATGTTTGTAAGGCATAGGTACGAACTGAGAGTAGGATTTACATCTTAAAACACATTTTATGGGGTGAGGAAATCAAAGGAGTTCTTTTAACAAGAACGAATCAAACAAAATTTCAAAACCGCATTTTGGTCTCCCAATCCTTTTAAGTATATAGTAATGAGCCCAATTAAATGAAATGTACCTTACACTAACTCAAAATCATCAAGGATGTCACGTGTGATGGGATGGTGAAGGCATTAAAAATTAATATGTTTTTTGATCAGTTGACTTTACCGGTAGACTCACCAACTGACAGGCTTGAAATTTCGAGTTGATGAATTTGATGGATTTAACTTCATCTCCTATGGATAAGCATGCATATTGAGTGTATTGTCAATTGATCAAGTTGCCATGGAGTGGTATGAATAGAGGGTTAGATTGATCGATTTGAAGATTCACACCGTTTCTTTTCTTCTTCTTTTTTTTTTGGGGGGGGGGTAAAATCTTGGGTGATAACGTGATGTGGGGTGATGTGATGGACCAATCCCATTCCAATAGGACAATTATTATTATTATTATTATTTTATCTTCCTAACCATGTAACATGTAAGCGGACGACCCCATCTAACCATAAAAATCACAATTTTTTGAGAGTTCAATGTTTGAAAATTCACAAAATTGCATCGGTGATTCAATTTATGTACATATGGATTGATCTTTGAAGCCCTCAATTGAGATAACCAAATGTATAAAGGTTGTCCTCAAAGTGAGATAGGTGTCAAAGGGAGAATGGTGTATTTACAATAATTATCTTTGACAAACCAATAAATGCTCCCAAAAATTGGGCCCACAAAATGAGAGCTCAAAATCTATACAATCCTTTGAAGCAACTCTCCATGAGATAAACTAAGATTTCAACCAAGGTCTTCAAAAAAACGACATCACATGCATGTCACGCAAGATCCTTTAAGGTGTAACCCATTTTAAATATGAACTCTCAACCTTGAAAGTCACATTATACATATGCCCACACTAAATGCCATAATCATGGTACACCTTTTATGGTATTTAGTGTCATGCACACTATTTGCAAAGGGCCTAAACTAGGTGCCTAGAGGCTTCAAAGTGTCATGTCCACTAATTGTCAACATGGTAATGTTCATTAACATAAGTAACTTTTTCAAGTGAAAATCTATTTATATTGTGACATTTTAGTGTAGCACAATGGGATACTTGAGATGATATTTCGTGTTTTAGTACACAAGATATTCTTGAGTGTACTAATGCCAATCATCATGTGTTTACATCTTAATATGCAAGAGGAAGATATTCTTGAGCATGCTAATGCCAAGTGTCATTTGTGTACACTTTATTCAAGTTGTAGACTAGAGTGTAACATAGGCTTACACCTCATAACACCATTGAACATACTCATGCCTAGATATTAGTAAGTGCACTCAAATGCCAAGTCTCAAGAGGTGACAAGTTGTTGATCATTATTGTATCCTAGTAGACGCCTCAAAATAGGGTAACTGGCACTATTACGCATGTGACCACAGACACTATGTACCATAAATGGTGTAGTGAGACCAATGACCTAATACGGTGTACTCAATGAAACCCAAAAGTGAACCCAAGTGGTGTAAAAACATGACCTATCTGGGCAATCACTGCATTCGGCCTATCACTACATCTTTTTCGGGCTAGCACTTCTACAATTAATCAATTTTGAGTTCACACAAGAATCATCATACTCCTAGTCTAGTGCACCAAATAGTAGTGGTCATTCACGGTCTTCCGTTATTTGTACCTTAGCATACTACAAATATGTTATAAACATTGTTTTACAAGGAAAATAGTTCCATCTTGTAAAAGATTTAATGACATTACCATTAATATGAAACTTATCTTGTAGAGATATTCTCCATAATAAAACAACCAACAATTTGGATGTCTAATTTTGGGTTCACCCTAACAACTAGGAGAGGGGAAACTTTGATAGCATACCGTGGGGCAAGGTGAAGATGCCTAGAAATGTTGTCCATTCTAGTTTTGGCCAAAATTTGATGTTTACATTGGGATTAGAACACTTGATTTAATCTAGTGGGATCCAATGGGTTCGCCAGTCAACTAGCCTCTTTTTCTCAACACCTAGTTGAACAAGGATTTGGCACCTAGCTGGCACAACAATAGCCACTTGGAATTCCGTGATGATAAAATTGCATCACGGAATTCATCATGGGGGAATTCCATCACAATGGGAAAGCTATGACATCCCAACACCACCAAAAACCACTTGAAATCTCCATCATACTTTTCTTTCTTTTCTTTTTTGCCATGGAGTGGAACTCTTTCCACCTAATGGGAAAGAATTTATGACCTTTCCTTCAGTTCAAGGAGTTTCTCAACTATGAATGCTACTTGAAGCAATCATTGGCACCACCCCAACATAAAACCATCATTGCTTACCGCATCTCAAATCTTAAACTTGCCATTGAAAGTAGCCGGTGGACCACCTTTGCTAGAGATAACATATTATGCCACTTTTGCACGTACAATGTAAGTTAGTTGAAATTGAGAGACACTTTGTGTTGGATTGCCCATGTACAACTCCATTAGAGATAGGTTTCCTTCCTTGTTTCAAAACTCGGTACTAGCTAATCTCAAGTATTTCTTCCAATTGAACAACCGAGTCAATATTAGCCTTTGCACTAAATTTCAAAAATAAAAATTTGTTCATTTAAGAAGATTATTCACGTTTTAAAAAATGATACTAGGTTGACAATTAATACACTCCTAGATTGTAGGCAACTTAGTGTAAGCCTTTGCCAAAAAAAAGCTCATGACATTGATTACCATAAACAATTGGTAAGACCACTTGGTTCTTGTAAATCCCTTTACTTTGGGGATGATAATATGAGCATATTGAAGCATATTTAAGACATGTGGGCCTAAATCAAATACCAGTCTTATGTAGACACTTATATTTGAGTAGTTTATGGTGAGGCTTGTAGTCAAAAACATATACTAAATAGACACATGTTACAACGAGATTCAAACTATGTGCTCAAAACAAGGACATCATTCTTCAGAAGTTAACACACTTGGAAAAACTTGCATAGTTGCTAAATGACATAATAATAATAATAATAATAATAATAATAATAATAATAATAATGTCAATTTGACTTACAATCTTCTGCATCTCACCTCCGATTTTGAAACTTAGAACCATATTTACAATTTGCTAACTGCAAGCAAAAATCCACGATCCCAACTAACTACCAAAAGTGTACGTGGAGTTGGAAGTGTTCATATGCCTTTATAAAAACAAAAGTGCTCGAGGCTCGGGAGTCTGCTCCATATGCTTGAAAATTGTGGAATAAAGTCCAAAAAAAAGGAAACATGCACTACAACTAAGCACTACTCCCTCTATCCCAAAATGATTGTCCTAACTCCCGGATTTTTTTGTCCCAAAATGATTGTCCGGTTTATCTGCCTAGCTAGAAAATTTGAGGCTCAAAGTCGAATATTTTCGGGCCAAAATTTCATCATCAAGAAGTCTTTTGACACCGCAACTTTGGGGGGCATAGTTGTTGTTTTCTATTTTAAGAGTCATACTTACAACTACTCAGTCAATGGTCAGCGAGCCTTAATCTCGCCAAAGTTAAGAACACGGAGAATCATTTTGGGACAAAGGGAGTACAATTCAATGTTTGAGGAGACTTTTGGGCATAATCGGTCAAAATCCTAGTGTTCCCAAGTCCAACCGGTTACATGTTGTGATTTTTCTGTTTCTCTTTCTTCATTGAGAGTACATTCCATCATATGCCTCTTAAATGATCGTTAATTTTTTGAAGTCTTGAACTCCAACTAGCTACATTTCAAATTCAACCGGTTAGATCTCAAAATTCAACTGGTTCATGTGTAACTAGTAGTTGGCTTTCATAACATTATTCAAATTCATAACAATGTTATGTGGGACTGACATTATTCCAAGAATATTCCCACCTTAATATGAATATAGAGAATATTCCATGGAATATTGTCAGTCCCACATAACACTGTTATGGATTTGAATAATGTTATGATAAGCTTGATATCCTATTTAACTTAAATAAACACTAAAGATCCCTTGGAGTTTTCTCTGTGAGCCACTAATTTCTGCATTACTGCCGTTAATGTCATTCTGTTTCATGTTCAGATTGATTCTCTCATTCAGGAAGTGACAGTGCTTATTTTTCTGAATTTTCAAGAAAGCCGAAATGGCGACAATCCTTGGAAGTTGGAGCGGTGAGGCACGACGTGGATGATTACATATATTCATCCAAACATGGACACATTTGTCCATAAATAGCTCGATGTTGCCTTTTATGGTTATTTGGGATGTTTCTAGTGATAGCATCCATGACATACTGCATATATACAATGACAAACAAAACTGAGTACAACTCTGACTCACTTCCATTTGAAAAATCATACCATAAGCATGAGTGGGCAAGATCCAAGTGCATTCAAATGGAAGTTGTAGTACATGATGTACTACATAGTGCCAAAAAGTTTGAAGTGGATTTTAATTAGGGTGTGAAAGATATAAAATGTCAAAATTGGCTCTTCAAATACTCAATATTGTTTGAAATTGTCTAGAAAGCCTTCAAAACATACAAGACTTGGAACGAAGCCAAACTTCTGGCATGTTGCCTCTATGGTAGTGTCAAACATCATGTTAAACATGCATGTGTGCTTTATCAATGGAAATCGGCATTTGTGTGCTTCCAATAAAATTCAAATTGTCAAAAAATAGATAAATTACATTAGAATGGCATTTGACAATCCTTCATGGAATTGATGGCATGGGGTTGTAGTGGACATCATAAAAGACCTCCAAGTACTAATATGGGCCATTGTTGTGTCTATTTCAACTTGTATTTGAATTTTTTTCAATATTAAAAAAATCCTTTATAATCTAAGCTTCTTTTAATGGAATATGATGATTTTTCTTTTCAAAATTTCTTTATGTTCCAATATCGATTGATGTAAGCTTTCTATCCACCACATTTGTTTCACTTGTGTGCGCTTATGTACAAGGATTTTGATAAAAATAACTAAAATTCTTTTTAAATTGAATACGACTTTAGTTATTTTTATCAAAATCCTTGTACATAAGCGCACACAAGTGAAACAAATGTGGTGGATAGAAAGCTTACATCAATCGATATTGGAACATAAAGAAATTTTGAAAAGAAAAATCATCATATTCCATTAAAAGAAGCTTAGATTATAAAGGATTTTTTTAATATTGAAAAAAATTCAAATACAAGTTGAAATAGACACAACAATGGCCCATATTAGTACTTGGAGGTCTTTTATGATGTCCACTACAACCCCATGCCATCAATTCCATGAAGGATTGTCAAATGCCATTCTAATGTAATTTATCTATTTTTTGACAATTTGAATTTTATTGGAAGCACACAAATGCCGATTTCCATTGATAAAGCACACATGCATGTTTAACATGATGTTTGACACTACCATAGAGGCAACATGCCAGAAGTTTGGCTTCGTTCCAAGTCTTGTATGTTTTGAAGGCTTTCTAGACAATTTCAAACAATATTGAGTATTTGAAGAGCCAATTTTGACATTTTATATCTTTCACACCCTAATTAAAATCCACTTCAAACTTTTTGGCACTATGTAGTACATCATGTACTACAACTTCCATTTGAATGCACTTGGATCTTGCCCACTCATGCTTATGGTATGATTTTTCAAATGGAAGCGAGTCAGAGTTGTACTCAGTTTTGTTTGTCAATGTATATAGACCCATAACTTGGTATTTATTCGCATAAAGATATAGGGTTGGGAGTGATTGCTTGAAAGGTTGAGATTCATGTATTATTCACGGACTTCAAAGTACAAATTCATATGATTATGAATCGTACTTTGGCATATGGATGAGTTTGTGAAGTAATAGCGACTCATGGCCACACTAGAGCTTAAGGGCCGTGACCATTGAAATCTAAAACTTGTCACGGGTCAAAACCTTAGAAACCATCCCATTTTGCTTTACACTAGACCTTGAGGGCCTACGAGACCAAGATACATTAAATGGATGTAAAATCTATATGGAATCTTACATAGCCACAAAAGGATAATGTTTCATGGTCCCCCAGAATTTGACATGGTGCAAGATGATGAAGAATGCATCATGCCCTCCATAGAGAGAGAGAGAGAGAGAGAGAGAGAGAGAGAGAGAGAGAGAGCTCCAAGTCATACAACATAAAAGCCCTAAAATAATATGTAACATGGAGGTTATTATGTCTAGTTGAATGGACACCACAATTGGCTTCAAAGACCCCGAATTAGTCTAGTCCAAGCCATTTGAGATGAACTAGCCACACCGCTATAGGGGGTCAAATTTTTATGTTGAATGGATGAGAGGCACGCTACTACACTACTATGAGATTAATTCCTTCTCTCTCTTGTAAAGGTAGGTGTTCATTGAGTGGTTCCCATCATGTTAGCAATAAGCATGCTCGTTTGTCCTTCATATGCCACCTTGGAGTAAGAACGCACATCCATGAATTCATGTAGACTCAATTTTGATTCTTTGACAAGTTGTTAAAGGTGAAAATTGGTTTAGTTCCTTTGGAGGAGAAAAATCACCGATTTTTTGGATTGAAATGTGGGTTTGACTTCGCGCATTTGAACATACAGTCTACCCTCCATAATGTTAACCCTCGGGAGTGGATCAAAGTTAACATTTATAGAGGTGTTAACAATTAACAATTATAAAATTACTTTTTTGAGCAATATACAAATCTTAACATTTATAAATATAAGCAATTGTGAAGAGTCCTTGTGAGAGAATACCATTCATAAAATTGCAAACCCAATCAAAACTTTATTCAATATCAAGTTTACAAATCACGGGTGAATGTAACTGGAATGTGTAGTATTTATCATCCATATTATGGTTGTATTTCATTCGTTAACATTTATAGAGTCAAATTTACAAAGAAGGGAGTACCGTTTTGTTAACAGAACTTTAACACGTTTTAACATTTATAGTGTGCAATATGTGGGGAGTAGAAGAAAGTTAACATTTAGAGAGGGTTAACACTTATAGGTGTAACATTTATAGAGGGTGGACTGTATATTCATGGTTCCCAACATGGGGAGAGTTAAAAAGCAATGAAACTTTTTGCCACCAATTATTCCTAATATTTAGTCATCAACCATCGAATTGAGGTCAACAACCCCCCATTTGTTGTAGTCCTCGGGTGGTTTAGGCAAATTGCTGTCAAATAACCAATTTATTTTCAAGTTGCATTTCAACAATGAAATATTTTAATGGATTCACACTTTTCTTTTAGAAACAAGGTTTTTTGTTTGCTATAAATATTTTCAACAAGGAGTTCAAAAATATGAAAAAAAAATTCTCGTCACCAAGGACGTGATAATTTTTTTGACTTACCATTTGAAAAAGCCCCTTTCATTTTAAAACTTTAAATTGCATTTAAGGTACTGAATTAAGCTTGGGCTTTGTGCTTAATTACACTTAATGTGTATAAATACTTGTAGAATTTTACTTTTGAAAGGAGAATGTATTAATTAAAATATTAGAAAATGAATATGCTAGAATTCAGACATTTTAAAGTCTAATTTTTAATGTTTTTTGGATTTATTTCTTTTGTGGTCTTTTATAGCAATGTGAGGATACCATTCAAGTATTTAAAATTATATATTAAATATTATACATAAATTATAATAACTATAAAACATAACATAACAAGTGAAATTATAACATCTATGAAACAAATCTAGAATCTACAATTTCTCAAACTATGTAACATATGTTTTGAAATATTATGCTAAGATCAAAACCAACTAAAATATAAGAATATAAAAAATATGATACTAAATCATCTCATGTAGTGTAGTTGAGATACATTTTACACTTGGATAGGCAATGCAATTTAGGTTTTTGTAATAGGTTGAAACAAACCAAACAAACAAACAAACCCATGGTACTAATTCTCAAGGAAATCTTATTCTAGTGCCTATAGGATTAATGTCACACTATAAAAAATTCACACTATTGAAGATTCATTTTGAAAATACACTAGACATGTTTCAAGGATAATCATTAAATATGAAAAGTATTTCATGAATATGCACATTATTTCATTGTTCTCTCATATGATTCATGTTACTAAATGGAGGTGAATCCCCCCTCAATTTACATGGTCAGGGGAAGTCCAGCCATCCAAGGGGACAATTAAACGGAGTTGGGTTATATTTTCATCTCGATGGTACCTATGGTGGGTGAACATTGGACTCCAATTGGTGGGGTAAGTCACAATGCCAAGTAAGGGCCTCTTTACATCAAAGGCACCAGGCCATGGCTCTTAAATGATCATGGTCACCCCACTTTTTGGATGAGACCATAGAGAAGTCCATGGACTATAGCCCAAAGCCTTTTGAGGGCACAAGCCCTTAGTGTAAATTCAAATTCTCCCCGCAAATTCCGTTTGGCATATGTTTGAGAGGCATACCGTAAAATATTCCTACAATCCCAGCCAACATCATCCATACTTGGCACGTGGGATTCCATATAGACTTTTTCATCCACTGAAGATGTTATGAGTTGCGGTCCAAAACTGCCCTCATGTAAACCTAAAGTGGGAGTCCGCAACACTCTTAACCAATCAGAATTCAGGGATTCTCAAGAGCCGTGGCCTAAATGGCTTTCGAGTCAACATGCCCTAATTTGGAGAGGATCGGCAATTTCTAACTTCTAATGCTCTTGAAATAGAGTGCACATTACGTATGATGAATTTCGGTGCAAAACTAAGGGCGGCTTTATACACGGCTAGGGGCCGGCCCAAGCACCGGCCCGATTCATGTCCTTTAAGCCCTCAATCTGGCCCCACTTTATGAACTTTTTTCGGGCCCAACCTTGGCCCATGTAAAGTGATGAGGCCCGATTCTAGGGCCCGATGATCTTGAGGGTTAAGTTTCATGGAGCTTACCATGGTCAATGCCTAGTGTTCTCCACAATTACGTTTCACAACACTTACCATGGGGGATGACCTCTATAGGGTTGTGGTTAGTGAATTGAAATTGGGTCCCACTAGACTAAATTGGGGCCTTTGAATCTATTCCGGTGTCAAAATGCTCCTATAAATTTATCTACCATGCTTAATGGATCAACTGATGGGTGTGGTTTAGGGTTACACCAAATTCTTGATTAATAGCTTAAATGTTTCATTTTAGTCTTAAGTGTATAATTAGCACCTTAATTGTTGTGTTATTAACCTAATGCTACCATATTTATACTAATTTTTTCATTATTAGACTAATCCATAGCCTAAGCCATAACATATGCTTGATTAAATGCTTAAATGTTTCATTTTTATCTTAAGTGTGTGATTAGCACCCTAATTGTTGTGTTATTAGCCTAATTCTACCATATTTGTACTAATTTTTGCCTTATTAGGCTTACCCATAGCCTAAGCCATACCATATGCTTGACTAAATGCTTAAATATTTCATTTTTATCTTAAGTATGTGATTAGCACCCTAATTGTTGGGTTATTAGCCCAATGCTACCATATTTGTGCTAATTATTGTGTTATTGGACTAACCCATTGCCTAATGCACGCCAAATTTTTGATTAACGACTTAAATGTTTCATTTTTATCTTAAGTGTATGATTAGCGCCTTGAATATTGTGTTATTAGCCTAATGCTAACATACTTATACTAATTGTTGCCTTATTAGAGTAACCCATAACCTAAGCCATACCATGTGCTTGATTAAATGCTTAAATGTTTCATTTTTATCTTAAGTGTGTGATTAGCACTCTAATTGTTGTGTTATTAGAGGAGTGGAGAGGAGAGGGAGGAAAAGAATTTACCCCCTAAAGATTGATGGACGAGATGACCTTAATCCAACGAATGAGCCCAATCCGGCCCCAGATGAGAGTTCGGGCCAAGGAAAAGCTCGTCCTGAACTCTTCTCTAGGGCCCGATGGTTTGGCGCCAAAATTGTGCCACCTAGGACGCCACATGGGATGAGTGAGTGTTTGGGCTAGCCCCTAGTATAAAGCCCTTGAGCCCGATTTGATGAAATCAAGCGATCCTATTGGTCCAAATTTTGAGAGTTCCATCCGGCCCTCAATCCGGCCCCAAGTATAAAGTGGCCCTAACACAAATAGCAACATTGGGAATTCCCGTAGGTGTTGTTTACCTATTCATTCATTGGGGCACTGTAGCCCGTTCCTCGTAATAAAATTACCGAGTCCAACGTTCAAATCCAAAGACCGACCAACCGAAAGGTTGTTGGGCGGAGATATTGCTATTGGGAGTGACTTTAAAACCTTGGAGCGAGATTTAATGGCCTTCTTTAAAAGTTCAACTGGAGTTTGGACTTTTAGCATGTTCTCTGTACCAAGGAAGGCTCCACTCAATGTCTGTCCATCACTTCACTCCTAAATTGATTGGGCCTCTTGCTTATTAACTTACTTCTTTTAACAAATGCCCCCCTCTTCTTAGGGTACCTCTCCCCACTCGTTTCTTCATTGATGAACTTCGAGTTTTAGTGAATAAGGGAGACGTGCCTAAATCAAACCTAGCAATAATTTGGACACCAATATGCGAGTGGTATGTAGTTAGGCGTGGACACCAACAAAAGACATGTGCTCAAAAGAGATTGGACTATGTGTTGAAAATATGTCAACTATTCTCGGATCGATAGTCAACATGATTGGCTGAACATGTGTGACTGCTTAATGAACACTAGAATCTTCGCTTTGATAATGAATAAGATATTCATATGAGCTCCGTAAATTATGAGACAATTGGGTACATGCACGATTTGGATTTGCGAATCATCCCACACTAAGTTAGTTGTGTGTTTCTATATCCTACAAGAAGTGAGTGTAGAGAGAAAAGTGTCCAAATAGCACACCTCATCCTTAGCCTTATACGTGATGGCAACTTCCTAGACATTTATGTACCTCTTGTCTAGTGAATTCCTTGGTTGGGAAGGGAGCACATGGATACACACTCTTCACTTCCAATATTGGTGAGCTTTGCCATCTTTCTTTTCCTCTAGCTCGTAGTAGAGAGTTGTTGCATTCTATAAGTCAAGCCCCCTTATACTAAGGTAAGTTTGATGGGTCTTGAAAGGTTACATTTTGTGACTACCCTACTTCTCTAGGATATGAAAAACATGATAGTAGTGTTATAATGTTATTACAAGTGGTTAGCAAATCTACATCAAGGGCGAAGCCGCTTTTTCTCACGATGTTCAGAGATCTTATTCATTATCAAAGTGAAGATTCTTGTGTACATTAGATTGTCATATAGCCCCCCTCCCTCCCCCACCAATTGATGTTGACTATTGAGCCTATCATGGTTAACATATTATGAGCACGTTGTGTAGGTGTCTGGTTAAGATAAATAACCAAACCATGCACGTCTACCTTAGAGCTTGAACTCACCACAAGTTCTCTTCCAATAGGTGGTTATTTAATATGTAAATATGGATTTAAAATCTTGCATTCTCATGAATTATAAACCATGAAATGGAAGAGATTTACATGCAGTGGTAAGACTGTGTGATCCTTGTGATGAAAGCTCAAACTATTAGGAGCTTCACCAATTTTCAAGCTCTTGATAGTTTGGGCAAGTGTGTAGTAGCCATGCTCAAAGGGAGATGAAATAAAACAAAGGATAATTCATAATAAGCCAATAAATGATTAAAAATCTATTTGTTTGGGACGAAGAAGCATCAAGCAATGAGCGGTTACATGAGCAACAATATGGCCAACAATGAGATCTTTAAGGAGTCATGCAATAAAGTTGGATAATTTATATAATATAATAAAATAGTGGACAAAACAAAAATACTAAATTGGACCCTTTTTCCATGGATTTCAAGAAGTTTGCCAATCCACAGTAATAGACACTATATCAACATATCAAACACACCATTGAAATGTGAAGCACCTTATTGTGACATACAACCATTTAGTTGCACCAACGGTTTGCACTACATTTCATATGGATATATACATACATAAATTAATATCTTAAAAAAATTTGCATCCATGCCCCTCACTTTCATGCCACTAAGCTTGTTCTGCCACACTTGCGAGCTTGAAAAGATACACGACCTCATTGTAGTTGAATGTGGGTGCGTGAATGAACTGGTTGGTGGCATAGTCAACCTTGCACAAATACTTGAATATGCAATACAAATGTTTACATGAAACCCACTGACCCCTCTTCCCCATTGCCATTGACAACATTTTGCAAAGTCAAGGCATGTAGATTGCAAGATCTCTGCAATTGTCACGAGGTATTTCTTCTCCTCTAAAGACTATGATTATGATGCATTTGTATCCAGGGTATAGGACGGTTGTCACACCCATCACATAATATCCATCCATATGTAACGCACTCTCCCAATTATTCATATGCTATGGCAATGAAGCCACCATATTACATTGAATTGCCTTGAGAACTAGGTGTGGGGGTGGAAATTTGGGTTTGCGTGAATGCAAAAATGCGAGCGAGGGATGAAGAAGGCTTGGCACTGTTCTTGAACAACAATGTGGTGACAAGACCTCACATTAGGGTGATAATATGCTACGGTCGCCCCCCCCCTGCCCTTGAGTACCACCATGTATAGTTAGTACAAAAAGTCCGATGACCGGTACTCTGTGTATCCAGGCGGTAGACTTGGTAGCTTTTCTATTGTTGAAGAAACGACAAAGTCAAGAACTCCACCCTTTGAAATTCGAAAGTAGACGAGGGAATGTCGTCGGAAAGCACCCCCTAAAACTTGTGTGTAGCCATTGACGATCGCACCGCACCGCACCGGCGGCGGTGCTAGAAACGCCGAGAGGAGGACACCGAGATGGGAAGCTGAAGGCCTGAGGGCCTAGAGGAGGATGTTGGAGAGAGGATGGGGAGACGGTGAAGTGACCGAGATGACGATGGGACCTAGGGCCGGCACAAAAGGTGGCCAAGCGTCACCGGGAGTGGGCCGGGAACGGGGAGCATCACCAGGAGCGGCCCGGGAACGGGGAAACATCACCGAGAGCGGCCCGGGAACGAAGGAGCGCGCTAGGAACGGCCAAAAAGGCTGGGGAACGGGGAGCATCACCGGGAGCGCACCGGGAACGGCCGAAAGGCTGGGAACGGGGAGCATCATCGGGAGCGATCCGGGAACATACCTAGGCGGCTCGGGAACGGCCGAGAATCGAAGAGACATTTGCAATTAGGACACGTGTTAGAATTGGAGGAATGAATAGCGAACGGATGAACTTTTAACCGAAGCAGATATACCTAGTTAGTACATCTCAAGGATGGTAGATTGCTAGCATTTAGATTAAAGACTTTTGATTCAGGATATTTATAGATACAATGCTAAATATAGCCGAGACTTATATTTGTTGAAATTTGACAAATGGTAGATTTGAAAGACTATATATAAGAGGGCACTAGTAGGCCCTATTACACTTCATTTGCGACGAGGCCATCAAATGTGAGGTGTCAAACCAAAGTGGGAAACCACTCGAACAAACTTGAAAAGACCGGAAAGTGGGAAACCACTCGAGCAAACAAAATAGCAACAAAAAATTAGAAATGATAGGAATGGAGAATTTGAAAAATAAATTAGGAATTGAAACCTGAAGAAGGTATTCAAGATTTTTGAACAATAAATTGAAAACTTGGAGATAAGTAAATCTCAGAGCTGGCCGGATTGGACAAAAAGGAGAAATTCCTAGAGCCGTTTGGTTCGGGCTAGAAGATACTTGCAAAACCCAAAGTCAAAACTATACTTGGACACTTATAACAATTTTGGAAAGAGAAAAGTGTTTACGAATTGCACTCATACACTTAAGATTTTGAGAATTCAGAAAGACATAATTAACTCGGAAATGGAAATGAGCTAGAACCAAACATTTGGCACAAGACTGAGGAATCAAGATTTGATCCAGTTACTTCGGCAACAAGTACAATTGAGGCAGGATGTGAGCCCAAATTGATGCCCACATGTGTTGTTAACACTTGTAAAACATTACAAGTAGTGTTTTGTTGATTTATGATTATTCACAAAAATATAAAAAGAGTGAAGCTTGAAGAAAGCTAAGTTTGAAGCATTAGGCTTGTGTGGAGTGGATTTAAGTAGTATGAGGACATACCTTGGTAAAGTGTGGTAGGTAGAAAACCAATGTTAGTTAAATGTTTGAATTAGGATCTTTGTTGATCATTTGAGGGAGGAAGGCTTAGGAGATAAGATGAGAGCCTACAAAGTAGGAGGAGATTTCGAAGGCTTATCGTGAGCCTTGAGGGTGCTCACCCCCTCAAACTCACTATATAATCCCTCATTCTTCTCTTACTCATCCTCTCTTTCCTTCCTGCTCCTTGGCACCCCACGTGGTATGAGTGTGGGTGTATGGAAGCAAGATAGGAGCACATGTGTGTGCATGGTTTTGAAGTTAGGAGCCAAGGCTAGTTGGCCTTGAAGAGGGCTTGACCTCTTATTAGCATTAGTTTGGGTGTGAATGATTTTAATATAATTTATGGCTTCAAATTGTAATACTTGAATTCATATTTATTGGGTATATGTGTTTGCTAAGGGTCATCATAACTATTCCACTCGGGCTAGGAGGAAATCGAAGGGTGGAGTACTTTTGGTGACACGTTGCCGGAACACGAGTTGGTAAATGAGAGGGTCCTTTGAGTAGTCTAGGTTGTAAGGGGCATAACTTCCGAGCAGAAGAAGATACTTCATTGAAATTTAGAGGGTTAGTAAACAACTTGTTTATATGAACATGGTCAAAATCTGAGGATGTTTGGAGTATTGGAGCAGCAGTTATGACATTCTGAACTTTGCCTACATTTTCGAGCTGAAATGAGCATAACTCCTGGACAGAGGCTTGAAAATGCATGAAATTTTGAGGGATGCTTTGTTCTTAGGTTTCCTAGTTGTGGTACAAATTTCAAGTCATTCCGAGTAGATGAGAATGAGATATATCATTCTGAAGTGTTTTCAAGAGTTGGTAAATGAGAGGGTCTTTTGAGTAGTCTAGGTTGTAAGGGGCATAACTTCCGAGCAGAAAAAGATACTTCGTTGAAATTTAGAGGGTTAGTAAATAACTTGTTTATATGAACATGGTCAAAATCTGAGGATGTTTGGAGTACTGGAGCAGCAGTTATGACATTCTGAACTTTGTCTACATTTTCGAGCTGAAATGGACATAACTCCTGGAAAGAGGCTTGGAAACAAATGAAATTTTGAGGGATGCTTTGTTCTTAGGGGTACAAATTTCAAGTCATTCCGAGTAGATGAGAATGAGATATATCATTCTAAAGTGTTTTCAAGAGTTGCAGACTAAAAAGGCCATAACGTTTTGGCAGAAAATGAAAATAGTTTGAAATTTCAAGGGGTCATAAACAATTAGTTTTTGTGATTGCTCCCAAAATTTGAAGTTCTTTGGAGCCCGTGGGAGGAAATTATGACATTCTGAAATCTGGGTAGACTGACACACCAAAATGGTCATAACTGTCGGACATAAAATGGGATAGGCTCACAAATTGGTGAGATGTTTTTTGTTTTGTCTCCCTAGTTACAAATAAAATTTCATGACATTCCGAGAAGTAATGGGAAAGTTACACGATTCTGAAATTTGTTCTGGATGTAGCCTTGGGGGTTAAATCATAAGTCATTAACGTTGTGTATATTCCAAAGGTATATTGGAATGATACATTGAGTTACTAAGGAAGGAGTTTGCTAAGTGTCATCAATACTATTCCACTCGGGCTAGGACGAAATCGAAGGTTGGAGTACTTTTGGTGACACAGGAGCTAAAGTGATGAGTGGAAAACATAAACCAACGAGGAGAGAACACCAGAATGACCGAAGAACGGATTCAATACAAGAGAGGAAGACCAAACAAAAGGGTTCTCCCTCACCATATCAATTCCGGAAGGCAAGAGATCCAATCAAGGGACATAAAAATATGCACCACGATCACACAAGTGGAGACATCTAGTTTATCAGAATCTGGAGCGGAAACTTTGGAAGACCAATCAAAGAAAATGGAAGTCATCAACCAAGAATAGAAGAAGACAAGAAAGATGCTTATGAGAAGCAAACAAGTAGGCCTAAACATAATAGGTCAAGTTTTCTAGGATCTCAAACATCTAGTTGAGATAAAAAAGAACATGATGTCATTTGAACCAAAACTATTCAAGAAGATGGAATTGTAATCAAACATAATTGAGAAAGAGTTTCAAGCCATTCAAACCATAAAAGATACATGATTGAATAAGATGAATGGTAATAAGAACGATTATACTTCTAAAGACTCTTAACCTTGACATTAGGATTTAGGAGAACATAAATTTGCAAACCTAGGACATCTACTCCTTGAGAGTTCAAAAGAGCATCAAAGGAAACATGTTACAAATCTAAGAAGTCAATGATTAGTACACATGCAACCACCTTCAACATAAATGGAAACCTAAAACAATCTAATTTTGGTGGGAGTGACTTCCATGTAAACCGGTTCAGCAACGGGTTACACCGTCTAAGGCTGAGGGTTGAAGGTGACCTCCACAACCTGGAGGTGTCAGGTCATTCTTTTTTTCTCGCCACGCGGTCGACGACGATTGGCTCATGATGTACAACCAGTACGCGGTGTACAAAACCAGTACACAAGGAAACCCTAATCGTTTTTGATGGGCTGAAGCTCAAATGGGGGCTAAAATCTCCGATGCTCCCTTCAAGAGGGAAACAATCATTTTTGTCCAAATTCACTGGCAGACCCGTTTACACCTAAAGGTATTTTAGCTTATTTGGAAAGAAAAATTCAAAAAATGACTTTTAACACATGTTTTGGCCCGCCAATCGTAAACCTCCCTTTGCCAAGGTTTTGTGTTATATACTTCCTTTAGGCATATAGAAATGGTTGGGGATGTTAGATAATGATTAAATCATTGAATATGACTCTTTAAAAAATAAGAATTTAAACTATAACTTCACAAAATGAGTACATTTATGTTAGCCCTGAAACTGTGACAGTACAAACATTACATGTTCGTACTCATTATGATGAATTAGTGGATGCAAGTCAATTCTTGTCAAACAATCTTTAATGTATGCGAGATGTAAGACTATGCTTACTCATCATTTTTAATAGAAAGTAACAAAAATAGGATAAATTGGGCTCCAAACTTTCATCCTGCCCTGAAATGTTGCCGTGAGTGTGATTTTGTACAACCGTAGTGTATTTTCACCCATTACAAGATTTTAATATTATAGTTAAAATCTAGCATCTTCCAATCCAAAAACTCCTCCCATGCAAGGTTTTTACCAATCTTCACCAACCACACATTTGGAAGATGTGGCCAATCAAACACCCAACTTATCTTGCTACCTTCATACAATGATTTATGTCATATGCATAAAACCAACAATATTAAGGTCTGTGGTTGTTGGAACGGAGGCCCTTCTTGTGTGAAAGTTGGGCAAATGTGCCATGTGTACTCTTCCCGTTTTGGCCCTACATGGATGTCCTATGTTGGCATGCAAAGCTTGACACTTCTTTCTTGGACGGATAAGGCAAACTAGAAATATGTCACTAGGATTCAAGCCACTATAACTCCAACACACTGGTGGTGTGAGACACCACATTTTTGTTGAAGGTGGAGCATTAGATTACTTGTAGTTATAGAAATGTAAACCTAGAAGGAATTGTAGAAGAAAGAGGATAAGATTGTTCATAGTCAATAGAAATGTAATGGAAGAGGAATGAGAAACAATAAGGTTAGAATAAGGCCACAACGTTGGTCCGAGAGGGATAAGAGTTATCCCATATTGTTTGTATGAACCAAGGAAAAGAAGAAAAACAATAAAAGCCAAAGCGAGGAGAGTTTGAGACAATCTCACTCCAAGGATTGTTCTTATGCCTTTGTGTATGTGTATATGCTTGTGCAATCTCATCTCTAGTCCTATTGACTTCCAATACTTTTCATCATGCTTGGATTCTCAATGTGTACCCTCATTGAACTTGTGTTAGGGCGAGGGATTGAGTAGTTCATTTGTCGAGATGATGACAATCATACACAAACCCTAGGATCCAAAAAAATTAAGACCCTTCGAATGCATAGTTCCTTGTATTGAGATCCTCTGCCCTAGGATATGACCTAACAACCTCTAGAAGGAGCTTGGGATCACCAATGTGTGTTGCACTTTAAGCTTCAATGATGTTTGGTCCAACCCTTTCCCCAACAAAGCCCCCCTTTAAGCCACAAATTGTAATTGATAATTTGCATGAATGTCAAGATCATGTCGTCCATTGTTGCCTCGTACGTGCATGTCATTTTGTTTCCAAAGTGTTGTAGTCATTTGTGCATTGTTTTTGCCATGTTGCAAGTAGGCATCTCAACACGTTGCTCCAAAGTAAGAACATGCATCAAATGTCAAGAAAAATATTAAATTTGAGACCACAATATAAACATTGCAAGGAAAAAGACATTTCTATATGTGAGATACCTACAATGAGGATGTGACCTCCCCATTGTCTATATCGATTATACCACAAACCCATTTATTTTTATAAGTTTTACATGGCCTCATGTATTTTTGCTCACAATGACAACCACCAATCCCATGTTACATGGTATTTCATGTCAACATCTTCCATACTTTTGGCATCCTTGTAGTGACCAAGCGATTTCAAAAATTCTCATATTCATGGGTAGTTTCAAGAAGTGTGAGAATGACATACAAGTATTATGGTATCCTCTTAGAGTGGAGGTCTGCACACAACGTTTGTTTTAGGTTGTGTTCATATTGGTGCACGATGGCATATTACTACTTGGAACTCTTACTACATTTATAAATCATTTGTTTCTAATTGTGCAACGTGAAATATCAATTATAACATAGGAGGCCATTCACGAATACAATGAGAAGCATGTCTTTGAAGCTAGGACACGAAGGTGTTTGGGATACGATGCTAGCTGCTACAAGGAAAAATATTATAAATATTGTAGACATGGAACTAGAGAAATTGCTTGTAGTGGGTAATCACTCCAATGGGGAGAAATTCTTTGCAAGGGTATTTATATTCATCTTTAACATCTTTAATTCCTTTACTTCTTCATCTTAATCTATTCATCCATTATATACTTACAAATTCAATATCATATCTATGGTGTAGATTAATAAACATTTGGGTGTGATGACAAAGCCTACGATGACATTGGAGAAGTTGCAAATTATTGCAACTACTACAATTAAGCCTAATACAAGGCTCTATGCTTGTGATGGTGAAATTCAAGTTCAATGTCGCAAGATTCCCTTTGTTTTCCCCTTGGCAACATGAAAGAAATTGAACTTGAAAGTTGGGATACTGAAGCTTCACTTTTAGGCTCATGTAAGACAACCTACTCCAATTCCTTAATTGTTCAAGTTTGTAATGAGATCTTCATTTTTATTTTGTATGTGTTTTCTAGTTTTCCGTTTGTGTTACAGTTGGAGGTTGTTGTTGTGAATGACATTGAAAACATATTAAAGGAATTGGGCATTGTGGAACGGCATGACGATGTCCTCCTCCTATTTGTGAAGAAATGGAGATATGTCCTTTGGTCCATGGCTTCCAACTAGTGTTTAGGGCAACATATGATTCTCGAAAGCCTCTAATGTCTTTGAGTACCCCGAGGGCAAAGGAACCATTGAGCATGTAATTTTGAGGTTGTTTCAATATTTTATTGAATGTATCCTTTATCTAAACATTTGTGACTTAAGGCTTTTTTGTACTTTAAACATTAATGTGTATATATGTATATTATTATGCTTAGTACCTCAAGAGAGAACTTCAAGTTAATAGGTGATCGCATCAACCGCCCTTTCAACATGCATATCGGCGTAGATTGAGGAGGGTAATTTTTGCACGTTTAGTCATTTCAAGTTGAGGACATGGGATCTTGCTACTTTGCAAAGTTGCCCATGGTTCAATAATTGCCCTCTCACATATCAACCCCTAGAGGAGAAGTTGGAGAGGTCTAAGGTGGGGCTCTCTCAAACTCAAGGGGATTTAGATGTATTGATTGATGATAGATATGGAGGTGCAATCCATGCCAGCTTAAATAGGTGGTAAGCATAAATGTGCCTCAAAGGCCATGGTCCCTCCTGCTCAAGAGGTTCCCAAACTATCACTAAATCAAAATTTATTGAAATTAAATTCACTAA
The DNA here is from genome assembly GCA_964035585.1 of Polytrichum formosum. Taxonomy (NCBI): domain Eukaryota; kingdom Viridiplantae; phylum Streptophyta; class Polytrichopsida; order Polytrichales; family Polytrichaceae; genus Polytrichum; species Polytrichum formosum. The sequence goes on along the minus strand of OZ037935.1, from coordinate 32,220,817 downwards.
ACGGCCTAACATTTCAATGTTTTTATTTTGCACCATATCATCCATGCCAATGGAGGGTGTTTCTCAAACACTATAGCATCAACGGTAAGAGCTTCTATTCCTCTCACTCCTATCCCCTCTTTTAGTCACTCGCAACAAATTGCACAAAACAAAATTGTTGGAAATAAGGCAAGTTTTCATTCACTCCCGTTTTGCTACATGTGTCTATTCTAGGATTATGGAGAATGGGCTAGATATATAGTCTCTTGTTATTGAGACCTTTGATTTTGTGAAGATGGTAACATTTAAGCCTTAACAATGTTATTTCTTAATTTAATTGAACTAATCATGTCTGCATCCTAATACCAATTTCATTTTTTGATTACATGTATCCTTGAGTTGCTCTAACTTGATTGCATTTTTGTGCACAAGAATATGTCTTTGGTGAGGTTCACTTTTCAAAAGCCAAGGGTTGCAACAAAGTTAGCCATTGAGGACATTCAAATCTTCTTGAATCTCACCAAAACCGGTATTCAACTAATGAATAGAGGAATTCTTTAGAGAGGTAGTTCGGAGAAAGAAGCTTTGTGTATACAAGTCCTTGTTGAGTCATTAACAAAGCCATGAGTTGTGATTCTTGATGCTACGCATCCACATGTGATGCATATTTTCATTGCCAAGTAGACAAAATTATAAGGTTGATTCCACTACATTTGAAATCTTTCTAATAGTTGTTCTTTATGTTTATTTTTTCATGTGTGTCCATCCACGTTTGCAAGCATAGCAGTCACCACCTTGTAGTGTACAAGGGAGATTTAGTCATTTTTGACATTGTCATGGCTCCATTGTGTGATGCTACTCCTCCCCTCCTAACTAGAAACGGACCCCAATTCGGCTCCCTAGGTGATGACAATGTACTTATTTGGAAGGCAGGTTAGCACTCTCAAATTAATAAGTAAGTTTTTCATGTGATGTATCTCAGTGCTAGTAATCAATGCATACACAAAATCGTTTGCTATATTGTGGAACCTAACTATTAGTCTTTGTGTTTGCAAAACGTTGATATTTGCCAAATCTCCTCCTGGGTTTTGATGGTGCATCTTCCATATGCGGAGAGTGTAGAAAAGGTTATGTTGGCAACATCAACACCAAAACCTTGTCGCAAGTCTAGATGTCACAATACCCATCCATTTGTAGATGGCATAGTGTGGGAGTGTAATGATGTGGATATAAGTATAGATGAGGATGAGAGAATGCAAGATGATATGGGTAGTGACAGAGCTTCGACGCAAGGTTCTACACAAGTGTGCTTGTTATTTGCATTTGAATTTGTACAACAACGTTTTGATTTTGTGGCTTCTTAGTAAGTTAAATAATCATAATTAACGGTCATTGTTTTGTGTGAGCAATTGCCTCTTACCTTCCATCTATCCCAAAAATCTAAGTTTATTCCTTGCACAAAGTTGTTGTCAATATCATTGTCCAACCTCCATGAAATCTAGAAATATACTAAAGACCATGCTCATTTATATAAATATGTTAGAATTTTTTTTGAATAGTTTTTATTATTGAATATCACATTTGATTATAATCCAATATAAACCCTCATTCCATGCTTACCAATGTTGAATTTTGAAGTAGAGTAGAGCATGTCATAAGGCTTTGGACACTTTGTTTCAACTCCCATACATATATGTATATACAAATTTGTTAGAATTTATGCTAAAACATCACGGTCATAGGATACTACTACATGTATTTGCAAACATTTTTCCTTCCTCAGTGCTCGCAAGTTACCGCTCATCGCTCATATGATAGCATTCCCCAACTTGGTACACACAAATTAAAAGTTTAAACTTTTGACAAGTACAAGTGACCTCCTGAAGGTCGCTTGGTATATTGCTTGAGCTTGTTGTAGTTGCTCCACATGGGTTCCATCATGCAGCGGGTAGTTTGCGGGTACCATCTAAACATTATAAGCTCGCTTTAAAGTTGAAGTTCTCAAGTTGAAAGCTTGAGTGTAGAGTGCACCAAGCTTGAGTGCACTTGAGTGAACGTGCATGCATAAGAAGCTATAACTTTCTAACATTTTAATTCATAGTCACTCACGCACATCATTTAGAAAAAGTGGACACCCTGGGTTGAACTTACAATTTCTTGAAAGTTTGATACTTGAATCAATCAATCTTTCATGTAAAGCTCGAACTATTGAGACCTTCACCACTTCTCAAGCTCAAGCCAAAGAATGCTTGCAAACCCATTGGCTTGGGGCCCATGAAGTGAGAGCTCTTACTCTCAACCAAGAAGCCGCAAAGGATTTTGCCTGAGAGCTTGACATAATTGTTCCATATAAAACTTTATCCAAGCATTGTTAGTCATGTAACAAGTTGAAGCTCTCAAGTTGAAAGCTCAATAGTAAATTGGACTTGGGAGTGAACAAGCATGTGTAAGAACCATTGTTGGACTAGTATCGGATACCCGATTGGTTCTTTCCTTCCATTTTAAAACCAATCGGGTATCTATAATGAGAATTTCACATTTTTTTTTATTCCAGTACAATATGGGTATTGGACGGTATTTTTGTTTTTGGTACCATTTGAGACTAATCACCATGCAATAACTTCATACCTAGGTAATGTCACCCTAGTACATGCCTCATAAGATTAGGCGTTCTATAAATAGATGCATAATATGCCTATTTTCAGACCGAGCCCAACGCCTAATTTAAGAAAGTTATCGTAAGTGCTCAAAAACTTGTCCAATGCAACCCCTAGTCACCCAGGCGGGTCTTCCATGCTGGCGTGCCCTGCAAAGCCGACCCACGGACTCAATCACCTTGTTTGGGGATGCCCCTTTGCAAATTATTATTGTTTTCGTGTTGTCCGTTGCATGATCGTAGCATGGGGCCAACAACGCGTTGATCTGATTGAATAGGAGCACCGCTCCCTACTGGAGATGATCCGCAGCTCGGCACCACTGAAGGCGATCGTCGAGGTCCACACTCACAAGACAATGTTCAATGACGCCTGGGACGCCCTGCCCGCCCTCCCTGCCTTGAACCATGTTGTGAGCCCAAAAGGGTGCCCACATTTAGTCTTAGACCCTTGAACCGTTAGTTGATGCACTTTGAAGTAGCATGTTACTTCACAAAAATATAAAAAGAGTGAAATGTTAGTCTTAGAAGTACCATGTTGTAAGAGGCTAGGATGTGAGTTGTTATTGTGTTTTTACCTTCGGAAGGATTTGAGTGAATGAGGATAGGTAAGGAGAACTTGGATTGAGTAGTTAGTGAGTAGGCTAGTACAAATGGATGGAGACAACCAAAGTGACTCAAGAGGCAAGTGCATTCGAATTGGGATGAATGGAGGATCACATGGAGCGCACAAGTGGACCACCTCATCATGGCCACTTAATGGGGAAGGTCCAAGGAAGAATGCAAGGTGGAGGATAAGCAAATTCTCAAAGCACCAATCAAATCACGAGTTAAGCATCGTGGTTTGAATTAAGTGGTGAGCGACGATTTGGGAAAGTAAGGGGAGAAAGTTATGGCGGCGGAAAGCGAAGGAGGCTAAGTTTGGGTTGAAGCATCCCAAGTTTGGTAAAGTGTGGTAGGTAGAAAGCCAAGGCTAGTTAAATGTTCGAATTAGGATCCTTGTTGATCATTTGAGGGAGGAAGGCTTAGAAGATAGGATTGGCGCCTACTAAGTAGGAGGAAATCTCAAGGGCTTATCGTGAGCCTTGAGGGTGCTCACCCCCTCAAGCTTACTATATAATCCCTCATTCTTCCCTCACTCATCCTCTCTTTCCTTTGTGCTCCAAGGCACCCCACGAGTTATAAGTGTGGGTGTGGGAAGCCATATTGGAGCACATGTGTGTGCTTAGTTTTTAGTTTGAGAGCCAAGGCTTGTTAGCCTTGAAGAGGGCTTGACCTCTTGGTAGAATTAGTGTTGACGTGAAGGATTTTAAAGTTAATTCATGATTCCAATTTGTGGTACTTAAAGTTCATGTTTTGAATACACGTGGTTGCAAGTTCCATGTTTAAGAGTTGAGCACTTGAGGTTGTGATGAGTGCAAAAATATACTTGTGTGGATTAGTTAGTCTTAGTGAAGTTAGGAAATTCTCTCTCCCCCTCTCCTCTCTAGGATTTTAGGATTTTAGAATTAGAGAAGAATTGTGTGATTAGAAAGGGGTTGTTAGTAGAATTAGGAAAATTAGGTAGGAAGATTAGTTAAGGGCTTGAATAATTAGTGAGGTAGTTGGGGATTACAACTACAAAGTTGTGGGTTCATGAAGGAGCTGGGTTTATAAAGGAGCTGGGTTTGTTTAGTTAGAAGCTAAGAAGCTGGGTTCATGAAGGAGCTGGGTTCATGAAGGAGCTGGGTTTATAAAGGAGCTGGGTTTATTTAGTTAGAAGCTAAGGAGTTGGGTTCATGAAGGAGTTGGGTTTATGAAGGAGCTAGGTTTATGTAATTAGAAAGTAAAGAGATGGGTTCATGAAGGAGCTTAGTAGATAGCCTACTTAATTAGCTCATAAACAAGTAGTTAGTTACATTATGCTAGTTAGTGTTATGTGTGGCTTTCACAAGTAAATGTATTTGAGATTGACTATAGAGAATAGTGTTTTTTAACACTTGCATCCTCTCTTTAAAAATAAACCACGTGCACAAATTAATGGAGAATGTGGAGCACTCTCGCGATGGCAAGACAAAGGAAGCAAAGACCAAAGGTGCGAGGGAGAGATTGACATAAGTCACATAAGTATTTCTTAATACTTAAAGGCTTATGTACGGTATGGAGACACCAAGTGAGACCTCTTATAGTAGCGATACGGAATACACAAGTGATAGTTCAAGTGGTAGTATAGAGTCAACGGCACGGACTCCATTTAGGAGAGGGATATCCTTAAGGGCTTGTGTAGCTAAAGCGGCCGGATGGACGTTAGAAGCAAACAAAGACAAAATGGCACCCGAGCATAAGGAGGTTAAAATAACATAGTTAACTTGTGCATTCTCCACATACGTATTGAAATCGTACATTGAATTGTTAAAAGTGAAATTCCAGTTAAATCCAAGACCACTTGAAGGGTGAACCTTGCACTATGGACTCATCCAAGTCCAAATCCAATACCGCGGAGGAATGTGAGCCCAAACCCACTACTCGGACTACGGACGCTTAAGGGTGGGGGGTTTGGCCTCACACATGTGCACGCGTTCTGTGGTGGCTTGGCGACCGCCTTCACCAACACCACCTCTGTCGAAAGCGACTTTTCGATCTTGAAGTGTGAGAAAGATGCATATCGCACATACCTGATGGCGCTTTCGCTCAAAGGCGTCTTTCAGACCAAGCAGCTTGCTATGATCCGCGAGATGTTTGGTCTGATTACACCGGTCGAAGCGCAGCCGGTTGCTCACTAGTAGTTGTTTACAATTAAGGACTTCGACAATATATAGTAGCACACCCTTCACTCTTGACTATGCAGTCCACAACCTCTGAAGACATGAAATCCCGACTAAATCCCGCAAAGCAGCAAATGCCTAATTTAGCTAACCATCAAACGCCTAATTTAGGTTAAATTCGGTAAATTAGGCGTTCGCCTAATCTTATGAGGCCTGCCCTAGTATGAATATGGTTCAAGGTGAAATTGGCCCAAATAATAAGTCAGGTATACAAAGATTCTCTCACCTTGACATATCCAACATCTAACTGGTATTAAAACTTATATACCCACAGGTCTATCCCTTATAGCATTGTTGATTATTGATCCACACATCCACCTATATACCAAACTAACACTAACAAGAACATCCATGCCTATTCGTTTAGGGTTTCAGGATTGATGTGCAGATCAACGAGAAGGCTTCTTTCTTCGAGCTCTCAACTTCTCTAGAGTAGAAGGGAGGCAAAGTTACTCAATAGTTTGGAGGTCTAAGGTAGAAATACCATAAGCAGTTAACCACCCTCTAGCCGTGCACTAGACCGCCGTCATAATGGTGAAATGCCATTTCTGAAATGGATCATGGCTCGGTGGCAACTTCAATGCGTGTACACTTAGTGTAGCCAATGGGAGGCAAGTGTTAATGTACTCATGAGGCAACCGATTTAGGTGATGTTATGTTTGGAAATGCAGATTACCGTGTTCGGTGTAGAGAGAATCTAGTGAACGAGTAGGGGGTTTGACAACTTTCCACTTTGAAAAATTGTAGCATTTTTTGTACAGGGCAGAAAAATATAAAACAACTTGCATTCTTCATGAATCCTTCTCGTCTATCTTGGAAAATTATCTCATGATTGTCAGACCAGATCTTCAATGCGAATCACCTTATTTTCACGGGTTATGGTATTTCTACCTTAATGCTGAGTCAAGGATTTGGCAGTGACTAATCAAGTTGGCAACTGCACACAAATTAGGTGATCCAGTACCTCAAAATCAGTATTTGGAGAGTCTTGAACTCCCCAATTATAAGTTAATCCAACTTAGCCTCCTACTGTTGCACTAAATAAAGTCTCACAGGCCCTCGGTGGGCACTGCAAGAGAGATAAAAGCCTACTCATGCATTCCTCAGAAAGCGAGCTCCATATTCAAGCCTCCCACATTTCAATTACAATGTTGCAGCTAAGGAAAAGTTTGACAAACATATATAGCCCACTCATACAACCCTTGGATCACACGGCTAGAAAGTCAACCTTCTTATCACCATCATGGTTGGTAGTGTGTATGTTTGACAAATTTCATTTGACGTTCAACTTCAAATCCAAAGTGTCACGTGACGTTTTCAAAAATGAAAATGAATTTCAATCGACATCTACATTTTTTTCTAAAATGTCACTTCAATGTCACATGCCTAGTAGTATGTGTCATTTCAAATTTCCGAAATATCAATTGACGTGTGGTTTTTTTCTTCACAAGTCACACTACATGTCAAAATCTAAATTGTGCGTGTCAATTGATGTGCATTTTATTTTTGTGCAAGTTTTTGCGTGTCAAATGCCAAAAACTTGCAAAAACTTTGTCAAACATATACACTGATGGTTGGCGTAAGAGGTGTTATTCACAAACCATCCAAGCAAGCATTAAAATATTATAATGAACCTCCACTAGAAATAATAAAAGCTCATGGAACATATACACCAGATATCCAAAAAATAACTCACCTCCAACATCCAAAACAAGAGAAAACTTGACAACAAACATGCCCATGTGGACCCGTTATAAGGCGACAACATAGCCCACTCATACAAACCCTTGGATCACATGGCTAGAGAGTCAACCCTCTTATCACCATCATGGTTGGCGTAAGAGGTGCTATTCACAAACCATCAATGCAAGCATTAAAATATCATCATAAACCTCCACGAGAAATAAGAAAGCTTATGGAACACATACACCAAATATCCAAGAAATTAACTCACCTACCTTGTCCTAAACAAGAGAAAACTTGACAACAAACATGCCCATGTGGACCCGTCATAAGGCGACAACCCCTGCAACACCCGATTATAATTTGTAAGAGAGTCTACCTTCCGAAAGGAAGGTGTTAACCCCACTTTGTCAATGTGAGCATGTTAGTTGGCACAATTACTTTGTCATGTGCCAACAATGTGATACCATAATGGCACCGACATTGGCGGCCTTTTTCTGAAGATCCAAGATTTTTAGCAAGTCCATCACCCCATGAAGCCTCCCTATCTATGTTGAGACTATGGTTTCCATTCTTGCTGCTCAATCTTCCCCTTCTTCAAGTCATAGAAAAGCTATGATCAACGGATTTTGGATTTCATAGAGTTAGAGGCCGAATCATGTTCAACATCCATCACTACAAGTTATAGTGATGGGTAGTTTTTTGTTAGCACATGTTCAACTATCATAACGGAAGGTTTCATTATTGGTATCATTTCTTTAATATACATTCACTTCTGCACTACCTTGGAGTTACACATTTTTAGTGTCCAACTCTATCTTCTTTGCACTCTCTTTATTTGTATGGTATCATTGACCTATTACAAAATTAAGTATCCTTTGCAACATATTTTGTGTCATTTTTTATTTGTTCGTGCTATGAATGTCAATAAAAATCATTAACTTCACTTCAACTTTGTCCATTTCAATGTCATAGGGGATACAATACAACTATAAAATTTTGTATATGATAAATATACATGCCCATAGATGTGTACATATTGCTCTTTTGTTGTTGTTCATTGCTCACAATCTAGCTTTCATCTTGTTTATCCTCCCCACCCTTCTTATTACTAAACCCTAAAATTGTTATTCTTCGTGCCAAAACACCACGGTTATAGGATACTAGTGGGCCTATTGCCAAATTTTTGGACTTCCTCACCACTCACAAGTAACCGCTCATTGCTCACTGCTCTCTGTTCACCGCTCACAAGATAGCACTCCCCAACACATTCATAAGCTTTGTACCCATGTAATGTTTGGCAATGAGTGCTAGGGTCATGTTCCGTGGTGAAGGATCGCCTCATGATTGCATGTAAATTTATTGCATGAAGCATGCCACAACGACCTCCATTTTGACACCATCAACACCCATATTAGGGGAATTCACGGGATCGCTCCCTTGTATGAAGTGGGAACACATGAAAACACAAGGTGTTTTTTTTGGGGGGGGATATTGTATTGGAGGAGGTCAATATTGTGGTCCTACTATTATGTAAACTTTTTGAGGACCCTATGGGTAGGTTAACATGGTATTTATTCTTCTTTTACATGGGCATATAGTAGATAAAATCATAATTGTTGATGTCCTGTAAAATCTAGCACTTACACATATAAGATCATAATCACACACCAACACAACATGCACACAATTTTGCTTCCTAGTTTGCACTATATTCATTCAAAACATACACACATGGAAATGGTGATAAAACGCTTGTGTTTAAAAGCACATGCAAATGCTCCCAATTTTTTTGTTTTAATAACACAATTATATACATACATGTAGCATTAGAACACAACTAGCTAACACCAATCACAGAGTTTGTTTAGGGTTTAAACATTCATATATGAAGCGATTTTTTGTTATTGTTCAAGTTTAGGTGGTTAGAACCACTCAATATACAACATCCAACTTTCGTGCTCAAGACATAAAGCCCAAACCCTAACTCTAACCCAATGCTCCAAACTATACAATCTACCAAAAACATTGCCACAACCTCTATCTAAAATCCTACCCAAAACAATTCAATGGGTAGTTGGAGGTTTGTACTTCTGCATTCCTCAAACAAAACAATCATGCAATTCACCTCCACATCATAGTAAGAATCACATAGGTCATCCTGGAGAACCTTCAACTCAGTGACACTCGACTAAGCTAATGGCTTAAACAACAACCGCATATTTGAGTTGTTGTGATTGTTGAAGGTAGAGCATTAGGTTGCTCGTAGTCATAGGATTGTGTTTGTTAAATGATTAAGAGTGAATATGGTTTGAATAAACCCATATGGTTTGTGGGGAAGTGGGAATTGAGATATCTCATATTCATTGTAAGAATCAAGGAGAAAAATTGCAATAAAAGGCAAGGCAAGGGGTGAGGACAACCATCTCACTCCAAACATTGTTCATATGCCTTTGTGTATGTATATTTGTTTGTGCAATCTGATCTCTAGTTCTATTGTACTTCAATAGTAATAAGCAACGGTTTTTCTTGAACCAACCCACATTTTGCACATATTAGTTGCTCATGTACTCACTTATTGTCACCCACAATTTCTCTCAACTATCTACCAAATCCCCAACATAATTTAACTTCCTTCGACCCAAGATCCTTAACTAGAGCCAATGGTTTTTGTTTTTGTTTTTGTTTTGTTGTTTTTTGCTTTTGCTTTTTTTTGCTTCTTTTTTTCTCATCGGCACTTGTTTCATTCATTGCACTTAGTATACGAATGCCTTCAACCACTACTGCTTGATGGTCGTGCGGTCAAGACAATAGACTTCCCTTTAGAGGCTTGTGATTGGGGATAATCACTAAACTAGACTCCCGTTCTTTGGCACCAATTTCGAATATGTATGTTAGACATGAGGTGACATTTTAAAATTTTGGCAAAGAGGTTATGGATTGTGTTCTTTGAATGATCTCCAATGATGGATCCAAGCTCTTTGAAACACTCCACACAATACACCTTTACTACACCCACATAATTCGAGTCCGAAGACCTCAAGTGCTATTGGTGATACTCTAGGGATACTAGTTTCAGATCTTTTCTAAGTTTATCTTTGCTAGCAAGTATCTAGACATAACTTCGGCACTCACCAATGCGGACTTCATGTTAGATGCCACATGGTCAATGTTCTCACCACTGACTCTATAACCAACATGTGGAGGCAATGGTTGGTCAAAGTCATTAAGAGGGGTAAGATCTTGGATTCTAGCCTCCTTGGCTATGCACTCTAGAGCAGTGAACGTGGAGATCCGAAGTTTAATGTAAAATCAGCCAAGTGAAATTGATAAATTACCAGTTTAATTTCAGTATTTTAGGCCATATAACCGAAGGAAAAATTAAGTGTATAGGAAATCAACCGATTCTATAAAGTCGATGACGGTTTTTCATCCGTTCCCATTCAAGAGTGGGCGGATATTAGCTGCCCCACACCATCTCCCACTGGTTCTTAGCTGGGTCGCCCGAGGGTATCTCCAGTTATAACCGGTTCCCCCACACCTTACCTTGAATCCTCCATCTGCCTCTTTATGTCGTTTAGGGTTTATGTACGAGGTGCCATGGCGAGATTGCACCAAAGCTATCATCCCCATCCCTTTGTTAAGTGTTGTTTTAATGTTTTGCAGTGTTTATTTGATGTTTAAGAGTGTTGATTTCATATTTTTGAGTGCCTATTTGATGTTTTTGGTTGTTGTTTTCATGTATCATTGAGGGTGTTTCATGTTTTCATACTTGAATATGGTAACCTGGCCTATGACCGAGAGCTACACATTGGTGAATTTTCACAATGACCTCTTCTATGGTAATGAACGATTTAAATTTTTTCATGCAAGGTAAAATGAAATATTTGTCTATTTCAAAAATTTGGAAATTTTTAAAATTAATTTTGAATTAGATATGATTTTTTAAAGATGTTCCCTAGGGTATCTTATGATAGACCTAAAGAAGCTTGACGTCGATGCTAATACAACTTATGAGCATTCTATAATTATCCACAAGCAAGTAAGAAGTTGTAAGAAATCCAACATTACTAAGCCATACACTGACTTTGACCTTACTATGTCAAGAGACATCCTAAACGAAGAACTAATCTCATCCAACACATTGTGGCAAGGTCTCATGGGCCTTGAACCGAGAGCTATGGGCCTTGAACCGAGACCTATGTGCCTTGAACCGAGACCTATGTGCCTTGAACCGAGACCTTTGGGCCTCCTCCTCCTTCTTCCTCCTTCCCCCTCTCTCTCCTCCCCTCTCTCTCTCTCCCTCCACGTCATTAAATGCATTAATGTGAGGTTAGTTGAGCTACGGACATGTCATCCACCTAGGGAACATTTCCTCTAGTTTGTTCCCTAGAGCTCGGTTTAAGGTCAGGTATCGGTAATAGGCTAGGATACCATACTTCTGATTTCTTTCAAAATATGATTTGAAATGATCTTTTATCATACGTAGTAATCAAAGTTGAATCAGTGTGCAATTTGCCTTAAATTTAGTATGTGAACCGAGTTCTTATTTTCTTTGTCAATTTTGTAACCGATTGCTTATAGAAACTTAGGAAAAATGACCGGGAAGCCAAAAAATTGTTAGGTTTTTCACTGAATTGAGTTACTAAGCTTAGGCATCAACCGGATGAGCATAGACAACCACCGAATGATATGTGGACAGAGGGGTAAATATCCAAGTCAACCCATAAACTCCCCGTTCACTGCTCTAGAGTTTGTTGGGATCCATTAGACAAAATCTAGGTCAACCACACACATGGGCTTTTGGATTCAAGGTTGGCATTGGCTAGTGGCATAACATATACATCCGAAAAAACTCTATTGAGCCCCTCAAGCTTGTAGTTAATATTGCATTTACTCTCAATATCAAAGAGTTGAAAGGGCCAATCTACAATATGAATACCGTCAAGTAGTGGTTTGAGCTTTGCATATGTGTCACCCTCAACACATTCACAAGATCCAGTAAGTCATGGAGTAGCATAGGCATTAGCAAGTGAAAACAATTTCAATTTCAAAGATATTGCAAACTTGGTCTGTGACTAGCAACCTCACTAGAACTGAGTACCTTGAGTTGTAGTTGGTATCGCTCGTATGAATGCCTCATGTTCAAGTTGCCCCCCTCTACGTCGATAATAATTCCCCAAAAAATGAGAAATCACAACAAGAATTCAAAACCATAAATCCTACCCATATACCAAGCGAGCAAAGACCAAAAGTATGAATGATGAAGCTTGGGATGGGTGCACCTAAGGAACGCAACTAGGCACTTGCACCTACTATCCATCCTTCAACAATCAACCATCAACATTTGTCAATCTTGCAAGATAGTGGGAGTTTGCACAAACAATAAAACTTCAAAAAGCTCTTGCAAACCTTGATTGAGAACTCACCAAGCCAAATTAGAATGCACAAACCCGTTAGGAGCCCCTCATGCATCTAACTTGTAAGATCACATCCAATTGCCAAGAGACATTCGCGAAATGTCATCCAACAGTGCTCATCCATAGTGTTGGGGCCCTAATCTATATTATTCTAAATCTCTAACCTACCGGACCCTATAGTATGCTAGTTTTAAAGCTTCTCTAACATGATCAATTTGTAAACACCTAAATTTATTTACACCATGGAGTTCAATATATGACTTGAGCTCTGTTACAAGTACATATTCTATAATTTGTAGGTCGTAACTTTGAGGTGGACCCTATATTTGTATTCACGTAGTTCTCTAAAATACGGGAGTGAACACCCCAGGTAAGGGGGTTTAGTAACACCCTACCCCTTCCAACTCAATCTCATTAGACTAGTTTGTGGACCCTAGCACTTGTTTCGGTGTCAAATATGGTTAATTAATAACTCTTATGATTATAAAGAATTCCCAATATTTTCACCTTTAACTTACATGATTGCCATGAATCCTTGACCGTTGTTTAGCCCCTAAACCTCCAAAGGTTCTAAGCAATTAACTACAATTATGTATATTTGGACAAACCACTTGTCCAGAAATAGGATGTGCGCTTGTGGGGACAAAAACATCAAATGACAACAACAAAAGCAATAACACAACAACACAACAAACACAACTTCGAATGTTTGTATTGCATGCTTGTCAATCACCATATTTGTGTAGTTTTGTGATTTAGTGTACACCTTCTTGGCGTGGAAAATGTCCAAAATTCATGCATAAATCCAAATATACTTAATCCTAGTTAATTTCAAGATATGTAATAAAAAGTATGTTCCTCTCTATGAAAGAGAAATTTTCTAAAACAAAGTTGTTTATAATGGATCATTATACAAATCTATATTGTTGGTGCTTAGAATGAAGCTTACAATATTTGTCTTGGCATTATCAAAGGGATGCCATCTGAAAATATCTCATAAAAATAGTCATGACTATTTTATGTATATATTTTTGTCATAAATTTTATATACATAATAATAGTGTGTTGTAAAATGTTGCAATGAAAAAGCTATTATGTGTTACAAAAACATCACTCACGTCAATATCCTTTGTTATTAAATACGCTCCTGCTACACTACAAAAAATGCGGTGTGCCTAGCTTTGACAAGTCACCAAATGTAAACATTTAGCCTCATTGTGGTGGGGTGGGCTCAACTAAGCCTCAAGCCTTCACCCTACCCTACAATTTTTTTTAATAATAACAATAATTTAAAAAATCAACCACATCAAAGCTACTCTTGAACCCCCAATAGGCTTGCGAAGGTGAATGAAAGACCAGAAATGGTCTCTTAGGCGCTTAGGGGTTAATGAGCATTTTGGCCATGAAACCTCCAACATGCTTGAAAGGACTATGTTGTTGAGAACTTGAACAACCAAATTTTAGATGAACAAAAGTTAGATGTCATTACCAACATACAAGTCCCAAACCACTATGATAGATTTTGTATTTTTCTGGGGTTGTGCAAGACATTTGCTTTAGGACTTGTATGCTACACTAAGTAGTCCTTGTAGTGTGGAAACAATTCGCACATGCCACACTAATTTTCTAATTCTGGTGGAATTATTATGGGTCCAAGACCTTAGGTCTGCTCCTAACCTCCATGAAGACTTCCGACCAACACATTAAATGTTGTTTATAGGACAAAATACACAAATTGAAATAATTACCCATGTTAATCTTCTAGAAAAGAAATTAATGTGGCCCATGCTAAACTTCTTCTAGACAATTAGTTTGGGTTGAAAATTAATGTAGCCACATTAATTCTTAATGTGGAAATTAACATGGACTCTAGAAAAATTATTGTGGCGCACAATAATAGAACTATTTAGTGTAGTAGTGTGTCTTTAAGCTTGAGCTATTTCTTGAAATTTAAGGACACGTGTGATCGAAACCATTGTGAAGTGACACGTTTTTCCTCGGTCTCACTTATTTCTAGCAATACAATTGGTGAAGCAAAGTCCCACAAAAATTGCTTCACCGTAGGTCCCATTTGCTAAGTGCCACTATCCTACATGAGAACAAATATGACGTCAAGAAGTTAAGACTTTGCATTGAAGTTGGAACAACTAAAAGTTGATGACTCAACTCCAAGGCTAAGTCCTAATTATTATATTCATTTAAAAATCTAAGCACTTAACGTTGATTAGCCACTCAATCCACAAATCACTCGTTGTTCTCGGACTTTGTAATGTGTGTATCTGTTTTGGTTAGTTGATTTTATCTCCTTCAATGATCAAAACAACCATCATCATCATCATCATCATCATCATCACGTCATCGTCGTCATCATCATCGTCACCACAAGTTTGGCATATTTTATTCACTTGTTGCAATGATAAAAATAATATCAACTTTGGTGTGATACAAAGTAGATAGACTTTGAATATTTGGTTTAGTTAGTTGATCATAACATTATTCAAAGCCATAACAGTGTTCTGTGGGACTGACAGTATTCCACAGAGTGTTCCCAGATATTCCCCACATTCAAAGGAATATTGTCAGTCTCACATAACACAGTTATGGATATGAATAATGTTATGATGTCAAAGTCTATCAAAATCAACTCATGTGCAATTCATGTTTGACCAACAAAAGACTTTGAGGGGGTTCCTCAGAAAATCAAGGGTCAAGATTGTCCAACTTCAAGTTGCTTCCAACACATACGCCACACTGATATGTGCAATTAAGTTGCCTCTTTATCCATGCAAATTATATTGGGTCAAAACCGTATCACAAATACTTATAGCTTCGCTTATTCATTCATATAGCAACTGCAATAAAACAATACTTATTGTATAACTATTCAAAATAGTGTCGTATGTTGATAAATTAGCATGGGGCAACCTTATTGCACATAGCAGTGTACCATACACATCGTGGCTTATCAACACCCATATGGCATGTCACATGATTCAACACCTCTTTGAACCCAAATGTAGGATTATCGAGTTGAAAGTCATGAGTTTGAGATTTTAAGAATTTGGTCACACTTGTATAGTCATAGTATGGACCCTTTGCACCCATACATGTGAATTAATGCCCCGGGCCATGTATGCACCCATAAGTTCAACATGCCATTGTTGACGGAGAACCGTTTGGAAGTTTGGAACATCAACGGTATGACCACCCATGGAATTGCCGTTGACCCTCTCCAAAATGTACAACAAATTGTCGATCCTCATAAAAAGTATTCCTATCAATATTATATACTCCCAAAGCTTATATCTAGTTGGAATGGGTGACTTCCACAAAGATCTTGTAAGGTAGACGTGAGTTATTCAAACACTTCCCTCTTTACACCCACTTCTCGTACAATATGAAACATGCAATCGGTGCAAGATGATTAGCAAATCCAAAATCGTGCTCCTAACCATTTGTCTCATAAAATCTGAAACTCATACAAATATCTTATGAATTATCAAAGTGACGATTTCTCGTGCTCATCAAGTAGTCATATAAGTCCAGCCCCCCAATTTATGTTGACTATCAAACATAGAATAATCAACATATTTTGAACACATAGTCCAATCCCTTTTGAACACATAAATTTTTGGTGTTGGATCTTAGATCCACACCCAACCACATACCACTCTTGGAGTAAGGCCCATCTACCTTAGTTGGTGTACAAGCTTGCAAAGTAGGCTACAAATGTTTTTATGAAGGAGGAGTCCCCAAACTCAAGAGATTTATGGACTGCACTTGTCCCTCATGTGAGCCAGTCTATCCGTGATTATTTTTCTGCAGCCCAATTTAATTCCACAAGGAACGTGACTTTGTCTGCTGCTCAAAAGGTGGGATACGGATTCGTGGCATGCTTGTGAAGTTAAACTTAGGGCCACTTCACACATGAGACTGAGAGCCCATGTCCAGTACACTTTACGCACTCTCATTGGTGGAAAAGGCGGAGCCGGTCCAAGTTCGCCTCACACTATGCTTGAGGGACCAACGGAGCATGTGAATGCAAGATGGATGTAAAGTCTACATGGATTCCTACATGGCATCATACGGATCATGTTTCATGGTCACTTGGACTATTTTCAAAAACCACCTCTTGGAGGTAGGCCTAACACAAAACTAGGAGACCATGGCACTCCAAATGCTCACAACCATTGGTTTATTCTATTTTATCATGTGTGAGGACCCGCATGAATAGAAATTCATTGAAATAACATTTGGTTGAGGGAATGGTCACATATGACTTCACACTACACTTGAGGGTCCGTGACCACACTACATGATTTTGGAGGTGTTTTGGGACGGCCTTTGGACATTTTTTTTGTGGTCTCACAATTTCATGGTCACGGCTCTTGGCTCATGAGTGAAGTGGCCCCTAGGGCCGCTTTACACTTGGACCAAGAGCCATGACCATGAAACTCTGAGGGCCCTTGAAAATCATCCAAAGGCCGTACCATGGGAAATAGAAATCCAATTTTGCAATTGATGAGTCCCCAAGCTAGTGTAAAATTAAAGTGGACCATGTTGAAGGACTGCAACATATTTTGGAGAATCCAAATAGTAGGACCCCACCATGGCAATGTAGTTTTTCTAGGAGCCAATGACAATTTTAAATGCTTGCCACGATCCTTAGATTTGTGTTAGGTCCACCTCTTTGTTATGGGCCTAATATAATATCATGTAGATTTTTCATCCATTCAAATTTCTTTAGTCACTCAGGCCCTCAAGGTCTAGTGTGAAGTGAACTTGGACAGTCTTTGGCTCCTCAACCAATCACATAATTTGTATATCACGGGTCAAGGGCCCTCAAGCTCTAGTGTAAACTGACCCTTGACTTTATCCATTAAGGATGAAGAAACTCTAATAAAAACTTGCACCCTAGAGGTTTGTGGTTGCTTCAATTCAACTAGATTTCATCCGCTTCACACACGAGACTCAGAGCCCGTGACACACTTCAAGCACCTCTCATTGGTGGAAAAGGTGGAGCCGGTCCAAGTTTGCTTCACACCACGTTTGAGGGACCAACAAAGTATGTGAATGCAAGATGGATGTAAAGTCTACATAGATTCCCACATGGCATCCAATGGATCATGTTTCTTGGTCACTTGGACTATTTCCAAAAACCACCTCTTGGAGGCAGGCCTAACACAAAACCGGGAGACCATGGCACTCGGAATGCTCACAACCGTTGGTTTATTCTATTTTATCATGCGTGAAGACCCCCGCATGAATAGAAATTCATTGAAATAGCATTTGGTTGAGGGCATGGTCACATATGACTTCATACTACACTTGGGGATCGGTGACCACACTACACGATTTTGGAGGTGTCTTGGGAAGGCCTTTGGACACTTTCTTTTGGGCTCTCACAATTTCATGGTCACGGCTCTTGGCTCGTGTGTGAAGTGGCCTTAATGAGGGTTTGTTTTATTCTATCCCCGAGATTGAATCGACTTAAAATGTAGGCTATGAATGAGTTCACTATGTTTTCGCTTTTCATAACATTATTCATATCCATAACAATGTTATGTGGGACTGACAGTATTCTACAAAATATTCCATCATTCAGGCTGAATGTGAGGAATATTTCATAAAATATTGTTAGTCCCACAGAACATTGTTATGTTCGGGTGGATGAGATTACATCCATGTCATGGATTACCAATACAATAACATGATAGACTATTACATTATTGCACTATCCTTACACCAATTATCTCGCATTTATTGTGCCCAACATGATATTTGGCATAGTTGACCTTGAACTCAACTCTTCACATGAGTGTCAACTGTTGCCTGGGTGTGAATATGTTGAGCCATGATTGGATTGAAAAAGTGCTCCAAGTGTCACCAACAAAGTTCTCCTTTATATAAAAATTTTAATCTTAAATCACAGAAGTACCTTGCAATTGAAGTTCTACACATCATGTGTCATGATCGATGTACCATCCTTTACATATGCGGCAGATCAAGCCTCTCTATAAGCTGAATTTTTGAACTATCGGTATTACAGTAGAGGGCTCTCTATTCCGACCACCAAAGCAAAGAAAAAGAAAAATCCCCTCAAATTTTGTCACATGTGATGGTCACATTCACCACGACCCACTTGTATCCCATGTTGAAACCACCTTCCAGCACATGTAAGGTTGAAACATGGAGCCCTCTACAAAATCGTATAGGTGAAATTTGTCACAAGTGACCATCTAAGTCTCAAGTGATGCAATATTCAGATCACATGGAGAGAGAGAGAGATATGAGTGTACCTCTTGTCCATCCAACATAAAAACTTGACCCCCTATAGGTTTATTGCCGATTCATCTCAAAATGACCTCAAGTAGAATGATTTGAGATTTTTAAAGCTAATTCCGGTGTCAAAATTTAATTTAATAAATAACCTCCAGGATGCATATTATTTCAAGGCTTTTATGTTGGATGATTGAGAGGTACACACATATGCGACAATCCCTTTCTCTCCCACCTAAGGTATGTGGGCTTTATGTCACTTCTCAACTCCTATATGCATATGTGACCAATATTGGTCGCACCTTTGGCATGGACGGGTGTTGCAATAACATGTTGGACGCTTATATTAGAGTGGTATATGACAAGCTTTGACATTAAGGACAAACATTTAAAAGACACGTGTTACAAATAGATTGGACTATACGTTCAAAAAACATACACCTACTCTAAGCTCATGATTAACATTCAACACAATTGGGAAGTCCATGTGATTGTTTGAAGAGAGAGAATCTTCACTATGAGCTCTTAGAACTTTTGCATCTCAACTCCAATCTTAAAGCTTGGATTGATGATCTCGGTGATTCAAAATTACTAATTGGATGGGACGATTTCCGATTTGTTCCAACAACCACAGTTGGTTGTGGAGTTGGAAGTGCCCAAAATAGGGTCACATGCCTTACATGAATGTTGTGAAGCCCTAACCTTAAGTGTTGTGAAGGGCAAGTACAATATTGTCCAATTTCTTCTTGTGCATTTTAGCCTAAGATAGATGTGCCTAATTTGGCCACTTTTCTTAATTAAACACCTATATTTGTGTGATATGTGGTTTCGTGCGGCTCCATGCATGGGTACCAAAACGATATGTATTTAAAAGAGATTGGATTGTGTGCTCAAATATGATAGTCATTCTAGGCTCAATAGTCAACATAATTGAGGGGGCATGTATGACCATTTAAAGAGCACGAGAGTTTTCACTTTGATAATAGTAAAATACTCACATGAGCGGTAGAAAATTATGAGAAAAGTGGCTATGGCCTCAATTTGGATTTGCTAGCCATCTCATCAAGAAAAAGAAAAAGTAACGACCGTATCTAGGTTCCAGCATGAATGTGAGTCCATTAGCCTTATGTTGATCATAGTTATGCCTCCTTTTGGGAGGTGGGCTCCAGTAGTAATATAGTTATCCAATGTTATGGAGGAGGAAGGATGGGTATTTGTTGGTTGTCTAGTTTTCTCTTATTTATGACCGAGTATGCGAGGTACTTACTTAGGACTAAGTATGTGATAGTATGGCGTTTTGGTGTATGTTTGTCAAAAGGGTTTTAGGACTTTGGGATAGTGTAGTGAGTTATCTTATGGAGTGTTCATGTATGGCTCCCCTAACCCCGGCCGTGATGAGGGGGTTTACTTTCCATCCGTTACTTTGGAGGGTGTTAATTAGTGGGTCGTATCTGGTGTGTTTGTGTTCAAGGGCTTGGTCGGGGAATTTTTCGTAACAATATGTTCTATGAATTGAATTGTGTGCGTGGGGTAGGGAGTTATTGGTGTTTGGCTTTGGTTTCAGGCTCCTATTATGCACAGGATGTCATGTATTAGTTTTGCTTGGCATTGGCACGGTGTGTGTGTACAAGTGCATCCTAGTAGCCATTCCGGGATTGTTGAGTCGGGGGGCTTGTTTTTTTTAATTCCTTGCATTGATCAATATAGAGAACCATGTGAATTTATTGGCTTGTAGTGTTTGGGCAATGAGCTGTATCATTTTTTGTGGCGTGATATGATGAGGCCATTAGGGTATAGTTTTTCACATGTAGATAGGAAGTGGAGCCATGTGTCCTGGGCATTGTTAGGGGCATAGGGTGCAGTTTGGGTAGGGGTGGGTGGGGGGCCAAAATATTTTTTCTTTTTTTTATGGTTTCTTGTATATTGGACATATTGGAATTTTAGAGTTTGCATGATCTAGGTGTTGGATACAGTCTAACCTTGATAATGTCACACCATCCGTTTCACCAAAAAGTGTGATATAAACAAGGTGTGACATATTTGATAATGTCACATTTGGAAGATTTATGCATAATGTGATATTATCAAAGAAATAGGTCGAAAAACAAATAAAAATACAATGTTCAAAAGAAAATAATAAAGATGAGAATTCAATATTTTTAAATATAAAATCAAATTCAAAAGCTTGAATAACAAAGATAGTACATCATAATGTGTCATTGAGATCAGGTCTTACCTCTCACCAAAGACAAAGAAGCTCCTAATGTCACATTGTTTTGTTGACATTGATGTTAAATGTGCAACACCAATTCTAATGAGCTTGTCATGGATTTTTTCCATTCCTAACAACTTCATAGTGTTGAAAATTTGAGAACCTTGACTAGCCATAAAATTCAAAACATCTTTAATAGATTTTTGTGCATCACTTAACTTCACTACTTTAGACTCAACGTCATTGCTATCATCAATCAATGGGTCTACTTCTATGGGATCGTATACCTCCTGGCCATCTTGCACTAATTGCACAAGCTCCTCAGTAGAATACTCCACCTCAAAATCATCTTCACCTTCCATGTTTACATATTCCAATGGAGAAAGCTTCTCTAGAGGCTTGCCTTGGACATCAAAGCCCAAATTCAATGTTGCCGACGTCATCCATAGAATTTGTTCTCCATCCGGCCTTTTTTCGTCCATATTACTTGTTATCACACTTACACTACAAATTTTGGAAAAAAAATAGTGACATTATGAAGGGTGATAGGGATAATAACGAGGGAACTTTACACTAGAAAATTTGGTTTCGAAGTTTTGGGTGACAATATCAAGGTGTTCTATAAACAAGAGTGATATTATCGAGGTTAGGTTGTATGCCCTTGGCCTTCCAGAAGTGATGGGAGAGTTTGTGGTTTATTTTTCTAATTTTGCTAGTTGTTTGTCAACGTATGGGAATCTACTTTGGCGGCGTTGGATTCTAGTTTCCGGTGTTCTTAATTTATGAATGAAGGTTGCAGATGGCTCCATCATGTGTGGCAATTGGGCAACTTGCTAATAAATAGGGGTTGGTGGGCGATGTGTATGCGGGGGGTGTGGTGGTGGGCTTGTCTTCGTGTGCTCCCTCGTTTGCTAGCGTGTATGCTATTTTGTTACCGGTGATGTCGGTGTGGGCTCTTTCTTTATGTATGAAGATTTTGTATGGGTCCAATATATTTGGTGTACAATTGCTATTGTATGTAGTTTGTATGGGTGGTGGCGGTGTAAGGACTAGTGTTTAATGAGATTATTTATGAGAAATATATCGTTTAGGTTGTTTGTGAATATGTGTGTGTCCAATTGGGTGGTATGTATGGTTTATATGGTAGTGAGTATGGCATTGAGCTTTGCTAGTAGGACGTTTTGGTAGCTTAGTAGTCTTTTTGATATGTGGGTGTTGTTGTTGGGGTTGTATACCCCTAATTTTGGGATAATGCATTCTATCTATCCTTCAAAAAATTTGGTGGGGGATGAATGGTCCGTCTTTGTAGTGGGTGGATGTGGTTAAATTTGGTTGGTACCGGTGTCATGGAGGGTGTGTGCTCTAGGATCGATTTTCCATGTGTTGGAGGATTTGATGTGGTAATTATGTGGTATGGGTCTACTAGGGCATGTATCCTCTTGGATATTGTGACTTCTTTTATAATGTGATGGAGTACTTGTGGTTTTGTATGTTTCTTGTGGGGTATGATTGGTTGTGTATACATATTTAGGATAGTTATTGCTCGGGTGTCTTCTTTCGTTGCCATTCTAGCCTAGTGAATAGTTTTCAAAGTAGTGTTGTGATCAGTGGGGTATGCTAGGCCTACACTGGACCACTTGGAGGATTTGGTATGTCCCATAAAGCCAAAAATAATGTCTCGAGTGTGGGATGAGTTGTACTGTGTGAGTTGTGTGGGGCATGTAACGGAGGATGAGTAGTAAGAGGGTGTGATTTTGAAGGAGTCGATTACCAATTTTGTGATTTCATGGTGTAGGGTGTGGTGTTTATTGACATGTTAGATATTTTTTTTGGGTTTTCTCTTGGGTAGTTTGGTTATGTATCTTTGTATGAGCCAAAGTATTTTGGTGGCAAAGTCTTGTGGTGGAGGTTGGAGGAAGTTTACCGGCTATGAGACGTTGTTATGGAAGAATCTATTCCATAACTAGCACATCCTTTTAGTGGTGATGTTGGCCATGTATTCCCATTTTGATCATATATGTGGGATTATATGCCTTGTATTTGCATGATTTCTTTGCTTGTGAGGATATCTCTATTTGGGTTGCATTCTTGGTGTATAGTTTGAGGTTGGTTGTTTGTAGGGGTGGGGATGTGTATCTAATGTCTTTGGATTGGGTATGGTTTAGGCAATTTATGTATGTTTGGAGGGTTTTTTGTGTGGTATTGTGTTAAGAGTAGTAGGTTGTGGTCCAATAGGATGTTGTATGGGTTGAGGAGTTTTCTTCCCATCGTTGTGTGGTGCCTTGTGGGGTTTTCCACTGGCTTAGGTGTTATCGTTTGATGGCTTGTGCCCCCCTCCCTATTTGTCTTTTTATAGTGATAGTATCGGTATTAATTATGATGTGGATTTTTGTGCATACAGTGAGGCGTAATGGGATGTTTGGGGGGTATTTATGTTGTTTGGTGGTGTTTGTTGTGGGGGGGAGTTGCAAGTGGAATGGTGTTGGCACAAGGGGGCCGGGGGGGGTATAATAAGGGGGTGCCTTTTATGAGTTGTGGATTTCATACTCCTTTTCTAGAAAGAATAGCATTTGGGCTGTGGCAATCTGGTGCAAGCTTGATGTTCGGGGAGGTGGAATGATCCTCCATATTTGGTGGAAATGTATTTGGTGAGGGTTTGGTAGTTGATTCCTAATTGTCCAAGGTCATTTAGGGCTTGGCCTATGCAGTTTACGTAATATGGGAGGAGGGGTTGTGTTTATACCAAAATCTTCATGGGAGAGGTGTGTGACAATGTTCGTAGTACTTTTGGTTATGTTACAAATTTCTTTGGCTAGTATATTGAGTATTTTGTAGAATTTCTTGATATCTAGTTTGGAGAAGGGGACCGCATAGTAGGCGTATGCAATGCCATGTTTGATGACTATGTTTGGGATTTTAATGCTTTGTTTGAGGCTGGCTAGGGAGGTGGATAATAGTTTACTTTGTTGTTGGGCTTTTTTGATTGTGGTTTCTTTTTGTAGTTTCCATTTAAATGATGGAATGATGTGGATACCTAGGTATGTGTATGGTTCGTTCTGGGTGAGGGTGGGGAAATGTTTGGATTTGTAGGTGATATTTTGTGATTAAATGTAGGCTTCAAAGGTGTCTGGCTTGATTTTGAATTTATTTGGGCAACCAATGATGGCACATTTTGAGAAGTTGAGGCCCATGTGTCAGCATTCGGCAAACTTTTAGAGTTTGTGTATTTGTGGTTGATTGTGCTAGATGTTGGTGGTAATGACTGCTAGGTTGTCGGCGTATGTGGTGGTGGTGCATGTGGTAAGAGATGTGTTGAAGTGGTATCCAAGTTCATCATCTTCCAGCCATCCGAGGAGCGGTTCTAGGAATATGATGACTAGGTAGGGGTTGAGGGTGTTGCCTTGTATGGTTGCCTAGCCAATTTATATTGGGGATGTTGTTTCAAAGTGGCTTCTAGTGAAGGATGTAGTGGAGTTAATGTATATGTTTCCAACCAATAGTACAACATCTAGTGGGAACCCTAGATCCTCCATAAGGGCCAATAGGCAAGCGTGGTCGATGTAGCCAAAGGCATTCCGTAAGTCAATGTATGTTAGGATATATGTCTTTATTTGCGAGTCTCACATCTTTGAGGGTTGCTATAATCTATGGTTCTCTCCGTAGCTTGTGAGGAGGGTTATCAGGGTGTTGGTGGAAAGTTTGTATGTTTTGTTGGCTAGTGCAACATGTTTGTAATTTGTGAGGTGGACATGGTCATTGTTTTTATGCATGAGGATGGTTTTACTGTGTTGTAACATTGTTGGAAGAATAATTAAAAAAACATATCTTGACATGGGGGTTAATAAGGCTTTGATTATTTTGTTTTGGATGTTGTCAAGGCATGGGGTTTTTCCTCGAGCTAGCCATTTGAGGCAATTATCGTAGACTTCTCGGGGGAAGCAATTATATATTTGTGTGGCAATGGTGATAGTGGTGTGTGTGTGGGGGGGGGGTCTTTTATTTAAGATGATGTCATTGGGAGTGTGCCATGGGTATTTGTACAGCGCACATGCAAGTGTCCGGGTGGTCTATTATGTCGTCGCAAAGGGATCCATGTATTGGTCTTCTGAGAACATCGTTTGGAGTTTTTGAAGGTTTGCATAGAGTATGGGGCATGTGATGCAAGGGTTGTTGGTCAGCGGTTGTTTCCATTTGGTGATTATGCTATTAGGGGTTAAGCGTAGTTGGATTGGGTAGTTATCAAAGTTCGATTGTGGTTGATTAGCATACAACATTGGAGGGTGGTATGGTTGGGGAGGTTGGTGTAAAGTTCATCTACGAGGCTTGTCAAAGTGTAATTGTTGCATCCTTGTCTTGTGAGGCTTTCTTGGTTGTTTTGGAGTCCTAGGTTGTGTGTGATCTGGGCCCAATTGTGATTGTCTTGATTTGGTAGTGATATTATATTGTTGGATGTCTTTCCTTTAAGGAGTATATCTTTGCTAAGATGATTTGGTGTCTCGAGTGATGGTTTATTATTATTTGGACTTGGTCTTGGATCTCTTTTAGGAGGTGTATGCCTTCTTGGTGAGTAGGCATGTACATATTCTTGATGAATATGGGTTTTCTAGGTTTGTTGATGATTTTGAGGGCTTGAAGGTAGGGTGATATTGTGCATGGGGTTGGGATTTTGGTAATATTTTTACTAGAGTAAATGGATTTGTGAATCATTGCTACTACATGTCACCCTTGGCTACGGTGTGTGTATAAAACTTGTTGTGTCAGTGGGGTGTGGCATTGTGGTTTATATTTTTGTAGTCCTAGAATGTTTTGTCTATGAATGTTGTAGATTTGTTTTCTCAAAGTTTGGTTTCTTGGATAAGTATAATATGTGGGTCATTCTAGTGTTTGTAGGAATTCTTGGATGCCTGGTAGATTGCAAGTTGATGTGTCCGGTGTTCTAAGATTAATTTTAGGGTTATGGTTTGACGGTTGTCTTGCATTTGTGGTTGTGTGTGAGAGAGAGGGGGGGTGGTGGTTTGGGGAAGGTTTGGTTTTGGTTTGTTGTGATTGGGGTAGATGAATTGCATAGGTGAAAATTGGGTTAAATGTTGATGTTTGGTGCGTGTGGGTTGGCTTTGGGGGCAGGTGCAGTGTGTAGGTTGAGGTTACAATGAAGAAGTGATGCAAAATGCAAGTAAGATTATCCCTTCATGATGTAGGTTTTCTTTCTTTGATGGGTACGGGTGTGGATATGCAGAGGAATTGAGAGGTGGTTTGTGGAGCGTACTGGCAGTGTCAAGTAACTTTTGCTTGTTGGTAGCCGTGATTGGTATGTTTCAAGCTCTTCTTTGTATTTGTTTTTGTGTGTCAAAATCTATGTTGTTTTGTGGGACTTTGTGTAGGGTTCTTCTAGTTTATTTTGGTTGGGGGAGGAGAGCCATCAAGTGTTTTGCATCTTGGGGTGGTGGGTTTGTTTGTTGTTTTACTAGTTATATTTTGGCATTGATAATATCACTAGTAGAAAACTATGGCTGCGGTTGTTTTGACCAGCCTGATCTGCATCCGCTAAACGACTTCAAATTTGTTTTTTTGGTTTAGTGGCTAAAATTTTAGGAATTTGGGAGCGCGTAATATATTGTTGCAAAGTTATTTTCAAGACATTTCCAACAGTATAACTTTTCAATAGAATATTACACGCCCACAAATTTTTTAAATTGCAATCGCAAAACGAAAAAGAAAAATTTGTAGTCGTTTAGCGACTGCAAATCAGGCTGGTCAAAAAAACCGCAGCTGATTTGGGCTGTGGTCTTTTTGGGCAGAGTTTTCTACTAAGTGTATATATGTTTGCTGGTGGAGTCTGATGGTTGGGGTCGTTGCGCGGTTAGTCCTGGCAGCGTGAGAATTTGGTCGTCTGCGTTTGTGGAAGAGGAATGTAGGGTGGTGCAGAGACTGTTGAGTGATGACCACTCTAGCTAGGTAAGAGTTGTTTCTTTTAGAATTATGGTTGTCCTTTGTGTACAAGTTGTGGTGATTGTGAGAACGATGGTGGGAGAGTACAGTGTTCTTGCCAGGTGAGTGTCGCTTTTTGGAGGAGGTTGTTGTGTTTTTTTGGGTATTGGTGCTTGTAGGTGTGGTTTCTGGCTTTTGAGTGTGTCTTGGGGGTGTGTGTTGGTGTACCTACTGACCTTGTGCATGTGGGCTTTGTGGTGTTGCAAATTTCTTGGTTTTGGGAGTGTTAGTTTTTTGTGTGATTTGAGGGCTGGAGCTTGGAAGGAGCTAAAGGAGTTGTTGTGTATCAGTTGCTTGGAGTTTATAGAGGTGAAGGAGTGCATTTTTTATAGTTCAGATGTGGTCAAAGTTAGAGGTAGCCTGAGGGATTGGATTGCCTTCTCAGATTCGTTGTGGCTGAATCTTCTATCTTTCGTGAGTTAGTGAGGTCAAGAGATTTGAGTTCTCGGTTGAATTTTTTTGGAGGCAGCTCTTTATAGATGTTGGTATGTTTGTTGAGAGCGGCATTTTGTGGGGAAAGGAGGTATGGAGGTTTCGGAGGAAGGGGAGAAATGTACATGAGATGTGTGGTGTTTGGTGAAGTGTTCTGGAGGGCTGTGCGGTTGTGGGGTGGCACTGGAGGACTCTACTACCGTGCAGCATCCGGTTAGTGTGGGGGCTAGCCAATGTGGCATCTGGTTGTGTTTTCGATGTTGTGCCTTGTTTGATGTACGTCTTGTGTAGTGTGGGGGTGAGTAGGAGTGGGAAGATTGGGAGGGTCTTTGTGAGGTTGCATCCAAGCGGATGGTGGCCGAATCGAGGTGCTACGCGAGTTCGGAGAAGAGTGGTGTCGTAACTCGAGTTTAGGGTTCGGTATCGCTTGTCGGTGTTTCCCTCTCAATGTTGTCCAACGGTTGGAGCTGCTGGGTGTCGTGGTTGCTTTGTTGTAGCTTCTAGGGCGATTCGCGTGTTCTTGTGATCCTTAACTGGAGTGAATAGGATGTTGATGGAGATGTGTAAGGTGAGCGGTAGCAGGAGGATGAGTGTTTTAAACACAGTTGTATTAGGTCTTGTGTCGAAAGCAAAGATTTGTGGCTCGTTGGAAACCTATGTTGATGTATATGTGGTTGTCTCGTGTGCATTACCGCTGGTTAGTGTTGCTGCGGGTCCGGACGTCTCTTGTGCATTCTTCATAGCTTCTTTGGTGTTGGTTGCGGATTGAGTGTAGATCTGGGATCTCTGACTTCGCCTCCTGTGCAGATTGGTGTTGTGGTAGCTTGTAATTGTTCTTGGTAATCGTTTGCCTCCTTGTGTGGTGGTTGATCAGCTGCGCCACGCTCTGATCTCGCTCTTGCGTGATCTCGTGTCTGCGCACTCTTGTGGGCTGTCTCGTTGTGGATTACGACCGGCTTCCACCTAGTTCCAACCATCACTTTCTTCAATTTTCCTACCATCTCATATGACTTACATGTTTCATATCCAATGAAAAGTGGACTAGTTGAAAAAAGTAACCATGTAAGAGCCGGTTTAGATTACTATGAAGAAGTACACTGGTCGGTCAAGAATTTCAAGCCCAAGTCGAGGTTATTTGAGGCGACGGTTGGTATGGCGGACAAGATGGAAAAACAAATTTTTTAAAAAGGAAAAAAAAAAAAGCCTCAAGTTGGAGTCCTTTGGAGGCCAAGTATCATGCCTGAAGTTCTTCACCAGAGAAGTCTTGGCCATAGTGTAAACCCTGGCATGTGAAGAACTCATTTTGTAGTTGATCATATTGCTCCATTCCCCTAAAATTCTTGACCAGTGCACTTCTTCATCGTAGTCTAAACTGGCCCTAAGACCCATCTACCTAAATGTACAAACCAAGGTTCCACTGCATACGCAACATGAGTTGTGCAAATTTGCACACCCAATGAACGCATGGGAAACCATCTTGTTGAATAACCCATGGAACTAGATAAGATGATGTGGTCCTATTGAGGGCAATTCCAACTCCACGAGCGATTTTGACTTTCAAGATTTATCCCATCCTGTTACAAATTTGCAACTTGCACAGAGTGTTATTTCAAGAGTTAGAACCAAAACGGAGATGTAAAAGCTCCAGGAATTTAATGTGGAGGTTCTCTTTCTCTTATAGTGATCACATAGACCCTCCTGGTTTTTGAAAATAATTGAGGATGTTATAATAGTGTCAATCTTATTGTGGGGGCCATTTTATACACTTTGTGGTTCCTAAGTCCCACTTTGATCAAGAGATTGGTGGAGAGCAAAGTCCCACCGTTTTTGGTTTTCCACCAAATCCCCATTCCTAAGTCCCAATATCCTACATGGTAGCAAATATGGCACCAAAAAGTTTGGACTTAACCTTGGATTCGGGTCAGTCAAAGGGATGACCCAACTCCAAGAGTAAGTCCTAACATGGCTCCCAATAAAATTTTCATTAGAGCAATGTAAGCACTTA
This sequence comes from Polytrichum formosum, assembly GCA_964035585.1. Classification (NCBI taxonomy): domain Eukaryota; kingdom Viridiplantae; phylum Streptophyta; class Polytrichopsida; order Polytrichales; family Polytrichaceae; genus Polytrichum; species Polytrichum formosum. The sequence goes on along the minus strand of OZ037935.1, from coordinate 32,191,362 downwards.
ACCCTTAAATGAAAAAATATTACAAAATGAGACATTCAACTTGAAATGGATAAATCTTTCTCACAAGAGGTATTTTTTTAGCAAGTGATATTTCATGTGTAGCTAGTTAACTTGTCGATCACTTCAAAACCTTGATCACAAAAAATGATTAATAGTTATCTTCAACACCACATGGAGTTTTCATAATTAGCAGCATATTTGACAAATCTACTACTCGAAGAACATATAATGCAACTTCCCATTACTCTCTAATAATATCATTCTAGCCGTTTGCATCGAGTTTTCATTCAGAAAAAGATATTATGTTTATGACAAAATATTAAAGTAATTAATTCTAATTATTATATGGTATAACAAACCAAAAAAATTAATAACCATCTTGATCCATGGTAACGCACCCAATGCTAAAGCCATGACTCACAAGAGTGCATACTTTGCCCCCATCCATCTAATGTATATGGCAAAAGTGCACCATAATGGTAATTCAAAAAATGTAGTTATTCATAAAATCTAAACTTATTGCTAAAGAAAAATCAATAAAACATCACATGTGGATATATTTGATTTATTTGAATTTCTAAACATAAATCTTTACCTTAAAATTTAACAAAAAAACATAGGTGGGTAATAAAAAAAAATCTTGATTTGTTTTTCTTATGTAGAATACATATGCACAATCACTTGTTTTTACAAAAAAAAATTAAAAATGAAAATTTAGGTCCAAGCACATAGAGGCTATTGTTATTACATTAGTCATGGGCACCTACATTGAGTGCATCCCATGGAGAACCATTATAGATGCAATGCTATTAATGGTCCATTGTAATCACTTTTGTGACAATTCTCAGAAAGCCCCATATAACATATATTACCGTTCTCCCTCTTTAGTGTGACATGTTTGGGAAACACAAAAATCATATTATCGAGGTGTCGTCTTCTCATTAATATAACAAATGGCATAAAGTTGTCGTATTATTGAGGGAATACAAAAAAACATAAGTAATATGAGTCTAAAAATATATGCAACGAGTTTGAGCAATATAGATAGTATGAATTAATAACTTATAACTCCACACAAATACAAATACTCTCAAGAATTCTTGAAATATGAGTCCAAAAATCTATGGTGTTGCCTACCCAAGTTAGCAACTGTCATCTTATCTAAATTCCCTACTAACTTTTGAAAACTAATAATTTCATTAGCACAACAATATAAAGAGTTTTCTATAAGAAACTAGACAATAATGATGCATGATGTTTAGCATCAAGATACTGGTGATATTGTATCACCCGTATACAAGGCAACATACTAGGCAGGAGGCCACTCCAACCCTGACCATGTCCATTCTACACAAGTAACCCTAATTCTCATTAAGTTCCCAATGATAAGTGAAGTTTCCAAGTAGTTCCCAAGTAAAAATGGATATATTTTAGATGTACATAACATAGATGAAAGGAATTTTAGCATTAACTACCTCCTTAATATGACAAAACGGAGATACTAAATGTCACATTATCGAGTGTCGTAGTCATATAAAAGAGGGAGTTTTGAACTAAAAAGTTTGGTCTCACAAAAATGTGTCGTAATATCGAGGGTGTCATATAAACGAGTGTCATATTAACGAGGTTAGACTGTATGTGCAATACTCCTCATCAGTTTGATGTTGATGGATCAACTTCACACACATTTTAAACATGAAGCCCAAAGCAACCGGTCCACTAGTTGACCCGTTATTATTATTATTATTATTAAGAGAAGGCTAAAGGGCTGACATAAAAAATGAATCAATCTATCATATTGTTATTGCTTTGCTTATTCTTCAACCTCATGGGGGGGTCACTCTATAAGATTTTTGTGCACTACGTGCGGCGGAGGGGTATTTGTTTAGGGGCTATTTACCTCCAAGGCACAAATTAAAAGCTCCCTATAATTACTTAATTTTCTAAAATGGCCTTTTTTTTGCACCCTACAATTACTTATAATGCCCATGTCATTGCAATTTTTGTAGTGTACATTCCTTATAATTTAAAAAATTAATTTAAAAGTGTATGCAATGCAAAAGTGGTGGGAAAAAACATGGCGACAAAAAGGTATAAAGAATACATACGATTGCAAAAACTAAGTGCAAAAACTTAAGGTGGAAATACAACAAGAAGGCTTAGGATGGAAATACAACAAGAGTGAGTGTGTGTTCACAAACACAACACCCGCTCTGTAAAAATCCTTCATTCAAAGTCAATTTACATACTAGTGAAGACCAAAAACATAGTGTACAATACTAACATAGTGTACAATACTAACATAGTGTGAAACACTCCAAGATGAGCCGGGCTTGGTCATGAACCCTATATAGTTTGTTCTGTCACAAACTTGGATAATTGCTCTGAATCATTCTTATCTAGAGTGTACACTTCATTTGTAGAATTGTAGCTTATGGTTACAATAGACATAATGAAATCTACATCAATCCATTTGCTATTCGTGTGATCATACTTAAAACTTATTACGGCCATGATGTTTTTATAATATTGCAACATTACTTCGATGTGGGGATTGTTAGGATTTCTCCTCCCTGATTCCTCCGTTCAGGCAAGGAGGTCAACCGCCTGCCTTAGTATCCCAAATTGTTTCCCATTGCACCGCCGCATAGCCTGCACCCTACCCACCCACCATGAACTGGCATTTACTCCGTTCAATATGTTAGTAGCATTTCCAATTTTAATTTAACTTAGGAATAAGTTGAGGCCAGCAATGCTGCCACACTTTAGTGTAGAAGACTGACCTTTAATCTTTTCCAAATGCTTAATGATAATGATTGGGAGATAGGGAACCATAATCACCTTGCCTCAGGTAGATAGAACCTGGATGTTGCCTCGAGACGCAAAAATGCGTGCAAACAAGCTTTGCAAGAGATAATGCAAATGAATCCTGGCAGTAGCGAGACGCCAGAGAAAATATGTTAGCAACACATTTAGAGAGTGCAAGAATCTACCTACAAGACATTGAGATTGCATGATGAGAGAGAGCTTAAAGCAATCAAATATGGAAGTTGGATTGAAGGCAACGTCACAATGATCTCACAAAAAAATCGCAAAATAAGGAAACCTTAACGGTTGGGCGAATATGGTAGGGGCAACATGCAAATCACAAAAACCCCATCATTGAATAAAATGTGTGATATGAAGAGGTGGTTGTGGAAGTGGACAAGGAGAGAAGGGAGAGAAGGGATAGAAACGCCACAAAGAGAAGCCAGGGAGAGAAGGGCGAGAAGCCACTAAGAGAAGTCACGAAAAGAATTACTGTAGTGTTAGGCTTACAATTTCATCCATTTTTGGGCAAATGATGAGTCACTTTTCATCCATCCCTCATCAAGCATGCGCACAAAATTGATCCTACTAAAGATACATTCTAGGATCCTTATTTTCAACCCCTATATTACTTTTACAAAAAAAAGAATGGCCCATATTTTATACCTATCTACGTTACTTGTAATGGGATTGTCTACTTTTAATGGACCCTTTATTATTTGGAATTATTTTATAAATTTTATGTCAAACGAATTTAATCCTCCCTATATTATGCCGCACGTCGTTTTTAAAATGCACTAAGTGACCCCCCCGTGTTCAACCTACATCAATCAAAACAACAACTACCCATTTGGCACTTTGTTACTTATTGCAATGAATATATAATGATGATCTTTTTCATGACCATCTAGAGGGAAAAGAACAAAAAGAATGTGTCCTCTTCTCAAGACCATGCCTAAAAATCTACAAAATAGTGATCTCTTTAACCTTATGTGGTTAAGAGGATAAGGTAAGGCTTGGGACTTTGCCCTTACACCATGCCACCTCAATTCTATGAAATGAAATATTTTTCCATTTCCTTATCCACTTCAAAAACCATGAAGTTGACTCTTTCACCTTTAAGTGAGACTTTCCAAAGTGGAACTTGGGATGCAGTGTAAAGTGGTCCTAATACATGTCATTTTGGTGTCCATTCTCTAGTTCAAACATGCCATTTACCACTCAAATATAAGTGCCCGTTCAATGTGGGATTTATCACTTTTATATGGTAAACCTCACTATATGAGTAGTAATTTGAGTGGTAGATTTGTCAAATTATGTTGTTAAATGAATAGAGTTATCCGTACAGTAAAGCGGATGAAACCATGGGTTTAATCCCAAACCTTGGGTTTATGAGAATTAACACAAAGCCACCCAAAGTTTTCTTAATGCTTAAATTATCATACACAAAAAATGGCATCGAGCTATTCAAAACTAGCATTCTAGCTTGTCCTACTAGGATGGGTGGGCCAAGCTAGCCTTGCATAGGGCAATCCAAGAGTTAGGACATCATATCCCATGTGCATACCCTATTTCATATCCTAAAATTCTCTCAAAGTTTGAGAGGAGGAAAGAGGAGGTCCCAAATATTTCACCCAACTTTCAAAATAGACTCGACGAGGTAACAAATGAACTCGTAATAGAAAGCTTTCTCAAATAAGGATCGAACCCACGGTTTCGTCCCTCTTTGAGGGACTTTACATATAACTCCAATGTTTGATTAACTTACATATGCAAGGTAGAGAAACCAAAAATGGCAAATGACCACTACTGATACACTAGACTAGAGGTAAAATTAGTTTTGTATGGACCCAAAATGACTAATTGCAAAAACGGTGGCCCAAAAAAGATACATTGATTGGCATGATAGGTGTTCTTTCACACCACTTGCGATCACTTCTGAGTGTCATTGAGTTAACCATTTTATGCGCATTCGTATGCATAGTAGGATATTTTGATGCTCATATTAAAGAGACTCTCGTGTACAAATAGGTTTGACTTACTTGTCTGTTTGGAAAAATATGACTAATTATTTGTAGAGAATAAAATTATGAAACGACTTGGATTCCTCAGGATTTCCTCTACTACTCAGGTGGATGCCACACGAACGGCAGGAAATTTGGCAGCGGAGGCTATGAAGGTTTGTAGGGTAGATAGAGCCAGGTCACCGAATCCAGCAGAGTTACCACACGAGCGGAGGTCGCGCGGGGGAGGGTGCAGGCTCGGCTCTATGAGGGCAGCTGGACCTGCAGGAAAAGGTCCAAGACTGTTGGCCCAGGGTTGCTTCTCCCACAATCCCCGGGTTTCCAGTGCACCTCGCATGGTAGTTCGCTTCACAAAGATTCCTCGCCACATCATGTTGCCTCCCCTCAAACGTCCTCTTGTGTGGTAATTAGGGGTTCATTTCGGCCAATCGCAGCTCCTTGTTTGTTCTTCCTGCCGGTCGTGTGGCATGGCCCTCAATCTCTGAAAAAACAGTGCACAAATTCAAGCCACTTTTTCCTGCCCAAATCAGCTTATTTTCAACGTTTTCCGTAGAATTATGTACCTTAGAGAAGAATAACAGGCAGAACTTCCTTTGGACCTGCGTGGCGAGGTGCGAACAACATGGAGAAAACAGTGGCCATGTGGACCAATGGGACCCCTCTGACTTGGCACCACACGCAACAGGCAAGGATGACCAAAACTAAGTGACATGAAGTCAGCGAGTAGAAAAATAAGTTCATAATAAACTTAAGCAAGTGAGAAGTGGGCCCCAGGACGGCCAACATTGGGGTTGAATTTGAGAGATTGCAAATCTGCCCGCTGCCCACCACCAAGTTCGAAACCATGGAGAGAGAGAAAACTTGCTGCCTAGGCTAGATGGGTCTTAAATGGTTACTTTTCCGGCCACCCTCATTTTCCTAAAATATGGAACACGATTTTAGTGCGAGATGGTTAGCAAATCCAAATTGAGGCCATCGTCACGTTCCTCGTGATTTTCAAAGCACACATGAACATCTTATGTGTTGTCAAAGTGAGGATTCTCGTGTTCAATAAAGGGTCATATAGGTTCGTCAATTATGGGTGAAAGCAAGCTAGAGTGTCGATTTTTGGGGGAATTTTAGAGTTCGTTTAAGTACTTTTGTGGTTCAAGTATGTTGTAGGTGGATGAACCCTACGCATGCCCTAAACCCTATCCACCACATAATGAAGACCAAAACCCTATTCATTATGTATGCCCAAACCGAACGCCCTATCCACCCACATATGTCATAGTGTTGACATCATCATGGTATAGAATAGGTGTAGGAAAATACGTTTGTTTGAAAGGTGACTATTTGGAACCATGCTTGGCATGATATAACATAACGTTAGTGGAAAGAACATATGCAAAGACGTATTTATGAAGCTATTTAGGACTTTTGTGATATACCCAGATTTTCAAAGCATTGTTGGATTATGCAAGAAAGAAAGACTAACAATACTTTGTTGTACTTAGCATGTGAGTAGATGGTGTTTGGATTTAAACAACTCCAAGGAAAAAATTGCCCAAGAAAGAATGGCGCACAAACCCTAGACAACCCGTGAAGGAATTGTGCATAGTAGTTAAATGGCTCCCGATTGAAGATCTTTATGTTGGAGATAAACAACTCCAATGGGGAGCCAATCACCTCCCTCTAGAAGATCTTTGTGTTTGACTTAAACTACTCCAACTAGAGGATATGAATCGGAGTTAGACAACTCCCAATGGATGGATGTTATTCATTGAAGCTAGACAACTCTCAGTGAATAAATGAATCAAGTTGGAATTAGGATATTCCAACTAAAAGAATAGATGAATGCATCAAGTTGGAATTCAGTACCAACTAGAGGGTTGTGTTGAGCCATAAGATAAGAAAGCATCATACAGTAAATGATCTATGTATATAGACAAGGAAGCTTCAATTTACATCTAGTAAGATTTGAGACTTCTAAAAGTATCTCCTATATACTATGGATAAAGATGGATAAGACTAGGAGTGCCTTTGGGGTAAAACAAAGAGTTCAAGGGAGGAGAGAGGATCATCTTTTGTCTCTCTCCTATGGTCAGGTGATGTAATGTAATGTCAAAATAAGGACACTATAATTTGCTTACACTTTACATTGACTATTGAGCCTAGACTCGTGATCATGTTTTGAGCACACACTTCAATTTCTTTTAAACACATGTTTTTGGGTATTTGTTCCTAGAGCCACACCACTCAAGCACATGTGTTCAATTAAGATCAGTATCCAAATTAGGCACTTGAACCTCAAGCAAAGTGATGTCCATGTCCTTTCTCAAACTTTCCCACATTGATAAGACATATTTTAATGATATAGGGCATACTTTCATGTGTTGGCAAAGTTGGCAAACCCACTAGATGACAAAAAAAAATGGAGCCCTTCAACTGCACGGAAGTTTGCATTAAATTTTCCTAGAAAACAAGATTCAGCAGCTAACACAATTGTAAGGGAAAGTTGAAGTTTGAGGAGGGGGACTACACTACATCTTTATTCCGGACTCATAAATTGAATTTCATTTGAGAATAATCTAATGGTGTTGCATGAACGTGTTGGTGTAGACCCGAGATTGTCATATTTCACCCCTAAAAAGTTCATAGTGACATATTCGTAATATTCAAAACTTGCTCAAAATGTTTGTATTTTTGGGATCTACTTTTTTTTCCCTACAATCTCAAGATATACAATTTACTAAATTCACTTGTGCATTCAAGATGGGTAAGTGCAAGGATGCCCACAATTCAAACTGCACATAGGACAACAAGGCAAATACAACTTGTGATATATTTCTTCCCACTCCACATGGAAGTGCTTGGCCAAAAAGATGCTTGAAGATATTGGTGAAAGCTTCGCCAATGCCAACAAACTCTATTTTTTCTTTGCCAAAATGGTTGGCGCTTGAAAATGTGTTCTTGGGCTTAGACTCAATTGTTTCATGTATTATGTTGGATTAACCTTACTATCACCCTAGACTAGGCCAGTTGCAACATGGTTCAGTATCAAGGATTTTAATCTATATGTTTATCTTGGTCGTATTTTGTGTAAATTATATTTTCTTTAATAATCTAAATGTGTAATAATTTCCAATTTATCTATATGTTTTAGTGAAATAATATTGGACTAAAATTGTTTAGTTGACAGGAAGTATCTCATAGCACTACATGAATAACGTTATGTAGCACGACCATGTCACCCTGTCTTGTTAGGGTCGTCCAATGATGCCTTTTTTTCTCCATGCCCGTCGATGCAAGAGCCCATGTTTACATTCTGTAGTTAGTTTTTTGCTGTCCCTTAAAAAACAACAACCTAGGGAACTAGGTCACATGGAAGACTGAGCTAGTGTCTATAAGGATTAATGTCACATTGGATTAAGGTTTTAATAACAATCTAGGTCTTTTACTCCTTTATTTCCTCTTCCTCAGGCTTAATCTCCACTCTTATGGTTCATTGGTGCTTTGAGTCGTGTGTGGGTCTGTCCTATCTGACGACTCCTATCACTCTAGTTTCACACTTTCTAATTCCGTCGTGAAGCTCAAAAGCTTTGGCAATAGTATTTTCGGATCGTGGCAATAGTCTTCCAACGGATTTTCATCCTATTGGGGTTAGTATCTTTTGCTTCAATAAAACAACAATGCAAAATCATTCATCTTAATTCAAATGATTTCATTTAGCACAATAGTTCAATTAACTTCTTTACTTGCATTAATATTCCTTTAAGCACTTATCTCATTCATGAACCTTCACACATTACATCTTGGTCTGCAATCTCTGCACAAATCAAAATAAAACAACCATACATGGCTATAGTCTATATTAGCATAAAGCTTTGATTGGCCACATATTAATTACGCTCGATAAAAAAAATATCACCTATTCTCTCCTTCATCTCTCAATTCGATGTCACGTGTCTGGTTCATTGTCTCAGTAATGATGAATCTTGCACGCTTAGCCCACACTTCTCTCATTTCAGAGACTAGTCCGGCTATATTCTCATCATAGGACTGTAGTTAGCTACACTTTGCTGCTACTTCCTCTCTCAGTCACTTCCTTACACTAAACCTAATTGTCTCTAAGTTCTCTCATCTCTCTCGCTCATCGGCAATAGTCTTTCCTGCTTCCAGCTTTCTTCCCTCTCGACAACCTCACGAACCTTACTCTCGCAGTCGCTCACTTTCCTCAGATGGCGATAGTCTTCTCTCTGCTTTACAAAGTCCCGGTTATGACTCGGCTCTCTGGTCTGACCTCTCTCCTTTCCTCCCTGGTTGCTAATCTCCTGCAATGACTATCGTCTTTCTTAATTCTGCTATCTCAAGATTGCGTCAACACTCACTACCCTTCTCTCACATTGTGTCGCTCCTGGCCATAGGCTTACACTTGTACTGGCTCTCGGCGATCTTAATGAGGATATTCTTTGATATAACACTCATGTGCCCCCTCTCAATATTTACGCTTTACTTGGCAATAGTCTGATGGTTTCGACCGCACTCTGGCTCACTCGGCCGCTCGTCTCTCTCTCGGACATTCCCCTTTAGGTTTTTCTTTTTGTTGTCTTTCTTCTCCTCCTGAGATGCCTTCTCCTGCACCTACTCTGTAAGACTAATAACATTCATACATCTGATTCTCTGGACTCCTTACTCCTACTGTTGATTCTTCCTTTCTCTTCACATTACTTACTGCATGCATTCTTTCCACAACAACCAGTAATTCTCACTCACATATCTCTTCAACAAGTCATAATAATCAAATTTCTTGGTGGCTATAGCCTGAATTAATCTCCATTGCAATGCCTCACTTCGCTCTATCACAGAGTCAATACAAAGGCATTTAACTTCGGCACTTTGGCCGTTTCTACAAGTTCCTTACTGTCTTGCAACTATGCTAGCCTATTGCCTGAAAAAACTCTTTGGTTATGGCATGCCTTCCTCCTACGGCGACAGTCTCTTATCCTACCTTCTCTCAGACGGTTACAACTCCTTCCTAAGGCGATTCGGTTGCTCAAACCGCTAAGGTAGTACTTCCATTTGACTATAGCCCAGAATTTTCATCCATTCTCAAAAAAGCTTAGTTAAAAAAGTTTCTTTTCAGACTATAGCCCAAAAATATGCTCTACACATTCCCATGCAACTTCCTTACTATGTGCAATGCTCTACGCCTTCCTCCCACAATCTTTGACAAGACTGTCGTACATGGACGTTGGAACACAACCCAAGCCTTCGTTTCTTCTCATACTCTCTTCACCCACTCCGATCAATTGCGGGTTTTTGTGGGTTTTGCTTATAATGGTGAGGCAGCATAATAGTTGATGTGAACATCAATGGCTTCTAATGTGACTAGGTGTGTGCAATTTCTCCACTTGTCACTGTATTTGCTTTTTGTATGCTTTGGGTTGAGATTTCAATGAATGAATGAATGTTGTCGGGATTTCAAATTTTGGAGTTGACTGAAATTTCCTATGTGAATTTGCTCAGTCATACATGCAATTTGTGGGGCTTTGTTCAAATGCACATGATTGGGATCATTGTCATTGCCTGCATGATTGAATAGATATTTTCCTTTCCCTTAAGGATCCTTGGTTGCAAGGTTTTCTATGTTTTTAATGGCCGGATGATGGATGATCCCAACCCTAAGCTCTAGTGCTTTGCTTTTTTTTTTGTTTTGTTTTGTTTTGTTTGATTTCTTTCTAGTCATCTATCACAAATTTCACATATCAAGGGCATACTTGTTTATGTGAAGAAAACCTATGTGAAAGCAATTGGTGACCCCTTGATGGGTGTTGAGAAATACAATTAGACTTCGAATTACATGCGTAGTTTTTGTATGTATTATTTGCTCTAAGTTGTTTAGATTGTTCTCCACATGATGACCCAAGGATGAACAATCCCAACCCTAGGTTCTCTCTCTCTCGCTCGGGGGGGGGGGGGCACTCCCTCTTATTTTTTGCATACACATGCGATAATGACCTATTTAGTGGGGGGCTATTTACCTTGTAAAATGGATTATATTGCATGCTATTTTTAGAAATAAAGGTAAATGGAGGTGTTTTATGGCACCCTATTGTTACTTATAATTTTCAAGGATGGGCATGTAGAGCTTCCCTAATTTATTTATATCTAAATATTTTCTTGAGGTAAGTAACATCCTATTTTCTTCCTCGTGTCCCTAATATCCCATTTTGTTGAGGAAGTTCATAACCGCATGGAGGCTGTAAGACTTTATAGCATGTGTCGTATATATTTTGCAAATCTATATTGTGAACCAGCTGCTCTGGATAGTAGTATTTACTTCTACAACAAACAAATCCACTCACAATAGTCCCTCCTCTATAAGGAGTATAAGGTATCCTATAAAATAAAAAATTGAGCTCCTTTTTCCTATATGCTATTTTAGATGTAATAGTCATAAAATTTGTAGTATTATACATGACCCTATTTTACTTATAATCCCTTTTCTCACTTTTTCAGCTCCCTATACTACATGTAATTCATTTACAAATTTTACATGCAATGAATATATTGCTCCCTATATTTTATATGCACGTGGTTTCTAATATTTTTGCCAGTGCCCCCCCCCCCGAGCTCTCTCGTGTGTGTGTGTGTGTGTGTGTGTGTGTGTTTAATTTGTTTCTTTCGACCCCCATGAATCACATCACCTCTCAAAATGCTTAAAGACGGATTTGATCTGTAAAGAATCCTATGTGAAAGCAATTGTTGACCCTTTGATGGTTGCTAAGTTAATACAATTAAGAGTGAATTGCTTGCATACTTTTCTTATCTATTCTTTGTTCTTGTTTGGATTGTTTCCCACATTGTGTGTTATGTGTAGTGATGTGTATTTACATGACATGACAATGCCCAAAGGATGAATGATGTTAACCCAAAATTCTTGTTTCTTTTTTTCTTTTTCTTTTTTTCCAACCCTCTTGAACCACATCACCTATCAAAAGTCTCAAGACATATTTGTTTATGTAGAGAACACAATACCTATGTGAAAGAAATTGGTGATCATTTGATGATTGCTAAGAAATACAATTAGGGGTGAATTTCTTGCATAGTTTTTGTACGTATTTTTCACTCTTGTTTGTTGTACCAATGCGTTATTAGATGACATGCCAACTACTAGGCTTTTAACAAGCTTCATTTGTTCTAGAAGATGTTGAAAACCTCATGGGAAGCATTGTTGTGTGTTCTGCAACATGGGTTTAGGTGTCGATATACAATTGCAATCAAGTCGAATTTTGGACCATCAAACAAGGGGATTATTGTCGACACCAAGACAATGCAAGGGTTGTTCACACAAACAATATCATTGTACATGGTTTAGTTTGTAGCAAAGGGTTCAACTACTTGGTACACCTAAAAATTATTCAAGTGTATGCCTTGTAATTGGTGTTAATGCAATTGGTGTTTGTTTAATTATTTATGTTTGAGCTTGCCATTTTGATGTCTCATGTTTGGGGTATACCATGAAAGTGGGTATTAAGGATTTGAAGAGGAGAGGGTTTTGGGGTTGGAGTGCAAATTATTGCCTATAAAGGAACTACACAAGTTAATAGGAGGCAAGATACACAACATGTTATATTATGCTATGAAAGGAGATTGGCAACATTTGAACACACATCACGTGACAACATAACATAAATTATTTATGTCAATTCCTTGCCTGAGTGTGAGATTTTAATACCACAAATTACCAATATTTTGTAGGTATTTCTTGTGAGTGCCATATGTGTTGCATTTGTGTTGTTTGGATCTAAGGTATGTGGGTGTTATTTGGTTCATTTTTCATGTTCTCCAAGTTCTACCAATTAGATTTACACAACAAAACTCATGTTGCATTGGCAAATCTATGATGAAACATCTACAAAAACCGGATTGAAATTTGGACTTCCCATGATTTAGTTATGGTTATCAGAAGTGCATGTTTATTGGTTTCTTAAGTAGATACATAAGTCCTCCCAATTGTGTTCACTATTGAGTGTAGAGTATTTATTAACATTTGACAATGTAATCCAATGTTTTTTAAAATGTGTCTTTATGATGTTTGCTCTTTGATCCTCACCAAATCACATACCAATCAAACCCAGGGGTCTTATTAAGAAAATGAGCCACTTAAGACCCATCTATGTTATGAGGACTCTCTACAATGTTGGGATGAATCTTTGGTTTGTAGGTGTTTGCAAGAATTCCACATCTTTTAGCTCTTGTGAGTGTAGTTGTTGTCACTCACACTCCAAGATTAATTGATACTTGTCATTCTCAAGGTTAGAAAGAAGCCCAAGAAATCACATTCCTTTTGGTCACAAGTTAGGTGTTTTGCATTCAACACCTTCCATGTTCAATTAGTTTTGGTGCATGCATGAAGGTACTGTGAAGGAATTAATGAGAACATTCTATGATATTGAAGATCAAACTCATTTTGACATGCCAAAGAGGTGCTAAAACAAGTGTGTCTTGAATTGAAATAGGTTGCTCTTCATTCATGTTGAAACACCACCTTTGAACATGCACAACCTACTTAGGATTGTCCTTTTACTCATTAGGTTATCCTTGTAAGTTTGTCTTCACACATGCTTGGAGCATTTGGGTTGGTCTCGAGAGGGATAGAAATTGCACAATTGGGTGGCCTAGAGTGGATGTGGGGAGTAGTATTGGTTTTTATTTGAGGATTTGTTGGGTTTGTAATGATTCACAAGGGTAAGCATGTTTTGTTTGTTGTGGATGGCCATTAATTCGATTATAATTGTATTAGTTGAATTTAACATGTATTTAGTACCTAGAATTGCAATCTTGCATTTAAGTTGGTGTTTGTTCAATTATATGTGTTCAAGACTGCCATTTTTGATGTCTCCTATTTGGAGCACTTGAGGAAAGTGGGTGTAAAGAATTTACAAAGAAGAGGGTTTTTGCAGCTTGTTATTGAATTTTTTTCGACGGTGTTTTGATTGATTAAGCAAACTGTAATTGAGCACCCACTGGAAGTAAATATACTCTCATTATGTGAGTTGAGCCCCCAACCTTGAATTTCTACGTTCCTAAGAAAAGAGCTACCAACATAAGTGCAACAAATATTAGTATTTCAAGCCTTTGTCCCTTGTTTTGAAATTTTAAGGTCCACTACCATTACTTCTCTATATGAGTAGGTTTTTTTTAAAATTAATTAATTGAGCCATCCTTTTTGCAATTCATTTGTAGCAACAAAGAGCTCGACAAAACCTTAATTGCATATTCATTTCTCCAAGTGAAAGGATATGCACATCAAAGCATTTAGGATTTTGATAAAAACTTATGCTCCTTTGATGTATGAAATGGACATACATTGTAGAGAAGTGTCCTAAGTTCTTCTCACCTTCTCTGATTTGGCTCCAAACCTTCAAAAAAATTCTTTCATTATAAACTGCTTTCTTTTGTTACGATTAGTTAGAATATGTGAGCCTTCCCCTCTCATCAGCGTGGGCCTTTTGGCCCTAGTGATTTGTTAATTATATTCATTCCCATTATTGATTTATTGAAATCCCCTCTACTCTATAGACCATAGTGAGAAACATAGTACCTTTTTGTGTGTGTGTTTGGGGGGGAGGGAGATGATCACAAACAACCAAAACACTTAGCAAGCCATGTCTTAATCTCTACATCTATTAACCACTGTCTCATGTGTTCTCATGTAATCATTCAAAGCGTAATATTATATTGCATAAGTTAACCACAAGTAATTTAAAATTTTAAAGTTGGAGTTTGTATTAAGTTCTCATGGAAAGTCAACATGCATTGACTTAAGGGTGGGTGATTCAAGTACTAGGACATTTGTCCATATTACAGATGAAGTTGCATACCCCAACCTTGCAAGCATCGCAAGACCATTTGATCAATCTTGGAAGAAAGTAAACTAGGTCAATTCAGACAAGACTCCGAAGGTGATGTTGACAAATCAACACAATACAAATTGGAAGTTATGAACAACTTCTTCTTTTTGCTTGTTTGGATACATCGCCTCCAAAACTTGTAAGAGCTCTTTCCAAAATTACTACAAAGTGGCTCTGTAATGAAAGGAGTGACATCTCCAAAGATGACATCTCACATCACCGTGGACACTTTAGGGTTAAATTACCCATATGGTGTTGTGACATGTTATTGGAGCACACATCTAAACTATCACTCACCCTAGACTAATAACCTCAAATTCACACAACTTTGGTTTATGAGGTCTAAGGACAACACTACACGCAACTTAACACTTGTTTTCGCATCCAAGGTAGTTACAAAATTTACAAATGTGGCTTGACATTCCACCACATCCTTATTTTCATAAAACCATGTAATAAACCTCCAAGTGACCATCTAGATGTGGGGCAAGGTCTCGATAATGTGGGAATTATAGGAACTACATTGGTTTTCAGTGTCGCGTGAGATTCTACTCGCCATTCATTGACATATAATAGCACTATGAGATAATGACCAATTCAATTTATATATATGTATAATATGTTTATTATATGTATTATGTGTATTATATATTTATTTTATTTATTTTTTAATTTGTGAATCGTTGAGCTTGTGCCAAACCAAACTAAGCTTTGAAGAGAAGTTTCGAGGGAGAACATTGCCTCACATGGTTCTCCCGAACTTCATGTGAGTTGAGAATCAGACCACCACCATGTGCCCAAGTTGAAGATCAAGAAAGAGGTTTTGCCATAGTAAGGTTGGTTCATGGTTTTCTTGGGATCTCTAGTAACACCCCCCTCCCCCCACCCCTCTCTTTTGCCAACAATCATCAAACGTCATTGCACCATCCTCTAGTGCATGAGTAGTTTGGGTGATGGGTTCTATTTGCTTGGTGGTTTGATGGTTGTCCTTGGTTGGTGGGTACATTGGCTCGTGATTGTTAGCATCTTATGTGGCGGTCCGGCATGCTTGAAATGCTTTGCCTTCAATCCAAGTTGGTGGGTCTTCTTATTGCTTAATTCATTTGGTATTGGCTAGCCTTTTCATAATATTATGCAAAATGTTGAGCCTACTTTGCGGGCCCAACACTTTGCGGCGTGATACCTAACATTGTACAACTTTCAATTTGAATTTGATTTATGAATGTCTACTCTAGACACATGTGGCTCAATCCCATTAAAGCATAGATAGATATCAACGATTGATACAACGCAAACTATGTGGGGCATGGAGGTCATACCTGATCCACATACAACAACATACGTGGTGGTGGTAGTGGTTGTCGCCCCACCATTCCCCACAGCTCCTTGTGGTTTGCCACTCTTCAAATGAGACATTTCCAAAAATAAAAGAGGCCATGGGGGCATGCTAACGAGTCATGAGAGGTCATGAGCATACATGCATAGGGTGGGTACATATGAGCACGGGGGCATATAGTTGTATGAACTCAAGGGGTTGGGATGGCCTACGATATTAAGGGCGAGTTTTAATGTAGGCCGCTCACCCACTAGATTCTAGATAATAATGGGTTGGAGGTGTTCTCATGTAGATAAACAAAAGCAACCAACCAACCACATTTTGGTGGCCTACTAGAATACGGAGGGCCGTAGCCTTGGGCCGTTGGGTTTCCATGCGCCACCTAAACACTTGAAATAGAAATAGTTGGTTGACACATACGAATATTAAACACTTGAAATAGCAATAGTTGGTTGACACACACGAACACCACCCCACCATATTCCATCTACATTTGTCTTTATTCTTACTAGAATATGGTGGGCAAGCGGCTTGCGTGGGAACTCACCCTTATTCGTATGCATGGGTGCAACGGACCAAGATGACACGGGTCCAAACTACACCAAATATCGTATTTAGTGTCACTCACTATTTGGAATTACGCAATGCTTATAACTACACTAAATATGATACTTATTGTCATATGGTATTTAATGTCACTATGGTAACTTTTTGGATGATACTTTTTATGAATAAGTGAACAAATATTGTCATGAATGATGGGTGAGTTCATCCATTGGCCAAAACCCTACCTCCTCTTGTCAACAACTTGTGATGAAATATTACAGACCTTGGACAACTAACCAACTAATTCAACTACTAGTTAACTAGTTCCCTTTCATAACTATAGTTGTTCGTGATTTGACCTGCCAAAAAATGTAGTTAACTATAGTTGTTTTAATTTCGGTCTACCAAAAAATCTATTTAACTATAGTTATATCTAGTTAACTAAAGTTGAGCGCAACTTGCAGTGTAGTACCAGGACAAATCAAAGCATCTATATCTTTTCCTTTTTCTTGTATTCATAATTTTAAATATGGGACCTAATGCTATTTGTGACTTGGACTCAATCAACACCCAATGAGTACGACCTCATTATTTATAAGTAACTAAAAGTATAATGGGTTCAACTGCTGTAAGGAACGGTGGGTTCTATTCCTTCTTGGGATGGGCGAGCATGGGTCACAAACATTGATTCTAACATAAGGTCTCTTTAAAAAGTTATTGTAATATATTTGAGTTCATTTTTTGAGATAAATGAAAGAACTCGCCGGTTGGCTCCTTATATATTTTGGGACTCTCAAGTTATAGTTGTCTAAATTTTTTCTAGTTAACTATGGTTGTTTTTGAATCTGGTCTTAAATTGTTATAGTTAACTATAGTTGTTATTCAAATCGGTTTGAATTTTTTTCTAGTTAACTATATAGTTGTTCCCTAAGATGTATTGAAAAAAATATAGTTAACTATAGTTATTTTGGCAATTGTCCAAGGTTTGAAATATTGTCATAAATGATTGAAATTCGCATGAAAAATCACTTGGGAAGTGACTATAATTGCAACACTAGAAATCTATAATCATCCAAGAAGTTTACAAGGAATGACAAAGAATGTTGGGTTAACATTTAGTGTTGGTGACACTATACCGCAGTTTACAATTAGTATTGAGCAAGATGATTAGAATTGGTGACACTAAATATCATATTTAGTGTAGCTACTCCCATCTTCTCAAATCTAGGCCCACCTACTAACCTCCTCCTACCGGTTACCAAGGATGGAATTCTAGACCATCATTAGTTCTCTTGAGACTTTAACCGGTCTTAATCATGGGATGACCGGCTCTTGTAGATTGAAGATTCTTTAATAGGCGTATGGAAGTCTAGCAACCCATGTCCAAGGCCCTTCAAATTCTAGTGAACTGCCAAAATGTGGTTGGATGGCGGCTTGTGCTTAAACTACATGCAACCACCTCCGACCCACAAAATATCTAGAATCTAGTGGGCTAGCGGCCTACATGGAAACTCACCCTTAAAACCTTATTTTGGCCTTGTATCTCCAAAGTTAATTAGTCAAAACAATTTAACCCACCCAAAAATAATGTTCCACCAGTGCAAGGAATTATGTTGAAGTGGAGGCTCTTGGTGGTAATAACCCCGGGCTAGATCACATCTTCATTCGGTTGGGCCCCGCCCCTCCCATGCCTCCTTCACTACCCGGTTTTCCTGCTTGCACTTGTGTGGGAACTCTTCCCTGTTGGGAACCAATGTGACAATACCCGGTCACTTAAGCCATTAAGCTCCTATGGCATGTGAAGGAACTACATCAATTAACTTGGGAATAATGAAAGTGATGTCAACTTGAATATTTGTAATTTTGACCGGATATTGTCACATTGGTTCCCAACGAGGAAGAGTTCCCATGCAAATGCGGGCAGGAAGACCGGGCAGTGAAGGAGGCGTGGGAAGGGCAGGGCCTAGCCAAATGAGGATGTGATCTAACTGGGAGCGTGGTAGCATGGTCCGAGATGACCTTAAACTACCGGGTGATAGCGGAGAGGTACCCGTTTCTGAATGGAGAGGTTGGCGGTTCGATTCCTGCTATGAAATCTTCTCTCTACTTGACGGAATAAAGTAGGTAGGTAGGTAGGTAGGTAGGTAGGAAGCCAAGAACCCACCCACCGTAAGGTAGGCAGTAAACCCCATCCTTCACCAAGAGGATTCTTGAGCAAGGGTAGGGCCAACGGGCTCAAATTCACGTCGGAATGCCTAACGTTTCTATTTATTTATTTAGCATGGTAGCACCCAGTGTTCAAGTTTGAAGTGTGCACATGCATTTCAATGTGAAGGGCTTCAAAATAATCACACTTCACTCAAACTTTCAAACTTTTTTGCAACACTTCACCAAAAAAACTAACTTGATATTGGCCGTTTTGTATTGAATATGAAAATAAATTGATGTCTCACTATATTGAAGAAGTACATGCAAAAAAATGATGCACTAAAATTATTTAGATTCCCTACACAATGCGATTAACCATCATCCAACTCCAAAGGCAAAGTCCTCCGGTTTTTGGTCAATGTCCAAGTGTCAAAAGTTCTAGCCCAATCTATATTTTCCATCGGAAGACCGCATAATGACACTGCATCCAATATTTCAAGTTTCAATCGACTTCTGCGATCACTCTTCACCCAATTCTATTTGAAAAATCCATGTTCACATACAAATGTGCTTGCCAAGCCGAAGTTGCAATCAATGCCGAGTCGAAGTTGCAGAGTCGAAATTGTAGGAGTTATTGAGATTTGGAAGTGTCTGCTAGAGTGCCAAGATTGGAGTCTAGCTATGTTTCTATTTGCAAATTGCAGCCACTGTATTTTGTGACAGACAATTTTTGGAGAGGCCTTCACTGTGAAGAGTGGACACTTTGCAGAGCACATTTTTGTGAAGTGCCCACCAAAACAAAAAACTTTTTTGACGGCCAAAATGGCATTTGACAGGTGTTGAAGACTTCAATATTGAACACTGGTAGCACCAGTTATGTTTGGATCATTGCCTAGACCTGCCGGGTCCTTCAAGTTTTGCGGGAACCGGGTCCTTTAGAGGGAATTTTTTGTTGGCACAGAATATCCACCTCCTCCCGATTGCCGTTCGCCTCGTGAAGGTGCCCACCTCCTGAGGGGGGGGGGAATATGGAACTAAAAGAAAATTATTTGAAAGTTGGCCAAATTAAGTCGAGGAGGACTGCTTACATAAGTCATTCATTAACAGTTGGACTTGAATCTGCACCGTAGCTTATCACAACTTATAGTAAGTTGCACTTATACCTAGGAGCACGTGATGTGTTTGTTACATGTTGGTGCTATAACTTACACATTCTATCTTAAGATCACAACTGACGTTTTCACTATTTACTTTCTATCTGTTGGAGGCTATGTTTAGTGTGTCCACCTTCCCCATATCTACATGAACATAGCCCCGGGCTAGATCACATCTTCATTCGGCTGGGCCCCGCCCCTCCCATGCCTCCTTCACTGCCCGGTTTTCCTGCCCACATCTACATGGGAACTCCTCCTCGTTGGGAACCAATGTGACAATACCCCGTCACTTAAGCCCGGTCATTATTTCCAAGTTAATTAATGGAGTTACTTCACATGCCAAAGGAGTTTCATGGCTTAAGTGACCGGGTATTGTCACATTGGTTCCCAACAAGGATAGTTCCCACGCAAGTGCGGGCAGGAAGACCGGGCAGTGAAGGAGGCGTGGGAGGGGGGGACCCAACCGAATGAAGATGTGATCTAGCCCATGACATGAAACATATGTGCAGTGTCCGGGGAGATTCTTGGGCACAATCAGTCAAAATCCTAGTGTTTCCAAGTCCAACCGGTTACATGTTGTGATCTTTCGGTTTTTGTTTACTAATTTGAAGTGTATTTCCATAGATTCCTCCAAAATGATCGGTAATGTTCATGAAGTCTCCAACGTCAACCAATTATTTCTCACACTGAACCGGTTCATATACAACTACACTTGTTTGTCTAATTAGTGTGGGTCATCATTTGGAGTTACGCATTGCTATAACACTTTATTGAGAGTACCAATTCTAACCCAAATAACATAAGTTGTTAGTATTCACACCGAACAATATGATATACCTTAGTTGGTAAAAATTTGATAACATCGGTAAAAAGTCATAGCAACACGTAACTCCGAATAGTAACCCACACTAATTAGACAAAAACGGTGTAGTAGCGGTCGGTTCGCCCCCATTCATTGATCATGCGCAGTGCTCCACGCCTCACACACTACAAACATTCCTCACTTATCTTATGCATTGTTTTGTATTATTGTATTTATGGTCTTTATTATTTTGCTTTGACTGCGATTTTTCATCCGCGTGCGTCCTCCTCGGGCACTGTGGATTTTCAAACGGTCTTACTTGGTCAAGAGAACTTTTTGGGCCTAAACTTAGTAAGAGCAAGTATTATGATAACAAGAAGTAGGATGCCCAAAAACCCCCCCGCCCGCCGCCCCCATAATTGTTGCGTCTTGGAGGTGTTTTAATTAACAGGCAAAGTAATGAAGAAAACTCCAGATGAGTCCACACTTTTATTGCTAAACTTAGACCTGCATAATAAGTACTTGTGAGCTACGGCCAATAAATTTCGGTTTCCAAAAAGCATCTTTCCTTCATTCTCCACCGGATTCAACTTTCCAAGAACATTGTATGGATTATAAGTTTCCGCATGGTTCATTTATTAGCGATTTTCGCAGTCTAGCCGTAAGTAACATGTATTATTAACATTGGGGCGAGAAAGATTCATCCCATAAAGGTAGAAATGCCTAATTCGGATAATTTTCTCTCTCCACCTCACTTCTAGTGAGATATGTCACACACGATTAACATAGAAATACCATAACCCATGAAAACAAGGCGATTCGCATTGAAGATATGGTCTTACAATCATGATATAATTTTCCAAGATAGACGAGAAGGATTCATGAAGAATGCAAGTTGTTTCATATGTTTTTGCCCTGTACAAAAAAATTCTACAATTTTTCAAAGTGGGAAGTTGTCAAACTCCCTACTCGTTCACTAGATTCCCCCTACATCAAACACGGTAATAATCCGCATTTCCATACAGAACATCACCTAAATCGGTTAACTCATGAGTACATTAAACTTGACTCCCATTGGTTACACTAAGTGTACACGCATTGAAGTTGCCAGCCTCACCATGATCGGTTTCAAAAATAGCACTTCACTATTATGACGGCAGTCTACGGCACAGGTAGAGGGTGGTTAACCGGTTCGGGTATTTCTACCTTAGTACGAGAGGACTAGCAAATCCAAATTGTGCGTGTAGCCAATCGCTTTATAATTTTTGGAGCTCGTTTGAAAGGCTTATTCATTGTCAAGGTGAGGATTCTTGTTCTCATTAAGAAGTCATATAGGTTCTTCTCCTCCCCCCCCCCACCCTTTATGTGGAATCTTGAGTATGTAATGGTTAGCATATTTTGAGCATGTAGTCCAATCTCTTCACCCACGTGTCTTTTTGGTGCCCATTCCTAGATCCACACCTTTCCATGTACCACTCAAATATAGGGCCAATAGAGGTGTCCAAATCATTGCTATATTGTAATTAGCCACATCCATTTTACAAATGTACCTCTCATTCATCAAACATAAAGTCCTAAAAGAGAATGCAGTTTGGATGTTATTTTGTTTAAGGCAAGTGGGTTGTACCAGACATTTTCTCCCTGCACCCACTTCTCATAGGATATTAAACATGCAATTAGTGAGAGATGATCAACAGAATGTGAATCATGCTTGTAGTCATTTTTTTCATAATTTTTGAGCTCGTACGCAAATCCTCTTCATTTTCAAAGTAAAGATTCTTTGAGTTAATATATGATTGTATAGATCCCCCCTTGACGTTGACTATTGTGTCTAGATTGATTGACAAATTTTGAACCCGTAGTCCAACCTCTTTTCAAAACAAGTGTTTTTGATGTCCGTTCTTGGATTTGTACCCAACCATACTCCACTCAAATTATAGGTGTATGTTTAAGATCGTGAATTGAATTAGGCACACCTACCTTAGTTGATTTGACATTGGAATCAACTTCAAAGACCCCGAAGTAGTCTAGTCAAAGTCATTTGAAATGCCTCAGATGGGCATTATTTCTTGATTTCCCCTCGAGTTGCGCTGGCTCTCTTGAGGTGGTTGTTTAGGTCAGTTCCCGCAGACCGGTTGTAATCAACTTTACTTTGTATAGCATGCTTAGGGTGAATTTCCATGTAGGTTGCTCACCCATCATAGTCTAGTGAAAATGTAGATGCCACCAAATAAAATCTACATTTCCACTAGAATATGGTGGGTGAGCGGCCTACATGGAAACCCGCCCTTATTACATTCAATTATTATGTTACAAAGTGAGCAAACTCCCAAAGTCAAGCTTAAGAGACCATTATTTGGCACCGGGGAACCATGACAACTTCTCACTTAGCTGTGCACTACACTAAATATGAAATTTAGTGTCATATGGCATTTCATGTCACTATGGTAACTTTTCAGATGACACTTCTTATGAATAAGTGAACAAATATTGTCATGGATGATGGATGAGTTCATCCATTGGCCAAACCCCTACCTCCTCTTGTCGGCAACTTGTGATGAAAATTGTCATGGATGATTGAAATCTGGATGAAAAATCAATAGGTAAGTGACTGTAATGGCAACATTGTAAATCTATAACCTTCCAATTTTTTTTTACAAGGAATGACAAATAATGTTGGGTTAACATTTAGTGTTGATGACAAGACACCGCAGGTTACAATTATTATGTAGCAAGACAATTAGAATTGGTGACATTAAATATCATATTTAGTATACTTTTCCCTACAGACTCAGGAGGAAATTTACATCCAATATGTATAACTTTGGGCATACTACACAACGACCTTTGACCCCAAGTGCAGCAAAGGGGCTCCCAAATATACATATAATGCAAAGCAAGGTTACAAACAGGCAGTGGTTTACATTGAGACGATGCCAAAGTGACCATTACAGATTTCTTAAGTTTTAATTGGATGAGAAATGGCTCTAACTTGGTCTAAAGTCCATAATATTCTATGTGGATGATAAGAGTCTTACAAATACAAAGTAGTTAATGCATACATGGTAGGTTAACAAAAATACTAGAGAACCATGGTATCTTTACCCCTAATGTTGGAGTGTGTGTGTGTATGGGGGGGGGGGTTGTCCCAAAATGGCCCCTTTTAAGGCTCTTTGAGTTTTTGGGGTCGGGTAACCTAATCCATTTTCCAATTCATATATCATGCGGAGACAAACTTGGGACAAATATTAGTGAATCAATTGATTTGTGCTAATGATTCCTTTGATATCAAACAACCCAAGGCAAACCACTCTTAAGAAAGAATCTTATCCTATGGAACTTTTGGAAATGATCGCTTTGGGACTCTTTTTAATAAGACAATGAAGCATAGTGAAATGTCTATGAGGGTCAAGGTTAGCATGTTTCACAAAGATGCGACATACAATGTTGGCAGCATAGAATCAAATTTGTTATATAACACATGTATAAACTTTCGGCAATCTAAGGACCAAAGGTTCATCCGCCCACCCATCATAGCCCCAAACCTCACACTAATCACTAAAGAGTGTAACCCGGATAAAGATATTATCACTACCAAACCCACCATACAAATACAAGGGACGGAAACCAATATATATGACCCAACGGGAGCATACGTCCTAACTATGCCACTCACAAGATTACAATGGCTATGGGAAAGATATAGCCAAAGCCAAACACACCCTATGCTCCACTTCTTAAACCCCCCACCACAAGACTTCACCACCGAAATTCTATGGTTAACCCAAAGGTATGTCACAATACTCCCGAAAAGAAAACCAAAAAAACACAACCCAAACAACAACCATCAAACCCTCCACCCCTCCACCCTCCAAGCTCTAATAGAAGCGTACAATATTACACACTCATATTACTCCTCGCCCCTCACATGTCCAACAACAATCACTCAATACAACTCCCCATACAACTGAGACATAATATTCGGTTCGACAGGCCTCGCACATTCATCAAAATGGATAGGAAATGGCTTAGCCCACCCCCCAGACCTCAAAACTGCCATGACATCAATCCACTGGGCCCGCATGGCAGCACAGGAAAACCCCAATACCACAACCGTCATTATAATCAACCATAAAGAGAACCCCCTTCCAACCACCCATGCAGAAATACACACGATAGCAACCATCCCACCTAATACCATACAATACAATCCCACATCGGAATGGCCAAAATATTTACATCAGTTAGAAAACCAATACACTACCATATTAAGCATACATAATCAAAACCCCCCAGACACTTCACGAATACCCCACGCAATCGCAACCAACATATGTGAGCTATATAATATTAAAATAAAAATTTACCCACATAAAACCCCTCCCTCCCCCCCCAAAAAAAAAGTTAAATACTCCCATGCATGGCACACAACCCCAAACTACATCCACTCGGAATGCAACCATCCAACACAACCCCTACCAACAGAGCTCTACAATACCCACCCCCTCAAATTCAAGCCCCAACAATGCATATACACGGATGGATCATTTATCCCCCCGACGAAAATGGCATAGGCAACACAGCTGGCTCAGGAGTCTATTGCCCCGCCAATAACCTTCGGATCGCGAAGAGACTCCCAGGCTTACAAAACATCCTCCGAGCTGAACTAAACGCCATCTTAATAGCAATCCAGGGTACACAACACCATACGCAAGACACACACATCTTTACAGATAGCCTCAATAGTATATACCTAATACATAACCACATACGACACCCGTCATCCCAACACAACCACCCAGATAAACTACTCATTTCCGCCATAGTCAACCATTTAACTTGGTCCACACACAAAATCACAATTCATAAAGTCAGAGCACACACATGCATAATAGGCAATGACATTGCAGATCAACTAGCCAACAGTGGAGCCCTATTAGACAAGCCTACCAACATCCCTAGGATACATACGGCCCACACCACACCATACTGGCTCAATGGAGTCCCCACAGGTAGTCACACAAGTGCTATACGCAACCTACAAACCTATATCAATAAGGAGCACAAAAATCAAGAAATCAGAATGGCCCAATCTCAATTTACATACATAGACAAATGGACATCCAACGACCAAATCAACCACAAACTCTCCAATCAATTCTGGAAAAACCCCGGGATCACATACGCCCACATTACACAAACCCTAAAATTCCGCTATGCCCAATACATGGGTAACCACTGTAAAAATATCTTTTGGCCTACTTTATTTCCAAACCCAAATTGTACAATATGCCCCAATAATACCATAGACACATGGCCACACCTACTCTCTACATGCTCAAACCCCCATATAAAGGGCCTACGTATAGCACGCCATAATAAAGCAGTACACCAAATCGTACACACGCTACAATCAAATAAACACATGAGATACTATACACTCATAAACGCAGGCAACCAAAACTCCAGACCACAAGATAACACAGTCCCACAATGGCTACTCCAATGCACATGCCCCACCCCACCTTGCACATGCCTAGCCAGACTTAGACCGGACATACTATGTGTTCTAGGCGCTCCCACAGATAGCCAACCCCCCTTAGCGCCAACCCCACCAAACGTCATACAATTCATTGAATTCACATACTGCCACGATAGATTCCCAAATACCGCGCACGGTGAAAAAACAGCCAAATACAACCCACTCATACAAATGCTTAGAACAGCTGGTTGGCGAGTCAACCCTCTCATCACCATTACAGCAGGTGTTAGAGGGGCTATCCACGAACAACCAATTAAAGACTTAGAAAAACTTAAAATACCCAAAAAAATATCAAAACACTTATGAAACATCTACATCAAATTGCCATTAAATACCTCACATACCTAGTACTAAACAAAAGAAAGCTAGACAACAAACAACCCCCTATCGACCTCCCCTAGACAATAGGTACCGCGCTCTTTTGTGAAAACTAAAGGAGCCCACCTTCTGAGAGGAAGGAAGTACTCTTACGGTGATGCTTGGTCAAACATGAACACGGTATAGAGGAACGGGCTCCCATTCACGTCGGTGTAAAATCAAACCCTGACGTTACTTTTATTTATTTTATTTTATTTATGTTAGTGGGGAACAAAATAACCATTGTTCCACCATCTCCACACTCAACAAAATGTTTGGTGAAGAACCAACTACAAAATGGCAACCTTCTTCCATTTGGAGGCAATCAATTTAGTGAGCTCAACCCATTTGTTAAACAAATTCTCCCCAGCTTAGATGAATTGACAAGGAATGAGTATGTTTAGGCCACCACCACCGGGTTGGGTCAAAGGGCAAACTATCTAACGTCCCGAAGAAGAGAGTAAATTGAGTCCTAGTTGTCATGCAAGTCCAAGTGTTCACATGAACATGAGCCCTCCAACCATAAAAGGCCATATGTGTAGGAACGTTCACTAAGTTGGGCCTCACCTTGTAGAGAGTGTACCCCACCCCACCCCGCCCCAACTTGGATTTTAGAAACTCTTTCCATGAAGTTGACACTGAGTTGAACCTAGCCATATCATCAAAATTCCTTCATATACAACACTCACACAACCCACACCGGGGACGGACGTCGTAGCATCCTTGTAGAGTCCCACCCACTCATGTGAAGCACTAGGAACATCGACATGTTAAAACATCCTATCCGTCAACTCCCCATAATGTTCCAGAAGCTTAGGCCAAAAATCCTTGAATGTTTTAACAAGGGAGAACTCAAGGTGAGCATCCTCGTGTGAAAGACAATCCTTGCGACTTGGATTCTAAATATACTTGAATTGTCTTAAGCCCCTCGAATATGTAACAAAATCTCTATCCTCAATGATGCCAAATTTTAAAGCTTGGTATTCTATAGCTCACCACATATTGACTTGAAAGATGTCTATGTATTTAAGGAAGGTAGAAACTTATTAGCATGAGCCATGGTCTTCCACACCTTAGCAATGTGGTGCCAAAAAAATTTCCCACCTTTGAGTGAGACATAAAACAACCACAATGAGGACAACTCCCACCATTCATGGGTAAAATGTACTTGGGAAATACGATGCCTCAAAATATGTTGGAGGTTAGACTGCTCGGGTAGAAGCCCCATGAAACACCCATTGCTCACCAATGTACTCTTAGCATCCTCGGGTGAGTCAAGGCTCAAAACCTTCAAGTTTCTTCCAAAGAGCGCAATCATCCGAGTTGAGCTTGAGCAATGTTCTCAGTTCTTGACCAAAGGCGGCTTCTTAAGAGCGCCTTGATCCAATTAAGCACCTTCCACAAACCCATCCATACTACAATGAAGTTCCAAAACAATGGCATCAACACATGGTTGACAATCGAGGTGCCTCCAACCAATGACAAATGATTCATACTTCAATTTCTAAGCTTCCTTTCTACTTTATTTATTAGAGAATAAATTTTCAACATATTGGAGACCCAAGTGCAAATCAAAGGGGGTGCCAAGCAGCTTGAAGAGGCCATCATGCCCAACCCACTTTGATTGGTATTCACCAAGCCATGTAGGTTTATCGCCACAACCACACCAATAGGCAACGTTTTTAGTGCAATTAGTCTCCAACCCACGTGCCAAACCAAAGGTTTGAAAGCTATGGACCAAATTATCCATACTAGGTTTCTTTGCTTTCATAAGTGAAAGAGGCGTCATTCGCATATTGACAAATCAAATGTTGCACATTTAGAAAGGAGAACAATGCCCCAGAGATATCACTTTGGACCACAGGCTCCACTGTTGCATTCAAAGCTTCCGCCACCATGTTAAAGAAATGAGGAATAAGGGGCCAACCTTACCATACTCCTATATGGAGTGGAAAAGAATCAATAGCTTGAAAAACCATGTTAACCTATACATGGCTAATACAATGACATCTTTGAAGATGAGTCCAAGCATATTAATAAAATTGACCAACATTTACCACTTCAATATAAAATCCCATGTGACTCAATCACATGGCTTACAAAATCTAGCTTCAAAAAAAGAAGGAGAAAAATCTTGTTTAGATTACTAAGTCCACTAGTAGTTTGAATGATATCGGTGCATACTACCACATCTAAACATGTAAATTCATAACTCAACTATGAGAAATTGACAAACATAAATTATGACCATCAATCTATATAAATAAAAAATGATCATATTATCATACTTACATACAAATTTGAGAAAGGAAAAAACTAAAATATTGGCAATGCACATGTTTTTGCCTAACAAAATATGTGCACTTTGATGCAATTCAACTTCCCACAACCTATCACTTCTTCTTGTGATTCCCACCATTCGTACACCCATCATACATTGTCCGTGTCATGTGTATATGTGTAGGCATGTATGTCCGGATCAACCAATATTTTTTTTGCCATAGTACATTGACAGTGTCCTCCTACGGCTCCTCTTGTACTTTCAATCCCAAGTAAACATTCGATCAACTAGCAATTTCAAATTATTCGTCCATACCATTATTTTTAGATAAGGTCTCACCTAAGTATGGTTTAATGGTATGTGAGAAAATACTCTGACTAGTAGTTTTCAAATTTGTTTTGGTACAAATCAAAAACCAATTCAATGGCATGAAGGTAACCCATACAACTGACATGGAAAAAACCCCCAGGGGCCCATGGGCCATCATTTAATAATATTTGTTATGGGTCTAACTTTTCAAGGAACCACTAAATTACTCCTAGTGGCAATAAGACCTTTACAACATCAAATCTCATTTAAATGCTTCAAAAAATAATGATAGGCAACATCAGTGGCAATCTCAAAACTTGAGAATCCTTTGCCATTCAAACCTACCATAGTCCAAGAGAGCGTTCCAAACTAGTTGGTGGGTTTTCTCCACTAACCATTGCATGGAGTTAAAAACTAAATCATTTTGTTGTTTCCAAATCATTAAGGTAAACCTCTAAGGAGAAACCAAATTCTATTGAATCTCCTGAGGGAAAAAGAAGGTTCTTATCAAAAAGGCAGTGGTGCTTAGAAAAAGATTTCCATAGCCTCATATTGCTATGCTTAATTTTCATTGCCACACAATGTTCACAACATATCACCATACATGTTGTGCTAGCGGACATTCGAAAAACCTACGTTCCACCGTCTCCGTGCTCAGAGGCCCACAATGTGGACAACTTTTGTCAACCTCATCCGTGATCCTTCCTCGCCAATCATTGACTGCCACACCTTTGTGGTGCATCAACCAAAGGGAAGCAACTTCTTTTGAGCTCGACTTTTGTCCTAGATCACATCCCATTTGGGACTAACCTCGTCTCGAAGAGATTTTTTCCATTTCCCTGCAATGAGCATGAAGAGGTGATTCCATTAGTGATCCACTTCCTACTCGATTTGGCTGAAATTTCTAGAAAGGGGTTAGTGTATGACCACCACTATCAATCCCGGTCAAAGTATAGTTTATCCAATTTTGCAAACAACATTTGAAACTTTGTGTTCAAGGCTCCCCTCGTAATGATGTCCACCTCAACTATGTAGAGCCACCCATGATATGCCACACATGAAGGAGCATTGACTCGGTCCAAGCAAACCTTAATCAACGTGAAATATTGGGATCCCACGTAGAATTTGCGGAGGCTACTAATAAATTGAGCATTGAGATGAAATTGCCCATAGTTAAAAACCTCCAAGTAACCTCCTCCTTTCGCAAACCAAACATGGATGGTGTCCTCAAGTTGATTGTGCAACCCAACCCATTATTGTTCCTTTGGAGAGTTCCATTCTTCCCTAAGCATTTTGACTTTGTATTGCCCGGGTAGGCAACCAATTTAGGCAAAAAACCTTGGAAAACTTCAATGAGGAAAAACTTGACTTGAGCTTCCTCCCATTACCAAAAATCTTGTTTGTCAAGGTCCCAAATATCTTTAAACTATCTCATCCTTTCTTGTATGGCACTTGATCTCTTAATTATCCATGTGTTTCCAAATTCCTACCCATGGTATTCAATTGCAGAATATATTCCTTAATTGAGGGGGAAAGAAAACAAATAGAGTGGGACATAGCTTTCCAAGTATTGATAAAATAGTGCCACACCCTCGATCCACCTCTCTATGAGAAAGACATGGAGAAAGGCAAAGAGACGAAGGAGCCCATTTCCCATGGGAGGATGGTTGAAGTTGAGAAATACAGATTTTGAGCATGACATGAAGGTTGGACTCTCACCTTGGAGAAGTGTTTGGAAAACCCATTTGCTCATTAATGTTGTCATAGCATCCTCCAGAGAGGTAAGGCTTAACCCTCCCGATCATGCCTAAAACACAATGAACACCAAAAGAGAATCATATGTTAATAATTTGTTGCGCCATGCTAGAGGGGAGGCTAACACCTTTCAGAGTGTTATCCTAAATTTCCCTTTTAAACCCCATTAAGTGCATCTACAACCACTATAAAAAGGTAAGGAGACAAAGGAAATATTTATTGAACCTCACAATAGATTTGAAAAGGGCTCATAACATAATTATTCAAGCTCACTAAGACTCCAACATTTAAAAAAAAAGGTGAATCATTTTAACAAATACGCTCAACATTACAATTTCCTATAAACGTGAAATCCCATGCAACTCTATTATATGCTTTGCTGAAATTCATTTTAAGAAAGATGGATTTTTGCCTAGACTCCTCCGCCGATTTTAAGGTTTCATGGGTAAATAAGATATTGTCCAAAATTTACATGAGAAGCATAAAAACGATTTGGTCGCTATCTATAACTTCCACCAAAAGTGGTTGGAGTGGACGTTGGAGGGCTTTAGTAAAATTCTTGTATGTGGTGTTAAGGAGTGTGATAGGCAGCCAAATACTGAGCCAAAGTGGGTCACCTTCTTTGAAGAGGAGGGCAATCTAACCCGCAAAACTCCTAGAGAAAAAATAACCTTTCAAGAATGATTCATTCACCATACAAGTGAGATTCTCCCCTAGAAAGCACCAATAAACCTTGATTTTTAATTTTTTTTTTCATAAATCCATTTGGCCTTGGACTCTTGCCTTTAGCTAGCACTTCCATTGCCTTGGTGAGTGTTCTTCCAAGGTGATGGGTTGTGGACTTGTTGCACATCCTGTGAAAAACTTTGTGAGACCAAATCGATAATTTAGTTACATTCCAACTCTCGATTTGCGACACTATTTGGAATTGCATACAATTTGGAGTATAAGGTGGAACACACATCTTCCAACTACGCCCTTGAAGAGACTACTTGCCCCCCCCCCCTTTTCATTATAGAGTTTTGTAATGAGGCTCCCAGATGGTCGTTCCTTTGTAGACATGAAGAAATGTTTGTTTAATCTATTCCCAAATTTACATCCACTTGGTGCAGGCCCAAACCTTTTGACATACTATTACTTAAGTTAATGTGGAAAGAGACCGGATGGTGATCAAAGAAAGTGAGTCGCCAAGGATTTTATAATTAACAACATGAGAGTGAAGGCATTGTACCAAGCTAGAGAAAGAATATAGTCTATCTAAGCAGGCTAGCACACGGTTCCCATCCTCCCTTAAATTGTTTCAAGAGATACTAGGTCCCGAATCTCCGCAGAAACAATCCTCCAATTTAAATTTTCCTTGATTGCTTACCAAGCTAATTCCTCCCATAATCCTATCAATCTACTACATGAGGAAGACCTATCAATGGCGTTATTTATTATATTAAAATCCCATGTAAAACTCCACCTACAGACATGACATTCCACATTACACAACGTTCACTTGCCATGTTGGAAGCATAAATGTTGAGAATGACAATATCCCCCCTTCCAATCCTTTCAGTCTAATCTATTGAACCATATTCTCAACTAGGCTCCCTTTATCCATAGTAGGATACCATAATTTTGGGTGAAAACACATGGCTATTCCGCCTTTCAGCCCCTATCCTCAAGTTGTCTACGTCATTATTTGGACTCGCTTCAAGTGACCAAAAGGCATTTGATTTCTAAAACATCTTTCAGTTTCTCTCTTCCTTGTTCCCTTTAAGTTTATGCTCTTGTAAGCAAATGACATCAATTTTTGGACTTCTATAGTTGAGGTAATCTCTAATTACTCCAAATTTTTGGTCATTATTGATGCCACATACATTAATGGACAAGATGTAGGAGTTGGAAGGATGTTCATGAGTCATTTCCACACATATCTTTTGATGGGGATTTGTTAAAGTTGTGCCATAAGTTGAAACTTGGAGTTGCTACACCATCTCCATGCAGAATCGTCGAACACTCACCACCTTTGGAGTAACTTGCCACACGCTCCCATCCATGAGCATCAAATCCACATTCCCAGAGCTTTGTGTCACACATTCCATTGTGTTTAGATGAATTGTTGTCATGACTCTTTCCCATGAGACGACAAGAGGCACCAAACAAGGAGAATCTTGCAACACCGGGGAGGAGGGAGCAAACCAATCATCTAGTGCATCGACAAACTCCTCAAATTCTTCTTTTGTTTCTATACCAATGTGCTTTATAATGGACATGATTTGACATCCTTAGTGAAAGTAAGAGTAGGAGAAGGTTGAAAGTTGAACAATGCGATTTTATTGGGTGTTAATGAGACCGTCTCCTTGGGTACATCATCCTCACGAGTGTGAAGGTTGGCGTTGATGCCCACCACATCTTGGGCGGGACTCTCCTTATCACGATGGCCTCCACCATCACCCACATCTCAATGCACAACACTTGTGGACTTTCAGAGGATAACACACAAACATGTCCCAATGTATGATTACTTGAAGCATCGCAAATTACAGGTACATTCAAGACATGTACTATGGCTAGAGCATGAAGGAAGACCCCTTCATTGTTGTTTAGTTAGATTCCACCTAGTATGCTTTTTGTTTTGTACGTGCTACCTTGTGTGATGACCAACGTATACCAATATAACCTCCTTTTGCGCTCAATACCTCCGTAGAAGGAGAATAATCTGCCACAACCAAAGGGGAAACAACATTTTTTCCATAGGCCGGAAGCTGACAATTGCAAACACTTCGGTGCTCAACTTGCACTATAGAAGGACTTGTCTTGCTACAAGGTGGTGAAATTTGTTGGTGACCTTTAATTGGAAATCCCAAGGTTGTTGGTACTTGGCTAAACATTTATTTTCCTTTCGATTTACCATTCTTTCTTATTGTGACCGTACCCATTTTATTTTTGACCTTTTTTCTTTTGGCGACTTTATACCGATGTGAAGCCATTTTCATCGACTAAACTTGATGTCTCTCCATTAGATTTATCGATCCCCTTGCCTTTATATATAGGACGTACAAATGAAGAACCTTATTTGGGGGCCAAGTTTTCGGACCTTGCTATGCCCATATCCTCTAAGGGTGCAAGCATGGTAAAGTGGACAACTCTTGATCCTTGCTCAGGTTTAAGTGAAAGTGATCCAAAAATATATACTAACTTTCAATTTTATGAAATAGAAATTCATAAACATTTAGAAAACATGTGAATCTACAAAGCCAAGCAATTTATGTTCACAAGAAACAATTTCAAACAACGTATATGTATTTTAGAAGACATTGCAAGTGGTGAAAAAGTGGGTGACATTGAAAAGATAATTGTCAAAATTTTGTTTAATATATAATTACATTACATTAAATTGATGAATCTTTGGAAAAAAATTACGATGACCTCAAGTTTATAATGAATTCAAGGAATATGAAAAAAAATTCCAAGTTCAAAATATTTAAGGTCATGAAATTTATGTTCAAAACTATATTTAGTTAGTTGCTTTTACACATCACTTTTGATGATAGGTTTTGAAGATCTCATATTGACATTCTATATTTGAGTACCTAACTTAACAATAGAGGTCATCATGAAAAATAATATATTTTAAACAACATTTTGCTACTACTTATCGGCATTTGACCAAGAAAATCATGGCTTTCGTATACCATAGCACTTTTTTGGTCCACTTTACTATGCTTGCACCCCTAAGGGATAGCGTACCTAGGTTCAGTTAATGGCTTTGTAGAACTTATGACCTTTTGACCCGACTAGTATCAAAACTTTCAATCACGTGCAAAGATTGAGGATTATTTATTATACCCATACTCAATACTTGGATCAATATCATATTGATAAGTGTGTGATTGGGCTTGAGTATTGAGATGATTCCATGGTTGACAAACTTGATTGAAGTTAGAAATATCATTCAACTTGAAATACTTGTACATGTATGGTATCAAGAAAAAAGAGCGAATAATCAATTGGGTATACCATGGGTCTCACCTAGGTGTAATGGGTATGTGAGAACATACATGACTAGTATCATAAAGCATTATCCGGGGAGGTCACTCCATTGTCAAGTTGAACACCATGTGTGTTAAAAGTTTGCTACCCCTATATTACATGCCACATATAATTCTAAAAATTATGATATTTTTGTACATGTACATAACCATTGATAGTATCTTTTGTATATTTTTCTGAAATTTTTAGTCATCTTCATTTTTGTTGTAATTTGCTTAGTTCAATTTTGCGTCATTCTAGTTAGAAACGGTATGTTTTATATTAAAAAAATCATCAAATTTGGTTACCATTTTTTACTATGTGATAGATACCGTGTATATCTACTCATGAAAAAATTTGATAAAATTTTGACCCATTTCGGCGATGCCCTTTAGAAAAAGTAGATTTTGTCTTAACGCACGTGGTGTTCAAGTTGACAATGGAGCGACCTCCCCAGGAAGCATTACTCATGCATAGATACCCATTCATCATCATCATAAGATTGGAGAACATTATTATGTCCAACTCAATATTCAAATCTATACCCCATTATGCATGTGTAATTTGGTTATTTAATTGAGGTCATTGTGTAGATAGACTCATTTGATATCAATGATGTTAATGAAGTTAAAATATTCGTAGTTGATTGGTATCAAGGGAACCAAGACAACCTCAATTATAGAGGCCCAAATCATAACATTATTCAACTGTTATTAGTGATATTGCTTCACTTGAGTTTGTCAAGTTGAATCTCCTCTACTAAAAGAATAGACGTGGTATAATTGTGAATACAACCTAACTTATTTCTGACCCCACCCATCATATAGAGTCAACCGGGTAAATGTTATGATGATATGCACTATGATGATATATGCAAAGCAATCATTTTCAAACCAAATCAACAATTGTTTCTCATATGGCTTTTAAAGAGAGTTGGAAGCTTGTGAGGTCTCAAATCCCTGTAAACATTCTAATTTTGGATTGGTACAACTTCTAACTTGCCGAAAACAGGCATACTAGAAAAATAGAAGGAAAAAACTTATTAAAGAGATTTGTCCATTGGTAACAATGGTGCCTCCCATGTTGACATTTTGATCCATAACACCCACCAAATGAAGTGTGGTAAAACATGCCCCTCTCAAGATGGTTGTTAATTCATTATGAGTGTGTGTTAGACTACATTGGGGTCTCTGACCTTGATTTAGGAGTCAACTTGGATCAACATACAAACAACTAGCGTATACAATGTTTCGCTACTTTTCTACCCTCCCATTTATCAACCTTTTTAAATTTGAGACTTTGCAACCCTTCTTCAATTGTTCAGTTTGCGCTTTAAATACATGCATGAAATTGTTGGAGAGAAGGAATTATCGTATACAAATATACCTCTCATTTATCCAACATAAAATCAACACTTTTAATAACATGTAGCATGAAAGTTACTTTATTTAGTTGATTGGACACCAAAATCAACTTTAAAGACTCATAACATTATTTAGATCCATAACAATGTTCTATGGGATTGATAGTATTCCATAGAATATTCCCCACATTCAAACCGAACATGGGAATATCCAAGAATATTCCATGAAGTATTGTCAATCCCACATAACATTGTTATGAATAATGTTATGCTTTGAAGTGAATAGTTGAAGTCATTTGAAATGAATTGGCAACAAACCTATAAAGGGATCAAGTTTTTATGATTGAACGATGGGAGGTTCGCTCATATACGATAATTCCCTCTCTCTGGAATTGTTTTGTTTGGTTTTACCCAACCTTTATCTCTTGATAAGTTAGCATGTGTTCCATGCGCAATTTTTTTTCGAGACAGAAGGCTGATAGGCCAAAACCAAACCACAAGAGGCAGTTGACCACCTGGCAAGTAGAGAGGAGACTTCACAACCGGGAATCGAACTGCCAACCTCTTCCTTGAGATTTGGGTATCTCTCCACCATCATCCAGTAGTTTAGGGTCGTCTCGGACATGTTCCATGCGCAATTCAGGTGCCAAGAATTTCAATGCAAGAATGAATGAAGGAAGAGAGAGAGAGAGAGAGAGAGAGAGAGAGAGAGAGAGAGAACATATATATAGAATATAGAATAGGTGTGTGGTCCACCGTCTACACTAAGAATTTATAATCTTAGCAACTGGTGACTACAAGTGGATGCTTGAATAGGATCCACCTCAAGAGAGGAGACTCAAGGGTCAACAAATTAGAAGCACCTCCATACAAAACAATACTTTAAAGGCAACAAGAGACAAGCCGCCTGATGAGCCCCTCCGGACCAATATGAATGTTAGGACCTTTTTACACTATCCACACTATTTATGGTATTTAGTGTCACTCACTATTCAGAATTACACCATGCTGTAACTTTTTACGTATAATAATAATAATAATAATGTAGGATGTTTGTCTTACAATACATAAACAAATTGATTGGATTGTTTGATAAAATGATATCCACAGCGAAAGTTACAACATTACGTCATTCCAAATAGTAAGTGCACTAAATGCCATAAACAACGTAGTGGCCACGGACATTGACCGTTGCTATCTAAATTTGAGACATGAGTGGTAGTCCTACTTCATTTTACACAAGGATCATCACAAACTACAGTGACCACGTTAGAGAATGCATGAGATAACATGAAATCCTACATGCTAGAAACAAATAATGTTTGGTGGTCCCCAAATTTTGTGGAAAAAAACCCTCAATATGTAGTTTCATTTACAAATGAATGTGGCCATGTCAAGAAAAAAATAAAGCTTTAGCAATATTTGTTGTTAATGATTCATTGTTTAGATGTTTTAATTCAGTTTTCAATACAAATGCCACGTCATGGTTTAAATCCATTTTCCTCTTATCATGTCATTGAGGACTCCAAGCAATGATTTCGGATTTCTCATGGCCATGGCTTTGTATCACTGACCATGATCACAAAGAAGTCCTAAACCTTTTTCTTCTCACAACCCTTGGGCACAATGAGTAAAGCATGCCTTAGGGCAAGTGGGAATTGGTGCATACCCAAATTTTGTCATTGAGGACAATGACTTAATTTGAGAGGGGAAGAGTGGAATGGACTAATTGGGAAATGTAGCATTGAGGATGGGGAAAAATCGCATGGATGAATGTCCAAGACTAAGGAGCATGGATGAATGGGAAGTTGATGGATGAGAAGTTGGATGAGTATTATCTATATAAAGTAAAGTGAAAGTGATCTACGCATATAGATAAGGATATTTTAGTCTATTTATAGAAAGATTTGAGACTTCTAAAAGTATCTCATGGATACTATGTATATAGATAGGGCTTGGGGAAAGGAGAACACATGTTATGTTTTGTGTGTGTCTCCAAGTTGGGAGGCGAGCCTTTGGTTAATAAAATATTGTTTATGAACAATTTAACAAGGTACGTCACAAATTTGTTGTACATTCTCATCCATTCATGTTTAAAATGTATCCTATCTATATGTTTATGGTTAAGTCATTTATGAGTTCTACAAAAACAACTTAGAGAATGTGTAGTTAATTAAAGTGTCAGATAATAATTGAATAGGAACAAAAATTTGCACATACTTTGTAATGACATATCTCAACAATCCTACAAAAATTGTGGTAACTGCAATACCAAGCCAAAAGAGTAAGTTTGTGCCACATTTTGCAATGGTTGCCTTGCATAGCATTGCTCCGAGGAATACAACAACAACAACAACAACAACAACAACAACGAGAAGAATGTAGATCGAAGAAAACATGCATGAGAACACAAACATGAGCAATCCGAACACCCATCGCAACACAAACATAGAGAAGAATGCAACCAACCCACCCAACAAGAGCAACCATGCCACAACCCCAATACCACAATATTGCAATCTCGGCACCAAAGAGACTCAACACAACACCCTAAAGGATGGCCCAATAGCGCAACGCCTGGATATAAATGGAGACACCAATAGAGCAAACATGAGTGCAACGCTGAATGGATACATTGCGTTTACAAACTCACCGTCACAATTCTCATCACCACCTCACAATGTGATTCTATACAACCACCCCACAAAAACACCCCTACACTTTGAGTATTTGCTCAACCCACAAGGTTTCCTCCACTTTACTCCTCCCACAAAGCCTTCATGCATTTACCATGATGATCCATCATGTTTGGCCACAAAGCTACTCTATTACCCAAATCCTATCTGTGCCCCCCAAAAATGTCACCTCACGTCCCTTGTCAAATGTACCACTAACCTATTGATCCAAT
The DNA here is from genome assembly GCA_964035585.1 of Polytrichum formosum. Taxonomy (NCBI): domain Eukaryota; kingdom Viridiplantae; phylum Streptophyta; class Polytrichopsida; order Polytrichales; family Polytrichaceae; genus Polytrichum; species Polytrichum formosum. The sequence continues at coordinate 32,152,110 of OZ037935.1, read as the reverse complement.
CACCATCTACGCTTCCCACACAACAACAATGCCTCAAAGAACCCACAACAACAATGCCGCAAAGAACCCACAACAACACACAACCTTCCAAACCTTCAGAAAGCACGGTCTGCTTTTAGGCACGTGCCCATCAATGAAAATCCACAATCGTAATCACCAAATGTAAGGATTTGTTGCTCTCATCAGAATCCACCATCAACTCCTTACACATAACAAATCCCAAAGCACCACAAGCAATACCTAACCTCCTAAACCCCACAAACACACAAACTAATAACACCCACCAAAACTTACCTCCATAATACACAAACTCCACCAAAGCTCAACACTTTGTGACCCACATGTGCCCACAAACAACCACCCCCCTCCAACCCACCAACCATTTGATACCGCAACAACCTCAATAACTATGTCAACCCCCAAAACACCACCCACAAAAAAGAACCCCAATTGCACTAACACCTAAAACCACGGCTTCAGATTGCTACACACCCCATACACAATGTCGATGTCTGCCACAACACCTTGACCCAATTTGGGCACAATTTTCACCAAGAACCCCACCTCACCTTTGCGAGACAACTCCTTCCCTAAGAACATGCCCCATACATATACATACCGTAGCTCTCTAGCAGCTTGGGCACCTTTCTGCCTAATAATTAATTAAAGTGCAAAAGTAAGTTAGGCAGCCCAAAAATTAATATTCTAAAATTGGGCAGACTCAAAGAGCAATTTAAAGTACGTTAAACATTCATGGATGGTTCTCCTAATTTCATCTATGGTGGCTACATTAACCTAAACACTTTCCTTAACCAACATTCCTTACCCTAAAGTTTGTCTTTTACTTGTATATCATGGTTTGGCTTGGCAACAAATTTTGTTTTGATTTGATGCTACTTTGTTGGATTCTAGTGAAAGTCACTTGCATTATTATGATTTAAGGCACTCTTTGAATGTTATTTCTTTTTTTTGGGCACTCAGCGAAATTAATTTCCCAAAAATTTAGGCACCTTTAAAATTAATTATTTTCTGCCCAAGCTGCTAGAGAACTACGGTAATTAGCACACCAATGCCAATTGCCACCAAAGCCCAACGGGTCAAACAACCACTCGCCGCCATACCTCAACCTAAACACATGCAACCCATGCGTGCACACACTCGCCATAGCCTCCATAAATCCACCATTCCCACCATAAAAGTAAGTTCAAGTCACAAACGCCACAAATGCCTACAAAAAAAAATCAAGCCAAAACCAACGATGTCACAACCAAATCTCCTAACGTAACCACGCAAGATTTCTTACCTTAATGATTGATCTTGGACACCTAAAAAATGTGGTAGAACTCATTGGTGACATCTACACCAACTCCACCACCTCCTTCCATGGCGCTTGCTTTGGAGCAGCCCACCCATCAAGATGAGCAAAGACACAAATCAAGGGGACACACTCAACCCCTACTTATTCATCATCTTCATAGACCCCTACTACAATGGCTTGAAATATATAATATTGGATATCACTTGAACACCTCCACGGCCACTTGTAACACTATGGCATATGCGGACAATCTCGCCATCATCACTGACAACATCACACATATCCAACCACAAATCAACAAATTGCAAAATATCTCAAAATGGGCCTACCTAAACCTCGACCTAACCAAATGTTCCATCACATGTTGCCCCAATAAATCCAAATTAAAACCCATTATATTCAAAGCATTCATCCAAATGCAAAATATTAAATTCAAGAACAAACCATTCCCCAACCTAACACAAAACGAACCCTACACATACCTTGGCATACACCTTGTCCCATCACTTAAGTGGAATTCCCAACAAAACATCACTATGGGAAAAAAACCAAAAACAAAGCAAACAATTTAAAAACATCCATGCCACCATAAAACAAAAAACCTAACATAATAATAAAGCCCGGTATAGTGTATGCCTAATATACAATTCCCTTCTTTATACTAGTTCACTGGACATCTAGAAACTAGACAAAGTCCTAAGCAAGCTAACAAAATAAATTTGCAAAATACTTGAAAAATACAGCCAACATGTTAACCCGGTTGTCCCATGAAGATTTTGGCATTAGTAATACCTCCCTATTACTTGAGTACATAAATTGCATTGGAAAACAATTACTGCACGTACTCAACGACCAAGGTCAACTTGGTCATATTTACGAAGGCCTAGCAAAACATATAACTACCAAATATGGTTGATCTCACTACCTCCCACAACTATGAGACCAAACATGCTCAAAGGTCCCCCACTACCAAAACTATGTTCCTACTTGAAAGGGAATATGAAATACACGTAAACACCAAAAACCAATAGTTCCCATCACACAAACCCCACGGCCCACTATCCTTATCACCAACAACTTTATTGTATTTGGTGGGATCGTGGTGGGATGAGGGAATTTTATTTGGTGGTTGTTTTCTTTGTGGTGAAATATGACAAAACACCTCCCATGTGACACTTTCATCCTCACATATAGTCTTAACAACGTATACTTAATAAACAATCATATACGCCACCCATCATATCAACGCCACCACCCTGATAAATTACTCATGTTAGCCATAGTCAATCACATCCAATGGTCCTCCCACAAAATAACAAGCCAAAAAGTCCAAGCACACACTGGCATAATAGGAAATGAAACGGCCGATCGACGAGACAATGACATAACCACCCTAGCTTAACCTATTCCCACACCACGCATCCACATTGCACACACCACACCCCCATTGGCTAAATGGAGTACCAACATGAGAACGCAACAGAAAAATCTGCAATCTACATGCCTCCATCAATACAACCCATCACAAAACTAAACTCGCACTAGCCGTCAACAAATTTACCTACCTTGACAAATGGGTCTCAAATGACCACATTAACCTAACTCTCAAATCACTAATGGAACACCCATAATATTTCCGATGCACCAATCACACAACTACTCTAAATTTGATACTCTCCATACATGGGCAACCACAAGAAAAAACATCTTTTGGCCTACCATGCATTCAAACCCAAACTGCACACTATGCCCAAATAACATGGTTGACACATGGCCACACATGTTGTCTACATGCTCGAATTCGCACATCAAAGGTCTCCGCATAATGCGATAGAACAAAGCAGACCACCAAAATGCACACACACTCCAATCCCATAAATATACCAAAATTTACACCCTTATTAGCAAAAGAAATCACCACTATGAACCGCAAGCCAATACGGTCCTTGAATGGCTACTCCAATGCACATGCACCACTGCCCTGTGCACACATCTAGCCTGATTGAGACCAGACATCCTATGCGTAATCAACGCCCCCAATGATAGCCAACCCTCACTCATGGCCTCCCCACTAACCACAACACAATTTATCAAATTCACCTATTGCCATGACATATTCCCAACTAATGCAACCCAAAAAGTACAAGATAAATATCATTGACTAATACAAACTTTTAGAACTGCAAGTTGGCAAATCAACCCTCTCGTGACCATCACTGCTACAAATAAGAGAAGCCATTCACGAACGCTCGATACAAGAACTAAAAACCCTCAAAATGCCCTCAAACGAGATAAAGAAACTCATGAAACAAATACATCAAATAGCCATAAAACACCTCACATGCTTAGTACTAAACAAACGAAAACTAGATAATAAACAAGGTAACTCAATGGAGCCCACCTTATGAAAGGTTGGAAGTAACCTTACTTTGAAGTTTGATAAATACATGATCAAGATAAAGAGAACGGGCTCCAATTCACGTTGTTGTAAACACGAACACCAATGTTACTTTTGATCTATTGATTTATGAATAGGAACATATGACCTTACACACTATTGCATCGCATATGCATTGGTTAAATGCAATGTACGTTATTATGCAATGAATCCCTCTTGTTGAAATTGAGAGGAGGTCTTGAGTGGAAGATGAACGTAATTAAGACTTCATGAGAGACATGTCTCCTTGAGCTTAACCCCTAACTTTCCACGCCCAATTTCCTTCAAATTTGTCCAAAAAATGTGACCTCAATTTCAGTGACCATATCTAAAGATCTAATTTTTTTGACAATTCCAATTGTATACATGTTTGCAAGTTTGGTGGTGACTACTCATAGTTGAAATTTGAAATGTTGAAGTTCTATTATGTAGGAGATTATATTAGGAATGTCAATTGTGGTCTTGAGGGGCAACACTTTAGAAATTAAATTAGGATTGGTTGTTTGATCCAACCTCCACTCAACTCATCTCCAAATGACAAAATGTTACCCTCGTTCAAAGAGGGTAATAGTCAAATCAGCTCACAAATATTGAAACCATTATTTTGTGATTTTTTGGGAAGCTTTGCAATTTTTGGGGCAACGGTGCCACAATTGCGCACCTTCCACATGGATTTACACCCACCAACACATGTCCAACTCAAAATTCCACGAGTGGATGTTTAGGATTTGCTTCGTTTGAGTGTCATGCAAATATTCATATCAATTGGGAATCATTTGCAGATAGGGATCAACAAAAAAAACATATTTAGGATATGTTGCCCCTAAACCACAAAGGTAACATATGTCAAGTTTTGGTCCGTGGACCAATTCCCATTGTAAACCACTTGAGAGCACATTTCCATACTTGTAATTAATCCAAAAATAACTAACTTTGTTGAATCAAAATTATCCAAGTGACAAAACATAGCAGAGTTGAACATGAACAAGAGAATTAGTTGAAACAATCAAGAAACCATCCGAATTAATGTCCAAAAGGTCAAAAACAAATTGTTCACGGCCAGATTATGGTCGCATATGACATTAGGGGTTAAGTCAATCCACATAAATAAATATATTGTAAAGTATTTAAAACCTTCACAACTACCACACTCCATAACAAGTGGTTATTTATGTAAAACCTAGTGTAACTTGGGTACAAATTGGCTAAGAATTTATTACATCTAGGTAATGGGATCCGATATAAACCGACTCCATGTAAATTTAGGACTAATTCGTCCCAACTTATACCCATTACACTAATTTTGGATCACTCACGTTGGGCTCACGCCAATTTTGATGTCAAACCAACCCTTCCAAAAAAACCGAGTGAGAAAAGGTTCCCAACGTTTTTAGCTCCAACATACATGAGTACCCCACTGCAACTCCATTAGAAATAAGTCGTATTTCTCTATATCAAAATGTAGTACTACATAGTCTCAAGTCTCTCATTTTTTCCAACCAGACCCTCAAAACAATATTAGCCTCTACCTTAGCGAGGTCCCTACACTCCGTTACTCCAGGGAATTAGCCTTTTTGACACCATCTTGATGTACTTCTAGTTCGATAAGGTCTTTGGGCTTTGGGACTTTAAAATCGATTTCATTTTTTATGTCATTTCCACTGCCACAAATCGTTCACCGTCGTACACGCTATGACTCGAAGTATCAATGTTTTTTTGCCGCTTCGAAGTCAAACCCAGTCATAACTAAGTACAGTACTTAGTACTCGGGGTCGCTGTACTGTAGTTATTCACATGTTATTACTGAGACTGGATTCTGGGTGAATATTTTTGGGGTATTTTTTCTTGTATTAGTTGGGGCGAGACTGCGAGTGAAAGCGTAGTAGCCTCAATAAATCCATGCCTGTCCTGGGAGGGAATGTAAGTGACTCTCATGATAGAGAGAGATTATGTAATGAGGCAGTACACCAGAAACTTGAGGTCATTATTATTTTATATTATTTTACTTAAACAGAAACTGTGACTCCAAAAGAGCAGCTGAAGTTACTACAGGCTATCATTGCCCGAAAAGTAAAGCTGTCAAAGACCCAATGTGCACCCTTTCCACATCATGGGTTTCAAGGTTCACACACGAGACTGAAGGCCCGTGACCATTGCATTTTAAGATTATTTTTGGGTCAAAAAGGTGGAGACTGCCCAAGTTTACTTCACACTAGAAGGTGAAGGTCTAAGGGGTCCAAAGAAATCATATTGGATGAATGCTCTACATGAATTTCTACATGGCATATTATAAATAATGTTTCATGGTCTGTGAGAATTTGTGTTGGGCCCACATCCAAGAGGTGGGCTTGAAGCAAATTATGGCATACCATGTCAGTGATACAACCTTTGGATGAGAATCAAGGGTCGTCACAACTACATGGTCATGGCCCTTGGTTCGTGTGTGCAGTGGCTCTAAGCTTTTGCATGACCTTCACATTGGGGAGAAGAAAAATGAAGAATAAGAATGAAATATGAAACCAAGTTCAACATGAATGAAATATGTAGACATTGGATCATCCATATTGTCAACTACACATTGTCATGCGGATGGACGTGTTCTCATCCAAGAGGAGTGTTGAGTTTTCCATGATGACCATTTTTCATCCATCTTCCACAACCACCTTCCCATGTTTTGCTTCCCCATGGCAAAGTTTGTAAAGAAGCACAAGACAAATGTCCAAACCCCCTCACATTTCTATAGTAGTTTGGGAACGACCATGAATATGTTGAAAGCAAGCAAAGGTTCTTAACACACCGGCAGCTAGCCCTGTTGATTGCACAATGGGGTGATTCGTTCTCGGGGAGATCACTCCATTGTAGAGTTGAACAACCACGTGCGATCATTTTAGATGTAAAAAATGTAAAAAATGTAAAAATCATCACCAAAATGGGTCACAATTTTATCAATTTTTTTTCATGAGTAGATATAAATGGTACATGTTACATAGTAAAAAATGGTGACTAAATTTGATGATTTGTTTTTTTAATAAAACATACCGTTTCTAACTAGAATGATGCAGAATTGAACTAAAAAAATTGCTACAATTAATGAATATGACTAAAAATTTCAAAAAAATATACAAAAGATACCATCAATGGTTGTGTATATGTAGAAAAAATATCGTAAAATTTAAAATTATTTATGACATGTAATATAGGGGTAGCAAACTTTGTTCGCACGTGGTGTTCAACTCTACAATGGAGTGATCTCCCCGAGGATTCGTTGTTGTTGTTGTCGCTACGTATGCAGCATGTGCGTTGCTAGTATATTTTAACTTCACATGCCTTCATTGAAAGGTGACAATAATATTAGGGTGGGTGTAAATTAAGATCCATATCCAATAAACTTGGGGTCCAAAACACTCCTTAAATGCACATGACTTTTTTAATAAATTAAGGCTAGACCCAAGCTCGGAGATTGCTTTCTCCAATGGAGAGTATTTTGTTAAGTGGAGGCCACTAGGATTTTGCCTAAATTCATACCACATTGGCGCCACTTCAAATTTTCATGCCTTGGGGACCCGGACTCTAGTGTTAACTTCTTAACTCCATATTGTTGCTTTCAACCAATAGGCTCGTTTGGTTTTTTATTGTTTCGGTGGTCTTGGAACTAGTGTAATCCCGCTCTTAGTGACGAAGAAGGTTCTCAGCCCAAGCCGTGTTTCACGTTGGCTTTTCCGATCATCATGACATGCGTTGTTGGTTTCCGCTTTATAATCATCGAGTCTTGCATCACCAAGTTTGGATGTTTGGTTCGTGCATTCGTTTACTTGTTTGCCTTCATGGTGTCTTTTGGGGCTAGGCGTTCGTGGTATCTACGTAAACTCATCCATTGGCGAAGGTGAAAATGGAGTGAACTACATTATAACTTGTAAATCGCTATTTCTTGACAATTTTACTATGGAAACAGAGTCATAGACCTTGACTTAGTCTACTGGTGTGAAATAGGAATGAATCGGCCTTCAATTTTGTAGGGGACTTTTTAAATATTGGAGTCCTTTCGTCCACGAGTGATGAGTTTACATAGACACCACAAATCCCAAGCCGTCTTTGGTATGCACACTCTTGAACATTTGTATGTGTATATATATATGATCAATGATTTTTGATATCCTTTATGTATGTATATACACCATGCAAGAACCTTTGTATTTAGGCTTAATTGCCCTAGTATTAATATGGTTTGGAATGATATCAACAAATTGGGTATATAAGAAATCTCTCAACTTGAGATTCCCACTCAATATCAATGTTCAACGAGTATGCCCACGGTAGATTCTTTGATATTGTCATTGATACCCATGCATTCATATGTATGTTGGTCCAACATTTGTTTATTTAAAGTCTATTGTATGCCCATTGTATGGTTTGCATTTCAATAAAGTATAAGAAGTGTGGTCATTGAAATTGCCCTATAACCCCCGCCCCCCTATAACAACACTATGTCACTAGACATTGGTTATGGCTTTGGAGAATTTTGCCTACTTTCACTAGTAGATGTCTCACAAAACTAGTTGGGTTTCAACCTTAAACCTTGTTAAATACTATAAGGAAATCCCCTTCGTAACTCAACTACACAACCATGATGTTATTCCACAAACATCACAAGCATATAAGTCTTGGTCAATTGACTTGCGTCACCGAGAAATTGTCCTATGCCATTGAAAAATATGTAACATTATCACAATGGTAGATATGCATATTGCCTCACTGATGTAAGACAATTGCCTAGGAGTCGTGTGTTGGTAGTCAAATTGGGAACCTTCTTACACAAATTGAATAAACACATCTTACATCCATCCTCGAGTATGAATATTACTGTAAATTATTAAGTCTTGAACTAAATCACATGATACATCAATGATCCTTGTAGTGAAATTAATGAAATACAAATCAAAAAGAGCGTTGACTTAATATTATCGACACATTAGAACATTATTTACATCTAATGCAATTGAGATCTGTCAAACAATACATAACAAGTGAAACAATAGTTTTCAACACCAAATAAATCTTTGACAATATGTTCGACATTATCATGATTAGGATATTGAAACAACGTTGTACCCGTTACATTTTCTTTTGCACTTGTGATGCTCTTTTGTGTTAGTCTCGTTAAGTATGAAGTTCATGTCTTTTTGAGGAGGTTCACAATGAAGGCGCTAGATTTCACAACACGCTATGCGTTGGCGTTATCATTCATTCGTGAACATCGAATTTATGATCAAATTATGGACTTGACATCATGTCAAGGTACAACTATATAGCAACTAAAAAGACATTGTAACGCAAATAAGAATCAATGGATGGGGACTTTGTAGAGTAATAGATAGTGTACCAACTCTCCAAAACGTCATTGCCACATTCTTCCATCTTTAATTGGGGACCATGATGGTTGTTTCATAAGCAACTACTTGCGCACCTATGACCAGGCCATGCTCAAAGATCGGTATCTCAAAGATCAGGCCATGCTCAGTAAACCCAATATGGTTTCACATACGAGCTTGCAACTATGATCAAGGTGAAATGCCCCTAATTCCCGCAACCCTAGAAGTTGGTATCGTCATCGTCTCTCTTTCTATTTCTAAAAGATCATGGAACATCTCACTTTGAACCACTTATACATTGTTTGTTAAGATTAGTTTGAAGTCACATTTCTTATACCAAATACCTTTGAGGTCATGTTCCCACAACCCAATTTTACGGTGCATTCAAAGTATAAGACACAACTTTAATATCGTGAGATAAGATATCAACGTTCACTTCATGTAGTCTTCGTACTAAACACATGGTGGTCTTTGCAAGAGATATCATTAGAAGACAAAACCTAGTAATACTCACTATGTTAATATTGTCAACAAGTAATGAAATCGAACACATGTATAACCACCTACTAGATTGGATTCATCGTTCATGGAGTACGGAAACAAAAAGATTTGAATTGCAATGTTGCATTTGAAAGACGTTGATGAAGTGGTGCAATTTGAAGTGCTAGAAGTGATGTGTATTAATTTTCGGTTTGTCGGTGTTGAAGATTTGGGATGAAAGGTATATATACTTGTCAAATTTTGTTTTCATTTGCATGTAATGCAAATAGCAATTGCAATCGTTCTCCATTGATTTCATTCATCTTTTGCATTTGAATGTCTTTGATACAAGAACACGGTCATAGCTATCAATACCATAGAGGGTGCTCTACTCGAGCTCTATTACCACTCTACCTAGTAAGGTTTAATGGAAATTATTTTATTTCATGAGTACAGAAACCTACATAATTAACAAATTTATATTTAAAAAAACAAAATTATGAGAATAAAAGGTGATTCTTGTATTTGTCGAAGTCTAATTTTGATTTTATGTTTTTTTGGAATATAAGGTTCATAACTGCCCATGAAGGGACATGTTAACCCTTAAACGACGGAGAGGCCCTCTCAGGGCCTCGTTGACCCTAAACTATTTGACCATAAGATAGCGTCAAAACATGTCGGAATTGCAAAAAAAAAATCCCCAAAATGTGTATCTCAAAATTCCATATCTAAATATATATGCCGATCGCACTAAAAGAATTACATGGAGGTATGAAATGGGGTAAACATAGGCTGATGGGAGAGGCCCTCTCACCCCCCCCCCCCTTGACCTTTAAGGGCTAATGGAAGAATGTAGAAACCATGTGGAAATAAAGTGGCTCTCAACCAACATAACGAATGGTCCAAATGGCAAGATTAAAGGCAATGTAATTAACTTATATTGGAATGGAGAGCCCTCCACAATGGTGTCTCCACAAGTCAACAGTGAGGGCCACACTTCACACACGAGACTGAGAGCCCGTGACCATTACACTTCAAGCACTCTCATTGGTGGAAAAGGCGGAGCTGGTCCAAGTTCGCTTCACACTACGCTTGAGGGACCAACAGAGTATATGAATGCAAGATGGATGTAAAGTCTACATGGATTCCTACATGGCATTGAATGCATCATGTTTCATGGTCACTTGGACTATTTTCGAAAACCACCTCTTGGAGGTAGGGGGTGCAAGCACGGTAAAGTGGACAGCTCACGATCCATGCCTAGTGTTTAGTGAAAGTGATTCAAAACTATATATTAACTTTGATTATTATGAAGAAAAAAATCATAGACATTTCAAAAACATATTGATCTATAAAGCCAAGCAAATTATGATGACCCAAAAAAATCCAAGAAAAGTCTACATATTTTAGAAGACGGTACAAGTGGTGTGCAAGTAGGTGATATTGAACAAGTGACTGTCTAAAATTTGTTTATTAAAGTACAATAAAATTGCATTAAATTGATGGAATTCCACAAATTTTGTGATGATGCCCTCAAGTACATAATGAATTCAAAGAATATGAAAGAAAATTCCAACTTCAAAATAGTTAAGGTCATGAAATCTACTTCCAAAACTAGACTCAACCGTTTGCCTTTGAGCATCACTTTTACTGATAAGTATTGAAGATCTCCAGTTGATTTTCGACATTTGAGTATTCAACACAACAACAAAGGCCATCATGAAAAGAAATCCAATTTAAAAACACGCTTTGCTACTACTTTTAGGCCTTTGACCAAAAAAATTATGGTTTTAAAATACCAGAGCACTTTTTGGGTCCACTTTACCATGCTTGCACCCTAGGCCTAACACAAAACCGGGAGACCACGGCACTCCAAATGCTCAAAACCGTTGACTTATTTGATTTGATCATGCGTGAGGACCCGCATCAATAGACATTCATTGGAATAGCATTTGGTTGAGGGCCTGGTCACATATGACTTCACACCACACTTGAGGATCCGTGACCACACGACATGATTTTGGAGGTGTGTTGGGACGGCTTTGGACACTTTCTTTTGGGCTCTCATAATTTTGTGGTCACGGCTCTTGGCTCGTGTGTGAAGTGGCCCTGAATTGGCGCATCCTTTGTTAGGAAAGAGATTCTTAATCATCCGCAAAGCTTTGAAAGTGGCCAATAACCCACGGGCAGAGAGCCTGCATTTTATGTTTATTTATCAACTTTCCACATGTGGCAATCGAAGTGTATGAACGCACATCATCACATCATAACATTACTCAGACTCATGACAGTGTTTTGTGGGACTGACAATATTTCTGGAATTTTTCACATTCAGTCTGAATGTGAAAAATTATAGGAATATTCCCTATAATAATGTCAGTCCCACAAAACATTGTCGTGGGTTTGAATAATGTTATGATTTCAAAATATTGGTTATGAACATTATCCAACCTCCAAGCTATTCTAGTTCCGTTTGCATGACTAATGAGAGGCAAACTTTCTACTTTGGACCAAAGAGACTCAACACAAATCCAAATGTAAAGGAGATGTATAGTAGTACGCCAAACCATGATTTTCCTTTCTTTAGTTTATAAAACTCCGAAAAGTTCACCAAATAGTCCCATCCGTGTGGGTTACCACTTGTTTTTCAACGAGATTTTGTCATTTTCCACTCTTGTAAGACATATAAGGAGTATACATGTCAATGAACATGACCGGGGGTGCACTTTTATAAAACCCTAGAAACATATGCATTCACTACCCCCTTTTGAACACTCCCATATAAAACATTTTGGGGTTAAAACATAGCAACATACATACATTTTGAAGTGAGGTCATATAGGTGGAAATATGTAAACGCAAAAGAAAATGATGAATATAAAGAAGGTAGTGGAAGTATTACAAGAGTTATTTGGCCCATGAAAGAGGTTGTTGCCATATGCATATCATAGAAACACAAAGTATTTGTGGTCACATGTAGTTCGCCTTCACAACAGTCAAGATCATCTTTTCCCCCTAGCCCTAAATCTAATGGTCTTCCTCTTTGTACATGCTCCATGTCTATTATGCTCCAAACTCTCCATCCCGTATATATATATATATATATATATATATATGATATTAAGCTTGTTAAGTCCTACCAAATTATTACATTTTATCCTCTGCACATTAAGCTCTCCGATGTACGTAGATTTCTACATCTCATACTATGCATAGACTAGTATATTATGTACATTGATGTCACTTTAAAAACCCCTCATGTGCACTCAAGTATGGTTTCACATGCATTGAAGGGTGCACCCCCTAGGCACATATTAAATATTTTACTTGGTAGGAAATTATATTCTTGATAAAAGAAAGTTATGGCAACGTGCAACTTCAAATGGTAACCCATAACACTAGGACTACTCAATGTAGTGGAGAAGATGACCACGTGTATTAGGGATAAATTCATTATGTTGTTTCCAAGTGATAAATTACTTTTTGAACCCTTCCAACTTAATGAGCAAAGCATATTCGAAGATGTGTTGTAAGAAGCATTTCAAAGGGTTTCTTAAGTTCTTTTTGCAATTGAATTTTCAAATTGTGCCAAAAAAAACAAAAAAACAAAGGGTTTCTTAAGAATTATCACAAAAGAGAACCTCAAAGACACCATCAAAAGATTGTATTGATATAGTTAGAAATGGACAAATAAACTTAAAGTTTTATCAAAATTAGTTGAGGCTTATAAACATTGGAACATTACAGTGCCTAACATTGGCTTACTCAATCATGTATAGAGTGTGTACATGTCATGATATGTTATGGTTTCATGTCATGATATGTCATGATATGTTATGCACCCAAGAGAGCTCGCCACACTCAGGTCCCTAGTGACTTTGTATGTTTACTTGGCATTGAAACGAACTTGTTTCAATTGTCTCAAAAAAAAAGGGTTTGAGGCTCACAAACTTATAACAATCCATTGAAATCACATATCTTGTTGTTTTGATAGAAAAAAAAATGTGATTGGCTAAATTGCAATATTATAGATTGGTGGAAAGTTGCAAGCACTCGTGTGAATCTAAAATGATCAAGCTATCAAAATGCCTCTTGAGACGGAGGTGTAGAGGATAACAATCATGAAAATTCATGATAACCATTTTGGAGGCAATAAATATTCTAATTAGGGCATGTTTACTTCAGTGACCATAACGATGACCATGACCAATACTTTCTTAAATATCTCATCAAATTGAGAAGTGAGTGACATTCTCATTTTTTCCTTTAAACAACATCACCAAAAATAGAAGTGACCATGGATGAGAAAGTGATATAGAGTCCTACTTGTCCATAAATGGACCGTGTTTGGTGGTCACCTAAATTTTACGGTGTTAGAACCCAAATAGGTTGTCTCAGTGGAAAATAAGTTGATCATGTCAAAAGAGAAAATACAAATTTATCGACATTATATCTTCAAAAATGCATGCTTCTAGTATAACTTGTTTTTAACACATGTTTCATTTTCAGTTTCATTAAGAAACCACGTCTTGATCTAAATACGCTTACACTATGCTCAATGAACAAGGCTTTTCAAAAGTGGTGTGAATATCTCTTAGTCATGGTCTTCGTACAATTAACCATGACCATGAGAAATCCTAAATCATTTTTTTCTTACAACCCTTGGCCATGCATCAGCCATGCATGTAAAAACAACCCTTAGCTACATTTGAAAAGGAAACTTGTTGTGAAACATCACAAAAACACTTGACAATTTAGCAAAATTCAATCATTTGAGATTGAAAATTCCAACATGGATGGTCTATTTGAGGATGTAAGTGGTTTCATCGGTGTCATCACGTTCTTCAACGACTTGATCTTGATAAGTGGGCTCCGAGGACAAGGTCGATTAATGTTGAAATTTGTGGCTTGGGATGTGGATATTCCCCTCGGTGTGAAACCGAATTCGAGCCTTAGGCTAGTCCTTCACCCCATCTTAGAAAGCGATGAACGACCCAATTTGAATACATGGTATTGCAATGGTCATAACATTAGTTAGCAAGCTTGGGAGCTTCTAGGCATTGAATCCACATCAAGCTAACATTGTAGCTGCATATGAAAACCTACAAGATTCCCCAACTATGGCCCACCTAAGCGCCTAAGCTTGTTGACTAATGTTGATGTGTTGATAAGAAGTGTCATTTGGTTATTACATGAGAGTTGAGAAAGTTACAATGAAGAAGTGTCCAAAATTTAGCACATAAAGTATTGACAGACCAAGACAATTGGTTGTCTACTTCTACCTCTTGATCTACTATTCATGCAAAGTAAACTTGTCTAGTTTGTTTACCCAACTTAATTGTACACCTATATTTGAGTGGTGTGTGGCTAGGTGTGGAGCTGAGAATGGATACCAAAAAGACATGAGTTCAAAGGAGATTGGACTATGTGCTCATAATTTGCATTTTATTATAAGCTCGATAGTCAACATAAATTTGGGGGATTGGGATGGAAGGTCCCATTTGGTCGCTTTATGTCTTCAACACTTTTGACTTTGACAAAATATAACAACAACAACAAAGCTCAAAGCAAATCCGCAAATTGCTGCTAAAATCTCATATCACATTTGTGAATCCAAGATTAAAACCTAACTTTGAATTCCAAGTTGAGAATCATGGCAAAATAGAGAAAACTAGCCATGAAAGACATGTTTTCCTTATGGATCCTTGTTGCCCTTCCAAGTGTTCTTTACATTTTGTTTTTCACTTGTAGAGTTGATGAGACTTTCCACACAAGTCAATATTTGGTTGGTCAAGTTTGGAGAAGTTGCATACCTATTTTAAATGCCATGGCATCCATAGCAATTCCCATCCATCCATACACAAACTACTGGAAATAGTGTGGTTCCAAGTTACAACTCTTAGTCAAGTATCATCTAGGATTGAAAACGATAAAATCGGAGTTCAAAATTGCTCAATGTTGTAGACGTTAGGGTTATGACTTTGGTGTTGGGAAATAGGTAGGTGAATCCAACTTGCTTTCAATGGTGTCATGCCCACGTACAAGAAAGTACCATACACAACTCCCAAGCCATGGTTCTCCGGCATACCCAACCGCTATCATAAGCTATAAGTTAGGTAATCTCAAAAACCTAGGGCCGCTTTACACACGGATCAAGTGCCATGACCATGAAATTCCAAGGGCCCTTGAAAATCATCCAACGGTTGTACTGTGGGAAATAGAATTCCAATTTTGCAATTAATGGGTCCTCGAATTCAGTGTAAAGTGAGAGTGGACCATGTTGAGGGATTGCAACAAATTCAATCTTTTATGAACAATCCACATTAGTAGGTAGTCCGGGACCCCACCATGAAAAATATGATAGTTCTAGGAGTCAATGACAATTCAATTGATTACCATGCCCCTAGTTTTGCCTTAGACCCGCCTCTTTTTAGTGAATCTAACACGATATCCGGTAAACCATGAAATGCTAACCACTTGCTGTCATGTAAGACGTCATGGAGGTTTTTTCATTCACTCAAATGTCTTCGATCCCTCATGCCTCTGTGGTATGGTATAAAGTGAACTTAGACCGTCTCCGACCAATCACATAATTTGTATATCACGGGTCAAGGACCCTCAAGCTCTAGAGTAAAGTGACCCTTAGTCCACATTTTAGATATGTGAGTAACTCAACCTACTTAGGCTTAGGGCAACACCACACATAAATCCACAAAAAAAGTTATTCATTGACATTTCCCTCAATCAATTCACTCAAGGCTACGCATATTTAGGAAACTATTGGAATTGGTGCTAGTTGGCAAGCTTTGCCCCCTTTGACCCCCAATATTGTGTCAACTCCTTGTCCCCTCCTCCACCTATGCGATCGACGATCTCCTTTTTATATCATGCTCTTATTTTCTAACCTAAACAAATAAAAGAATATGCTACTAGAGCTCATAACACATACAACATTTACCACCATTCAACCCTTGTTCGTTCTTGACTCTTGTTTTCGTTATCCCTACACAAGGTGTAAGGGGCCAATTTGGGTATCAAGGAGGTATCCCCCGAGAATCAAACCTAACACAACTTGCAACAAGTCAAGACACCATGTTTTCACAACACCTACCCTTGAGATACACAACATCTACAATCAAAAACTTGTATCCCCTCAAATGAGCCTACAATGCCCTCATCATTTGTTACCAATAGGGATCACCTCCGACATGAGGCAATAGCACTTGTCCCATAACCCTGCTCGATAAACCCATGTTGGGTGCACATGTGAGTTCGTGGCCATGATCAAGGTGCAGCGTCCCTCAGTCACGCCAACAGTAGGGGCTAGTGTCGTCTCGCTTTGTGGCATTGCCCTTACGGTGGGGTTACATAAGATATGGGGTGCAAGAAACTTGAGGTCCAAAACACCCTCTTAATGGACCTTACTTTCGGCCTCGAGATTAGACCCAAGTTTGAAGATTGGTGTCTCATACGACCATGAATATTTTCTTGAGTGGGGATCGTTGAGATTTCTTGGGAAAGTGATGCCACGATAATGCCACTTCAATTTATCATGCTTAGACCTTGACCCTTGTGTGTTGAACTCCTTGGGTTGAAAATGATGCTCTCAATCGTTAGGATTGCTCGATCGTTTTAGTTTCTTTGGTCTTGGACCCTAATGTAAGGGCATGTTTACATGAAAGTCACTGGGCATTGGCTCTTGAGAAACCTTAACAATCTTATCGGTTGAGCCCCCACTTTAGGGTGACATGAGGGCATTTTTGGACTACAACCCATAACAATTTTAGCGAATGAAAAAATCTACATAGAATCCCACATGAAATTGTGTGTGGGGGGGGGGGTTGAAGGCTATTCTTGAAGGTAGGCAAGGCGGAATGTGTGACGGGCTCAGGGGACAACCCATTACAACTTGTACAAAATACATATTCTAATACTATTCATGTTAAATTCATAATGTGTTTGTTGGAGCTACCATAGAAGATGCTTTATGTGTGACTAGTGAGCAATATGTTTTCTATCATGCAATATTTTTTCTAACGTATAGTAAATCTTCTAATGTGCGTTAAAAACATTTTTTCTTTAATTCATACCCTTTTAATGAAGCTTGAATGCTCAAAACTTGTTGAACCGACATATACAAATACCAATACATAAACAAAGCTACAAACTCTCTCTCTCTCTCTCTCTCTCTCTCTCTCATGATGCATTCTTATATTTAGAAAAAAAATGTTGTGAGGCCTCTTTTTATGATCCCAATTAGGTTGACACCAAGGACTTGTGACCTCCAAAAGACTTTGGGTTACAGTCCATGGACTTCTTTGTGCTCTCATCCAAAAAGCAGGGTATCATGATCACTTAAGAACCATGGCCTAAGATCTTTAGTGTAAACAAGCCCTAAAGTCACCCCTAGATGGCTTTGGAATAAAGAAGTTGTGTGAGCAAGGGGCCTTCCATACTTCGACGAAGGCACATGTGTCTAAAATTTCAGTTACTTATCTCAACCAAACACCTATATATGAGTGGTGTGTGAGCAAGTGTGCATCCAATAACAAATACCACAAAATAAACAATGTCTAGAAGAGATCAGACTACGTGCTCAACATTTTTGCTAACCATTCTAGATTTAGTAATTGATGTTGGGGGGACATATACGATCATTTAATGAGCACAAGAGTCTTCACTTTGACGGTGAATAAGATATTCATACGAGCTCCAAAAATTACGAGGAAAGTTGGTGCGGCTTCGGATTATAGTTGTTAACCATCTTGTACTAATCGTTCGTGTTTTCGATGACATACGAGAAGTAGGCTAGATGGAGAAAAAAAGCAACCATCTAAGACCCATCTACCACCTCACACTTTAACATTGAACTATTTCAAATAGGATACATGGAATCAAATGGCCATCTGTACTGCTCTTGGAAGCAGTTAGATAGATAGATATATGTAAGTGAGGTAGGTCCGACTCCAACACTTGTTGCTGCTTCCAACATCTAGCAACATTGGACGTATCGTATTACCAACGAAGTTTGGAGTCGGCGGCGTTGCCTACATGTCGGCGGTATATTCGACGAAGAACACGGAAATGGAGTTTTGGGTAAACTCATTCGTCGTGGATGTACATACGGCACTTTAGTCAAAGAAAATTCCTTCTTAGGTAGTTGAGGGCTCAATCATTTCAATCGGGCTTTGCTAGACTAATTTGGGGGTCTATGATGTCATATGTGGAATCAAGATGTCTAATAACACAAAGTTACATGTTATAGAACCCGTCACTATGTTTTTTCACTTTCCCATTGGACGAGTTTCATTATGACTATAATTATATAATTATATCATAAAGCTCTAGTCACACTTAATGTATAGTTTAGCACTGGAGCAAAGAATAGGTATGAAGAGGGACCATCAAATGTCACAACAATATGTGCACAAATGCATTTCATTTTTAGAGTACAAAGTATAGGGCATTCAACCTGCAGGTGGTAGAATAAGGTTTATGGCCATATTGTGGGCACTTTCAAGTCCACATAGATTGATGGCCATTGGATCTATATTCTAAGATATAGTTCTAAGCGTGTCTTTTTGGTGTCTGTTTTTAATCACAAATCCTAGCATATACCACTCAATTGTAGGCAACACATTAGGAAGAATCCTCACATAAGGCCCACATTTTATTTTATTACATCATGGAGAGAGGGGGGAAGTAACAAACTGAAATAACTTCGCATGCGAACAACTCATATTTAAGTAAATCTTGACATATTCTGAAAACCTAGACTTTGGGTTGCTTCACCGAGCTACAGACGGGTCTGTCAGTACTCTTTTGACACACCTAAACTTGATGGGAGATATGTGAATCCTTAGTGATCACATGAATGCTATGCTATTCAAACATGTTTACAAAAATCAAATATATGAATTTGGATGTTAAACCTATATAAAAAAATGGTTGAACAATGAAAACACAATTGAAACAATTGCTATAATACTATCATAATCAACGCTACATATTCAATCGGAGGATGTTACAATATAATCCTATCGCAGGATCGTACGATAGAATTCAACATGTTATGTTTGTGGACTTGGACGTAGTCTAGTTTCACTTGAATACTAGTTAAACATATAAATCTACGTCGATCCCTACGTCGCTGAAAATTTATCATGTGCGATGAAAACTAGATAAAATCTACCAGTGTGGTAGATTTGCATATATTCTTTCACCGATGCATGGCGATTGCCTAGTCCGGTCATACAACTATAGCGTTCAATTTCCATCACAAGAGGGCGGAAATTATATGTAGAGGGGAGCCTTCGCTCGTAGTGTATTGGGTGGTTGCCTCGAGGTTCGGTGGTTGGAGTTGGTTGGTCGGGGTCGCTGCCTGATTGCAATGAAAAAGGAAGGCACTAAGTTATTTTCCCTTGTCTATTCGTCTATCAGGCCCGCCACCGTTTCCTTCTTGTTTTTGGGAGCCAACTTACACACACACGGATGATAAATGAGCGCTCTCACGATCATAACGTGAAGGCCCGGAAGGAGAACAAAAGGACAAGCAAAAGGCAAGCAAGCCTCCTCAGGCATATCAATGCGGGAACATAAAATATGTGTATATATATTCCAATGCTTCATGAGACTTACTATACCTTACAAGTGTACCCAACTATTCACTTGGTACATGGCGAGGCCAATATATAACATTTGTATATTACAAAGTTCTACTAAGTATACATAAATGAACCGGCCCTCGACCTTGTACGGACGGACGGACTTGTTTTACTAGAGTCCCTTCATCCATGATGGATGAACTTACGTAGAGGCCACGACCACCAAGCCCAAGTGGTATAACACGTCCGCATATTATACTGTATGTGTAGGTTGATGGGGTGTGTTTTCGACTGGTAATCAGTTTCGTAAGACTCATATGATAATATAAATTTTTTTGAGCTTGTGGGTTTAGAGAAGTTTATGTGCTCTTTCATGTTTCAACACTTTAGAGATTGTTTGAAGATGTTGAAATCATGGATGAAATGACACGTGTGCGTTGATAGGTTATGAGTGAATTGATCGAAGAAGAGTTGGTATCAAGGGCGATTGCATGGTTTTTTTTTACATGTACTTAGATGTGAAACATTGTTTGATGCATGTGAGTACATGTAAAAAGGTTGTTTGTTCATATTAAGTGACTTTCTTAATATCATGTAAACTTGTTCCACGATTGTTCCATTCAATGTTTTTGGTATATTTCCATCAAAAAGACGAAGTTGCTTGAAGCTTTGTGGTGTCTACATAAACCTTACCCGTCGTGGATGAAGGGACTCTAGGAAAAACAAGGCTCTCATAGCTGAGGGTCAATTCATTCCAACTGGAATCCAACGTAGTAATTAGGGTTCTTTGATGCCATTTCCATGTAAATATTCTTACACAACAAATAGATTCATTGTGTCTTTTCTCCCTTCCCAGTGGATGAGTGTATGTGGACATCATGAAGCTACGAGCCATTGTTGTATGCGTATACACAATTCATGAACTTGCCATTTGTACATACGATGCTTGAAAATGGAGGAAAACAATACTACTTACATGTCACTTAGGGCCACCATCAATCCATCCATCCACCAAAAGTTCATGCATCCATAAGTCATCCATGACAAGTTCATATGCTCAAGAAAAGAAAAGAAAAGAAAAGAAAAATAAGCTACCATCCATACGCTTGGCATGATGTGCATATCATACCAAGTGCCACTCATACAAACATGACCCCTAGAAGTTTGTAGCGGATTCAACCCCAATTTGGCCCAACTCGGCCTCACTACACTAAGTTGGGGTTTCTAATGCTGCTTTTGGGATTGAAATTGCTAAGAATAAAAACCTCAAAGTTACAATGGGTTCCGATGTGTTCACTTTCAACTTACATGAATGATTGACTTGATGTGTTGTGTTAGGCCATGCCATGAAGAGATAACATGCAAATATAAGCAATTGGGAGTCCATTTAGTGTCTCACATGTGGAATGCTCTTGGGAGATGGCTTTTATCGTATAGGTGGATCCCCTCATCATTCCCAAATAATAGTTAGTTTACATGCAACAATTCAAGCCTCCCAATGGATGTAGGCCATTAAGGGAAGGCACTAACTTACGCCTAGTTGAGACTACGGTGAAGAAGTGTACCGGTCGAGAATTTTAGGGGAATGGAGCAATATTATCAGCTATGAAATGGGTTCTTCACCTGCTTGTGTTTATAGTATAACCAAGATTTCTCCAATGGAGAACTTCAAGCATGGATGAAAAAATGACATGGCTATCAACATGGCAACACTTTTGCTAGGGGAGATCTATGGAGGCGAAGTTTCTTGGGCAACCTCAAACCCTCAGACAAGAAACTTGGCCTTTGAAGAATTTCAACTTGAGGTTTTTTATACATATTTTTGATGATTTTCCCATCATGTTTGTCATACCAACCATTGCCTCAAATAAGCTTGTCTTGAGCTAAATTTTTTGACCGACCGGTGCACTTCTTCACTGTAGCCTAAACTGGCCCTTAGAAGAAGCAAGTGCTTGTCCACTTGCTCAGTCCTCAAATGACGAAGAAGAGCATAGAGCATAACATGGTTTTAAAAATGGCAAAGAGAGACTATCGCCATCTTTTACTACCCCTTCTCTATTTCCCATTGTGTCCTCTTGTTTTTTAAAGTATTCCACGTGTATAATTCATGAAGCCTACGATTAGGTTTTGGTCTATGGGAATCACTAAAATATCCAAGGGACATTTAAGTTGTGGACAAAAATATCATCATATGTATACATGACTTTGGGGATCTACATAAACCATACTTTACCATATGTAAAAGGCATATTCATTCCAACTTAAGAATCAAAATGCGTCATAAAACCATCCAAGCTATAAGGGGTTCCCAATGCTTTCACCTTCAACTACATGGGTAAGTAAAATTCGGACATGTTTTTGTTCCATGTGTTTTTGACCCACATGTAACCAATGTAAATTGTTTGTCACCTCCCAACCCTTGACCATGAAATTGCATGCATGATTATCCTCTATGCCTCATAAAGCGCTCACATCTCAAAAAGACGTTTTGAAAATTTAATCAATCAAAGATCATATACATGCTTGCAACATTCCACCAATTCATACCAATCACATCAAGCTTCTTCTCAAAATAACGAGATTTGTGACACGATGAATTCTTAAAGCATCCGTACTTCTTAAAATTCGGTATAGGAGGACCAACTTGTTTGTTTTGTACTTTCAAACCGCAAGAAAGTGATCCGGATGTGATCCATTGTTGGTGCCTCACAACTTCCCTTTTGTGATAGTTCTTAAGAAAATCCAATGGAATTTCTATGTTGGATAAACACAAAACATCTTGGATAAACACTTCTTTATGCCCTCATAGTCATGTAAAAAGGCTAACATGATTTCTACAAATCCTACATAAGGTAAAAGCACATGTTTTAGAAACGAACTTTTAACTAAACATCTATATTTAAGTGGCGTGTGGTCATGTGTGGGTCTAAGAATGGGCACCAAAATTGGCCTCATTTGTTTTAAAAGAGATTGGACTCTGTGCTCAAAGCGTTCAATTGATATTCTAGGCTCAAATGTCACTACAATAAGGAGAATCCTTGTGTGACCATTTCATAAGAGGATATTTTTTTACTTTGATAGTGAACAAGGTATTTGAATGAGCTCCAAAAATCATGAGGAGAATGGCTAGAACCTCAATTTGCTAATCATTTGTCAACAATGCAATGTTTCATATCTTAGGAGAAGTGGGGATTGTCCATTTTAGGGTTGCTTGGTTCAATGAACCAACCCCCACCCTCATGTGCAAGCACACTCAAATAAGGTAGACTTGTGTTTTTCATACAATTTTCTCTCTACACCCATAACATTATTCAGATCCATAACAATGTTTTGTGGGACTGACAATACTCAACGGAATATTCCCACATTCAGTCTGAACATGGGACTATTTTGTGGAATATTGTCAGTCCCACAAAACATTGTTATGGATCTGAATAATGTTAGGCCCACTTCTCGTCGGCTCATAGGATATGAAACACGCAATCATTGTCAGATGATTGGTAGATCCAATTTGTGTGTGTAGCCATTTTCTTCTTAATTTTGAGATCTCATGCGCATATCCTATTCACCATCAAAGTGAAGAGAAGATTCTTGTGATCATTTAAGGTCATATAAGTTCGCTCCCCGAATTATAATCACTATTAGACCTACTACAATAGTTAAAATATTACGAGCACGTAGTCCAATCTCTTTCAAACACGTGATGCCTTTTTGGTGTCCGTTCTTGGATCCCCACCTAACCACACACCACTCAAATATAATATTACTTAAATCAACAACACCAGTCTACCTTACTTACCATCCTTCCCCCACCCCCTCAACCAATTTATGTTCACCATTGAACCTACAATGGTTACCATATTACGAGCACGTAGTCCAATCTCTTTTAAACACGTGATGTTTTCTTGGTATCCCTTCTTAGATCCACCACTCGATACATGTGTCCAAATTATTGCTACGTTGAATGAACAACCGGTCTAATAAGTAACGTCGCTTACCCATGTACACAAACACATTCACACACCATCCCAAAGTTGGCTGAGATCTCCATCCATCCATCCCTCCATCCCTCCATCCCTCCATCCATCCATCCGGTGCGAGATCGTTCGTCCGTCCGTTGCCCATCCATCTGGTGGGAGTGATCGTTGGTTGGTTCGTTCATCCATCCGTCCATCCATGGAGGGGTAAGAAGCAAGGGGGGGATGAAAAGGAGGAGGGATGAAGAAACGCATGAAGGCGTCCAGTGGGACTCCAGTGGAGTCCAGGCTCGCTCGGTGAGTTCGGAACGGAAGCAAGACGGAATGGCAGCAGGCAAAAGAGGAAGGAAGGATTCAAAACCTAGAAACCAGGCCTCCACCGAAGGCCGGAAGACCCCCCTTCCCTTTCCCATTCCCTTCCCTTTGGCTTCCTTTCCGTTCTTCCTCTCCTCTCTGTCTCTTTCTCGCTTTCTCTTTTTCCCCCTCCTGGTCCCATTCCCCTCTTCCTCTTTCTCTGTTCCCTGTCTCTGTCTCCTCTCTGTCTGTGTCTGTCTCCGTGGCTTTCTGTTTTCCCTTGAGCCCCTAGCAAGCAGGCTCCACCAAACCCCAGGGGTGTGCAAACCCCAGGGTGGAGTGGGCTCGTGAAGCGGCGGTGGTGAGGCAAGATGGAGAAAATTAAGTGGAATGATCGGCGGCAGGAGGGATGACGGCGATGGAAGGGAGTGGAGGCAACGGTAGGGAGAGGAGGAATAGTAGTGGTCGTGGTGGTGGTGGTGGTGGTAGTAGGGAGTAGGGGGGAGAGGGAGGAGGGAAAGACGAGAGGAGGTCCGATGCAATGGGCCAGTGCTATGGAAAGGAGGATGATTCGGTGGGAGGGGATAGTAGGTACAAGCAGCAGCAGCAGGATGAGCTTGTGGCGCCTCGGAGTCCTAAGGCCGGATCTAATCACGGCAGCAAGCAGAGAGGGAGCTTCAACAGCAACCACAGTAACGGAGGAGGAGCAGGCGGGGCGTCGCCGCTGAGGCACAAGACGTCGTTTAGTTCGCATCCATCACCGCGGCATCCTGCGGCTAGTCCGCTTCCGCATTACGCAAGCTCCCCGGCTCCTTCTACTCCGCGTCGCTTGTTCAAGCGCCCGTTCCCTCCCCCATCCCCTGCTAAACATATTCAGTCCTCGCTTGTCAAACGGCATGGCACCAAGCCGACCAAAGAGGGGGGACTCATCCCGGATGCTGTGGATAACGAAAAGCCATTGGACAAGCATTTTGCGTATGCCAAGAACTTCACTACCAAATATGAGCTTGGGCATGAGGTCGGCCGTGGCCACTTTGGCCATACCTGCTATGCTAAGGTGCGCAGGGGCGAGCTCAAAGGCCACCCGGTCGCTGTTAAGATTATCTCCAAAGCCAAGGTGCACATCATGATCATGGAGTTCCCTCATGTCTTTCGACTGTCTGTCTTTTCCCCCTTTTGTCAGCTGGAACATAACATCTGCACCATAGGCTTGATTGACTTGACTGACTTTGGAGATGTCAGTAAAGGGCTGATGTAGTTCCATCCCCGATGCGTTTGCTCATCACGAATGCCAAGCATCCTTTTGCGTGTAGAATATAATAATCGACAGGTCAGGGGAAACCGACATGCTCAGGTCGAGTACTGTGCAAGAGAATGAATACATGTCTATGCCCCGCATAATGGTCAAATCAATTGTTGTCAACTTATTGATACGTTGTGAGGGGTGTGGGTCGAGCCAGTTTATTTATAATTTTATGTGATTATTGGTTTTTCTTCCAGATGGCGGTAATGTTGTTGTTGACCTAGTTAATTAATCTCAGCAACGTGTTATTACTGTCGGCAGATAATTTTGGATTGCAGCTTACCACACCTCCCTATGGGTTGGGACTAAATCTGGAGCCAAGATTCTACCAGAACCATTGCGTTATGGATTTGAATCTATCTTGACCTATTATCCTATGTGAAACCTGGAGTAGGTATTTTTTCCATGTGGACGGGACTGACTACTGATTGTGGAGCATGTTTTTACTTTGCAGATGACTACTGCGATAGCCATAGAAGATGTGCGAAGGGAGGTGAAAATATTGAAGGCTTTGACAGGGCATCATAATTTGGTCCGATTCTATGATGCCTGTGAGGACAACTTAAATGTCTACATTGTGATGGAGTAAGTTGTCACAAGCAACTCCACTTGAAGATCCTTGCTCTAGGGCACTGTTATTTCTAATCAGGGTTTGAAATAACATATACATTTGAAGACTGGCCAATATTTCCTGATTGGTCTTTGCACGCAGAGAAAGACATCCGCTTAATGCACTTGTGTATCGTTCACAGATTGGAAAGGGCCATCTGATCTGGAGGTAGTGTCGTGTTTGTTGATTGTTAAGAAGGGCGTTCCCTTTCTGCTAAGTGCAAATAGGCCGAAATGGACTTTCCAGCTGCATGGGAATTTTTGCATGCAGACCATCAAGTTTTTGATTAAATCTAATAGTGAAGTATACAAGCTTAGAAGAACTACACTAGCATCTCTCTCTGATTAGAAGTCCTCTCTATCAGGTTCCCGTGCAAGTGCATGGGCTGGGTGTTGTATTGCCACAGTTGCAAATATCCTTCTTAGATGAAAATTAGTCAGATATATGGTTGCCCTCCAGCACTAGCTGAATAAGTAGTCACCGCTGGCACAGTTCAGGTCTGACTTTTATTTTTTAATATTGACCAGACACAAGGTTCAATCAGGCGGAGAGTCCTTCTCCCAGCTGTACACAAATGAGGATGACTTAGTATGCATATCGTTTATTGCAGTTACAGACCTTCACTTTTGTGTCATCACCTTATCCATATTAAATTGCTTTGAACATGTTGTATCAATCTGTTACTTGTCACAAGACTCTTTAATATGAGTTCTGCTCAGTAGTAGAGTGATCTTTCCATATTTTGGAAGGCTTGTCTACGTTCTGTCTTGGCTTGTCTTCACTACCCTATGCTGTGAATTTATATTTCTCACCATTTACCAGGATGTTGCTGACTGTAGTCACTACATTATTGTGCAGGCTATGTGAAGGAGGTGAACTCTTGGAACGAATTTTATCTAGGTATGACTGCGAGAGTTTCTTATCAGTCTGAGTACATTTATACTTAACAGTTGCTCATGTATAAAGTTTCTAAACAATGATTAGGATGAGTGGACCCTGACTTAAAACTTGGATCTAGAAACCATAGCCATAACATGCTCGAAATATCTTTTTGCACTAGAAGCCCTAGTAGTTTGTGGTTTAAGGCCAAAGAATGAAATTCAAATTGCAAGTCCTGCTGCCCAAGGAATTTTGAGTCTATTACCATTTCTTTCATCAATTTTATTGTCAGTAAGGTGGTGGATGACACCACTGGTTGTACTTGGGCACTTTCTCACTTTTGTCACGACCTCTCTCCAAGCAGGGGAGGAAGGTATACAGAAGATGATGCGAAGGTGGTTGTCCAGCAGATTTTGAGCATTGTTGCATTCTGCCATCTGCAAGGAGTAGTCCATCGCGATCTGAAGCCTGAGGTAAGTGTGTGGTCCTCTTCCTCCCTAGACTTTAGTGTTTGCTCAACCTTAGCATACTTATCTAATAGTTCTCACATTCTTCTTTGACAATGTGAGTGCAGAATTTCTTATTCACCACCAAAGATGAACACGCCCAACTGAAGGCGATTGATTTTGGACTTTCAGATTTCATCAAGCCAGGTGGGTGGCAGCCTTTGATCACTATATACCCAGTACTTAGTCCGACTTGTGATGAGTTTTCAGTTACCCTTCTATCTGTAGCAAGTGTTATAGGTGTGGGGTGGAACATTCTCATGGTCTGAGAGTAGATTTATGATCAATCTTCACATAGGTTTGAGTGCAAAAGGTGTATTGGTTTTAGAATGGAAAAAATTAAACTCTTCTATCATGCGAGGGTATTGTGCCTCTTCTTAAGTAGAGGTGAGACCTGTATGTGGGTGTTGTAGTTATATAGATGCCTTCTTACTTTACTTTATGATACTTTCCCTTCCTGGATATGGCTCTTCAATGTCCTGGAAATGCTACCCGAGCCTGTACCCTGTATCTATTTTACAAGGATGGTAAGAACTAGAAAACATTAGTATGCGCATACATCAGTTGCAGACGCAGTTGTGAAGTTGTGCTGCACAAACTGTGGACCCAATTAATGACATTTTATAACCTCGACTTGGCAGATGAAAGGCTGAACGATATTGTTGGGAGTGCCTATTATGTAGCACCAGAAGTGCTACACAGGTCATACTCCATGGAAGCTGACGTGTGGAGTATAGGTGTGATAACCTACATTTTGCTGTGTGGTAGTCGCCCCTTTTGGGACCGAACAGAGTCAGGTATTTTTCGGGCTGTGTTGCGAGCGGAACCAAGGTTTGAGGATGCCCCATGGCCTTCAGTCTCTGCTGAAGCAAAGGACTTTGTAAAGCGTCTGCTCAACAAGGATCTACGGCGGCGTATGACTGCTGCACAAGCCCTCAGTATGTTCTATCCCCTTCAACAGATGATTATGCATTTGCAGCTCTTCAAAGCTTTTTATTTGAATGTTTTTCTGGATGTTGACATGAGATCATACTTTTGTACTATGTCTAAAAGTTGTTTGTGATCCACAGCACATCCATGGATCCGAAGCAGCAATCAGAAGATACCTCTGGATATAATAGTGTACAGACTTGTGAGAGCTTATCTTCGAGCATCGTCCATGAAACGGGCAGCTTTGAAGGTCTGTTCAAAAGTACATGTGCATGTGAATTATTATGGTGCTGGTAGATTTATCTTAAGTAACTGCTCAAGTGATATACACTGGAATTTTCCTATTGATTGCCAATAATTATAAGTTTGCACATGCCTTACAGGTAGTATGTGCTTGTGTGTCTCGATTTTGTAGTGTTCAACTCTTGAGATGAGGATGTGAACAACCAACCAACATTGTGCATTTGAAATTTGACTTGGAGTCTCGTCCTCTGTTTGCAGGCTCTGTCAAAGACTTTAACAGAAGATGAGTTGTTTTATCTACATACCCAATTTATGCTGCTTGAGCCCAACAAAAGTGGTCGTATTTCTTTTGAGAATTTTAGACAGGTTTGTGGTCATTTCCTGTATATTTCCAGTGGTTCCCAGATAATTTGTGAAGTGGGTGGGTCAAGCTCTGCCTATTTTGGCTAGTATTACAAATTGAGTGTCTTTTGAATTATCTCTGGTAGTAATACTCTGCAATTTATATAGCATTGAGGTTTCCTGTCTCTGAAGAATGTGTGGTGTTCGTCAGGCATTGCTGAAGAACGCAACAGAAGCAATGAAGGAGTCACGGGTTTTTGAAATATTGTCCTCGGTATGTTCTGTACATTTGTGTTTTCCCCTGAAACTGCAATTGTCTGAAGTGCTCATTCTTGATCCATTCAGATCACTGTATGCTCTTACCAACTGGATGGAGTATTAATAGTACAAACTATTTTGTTGTGTAGAGTCTCTTGTTGATCAAGCAAAGATATGCTTTTGTTCTGCCATTGCATATAAAGTATATGTGACCATATAGATCTGATTTGTTCATTGGCCATGTGACTATATTCTTGTGGGTTATGATCTACATTTACACCTTTAAATGAAGTGGTGATATTTGTCAAGGTTCTTAGTTAAATAGTGTACTGTGAGTGCTCTGAGCAATCACTATGGTCATAGCACAATTTTCTGATGTGTACAATTGCTCTTGCTTACAGATGGACGCTTTGTCATTTAAAAAAATGGACTTTCCAGAGTTCTGTGCAGCAGCTATAAGCGTGCATCAGTTAGAAGGCACAGATCGATGGGAGCAGCATGCCCGATCGGCATACGATATATTTGAAAAAGAAGGAAACCGTGTTATTTCTGTAGAAGAACTTGCACGAGTAAGCATCTCATGTCTGTCCATCTCATTTTCCGCTATTTTGACTTGTCAAGTAATTCTTGCACTCTTTAGATACACAATTTCATTGAATTTTTTCAAAAGGGAAAATCATATGTGAAGTATTGAGGAATCACATTTGAGGTGTGCAATGGCTACCTTTCTTCTGCCAGTACCTGTTGATGCTACTTGTAGCTGTCATTTAAGCTGTGTTGGGGATGACCTTTTTGCACATTTATGGAACAAGTGGCTTAGACAGAAGTATCAGTTACTATTTTAGTTTGGGAATAATAGTTTGATTCCTCCCTATAAATATGCAACTGCAGGAGGTGGGACTGGCACCAAGTGTACCTGCACAGGTGTTTCATGAATGGGTGAGACATTCAGACGGGAGGCTGAGTTTCATTGGATTTACGAAGCTTCTTCATGGAGTGACGACCCGTGCTGGCAACAGGAACCAGCATCATCAGTGATTCAGATGAAATTTTCTATTTGAAGAATACTTTGTTCCTCAAAGTAGTGAATTTGGGCTTCTGACTACTTTTCATGCTTGGCAAAACCGCTCTGAGCGAGAAATTTGCAGCTTTTCACTTCTGCCATAGTCTGCCTTAAGCATCACCAACATCTTTTGCCTAAGTTTCTTAGTTATGGCTGACACTCCTAGTCAGTCTGGCCCCATTAGCCTTGTTCATGGTGCACCACTCAGGTGGAAAGTTTCAATCTTCCCCTATTAGCAAAGAGAGCTGTGCCATACCTGTGTGAGAAGTAGCATCAGTCATCCTAGGCAGCAGTTCGGCACACATTCAGTGCTTTATTTGGAGTTTAAAAGTGTGGAGATTCTGTTTCCTTGAAGTCCAATTGGTAGTGAGTGGTATGTACAGGCCGACAAGTATGATAAGTGGTCATTGGAATCCGGTATCTTTATTGCTTGGAGTTCGTAGTGCAGAAAGCAGCAGCCTGTGCTGTTAACATGACGTCTTCCATCGTGCGATGTCAGGCCCTATAGCTACGTCCTCTTGGGTAGTATTCTTTGAGAGGGAGGCAGCTTAACTTGTTATGCCTAATATGGCACAATTCTAGTTCAGAGGCCCTCCCCATCCTCACAATGTAACACTGAGATGTTCAGTTACTGTTTATAATTTTTGTGTTTTCAGTCCTTATATCCTGTCCGTGCCACTTTTAAATTCCTGTCAGGTGGTGACAACAATGTGGAGCACTGCTGGCTTACTTCAAGCTGGCAGGATCAGGTGTTTCTTTTGGAAATCCCTGCACCCGGATACCTGGCAGTCTTAATACAGGGCCATGGAAAGGGATACATCAGATCCAACATTGCAGGTTTGCAATGGCTGGAAATCTTCCTTTTCATGGTACAGATTGCAGTTACACGGGTACTGGGTTCTGAAACAATACATTGGTGAAAAGATCTTGTACTATACTTCTTAAATGGCATTATTGCTCTACACCAAACTCTGTAGAGGTTGTGTGTGATGCCTGTGGGGTGGGAATTAATTGCGCATCTGTACACAAAATTAACTTAGAGGGCTCTGTGGCATCATACATGTAAGCGCAGTGAGTTGCCTCAGTTTTAGCTCACCTACATCAGGAATTTGGTGGAAGTTAGCAGGATCCTTTGAGAAAAGCTCAATCGATACATCTCACCTGGGATCTTCTTTCAATTGTCACCATCAATGCTGGTTTACGTGTTATTCTGCAGGGGGTGGCTCTGTTTGAAACTGGTGAACACTCGAGTAATTGGTTGTTGGGCGATTGGCTTTGGTGGGAGGAAATCATTTGAGTTTTATGCTGTGGTTTATTGGTCATAATGGATTACAACTTTGCACCTGTACAATCCACGGGGAGGAGAAAAGCAGGGCTCCTGAGAGGCTTTGTTCTGAGCTTACATTTACTGATGAACGTGAGGGCTTTCTGGTTTTCTGCAAGTCTGTCAGAGGTACAGAAGGGTATCAGTTATGATTGTTATAAGTGTTCATCACACATCTTTAGGGTCACATTGATTTCACTTGGGTTCACAACCATGACGTTGATGATGAATTCAACGTTTAGCACATGTAGAGAATCCTCAAGTTGCCTAAGTCACCGTTTGTTTGAACAGGCATTGAATCTGTTGGATTGACTGAGAATTGCCTGGATTGAGTCATCTGCTCTGTTCCAAAACAATCTTCCATTGTACAACTTCTCACTTCTAATTCCGACCTGAACCTGTTCTGCAATGAAATAGATTTCAATGTCCTGGAAACTGCAGGCTAATTCCCTAGAGTAACATAATTTAGTGTGGCCTGTGAGATAATGGGTAATACTGACATGATGATGAAGTTGATAGAAAGGCTTTAGGCTACCTTGCACTGCATTTGGAAATAGGAGAGTGAATCTCTCTCCAGTGGAGTTTGTAAGGGAGAGGATATAATACAAAGCGTGCGTTGTTTGCAACCACATCTTAAAATTAAACTTGTTTTCATTTGGAGGTTTACATGTGCTTTCAAATGGCATTTACTTGTGCCTCCTCAGGTGCCACATGATGTGTTACTGTGCCATGATGTGAGTAGGCATCTAAAGGAACATGTTTTGCCTTTGAAACTATAGCCCTGCCCACACTTACTGTTGGGCATAGCCAGTGGATGATTGAGACTGGTTTAGGGAGCTTTTATGTTTGCCTTCAGCTAGCAAACAAGCAAAACTTCACTCGTTACATCCAATCATTGGTTAAATGTGACGAAGAAGCCGCCCATATTGGTGGGAGTCATCCACTGGCTATGCCCACCAATAAGTGTGGGTAGGGTATATGCTTATGAGGCACATTTTATATGCATGAAAATTGTTCCCAACATGGTTACCAAATAAGCAATGTATGGTGTGTTTTTGGACTTGCTTACAAAATAAGAGCTCATGTTTTTCAATTGCCTCTTTAAAACTTCATGATTACAAGTGATTATTTGTGGAGAGGCTTTGCTTCTATGCCTACATTGACATGTTCACAAATAATATGCATGTACTCAGAATTTGATCAACTTACATGTGCCTAAAGTCCAATTACCACCCCAAATTTAACCAGCCATGTAAGAAAAGTGCTCGCAAAATGCACACATATTGTAATCACTCAATCGATCAATTCAAGCTGAAAAATGTTCACTTGCCTGCAATGTGTGCACTTCATGCAACCGCCACTCCACGATTGGGAGAACTTTGATGTGAGGATTCTGAATGCTTATTTGAATCTCGATTACTTCTACATTCTCTACACAAGTTCAAAGTTTATACGACTGGGAGAGACAATTATTGAGGACAAATTCACTCGTCAACTAGTGTGGTGGTTGTTTTAACGGAAAACATAATAGTTGAGGTTGAAAGTGGGCATGAATCGCAACTCAACCATTGCGGTGGTTGTGTGCAAACACAACTTCAATTTGCAAGGAGGTTGAAGGATCCGGATCCTCTTGTGTAATCCATCTTGCAACTATCAATTCATTCGTCAGTGTCTATCTTTGAAACATAACTTTATTCAGTTGAGTGACTAGGTTGGGTGGGACCGAGAATATGCAAGGTGCTAGAATTATATCTTACGGATGCTTGTTAGTAAGTAGATTCATGTGAAGCATTGTCACTGAACATTATTAGAATGGAACGGTTGATAACATCTTAATAATGTTATGAAACTCTTGGACTGCTGCAAAATCCTGGAAGAGCATCCATAAGTGGAATGTATGGGCCCTGGTACATGGAGCTACTGATGCCCGTATATAGAGTTTTATTCATGACACAGTAGAAATTCAATCTATGTATGAAAACGTTGTAGCATGGAAGGGACATGTGGACGGGTCTACTGGAATTCAGGGGAAGATCTATGATTGAAACGAATTCGATAATGTCCATCTACTGTAAAAAAATCAAGGCGGTACCCAGATATGGGAAAGAGAATGAATCTAAGAGTTGAAGAATGATATCAGTTGGATCTTCTCTTTGGTTTAAAAGGAATCTTAGAGGACGGAACGGACATTCGTAAGCAGACGAGGAGCGTCCTTGATGAGAACAAATGAAAGGGTTTTAAGAACAAGCTGAAGTGTTTGAAAACAAACAGAGCAGTTTGGGGATGCTTAGTTTTTACACCAAACAAGTGCAATTGCCCTGAACACCATTGGATTCTCGGGGTCGGTGACTTGGGCTCCTGTCCTCATTCCGATCCCTTTCTAAAATTCCTCTTCAACTAAGCTTACCCTTCTCCTACACAAAATTAGTGGAAAGCAACAACTTCTTCTTGGGTAAACACTACGATTTGACTCTCCCTCCAGTACTATTAATCCCTAAATTCTTTCACATGAAACTGTGCACAAAAGACGCAGATCAAATATCACTATAGTGGTACTTTTTGTACCCTATCGCATTGTATCCTTTCAATTACACTTTAAGCTTCTATAACCTCTTATTTATACATCTTCATATACAATCAATAAACTGAGGCACATCCTGTTAGCTGGGCCTCAAAAACTTTAAGGGTTAACCCTGCTCAGACATGGCACCTAGATTCAGCCTCGGTGGGAGTTCTACGTCGACACGAGATTTTGGTTGAGTCGGTGGGAACCGACCGACCTTCCCCTCCCCCAAACATAACATAAAAATAAAAATAAAAATAAAAATTTGAAGCAAATGGATGCCAGGTCTAACCTCGTGGGAAAATGACATTTATGGAAAATCCTAGTGAGTTGGCAGAAGACAAGCAAACCCACATGCATAACCATCGATCCCAGTTTTTAAAATCCACACGGAAAATGAATGTCCACCCAGCTAAAGGCCCACGCAACCCAAAGCCCGGCCACACACCAACCAACACTAGAATCAAGGTAACATGCTTTTCTGTCTTTCCGTCTTTCTAATGACAGTGCGGAGTATTGTAGATTGTAACTCCGTCTATGATTCATCACTATATTCGTTAATTTGGGACTTTTTCGGCATTTTGAGACAATTACAAATATAAGAACATGGATAAAATCACACAGATATTGGAGAATGTTGTAAGATGCAAATACTTTGAAGTGGGTGTTCATATCAAGAACCCAATTAAGAACTCATATCAAGATGGTTTAGGTAGGACGATCCAAACATTAGACCATGTTGTTGTGGTCCATATATTAATTTGAGACAAGAGAAAGTCTCAAATTAATGAATATAGTGTTATTGTAGTAAGTTTATGAGGCCATTTGTGGTACCTTGTTTACACAGTTGTTACTGTTGCCATGCAATACACTAATATCATGTGATTTAGTGTGGCCCACATTACACTCTGACCTCCCAAATATCACGCATGTGACAACCAAAGTGCACGTTATATTAAGGAGGTTTGTAGTGTTAACAGTTGAAGGGAGGTTGTAGAGTTATGTCGCCATATGCCATGGAATGAACTCTTGCATCTCCTCATCCCAAATATCTGCAAATGCATAGAGACTTTTCTCATGCATCAGAAATGCTTTGTCCATGGTACTTCAAACCTTGGTACTCTCCATGGCACCGAAGATTCAGGTTGAGAATCTCCCCCTCCCTAGTAGGTGGGAAAATTTGCACATGAGCGTTTATTTTACACCAAGATTTAACGGTATGATGCCAACCTCAGTGCCTCCCCTAGATGTGAAATTAAGAGTGAAAATCCATAATGGTGATGAATGTGACCTACCATGTGTGGGGGCATTAGTGCTAAAGATGCGATTCCTAAGGAAGACCTGGAGATTAAATTGTCTAAGAAATATTGTACACACCATCTATTTGGACATAAGTGCATGCATAGCAACTTCCGTCAATGTTAAGGTTAAGTTGCAAAGTGCTATCCTCCCAGCTAAACTATGCCCTCACAATGGACTCTGCACTTGATCAAAGGTAGTTATTGTTAACAGTGATTCACGCCCCCAATCTCCTAGTCATGATTTTTTCCTTGTAAATTGTGGTCCTAGCCTCCTTACCGCTCAATCTAGGTCGTTGGTTTTCCGAGAGGTGACCTAGTTTTTAAGATGTGATTAGTCCTGGTCAAAATCACCTCGTTGTCCTATTGTAATGGTAGATCCCAACCTAGTCTACAAGGAGTTGCAACTCCGTCTTCTAGTATGAACTACACCTAACCATGAGCCTCTTTTCTTCTTCCCTTGTTATCCTAAATGGCAGATCGGGAGGTGCTTTTCTTCCTTAAGCTACACCTAGGCTTGATCTACCCATCCTAATTTTCGTTGGCCTTGGATCTGCTATAATCTGGCCTAGATCTACATTCCAAGCTTTAACTTCCTACAACCTAAGTTAGACATCCTCTACCACTACCATGCCAACATCTAAATCGCCCTAACCTACATGCCATCATAATGATCCGAGAAGGGAGTTTGCTAATCCTAAGCATCAACCTTATTTTCAAGAAGACTACCACTATGAAAATGCCTTAGATTTGGTACCCTCAAACCTTTACTTCCATATGCAACTCAAAACTTCTTACAAGGATATGAAATCCTCTTTCACAAGTATATCCTCTAACATCTTCACTACTAAAAACCCCACTACTCAAATCTGAGACTACTTGAACTACCTCTAACAACTAACTCCAACTACTAGCTCATATATCTACTAACAACTAACTCCACCTAAGTCCTTTGCGTTGACTTATGTAGCAAACCCTAAATCTAACCCTAAGTGGAAATTACCGTAGTTACAGAACTCACCGGTAAAACCAATTTTACAATGGTAAACCCAAAAGTTATTGGTCAATAAGCTACTTCGGCAGTACACCAATAAGTTATTGATAGCTAAAACTAGTAAGTTATTGTTGGTCATAAAACATTGATTGGGATACAAATCACTTATTGGTCCAAAACTTATTGATGAACCAAATACTACTACTAATTAAAAGCCAAAGATTCTATAATTGTTCCATCCTTAACAATTATGTAGTAAGGCCTTGATTATGCACAACATCTTCTTGGAGTTTGCCCGAACTGCAATTAAATACCACAAGGAGGACATGAGCATGTGGTTCACAATAAGAGTGCACCTAACTAAAGAGAGGTGAGTGCATGCTCAGTATTCCACAGAATATTCCCCACATTCATATTGCCTTAAGTCTTTGTCTTTCCTTTCATTCATAATTCCACTTGACTTCTTGCAACACTAAAGATGTGGGGTGTAAAAAAAGAACCCCCCAACAACCTCGCCAAGGTGTTGGGTAACGCCAAATTCCATGTTTTTGGGTGATGGGACTAGCATTCTTTAAATCTCAAGAACCCCTGCCATTGTTGTTAGACATGAGTGGGCAGGCATGATGAACGCCTTTCTTCGTCATATTCATCTTGGTTGGTGTCCACCACCGCTACTAGGCAGGCTAGCCAAATTTGTCAGTGTCTACTGGTGCATGTTAGTGTGGGCAAGCCATTCTTCTCCAACAACTCGGACAAGGGGCCAACATCATGATTTAAGGTTTTTTTTTCCTATTTCATCGAAGTGTTTATTGAAGAACACCAAAGATTTGTGTAGATGAATGAGGGGTACCAAATGTTTGTGTAGATTGTTTCAAGCGTCCTCGAAATATGTTTGTCATCCATATCAACGATTACATATAAGTGATGTGTATGTGCAAAAATAGGTTTTCATGAGCAAGCTTCCTATGCTTTATACATACTTGAGGTTGGTAGAGATTCTAGATTTGTGGGTTTTGTTGTCCTAAATACTATTATCAAACGCCACAAGAGTTTCAAAACGCTTACTGAATCACAAACTATGGAAAGGCTTGCAGTAAATGAAATGAGTGAAGGAAATAAATTGTGATTTTGAGCAGAGGAAATGAGGGTGGCATGGTAGTTGAGGGTTGAAATGCTAGCAAAGAGGTTGTAGGTGGGTTGCAATCATTTACAGTGTTCAATGTTGGCACTTTTGAATAAATGTTGTAATAGGTTAAAGTGCTTTCCAAAGTATCTTGAATTGTTTCCTTTGGTAGGTTATGCACTCGTGTGGTAGGTTGGTGGCGGCTCCTAAGGTAGATGAGGCTAATGTGGACACCTCCAGCTCTATGGAATCATCCAACCGATGGATTTGAGTGTTAGAAGCTTGAGCATGTTAGCAATTGCGAATCAAGACCACAAAATTTGAAATTGTTGATATCGGAGTTGAGGAAGGTGTTGATCTAGAGTCCGGAATCAAGCTTCTCTACTTCCCAATGTGGTGTTATAGGGGAGGAACTCTTTTATTGCTCAATGTTGTGTAAGTGAACAATATCATTAGCAAATTCTACATGGGCCATTTGCCAATGTAAACCAAGTTTAATGCCAATATTGGTTGTGTCATGTCTCTAAAGTGGTCACATGTAAGATGAAATGTTGCCAAATTGTTTTTTCATTATAGAATACCCACAATACAAGTTGGTTGGCACCTCACAACCACATGCCGCCTCCTAATTTGCCCACCTTGGGCACGAAAATCAAGAGTGTCGTAGCTCGGTGGATAGCACTCCTCATTATGGAGGATGGCGGGCGTTGTTTGACTTTTGCAAAGGTGACTAACCCAAATATCATTGAAGGCGGCGGCTAAATCATCATATTGTATACTAGGGTGATTTCTAGTTAGGCCACTCGCCCACTAGATTCTAGAAAAATAGTGGGTCGGAGGTGTTCGCATGTAGTTAAGCACAAGTCGCCATCCAACCACATTTTGGCAGGCCACTAGAATGTGGAGGATCGTGGACACGTGCCACTAGATTTCCATACGCCTCACTGAAGAATCTTTAATCTACAAATGCTAGTCACCAAAGGATTCAAGACCCGTTTTAGAAGGAGGAGGACGTTTTAACATGAAGGAGGGGGTTAGTAGATTGGCCCAAATTTGAGAAGATGGAAGTAGCTAGTCAGTACATACGAACCCTACCCCACTAGATCCCTTGTACATTGGGGAGGGTTTGTCTTTATTCACACTAGAATATGGTGGGTAAGCAGCCTACATGGAAACTCACCTTTACTCACCCACCAAATTAAAGCAATTATATTGCCGATTAGGAACCAACAATAGGTGTCTGATTAAGGAAGCTAAGCAAATTAGCCTCATCTACCTTATGTATGTGAGCCTCAATGAGTGCAATTAAGATTCAATGTATCTTGCCTGCAATAAGGTGTAGCGCTTTCTTTCTGTATGACTGACGTGAAAGCGGTGCTATACAATTATTCTAAATCGGCTCACAACTAACATCAAACTTCAAAAACATGACTCCAATATCTCAATCACAAACACTACTACACATTCACACTTTACTTCACAAGGGTGTGGGGTCATCATTAACACTCAAGCAAAGTATCATCGCAAAGTTCAACAAAGTAACATATGTAGTGATGTCATTGTCAATGATAAACATGCAAGCAACGAACTGAGAACCCATAACAAAATATTGTTAGTCCCACAAAACACTGTTATGGATCTGAATAATGTTATGCCCAACCATCATCAAAAAGAAGAATAAACAAATAATTCAATATCATAATCAGAGATGGGTTTAGGACCCAAGGCACAAGAGTCCCAACCCCTTAGCATTTACTATTAGGCCTTGGGCCCACCGCCCTGAATGTGGCCTTAGCCGGTGACACCACATTTATTTCTAATCATAAAATAGGTTTGATCTTGGCATGGTTCTGGGGGTATTCTAAGGGCCACTTCACACACAAGCCGAGAGCCGTGAGCATGAGATTGTGAGAGCCCAAAAGAAAGTGTCCAAAGGCCGTCCCAAGACACCTCCAAAATCATGTAGCGTGGTAACGGATCCTCAAATGTAGTGTGAAGCCATACGTGACCGGGCCCTCAACCAAATGCTATTTCAATGAATTTTTTATTCATGTGGGTCCTCGCACATGATAAAATAGAATGAATCAACAGTTGTGAGCATTCGGAGTGCCATGGTCTCCCGGTTTTGTGTTAGGCCTACCTCCAAGAGGTGGTTTTTGAAAATAGTCCAAGTGGCCATGAAACATGATCCATTTGATGCCATGTAGGAATTTATGTAGACTTTACATCCATCTTGCATTCACATACTCTGTTGGTCCCTCAAGCGTAGTGTGAAGCGAACTTGGACCAGCTCCGCCTTTTCCACCAATGAGAGTGCTTGAAGTGTAATGGTCACGGGCTCTCAGTCTCGTGTGTGAAGTGGCCCTAAGGGTCAAATCTCATGTACCCATCAAACCATCCATTTTTCTTAGAAAAATAGAGGGATACATGAAGAATTGTTTATGATGCCAATGCCTATGTACATGGTGGGATCAAGAAGTAGATGGGTGGGACATGTCCCTTTGGAGTACCACATAAACACGGACCCAAAAATGGGTGGAACTTGTTTAAATCAATGACATCCATGTCTCATCCCCATTGTGGATGTGTTGAACGAGTACATGGAAATTGACACTATTTTTCACTTCATGAGCCTTTTGGCTTCCCAAACTTTGAAATCAATTTCAATTCATTCCGCTACATAAACCAATCCTAAACACATTCCATTTGAAGAGTGCTAGATTAATTTATATACCAATGGGATACACACTAGAAAACATTCTTAGTGCACCTATTTTGCTGGCACTTGTTGCAAACCTAAAAACCCATTTCTCCGATTTGAACTCTACATTGGACTTGAGGGTGAAAGCTCATAAATGGAGAGTATCTACATAGTCCTATTAGTGTGGGTTACCATTTGGAGTTACATGTTGCTATAACTATTTAACAAGAGTATCATTGACATGTTGATTCATCCAAACTTAATGTCAATAGACGAATTCAAATTCCTTGGATGCTTATTTTGGGATCAAATACACTAAATAAATCAATCAATCAAGTAAGAAGTACAAGGAGTTCCCAACATGTTCACCTTCAACTCACTTAAGGTCGACGTGCCTACATCGAACACAACCATAATCTGGATACCTATATTTGGGTGCTATGTGGTTGGGCATGGATCTAAAAATGGACACCACAAAAGAATTTTGTTCGTTAAAAAAACCACACTGGACTTGCCCGAAATATGTTGACCATTCTAAGCTCAATAGTCAACATGATTGGGGAGGGGGTTCTATACGACCACTTAATGAGCACAAATTCTCACCTTGACAATGAATAAGATATTCATATTAACTCCAAAAATTATGAGGGAAATGGCTACAGACATGATTTGGATTTGCTAATCGTCTTGCACTAACTGCATGTTCATATCCTTCGAGAAGTGGGTGCAGAGAGAGAGAAATATCCTAATAAGGGCCGCTTCACACTATAGCTGAAGGTCAAGAGGCCGTCGATTTCCACAAATCAGATTGCAAGAAACCAAGAATATGGCCTCTCAACCTTGCACACTAGAGGCCAAAGTCCAAAGGCCGTCACTCTCCAAAATACCTACATGGCAATACTTTTTGACCAAGGCGACGGACTCTCGAAGGAAGTTTGGGCCAGACATGAATGGAAACCCAACCTATGGTCGAGCTGCCGTAAAAAACTGAGAAGATCTTGGCCGTTAGATTGGAGGGGTTGTTTTGGGCACAGAATAAAATGGGATGCTCCTTCTTCCTTGGGTTTGGACTTTGGGCTTGGCCTTTGGAGGCTTCACACTATTGCCCGGCCAAAGGCTCCAATTCCTATATTTTATTGGCTATTTTCAGCCCATTTATTTGGACTCTTAACAAAGTTTGGCCATTCAATCCCACGGCCGCTCGACTTGGACGGCCACAGTGTGAAGCGGCCCTCACACACATCTACCTGGGATCCGCTGACATTGTCGGTGTAGACGAGGCACATCGGCTAAAACCCCGACGAAGTGTTAACCTACACGAATGGCACAAATTCTGACCACCTCATTCATTGCCGCATCATAGAAGGGCTGAGAGAATGCCAGTGGAATGTCCGCATCACCTGCCTCTTGTTTTTTTGTTTTTGTTTTGTCAAGGAAGCTTTTGATGCGCCGCCCAGAAAGTGAACTCGCTTGCCAACTGAAGAAACAGAGCCACATGAATGAGGAGCTTTTTGTCTATCTACATCACTTGGCCAATGAGAGAGAGATTCATTGGGTTTCAAGTTGAGAACTTATGGACCTTGAGTGTGGGTGACCCATAACCCGACATGTTTAACTAATCGAGGCAGCCTTCATTCTAAAGGGGCATGAACACATTCTAAAGTTCTTGTGATTAGCATTCCAAGTGGATTATGCAACTAGGTACGCTAAACATCTAAGTTGTGTTAGTTTAGCGTCAAAATTGGTGTGCCATGGAATTTAGAGTGTTCGTCATCACTTGTCATGTAGCACCAAGTGTCGTATGACATCCTCTCTGGTTGCCACCCCGTGATTGTCAAATGATTTATGTGGGTTGATGGTGGATAGCGTGGGCCACACTAAACAAGACGTTTAGTGTAGATAAAGTTGTAATCTCCAAAAAAATTAGTGTGAGACAAAAGGGCTCCTTCATGGATAGCACAACTGGAATTGGAGAGGTTGACTTTGGTCCATTTAAAAGAATGAATTGTATCCATGTATCCTTAGAGCCTTATCAACCCTTCATTGGCAATGGGTGCATTCCAATGAACTTGATACCAGCCTTGATGTCAAGGGCAATTCATCCCACTATCGCCAACATATTGTATGATCAATCACTTGGATTCAAAAACCAAATTCATTATAAAGACATG
This sequence comes from Polytrichum formosum, assembly GCA_964035585.1. Taxonomy (NCBI): domain Eukaryota; kingdom Viridiplantae; phylum Streptophyta; class Polytrichopsida; order Polytrichales; family Polytrichaceae; genus Polytrichum; species Polytrichum formosum. Next base: position 32,109,323 of record OZ037935.1, on the reverse strand, counting down.
CAAAGAAAAATCTCGTCGTTGGACCAAAATTTGAGAAGATCCAATGGATGCAACATTTAGGTTCTCGAGTTGGAGCAACTAGTGATGTTTTATTTTTCTAATTTTAATGATGGGATGGATGAGGGAGTTCCTTAGAAATAGAAACTTATTTAGAATACAAATGTGTGAGAATTTCAAATTTGGAGTTCATTTGCCTTGTCTAGAGGTAGTCAAAGTTCCTTGACCGGATAATGAGAGTCTCTCGAAATGAGTTTGAATGTCAAATTTGAGACATGTTTGGTTTGGGGCGTTGTCCTAACTACTAGAAGAGGCTGATTTTTGTAATGGACAACACCCAGGGTATGAAAAACATGCTTCCTCCTTCAAGTCTTAATGACCTTCTACGAGCTTCCAAAAAACTTCGGAGCATTATTCTCCTTCAAATTATAATGAAATCGAATGAGACTTGCAACCATTTATTCTTGAAATATTAAAGAATTTGCATGCCAAGTGGGGCCCCTAGATAAAGACATGAAGTGGCTCCACAATGGCTTCTTTTTTCCTTTTTCTTTTATGGGAGGCCCTATGAATTCCCTCCATAAAGAAAGGGTTAATAATGTTTGTTATATGTCCACAACTAAGTACATTAGGTACTTCAAAGTAGCGCTCCATTCATGCTTAACCCCTAAGGCCTTGGAGATCATAATTTTGTTCTAGGGTTTTTTGGAATTGGACATCTCTAGCTAATCATGGCATGCACCATGCGCATGAATAAACTAAAGTTAACATGGTCTTGTGAAAATGTTCCATGGCACATAAAAATGTCATACATGTCGTTTTCTGGAATGCAAAGAATGTTGGCTTGAATTGGTCTTTGGAGGCAATTTTTGCGAACTACACAAGTTTTTGCCAACTATAGCTTTTCCAAAGTTCAAGTACATTTCACAAGACTAGAAACCAAAAAAAATGTCACATGTGAATGTGACATTTTCACAAATACTATGTTAGTTCTTAGAAATCATGTATAATGTTTATTTTTATAGTATTTTGTTTGAAATTATGAGAAATTCAATTGCTATAGGAATAAATACAACCACATGAAGGGCATCCCGAAACCAAAGGCCCTCAAGGTTGCTAAGTGACAATACCCACGACCGCACCTTTATCCCACCAAATGAGAAGATTGCTCCTTTGAGCAATGACAGTCCAATCAAACACATTAAGGACATCATACTAGCAATCGGAGGAACTTTGGCATACTCCTTCTTAGCTTTCTACCACCTAATCCTACTACACTCGGCCAAAGCATTCCAAATGGTATGTTGGACCTCCTAAATGGGCCATTGGTCCTAGTTGAACACCATATCACTCATCTCTTTCCATACGAGCCAAATAATAGAGCTACACAAAATAAAGCCAAACCTAATTGAGGGGAGAAAAGGTTCTTAGCTACGTTCATGTCAAAATTACATTACAAAATAGAGAAACTCCTCTTTGGACCTAAATAGTTGGGATGGGAGAACAACTTCCACATGATGTTGGTCCCATACTTGCACCCCCGTTCAGCCCTCTTGGATTCATGGATCCCGAACTAGACAAAGCTATAAGCTTAAAATATTTGATGTGAGACAAAAATGCCCCTTCACAAATGGTGCCAAGTGAATTATGAGAAATTGATTTTGTTCCTTTCAAACTAGAATAAAGTACGATGGTAAAGGTGGAGTAGCCATTCTCCTTAACCCCGTAAAGAGGACTAACTTATCGACCCATCCTACTCCTCAAACCGTACAAAGCTCTATGAATTCGCCTCTCAAGCCTCGCAAAAGCCAACCTTGGTGTCATGTGTGTCTATGCCTCCAATATTCCCCATGAAATATATGAGTTATGGGACAAGATATGAATTGCTAATGGTTGGCAGCATGATACTTCAACATGGTGGAGTACCAGATTGACAACCCTCCAACGATGATTGTATAATGTTGCATCAAGAAGCCACTCTATCCCATAGAATTAAGAATGTTATCCAACTCACTAACTTCTTCCAATGCACAAATGATATCTACTGCCTTGGAACAATATGCATGATGATGAGGGTTCAAACTCTCACCCACCTTGACAAAGTATTTACATACTTTCCTTTAGTGCAAACCCTTCCAATCATGTGACGCACAATGACTTTTATGGATACAAAGTTGCATCCAATCACTACCAGTCTCATGTATTGTGGAACCTCCCCCTGCAACATATCAATGGCTCCAAAAGGAACATTAATAAAAGACATATGCATGAAGCAAATGTATAAATGTGTTACTACTATGATCATCTTCCCTTGGTGTTCATGTAGTCATTATGCTATAGTGGTGGTGGTTGTGCACGCACGTGTATGTGTATTCTACCCAAAATGGTCACAACTCACTCTAGGAGTTGCCTCTTGGGGAGAAACATTTACAAGTTTTGTTGGACCTTAACCAAAAAGCTCGCAGGCAAATCATCTGTTTCATCTGGAAATTGGTGACTTGGGGTGACAACAAAAATACCATGCTTTATTTTGAGATGGTGCTAAGAAACAAAGGTGCAACAAAAACAACCAAGGTATATCAAGTGCTAAAGTTTTAATGCAACCTACAACCCTACCAGGTGTCAATATGGGTGATAAAATGTCACAAAAATAACAAACCAAAAAAAATAAAATGAAAAATGAAAAGAAAAAAAGGGTTTTGCATATACCTTTGAGCATTGAGATCTCTTAATGACAAAAATCTAAACCAACTAAGATTGCATACTCTAAGGATTTGATCGTCAAGTGACCCTAAAGTCCCAATACAAAATTGAAAGCATGCAAACAATGAAATTGGATTTCTAAGAAGGGATTTTAATTCCCATGGGGTGAAAGTCGCCAAGTGCAAAGTTGAGGAGTCTTTTAGAAAATTTTCACTTTGGGTGAAAGTTTTCACATGGCTGAGTCGTCCCCTTAGCCCCCAAAATGGTGTTCATCAACATGCCATATGTAGGGTGGACTGGACCTTGGGTGACATCCATAGAGTGCTTTCTATATCACGAAACTCCCGTTCATGAGTTTTGGGTAGGTTGAACCACAAAATCCACACCGAGAGGTTGGCAATGATTTGTACTACATCCCCCCCCCTCCCCCAATTTTTTTTAATAATAATAACAATAACATCAAAACAAGACCAAAATCTCTCTCTCTCTCTCTCTCTAACTTTTTTTTAAAAAAGAAAAAGAAAAAGAAAAAGAACCTCAAATGATACCCAAGTCATGCAAGGTAGTGGTGACCGCCAAGAGGTTTGAGTGGTCGTGGAAGAAGGAAATACCAAGGAGTTGTGCCAACTATGCATACTAATTCCCTAGAGCCAACCAAGGAAGCCCATGGAGATTAAGTTTGGAGGTGGCCAAGTGCAAGGTGGACACAAAGCTTGGACCACCATTTGAATGTGAAGTTTTTTGAGCTTTAAGCCTCTTGAGCTACTTTGCAAAGATATCCTCACAAGCTCTCCAATGGTATATAACTTAGAACACGACAAACATAATGGACATGAGCTCGACAAAGGCAATAAATATATACTATTAATATTGTTGGTGCTCCACTAGATTCACAAGGTAGGGAGATCCATTATTTGAGGGTGGGGGAGGGGTATAAATTATAACATGTTTGCATGTGTCATTATGGGATTGAAAAATACACCAAGAACCTATAGAATAATATCTACAATGACAATAAACATCAAGCCAATAGTTTGAGTGTGTGAGACTCATCTCCCCTTTGCAAATAGTGTGAGTTCCCTTCTCTACCAAGCCATGCTACATGTATGGTCCACCCTATTCTTGAGAATTACCATGTCATCCAGTATTTTTTTAAATGTGGGCATTAAAGGGCTCCATGTTAGGGCCACTTTACATTGCGTCCCGCTTTATAAGTCCCACCAAGTTCAAGCATTGTGATTGGTGGAGAGAGAAGTCCTATCGTTTTGTGCTTTATAGTAGGTCCCAATTGTAAGTCCGGACATCTTACATGGTAGTGAAATTGGTGCCAAAAAGTTGGGACTTAACCTCATAGTTGGGTCAGCCAAAAGTGGTGACTAAACTCCAAGGGTAAGCCTTGACTTGGGTCCTAGTGCAAAAATTTAATTAGAATAATCAAGTACTTAACCCTTAAGTGACCAAAAATGTCCTAAAATGAGACTTTCAACCTCAAATGGATAAATATTTGTTATATTTTCTTAGTGGGTAATGTTCTCACATCTAGCTTTTGATCTTTTCTATCACTTCAAAAGCTTGATCTTAAAATATCTATTTTCTAAACATAAACAAAAAAACAAAACTCTCTCTCTCTCTCTCTCTCTCTCTCTCTCACACACACACACACACACACACACACATACACACACAAGATGACGATAAGAGGGTAGGGGTTAGAGGTCGCCATAAGAGGGACATGAAAAAGAAAAAACAAGGTAATGTGGTTTTGCCACAAGAGGCTTTGACCTCAAGTGACATTTTAGAGGCAATTATCTTAATTACTAACTCTTTTCATAATAAATTGAAAAATTATTGAGCTTGCACTAAGCTTTCACTAAGCTTCATCAAACCTTATTCATTAAGTTATGACATGCATTACCCGAGCTCTACTACCACTCAAAGGCAGTCTCCACAATGCCTCTATCTCATGAGGAAGAGAAGAAGAAGACTCGTGGTCATGGAATACTCATGTTGAGGGACCTCCATGATGCTTGATGTCCTAGGTTGCATGCCGTCTACACATCTTCTCGTGATTGGACATGCATGCCGAGGGTTGGGTTGGATTAGTGTCTGGGCTAATTTTTGGGCATAATCAGTCAAGATCCCAATGTTCCCATATATCATGGGTTTTAACATTCAAATGAACCACCAAAGAACACAAACCACATGCTTGCACACATCACATTGTCATCATTGCAATTATTGTAATTATTGTCATTATTGCAATATCGACTTTTGTGTTGATCTATAATGTCACGTGCTACATCAGTTCTCTTTTATCGTGCATCCATGTTAACACTACATAACTCCTTAATATCACATGCACTTTGGTTGCCACAAGAGTGATATTGCGTAGTTTAGAGTGTACTGAAATTGAAACGGCACAGGTGAGTCCCCTAAGCTAAGGTACATGGGTCTTAAAATGGTTATTTTTTCCGACGAACCCACTTCTACTAGGATATGAAACATGCGATGAGTACGAGATGGTTAACAAATATAAATTGAGGCCGTCGCCACTTTCCTCACTATTTTTGAAACTCGTATGAATATTTTGTTGATGATCAAAGTGAAGATTCTTCTGCTCATTAAATGGTCATATGGGTCCCCGTCCCCCCAAAAGAATATAAACAAATAAAAAAATCATGTTAACTATAGAACCTATAATGGTTATCATATATGAGCACGTAGTCTAATATTTTATAAACATATCCGTTCTTGGAGCCACACCTAACCACATAACACTCGGATGTAGGTATCCGATTAAGGTAAGTAACCGAATAAGGCACATCTACCTTTACACATGTCACATGATCAAGTAGAGCATGTAGGGCACCATCATTCAAACATGCAAGGCACAATTGCACATGTGCTAGAGTTGCTCATGAGAGACTTCAACCCACTACAATATATATGGTACTTATTGTCACATGGTATTTCATGTCATTGTGGCAACTTTTCTAATGACACTTCTTATGACCAAGTTTACAAGTACTATGATTGATGATTGAAATTTGGATGAAATCCATGCCAATTATTGAAATAAAGTTTAGTATATTCTTCATCCTAACATGGTGTAATGAAACATACTCATGGATGATTAAAATTTGGATGAAATCTCACTTAGTAAGTGATGGTAATTGCAACATTGTAAACCTATGATTCCAAAGTTTTTTTAAGAGGAATGACAAATAGTGTTAGGTTTACATTCAGTGTTGGTGACACTACACAAGCAGTTTACAAATAGTGTTGAGCAAGACGAATAGAATTGGCGACACTAAATACATATATCTAGTGTAGTATAAATGAAGTTTAGCTGGTAGTTGAGCCTAAAAGCAACACTTTAAGAAACTTTTGCTATTCCATGCATGTTAGATAGCTTGAACTTTGTTTAATTCCATAGATTAGCAAATCTATATAGAGTCTAAAAAATATTTAAAAATCAAATATAATTTCATATGTAACCTACAAGAATTCACAAAATCATTTTAAGAAACAAGCACTTTTACTCTTCGCTAAAGGGTTTCATTGATGTTGGATTGCTAGGTGAGGATCATTGTAATTGGTCAAACTCGGTGTTCTTCTTAAATTGTTCTTGCATCCCTCTTACATCGTTACTATGAATGAGCAAAGTGCCATCATATTATTATAATCAATGCCACATATGATCGATCTATTTTAACAGTAACTTATTCGATGGCACCATTGCAGTCATTTGTTGACGGCTTAAGGATGAAGAATAGGTGTTGCCAAAAGGAAGGCGTTACTTTAAGGTGGTGCTACCTTAGCAATCGATGAAGAGGGTTGGACTATGATTGGCAAGGTGGGGGCAAGACCCACATCACACATCGGTATTTATTTCAAAGTCTAGAGAGATAATTGGTCACAATCAGTCAAGTTAGGGTAGCATATAGTCGATCTATAGGTTAACCCATAACCGTTCATCTAAATTTGAATGCTTGGCTATGACAGTTGTCAAAACTCTTATGAGGGTAATCAATCACAAACCGCCACCGCATAAACTGTAACTCCGTTCACCTAAATTATATAGATTTCATCCTGTTCTCATTACATGACCCTAGCACTAGTAGAAAAATATGCCAAAATGAACCGCAGTCAAAATCGATTGCGGTTCTTTTGGCTAGCTTGAGTTGCAGTTGCAATCGCTAAACAATTGCATATTTGTTTTTTTGGTTTAGCAACTGAAATTTTAGGAATTTTGGGGGTGTGTAATACACCGTTGGAAAAGGTCTTGAAAATATATTTCCAACAGTATATCATACACCCCGAAATATTCAAAATTGCAATCGCAAAATGCAAAAGAAAATTTGTAGTCATTTAGCAACTACATATTAGGCTTGTCAAAAAACCCAACCGATTTCAGTTGCGGTTTTTTTGGGCATAGTTCTCTACTAGTCTAGTGAGTGGTTAAATGGACCTGGTTGACTATGGATGCCTCAACCTTAACTAACGATCGGTTATTTCCGTTCATTTAGTCTATTTCCTTTGCAGAGCCTTTCACAACAACATGAATTTGACAACACGTGCCAGGTGGTTCAGTCTTACTGGACATGCCTCAGTAAATACCAGAAGGAAACATTTGTCAGCCATGAGAAATTTGAGATTTAAAGAGAATTCAAGCCTCAAAGGATAGAGCAAACCCATAAGTATTTTTCTACAGGTTGCACATAATGAACTCCTTGAAACAAACCAATCAAACTTCTTTGTTCATGTTTATAAGCACATCTAAGGTATGTGGGCCTAACATGGTCACTCTCTTTAAATGGATGCCTGTAATTGAGTGCTATTATTGGTAAGGCTTGTAGCGAAGATTCAAGAATGGACACTAAAAAAAACATATGTTATGATAAGACATATTCACTTTTATTTTTGCAACTCCAATTCTCAAGTTTACGTGATTTGCAATTGCTAACTAGAAGAGACGATCTGACACCAAATTGATTCAAAAACTATATGAATTTCGAAATGCTCACAATTGGCCCAAAGTATGCCTCATGTGAATGTAGATGTAACCAAAGTGGTTGGCTCAAGTGATTGGAATATGAATAGCACACGTACCGGAGGTCATTTTTGGCTTGAGAAAGCGAAACAATCTACACGTTTTGGCATCACACCATGAAAATATTTTGAAGACTTTCAAGAGTTAAAATCCTACCAAGAGTTAGGAAGACAACGTGACCTCATGCTTTCAAATCCTATCCAATAATGGTCATTCTCCGGCTCACCAAGTGAGTGACCCATTTGCCTCCAAGTTGGACCACTTTTTGACTCCGCCCTCCAAAAGAATGTGATACAATATCTACTACCTCGATGGCCCATGTGAGCCTACAACAATGAAGTTTATCGATTCATACATTATCACACAATGTCATGCAATTCGCATGAAGATCGAAACGCATTAGCCACTTGTAAGTAGTGTACACTAAAGCTTTTTAGTGTGGATATGCTTGTAATCTCTTTTGGGTGTCATGCGTACATGTACATAGATGGATGGGCAAGGTTTGCATAACTTTGTCCGAATATAAAGATAAGCTTTTGTATGTATTTTTTGGGTATCCCACTAGACACCTCGTATAGGTGCCCCTAACTACTAGGTAGTTGAAATAGTTTGCGACGATAACAAGAAGTAGAGGCATTAGGATGTACCTTTGGCTAACCTACGGTCCATTCCTTATTATGGCTTTGAACATGCATGAAAGGGGAGGATATTTCCATGCGGGTGTGGGTCTTGGGAATTTTTGGACTACTTAGCTCTAAGGCGATGGGTGCATGGGAGGAAGGGCTCAAACAAAAACAAAGGATTCTCGCATTTCACAAAAACCAAAGCCTCCATGGTTACGTTATCGTGTGAAAAGTGTTACTATTATATTGCTTTCGTAGGGCATTATTCGGATGCTCTTCTAGCAAGCGGTGTGCTCAACACTTTCTTTGGAATTTTGTTGGGGATTTTTCATGTGTGGATAGAGTTTGTGATCAAATACCAAAAAGCATGTTGGCTTGTTGCCTTCTTAATGCCAAAATGGGCAACGCATTGATTTCTTTTTGAGGACATTATGGGGACAAATTTGGCCATCTTCAATCAACTCAAAAAAATTATCATTGAATCTTTGTTTTGGATGGACGGAATGACTCAATATCTCCCTTGGAAAATGATTCATATGACGAATTTGCCGTGTTGTGGATGAATATGTGTATTTTCCATCATGTTCACTTATTAAAGATGTAATTGACTGTCAATACTTCAATAGTGCTTGTTGATTAGGTTTTCTTGCATATTGTGAAAGGAAAGAAGTACTATAGTCGAGGTCTTAAAGTCAAGGGACGATACAACAATGAACAATTGACTCCATGAGAAAATCCACAAGACTTCAACACTAACCCTTAAAGGACGTGGGGTCTCAATATATGGCCATATACAAACCAAAAAAAATGAGGGCTTTGCCAAGTTCATAACCCATGTCTTAAATAATCATGTGTTTAAAATATTATTTTATACATTGTGTTATGTCAGCGAGGAAATAAGAACATATTCATACTAGACATTGATGATCGAAATGCTACGTGTGTATTTGCATCAAAAGGCACCCAAGTTGCGTATTTGAACTTGGATCTTCAATCACATCAAAATGTTTAACTTAATTAGATAGTGCACTTGAAGAAAGAGTTGATTCTAGACAGGGTCAATGTTGACATGATTAACTAAAGTTGAAAATATGTAGCTTGAACATGTTATTTTTTTTTGCTTGGAGAGACCTAATTTGGACCTCCCTTAGACGGGTAGGGGTTAACATAAAATCGTTGATTGCAAGTCTCATGCATGAACATAACAATATCTAACCACCCTGTGATTATTTGTGGGCCATGGAATTTGCGCGATATTATCTAAACATGAACAACAAGCATCCTAAACAAATATGAGAGGGACACATCACCCTTGCTTCTTGGAGCTCGGGCCTACCCAACGCGGTTGACTCTCAAAATGTTACAACATTTCACATAGAGCACGGTGATAATTATCACCGCCAAGGTAGACAACCCGTACTTGGTCACTTCTCCTCCTAGCACACCTATATTTGGTGTGGCTCCAATAACAGACGCGCACAAAAAGACACGTGTTTATAAAAAAGTTGGATTGCATGCTAAAAACATGATAACCATTCTAACCTCAACAATCAACATAGTTGACAAGGGGACCTATACGACCATTTAATGCGCATGAGAATCTTCACGATCATGAATGAGACATCCAAACGACTCTCCAAAAACTACGAGGAAAGCGGCCTAAGGCCTCGATTTGGATTTGCTAACCATCTTATACTAATCGCACATTTCAAATCCTAGGAGAAGTGGGCTACTCGGGTAGGGAAAAGCAACCACTCGGGGGCCGTCTAGTAGCTTGACTTTCTATGGGAACCCAAGGGCCTTGGAATGATGCGTTTGAGAGGGAGGACGATCGACCTTTTTTCAAGAGTTTTTTGGTCGGTTTTGGGCCACTGACAACACCTGTGTGTACTTATGAACTTTGTAAGCTTAAAGGGCACAAGAGAGAGAGGGCGACTGAAAACCTTGAAGGGCGGTTTGGACGGTGCCCCTCATCAGCACGGCCAGTAGGAGGCCGACTTCTTTCCGTTGGCAGGGAAAAAGATTCACATGGAATCTAAGTAAGAAACACGTGGGCGGATGGATATTTGTCAGGGCTTCCAAGTCAACTGTTGCCACTCTACAACACAAACAAGGAACCACGAACTTAACGTAGGTGCCGGTGAGAGGGAATTGTTGCATGCTCTTGTTTATCCATGTTCATGAAAACCTACCCTTTAGGCTAATTCGCCTCAAATGTGTTTCATTAAACTAAGCGTTGATTTAGGTTGTAGTGAAGAAGTGCATCGGGGAATGCAACAATATGATTGGCTTTGAAATGGGTTCTTCACCAGCTGGCTATGAAATGGGCAAGATTTCTCCCGTGGAGAATTTCAAGCACGGATGAGAAAATGACATGGGTGACAACATGGTAATGCTTTTTGTTGGGGAGGTTTCCAAAGGTCAAGTGTCTCGGGCAACCTCAAACCCTCGGACAAGAAATTTGGCCTCCGGTGAACTCCAACTTGAAAGAAAAAAAATTATTAAATTTTTTTTCCATCTTCTCTGCCATATCAATTGTTGCCTCAAATAACCTTGTCTTGGGGTGGAATTCTTGAGGGGTTGTTGATGTACTTCTATACCGTAAAGTAAACCGGCCCTAAACATGTGGTTCAATGTGGCCCATCAAAATTATCATCGACCCACACTACATTGTTTATGGTATGTAGTGTCACGTACACTCTCGGCAAACAACCTAAACTAGAGGTCTAAAGGCCTAGTTAGTGTCACATTTGCTGATTGTCAGTGTGAACTTATCGGTCAACATAAGTAACTTTTTGAAGTGCATCATTATTTACAAAATGATCTTTAGCGTAGCATTTTGGAGTGCTTGAGATGATAGTTTTGTGTTTTAGTATAGGAGAGGAAAATGTTATTGAGCGTATTTATGGCAAGTGTCATGTGTTTACATTTTAGTGTGCAAGGGGATGATCAACTCGCTGACTATTTTGTAACCTAGGCATAGAGCTCATAATATGATCGAGCATATTGATGCCAATATATGGTGAGCACACTAACGCCAAGTGTCATGAGGTTACACTATTGGTCAAGTTGTTGGCCAGTATTATAACCTAGCATTGCCTTGGCAACAAAATAATTGACATTATTACGCATGTGACACTAAATACCATAAATGGTGCAATTGGCTTGCAATCATGGGGTGGCAAGTAGAGAGATTTGGTGTTTCATGGCAAATCAAGGAGAGCACTCTAATGGTCCGAGATGACCCTAAACTATTGGATGATGGTGGAGAGATACCCAAATCTTAAGGAAGAGGTTGGCGGTTCGATTCCCGGCTGTGAAATCTCCTCTCTACTTGACAAAAACTTGCCAGGTGGTTAACTGCCTCCTGTGCTTTGGCGCTGGCATGTCGGCCTTCTGTCTCAAAAAGAAAAAGAAAAAGGAGAGCACTCTAATTGACATGACCACGTTAAATCATATGCTAGTATACATGTATCGTAATTCAAGTCTTTGAAGATAATTTGACTGGCAAAACAACTTTTACAAAGTAACCTCTAGTTTACATGTATTATATCATAATATTTATGAAGGACAAATCAAAGGTACACTCGTATGTCACAACTCCCTCTCATTGCATACACCATGGATGACTTTGTGTTTCATCCTGGCATAGGCTAACGCACTCTGCCACTCTAGAGAATTAGTTGGTTTGAACCATCTTGATGTACTTTTAATCCCATTAGCCTTTTTGGTATCCTGAACTTTAACGTCAATTTCTGTTCATTGGGAGGGGTTTAGGGGAATGGACCAAAATAGATCAAAATACTTCAATGGTTTGTTTATTTTGACAATAACTACACTGAATAGTCCTATTAACTTAGTGTGGGTTATCATTTGGGGCTACATGTTGCTATAACTTATTTATATCAAGATCATTATTTTTTGTCAAGTAAGTTATTCTATGTTTTTTGGCACATGTTCTAGTTGTTTGTCTTATCTGAGTGAAAATGGGTAATTGAATTGAATAAAAAAGTTATAGCACCATGTAACTCTAGATGGTAATCCACACTAATGTGACTATTTAGTGTACTTGCTTCCCTTCAAATCCAGCCAAGTGTCATTTGCATCTCGGTTAGCCAATGTGGGGTCTCAATATATGACCAAAATTGATACATGCCTCATCAATTTCATATATCATATTCTGTATCTTTATGGTTTTTAATTGAACATTATTGTATACAATCTTATGTCAATGAGAATATTGCAATTTACTCATATTTGACACTGATGATCAACATAAAATGTATATATATGCATTCAAGGTCACTCATGTTGCATATTTGAATTGAAATATTCACTAACATCAAATTATTCAACCAATTCAAAATGTGCATTTGAAGACTGATTAATTCTAGAAAGGGTCACTTTTGACATAATTTGCTAGAAATGAAAATATGGAGCTCAGCATACATATTGTTATGTGTGAAGAGGTTCAGTTTGGGCCCCTTAGATGCTTAAGGGTGAATATTATGGTGAAAAATGATGGTTTTTTGTGTACTAACTATGCATCGGGTGGATATTATCATAATCATACCCACATCTGCAACTATGTCATCAAATTTGGCCATACAATTCAAACTTCATGTAATTTTGGACAATGTTCACCCGACATAACATTATTTAGATCCATAACAATGTTCTATGGGATTGACAATATTTTGTGGAATATTCTTCACATTCAGTCAGAATGATGGAATATTCCTCATAACATTGTCAGTCCCACATAACATTGTTATGGATATGAATAATGTTATGAAGACAAACCCACTCAATCCGATATATCATCTACACTAAGGTTTTTCACAAACATTTCCTTCTTTCACAATGGCATCCAAGACATGTGAGCACCCCCAAGCTTACCCCACGAGCTACGAATTTTTATTGGTAGTTTCTACCCCATCATGCTTGCAAGAGGTCCAACTTCTATAGCATAATGACCAAAGTATGTTCTTGGCACATCACAAATGGTTCTAATGTTCTTTGACCTTCAAAGTCAAAATGCTAGATCTCAACCCTCAAGCACAACTCATTTTTCTTAAGGAATTGTCTCGAATAATTTCACGCAGAAAAGACATAGAAGCCACAAGATTTTTGGTTGTCGGCAGCAGACAAATAAGAATTCGGCAAAAGGTGTACTAATTTGGGAAGAATTAGTACATGGTTAAATGGTTTGTCTTCACATATGAAAAATATGGATTGCAAGGTCTGGCTTTGAGTGGATAACAAATCTCCCTCCCATTTTTCTTTTGATTTTGAATCTATTATGGAAATGAACAAAGATATGCTTAGGGGCCAGGCTTCCACTTTGGAAGTTACTATGAAACAACCGGATAGGATCCGATGGACTATTCTTAAATAACTTCATGAGAAAAATTGACTTGAGGACATTATGCTTGAAAAAATTGTAACTTAGTTGACACTTGGATGGATAGACCTCAGATGAGCATCATTTCTTGAGTTCCACTCGGGCTGCGCTGGCTCGCCCGGGTTGGTTGTATTTTGGTTTCCTTTGCAATTGATTTTCTCAATTTGTGCCAATATATATATATATATATATGCTTGAAAAATCTCTTCATAAATTAAAGAAGGATTTTCAAACAACCATTGATGAGCTTAAAGGAGAATATATAACACTCGTGAATGGCAATGCACCAGGTGGTTGTTCTATAGATGGCACAAAATTTGGGAAAATTTGGTCGGAGTTTAAGTCTCTTCATGCAAGCCATCCAACTTTAAGTGAAGCTTTTCAAAACATTCGATTCTTGCAAAACGAAGAAGGGAAACACACTCAAAGAGGAAAAAATGATTGAGCTCACTACCTCGCTTTCTAGTGAAGTCAATAGTCTATAGGGCATTGTACAAACCCTAGAACAATGACTGAAATTGATGGAACAAAGGCATGAGATTCATGAAACAATATTTTGCTTGGAAACAATGCATACGATTAGCACATTTCATACTCATTTGAATGAATTAGATTCCCACGTCTCTAACTTTAAGACAACCATGACAACATCAAAGTATCCTAACACTTCTCACATGTCCAAGGTGGAAAGGGACTTGGCCGTACTACAAGACGGCTTAGAAACCCATGAAAAAGATGCTACTACATAGCCATCTAAACTCAAAGATGATGACCAAGCATATTCTTTTCAAGACCAAACAACACAACATGTACATGAGATATTGGAAAGGGAAACGTAGCTTACATATAAAATTGACCAATATGGAAGAAAGTGAGCACGAGAACACTCTACAACTCACCCAATGATTCTTACAATACACATTTGGAGGGACTTCACGTATTTCAAAAGCCTAGAGGGTCGAAAAATTTAATCTAGCTAGACCCCACCTGATTATTTTCAAATGCATCAACTGGGAGATGAAAATTATCTACTTGATAGACCCCAAGAAACTCGTAGGTACAAAAATCGGACTTGATGAGGATAGAACACCAACTTAGCAAAAAATATTTGCCAAAACAATTAAAAAAGTGAAAGAGCTTCAATAGTTGGGGAAATTAGCCGAGATTATAGGTGGAGGAATTATACTACTTGAGGATGGGTCAAGAAACCGGTTGGGCAACATAACACACAAGCCAATTTAATCGAAGTGATACCATGGGACAAACCTCAACCTCATAATTTGTGCCCCATTTCATGTGTTTTTTGGGATTGTAGAGGTTAATCTATGCATGACAACATTCTAATAGGAAGGTTTTTCCAACTATAGATCTAATATTCTTAGTAGGAACTTTGAAGAAAGATGGAATATGTATGGCAAAAATCCCCGGTTATTATCAATTTTCCACTGCACAAAATGGATCTTGCAACATACATTCAAGCACCACTGCTCGAGGACATGGGGGTATTGCCGTATTTATTAGGATGTTTATTTGTACATGGGTCTCACATCTCCCCGCTTCTCACACGGACACACATATATGGATTTGGATCCACAAGGATATAGGTCTCTCCATCACTATATATATATATATATATATATATATATATATTACTTTCCACCCTTTGGCGCCAAAAGCTACAAATCTACAAATACACACCCTTACACTATTCTTTTCACCAAGTTTGTTTATTATCACTCTTTACGGGAGGTTTTTCTAGTAGGTGATTTTAATGCTCGAACTAGTTCTCACCGAGGACAAGACCTCCATCTTGATGACAATGTCATCAACCTCCTCGGGGCTCCTAGACCCCACTAGTTGAGAGAGTTTGATGACATTGGTTATTACAATGCATTTTGGTCAAATTTTAATAGAAAACTTGTCCTTCTCCTGCTATGTGATTTTCCCAATACTATATTGGCATTTCCATCCATTAGAGAGCCCCACCCCCAAAAACATTTCCAATTGTGAGCATCACAAAAACACATGTCATCACTATACATATCCACAAGATTTTTATTGAAGAATTTTTTTTACGACAATGGGCTGACGTTGCCGAGCTCCGAGCCCGAGCCCCCAATGCTCGGTTGGGGCGAAACAACCCGTACATTGGTTCCTTAGAGGCAAGGGTTTAGGCATCCAACAAGGAACGAGTGTATGGATTGGTTCGCCCAAATCCTCAATGCTCCAACCCACCAAGTAAAAAGGAAGAGGCTTGCCTCCCTCCGAGGTACAAATAGTGTCGTTGCCGCACAAAATACTTTCTTGGCGCCACTCCCAATCCACCGCAAATGCAAGCCGTTGTGGCAGCTGCCACCATAGACGCCATAGCCCGCCTCCATGCGAACGGTAGCCATATTGGCAACCAACCAGGCCCAGCTAACTTCGGAAGCCAACTTCTCAACCTCCCATGAACGGGGATAGAAACGTGACATCCAATCATGTTTTTTTAGTTTATAGAAAAATTCCATAATGCCCCCCCCCCCCTCCCCCGGCCCGCGTGTGGGGGCCAATACACAAGGAGACACACAATTTATTGGGGTAGATAAGAGATGTCAATATTTCACTTGTTTCTCTAGTATGGGTGGGGCTAGTGTAGTTGATCACCTCCTAAGTGATCCCAGCTCCCTTTGCAACTCTATCTTTGATTCCTTCATAGGTAATAAACAACCCGATTCAGGCCATTGCCTTTTTTTTTTCAAATAGGTAATAATGTAGGATTGAGGCTTCTAGCCCCATATAGTCAAGGTCAAGTTCTCCATCCCAATCCTAAGAAGGAAAACCAATATGTTCTAAATATCAATAATGAACTCACTTATATGCAAGGCGAGACCTACACCTCATTAGATGACCACGCTCAAGCCTAGTCACACTTGATACTAAGCATAACTCAACCCATCTTCCCTAAAAAACCAGGGGGTAGTCTGTCCAACACATAGTTTGATAGCAATTGTCAAGAGGCCCAGTGAAACTTCCATATGGTGTTAAACTCTGGTCACTCGAACAATACTTTCATAATGGCTTTTAAGAAGCATTACATGATGATCCGGCATAAGAAACGCTCTAACTTGGAGTGCAAACAAAAGAATCTACATCTTCTACTCAAAAGTGACCCAAAATTATTTTGGAAGAATTTTGAAGAAAATGATGATGGGACCCTTCCATTTATGGCACAAGAAGCACTATATTATTGCACAAAACTATACACCTCGGGAAAAATTATCAATGATCATTTTGTTCCAAATATTCAACTTCATGATGGTTTTGCATAAGGGGAAATATGCGCCCGTATGAAAGACCTAGCAAATCACAAGGGTTGGGATATCCATAGGTTAAAACCTAAGCTTCTAAAATGGGTTGCAAATGATCTATGTGAACCAATCACAAAGCTATTAATTTGGTGGCTAAAGAGGGTATCTTGGCTTCATGGACTATCAACATCATTCAAATAATCTTCAAATACAGTAAAAGACACCCCCGGGGGAACTATATGACCACAATGCTAGGAACAATCTTTGGCAAGCTTTATGGCTTTGTTTAGAAAGAAAAAAATTATTCGTTGGGTGGAATTGAAAAGAGTTAGAGCGAGAGGACTAGCATGCTTCAGGCAAGGTAGATTTACTTTGGACCACATCCTTACATTACATACTTTAATCGAACAAGAACTATTTGCAGGTCAATGTCTCTAGTATTGTTTTGTTGATTTCAAAAAAGCTTTGACATAGTCCCGTGTGGCTAGCTTTGGGAACCCTCCAACAATCAGGTGTATTGCCTCATTTACAACATGCCATAAAAGCCATATGCACCGTAGTCTATGAAAAAATACGAATAAATGGAGACACACATGGTGAAGCAATGTCCAACATTGGTGTTAAACAAGGATACCCCCTCTCCCCCACACTATTCAGTTTGTACATTGATGAACTTGAAACATATTTGGACAAGTTCGACATGGATTCTCCATGTTGATTTAACACGGTGATTGATATTCTTCTTTATTATGACGATGTGGTTCTACACTCTAAATTAGGAGCAAGCCTAAGAATTCTTTTTGAACAAGCTAAATGAATTTTGCACTTCTTCAAGCCTTGAAGTCAATTTATCTATGACTAAAATCATGATATATGGCCGCAACAAAAGGAAATTAAACCAAGAGGCAATTTACCTAGACAAGGACCAAATTGAGATCACCCATGAATACAAGTACCTTGGGATCAATTTTGATTCATATGGGTACTTTGAGCCATCTAGTAAAAAGGGAATAAGCGTAGGTATGAAAGCCTTGATGGGCACTTTAAAGAAAGAAGCAATAGTCGTAGTCACATGTTGGGAACTCAAATCCCATCTATTCAAGGTTTTGGTGCTTCTTGCTTTCACATATGGCATTGAAATTTGAAGAGGCGACTTGAAAAACTCACATTGGAATGTTTTCGAGAGAATGTATATTATGTCTCATGTCAAAGTGTTTTCTTTGACTACCTACCATATTTTGTTGGCCGGATTTGGAGAACTTCCCATATAATTATATGCTCTCAAGCTTACTATGGGCTTTCAACAATGGCTTGCCCACCTATCCCCCTCTTGGTTAGTAAGTAAAGCAACCTCACCTAGCCGAACAAGGATTTATCACCTATCACAAATCGACAACCATGTGGAAGACATCATGTGGTCTATCTCATTGGGAACCCATGACAACCCAACCACGTTAAAAATAGCATATGATGAAATCAAAGTGGCTTCTCTTGCTATGGAGTAGAACTCTTTTCATCTATCATGGAAGAAACTAGATTACCTTCACCTTCATGATTTTCTCAAATATGGATATGAATTGTACTTGAAGTAACCATTGACTCCACCACAACGCAAGATCATTGTTGCCTATCACATCTCGCACCATTGACTTGCCATTGAAATTGGATGATGGACAACTATCCCTATTTCCAGAGATATTAGGCTATGCCACTTTTGCTCCTATAATGCAGCTGAAAATGAGGCACATTTTGTGTGCAAATGTCCCCTATATAACCCCATTAGAGATAAGTTCCATCACTATTTGAGAATGTAGTTCTAGGGAGCCTCGAGTTTTTCTTTCAATAAGACCGTCAAGTTGACATTAGCCTCTATCCTACGGAGGCTACCACACTCCGCCACTCTAGAGAATTAGATGGTTTGAAACCATCCTGAAGTACTTTTAGTCTCGTCAGCCTTTTCAACTTCCCGGACTTTTAAATCAATTTCATTTCATTGGGAGCATGGTTCGTAGGGCTAGAAGTGCTTGAAACAAATGGCACGACACGTTTATTCAAAAGGATAGACATTAAAATAATATGATGGTGCAATGGGATAGAGCTTTGTAGAACCATGACTAGCTAAACATTGCAAGATTATTATCGTAATCATACCCATATGAGCAATTAGATTGGCAAATCTTCCCATCCAACTCATACATCTTGTAATATTGGATTAGGCATCTGGTGTAAATCTACTTAAACATGGGCATAGA
The DNA here is from genome assembly GCA_964035585.1 of Polytrichum formosum. Lineage (NCBI taxonomy): Eukaryota > Viridiplantae > Streptophyta > Polytrichopsida > Polytrichales > Polytrichaceae > Polytrichum > Polytrichum formosum. The sequence continues at coordinate 32,090,001 of OZ037935.1, read as the reverse complement.
ATTATTATCACGGTAAGTAACATACTTACCGAGCATTGAGTGCACAATTCCCAAGCGTGTCATTTTCCTCTTTTACACAAGAATAAGACAAGCATGAGTGCATATGAGACACCAATATTGAGAACTTTCAAACTTTGTACATTACAAAAGCTTTATAACTTGATCAGAATATCGTGATTGTTGTGAGCTTGAACCACGTGACCATAGGAGACACAAATGATGATCCTCTCTCCTCCCCCGAGCTTATTTTTTAATGCCAAAGCACTACTTTTACTTTTTTCTCGTATAGTAAAAGTCTTGCATTCATAGCTCCGTCTATGCTACTACTATGAATCTTTTGTCTTTTGGCTCAATCACAATCCTCTAGTTGGAACTGTCTAATTCCAACTTGATGCATTCATCTATTCTTGCAGTTGAAACTGTTTAATTCCTACTTGATCAAATCGTGCATTCTTCTATATGGAATTGTCTAATTTCAACTTGATGATTCATTCATTCATTCTTCTAGTTGGAATGGTCTAATTCCAACTAGAGTTATTCATTGAGAGTTGTCTAGCTCCAATGAATAACATCCACCCACTGGGAGGTGTCTAACTCCAATTCAAAGACGTTCAATTGGGAGTTGTCTAGCTCCTGTGCACAATTCCTTCATGGGTTGTCTTAGCCTTTGTGCATCATTCTCTATTGGATTATCCAACCCAATTCTTTCTTTGAAGTTGTCTGATTCCAGACACCATTTGCTCGCATGCTAAGTACAATAATACATGGTTAGTCTTTCTTACTTGCATCATCCAACATTAAATCTCTTTATTCATATATATTGTAAAGCGGGTAAGAAACATAGTTTGGAGCATGGTTTGGAAGAAGGGGTCAATATTTTCGGTCAATCCCATGTGGGACTACAACGTTTAAACATTGCAAGGATATTATCGTAATCATACCCACATGCACAATTACATCAACAGATCCACACATACAACTCATAAATGTTGTAAATTTTGACATAAAATTACGTAAATATGGGCTAGAATTAATATCAAAATAAGTAACATACTAACTAAGCATCAGGCACACAATTCCAAGCGGTAATAAGTAGTGTGTGTTCATAGCGTTTAGCCGAGGGCACTAGGGTGGCAATTCCATTCGAAGGAATCCCTTGATTGGACCTTGGTTGATGTTGTTTATAGTAGAGGCACCTATTCTTGATGAGGACCCCATCGGCAATTTGTAGGGTACCATAATATTAATCAGGCTGGGATTGAATTTTGATCAGGCCAAAATCAATAGTGCCATGACATATGTCCTAGTTTTGAGTGCTAAAAGTAAGGAGGAGTGAGCAGTTAAAATGAGTGGTTACAGCAAACTCTAGACATTGATTATATGTTCGGACCAACTTTTGGCTTCAAAAATTCATAATAATTTAAATTTAAGGAATAAAATTATCCAAAAAATGCAATCCTTCTTATTTCATCTTCCTACATGGGAAAACTTGCACCACCTTATACTTCTCCATATTTGGCACAAAATCTCTCAAGTGATCGGTTATGGGTGCTCTACTCTAGACAATATGTTTACATACCCAGCAATGTGTGCCATCAGCCTATAGAGGTGGCATACGGGAATAGAAGCCGGCTGGGAAGCTTGGCGTCGCCTCCAAGGTTCTTATATCAATGATGGGGATAGTAAGCAATAACAACATGTCAACGTCTCCGTGTGGTTTCGTTGTCCATTCTATTGGCGGGTGAAGCAGCGGGTGAAGCAGTTGTGTTGTTGAAGGTAAAATGTATCATAACAAACCTAGAAAACAACACGAAGACGCACTATGTTATTGTCCTTGTTATGTGGGGGAGGCAAAAGTTCTCACTTCAACACAACTTGCAAAGTTAGACGAAGTTTTGTATTAGAAAAGCAATGAGAGAAGGAGAGAGAGAGGCTCCGAGCATGAACTAACAAGGCACCATAATATGTGTTTCCTTCAACCATTCAAAGTAATTGGTGTTGGTGACGTGTTTGGAGTATGGTGCGGACGGAAGAACGGGTCAATGTTTTCGGGCTAATCAAGGGGTTTGGTTGGGTGGGGAAGAAGAAGGCAGGTCTTGAGTTCAAGACCTGCCGTGGGACCCGGGGCCAGTTTGGGGACCTCGCATGGGACCTTGTCCACGGAGCATCAATCTGCTGCTGAGGACCTGGATCATCGTAGATGAGGTCACGGGACCTGGGCCGTGTGCCAGCCAGCCAGCCCAAATAATATTTCTGGGGATGTGGAGCCGGTTCAATGGTGGCAAGATAGTAGATTGTATTAAAAATAGTGTTATTCTTGTCCGCCAATGGGGTGGCGCCTTTGTGGGCCATAATAATTGTTTTCCCCCAAACGGCCTCATTTGCCAGGCTAGCAAGCTTCTTATACTATGTGGAAAAGGGGAAATGGATTTGGCCCAATTTCCACATGGAATATTTGGGCTATTGTTGCCCCATTTTTCATGGCCAAAATTGACACTTTCTCCACATTATTGATCTCGCCGTTGTTGGGGTCAAACGACCTCGCTACCCACTCGTACATATATACATACATACATACATACATACATACATACACTCCTTTTCCCAATCTCCGAAGCTCCACGTCATCACTTACCATGCACACTACTATCTTTACGAATACAAAGATTACTAGGAAATTTGACACACGTGTTTGACACGTGGCATGTGGGATATTTCTTCCTCTCTAGGCAATGTTGTAAGCAACGGTTGAACTTATAGGTGGACGGCCACGGCTAGGCATCCGTCTCTTGGAGGTGGGTCCCCACCACTAGTACCCGAGGTGACAATGCTTTCAATTATCTTATAGCATGTGTGTTGATGTACTATATGATCTCATGATTAGCACCAGAGGCCTTGAATTAGTCTAGAGGGACTCGTTTGACGTTACATGATCACTTGAGAGTTTGTGGGGTTAGGGTTTTAGTAGACTCCCCTTTACTTTGGTAATAGTGGTGGGGGTCCAGTTCAAAGAGGTGGGCTGGGGCGAAACAACATGTACATTGGTTCCTTGGAGGCAAGGGTTTAGGCATCCAACAAGGAACGAGTGTATGGGTTGGTTTGCCCAAATCTTCAAAGAGGTGGGGTCAATCAAAGTGTATGAAGGCACCATGGGATTCATCGAATTACTTACACTAATATATGTAATTGGATTGCCCCACACTAATTTATCGACATTCCACACTACTTCTAGTATTTATCACCATGGTACCTAGATATAATAATGTATGTTTTTGTTGTGGTTGCTATATGAATAAATAAATGAAGTTAGCAATTGTTTGTGACATGGTTTTTACCCAAGGTAATGTGCATGGGCAAAGAAGCAACCTATTTGTGTAGGCAACCTAATAATGTCTAATAGGAACATCAAAATAATGTCCCTATTTGAAGCTAAAACAACTATCAATGTTTTTTTTCAAGAAAGAGAGCCACACTAAATATGATATTTAGTGTCACCAATTCTAATTGTCTTGCTCAATACTAATTGTAAACCACGTCATCAACGCTAAATGTTAAATCAACATTATTTTTATTTGGGGGATTATAGAATTCACAGTGTTGCAATTACAATCACTTATTAAGTGATTTTTCGTCCAAATGACAATCATCCATGACAATATTTCATCACAAGTTGCTGACAAGAGAAGGTAGGGTTTGGGCCAATGGATGAACTCATCCATCATCCATGACAGTATTTGTAATCTTATTCATAAGAAGTGTCATTCAGAATAGTCACCATAGTGACATTAAATACCATATGACACTAAACATCATATTTAGTGTAGTAGATGGTTCAACGAGTTCTAACATACGGATTAAACACATTTTTCTTTTCTTCTCTTTTCTTCCTCCACTTCTCTCGAAGAAGGAGTTCTATATGCATACGCACCTTGGAGCCACCAATTTTGAACCTTCTCTTGTAGTTTCCTCCCTCTCCGACACACAATGAACAAATGACAAAGAAGTCCAATAAACACTTAACCCCCAAACCCCTACGCACCATTCTCCTCAAAATTGGCCTCAAATCATTGTTTCTAAGAGAGGTAATTTAGGACACCATCCGTAGGTGGTTTTGAGCATCCAATCACCAATCCCAACGGTAGATATGTGAAACATGAACTGAACAAAATCCTTGCAAATGTTCATAGCTTTCCAAGTACATATGAGTGTCGTTTCCTATCCGACACATTTCCCAGTGTATCGTGAGGTTTAGCCCAATCCAATGAAATTTGAGATGCTAGATAGATGACTTTGAAAATTTCCACAAGGCTGAAGTTTTGTCCAAGTCCAATGAAATTTAGGACGTTGGATGAAAAACAAAATTCATTAATTATGTCAGAAATTATGCAACCTCCATCTAAAAAAGTCAAAGGTCTCATTCAAAATAAACCCATAAAAAAAATTAATCATTTGAGTCTCTCATGGATTTAGGGGTTAATACCAAGAGATCATCTATGCATACACTTGGATGTACATGGTCATCGTGGGGTCCTTTTCATGCCACAATGGCATAAAATTGAAGTTTAGGGCATTATTAGTCTTCTTCTTCTTCTTCTTCTTGGCACAAATTGAAAATTCAATTGCAAGAACGGAACTTAGGGCACTATTAGTCAAGGGGAACGGTCGTTCTTCTATGCCAAACTTTTGGTGGCGGAATACAACACCTTCGTAGATGACGGTATAAGTCACTTCGTATTAGGTCACGGTGTCGTGCCGGGGCCGGTGGCGGAGGGATTTTGGGTGGCCTTTTGGCATCGGGTTTTGGGAAAGCATCAAAATCGGCCAACCCCATTTACCCGGCACTCAAATTGGGGACAAACCGAATTTATACACAGTTGGCCTTGTTTTGTGTTGTTTCCATGATAACACTTAAACTTAGGGCAAGCCAACCCGATTTCCCTCTCATATTGTAGGGATGTGCTTGAGTTGCCTAATTTTGGAAATGGTATTCGGTTGAACAATGTAATACCTTGACCCCTTTTTAAATTTCAAGGTCCTCGAACTCATCAATTTGCAGATCCTTTGTAGCTGCATCTTCGATTCAATTCAATGTACTAGGTAGAGGACTCTCTATTCCGACGATAAGTATAGAAGAAGAAAAAAATCTCCTTGTATCGTGCCACTCCTTCATTGGATGGGACCTCTTGAATCCCGAGTGGAAAGTATATATTTGGCACTAATGGGGATGAAATAGAGCATCCTCCTACAATATTTGGCCAATCGAACTAGAATACAAGTGAACTCAATATACTTATAATTGAATCGTGATCGATTTCCAAGAGAAATGAAAGTTAAAATATATAAATCGGTGTAGATCATCGACATTAGTGCTTGTTCCGTTAATGCGGATGAAACCCATAATTTATCCGTTGCAATTTTGTTTTATAGCTCAACTTCGAATTCGGTCTTCAAGTCATGCTTTATGGTGTATCTCTGCTTTGAGGTCAATCCCCAAGTTTTTTAGGGGTTAACTTTCAAGGCTTTGACATACATCATCTCAATTGAAAGTTTGGAGAGCAACAATTTTTTTAAGTTAAACCCACACATAGAATAAACGACATTTAACCTTGCAGGTATTGTCATAATAAATAAATAACCAACGTCGGGCAATCTGACGTGAATTTGAGCCCGTTGGCCCTATCCTGTTCAAGAATCCTCTTGGTGCATGGTGGGGTTTTTTTGCCTTCCTTGCGATGGGTGGGCTCTTGGCTATCTACTTGCCTAGCTGGTTTTTTCCGTCAAGTAGAGAGAAGATTTCATAGCACGAATTGAACCGCCAACCACTCTATTCGGAAATGGGTACCTCTCCACTATCACCTGATAGTTTAGGGTCATCTTGGACCGCAAGTATTGTCACTTCTCAATAATGACCTCTATCACCCAAAATGATCGAACGATCATGCTTAGTAGATTGAGCGTTACACATGGTTACTACACCAAACTATGACCCTTAACCAAAAGTGATTTTACATGTCTTTACCTCAAATGAACACGGCTTGAACATGAGAATCTAACTTTTGTTTCAAACATGCCTATAATCAACATTTTTGAAATTTTTTTATTCCCACTAGTCCAAAAATCACATGCTATGATGTGTAGAACCTCTTGCAATTATCAACAAGACCCAATAAAAATGAAAGCTAGTCCAATATCATCAACTGTGCTCTTAATGTTTGAGAGGATGATTATGAGTGTGATTCACGTAAGGTAAATGGGTTTTAAGTGGCTCATTTTCTTCATTGGACCCCTAGATTTGATTGTAATGTGGTTCAGTGAGGATCAGAGCACAAACATCATAAAGGCACATGTTTACACGGGATTGGACTACGTCTTCAAATATTAATAACTACCCTACACGCAATAGTGAACACAGTTGGGAGAACTTATGTATCCAGTTAAGAAATCACACAAACATGCACTTCCGATAACCATAACTAAATTAGGGTAGATATGATTTTCAATCCGTTTTTTTTGTTGTTGTTGTAGATGTTTCATCATAGATTTGCTAATGCAACAAGAGAGTTTTGTTGTGTAAATCTAATCGGTAAAAGTTGGAGAACATGAAACCCGGACCAAATAACACCCACATACCTTGATGTATGACCACGGTTCTTATCGCCATCTCGCAACCTTTGATACCGAGGTGCTAAAGCATGCCTTCACTTATGGGAAGTCGTTTCTCGCAACATGCCTTGAAGAATCACCACCATGCTTTTATGGGATATATGCAGGTTTTTGACTCAACCGGGCATACTTTGCACTCATTACTTTATAGAATATTCACAAATGATTATGAGTATTGAGATATTGCGAGCAACTTGTTTACTCGTCACACTAAGAACATGGGTGGCATTATTCGGTTCCATTGTTTTAAGGCGTTGTTGTTGGAAATATGCAACGTTGAAATTTGAAATAATTTATAGATAAAGCGGAAACATGTATATGGTTTCTTTAGTTGGCACAAAGATAAGATTGCAATCGAGATAACTAAGTCTAGAGAGTTGTTAAAACCACAATGTAGATTATTTCTTGATTTCTCCTCGGGTTGTGATGCTTCTCACGAGGTGGTTGTGTTTGGGTTCCTTTTCTGGCAATTGAATCTTCAACTTGTGCCAAAATAAGAAATAAATAAAATCACAGTGTAGAGCACCTACATGATTATTGGGAGGTGTATGTTGACAAGTTCAAACAAATGTTTGATCATGAAACCTCAAATATCAAAAGAAAAGAAATATCACACAGATGTTTGCCACCGATGTGAACAACAATGACATTGCTTCATCTTGGATATGGTCGAAGTATATATGTAATCTTAAAACGGGCATCATGAAACTTAGAGCAGTGGTTGTCTCTTTTCGAAGGTGAACACCTTAAACGGGCATGGATAAATCAACTTGCACCTATCATCTCCTTCAAGGGCAAGCTGTTGGGTTCTCGCACGATTGGTTGAAATATCCAGTTCACTTGGATATTCCTACCATGATTGGGTGGAACGTGTGTGATAAGGTGCACTTAAAATCAAGTGACAAGAAGGTTACTCATCCGGTTTTTCTTCCAACCTTGGACGGCTTAACCTCAAAGTTCCCATGGGATTTAGGGTTTGTCCTTCAAGGTTTGAACTTCCCACTATGGTGTCCTCCACACCAAGGCCTATCTCCCCACATACGCGTGCAATATTATCAAAAATTGTCCCAAGTAGTAGTAGTAGTTGTCACCATACGAGGAAAATAAGAAGATTATCAATCAATTAAATTTTCCCATAACATTATTCAGATCCATAACAATGTTACGCGGGACTGAAAATATTCTATAAAATATTCCCCATATTTAGTCCGAGTTATGGAATATTTTGTAGAATATTGTCAATCCCACTGAACATTATTATGGATCTGACTAATGTTATGCCATTATCCACCCCGGTCAAGTTTCATGCCCTGACTGGGTTGAAAACACTAAGAAACATGGTAGCATGAAAATTACTATTTAAAACCAACAACATATAGTCAAGACTCTATAAATGTTACAAGTCGGGAGTAGCAAAAAAATAACATGTATAGAATTATAACAAGTAACACTTATAGAATTCATACCGATGATTAATAACATTTATAGAAATAACACTTAAAATTTCCAAGAATGAAGAACATAACGTTTTATAGAAATAAAAAATGAAAGTACAAATGATAATACATAATTCAACTAAACTAATTGAAAGAAATAATCTATATAGTAGTAACTTGACGAGATTCTTCCAACTAAACTAACCGAAAGAAAGAGTCTATAGTAGTCTGACGAGAAGCTTCCAAATGATGAGATGAAACTTCCTTATGGAGTCCTTGAATGCTCCTGATGTGTGAATGGGCATCATTTGATCTTTGTTCAAAGTATTTCTTCAAAGTCTCTAGAGAACGCTCAGCAACACTCAATCCTACAACTTCTTCTACCACATCAACCATAACCTCATCAACATCAATTTCTTGATGTTCTGAGGAATACATATCCAAAAACTCCTCATTGGTAGGTTCATAGGGGTTGTTTAAATCAAACTCCATCTCATAATCGAGGTATTCATGAACATTCATCACGTCACCCACCTCACTATCAGATGATAACAACGTCAGTTGATGAAGTAGAGTAGCAACTTCATCAATCTCTACCAAGCGCCTAGCTTCCTCTATCTCCCTCTCAATAGAGATTGAAAGAACACATGTGTGCCTCCAACAATTTTGAATTGTCGATGTGGTAACTCCCGCACGCCATGCCCACTCAACCATAACAACAACTTGATATATATATCAATTGCAAACACTTTGTTTGCACTAAAACGATCTATCTGATATTGAATCACTGAAGGATCTCTAAATAAGAGAGAATATTTGACTTGTTCGCAAAGAATATGGGATAACTGTGATTACATGTTTAAAATGTATGCTCTCATATATTATTACCTTGATTTTCTCAAAATTAACACTTATAGAGGTGCAATTAACAAAGAAGGGAGTAGAGCATGTTATAACACTTAACACATAACACTCACTAGTCTTACCAATTGTGTTTTTGTAGGGGAGTAAAATTTTCTTAACATATATGAAATTATAACGCTTATAGGGGTAACACTTATAGAGTCTTGACTGTATATAGCTAAAGCAGGGTCACAAACCCAAACATAGTGTAGTGAAGATACACTTGAATAGAGTAACCACAAACTTGGGAAGGCTAAGTTTTTGATCGCCTCCCTCAATAGGTATCATGAGCCGCCTTGTGCAATCTTTATTTATAAGCCACCCAAACACGATTTCAAGTTAGTAGCTTCAACATAAAAGTGGATTTGCTTTTGTTCTATTAGATTGCTTGTAAACTAACTACATGATGATTAACGATACTTTTATTTGTCTAACCCCACATTGATATAGTTTATAAATCATCTTTTACAATTCTCTCTTGTATTCAAATAAATCCAAATTGGTACTAACAATCATTTTATTATAGGTATTAGTAGTACCACCCGGACCTCGAGGGGGTAAACTAGCCAATCTCAAATACTCTACGTACAAATGAACGGGACCACTACAATATTTATGGTATTGTGTCACGTGTGTAATAGTGTCACTTATCTTGCTACATCAATGACTAACAACTTCACTATAAATGTCAACTCATGACACTTGGTGTTCAAGTGCGCTTACTAATATCTTGGCATGAGTATGTTTAATAATGTTTTGAGGTGCATGCCTATGTTACACAATGATCTACAAATTGACTAAAGTGTAAACAAATGACACTTGCCATTAGTATGCTCGAGAATATCTTCCTCTAGCACACCAAAATGTAAACACATGACAGTAGTCATTAGTATGCTCATAATTATCCTCCCTTGCATACTCAAACGCAAGACTATCAACTAACGTATCCCGATGTGCCATTCAAATAGTCATAATGTAGATATTTTCTCACTTAAAGAAATTACTTATGTTGACGAATGGAATCATATTAACGATTAGCGGGCATAACACTGGTCATTAGTACACTCATGATTATCCTCCCTTGCATACTAAAACGCAACACTATCAACTAACGTATCCCAACGTGCCATTCAAATAGTCATAATGTAGATATTTTCTCACTAAAAGAAGTTACTTATGTTGACGAATGGAATCATATTGACAATTAGCAGGCATGACACTGGTCATTAGTACACTCATTATCCTCCCTTGCATACTAAACGCAACACTATCAACTAACGTATCCCAATGTGCCATTCAAAATGTCATAATGTAGATATTTTCTCATTTAAAGAAGTTGCTTATGCTGACGAATGGAATCATATTGACAATCAGCGAGCATGACACTTTGAGACCCCTAGGCATCTAGTTTAGGCCCTTCACAAACATGGTGCATCACACTAATACCATAAATGATGTAGTTATAGATGAACCAATTCAGTTTGAGAAGTAACCGGTTGAAGTTCACGACTTCACGAAAATTACCGATCATTTTAAACGAATATGTAGAATATGCCTCAAATTAACAAAAGGAAAACCGGAAGATCACAACATGTAACCGGTTGAACTAGGGTTTTGACCGATTATGCCCAAAAATCTCTTTTCGTACTAATCCGCTACATGGAGTGGATTCTTGCTCGGCTCATGAGCTCTCTCTCTCTCTCTCTCTCAAAAGGTGTATTTGCTCCGCTTATTGGATATACATGATACACAAAAATACAAGTTAAGATATTTTAGTTGATGCCATTATCTACATGAGACTAGTAGAGTGTACGAAGATAGATGGTCGCCCCATGCTAGCTAGGAGGAGGGGAAGCGGGCGGGGCCCTACTCCGAGTCTAGTACCTAGCGTGAATATATTGTGGTATGTGGAGAAAGGACATCCATGATTCATTCGAACATTGGCATTGGTGTGGCCAATGCATTGGGCAGGTTGAATTCTCGGGGTACACCATGTACTCCAATCCCCGGCCGATAAAATAATAGCGAGCAAATGGCTATATGCCACCTTGTGGGCCCGCCCTCGCCGACCCCTTCCCTAGTCCTTCCACCGGGGACAAAGCTTGGGGAGGCGCAAAGGACAAAAAGGCCATGGACAAGGTGACCACCAACCTTTTGACCCGGCTCACGGTTTCGGTTCCTCCGAGGCCGCCTCCCTCCCTCGGAGAGAAAGTAAAAGAAAACCATGATTGGTGGGTTCCATCCACCCCCCCCCCTTCATCCGTCGACCCCCCCCCTCGGAATGCATCCATCCATCCATCCATCCATTGGTTTTCCGACACACGCCCAAATTGTCATCACGGTTGGTTGGTTGGTTGGATGGATGGATGGTGAAATCTTTGAGGTGTTTAGGTGAACCTCGTCCGTTGAGGGAGGGGGGGGGAGATGAAAGCGTAGCGAACAATTTGTATAGCATGAAAGGGAGTGTAGTAGTATGGCCCTTAAATGAACATACGAGATCTTAATTTTGTTTGGTGAGGTTCAATAGGAATGATATGGCCCTCGACTTATATAAGGATTTCTTTTCACCGGAGACCGTTCATCCGCGGTGGATGAGTTTACCTAGACTTCATGAAGCACGAGCCGTGGTTGGTTTGACGGCCCCCCTCTTCCCGGGTCTAACCCCTTCCATTCACCACCCATAGCCATGGCGAAAACTCTACAAGTCCTTTGGTCGAAGGCGAAGCTAAGGGGGGAAGAGGGAGAGGAAGAGAGAGAGAAAGAGAGAGAGAAAGAGAGGGGGAGAGACTCGGTCCGTCACGCCACAAAACCCCATGCGCCCGAGCTCCCGGAGCATGCAAAATCTCGGTCCCAAGGAGGCCTTGAGGATTTCAACATTTTTGTCACCTCCCATTGACTCTTTTAAATGTCGGAGATACCAAAGTTAGTGAATCGGGAGTGTTTTTCGCCCTTGCATTCCGCAAACAATGGCACCGAGGTCAGTGCCTTCCCTTACGCAATCGAATTGCTATATTGATTTCCATGGCTTCGTGGGCTAGGTTATACATTTGGGTCTAGGTAACCCATGTTACCCCCAAACACACGTGTGTGGAAAGAGAGCGTCACGAATGATGCAAGAATTGATGCAAGCATAAATTAACTTGCCAAATTGGGTAGGTGTTCGACCAAAAACACACTTGTCCGCGCGGTATTGGTTGTAGAGTGAAGCGTTCACATGTGCCAAGACAATGAGATTCAACCCACAATGCGTAGGTTTTTGGGAGTATTTGCTTGGTAGCAATGGACATCAACCACCCACAAAAAGTTTAAGTTTGGTGCCATGGTGTTGCATATATAGTTACTTCAAACCCATCAAAAGGCATCCAATCATCCACCCACTTTCATCCATACGATGAGAAAATGCTCGCCGTTTGACACTTTCCATCCAATCCAATGAGCTAAGTGTACCGTGTAAATATTAGAGTTATGCGATGTTTATAATGATAGATGTTCATGAAACGAAATGGTTTCCAAAATTGTTCAATACTTGATGATGAATGTGACGTGGTTTTTGTTATATGGAGTTTCACATCCGTGTTATACCTTGGTAGAAGCTTGTCACGATCCCACACCAATACATGTACGACAAACCAATCCACACTATAAGCATGGCCTCTCCAATACAAGAGTTGATGGATAAGTACGATCTATGACGAGAGGGCCAAGGATTTGTGTCACTCAAGTAAGTTGAAGGTGAAAACATTGGGGAGTCCTTAAAATCTAGAGTTTTATTTCCTTGGCAATTTTGACCCCATAATTAGCATCAAAGACCACCAAATTAGCATAGTCAGCTCAAGTTGGGACAAATCACCCATGAACCTATTTACAAGGGGTAGGTTATTATTGGAGTGCTAGACTTGATTGACACAAATACTAAGTTGGGCCAAGCTTGCTACTAGTCATGTGCACTCATCCATCATAGATGAAAGGAGGTCCCTTGATGGCCACAATTCATTCATTTCAAATACGTCTTAACCACACGGTTTGGGGTAAAATCAACTTCATGACCAATATTTGGACCTTTGAGGTAGTTACATACTTCTAGAAGACATGAAATCATGTGATCGTTGGAAACAGTAATATCTAACTAAAGTGGAATTTGAAGGTAAAATCGGAATAAACAATACTACATGTGTTTGCAAACTCTACAATGTTGCATTTTGTTAATATTTGGTGATGAGGTATAGAAAACTCTTTACGTATGTTTCATGCCATGGATATAACCAATATACTTAGAACAAAGACAACCAAGAGTCATGGACATGTTGCACGAGAAAACCTAGTTATCATTTGCTTCTAAGCACATTTCATGTTTTAAAATCAAATAATGCCAACATACACTTTTTTTTGTTTTTTTGGCACAAATTGAAAATTCAATGCCAACATACACTTTTGATGTTACTAATAATTTCACCATAGGAGATTTTTTGGACTCCCAAAAGATCCATGTCTACGTAATCTTGGTCAACCCCCAAGCATCCAAGGTGTGTGCAAGAGGCCCTTTTGGATCTCTTGATGGATGAAAAATACGCCCAAGTCACTTGGAAGGATAGGCCTCAAATGAGCATTATTTCCTAATTTCCACTCGGGCTGCACTGTTTTGGCCGGGTTGGTTGTATTTTGGGTTCTCTCTGCAATTGAATTTTCAATTTGTGCCAAAAAAAAGATGGATGAAAAACACGTATTTGAGCTACAAACTTCAATTTTAGCTAATCATTATGTGTAAATTGACTTGTCTAAAAGTAACTCGTGCATCAAACACATTTTCCGAACAATCAAACAATTTAATGCAAATGAGGATTCAAGTACAAACACACAACCATGGTGCCTTTGGATGCAAACATGTATTTAGCATTTGGACTTCCCTAGGTAACTTATATTAAGAAATCATCCTATTTCTTAATAAAATAATTTAAAATGAACCTGTGGGAAAAGAATAAAAATAAAAATAAATTTTGTCAAAGCCCCATTTTAAGAATAGATTGAACCCCTTTGACCTTTTGAAAGAGTAAAGCACCATGATATTTCGGTAACATACATAGAAAAGTGTATTATTTCGTGTCCTCATAAGTCATAACAAGTACAATGCATACCAAGTACTTAGATAACACAATCAATTTAGCTACAATGAGTCATGCAATCTTGGCCAATTAAGGTTTAACCCCTAAGTGTCTAAATGACCTAGGTTGGGCCTCTCCAGGCCAAAAATAGCATATTCAAGCTACATACTTTCCTTTTTAGCTAATCATATCAAAAGGGACCCCACCTGAAATCAAAATATCCATCAAGTACACCATTTGAATAAGTTGAAAACTTTGATGTTGTTGAAAATTCAAGGTTCAAGTATGCAACAGGGGTCCCTTAGGATGCAAATACATAGATTGTACTTTAATCATCAATATCTAGTACGAGTATATATTTTTATTTTCTCCTTGACATATGACAATGCATATAAGATGGGTTTCTCACACATAATTATATAAAATACAATATATGCACTTGATGAAGCCCATATAAATTGTGTATATTGAGACCCCACATCCGGTAAGGGTATTAGGGTTACTTTCCAAACTATTCCGTTCCCCGAGGCAAACAAGTTGACAGTTGTTCAAGACCGTTTCAAGTCCTCGCATGCTTTCTTACTTACTCGATTGTGGGGGGAAATAAGTCTTGGTCCAACGACGACGAGTAATAAAAACTTTGAGCATCGGAGCCCTATGTCACTCTTGAAAGTATGAGTTACTTATGGACGGACTTCGGTGGTGGTTGGTGCTTTTGGTAGGTTAAGAAGAAGGAGTTTGGCGTGAGGAGGCAACCCGAGATATTTTTGTTGTGTGCGGAGAAGACATTTTCTTCCTCCCGACTCACAACGCGTGAGTGGAAGTTGCGGAATTTCCTTCCAAATGCTACAAGACAAAATTTATAGTTGTTTGTGAAACCTCGCCTCGGCATTGCATCATCATCGGCTAGTAGATTTGTTTGGCATGCAACAAGTTTGTTTGTTTGTTTTTTTTGCTTTTTGGTTTTTGGTTTTTCATTTTTTTGGGGGGGGGGATCTTCATGTATGTTGTAACTTTACGTTATACATGTGTTGAATATTGTCATCTAGGTCTAGTGTGTCTATTACTAGGCGGCAAGACTCGTGAGGACTCATCACCATGGTTCCAAGGTGGTTTAGGCAAATTTTTGTCAGATAACTTGTTTATTTTCAAGGTTATATTTCAACAACTAGAATGTTGTAAGCTTTCCTTCACGAAGATGAGAATTTTTTGAAGCCAAATAAATTCAAAAGTTTCCCTTCTAAATTCCAAATGCTATCATTAAATGCCAAATCATTCTATTTGTTTTTTGACACAAATTGAAAATTCAATTGCAATAACATAACCAAAATACAACCACCTCAAGAGAACCGGCACAAACCCGAGGGGAAATCGAGAAATAATACCCATATGGGGCCTAACCTTCCACGTGACCACTAAGTTGCTCCAGGTGACTATAAGATCTTTGACCCCTCAAGTCGAATCGAATTCGTTAAGCACTTCTTGGTAGGCAACGTCCGGGGCCTTTTCCAAATATGCAAGGGTCCGTTGCCACTCAATCCTGCCATAATCTTGCAAGGCGTCCCAAATGACTTGATGTGTTTTCTCAGTGGGCCATTGCAGTGTACTAAACACCAGATCATTTCGTTGGCGCCGGATGATCCACGGAAGACCACTCCTCAAGAAAAACCAGATGCGGTTGCAACAACTCGGTGTCTTGTACAAAGGTTGATAAAAAAAAGGCATTAACGCCAAATCATCATGGTACTACAATATCGCATACAAACATATGTGTCATTAATTTGACATATAAACTTGACCTCCTCTTGGGTTGTGATAAATTCATGTCCACTTATTTGGTTCAGACTAATTTGGGGCCTTTGAAACTAACTTGAGTGTCAAACGAACTAAAAAAATGTCATTTTTGGGTTGGATATTGTTTCATGGCTTTTAAGTAAGACAAATGAGAGGTACTCTTGTTTGTAGGTGATCAAGTTGCCATGGGTATGACGATCAAGAAATGTGCATTTCATGAATGACACAATAACCTTCAAACAAGGAGACTATCATGAAACAACTTTGGCCACAAAGAGCCAAACCAAGAAGTACCTTGTGGTATAATTTGTGATTTGCATGCAAGACATGCTATGTGCCTGAATGCATATACATATACATATTTGCCTATTTTTTCATATATGCTTTTACAAACCACCTAAGCCTTTTTAAATTTGATTACAATAGGTGAAAAATCTACCCAACTTATGGTATTGTATGAAGTTGATGCATGCTCACAAGTTCAGGCGGTCAATGATAAAGGGTAACATGATAACATCTATATACAATGAACAACATGGCGACGGTGGTGGTGGCTATGAGGCTGTCGCCCCGTCATTTCCCATTGTTTGGGAAAGGTGGGGCAATGATGTGTCACATGTACGGGTGCAAAGGGTTGGGACGACATGGACCCATACTAGTTGAGTCATAAGTTGGAATGAATTGCATTGCATTCCATTCCTTTCTCCCCTACGTTTTAATAATGAGAAGCCGAACCAAGAAGTACCTTACATCACAAAACATGATATGTTTCTTTCCAAATGCATTTGTGTGCACATGTGAACATGCGTAAAACATCAACTTCATGTGATATGACACGTTTGCGCGATTGCAAGCTATTCACAAGAATGACACTTGTAAGGATAAAATCTTCAAGTCCCACTACATTCTAATAAGTAAAAAAAAACGAAGCTTTGAATGAGTAGGTGGGCTTGAATGCAAAAGAAATCATACCAAAAGAAAAACACGCAAGTCCAACCATTCTTTGTGGCCTCTCCATCGCTTTATCTTTAAGGGTCGACCCATTATGGGGCTCGACGTAATGTTTGGATGGGTTGAAGCTTATCTATCAACATCTTAGCTAAAAGTGCTAGAAATCACCCAAGCTAAAATTGGTGCATGATTGATACGATATTGGTGTATATATATGGAAATTGAAAGCACCTAGCAATAGTGCAAGTGGTTGACACCCACCCCCTCCTTACAAGTAAGTTGGTGTGGATTTCATTATCCACCCAACCATCTTAGTGCCATCCGCTATGATCCGCCCAATCATCATGGGGTCACTGAGTTAACCAATCATCTTAAAAACCCTGGGTATCAAGCAATGTATGGGAAGAAATTGGACATATTTGGTCAAATTCCTAATGTTTCCAAGTCCAACCGGTCACATGTTGTGATATCCCAGATTCTTTATATTATTATAGAAGTGTATTCTATAGATTCATCTACAACAATTAGTAATTTTCCTAAAATCTTGAACTCCAACCGATTTTTTCTCAAACTCAACCGGTTCATCTATAACTAGCGGTCAGTTCTCCCCATTCATAGTATCAAGGGGCCTCGTGATTCTAGTAGGGAAGGAACAAGATATGATCGAGTTTTCCGGGTTACTAATTGACCTTTAGACCACTTTATTCCATAAGAAAGTGTCACACTCAACCAAAGGAAAATTAGAATTCATACTACTCTTCAAAAATATGGATGTTATCTTCTTCTTCATCATCGTTGTCAATTTAAAGAAAATTTTGAAATACAAGGAGATTTAGACTCATACAAATAAACTAGATCCAAGTATGTATCATACACACATACGCACTCATGTATGTAATATACTAATTGTCACATATGATTTTGCTTTCACTTTCTGCTATCTAGTAAATCATAACAAACCTCGATTCAATAGCATAGACCAAGTAAACTCTTATTTCCATACTTGTTGGGGGTTGAGTCATAGCAAATGATGTCCCATATACACACCCTCCGGACCTTCAAGGGTTTATATTACGCATTGGTTCCCAACATGCCGTGATATATATATGATGACATATAGGTTATGGAGCGGACTCTACAATACTCCGCATGGACAAATCAAACCCATGTGAATGTTCACAATTTCCGGGCAATTGCAATATACATATAAAAAATAAAAACATAAAAACAAATAAATAAACACACACACACACACACAAATAGGTCATAAGTGTGTGTGTGTGTGTGTTTTTTTCTTCCGGAATTTGAGCGCAAAAGGAAATGGGTCTTCTTCCCAAGAACAAAAGTGAGGCCGGCTCGTGGGCCACATAATAATCTCCTTAGTACAATTTTTACGCCCTTGGCACAACCATCATAGGTTTGTGCGGGAGCCCGGACTCCCTGCATGGAGCACCACAACCAAGGCCTCGGGAAGGAAAAAGCAAAGGCTGGGGCCCAGGGCCTAAAGCGTACAGGCCCTGGATGGAAGACCTCGTTCGGGACCTCGGGACAAATCTTCTGCCAGCTGTCGAAGACGACCAACATTCCCCGCCCCTCCCCTGTACACGCAATCCGACGGCGCAGCACCCACGCACGTGGCACGACCGCCCCGATGGACAGTGGCGATTTTCCACACAGTTCAAGGCGGGTTAGGGAACGTAGTGGGAACGAAGGGGACGCCTGTGGTATCGACGGAGAGGAACATTCCGAAGCCGATCCAACGTTTGAAGTTCATTATTGAGATGGGCGGCCACGATGACGTACACAGTCCAAGGGGTGGGAGCACATAGGGAACTAGGAGAACGTTATTGGAACTTTTTGGGGGAACGTAATCCAACGGTACGAGAAAATGGAAAGAGTGAACGGCTACGATATGCCACGGAGTCCGAGGATGCGAACGGGTAGCGGACAAGAGGAGCTTGTAGAGAACATCGAGAACATAAAGGCATGGACGGGGGGGATGATTCGAATAAGATCTAACGGCTAATTTGAGTTCAAGGATGCGAACGAATGGGAGAACATCCAACGGTGAATAGTGGACATTGACACGGACGGGTGAGATCCTCCACACGTAGTCCAAGGATGCGAATGGCGTGGGAACACGGGGAACAAGTCAGGGGGCAGTGAGAACGACGGATAGATCGACGGAAGGAACGACAGGGGGGCTGATCCGACGGCAAGAAAGGGGGATGGCAATGGGGAACGAGTTAGAGCTTAGGGAGCGTGGTGGGAACGTCCGAAGAGAGGTGAAGGAGGAGGAGGGGGAGGAAGGGGGCGGGGGTTTGAGCGGGCGGTGTGGAGAGAGAGCTTCATGAGGGGAGGAGGTCGGACGATGTTGCACGATCTGTGTTGTTGTTGCACCAGGTAACCACTACCAGTCGGTGCCTGCCGGATTGCTTGTCTCCAGAGCTTTCCATCGATAGGCGACTTGTCATGTAACGCTCCGAATTCGCCCCTAGGAACAGGAGAATTCGTTGCGGAGGCAGCAAGGGTTTGAGTGAACAGACAGACAGACAGATAGACCAAGGGTTTCCTGGTACCGTCTCCTGTGCTGTTTCTTTGTGCACAAACTGCGTTGTGTTTTTCGGTAGCGTGACAAGTGCCGTCTTGGATGGCCGTTCAGTGTGCGAGGAATTTGAGTGGATTGTAGCTGAGTGTCGATGGCATGTATGAGGGTGCTTAGTGTTTGTGTGCTTCTAGAGGAGCGGTTTAGGAGAAATTTGAGTCGCTTTCCATCTCCTGTTCTCTCTTGACAGCTCCCGTTCATACCCTTTCATAGGGTTGGAGTGATCGTAGACTGCAATCTTCCTCATCCATGCCGTCTTAGTGATCGTGTAACCCTACGATCTTGCTGTAGGGTTGTGTTTTATTGACTCCTTAGCGTTCGTTCTTGAGCTGTTTGACTCTCGGACCTGAGCATGGCGTGAACTTCGAGCATGCGTGTGGGTGTCGTTTGTATCCTATGTGTTACCATCAGGTTATTCTTCCCTTGGAGACGATTTGCTTGTCTCATCCTCAATTCCCCTTTGTTTCAGAGTTTTTTGAGTTGAGAAGTTAGGGTAAGTCAGCAGCTCGATTAGGGATGATATGTGTAGTGTCTTACGTGGCACGGCAAGCTTAACAGATCGAAGAATTATTCGCCAGGTTTTCCCCATCTTGCAACTTTGGCCCTAGAAGCAGAAAGAAGAAAATCATCGTCTGCGTTGGTCGGTCAATTTCATTGTGTGAGAAGTCATGGCTTCATGCGCACTGCCTAGTAGATAGATGATTTGAAAAGCTTTCGCACCATGCAACTTACCTGATATTTTGGTGATGTTCCTTCATTGACACGGTATTAGGTTGTTTATCTTCGCGACCGTCGCGACGTCTATTTCCGTACTGTACAAATGTGTAGTATAGCATAGCATAGCATAGCCCAGAATTTGTGCTTGCGATTGAGGTTTGCAATCGGGTCACGATGCTTTTTCCGTTCCGGATAGCCGTTTCTCACTTGTGGGCGGGGAATAGCTTCCATTCACGCCTCTTCGCTGTGCTTTGCCTTCCCCAAACACGTCTTTGACCTTGTCGTGATTAATTTCTGCGAGACTCTTTCTCTGCGTTGTGTGTTTATTGGTGAAGGGATAGCTCTTTTATTGATATATGAGGGTCCTCGGATGGTGGATGCAGGTGGATACAGTGAACTGTACGGTATGAGGGGTTTTGTCGATTTTTGAGACAGTGGCCACGCTACAAGGAGAGAAGCTCTGATGTGTTTGTGGACAGTGAGTCATTTCATATTTTGGTGGAGGTCACAAGATTTGCAGAAGGATTTGAGGAATTGAAACGCATTGGGCGAAAGAGATTGATCGATTCTAGGTTAAAGGCAGCGGAGTTAGTTGCCATCCCGCGTTTTTGTACATTGATAGGTCAGTATATCTTACAACCATTGTTATTGACTCGACTACTTCTAGGACTTGGGGAATAGGTTGTTTCCCGGCTTTCGACACCCTTTGTTCCCTTCTTTGTTCTTATCTGATGGTTGGGTTTGTGGGACTCGGAACAGATTCAAAGGTCTGTGTTTTGGTATTGCCAGCTTCATCATAACTTAATAAGACGATGGCTTCATATTCTGCACCCATGAGGTCACTGACTCCGCAAAGGACAACACCAGGGATGGACGCTGCTGCCAACGTAAGAGCTCAGCAACAACATCGAGCAAATGCTGTGCAACAACAATTGCGTCCAACTCCTGTTTTATGTCCGATTGCCATCCTTTGGGACATTGAGAATTGTCCCGTGCCAGGGGAAGTAAATGCTGAGGATGTCGCCGGGAATATTAGGATTGCTTTGAGGGATCAATCTTATGTTGGAGCCGTGACGATGTTCTCTGCTTATGGTGATTTCAATCACTTCCCCAGAAAAGTTCGTGAAGGATGCCAGAGGACTGGAGTCAATCTCATCGACGTGCCAAATGGGAAGAAAGATGCAGCGGACAAAGCTATTTTGGTAGACATGTTTTTGTTTGCCCTTGATAACCCTCCTCCGTCCACCATTTTTCTTATCACTGGGGATGTGGACTTTGCGCCTGCTTTGCATAAGCTTGGGCAACGCGGATATGTGGTGGTCCTTGTAATTCCAGATGGTGTGGGCGTTTCATCAGCTTTGAGGGGTGCTGGCCGTTATGTATGGGATTGGCCTAGTCTTTGTCGAGGTGAAGGATTTGTTCAGCCACAAAGAGGAGGGCAAGGTCGATCTCCGAACAGCATGTACCCTGTAGAAGATCGCAATCAGGGGCGGGTGTCAAATACCATGTATGCACCTATGGAGGATCGAGTACCGTTGAGTCAGTTTGAGGATACTTACCGTGATTACAACGGTGGAGGCTGGGTGGCGGAGGAGCCAGATACACGTAATGATGAAGATGTTTATGGTGAGGAAATCTTGGCATGGAGAGTGCCTAGTGGAAATTTCCCTCCATCATCACCCTACTCACAGGTGCATACTGCAACCGTGGACTATGGGCATCAGCAATATGCAACTCCAGGGCAGTTGCAACCTCAGGGACAAAGGATGGGATCCACAATCAGTCGTAATTCGGTTTCTGCACCTCCATTCGTAAGGACTCCTGTATCCGGTGGATTTCAAAGCCGGTCTGTGTTCTCAACCCACGAACCTGGTCATGCAGTAGCATCAGCTGTTCAACCGGGAATGCAAACAGGTGAACTGAGCCCACCAGCAGACATGCTGGAGCCTACAAGTCCTGGAGGGAGTTTAGGGACCGCGTGGGTACAGCCAGGTGACCTGTCAGGTTTGAAGAGGCAGTTGACGCAGCTGTTGAAGTTGAATGGTGGGAAGATGATGTTATCAAAGGTTCCTGCTGAGTACAACAAACAATTTGGGCGTCCTTTGTATCTTGCAGAATATAATGCACAAAGACT
This sequence comes from Polytrichum formosum, assembly GCA_964035585.1. NCBI lineage: Eukaryota > Viridiplantae > Streptophyta > Polytrichopsida > Polytrichales > Polytrichaceae > Polytrichum > Polytrichum formosum. The sequence goes on along the minus strand of OZ037935.1, from coordinate 32,067,699 downwards.
AGTCCATCTTATTGAGAAGATGAAGGATACACTGGTCATTAAAGGTGACGGCACCTCAAAGACTTTACACCTGGCCAAGAGGGAGTCGCGCAATAATAAGTACAAGCCTACCAGTAACCGTTCCTCTACTGCCAAAGGGGATAAAGACAAGTACAAAACCTCACCCTTTTCTCATTTTAGTTTTCTTAGAAACTACATGCTGAGGTCCTCTGAAACCAACTCTTACTTTGTTCATATTCAAGTTCTGCTCCCATTCTGCTATATTATCCAAATCTGTATTATGTGTGCAGGCCTGTGTATACATGTCCTGTACTTATGTGCTGAGTTATACTTGTATCGTCAGCAGGGATGGAAGTGAGGATTCAGAGCCGGAGGGTACTGTGGTGACAGTTAAGGAGGTTGAGAAGGAGACCACTAAAGTTGATCCTGCTGCCACTGATCTTTTGAACAAAAGACATCTTTTAGATATGGATATGGATGAAGTGATTGTTGCTCAAGCTTCAGTTCCTTCAGACTGGAACGCTGTAGCAGTTGATTGCAAAAGCAATATTGATGCTGCAAGGAACGAGACTGTTGTAGATGTCAGTGAGGTGAGTCGTTTTACTGGCATATGCGATGGTTTTCTAGATTATGTGATAGGTGATCTAGATGAGTATGTTAGTTCCTAAGGTCCACTCAAGAGGCCCCAGTCAAAGTTTTGTACAGATCAGCAGTTTTCTATGATACATGTCATGCATGTACTGTGTTTTTGCTCCTACCCTTTAATTTCTTATTCTTAGGTGCTATTGAATTGTAGGTTGATATAAGGGTGGATGACCACAAGGAGGATGCATTGTCTATATTCAAGCAACAACTGCAGGAGCTTCTAGTTGTGTACACCTATACCATCAAACTTAAGCTGTTTTCGAAGATCTATCAGCAGCGCTATGCAAAGGATATTGACTTGAAGTTGCTGGGAGCTGACAGTCTGGAATCCTTGTTTCAGAAGGTACTCACCGAGGATTTTCTTGATTGTGTGCTTTGTTGGGTATCTGCTGATAGTAGCTCAACAAGAGGCTGCATAATCATGTAGGTGGCCAAAAATAAAGTATGTGGACTTGCCTTAACTGCTGGATGTACACTTCTTTGGCTTTCAACCTCCTGACACAGGACTCACTCCTTATATGCTCTCTCGTCTGTGCAGGTTAAGGATGTGGCAGTCATCAAAGAGGTGGCACCAAAGGAGTTCATTGTGGTGGCTGTGTGAAGACATCTAAAACTTGGAAAGGCAACAAGCCATTTTCAAGGATTGATATGGACTCCATGTCAGTGCTTAGATAACTCATAACAGTTTGCAGTCATGACATGGCCACTACAAAAACTGCCTTTGGCCTGCAGGTGATGAAGTAACTGACGAAGAAAGGAAAAAAAGAAAATTGTGAAGTATTTACGTGTCTTCGTATAGTCTGGAGGGCTGAAATAATTCACAGGAGTACCAGAGTACAATCACTTCAAGTTACCCAATTTGGAGCAAAAAGTATGGATCTTCTAAGTGCAGCAACTTTATTGGCGTATCATTCGGCAAGACCAAAGTCGGCCAATGGTTTCTCGTGTTGGATTTCTAGGTTATACCGATGGCATATGACAGATTCTTATGGAAGAGACGACTAGGCGTGGTTCCTGTGATGTGTTGAGATCGACAACAATCAGTTCACTGGCATGTGGAAACTGATTGCTCTTGATGGAGATAGATTCCTTGGTCTTGCATGGGGTATTTTTTAGTCACCTCCTTCGCAGACTTAATTCTTGTTCTGATATGGACAGTTCCGCTAATGGAAGTAGTTAGAAGACCCTCATATGAATTACTGTCTTGCTTTGCTACAATTAGCAATCATTATCTAGATAGTTAGCAAGTTCTTTGAAGAACTTTGATCACAAGTCTGATAATTAGTTGATACTTAGTGAACAGTTTGGCAACTATGGACCAAAGTGCCGAATTTTTGAGGCTAAAGGTTCATTATTAGTTATTCCATGAGGAGTCATGTGCAGCCCCACAAGGATTTTCAGCAACTCTGATATTTTGTGCCGTTTTTTAAAGGCCATTTTCAATGCTCTTCCTTGCGGTGGCGATTGACTGGAACCATCTTCCTCTGGCCTTTCTTAGAAAGGCTGGCAACAAGGCAACAAGGCAACAATTGCAAGGTCAATCACTTCGATGAGGTAACTTATCTGAAACTTTGAATTTTTTTTTATTCTATTTGGAGTCAGATTTATAATAACGATGTTCCCTGTGCTGCAGCTGAAAGCAGTCTTGTATGTCTAGACTTAGCAAGCTGTTAGTTCAGGTTTTGTTTGATATGTGACAGATTTTTAGGTGCTCCTATCCATTTTATTGTCCCCACTATGTAAATATCGAAGTTGACTGGAAAGCGTTTCTTTCCTAGGTTAGGATATCTCTTGCATGTATGGGACCTGATTGTGTTAGATTCTACTTTGAGTAGTTATCTTACGTGGTGTTGTATATCTTGGCAGAAGCGATTTTGTTATTCAAGTGTATAATCGGCTTCAATCTTCTGGTCGTTCACCAGAGGGAAAATGTCCTACAATCACTGGAGAGCATTATCCAACAATCTCAGCAGGTGGTCACCACCTTTTATTGTTCCAATTTGCTGGCCGACTGTGCAACAATATTGGCGAATCTTGTGCATCCAATCAGAGGCAACGTGTTGTTTGGCTTGCTGCATAATACGGGAGGTTCTTCTTTTAGTGTCGAACCTCCTCCTTGCAATCTTATGGAGTTCTTCTCCTGTCCAAGATCAAACAGGGTGTGTCTACTAGTTTCGAATGTGTCCAGTAATTTGTGCAAATGTTCCAAGTGCAAGTTCAGATATGGGCCTACAGGTGCTTCCAAGGTTACCTCAAGGATTCTTGTGCAGAGGCTTCAATCAAGCAACGATGGTCTTCTCTGCTACATTTATTAGCGGTGGCTACACCAGTTCAGAACGGATCGTTGAGCATGTATCCAAGCATGTGCTCATCTACATCTACTGCTATACACAGGCTGGATCCATGTTGACAATTTAGACTTTGGTGGATAACGCTTGTATTGCAGAAGTAAGAAGTAGTTGTATCTTCCTTAGGTTGGTTACATGCAACGGAGAAATCAAGAACCACGCATTCAGTTGATTCAGAGAATCTGGCTATGTTTTTCATGTACTGGATATTTTTATTGGAATTAATGAGCGTCTAAGCTCAGTGTACATATTTTGCATCATTCTATGCTCATGCACATGTTTACTACCTACTTGCATCAATTCTTGCCCAACACTTCTACCTGTTTTTTTTACAAGTCAGCCAATTTAGAACTATGTGCATGTATAGATTATAAACGCAAGCAATTACCTTTATTCAATGGGTATATTTGCAAGTGTTCAACCATAGCGTGCATCCTCAATTTCACCACTCATTCATAATATGGTTTCCCACTATTTTTTTTGGGACTAAGCTAAGCATTAACCTATTCTAGAAATTTGATGATTAATAATAAAAGTGAAATCTTTAGTATTGGAACCTAAAATGACAAATCAAATTATAACAATTATGAAATAAGCCTCAAAATCAAAGAAATTGCAGACTATGTATAAAAATTCCATGGTACACTCTAAACTCCGTTGTATCATACCTGTGGCAACCACTGTGGCAACCAAAGTGCACGGGATATTGCGGAGTTCTGTAGTGTTAACATGGATGCGTGATACTAGTGAATTAGTGTAGAATGTGACTATGGAATAACACAAAGTGTAACATCTTAAATGGTGTGGTGTGGTCCACTCCACTTCGCCTTCCCAGGCGATGTGGCGGATGCATGCACCAACATTCAACAAGTGGCATAAGAAGAAGAAGAATAAGAATAAGGTGACACTCCACATATTGACACATGGCGCAATGCAAGGGTGTGGGTTGACTTCTTTGGTGGTTTGCATTAATGACAAAATTTGTGACATAAGGGAGAGAAAGGTGACACTAAGGAGTGAGATTTGAACTACGCACATCGGTTCCCTAGGGTTTTGGGATATTAGAGAGTGAGTGACATTATGGAGGTTGATATTACGGAGTTTAGGGGGTAACAACAATTTTATCTAAATATGAGAATGCCATGTAGATAGAATAACATGCAATGGAGTGGCTCAAATCTTAGATCTACAAAGTTTGCAAATGCAATAAAAAGTGCAATTTTTGATTGTCTTTGATGTACGTGAAGTGGAAAAGAATAGATGGTAAGTTGTGCGTAACTATTGTTAAAGTGGACTTCAAGAAGTTCATTTGATTACTTACATTGATTATGATAAATATAATGGGTAAATGTACATTGAGGCTTACCCTTCGCAACCCTACGAGGTGGCCCGCAATGTACACCATCACGCATGAAAATAGCTTGCAACGCTAGTTAGTGGGTACGTGAGTGAGTTCTAAGCACCTTCATTGCACCTTCTCATTCTTTCAACTTCTTGGCAACTTTAATAGGCATTTGCTAACTTCAAGGAGAGAAAGCCACTTGCCAAATGGATAGCAATACATAAGACCATTTTCAATCCAATAGAAATATGGTAACCTACATTGTTGACCTCCAATGTTACATATTGTGGGTTGGTCAATAATGTGCACCCACAAAATCATACCCAAATTTTCTAGTGAGGATATTTCGTTAATAATGTGCCCCCCCCACACACATATATAAACAATGTCAATGAGCTCAAAAACAAATGAAATTATCTTCAAGCAATCAACCTTGAAGGACCATGGCTGTTTTGCATTGTTGAAATGTACTCTTTGCCTTGCCCTTTAAATATTCTTGGGCAATAGTCTTTTGCATATCATATTCCAATATTAGACATTCATCTCATGTGACAATTTTTCTTCGAGTTTGGCCATCCTTGCAATGTAGGTCATCAAAAAATGCTTGCCCTAATTAATTTTTGTTTTCTCCAATTTTGGATGACATGATCTACCCAAATTTGGAACTTCCAAGCCATAAAATTGAAAATATTCATTTGACACAATTTTAAAGAAACTATGAAATGATTGGACAACATCTCATGGACTTATTGATGGTCAGAATTTTATTGGTTCATACAATGCATATTCTACACTTGAGATTGATCATTTAGATGGTTATGAGAATGTTAGAAGTGAATCATACAATTTAATTAAGGGTCAAAAGATTGTGCGTTTTGCTAAAAACGTGATTATGTGGGATAAGTGTATGACAAATGTATTATAAAAGCCTAGATAGGCCTCTTGGACATTTAAAGGTTAAGCGTCGTAATGAAAAAGAAATCATGTTATTAACCTTGTTAGTTCCTATATATATATATATAATAACAAAAAAGAGACAAGGGTTTGATTCCAATGTTCCAACTGTTTCGAGGTCCAAAACTTGAATAATAATGTAGGTGATCAACATGTTTGACACAAAATTAAATCAAAATCTAAGTAAAATGCCACATGTTATTTTTATATTGGTCGAAACCTCTACAACTTCCAATGTGTCACCTCAAGAATTAGCATTTTGGCACCAAAATGCCGAAACATGCTTATCACATGTGGATAGTTACCTCAATCCATTTGTTTGAGGTCGTGTAAACCTGACTACAATTATTATGGTGAATAATGTGGGCCACATATGGAGCTTATTTCCACACAATTTGTTTTTGGGGTTAATACTTTGAAGTACTTAATAAGTATGTTATAAAATATTTATATTTTTATATTTTTTTTGTAAAGATTTTATTAGATAATAAAATTTTGGCATCATCTTTTTAGTCTCTCAAATTTCAATTAATTGGTATTTAGGCAATTCTACACTTTTGAGGAGTTCAAAAATAAGCAAGCAATTTCCAGAAATGTAAAGACTTGCGCTTCAAGTATTTTTATTTATACTCACCATGCTGTCAATATGTAGGTGATTTCGATTTAGAAGACCGTGGACGTGATGTGCGCAAAACATCTGGCACCATAGTGGAGATATTACAGTGGACATCCGGCAACAATTTCGTTCGGAGTTCACCAGAATATCTGGAATCATCTAAATACTAGTTAATTCCTTGAAAAGTGGAATGAAAAATATGATCTAAGAAAATTACAAAACATTCAATACATAATGAGAAAGACTTTGTTTTTGGTTAACCATCTCAGTCTTCAATTAGATTCTTCATGTAAATAAAACATAAAGAAGAAGATTTTATTTGAAAAGTGAGCACAAAAGAATCGTTTATTGATTTAAGGTTGCCATTTCTTTTTGTGAATGCCACATTATAGAGCCCCTCACACTCTATGAGCGAAGGTTTGCAATAAATGATGGTAAAGCATTTGCCACCAGTTATAACATGTCGCATGCCCGACCAAATAACAGGGAGCACCAACAACAAGCTCTCACACATCAAATCTGGGTCACAGATTGTGTGCTTGGTTTGTTTCTTGGCCCACATCAGGTGGATGTAGTGTTTTTTAGATAGATTTTGTAACAAATTCTATCAATAGGTCAAAACTGTTTCGGTGTAATCTTAAGAGATTTGCTAACTCGTATAATTTGAAGCTCCTACTGCATAGGATTTGTGAGATTCTGTCCCCATCCTACCTCAATTTGAGGCCCTAGTCATTGTTGTTGCTGTGTAGGGATTGTGAGGACCTCTCTCCTTTAAGAGTTTTGATTGACATCAGGTTGTAACATTCTAAGTTTGTGATACATTGTACTGCATGATCAAATACACATAGTTTTCTCATTGGAAGATCTTCCTACCTCATTTTGCTATCACACAGGGGTTGTGAAAATTCTTTTTTTAATTTAGTAAAGGAATTATACACAGGGAACTGCTTAAGAGAATATTAAGCTTGTTAAGAGACTTCTTTATTAGAGTGCTGCAGAATGCATCACTGAATCAATCCACAACGAAGTAGCAATATCTTGTGAGGAAACAAGAATGGAGGACTATCACTCTACTCCGTCCCGCTTTGTCTACGATTGGAAAGACTGTTCTACGTGCTGTCCACAATGACCTAAATGTCAATGTAGCGAAACTACTCCTAACAAAAAAGAGTGGATGAAGAATACTTACATCCAATACTCCCACTTATTCTTCAGACTAAAGTCTACTCTTGAATGTTCAACATAACCTAAAATAAGCAAATAAACTCCCACTTATTCAGAGGAGAGTGTAGTCATTCCCATAGCTCGACGGAGTTGCTGAAACCAATCTCGAGGTAGAGGCTTTGTAAACAAGTTGGCAAGTTGAGTGATGGTGTTAATATACACATAATCAACTTCCTTCTTCTCCCATAATTCACGAACGAAAAAAATACTTCAGATCAACGTGTTTTGTGCGCTTGTGATAAACCAACACTGGAAGAAATCGTGTCCATTTCAACCCTTGGCCATCGCGACTCGCACCAAGAAAATGCATAAACAAATCAATTGGTAGGCAACCGGAAGGTACCCGTGGTGTACCCATGGAAGGTGCCCCCCGATTCCCAACTGAATTGATTTGTTTATGCATTTTCTTGGTTTAGTCTTGATGGCTTAGTCGAAAGGAGGGTTGAAATGGACAAGATTTCTTCTAGTGCAGATTCTTCACAAGTTGTATAGCACCTTGATTATCGTTGTGAAGAACAACAGGAATAGTCAAAGAACAATTGAGATCAAAGAGGAAACGGGATAGCCAGATGGCCTCTTTAGACGTTTTTGTCATCGCCATGAATTCCGAGACTGTGGTAGAATCTGCCACAGAACCCTGTTTGCGACTTGCCCAAGAAATTATACCGCCCCTCAAAAGGAAACAATAGCCAGTTCGTGACTTGCGATCATCGGTATCGGCCTGCAAAATTGGCATCTGAGCATCCAAACATTGATAGAGTGGTGTCTGAATAGAGAATACCCAGAGAATTTGTGCCTCGTAAGTATCAAAAAATGCGATTTACGGCTTGCCAATGGGATTTTCGTGGGTTGGCTTGGAACTGTGCAACTTTGTTAACAACATATGCCAAATCGGGCCGAGTGCAAACAATAAGGTACATCAAACACCCTATGGCTTGGGAATAATCCTCCTGTATAAGCTCATCATTAGGGTCATTGCAAGCGGACAAAGTTTTGTTAGCCTTCGTAGGTGTAGTAACCGCATGGGAGTCTTGCATGGAAAACTTGACAAAAATGTCCTGGATATACTTGGTTTGATGAATAAATATGTTGCGGTTGATGGGGTTTTGGGAAATTTGAAAACCCACAAAACAATCAACATCTCCGTGCACTACCTTGAAGGTAGTCTCAAGATGGGCCACAATTGCATCAATATAAGTTGGCTTTAGAGAACATATTAAACCATCATCAACCCAAATCCCCAACATGGTGTGAAGAGTGATTGAGTTTCGATAAACACAAGGGTCCCCTGAACAAGGGATGAGATCAAAATGCTTCAAGAAAGCATCAAAAGTCTTGTTCCAATAACGAGCAGATTGTTTGAGGCCATATAAGCTTCGGATAAGAAGACATACATGGTCAGGATAGGTTAAGCTTTGAAACCCCAGAGGCTGTAACATATAGATGGGTTCAATGAGATCACTATTAAGATAGGCCGTTCCTATGTCAAACTGCTTCATCATCATTTTGAGTGCTGCTACAATAGCAAGCATGATTCGGATGGACTGGTGCTTGACAACCGGACTATATGTCTCAAAGTAATCAATTCCATGTTTCTGGGTAAATCCTTTGGCTACTAAATGGGCTTTATACCTGTCAATAGTGCCGTTAGAGTGATACTTGATTTTGTAAACCCATTTGCACTGGACTGGTTTTCTACTTGGTGGCAGGGGAACAAGTTTCCAGGTATTATTGGCCTCCAAAGATTCATACTCGCGCTCCATTGCCTTTTTCCACTCGTGAGCTTGATCTGACATCAGAGCTTGACGATAACTTTGTGGTTCAAGAAATTGTGCACCCAAAGATGCCAAACATGAAATCGATGGAATTACTGATGCCGTAATGAAAGATGATGTAGAGGCTTCAGGTGGAGTAGTAAGCTGCGATGTAGAATCCAAAAGGTCTTGTATGCTCCGGAACTTGGGAACAATAGGTGCACTGGAGGCGTGAGTATCAGGAGAAGGATGAAGGGATAAAGAGGGAGTAGGTGGAATGGCAAATGAGGAGTTTTGAAGATCATGACTAGAGAAATCATATGGATCATCGGAATCATATTTGAGAGCTAGGGCTTGTTCATCTGAAGATTGTGCTCCCATTGTTGGAGAAAAAGTAAAAGCATCTTGTGCTATAGGTGGAATAAGCACATGACCATCTAAAGATGATGAGCTCCCACCATTTGGGACAAAAGCAGAAGAAGAACTCCCACTGTTTGTGTAAGGAAAAGTTGCACTAGGAAGAGCAGAGGGAAGGATACAATAATCCATAGGTTTCAGAGTGGGGAATAAGGCAAGATTAAACCGTCTGGGACGTTCATCGAAATGAACATCAACACTCTCGATAATCTTATCAGAACGGGGATCCCACAAGCGATATGCTCGAGAAGGAAGACTATAACCCATAAAAATAATTGGGAGACTCTTAGGGTCAAGTTTTGTACGCACCTCCTTGTTGATATGAACATATGCCAGAGAACCAAATACTTGATAATGTGAGACTGAAGGCTTGTGAGCAAACCATTTCTCATATGGTGTAACTGAACCAAGTTGTTTGTTCGTTGTCTGGTTGAGCAAGTATACCGCACAATTGACAACCTTTGCCCAAAGATGTGTAGGAAGAGAAAATGCATGAAGCATGCTTCAAGCATATTCCATGACTGTCCGATTATCACGCTCTAGAAAACCATTTTGATGTGGGGTATAAGTGGTGGATAATTCATGATGTATACCATGTTGATCCATAAATATGGTGAATTCTTTGTTGAGATATTCACGACCCTGATCGGTGCGTAATTTCTGCACCTTAATGCCTTGATCACGTTGAACGATCTTGACCACCTTCTGAAAGAAGGGGAAGGCAACATCCTTGTTGCTTGCGCATAAAACAAACCGGTAACAAGACGTATCATCTTTATACAGTGAAAATGAAATACTGTGATCCACCAAGGGAAGATGGAGCGATTTTACCACAAGTATCGCCATGCAAGAAAGCACCCACAAGTAGGTTGCGAATTTTGTTAGCGTCTGTAAGATAACTCGCCTTGCTGTACTTGCCTTGCATGCACCCGTGACATAGTTCTTGAGGAATCGTGGTGTTCTTGAGTGGAAATCTTGAAGAGAACTATGCAAACTCATATGCTAGAGTGTTCGATAATTCACATGTTCCATTCGTAAGTGCCATAGCCGCATCTCATCATTGTCTGATCTATCTCGTGGATGTATCACTAAGGCAACTGAGGATGCGGCTGGAGAAGTTACTGCAAGAGGTATGATTGTCAAAGAAAGCTCATACAGTTTATTAACTCGCTGGCCCTCCATGACTAAATCTCCATCCTTAGTCCGAAACTCACAATTACCCGGTTGAGTAAGGGACTCAGAGAGAAATATAATCCCAACATTGGAGACTGTTCCGACAGACAAGAGGTTGCGAGCCAAATCAGGAATATAGATAACATTGCGGAGGATACCCAATAATTGGCAACCATTGACCTGCCCAATGATTTTAATATCCCCTCTACCTTTGATCCATATCGTTTTATTGTCAGCAACAATAATTGGCCAAACACCTTCATCGATAGGGTTGAAATTTGTGAACCACTCACGATGATTGGTCATATGCTCTGTTGCGGCTGAATCAACATACCACTTGTCTGATAACGGAGAAGATGTTAAGAACGCAGTGGAACATGTAGAAACCATGAATGCTAGTACATGTTCATCATTAGAGGAACGATGAGTGTCTGAGTTATCAGATAAGTTTGTTGTATACAGGGCTTCCGCAATATTGGCAGCACTAAGGCCGAAATAGGGTTTGCCTCTAGGTTTTGTAAGAGGTTTCTTGCGAGGTTCTGGGCAATCAACAGTCCAATGGTCACCTCGTTTCCCACAATTAAGACACTTCGCTCGACTCTTCAGGTCTTTGAGATACTCAACATCCTTTCAATGTTGTTTTTTCCTTGAGGAGCATTGTCGAGGTGGATTTGAAGATGCCCCAACAGATCGCGTAAAAAACGCCTTATCACTACCTTCGTCAAAATGACCTTGCCCCTTTAAGATTGCCTCATGTCGTAACAAACACTCTTCAAGAAGATCGACAGTTTGTTTAAGTGGATCCACATTGGACCAAGCAGCTCGGGGAGTTCACTAGACATGTATATATGTATACACGTGCGTGACAAGGGTATTTATTCAAGGGGTATTTAATTATCCATCCTTAATTTTTTGTACCGTATTATTATATAATTTGCTAATTTCTTGTTTTTTAAATGACCCTATAATTACTTTTAAATTTGATGAAGCTCTAATTTTAAGCTAGGTATGTTCATTATAATTATTTGATTTTGCTCCAAAGGGTTTAAGAGCATTCAAAGTACTAAGTCACCAAAATCCAAGGCACATCAAGGTTTTACATTAAGAGTGTTCATAAACAGTTTCAAACAACAAAATCAACCCATGTTCCTCAATCAAGTTACACGCACAATTAAACACAACGGTATTGAGTGCAATTAAAACACCAACAACAAAGCAAGCAAAAATAGGGTCCATGCAATAATGTAGAAGGGTATAGAGTTAATACTACAACATCCTGCTTGAAGCAGATTGACACAAGACCAACCAAAACTCCTCTAATTTATCTTGAGAAATTGTTTCTAGCATTTAAAAACACTAGCAAACCCCACCTCTCATAACGGTGAAAAAAAACTCTCAAAACCTAATCCTCCAACAACGTTCTCCCCCAATTTTTCCTAAACCCTAATCCGTCATCCGCCCTCATCAATCTTTCATCCCATTTTTTCAACTGAATCGACGTAGTTTTTCATCCAAAATCTTCCCGCCTCTGAACACAAAGGACACCCTATTTCAAAAAAACCTAGGATCCTTAAATCCTACGGTATATTTTTACAAATATTTTAAAAATATGCGTTATTTGTATCAAGCCTATATTATTTATAATACAAATTTATCATACATACTCACCTATATTACTTCTAAGAAGATTCTAAGTTTTTCCTTTTGTGAATATAAATTACCCTATATTTTCCCGCACGTTGTTTTCTAATATTATCACAGTGAACTCCCCGAGCCAAGCAGCAATAACGTTGTTATAACTGGGAGGTAGATTCGAAATAATCTTTGCCATAATCATGCTCTGAGTTAGTGGATGCTTAAGATCAGCCAATATCACGGCCATGTTTGTAATAATTTGAACATGAGAGGAAATTTCACCAGTCTGACTCATCTTATAATCATAAAACTTTGCCTGAAGGTTAAACACATTCTCTTCAGTCTTCTTCAGATGAAATGCATTAAGCTTTTTCCACATCGCATGAGTATCTTGACATGTGGCAAGCTTACCAAGAATTCGTGTAGATAAGCCACAACATAAGAGATATTTTGTTGTTGCATCCTTGTCATCCCAAATTTCCTGTTGTTTGATATCATCGGCAGATGGAACTTGGCCTGTAGGTATAACTGGTCGGAGCTCTTCGCTGTTAACCAGACGAAGCAGTTTCTTGGCCGCATACATGGTTTATGTTTGGAATTTCCATACAGAGAAACCATCTCCATCAAAAATCTTGAGATGTAATTTCTCATTCTGGATAGTATCCGTTGCATAAAGAAGGTGTGACATGATCACTGAATTTTCACAGAACTGCGGAGTAGAACAGTGGGAGCGGGGGTGGGCCCATAACCTAAAGGAATTATACATAGGGAACTGCTTAAGAGAATATTAAACTTGTTAAGAGACTTCTTTATTAAAGTGCTGCAGAATGCATCATTTAATCAATCCACAACGAAGTAGCAATATCTTGTGAGGAAACAAGAATGGGGGACTATCACTCTACTCCGTGCCGCTCTGTCTACGATCGGAAAGACTGTTCTAGATGCTGTCCACAATGACCTAAATGTCAATGTAGCGAAACTACTCCTAACAGAAAAGAGTGGATGAAGAATACTTACATCCAATATTTAGATCGTGAAAGAAGTTAAGGGGATAAGGTTGATCCGCATTTTCCGGAATCTTGCGTTGATCGGCGCAACAATCATTCAACATGAGCAATCTTAGTCGCCTTGTATATTTGATTCATTGTATTATTCTGATCGAATGCGCTACATCAAGAGGTATCCAACAACAACTTTTCAGTTCAACATCAACCATGGATCTCTCACATTCAAATTCCGAGTCTCAGAGTGGCGAACAATGCAGAGCTCCACCTCCGCACGAATACAACTCCGGCAACAGTTAGCTATCAACAAAGTGAACTAGACTACGGGAGCACAAACCCGCAACATGAGCCAAAAATCGAGCAAGAAATCAACACCCAATGCACAGGAGAAACCGCACGCACAACGAACTGGTAATGTCGCAGTGCAGGAACTATAACACCTACGAAACAAAGCCACTGCTTCATTCTAAATTCTAGCGCCGAGTTTCAGAAGCACACCCAGACCTGGGCGAACTAGGCTTTCCAAATCTACCTCTTTATCACCTTCCTCTCAGCTAACAACCCACAATGTGCATCCACACTACTATATCAAAACTCTAACCCCAATCCTCGAGACCTACACAAAATTCCACGCTTTGTGCTTAAGACCGGGAGATATGTCAAGCTCACAACAATCACCTTGACTGTGGGGACGTAAACAATCATGAAATAAGAAAGACAATCTTAACTTTGACAGTGAAATGTGAACTCAAAAGTTACGAGATAAATGGCTAATGCACGATTCGGATTTGCTAATTATCTCGCACTCATTGCATGTTTCATATACTTCGACTAAATATAGCTTCTCATCCATCCAACTCAAAAATTTATCCCCCTATAGGCTTGTTGATTCATCTCAAATGACGTTCAAAAGAGTAATTCAGAGTCTTTAAAGCTAATTCCGGTGTCAAATTAACAAAAAAGGCGACCTCCGAACTGCATACTATTTTAGGGCTTGTATGTTGGATGAATGAGAGACACGCTCATGTATAATAAATCCCTCCCTTTAATTGACTTACATATCTCACTTGAGCAACAAAAATACAAGATTTAGAGATTTAAACAAGAGAAAACAAATTTTTTGAGAGGGCTTATGTAATCATGACAATTAGTTTCACCGAGTTGCAAGTTAAAGTTAAAGTTTGAGCATTACTGAAGATTTCATGAGAAGGGACTAGTAACTACCTAGTTAATACCTACCCATAGCCCACCTCAATAGAAGCCTAGCCCTTGATTAGCCCGGCAAGCTAGCTAACTAGGTACTAAACCCGGCTCATACTATGTAGGCCACTCATTAGTCTCCTAGCACCGATTATCCTGGTTAGCTAGCTAGCTACTAAACCTGGCATTTCTAGCATGCGTACTTAGGGCCGGTTTACACTATGGACCATGAAGTCGGACCATGGAAGATGGCCTTTGTCAATGGTCCGAGTTCATGGTCCGATTTCCATGGTCTGACTTCATAAAAAATAAATTTTGAGAGCCTTGGGCCCCTCACTAGGTGTAAACCGAATGTGGACCAAGAAGCATGACCATGCACCCAAAAGTGAAGGTGCTGATTTTTTTAATACATGCCCAAAAATGGCAATTTTGAAAAAAAAATCAAGTTTGACCATTCTCTTGTCTTCTCTTGGGCTTCACTTGTCTTCACTTCTTGTTAATTGTGTCGAAGATGTGGCTTGCAAATCTTCTCACAACAATTTTTACAGAAAAATGAGCGATTTAATTTGTACATGTTCAATGTAATTTACATGTGACATGTACCTTGTGTTGTCACTACACTAAATAGGATATTTAGTGTTTGATTATATTTAATGTTGTTACCACCCTACCTTGCTCAACACTAAGGTTCAATTCTTTGATAGTTAGTGTTAGAAGATTTCCCATTGCGGTTCTTTTGACCATCCTGATCTACAGTCACTAAACGACTATAGATTTTTCTTTTTCGTTTTGCAACTGTAATTTAAAATTTTTTCAGGGCGTGTAATATACCGTTGGAAAGGTATTTTCAAGACCTTTCCAACGGTATATTACAAGTCCACAAATTCCAAACATTGCAATTGGTAGAGCAAAAAAAAAAATCTGCACTCAAATTCTTGAGTTCTAGATGTCCCACGTTGTTTGGTGAAACACGTGGGAGCTGTTTTAAGGGGTAGGGCAAGGTAGCAATGGTATGTCTCATGGGCTATGCTATGATTAAGGCACATAGAGGGTAGATTCATTAAAATGTTATTAAAACGGCATTTCTCTGCCATGGGCCCTTGCCTTTTCCTACCAGACCACCTCTCTTGCCTCTCTCAATGCAAAACCTGTTGGACCATGTCAGTGCATTTATTAGACCTTAAAAATTATATTTTGGGGACCTTGACCTCCATGGTCCCTTTGACATTTTTTCCTTAGTGCAAACCGAAGTTGTCCCGGGACAACTTCAGTAGCCAATCAGCTGCCTTACAGAGCCTTGGTCCAACTTCATGGTCCATAGTGTAAACCGGCCCTTAGGTAGCCTAGGCCCTAGTATGAGCCCATTTCCTCTTTCATGACTCGTCCCACCCACCTAGGTGGCGGCCACTTCCCTAGCCCCAACACCAATGAGGACCATTAAGATCCTTGGATGGGCCTTGGTGGATTGACGGCCTGGATGCATCATGCTTGCGACCACACAAGGCCCACTCATAGCGGTTTGTGAGGAGATGATGTGTGTGTAAGGTTTCTTGGGGTATTTTGTTTTTGGTTGGATTGAAGTTAATTTTCCCTGACCTTCTAAAGCCCAACAAAGAAATCTTGATACTATTGCAAGGACTTGCATGATAGTGATCTCATTGAATTTAACCAATGAAAGAAACTAAAAAACTAAATACTAGACTCTTGAATAATGTAAAATCAAAATTTTACTTTTTTATAAGTTTAAGTATGTATATATGAGATTTTTTACTTTTCTATAATCATATATTTATAACACTTTAAAACCTATAAATATAATCTTGTGGGGGAAAACAAAGTTCTTTATTCATGTGCCTCCATGTTGAGGTGGTGAGCTTCCAACTTAGTAAATATTGTTGCGGTTTGGTTTGTGCAGCCCACGAGAGAAGCAAGTAGATATGGAGAGAATCAGAAATGGTGAGCATGTGCAAAGGAGGAAGAGATCAACCACCATGGTCTTCTTCAAGCGAGTTGTCAAGGAATTCCTCATCGTGCCTAGCTTGGGAATATTGGCTGTAAGCTTTAACCTTGTGCTGGAGTTCGTCACCGGGGTTCAAAATCCAATTGTTATTATGCAATCGAACTTCAAGGAATGTAACATCACAGCCGGGGATACCCTCTTCATTCACCGTAGGAATGCGGCTATCAATGTTGGTGACGTTGTTCTATCTAATGTTCATGGTCCCGAGAGGCCCTCTTTCCACCGAGTTATTGGGGTGTATGATAATCTCACATCCGAGGGTCCATGGTTTCTCACACAAGGAGACGCCCACGTGGCATGGCCTTTTTACACTAATAATAACCAATTGTGGCTTCAACAACACCACATCAATGGCCGCATGTTTTGGTCTCTACCTTATGTGGGCCACTTTTTGAATTTTGGAGCCTTAGAGGAGCGCACTTTATTGTATTTGGCGGCTGTTTGTGCCACGGTTTCCATTTGTCTCATATACTTGAAGACAAAAATGGAAGCTCGTGTTCTTAGCAACACCAACATGAATAATCCCGCTCAACAACCAATACATTAAACCGAGTGTTTCAAAAGTCGGCTACCTTGCGGCATGGGCCAAGGGAGAGTTAGGAGGAGGGGAGTAGGGCATGAGACGAGCGAGATTTTAAGTTAAGTACATCGGTTGTTACTTTGTTTTAATTTGTAAGAATTAAGCTTCTAATTATTGAAAATAATATTAGTGAGATATTTCTTGAAGATGATATGGATGGAGATTACGAGTTTATGAATGTGAAGAATAGGGATGTGAAGTGAGTGGAGTTGTACAATAGACATGTAGTGGATGGTGCCGCAAACACCCATGTGTAATAACCGTTAGGGTTTGGATTTCCAACCGAGCATTTTGGGATGTGTTATCAAGGGCTTATGCACATATTGGTGAACACTTGTTGTGCTAGATTTCCCTCTCTTTCTTGATTGTACGTGTCCGGGGAGGGTTTTGAGCATGATTGGTCAAGATCCTAGTGTTTCTAAGTCCAACCGGTTACATGTTGACATCCTTCGGCTTCTCTTTATTAATTTGAGGCATATTCTATAGATTCCACTTAAACGATGGGTAATGTTCTTGAAGTCTTGAACTTCAACTGGTTATTTCTCAAACTCAACCGGTTCATAGGTAACTACACTGTTTTATCTAATTAGTGTGGGCCACATCGATTCCCAATTATCCATGTTATTTTTCATATTATAATTTGAACTGGCCCACTGTAATTTCCAGTGTGAATAATTAGTGTGGATTTTTTTGTCTACATATTTGGATGAAAATTTAAGATAAGGCAAGTACTATAAAATTACTAATGTCAACCAAGGCAAGTACTACAAAATTAGTGTGGGCCACACTAAATTCCAACCCACACTAATTAGACAAAACAGTGTAGTGATCGGTTCTCCCCGTTCATTGTGATTGTGGTGAGGTTTGATTGGGCCCTTTGAGATGTTTTTTTAATAGGTAGATTGAATTGTTGATGGTAATGTTTGGTTGTACACAAGAAAACTCGGGTATGGCTCCAACAAGACCACATCATAGGCCCAGTGTTTGGTCTTTACCTTATGTGGGTCATTTATTTATTTGCCTTATTTGGAGAAACACACATTTCTATGGATTTGTCAACCCTATGTGGCTCTAGTCTCTTGTATATTTGAACATTTTTTTCTTCATTGTAGTGAGGTTTGCTTATATGTGAAGATTTTGAAATAGGTAGACAAAATAGATAGTTCTTGGTATTTTTTTCGATACAAGATTTTGGAAGTTGGTTGTTATATGTAAGTATAAGGTAGATGAGGAAAATATGAGCTCAAGGTAATAAATCTATGATTTTTGACCCACCATTAACATTCAACTTGTGGGACTTGACTTTGTGAGCGTTTTTGAAACAAATTATCAGCAACTTTTGAAAGCACGAAATTGTATTCGAATTGTTTTCTTGATATTGTCTTGGTGATGTGATGTTGTGGGTAATGTTTTATAAAACATATTGGTACTTGCATTTTGTTTTGTTTTGGAAAAGCCTCATAATGTGTAGGATTGGATACTTGAGGCATCAAACTTTTAGAATAGAACTAAAACATGTTTCAAACTCTCATTTCATATTCAAACTTTGCTCTGACATTTAAGTGTATTTGGACAAGCCACTTATCCAAAAATAACAAGGGATGTGCATCTATGGGGGGTAAAAACATCAATTGACAACAACAAAAGCAGCAACACAACAACCACAACTTCAAATGTTTGCATTCCATGTTTGCCAACCATCAAATTTGTGTAGTTTTTCGATCTAGTGTACGTCCTATTGGCGGCTAGAATTGTCCAAAATTCATGCATAAACCCAAATATACTTAAATCCTAGTTTTTGGCTTTACCCCAATCATGTGGTTATGGATAGAAAAGATTTTTTTTCATAATGTACAAAATTACAATGTACAATGAAGGAACATTGATAGTTAATGTTGGTCATCAAAGATTGGGCTTTAATCCTCTTCACTTATAATAGTCATTTGTATTGTTACCAATCAATATATTTTGCACCTCTCTTATGGTTTGTATTCACGTCATTTATTATTATGGGGCTATTATGTTGGAAAGTAGGAGTTATCAAGACCCTTGAATTATAAAGAATTACAATTTTGATCCATTTTTTTGGTATCCCTTAATTCCTTGTAAATCTCTGGGCCCTTGTTTTTCCAGCATGAGCTACATTGCTTATAAATACTAGAAAACTATGTCCAACTCCAACTACAAAACTATTCAAGCAATTCTAGAACCAACACACATTGATGACAAAGTAACAAGATGAAATATTCACATGAACCAACATAACAACACAAACATAGACATGACAATCGAAGGACATAAAATTTCAACTTGAACCCTAAAACTTTATATACCTAAAGTGCTGAGAATCACTAGCCACTATGAAAGACTATGATCAAGCCATATCACATCTATAATATGCAACAACTTATTTAAAGTCTTTACATTATCTCCTAGAAGTGTTTGATACTCCTACCAAACCGAACATGGAAACTTTTCAAGACCGCAGTATGGGCACTATTTGGGTTCTTTCATTAACCCTATACTACACTAGAAAAAAAATATAACTCCAAGTATTTGATGGAACTCTCTCTCTCTCTCTCTCTCACACACACACACACACACACACACACACATAGTTGTACAATTACTTCAGCTTGATTATTTCAACTTTAAGTAAAAGTTTATTTACCTTTCAAGAAAAAAATAGGGCCTTGAATGGAGTGTGGTTAGGTGTGGATCTAAGAACATACTCCAAAAAGACACATGATTAAAAGACCTTGGATTACGTGCTCATAATTTGTTAACTACTTTAGTTTTCATAGTCAACATAGTTGGGGGAGGAGGACCTATATGACCATTTAACAAGAAAGAGATTTTTCACTTTGACATTGAGATGTCCATATGGAATCCAAGAGTTATGATAAATAATGGCTACATACATGTATTGAACTTACTGTGTTGTAGCCATTATGATAAATTACAAGGAATGACAAATAATGTTAGGTTTACATTTAGTGTTGGTGACACTACACATGCGGTTTACAAATAGTATTGAGCAAGACAAATAGAATTGGTGACACGAAAGACAATATTTAGTGTAATGCTTGGCTACGATAGTTGTCAAAACTCTTATGAGGGTAATCAATCACAAGTTGCCACCACATAAACCTTAACTTCGTTAACCTAAAAAATATATAGATCTCATCCATGTCGGCATTACATGACCTAGTGAGTAGTTAAATGGACATGGTCGACTATGAATGCGTTGACCTTAGATGGGTCTTCAATGAGCACTTTTAGCTTTGCACCTCCTTCTCCTAGGATATGAAACAATACATGTGTTACCCTAACTTACTGCTTCAAAATTTGTAGCAATTTTTGAATTCATGAATTTTTAATTTTGGTTTGCATTCTCCTTAGAATTTGTTTCTCTTCACAAGAAAAATATTTTCCTGCTATTACTCCTCCTAAGCATATGTAAAAACTCTTATTTTATCGGTTATAGATACCTCAACCTTACCTTATCAGCATCTGGGGAGATTTTAAACACAATCGAAGTGTCTCCAAGTTGGTCCGAGATGACCCTAAACTACCGGATGATGGTGGAGGGATACCCAAATCTCAAGGAAGAGGTTGGCGGTTCGAATCCCGGCTGTGAAATCTCCTCTCTACCTGATGGAAAACTTGCCAGGTGGTCAACTACCACCTATGCTTTGGCGTTGGCCTGTCGGCCTTCTGTCTCAAAAAAGAAGAAGAAGAAGTGTCTCCAAGTCTAAGCCGGTACATGTTGACGTCTTTTGATTTTCCTTGATTAATTTAGCATATATTCCATAAATTCCTCTAAAATGGTTGTTGATTTGCCTAAAGTCTTGAACTTGAGTCAATCATTTGTCAAACTCAACCTGCCATATGTGATTACACTAAATAGTCCTATTAGTGTGGGTGGAAAATTAGTGTGGAAATACTTAACGGGGGTCATACTAATTTTCTAGTCAAGGTGAAATTAATATGGGTCCAAGACCCTGGGTTTTCCCCAAAGTCCTTATGAAGACTTTTGACCAACACATTGAATATTAGTTTTAAAACAAAATGACAAAATCAAAATAACCACCCACATCAATTTTCTAGAAAAAACAGTTGGTATGGCCCATGCTAATTTCCTACTAAAACATTTAGCATGGGTTGAGGATGAATGTGACCCACATCAAATCTCACTATAAGAATTAGCGTGGGCTCTAGAAATTTACTATGGTCCATAGCAATAAGACTATTTTGTGTAGCAATCGGATCTCGCCATTCATAGTGCACTGATTATCCCAATTAGTGCGTGTTACTATTCAGAGTTACACAATGCAATAATGTCTTACTCAGGAGTTCAATTTATACTAATGGAAGTTCAATAGGTTGTTCGGACATTATAGAACATAAATGTTACATTCTCATCAAATAGTTATAGCATTGTGTAACTCCACATAGTAACACACATTTAATTGGGGATTTGGGTGAACCAACCCATACACTCGTTCCTTGTTGGATGCCTAAACCCTTGCCTCCAAGGAACCAATGTACGGGTTGTTTCGCCCCAGCCTTTAATTGGGATAATTAGTGTACAATTTGGGCGAACCAACCCATACACTCGTTCCTTGTTTGGATGCCTAAACCCTTGCCTCCAAGGAACCAGTGTACGGGTTGTTTCGCCCTGGGCATCAGTGTACCTTATAAAACGGTTGGGGTGAAACAACCCGTATACTGGTTCCTTGGAGGCAAGGGTTTAGGCACCCAACAAGGAATGAGTGTATGGGTTGGTTTGCCAAAATTGTACACTTATTATCCCAATTAAAGGCCGGGGCGAAACAACCCGTACACTGGTTCCTTGGAGGCAAGGGTTTAGACATCCAACAAGGAACAAGTGTATGGGTTGGTTCGCCCAAATCGTACACTGATTATCCCAATTAAAGGCTGGGGCGAAACAACCCGTACACTGGTTCCTTGGAGGCAAGGGTTTAGACATCCAACAAGGAACAAGTGTATGGGTTGGTTCGCCCAAATCGTACACTGATTATCCCAATTCAAGGCTGGGGCGAAACAACCCGTACACTGGTTCCTTGGAGACAAGGGTTTAGGCATCCAACAAGGAACAAGTGTATGGGTTGGTTCGCCCAAATCGTACACTGATTATCCCAATTGAAGGCTGGGGTGAAACAACCCGTACACTGGTTCCTTGGAGGCAAGGGTTTAGGCATCCAACAAGGAATGAGTGTATGGATTGGTTCGCCCAAATCCTTATAAAGCTTAGTAGATGACAGACATGTCAAAGCAAGATTCTGAGACTCGCGCGGCCGTTGGGGAACGGCGACGCGAGGAACGGCGGGAGGAAAGGACGGGGAAGGGCCGTTGTTATCTGTGAGAGGCGTCACCAATCGGGAGCCACTCAGAAGGGGCTCGGAGTTGCAGGCTGCGTTATCATCGGCACTCTGCTCCTGCGCTCACTTCCCTGCGCTGATTGGCAGCTCTCATCACCAAAGTTGAGGTGGAGGAACCTCCCTCATCAAACTCCCTCCTCAACTTTTAATTGGAACAGGAGAACTAAGTTACACGACCAAATCCACAAACAACAGTAGCCATATTATGAGGGGTAAATCAGAATCTTGTCGCTAAGCCAACAAAGACGCAACTCGCAGCTTCTAATTGCATGGATTAACGATTGGAAGGTGGTTTATGATAATGGAGGATTACCAAAGGTGTTTCCCAAGTGAGGAACTAGAGGCTATGTGAGAAAGTCGTGGTAACTTAGTTGCATCACAAGTTAGGGACAAGTTGAAGCGCCATGCAGATTGCAGTAGGACGCATGGTGGAGAAGAAGACAGAGTGAAAGAGATTCGTGTTGTGTGCACCAAGTGGAGTATTCCAATTTACGAAATCATTGTTCCTTCACAGTAATTGCTTTCTTGTGTAACGCTCACATTTGACGGAAAAACCACAGCACAACTGGTGGAACTTCCGGTTCCGGTTCCAATTGCATTGCCAGATGGGATTATGTAGTAAGCGGAGGAGCTAGAAGCAGAGGAAGCTCAACGCGCACAACAATAGCACATTAGCGGTTGTCCGTGATGAGTTGGAAGATTTGAGAACAAGGAAATTGGAGTATCTGGCTTCTTGAAGGCGAGAAAGAGAGTGAGCACGTGGCAATGGCGGCTTCGCTGCTTCTTCATACCGCCCCGCGGCCATTTGCAGAGATTTCATGTTCTTCAGTACATGGAGGAGGTGTGCACACGATGCTACAAGCTCCGTGTTTAGGAGGGGCACGAAGCATTGGTCCGAGAGGAAGAAGAGGCAATGGCGTGTTTAAGAGAAAACCAATGCTGCTTGGATTTCGAGCTCAGAGCGGTACTTATTTGATTGTATACGTAACTAGTACAGATCGATTTCATCTTCAATTCTACTGTGCCTTGATGTATGCCAGCCTTGTTCAATTCAAAATGTATGAAGTTAAATTGCGCTTCCTTGGCAATGGGATTTTTTTCCGAAGAAGATTATATTATTGGAGTCGACCTTATCCAGGACCAGAACTCATACATTGAGCACGGAATGAAGCTTTTTCGTTCACTCACTAAGATTACGTGGAATACAGTGTGAAGCAAGGAATAAAATACTTGGACTTGTTATTAAACCACAATAGGAAGACAAGAACCATATAATATAAACTGGCTCAGGTCTTACAGGAGGTCACCGTTGTTTTCATAAATAATGGCTTGGTCGATTGGTCGAATGATTGAGATGTCTTAACTTATCGAATGTGTGTGTTTTTCATATGTCGATTTTTCAGTTGCACTTTTGAGACAATTATGATGGGGACTTAAGAGTGGCATGTAAATGAAAAATATATATGATCTTAGAGTCCAGGTGAAGACCTTTTTGTCGATGGTAAAGTTGCCTGATAACAAAATTTATGTCTGATTTTAAATCTTATGTGATGGAGAAGGAACAATATTTAAGCCTAGGTGGCTATGCTGATGTTACCTTGGATACTTTAAGGTCTATCTCTGCATTTGCAGTTTGTTTTGGTCAATGCAGACAGGGCAAATACATGGTGCTTTTCTTACATATCTGTGATGGATTGATGGTAAGCTCTGCAGATGTTGATCTATTGTAAGCTTCAACTGTCAATTTGATTAGCGCTGTGTACATACAGGGCGATTTTATCTCCCAGGGACGAAGAAAGTGAAGAAAGAAGAAGAAGAACCATCAAGTACCAGTACATCGGATTTACCAACCGGGACGAGAAAGCTTCAAAAGTTGCCTGGCACTTTCAAGCTAGAGAAAGGAAAGAAAGACAACAATCTAGTGTTCGTGGCTGGAGCTACAGGCAAAGTTGGATCACGCGTCGTCAGGTATGTGTAACCTCTTGACTTTGTGAAGAATTCTCGGGACATTATACTCAGATTATGGTACAACCTGGAGTTCAAAGGCCAAGTGCATGCATACTTTAGAACTTAGAGCCTATCGAGCTATGGCAGAACATTTATGGCGTTTTCCTTCTCTGCTATGCAGAACTTGATGTATTGACATACGGAGTTGCACAGTCACCGTCTCTCATCGAAGATTGGACAGTGTCATATGAGACTGGGTATTCGACATCAAACTTGTGCAAATTGAGGTTACATGCAATCGACAGATGGTTGTATTTAATCGATGCATGTGTGTTTTCTGGCAGAGAGCTTCTCAAGTTAGGTTTCCGAGTACGAGCAGGCGTGAGAGATGTTGGCAGAGGGCAAAACCTGCTTGAGGTGTGATACAGCAGAAATATATACCTAGTCTGACCTTTTGACCCTTGCTTAGTGGATTTACTCGCTCAAAATTATGTGTACTATATAGGCTTCACGATGTTGTCTTTGGGACTGCTGACACAGACTTCTACTCTTATTTTCTATATGAATATTACTTCTGTAGATGCATCAACTTCAGAATCACAACGCATTTAATTATTAAAATAGTTATCTCGTGATTGTGCTGATGTCGAATTCACACCTTATATTTTTATTGATTATCTGTAGGTCTCGGATAACTTGTGCACATCAAGAACTTTATGCGATTGAATTTTCCCGCTAACTCACTATCGTTTTGTATTTTTGGTTTATTTCAGATGGCAGATGAAATTAAAGCACCGGATGAGGAGCCACAGTCATGGGTAAGTGTTATCTTTTCCACTATTTTCGTCTTATTGTGTCACTTAACCTTCTTATATAATTGGCTGGTAATGGGGTTCCATGTAGTCTTTGGCTCTGCTTCTGACAACAACATAATTAATAACCTCTGGAATAACTCTTCCAAATGTGCTGAATGGTTCTAGTACTTGTAAGTCGTCTCTAGAGGTTGAATATTGGTAGTTGGTGCTGAAACGATAACCTGATTTATTGGTAGGATGTACGACTGTAAGACGACCTGTGAAATCAATACCACACCGTCATATGCTTCCTATAATACGAACGGAAATAAATATCTTATGTGGATTCCAGTGCAGACTGCCAAATTATTTCGATTCAAAATGCCCTTTCAAGAAGATCGTATTGAGCTGGTGGAGTGTGACCTCGCAAGGGAAGATGAAATCGAAGAGGCGCTGGGAAATGCAGGGGTGGTTGTATGTACCATCGGTGCGAGTGAGAAAGAAGTGTTAGATGTCACAGGCCCTTATCGAATTGATTTCAAGGCTTCGAGTAATCTTATTGAAGCTGGTAAAGTCCTCAACTTGAAGCAATGACTACAATGGCCTCCATTTTAATATCATTTATGCTATTAAATTCTATACCTTCATCTTGTGGACAGATGGACTTACATAGTGGTGACGGAGAAGCTACAATCATTAATGCGAGTAGGGACTAAGAAGTAATGATATTTCTTCTGGAAATTGACTTCCATTTTAATTTTCAGAGCACAATTTTCAAAAAATTTAGGTTGGGACTTGCCGATTAATATACTGGGAGTAAGGGAAGAAAGCATCTGAGGAAGCTTGTACTAAACGAGTGTTCTCACATTGAGTCCCTTTGAATGCAGCAACAAATGCAAACGTGAACCACTTCATATTGGTTACATCACTAGGTACAACAAAGTTTGGTTGGCCTGCTTCCGTTCTCAAGTAAGTTTTTCTCTCCAATTTCGGAAGACACTCAATTCATAAGGTTGTGGTTTGTCTTGAACATAAGGGCTATCTCTGAAGTGAAGATGCTCGTGGAGTTGTGTCTTGTAATTTAGTTAATCTATCGCTAGGACATAGGAGGGGTGCCATCTATGTATTGTAGTTGGTAAACGTTCAAATTTGTTCGATTTGGTTATCATATATAGAACGTTTGTCATAGATTGAAGTATATAACTGAGCCTAAAAATGCTTGATGTATTGTTCTGTAGCTTGTTCTGGGGTGTTCTTATTTGGAAAGCGAAAGCTGAAAAAGCACTGGTGGAGAGCGGCCTGTCCTACACTGTGAGTACTATAGGAAGTCATTCGCCATTGAAATAAAAGCAATTTCTCCATAAATACTGCCCATTAGTGCAAGTATCAACACGAGTCGATCATCTATGTTACAGTAAGCTACCTTGCAAATGGAAGAGTATTCATACCGATGTCATGTTCGAAACGTATTCTTAGATAATCTTTCTTGCTCGAACGCAGATAGTGAGGCCAGGAGGTATGGAAAAGCCTACGGATGCTTACAAGGAAACTCACAACCTGGTCCTTGCCCCCAAGGATTCTCTGACTGGCGGTCAAGTCTCTAGTCTTCAGGTGAGCCCCTCTAATTTGCCACTGGACCACTGATAAATTGTGCTTTTTCATGAGTGGATAAATACATGAAAGTATCTTTATTGATGTAGTAAGTAGGAGAAATTATAATATCTTTCAAAGTATACAGACACTCCAACATCACAATCTGGCATAAACATAGGTTGCGCAAAATGTCGAATGGCGCCAGTTTTCAAATTCATGGGCATGAGTGTGTAAGATACTCAATGAAACATGTTGCTAATTGTCTCATATGAGCACTTAAATTGTAAGTATGCTGAAGTACGGTACTTTAGTTGATGTCAAAATTTCTAGAAAGGGCATTGTCAGCGAGGGTTCATTCTCAAGCCCGAGCCACAAATTTACCGAGTTGAGGTCGGAAATTATTTTTGAGGCTGTTGTTGTTGAGCAGGTGGCAGAGTTGATCGCCTCTTGTGTGAGCAACCTAGACCTAGCCAGAAATAAGGTTCTGGAAGCAGTGGCAGAAACCACCGCACCACTACGTCCCGCTACAGATCTTTTGACTGAGATTTCTTCGGAGGATGAAGAGGATGCAGTCACAGCAACCAGCAAGGTTAAGGAAGTTGAGCTCCGTTCACAACGTAAAAAAGCTTCAAGAGAACAAGAGGTACCTTCGACAGAACCTGTGTCCTGATAGCTCTAATTCTTTGCCAAAACCGTAAGAGGTGATCATCCGATCAACAAATATGTGTAAAGTATAGGCATGATGAAATCAATGCTACTCACTTTCTGATTGATAAGTTCCACTGAATTCTCGGTGTTTCCTTGCAGGAGAAGCTAGCAAAGTTCTCTGCGGCAGAGGAGAAGAAGAAGAAGGATCTCCAAGCTCGTTATGACCGTGAGATTTTGGCAGCTCGTGAAAAGGAGGAAGATGCTAAGAGGGAGGCAGAGGAAGCCTCATCACAGAAGCAGCAACTTGAGAAGAGGATGGCAGAAGTACAGGCTCAAGCCCGTGCGGCTGCGAAGGTGGCGAGAAGGGCCAATGCATTAGAAACGGCGTTGACAGCTGCTGCTCGTGAGGGGAGGAGGTGAGTGCACTAGAACCTGCAAGCATTTTTATACCTGTCATTGCCATCCATTTGTAGTGCATATTTTATCAATTAAAAAGTTCCAGGGTCAATTCTTCCACACATTTTTTGAAGTCCTTTGAGGAAGATCATAAGATAAAACACAATGCCATCGCAGCGGCTGTAATAAGATTTACACCAAATCTTGATCCATGCCAAGGTTATCATCTACCGCATGGCGAGGGACCCTGTAATGCCATTTGGTTACATCGGTGGGTGGAATGAGTGGGGATTTGCAAACTCGATTTCTGAATACTAGATTTTTGCAAGGGTCTCAAAAGTCTAGCAAATCGTTTCTGTTTTAGTTTGTCTTTGGACACAGTCGGTTATTTATGTGACAAAATTCCTGTTTTTCATTATAAAGTACAGTTAGAATAATACACAATGCTGGTGATCTATTTTTCAAGGCTGAGTGACAAGGAGAAAGCGGCTATTGTAGAGTCTGTAGATAGAGAATTTGAAGCAGAGTCGAAACCTAAAGCGGACAATAAGATGGAGCAAGACGAAGCAAAGACAAAGTCTGCCAGCTCTAAAGACAAGAGGATGAACAAATTGAAAGCAGAGAAGGCTGAAAAGGTCAAGCGATCAGGTGAAGAGATTCTTTCGTGGGAAATGCCATCACTTATTTACTTTTCAGGGTCTTCTTGGGAATGAACTATGTCATCGTGTGCATTAGGCACTGTTGGTGTCGACCTTAGTGTCATCCTGTTGTTTGCTTCATCTCCCAGATTTGTGTTGCTATCTCCTCACTCTCACGTGAATTAAGGTTGAGATGATTTCTTCATCTGATTCAGGAATTGAGGAGTCACTTTGTCCCTTGGAATTATATTGAGAACCTGGATTGAGTTGGAAATAGTTGTTTAGTAATTGAGAGTTTTAGATCCATGTCCTTGATCTGATTGGAGTCATGTAAAATGCACAAGATACTCTTTTCACTTTCCTGTCTGATTGATTGTCAGGGTGTTACAACTCTCCCTTTGTCGATCTGTACTGATTGTCGGCGTTGTTTACTGCCTCGTTTGATATGAACTAGTCGAGCATACTTCAAATGTGAAGTTAATACGAGTTAAATTTTCTTCGTAGCTGATTTTGTAACTGGAATTTCTTCCTGACCTTCGAGTCTGCAGAAGAGAAAGCCGCAGGTACTGCAGCAGAAAAGGAGCGTTTGGCAAAGGAGAAAGAGGAGGAGGCCCAAGCACAGAAAGCAAAAGCCGAAGAAGAATCTAGAGCCCAAGCAGCTCAAGCAGCTGCTGAATCTGCTGAAAAAGCTGAGCAGGAGCGCTTAGCTCAAGAAGAGTTGATCAAGGCTGAAGAGGAAGCGAAGGCAAGAGCGCTTGCGGAAGCCAAAGAACAAGCTGAGAAAGACCGCATTGCAAAAGAGGAAGCATCGAGAGAGTTAGAGGCCAAGAATTTACAAGTGAAAGCGGAAGCCGAAGCCGAAGCCGAAGCTGAAAAGAAAGCTGACATGGAGGAAAAACAGAAGAAAGGTACTGAAATGACAGATGATGGCAGTGGAGGCCAAACTACTAGTCCACAAAACGAGGCTGTACAGGAGGGAGAACCACTACCTCCGGTGGAACCTAAAGCTGCCAATACCTTCCGGTGGCCTTGGCAGAAGGAAACGGAAGTAGAGACAACTGAGCCTCTGCAATCAACGACGACCGAGAGTGTGTTGCAGCCTTCAGTCACTACCAAAGGAGATGTGCAAGCGAAATCAGACTCCTTACTGCCCACACCCCCACGGCCTCTCTCACCTTACACAAAGTAAGAACTAAATTTGTAGTCCCATGTGGCAGAATTCTGTGTGTTATTACACTGGAAATGTGTAATTTTATAGCAAGCAGTACGTAGGTCTCCTGGACAATTTGACCTACGTACATTGTCAGTTCAAATTGCCATGGATGACGAAGTTTTTACCATGTGAGTCTGGTTTAACTCCAGAAGAATCTAGACGAGTTGTTGCAAGTGCCTGCCAAGTGTCTATGATCTTCTGTCAAATAGGATCGACTGTGAGCTTGAAGTTCTGCGCTTGTGTATGCCATTTTTCACATAGATAAACTGGTAAAAGGTCTAAATGGGTTGGAATACGAGTATCCCACTCATACTTGAAGGCTTGGTTATAAAAGATCTGGTCATGAGGACTTCGGTCCTCGCTATTATCATAGATCATTGCATCAGTGGCAGAGGTGGAGTGAAATCGCTCTATCCACATTTGCTTGATAGTCTTGTGCTGAGCATACTAGAGGGAACATTTCACAAGAGAAAATAGTTTAGATTGTCAGTTCTGCGGTCATGGCTTGTGTAAGTGAAATGGCATCATTGCCTTTCTCAGTTTGTGAAGTTAAATTGTTGTGACTAACTTCACAGTTGAGAATGTCTTGCACTTAGTGTTTGTTTACATGTACATCCACTCCCAGGTACCCTGATGTGAAGCCTCCTTCATCCCCAACACCCCGGCCCCCACAATTCGTCGATGTCAAAGCAGAATCTATTGGTTTAGCTGAAAAACCATCAGTCATCACAGAGGAAGCACCAAAGATAATTAAGGAAGTGACAACCTCGGTTGCAGAGGTTGCAGAGAATACAGGTATGAGCGAGAGTCTCATCAGAAACTCACGTGATTTGGTCAATCCTTCAGAATGCACGTTTTTTTTAGTACCCGCAACGAGTTTAGTTAATCTCTGCACTATATGCACTCATTTGCGCGAAGGATGTAGGCGAAACTAGGAGCAAGTGAATTTGGTACGTTCAGACTCCTTTAGCAGTGAACTTTTGGTTGTTTTGAAGCATGAACTTTACTTCTTTTTGCTCAACTTCCTGCAGAAATAGAAAGACGTGAGAGAGCGAAGAAAGCCAAAGAAGAGGCGGTCGAAAGGGCTGCTACCGCATTAAAGAAGGCACAATCTGCCGCTTTCCGCTGGCCACGGCAAAAGCCAAGGGAGGTGAAGGAGGAGGGTTTTCCAGAGTCAACATTGAAAGAAACACAAGAATCATCAGCAAATGTCGAGATTGCAAGTTCCGTATCAATTGATGTTGCAAAACTTTCATCAGATTCAAAAGATTTGTTACCACCTTCAAGACCATTGTCTCCTTACACCAGGTTTATGTTTCTCTATTTTTGACTCAGTATTGACCTATTGGTGCATTTTCTCACCAAATATCGAATATGCGTATAATTTACTAGACACAGATTACCAACGAACTCATTAAACTTTTCATCGTCTCTTATCACTAGTAGAACTGTGACGGAATCTCAAGATATACAAAGTTAAATTTTGTCATTACATATGATAGGTATCCAGGTTTAAAACCACCTTCATCACCGACCCCGAGCCCTCCTCAAGTTCTCAGCACAACATCCAAAGTTGTTGAGGCACCTGAAGTACCTTCACTTATTGAAGAGAAAGTGTCTGAGATCACGAAAGAAGTGGCAAGCTCAGTCAAGGAAGCTGTGGAGGACACAGGTTTTCTATCTTACACTAATCCTCCGACACCTATGTCTAAATTTTAACTTTCAAATTAGGAGGTTCTTTTGAGCACTACAACAGAGTTACAACACTCCATCTAGTAGGAAGGTCTCGGGTATAGGGGCACTTTTTGTGTGGAATGGGGCATCTTATTCATACTAGTCCCACAAACTCCTCAAAGGAGCTCAACTAAAATATACACCTTATTATGATCAAATACCTTGTGATATGTTGGCACAACATTATTATCTTAGGAAATTAGAGTCTGTGGTGATAGTACATAGAAATAGTGTAGGCATGTAGGGATAAATGTGGTTCAAATAAAACACAGGTATTTTGAGTCATTTGAGTACCAGATGTCAATGTCTTGTGTTGTTTAGTGCATTGTGTGCCTCTGGTGTTTTCCTAGTCTGAATTCTAGGTGTAAAACTTGAGTAATATATGACTGCCATTTTCATTTCGTTAGCCATAGACCTTCACACATCCACCAAGAGCGTATGTTAAGTAGTAGTGACTGGTGAAATATAGAAGACGCATTAAAGGAGAAGGCGAAGAAAGCAAAAGAGGAGGCAGCTGCCAGGGCTGCTCTTGCTCTGGAGAAGGCCCGAGCTGGTACAATTGCATTCCGTTGGCCATGGAAACAAGATGAAAACGGCACAGAAGATACTGCACCACCACAACAACAAGAACCCCTGCCTTTAACAGAGGTGGAGTCAACACTGCCTGCAGAGACGCCACCAACAGCTACAGACACCAAGACTCTGCCAAAAGCCTCACGACCACTGTCACCGTACACCAGGTTTGCAACATTTGCATATATTTTGAAGCTCACATTTTAAAACATCTGCACTCCCTTCTGCTAATTGGAGGTCTTGACTCTTGCTGTATAGGCTGAGTATAGCCATTGTAGTGCATAAGTGTCGGTTCACGATTGTGGATTGGCATACGCGTTTGGAAGGATGTATCTACTTTAGATTTGTCTTCATTCCAGTTTCAAAAAGTGGTCAGTACTCTCAACATGACCATTTAGGTGATCTTTTTAAGGTGAAACGAACACCTCACATAGATGTGGACTTTCCTGGCATCAAAACCCCGTTGGATTACGAA
This sequence comes from Polytrichum formosum, assembly GCA_964035585.1. Classification (NCBI taxonomy): domain Eukaryota; kingdom Viridiplantae; phylum Streptophyta; class Polytrichopsida; order Polytrichales; family Polytrichaceae; genus Polytrichum; species Polytrichum formosum. The sequence continues at coordinate 32,035,371 of OZ037935.1, read as the reverse complement.
TGTAGAGATCTGGCATGCGCTACAAGTGTCAATTAGATGGAAAAATCCATTTTTAAGGTGTGGTTGAATGGACTAGGTCTGAATAAAAAAGTGTTAAACTGGTAGAAATAGGTGAATATGGCATCATCATCCAAGTCAAAGTTTGTGGCACGAATATTACCACTTGTTCTTAACACTATCGTCAATTATCACTTCTGGTATCGACTATCCTGATTTATAATCCAAGACGAATGAGACCCTGTTAGAAAGTACTTCACGCACAGTATCATTAATATTGATGGATATTACCCTTCAACAGATACCCAGGGTTGAAGCCTCCAACATCCCCAACACCATCACCACCTAAGGTCACAAACGTCGTCAAAGAAGAGGCAATCAATTCTGAGTCCCAGGAAGATGGGAGCGGGGCTGGAGCTCAACAAGAACAAATGACGCCAGAGAGGGAGCTTGAAATTGCAACAGCTGGAGAATTCAAGTGGCCTTGGCAAGCTTAAGTGGCAATGTCAGGCATGTATTATGTTTTTTTAATGGTATTATAGGTTAAGATATATTATATGTATACTATATACATGCTGATATATGTGTGGCATTTGTAATAAAAAATGCAAGATTTTGACCTCGTTGATCTCCTTGGTCTTTACTAGTACACTTTATTTCCTGATGGGACTCGCAGGGGCAATTTGTTGGCAAGGGCAAACATATTTCCTCGATGTGGCTGGGAGAACAAAGACCTGAGATATAAGATGGTAAATGTTGTCGTGACAACTATCAATGTGGCATGCAAACCAGGCATTGTAGCAGAAAGTAGGTTGTCGTGTGTTGGGGATCTTGCTTTAGGTGCATAAGCTTCTTTCCTTGAGTGTTTTTGTTCAAAGTATGCCTTCGATGAGACTACTGGCATCATTTTGCTCACTATTAAACACAGAATCAACAGGAAATATGGTAAAAAGATGTTTAGAGGAATCATTAGAGGAATCATCAGATCTCTTTATTGCACAGTAAGCACTCCGTCAAGAATCAAGAAAACATGGAGTGAGCGAAGAGGATGGGTGGCAGCAGGTTTGACTGGTGGTACATAAATTTTCTGCCATTTGGGCTTAAATTTCTTGTCATATATTTACAAGTAACATAAAAATGGACTTTTTCTGTTTACAACTTCACAAGAGGTAATTCACATTATAATAATAATGTTGCTGCTGGGGGTTTGGCAACAAAGGATAAAACACAGTGAATTACAAAAGTGACCATTTTTTTGCGATGCACTCGAAACTTTTTAACACACAAGATCACATTCATTATTTACGTAATTTTTTGGAACAAAGGAGGTGCGTAGCCACATGGCTAGTAGAGAGAAGATTTCATGTCAAGTAGAGAGAAGATTTCACGGCCAGGAATCAAACCACCAACCACTCCATCTGGTTCGGGTACCTCTCCACTATCATCTGCTAGTTTAGGGTCATCTCTGACCAAAGATCACATTCATTATTGGGATCTGTAAATTCTCCGAGTACAATTTTTGGAAGAATCTAGGGTTGTCCTACCTTAAGCATCGGGTCCACCTTGTGGTCGACTCCACGGACATTGATTTTTTGTGAGGACAAATCCCATTCTACACCAATTGGGGTCTTTCCAAGCACAAACGTTTTCTCCAAGCAAGAATTGAAGGAGATAACATTGTTCAAAGAATTTGAAGGTCAACCACCTCTAGATAGCAGCTCCTTTTTTAAAATAATTTCTCCCTTAGTACCTTCCTCTTCCCTCTTATTATTTTATCTTCTCCTCCAAATCGAGTCCCTTCCCATTTGCCAAAGCAATTTGTGTGGCCAAGTGGAGGGGCTCCAGGGCCTCAAGCACATAACATGCTACCTGTTGTGGGCTCCCCATTGCTCATTGGAGGCTTTCAAGGATGTGGTTTTGGTCATGGGAGCGTTAATTATACAACCAGTTAAGGTCTTCTCCAAGAGATGTGTGCATACTGTATTCTTGATCATGGTGCCAAATTATTGCTTCGTGTTGAGAGGTGGGCCACAAAACTTGATTGAAGACAAAGTCATTCTCGGCAATCCATATTATCCAAGTAGATCGTCTTCAAACAAGGTGCCAAATGGTGTTGTCCAAGAAATAGTTGCTTGTTGCAAACTCATGTTGAGGCTTGGTGCTGAAGATATGGTTGGATTTGACTTTGAAATTTATGTGGACATGTAGTTTAGCTAAGTTTTTTTAGTACATGCAGTTGAATGTCACAAATTGAACTTCAAATGAAAAGTCAAAGAAATAAAGAAATAAATAGAAATGGTCAAGGGGCAGTCCAAAAATGAGCAAAACGGGCTTGACTGATCAGTGGCTAACTCCTAAATGCCCAAGAAGCCAAAAAGTGGTTGCGAGCATTTTTCAAAGGTATATCTCTCAAGACAAACTTTTTTTTTTTTTTTTTTGGGCGCCTTGACATAATAAAGTTTCATGCCGTCTAGAGCAAACATGTTGAAATTTCATATCAATGACTGTAAGATATGGACCTTGAGGTGGTTGGAACTCTTAATTTTTTCTTTGTTACAAGATTGGCTATTTTGGGAAAGTAACAATGTCAATGACATTAATATTTTTGGTTTCTCCCACCAAATTATGCAGCTCAAACTTTTAGCCAATCATATCAAAGATCAAGTGATTTTGATACATCTTGAATTTTTATTATTTTCTAAAGGAAAATGCTTGTAAAATGATTTGGTGAAGACCAAGGATAAAGATCCATATTCCAACCACATAGATGTGATTTAAAATTAACTTCCTAAAAATTTCTCTTGTATGCCAACACAAAGTAAAGTTTCTAATTCATACTTTATAGTACATCTTTGATTCAAGCTAAAACTCCCAAGCTTTTAGGGGTTAAATGATTTCTTTTGAGTCTTAGATCCTCCTAATGCAACCACCACAACAACCAACCAATTGACGCAACCCCACTTGGGTACCAAATCACTAAGTAGTATCTTTTGATCTTTGCTCCTCCTAGCACAACCACCATGACACTCAAACCCAAGTAGTACGACCCATACATGTTTCAATCACAAAATCACAGAATAAGTTCTTGGTTGGTGGATTCTTTAAGTCCATTGGGTGCATATCAGGCCTCATTAAATTAGGATTTCTATAAATAGACACATTAAACGCATAGAACAATTAGAGCGGCACGCATAAATTAAGCAAAAGGAATTCTGAAAACGTCTAGGGTGCATCTCGACGATGAGTCTGCGCAGTTTGTGCGCTTGACGGTCATCTGCGTTGATCAAAGCCTTCTCATTGTCAACATAATAAAACACACCACACAACGCCATACGAAACACTCCAGTTGTCCAATTCCGAGCACTTTCTAGCCATTTCTTGAAAAACGCCTATTTTAGGCGCCCCGAGGACACGGCGCGCATAAATCAAGCTAATATATTTAATTTATTCAAACGCCTATTTTTATGAGGCCTGGTGTATATGCCACCTAGATATTCAATCTAATCTAAATTATTTATAATGTTAAATTTGCAGGGGTGCAATAAGCCAGTTGTGTGGTGATTTGGACCCAAGAAAATTGATTTTTTAGTGGAATATGACAATGGCAACCACATGCCCTTGTTGAGTCAACCAGGTTTCTTACGACTGCATGTACCTCTTTGAAGGATAAAAGTGTTTTCATACAGTCTTTACAATTTGCAGTCTCTTGAAGGCAGTCTTGGACATGTAGTAAATTGCTAATACAAAATCTCATGCATCACATTTACATGAGCATATATACAAACCTTGTTGGGTAATCAATGTTTTTACCCCTTAAATGAGTTGCCGCAAGCATTGTTGTAGAGCTTCTCTGAAATATGTGCAAGAAGTTCAAAGCTTTGAAAGACATGGACAAACGACTCTTCCATATTAATATCATCCAGGTTTCAAAGCATCATGTTGCTTTCTAATGCAACCTCAAGTGTTATAAAGTGTACTCTTGTAGCCCTTGCATAGAACATTCCATAAATGTAAAACTGTAAGAAAAATGAACATTGTTTGATGGGGCAACTCATTCTCAAATCCGAAATATGAGGGACTTCTTTATACATGTGTAGTGGCCTAGGTTTTTGGGCATTATTTTGAACCATGGGGGGTGGACTCCTCATTGGAAACCTAAATGATGTGTGTGGGTCACTATGCAGTTAAACCCCCTCTATATGAGAAGTTTATAGAGAAAAACAGATGAATACGTAATAATGATAAGTCTTTGTGCACTATGACCACATGACAACAATGGATAAAAATGTGAAGTGGATGAAACTAACACATATATTGTTGTTGTTGTTTTTTTCTCTAAACCTTATACTTCAAAAACATTAATAGCCTTTTTAGATATACACAATACTGAAAATGAATGCCTCTCCCTTATGTATATTATGTACGCTAATGCCTCAAATAATACACCTTCTTACACTCACATTAGTTTGTATGTGGTATGAAGAGTCCACCCCCTAGGCTTTGAATTTACAAGACCCCTTTTCTATTGAAAGGAAATTAGTAATCTCTTTTGTGTTTTATCATCTAGCCAACTTTTAATGATGTGTTAGTGCCTTAGTGCTCAATTGGCATATAGGACATTTCCTCCCTAGGCAAAGGTTTAAATTGGTAGTCAATAATGTATAGAAACTCACCTAGAGGCCAATTTACCAAGATGTTGATTTATGTTGATAAATGGGTTCCTAAACAACTTAGCAAACACATCCACTAATACAATTTAAGGCTTGCAAGTTCAAACCAGCCCTTACATGTCACCTGATTACACAGGCACAAGGACAGGTCCGACTCCATCTTCATCTCCTTCCAATCTGTCAGCCTGCACAAATAGCAACAAAGGTTAGGCCCTTTATTTTGTCATACTACAACAACAAAAAGGAAAAGAAAAGAAAATACGACTCTGACTTGGAATCATGTTGCCATCGGCATGGATTATGGTGTTGCTTCATTTTCGAGTTGGTCTAAGTTTACATATGATCATGAAACGGGCATTACAAGATTTAGAGGGCCCTCAAAGACCACTGCCTTCTTTTTAATTTAGTGGTAGTTACACTAAACATTTGATTTGGTGCGGCATCAAAATTGGTGTGCCATGTTAATTAGAGTGGTCTTCACAACTTATCTTGTAGCACCATATGTCATATGACACTCTCCCTAGTCGTCACCCAATATTTTCAAGAAAATTATTGTGGGTCAATGATGAATAATGTGGGCCACATTGGATCGGATGTTCAATGTAATTCTTCTCCACTCCTCTGTACAACCAAATAAAAATTTATCAAGATGCCCACAAGACATCCACTTGTGAATCTTGTCCATGACTAACAATGGAGCAATGTGATACTTAGCTAGTATTACAAGGAACCAAGTTGGGTAATTTACCATCTAGGGAAACATGGAGTAAAGCAGATAATACATGGTGAGTGGGGGTAAAGTGGACAAAACACGTGGGCAATTCACCATCTAGGAAAACATGGGGTAAAGTGGAGAGTAAAGGGTAAAGACAACATCGTTGGTATGCTATATGCTACATTCCACATAACACTTCCTTGGGTGATTTGCCACCTAGGGAAACATGAGGTACAATGGACAACACTTGGTGAACAAAGGATGAAGATAACATGATTTACCCTCCACTTTACCCTCCACTCGCTAGGTTTTGTCCATTCTTTCCTAGGGTGGTGAAGTGTCTAAAGTCCTTGTGTACAAACGAGGTTATTCATTGTGTGACTACCCAACATTTTGTTCATGGCAACTACTGTGGGGGTGTGATAAAAATATGCCCCTCCCAAGTTTGTTGTTATTACATTCCAACTAGGCAACACTTAAGTTTCAAAAAAAATTAAATAAAGAAAGCATGGGCTATACAACGTCACTTTGCATTTTCACTCTCCTCTATGATACACTATACATCTAATTAATTCGGCCCACACTAGTCATCATCACCTCACGCTCATGATCTTGCAATTGCTAGGTGGCAACTAGAGAAGATTGCTAGCATGGGAAACTAGCTACTATAGGAGGATCATGAAGGCCATTAATCTAATCAACATGGCACTCATTTTTAATGGGCCACACTACATCAAATGTATAGTGTAGTTGCCATGAACTTTATCCACCAAGGTACATGATGCTAAAAATATCACTCCACCCAAAACCACCACCCTAAAACCTTGCCCAATAACTACATAATAATTATGAGAACATCCCATGTTGGTTTTAAGTCATCTACCTATAAATCTTTGAACCCATATAACTTACATACATACAAACTTCAAATAAGGCATAATTTGGTGCAAAGTTGGAATCCTCTTTCAATTGCTAACGAGAAGCATCTAAGACTTTATCAATCTAGCAATAATGTGCATACTCAGCGCTTCAAGTGACCATTTTAGCATCATCAACCTTATCTAAATTTACAATTGCAAAGATCAGGGATTATATATACTTACAAGGAGGGGATCCGTTGTGAATTCCGCGGCAGCTTCTTCATCCTCCTTCACGGCCTTGCAGCTGCTCAATAGGCTCGTCAATACCTCCGGTTCATTGCGAGCCAGGCATGAGAGGTAGAGGATTGTAAATGCCACCTGCCAAAATATCGACATGGCAATGACAAACAACACGAGGGGCGGGTACGCCAAAAATTGCGTCCAGAAGGGGAACGATTTCTGGAGCGCAAAGTCCACCAGGAGCTTCAGGATGACCACGTACAGGAACGTGAGCACGGCCAGGTTAATGGAGGTTACTCTTTTTCCCGTCAACAAGTTTGCAGCTCGCAAATACCCCTTGATGCCATAGTTTCCGGGCTCCAATGCTGCAATTTGCTGTGCAGGGAGGGGGTAGAAGAAGCAGAAAACGAGCAGAGGAAGGATCACGAATCCCGTTAGATTGAGGGCGTTTGTTAGAATGAGCCAGAGGTTGGAGGAGTTGGGGGGATCCAAGGGGGCCAGGCAGGCTTGGGCCACAATGAAGAGGGACCAGGCGAGGTAAAACCACACTTGAGTGGCAATTACTCTAAAAACCCCCCATGGAAGGCCTTCGTAGCTGTCTTTGAGCGAGCTTGCGAGGTTTTGCTGTGCGTAGATGTTAATTACACCCCGGGCACACACGAAGGTGTTCAGCCAGGCCAAAGGCACCATGTTGAGGACGAGGAAGAGGAGGTGGAGGGCTTCGGGCGTGAGTGGGGTGAATCTCAACCCAAAATACTCTTTTTGTTCCTGCACACCGACACAACATAAACGGTATTAGTCTCTACTTTACTGAGGCCACTGCACTCCAGTACTCTAGGGAATTAGCCTTTTTGACACCATCTTGATGTCTTTTTAATCCCATAAGATTTTTTGTTTTTTGGACTTTAAGATCAATTTCATTTCGTTTCATAACATTGTACATCTCCTTAGTAATGTCAATGGGTTCAAAATGGATACATTCAACTCTGAACCCACTTCTCCTAGGATTCTAAGAACACAATTAGTATGAGATTTTTAACAATTCCAGATCTCAATTTCCTCATAATTTCTGGATCTCATATGAATGCCTTATTCATTATCAAAGGGGAGATTCTTTTTCTTTATATCGGATTTTGACCTACCGCTCGCCAACATGGCAAATTTTGGTTGGTGTTAAGGACGAGGTCCCCAACACCAGAACTTTTGAGCTTCGTTTTCTGAAGATATGCAAAGATACTTTACAATCTTGTAGGACTGTCTTGCTTCTCACCAACCAAAATCCTTTGCACCTACTATGTTGATAATGAACTCAAACGCATCTAGGTCATCACTAGTAAAGTCCTATTAGATGTAGACTCAATCCAATGGCTCGAATTGGCTACATGAGGTAGTTGGTGGGACTCGCCCAAGCTCCAGCCACCCTCCTGGAAATCTAGGATGCAAAAATGTTTTGACCTCCCAGCCTCAATCTTCTTGACCCCCCAAATTCTCAAGAGGATAATCAAGCTCATCCAACCAACTACCTAATGCTTAGTTAATCACATAAATCTCCTCAATTCCATTTACTATTGAACCTAAAATTAAGCTAACAAATTTTGAACACATAAATAAGGTTATGTTAACAACACGTCTTTTTTTTGTCCATTCTTAGATCCACACCTAACTACACATCAGTCAAATGTAGGAGTCTGATTAGAATAAGTGATTGAATTAGTCCCACTTATTGTAAGGGAGACTTCATAACCCATGGGCCATGTCAAACCTAGGAATAACTTCAACATGAATATGAGGGAGCAGCAGGCTCTCTTGAAGCCTAGCGTTCTGCTACACGCAAAAGGGTCTAATACATACATGCGAAAAATTTGAAAAAATAAAAATTCGGATCTTTTTGCTCTGTCTAGACTCTACAATGTACACCTCTGAAATAAAAGGAAACATGTATATATTGGTACATTCTTGAAAAGGGTACGTACTTGAACACATAACAACAATTAGACAACCATAGTTACAATTGTTTATGTACAAAACTAACAAGCATGTAGGGTTCAGGTACATGCTTGGAAAGGGTACATGCTTGTTAGTTTTGTACATCATCAATTGTAACTATGATTGTCTAAATTTTTTCTGTGGCATGTGGTATGATGTCATTGGCTGAGTGTGCTATTAAATTCTAATCTTGAGAATGATTATTTCCTCATATCAGAGTTCAAAACTGACCGAAACATATGGTACCATGTTGAGAATCAACAGTAGAGGGGTTGTACACTGTACATGTTGAAACTGTGGAAGAAATCTTTTGACTTCCAGGGGAAACTATTTGAGCAATATAGGTGCTAACTCTTGGAGCTGCAGTGGGTCCTACATTAAAGGTGCCACTCATGTGAAGAACTAATTAAATTTTCAAGGTGCCACGTAGGATTGAACATCACTCTTGAGCAACGACAGCATGCCATGTGGTGGTTAGAAATCTAGGCATCCAGGATGAGAATTTAATTTTGTAGAAAACTGACAGGTGTGGAGAGTAAACCCATCGTTGCCCAGTCGATGGGTTTACGAAGAAGAAACCCACTAGACAATCACAGATGGAACACATTATGTGCAGTTGAGAAGTTGGTCACCATTGATGGAATGTAAAGCTGACCTACCAAAATTCATACAGTGGTTTCCAGGAGATTTGAATTGACCAAAGGCCATGTTTATATGCCAGGTTTAGAAATGCAGCAAGTCAAACTCTGAAACACAATACCCAAATTTGCATTCAACATACACACCATCGTGCCATTGATGAGTATCTTCACCAACAAGACTACCTAGCTAAGGGCCACTTCACACACGAGCCAGGAGCCGTGACCATGAAATCGTGAGAGCCCAAAAGAAAGTGTCCAAAGGCCGTCCCAAGACACCTCCAAAATCATGTAGTGTAGTCACAAATCCTCAAATGTAGTGTGAAGTCATATGTGACTGCGCCCTCAACCAAATGCTATTTCAATGAATTTCTATTCATGTGGGTCCTCACACATGATAAAATAGAATAAATCAACGGTTGTGAGCATTCGGAATGCCATGGTCTCCCGGTTTTGTGTTAGGCCTACCTCCAAGAGGTGGTTTTTGAAAACAATCCAAGTGACCATGAAACATGATCCATTTGATGCCATGTAGGAATCCATGTAGACTTTACATCCATCTTGCATTCACATACTTTGTTGGTCCCTCAAGTGTAGTGTGAAGCGAACTTCAACTAGCTCCGCCTTTTCCACCAATGAGAGTGCTTGAAGTGTAATGGTCACGGGCTCTCATATTCATGTGTGAAGTGGCCCTAAGGTATGCGGGTGCTATTTGGTTGCTTTTCTTAGTCGGACCCCTATATTTGATTCGTGTGTGGTTCGGTGACAATCAAAGAACAAACACCATAAAAAGACATGTTTCAAAAAGATTGGACAACGTCTTCAAATTTTATTAACTATCCCACCTTAATAATGCACACGTTTGGGAGGACTTGTGTATTCAATCAAGAAATCAACAAACATGGACTTCCAATAGCCATTACTAAATCATGGGAGGTCCGATTTTCACTCCAATTTTTGTTGATGCTTCATCGTAGATTTGCTAATGCAACACAAGTTTTTTTTTTTGGTACATCTAATCGGTAGAAGTTGGAGAACATGAAAATGGAACCAAATAACACCACAGATCTTAATGCTGAACATTAAACGGCCATTGAAACTTGAGAGGATGTATGGAGGTTGACTGTGGACTAGTAGCAAAACATGAAGAAGTAGGAAAAGGGGCTGACCTCGGCAAAGAAGTCATCCATGGTGTAGTGGCGGTTGAGGTCAATGGCTGCCACGAGGAAGACCGTGAAGACCGAGTGAGGTGCCGTGAAGCTCAACACAAAGCTGAAGAAGAGAGAGAAATTTTGGCGCATCAGGCGAGCAGACTCCGCCACGATGCCCCATGCCCCCATCCTGCCCACATCATGTGGTGTGGAAAAATCCTCCATCGTCATGCCGCCCCTACGTTGCGCAAAATGCGTTGCAATATGTAATTGTTGTCCTAATCAATTTCGTGTCCGTCTGTCTTGCTGTCTGGCTGTCTGTCTGAGGTATCTACGGATTCACCTTTCAAGTGACCCAGGTGGTTCCTGTGATCCCAACCCTCAAGTTCGCCTGCCTACCTATGCCACGGATTCTCAAAGACCCAACTCCCTCGTCTTTAATGGGCATGCGCGCTTGGGACAGTATCGACGAAGAACTTGAAACCCGGAACCTTCCTCGCACTCAAGACTAAATGATATATCCTAGTGATTTGAGCTTCACAGTGGATTTCTTTCCTTTAAACACATGGCCTACATTTCATTCAACTAAGCAACCATGCTAGCTCCCCCTCAAATATAATGACATATCTCAATCTAGTAAGCCTCAGAGTGAATTGTTTTCCTTCAACCCCTGGCCCGCCTTCATTTAGCTAAGCAACCGTGCTAGGTAGCTCCCTCTCAAAATCAAAGAGCCTCACAGTGAATTTCTAACAGATGGCCTACCTTCATTTACCTAAGCAACCATGCTAAGCTCCCCCTCAAGACTAAATTTAAACGAAATATTCCAGTGATTTGAGCCTCACAGTGCTCCCCTCAAACTATAATGACATATATCCCAGTCTAAGAAGCCTCACAATGAAATCCCTTTCCTTCAAACAACTAGAACACCGTCATTTATGTAAGCGACCATGCTAGCTAGCCAAATACCCCTCAAAATCAAAGAGCCTCACAGTGGATTTCTAATGGATAGCCTACCTTCACTTACCTAGGAAGCGATGGAAATCACTCAACCCTCAAAAATCATGCCTCATGCATGAGGCAAAACGAGACAAGAAGTGGATACAAATTTGGTGAAACATCTCCATCACTCCCCAACTACAACAGTATGCATGACCCTGGCGCCCGGCCCTCTCTAATTCTCGAGTCTCCACTTTAGCGTCAATATATGTCCAGATCAACAACATAATCTTACATGGAACACGACATGAAGCTCACGGGAGCAACGGACAGGGTTGCACAGCTTTCGATGTCATCTTTCCAACTGCACCGGCTCTACTTATTCAAACAACAACAACAACAGCCCAGAAGTTGAGAGCCAAGTTTGAGAAAAGTGGGGAAAGCACCATCGACTGTGTCGGCTGATGCCTTTGGGCTCCACCGCTCTGTTGACTGGCTCTATTTCATACAATCGGCACTTCGTAAGTCACTTTGCTTTCAACCTGCTTTCCCTTTTCTTTTATTCTGTTATTCTCTTTGTTTTGGGGGGAGACAATGATCGGGGAGAACCGACAGTTAGTTACAGATGAACCGGTTGAGTTTGAGAAATAACCGGTTGAAGTTTGAGACTTCAGTAGAAATACCGATCACTTTAGAGGAATTTATGGAATATACCTCAAATTAATATAGAAAAACCGAAGGATGCCAACATGTAACCGGTTGGACTTGCAAACACTAGGATCTCAACCGATTATGCCCAAAAATCTCCCCGATCACTGGGGGGAGACAAGCTTCTCTTAAGGTAGATGGGTCTTAAATGCTTACTTTTTCCAACCAGCTCACTTCTCCTAAGATATGAAAAATGCCAAATAAGGTAGAAATACCATAACCCGTGAAAATAAGGTGATTCGCATTGAAGATCTGGTCTGACAATCATGAGATAATTCAAGATAGACGAGAAGGATTCATGAAGAATGCAAGTTGTTTCGTATTTTTTTTGCCTTGTACAAAAAATTCCACAATTTTTCAAAGTGGAAAGTTTGTCCAACCCCCTTCCCGTTCACTAGATTCTCCCTACACTGAACACGGTACTCCGCATTTCCATACAGAACATTGCCTGAACCGGTTAATCATGAGTACATAAGACCTTGCCTCCCATTGGCTACATTGCATTGAAGTTGCCGCCGAGCCATGATCCATTTAAGACATGGCACTTCACCATTATGAGGCGGTCTAGTGCACGGCTAGAGGGTGGTCAACAAGTTATGGTATTTCTACCTTAGTACGAGATGGTTAGCAAACCCAAATCGAGGCCAGAGCCACTTTCCTCATAATTTTAGGAGCTTGTACGAATATCTTACTCATTTATGAACATGAGGATTCTCGTGCTCATTAAATGGTCATATAGGTCCCCCCCCAATTATGTTGACTATTGACCCTAGATTCTAGAATGGGTACACCCTAAACTCCTTAATATCAACCTCCATAATGTCACTCACTCTCTAATATCCAAAACCCTAGGGAACGGATGTGGGTGCAAACACGGTAAAGTGGACAGCTCTTGATCCTTGCTCAGGTTTAAGTGAAAGTGATCCAAAACAATATACTAACTTTGAATTTTATGAAATAAAAATTCATAAACATTTAGAAAACATATGAATTGTCATCCAAATTTTTGCCTTTATAGTGACCAAAACCCTAATTTAGGGTTAAATAGGGCTCGGCCTAGGCTAGGCTAGGGAAATAGTTAGACAAATAGTGACAAAAATGACCAAAAAAGCTAAAAGTTACTAGCTAGGGCTAAAAAGGCAAAAGTAGTAAATTAGTGACTAAATTATTTATTAGTAAAGTCCAAAAGACTTTCCGGATAGGTTCGGGCTACCAAACCTATTCGGAAGAGGTTTGGTGAGCCCCGAACCTCCCGTGATTAGGTACGAGGAGAGATATACCTCTCTCTCTCTCGTTGTTCGGACATGCATATATATTTTTGTTGAGAAGAATTGTAAGCAATTTTGGATTTTCTTGACTCTCGGGAAGAGAGCATATTCGTATTGAAATTAAGTATATCAATAAAATTTGACTATTATATCATTGAATTATCGAGGGTGTGAAGCCCTAATTTCACCGTGCGCGTGTGTAAATTGTGATTGTTATTGTGGTGTGAGTGAATCAAATTAAAAGTTCTAAAATTAGATGCGGGACTGCTCTAAAAATAGCTGTAACAGGCTGCAGTCAAAATTTTTATGCCTTGAGTGATTTCAAGAGCTTTACGCAAGAGCAGTAGGCATTGCAAATTGAGATTCCGTTGCGATTACAATAACAAAAGGCCTATATGCCGATGTCAAGTGTTTCCATCAAGTAAAGTGAAGATTTCTTAATTGGGTATTGAATCAGTGCCAGAGAAGGGAGTTGATTCATTGTTTGGGCATGAGATTCTGAAGTCATCTCTCTGTAAGAAGGAAGTTAGCCGCGAAGAAGATTCTTCGCGGAACTAGTTAGCAGGCCGAGGTCTCGTTCGTCGACGGAATTAACCAGACAAATCACTTCACAACTCAAGTCTCGTGAGGTCAAGAGTCAATCTGCACTTTCTTACGCAAACCCTTGATTCAAGCGAGGCGACGAGGGTGGAGGATCTGGTGGACAATGACGACGAAGACGGTGCCGTCAAGCTGCTGGGGAGTGTAATAGCGAAGCTCTCCATTTCCAAGGACGCGCAATGCAACTTGGGTTTGGCGGCGGCTATGAACGATTTGGCGGGGTTGTACACGTCCCAAGGGTTGTCACTTAAGGCAGACGCCCTTCTCAGTGATTCCCTGCTGATTAAGAAAAATGTTGAACAGGCTCCTCAGCCGAGAGATTCTTCTTCCTGCAACCTCACGCCAAACGGCCATGCATCACCACCCATAGAATCAAGAAAAAGCTCTCAATCTGTCAATGTCTGGACCTGGTAAGCTTCCCTGTGCCGAATCAAATTAAGCCGCAGGCGCCGCTCCTGGTGGTGACCTTCCGCCAATTCCTTTCAGTTCAGCCTTGCGACCGAGAAGCAGGTGTTGGGCCCTTCGGTGAAGGCTCAGCCGAATTGAGCCTGAGAAATAACCTGTTGAGTTTGAGGAATAACCCGTTGAAGTTCGGAGTCTGCGGCGCCGAAATTTCGAGGCCGAATTTTGGACCCTGCACTGGCGATACTACCAAGGCAGATAAGAAATTTCACAGACGGGAATTGAATCGCTTTGGAGACAGGTTGTAATCACAAAATTTGAGCTACTCAAGCACTTAAAATTCATCACTTTGTTGAAGAAGGTGATCCCCTGTTGCGAGAGAAAGAGGAGCAGGGAAGGAGAAGAAGAGGAGAAGAAGAGAGGAGAAGAAGAAGGAGAGGAGGACACTTGGCGCAAGCACAGGCCCTCTCCCATTGAGGTGTTCACATTAACAAAGTGGCCCAGAAGTAACCAGCTCAGAAAAGACCCTATTCACACTGCACAGGGGTAAAAGCCTGTAAAAGTCAAATTTACAGAGGCTGAGAAGGCTCTTTTACCACAGGTAAAACTCATTGAGATTTAAAGTATTTAAATTAATAAATTAAATATTACTGCAGCATTATCTAAATACTATCAAGAGGGCATATTGCATAACCAAATTCACCAATGAAACAATTTCAAATTGCCCATTGAAAAAGTGTTTTTGAACACTTGGCGGAAGAAAGCGGCCGAGAAATTTAATTAAGGTAAAATCAGAAAATAAATTAAATAAAAATCTAATTAATTCTAGAAGTGAATTCTAAATTAAGAGGATTAAAGTATTAAGGAATCCAATAAGTTTTTTATTGCATAATAAGCAAATTGGGATAATTTGGTATTAAGGAACCCATTATTGTGAAAATAAGTTTCTAAAAAGAAAGAAAAATGGGTTAAAGGATATGAATGAACCATGGTATCTGAGCCACCAACTTCAGTTGGTGTGAAAGACCATGTATTATTAAACTGATATCATTAAATCGGAAAATTAATTAAGGAAAGGCCGAGACTGGATTTCTTGATACACTAAATTGGAGGTAATTAAGGAGGGACGATACAATTCACCAGAGTGCCCTTGGCTCTGGTGTTGGAAGTGGTTACTGGTTACTTGAAAAAGACAATTGTTGAGCCGTGACTCCCTGCAAGAAACTTCGATAGTCAAAATTGGTCACTACCAGGGATTACACGTCACGTCGCGTCACGTCCTGTGACAGCGACGTGACGGCAGACCTGAAAACGTCACGTCCGTTTGGGGGGGGTAAAACAGTTTACCCTGTCGTCACACAGGGTAAACTGTCGTCAACAGTGTCGACTGCTAGTGGGCAGTCGACGAGTTACAGCGACTGCTACTAGGCAGTCGACACACTGAATCGACTGCTAAAGGGCAGTCGTATAGGTGTGTCGACTGCTGACGGCAGTCGAATTTCCATGTCGACTGCTCAAGAGCAGTCGACTACCATAACTAGTCGACTGCTAATAGCAGTCGACTTGGCTTTTCGACGGCTCTTGGGCAGTCGACATGGAAATTCGACTGCTATTAGCAGTCGACGACAGGCGGGCGACTGCTTGTGAGCAGTCGTCTGCCCTTCAAGTCGACTTGGACTGTCGACTGCCCAACTGCAGCCGACAACCCAAGTCGACTGCTAATAGCAGTCGACAAAGTCCGGACGACTGCTGGTGGGCAGTCACACCCCTTCGTCGACTGCTATTAGCAGTCGACTTGGACAGTCGACTGCCCAACTGCAGTCGACAACCCTCGTCGACTGCTAATAGCAGTCGACAAAGTGCGGACGACTGCTGGTGAGCAGTCGCACCCTATGGTCGACTGCTATCAGCAGTCGACTTGAATGGGTTGCGACTGCTCGTGAGCAGTCGCGTAGAGACACCCATGGGCACGTGGTGTCCATGGGTTGGTCCAGGGGGCGTCTAATCGAAAGGACGCCTCCTTGGGGTATATATGGACCCCACTTCCCTCATTCCCTCACTCCCACCTCCCTCCATTTGGGCCTAGGTTGTTAATCAGCCCTTGCCATTTGGAGATAGAGGTGAGCTGGAGGGCTACAGGTGGACATACGTACTGAAATACGTATACGGTGCATACGATATACTGTTATTGCCTAACGTGTGTATTGCAACCCACCTACATACGGTCTACATTGTACCCCATTGCGGTTAGTTTGAACCATACCGGAAATTGTTATATGTGAACACTTATTTTGAAAGTGGTTTAAATCTAATTATGTAGTTTGAACTTTGAACGGCCTTAATTTGGTTTTAGTGGATTGGGGAAAAAATTGTGGGTGGTGGCGCTTATTTTGGAAGTGCTACCATATTAGGTTTAATTTATAGTAGGCATACAAAGCTAGGGGTTAGGGGCAACGATGGCAGACGAAGATAACTTGCCGCCGGAACCTCCACGTGGCGGGGATTTGGATCCGGGGGGGACTCCGCAAGCGAGACCGGGGTCGGCAGGCGCTAGAAGACGCGGCAATGCGCCGAGGGGCAGGCCGCAACCAATCAATTTGGAGGTGGCGCGGGACCCGAACATTCTCGCCAATCCCGGCTGGCAAAATGAGAGGGGCATGTGGTTGTATAGCACGGTCCGAAGGTACGTAGAGTGGACCCATTTGACGAGGATGTTCGTTCCTAGCGCGAATGCTGAACGGATGTCTAGACAACGCTATGGCATATGGAGGGAGGTGAGCCATCAAATATTTGGAGAACGGTGCAAGGAGGTGTGGGATTTCTTGTGGGGTGCACCGAGGGAATTTGATCGCGGGCATATGCTAATGTGGTTATACCAAATGGTCTACGCGGAGGTAATTTTGGGAGTGGATATCGACTGGTCCACCATACCCCGCACGAGCCCGGACTTGAGGCAGGCACGCTGGGTCACGGTCATACCAAGTGCCGTGCTAGGACGGAACGCTGGCCGTCCGATTCCATTGGCATGGCAAACTCCAATGAATCCTTTGAGGGTCCGATCTTATTTTGATTTCCTTGCGGGACCAGATCATCAAATTGTGGGGACTCCACCGGCCGCCGAGTCAAACATGGACGAGCACAACATTGTCATAGGGTTGCCGGTTGAACCACCTAGCCGGCGACAAAGGGTCCACGTGACACCGCCACATGGTTCCCGGTTGGTTTGTCCTCCATCTTCGCCCGTTGATGTGGAGATGGCATCGGCGGTGCCATCCCCACCACTGGTAGTTGCCGACAACGACGTTGTGGAGGCGTTGAGGGCGGAGTTGGCAAAATGCAAATCTGACCACGAACGGGAATTGGAGATGGTCCGACGTGCACACGCCGAGGAGGTCCAAGGGTTGAAGGCCGAGATTGCACGTTTGACCGACCTTGAACTTGCGAGGGCTGATGCGCCACAACTGCCGCAAGCAATGTCTGGTAGTGATGGACAAGGGCGGGAGCCGTCGCCCACAACAAACTTGGAGGCAATGAGGGTTGATTACGACCGGGTCATTAGGAGGAACCGGTTGTTGGAGGACGACTACATGGGCATGGTCACAGCCACTATCATGTTCGCCACGCGTGAGAGGGCATTGATGGACGAGCTGACACACTATAGGGACCACGGCGAACAGTGGCCCGAACGACGGCTTCTTTTTACCTCGTGGCCGCCATTGGATTTCATGTATCCTGAGAACCTCCCGGTCGATGACGACCATTACCCCAGTATTGCGTGGACCAAGAGGCCCGAGGATGAATTCCAATGGGATACCGCAGTATCATCCCGCATCGTGATACCCCCGGCCAAACCAGCCTTGTTGTGGCCATGCGTCCCCGATTGGATCAAGGACGGGAGCATGTGCCCCATTTGTTCCAATCCTTGGGGACCCGAAGGCGCATGGATCGTTGGGTCGTGCGGTCACATGGTCCACCCGAATTGTTTGTTGCCACACATGTTGCAAACACGCCGTTGTCCTACGTGCCAAGCCCCTCTGCATCGAAGGTTGTACGAGCAATTCGGAGTGCAATGGGGAATGCCTCCCGATTTTGAATACACAATAATCCATGGTGTGCCGCCCGCAGAATACGGCGATCCTCCTGCTTATAGCTGGCGTGCACGGAGGTATTTGAAGGACCTGCGAGGCTACCCGACAAACTTCACGCCTGAAATGTACACAAGGGTTGCTCATGAGTTTTACCCCGGCTCCTCTCCTCAGGCCGTAGGTTTGAGGGCATTTTTGTACCGTGTTGTGGGTGGGCATGCCGGAGAGACGGGTGAATACGTCCCAGGTCCTCACCCCCACGGATACGTGTATGACTCCAACGGCAATGTGACAGTGGGGGTATTACCACGGGAACCGGTCCCGGGCGAGGAAACAACTTGGGATGTGGAACACGTGTTGGACACAACAAGTTTTGAGGCCGATCTGGAGAGGCAGGAGGCCGTTACACAAGAGGGTAGCTTCAATGAGGTGGACGTCCAAATCCGGATGAATGAGTGGAAATACGTCAACGGCCTTTTGGACATCCGTGACGGGGCCTCTAGCCCCACCATGCAAGACGTCCTGCGCCATCCGAATGCCGCGAGGGGGTTGCACATTGGAGACCGCGCGCGCGCTCGTGCACAAGCTGACCGGGAGACTGCGGCGCAAGAACTATGGGCCATCACCGAGAGCAGGCGTGAGGCGAGGCGCCGGACACTACGGCCACCAAATCTGAACGGTGCAAGCTCAAGCCGCGGACCCCCCATTGCATTGGATAGTGATTCGGAGCCGGATTAGGAATGTTGGCTAGTGTTTGTGAGATAGGCGTTGGACTAGGAGGCATTATTTGATACTCAATTGTACACAATGCGGGAAAAACCATGATTTTGGAAATGTTTATAAGTGAATTATTGTTCACTATCAATTTTGGGAGTAATAAACAAGTGTCGCACAATGATCATTTCTTATGTTTGCCCACACAATCGGTTGCCACAAACATCCAATTAAACCATGGACTTTGCATCTACATGCATTTGCACTTGAATCAAACACGTATCGATGCAAATAACTATGACAATGATTCCATGTGGCATGATTATAAGTTCACACCAAGCGGAAAACATCACCGCAATATTGCTGGGAATTCATATATTGCGCATTTCCAACTTACCAACATACGTAAGTATACGTGCAAGTACAAACTTGATACTACGCTCTCACCATATTCGTGGGCAAATCTTACATTGACGACCTAAGTGTGTACTCTCTATACACCCGGTATTCCTTTTGGTGCGCGGTGCACCGGTTGAACCCCCAATGAATTGCGTCATGCACCGAGTGTTTTATGGTTTGGTAGAACCTCCACAAGGTCCCATAGTTTTTTCGAAAATACAATTGATTTTTCCCCTTCGTGAGAACGTCGCTAAGGTCCTGAAACAAGTGCCATGGGAAAAGTTTTTCCTTGTAACCGATGCGGCATGCGGGCCTTTCTTGGGCGTCCAAGTATCCGCGGTGGTGACGATCAACTTGTCTCCTAGGCAGTCGAACCCAATAGAATTCAGTGAACCCTTGAATCGGACGTAAAACACTGCGCAAATCGTCCTCATTTCGAGTGTTCTCTGCAACCACCTCGGGTGTAAATTCGTCCGGTTCGTCCGGCAAGCCCCATGCGTGTCGGGGATTGTAATACATACTTCTTGACGAACCACCCGCATCCCGTATCTTGCCACTCCCAGCCATCGCAATCCTATGGATTGCCCACACCGTAGTTGATCTTGGGCAATGTACGCGACGCATACAAGGTCCTCAAAATCACTACGAGCCAAGGTGGCCTCATGGTGGGTAGCACACTTGATTTTATAGGGATATCGCAGTGTGGGCCCTCGGGTGGCATCCAATGATTTGGCAGGTTGGGTTACGGGTGTGTCTAATTAGTTGTCTAAATTAAGCTGCAAGGCAGTCGACTGCTGTGTAGCAGTCGACCATCCACAGTCGACTGCCTTGTAGCAGTCGATTTGCATAGTCGACTGTTGCACATCAGTCGACTGTGGATGGTCGACTGCTACACAGCAGTCGACTATGCAAATCGACTGCTTCATAGCAGTCGACTATGTAAATCGACTGCTGGGCAGCAGTCGATTGATAAATGCCCAGCAGTCGACTGTGGCTGGTCGACTGCTACACAGCAGTCGACTAAGATGGTCGACTGCTGGAAGGCAGTCATTCATCCACAGTCGACTGCCTTCCAGCAGTCGATTTTATCAGTCGACTGCTGTGTAGCAGTCGACCATCCACAGTCGACTGCTGCCCAGCAGTCGAATATGCGAATCGACTGCTGCCCAGCAGTCGAAATTAGGCGTTAGGGTTTGGGAAGAGCGTTAGCTTAGTCAAATCATGCATTAAATGCATACAATCATGACAAAGGATGCATATATATAGCAATCCAACCTCCCATTTCCCTCATTCCCAAGTTCTCCATTGGCCATAGCCTGTTTTAGCAAGCTTTGCAAACGGAGAACAAAGGGAGAAGGAGCGGAGAAGCTGCTATTTCAGGGTTGTGCCAAACATGGCACCGTCGACCATTTTACCCGGATTGACCGCGGAAATTGTGGGGGAGCACATATTGCCGAAGGTCCTAGAGCCTATTTTGGAGCCATATCACCGAGGAGAGTATGGGCGGGGGTGTGAAGTGAGGGCGAATTTTTTAACTCTCATATGTATTTTTAAATACATGGGAGTTAACAAAGCTTGGCGGGAACATTTTGGTATGGGAGAAGTCTACAATGCGTTGCGTATGTCGATTTGGGACGTAGACATACCAATGGGGCATCGATTTAGGGGCGTGAGAGGGACTTCGGAGCTCGCCGAATTGTTGCGAGCGTTCCGACTAAACCTCTTCATGTTCAACCATACGCAACGCATTGCCATCCCAATTCGATGGCAAGTTCAGCATGCTCGGCTCAACGATATTTTCATAATGGAACTTGAATACTTGCGGGATATGCTTGTGGAGAATGGAGAATATTGGCTTCAAGTCGACAAACGTTCTGCCGAATATCGTCGATGCACCAACTTTTGGATTTGTCCTTCGGAGCGACTATTGACATTATAATTTTTCTATGTAGATGTAGCGGTTCATGTTCTATATAGTTCGCCGATTTAATCCTAGCAAACACATTGTATATGTGTTTAGGCCTAGTGGATATAATCGCACTATGTAAAAGATATGATCCGTAATGTGAAATAAAAGTGGATCGCTATTTAAACAAATGATAACTTCCTTATTAGCTACACCCGTGTGCAATATGTATGTCTAACATGTATGGGTGTACGTGCAAATTGCAATATGTATGTGTATGTGCAATATATATGTGGGTTCCCGGTATACCGTATGTTCTATATGTATGCGCTATATATATGGATGTATGTGCAATATATATATATATATATATATATATATATATTTGGGGGTATTTGCAATATATATATATGTGTGTGTGTGTGGACATTAATTCCATCCTCGCCCATGACATAGGGCCTATTGGCATTACAAATCAATTCCATATGTCCTACTCCTAACCTTAGTGCACATTGGACATTCATTTCATCCTCCCACATGACATAGGGCTAGAGGTGCATTTATTTTTACTTTATCTTAAAATACACATTTAAAATGCATTTTAAAATCCTCGACAAATTTCTACGGCATTTTTAAATGTTTTTTATTATAAGTTCACGACTATAGCCAATCCATGGCAATAGGGCAAATATAGACACGCTCAACTTTGACAATTGTTCCATATTACCATATAGCATTAGTACATTCAAACTCAATGGCAATGTTTGAGCCTTGAGCATTGCCAATTTGCCACACAAATTGGCAAATATTGGAATACATAACGCCCCACATGGCACATCGGACAAGTCGTGAATGGTGGTCTGCATTTACAATGTCATCAATCTTGGATCAATATTTGGGCGGAGAAGAGCTCGATGACCTAATCCTAGAAGAGGGGAATGTTTTCGACAATGATTTGCCATAAAGAACCTCACGGATTGATGTCTTCGATGATTTTCAATAATAAAAACATAAAAATAGTCTTAAATATTCTTAAAACTATTTTATAATGCCGCCTCCGACCTATAGAATAAAAAATGCAACACTACATAGGGCCTATTGGCATTACAAATCAATTCCATGTGTCCTACTCCTGAGTCCTAACCTTAGTGCACATTGGACATTCATTTCCTAAACCCTACATCATACATGTAGGCTCAATTTCTAGTCAACATCCAACATACAAATTTGAAATTCACATTATTTTTTCAACAAACATACCCAAAAATAGTTATTACAAAAATTGATCACCAATACAACTAAACCCATTGAACACCATAGGACATTTGACATTACTATAAATATTCATTCATGAAGGGGCATTATCGTTGTCTTGAGGAATAGAATTCCTTGTCCTGCGTGGCCCTCCCACAGCTACCCTTGGGGGCGGTGCTTGGTAATCACTATCATCGGGAGCTTCGCCTACGCCGGATTCATCGTCCGTGCTGGCATTGTCATCTGTTCGGGCGTCGGACTCGTGGCCATCAATTGCCGGGCCGGGAATTCGACTAAGCCGTGTGCCAGCCCTTGGCATTCTAATCGATACCATTGGTCTTGAACCCGTTGCATCCATAACGCCGTCAGTTTGTGGACGTGCAAGTGGGGTGGCCCCGGTAGTCCTCCATTCTCGCACATCCCTTTGTCGTTTTTTTTTTTGACCTCTCGTGGTCCGACCAAAGTTTGTCAATGCAATATTAGGGGGTGGCCTAGCCGGTGTGGGGCATGGGGCGCGCATGCCGATGGTGGCACCAACCAACCGGGAGCCCATGCGTGGTATTGTTGGGGCCCGACGCGCAATGTGTTGCGCCAATGTGTCATCCGAGTCGGATTCCGGTGCTCGCGCAACGGCCGGGCATTGCCCAATACCTCGCAATGGACTAGTGTTAAGGACAACATTGGACGTGCCCTCTCCGTGGGGCTCGGGAAAGGGTGGTGTAGTTTGCATGGGTTGTGCATATGTTGTCGGCACAATAGGAGTGGGCACAACATCCGTCGGTGGATGAATGGGGGAAGCATGTGGTGGGACTTCGTCCATGTCCATCCGGTTCGGAGCCGCTTCAAGAGCTTCATCCACATGTGGTTCGGCCACTACATCTTCATCCACTACGGGTTGAATGTCTACCGGTACATCGGGTATTGTAGTTGTCGGCGTAGCGGGACGCACATGCGTAGTGGAGAGAAACTCCCGACCGGCTATGTTGGCCCACATGTGAAGATCACCATCGTCCTCGGCGTCAAGTCCATCGTATGCAAACGGATCATTGTGGTTGTCAAGGCCCAAATTCCCTCCACCATGTCCCCCATCGCTCTCGTTGTCCGAAGGCCCCGAGGAATCCCCGCCGGGTCCCGCGGAGGGGTCACCATTTATATCCTCGTCGGCCGAATAGTCGGAGTCTTCGGACATCATGTTCACTAGATACCATGCGGCCGAGTCCCGATCAACCCTCTCCCGTGCCAACCGTGAATTGGTATAAATGTACACCAAATTTTCGGCCCTCGCCGAACTCAACCGGTTCCTAGTCTTGTTGTGCACAAACGAATAACTACTCCAATTCCTTTCGCAAGACGAAGAGGAGCACACTTGGGCCAATATTCGCTTTGCCAAAGGGGCCAAGTGGGTGCCACCTTCGCCCACGAGGTCCCACCACTCGTGGGTGGGATATTGGCTTCCATGGCTAGGGGCATATTGGCGAACGCGCCCCTACGCTCTTTGAATGCTTGAAATTCGGCCACAACCCGACCGTAATGACCGTCCTTGCCCGTGGTCAACCTCCTCATGGCGTCCAAGAATCCGGATTTAACGGCCGCGTCTTCGTGGACGACGTTGTCGTCCAATAAATAAGGATTCAAGATGGCACCGGCATGGTGTAGGTCCGTGGTCATCATACGCCACCGGCTGTAGAAATCTTCTTCGGCCAAGGTAGCGAGATTGTGTGCTAGGTTGAAAGGAGGATTCCGTAGGCTAAGCACATGTTTCTCCAAGTTCTTCATGGTCAACCAAGCCTTGCCCATTGCCGGTTCAACGCCATCAAACACTCTCAATGCTTTCAACACCTCCTCCGACATGTGGCGGTAATTATCGCAACTTGTCCAAAAACTGTCGTCATTAACCGTTGTCTTGATTTGACGTGCCTCCATTGCACTTCTCCTTCGATCATCGCCTCCTCTATTTAATTTGTTCACGTAGGCGGTCCAATCGGGATGAATAACCGTTTGTTCCAAAGCATGTCTCACCTTTAGAAACCGGTCAATCATGAGGAAGTTGGTGGCGAATCGTGTGGACCCGGGCATCTTCAAGCCCAAATTGGGCGAGTAGGTGAGGAAGACCGCCGTCGGACATTGGTGGGCCCGGATGTATTTGACAATGTCCTTCGCCCATCGTTGTTTACCCCAATCCTTCAACAACAAGTTCAAACAATGCGCCGCACACCCTTGCCAATATATGTGTGGCCATTCCCGGCTAATATTGCTCGCCGCGGTTTTCATGGCCGCCGCATTATCGAAGCAAACTTGAACAACCTTTGTGGGGTCCACTCCAACGATGTAGCGTTTGACCTCGGTAGCCACGTAGGCGGCATCCTTTGTGCTACCGGTGGTGTCGATGGAACCAAGGAACACGTCGCCCGCTGGACAAATTTGCATGACGTTCATCAAAGGGCGGTGGACAACATTCTCCCATCCGTCCGAACAAATAGTGCACCCATATTTGTGGATGGATGATATTGTCTTCAACTCCACGATTTTTTGTGTATTGAACCGTGCATCGTCAAGTAAACTCTTGCGCATTGCATGGTATGTTGGGGGTTTGTACATAATTATAGCCTCGGCGGTTGCCTTAACGGCCTGGATGAACGCGGGATGGCGGACAATACTAATGGGGATATTAGCCTCATAAAAGGCTTGCGACCATTTTGTATCCAAGTCTCGTTTTGTCGAATTTTGCATCCCTTCTTTTAGTCCCATTTGCCGTTGGGAACGTCGGTGGGGTTCGGGAGTCGTCCCGGACACCAACTCCCTTGCCACTGACGGTGCGGGCGATGGTGGAGCGGTTTGGCTTCCGTTCGCGTTCGACAATGCACCGCATGACGCTTGTTGTTGGGACCCGACCACAGCTTCTCTCCCGTCCTCAACGCACTCGTCCACAAAGTCATCCGGAATTGGCGGCCACGATCCGCCGCACCTCGAAAATAAAGACTTTACAATCGGC
Source organism: Polytrichum formosum (assembly GCA_964035585.1). Classification (NCBI taxonomy): domain Eukaryota; kingdom Viridiplantae; phylum Streptophyta; class Polytrichopsida; order Polytrichales; family Polytrichaceae; genus Polytrichum; species Polytrichum formosum. The sequence continues at coordinate 32,009,850 of OZ037935.1, read as the reverse complement.
CCTTGACATTGACACAATGCCACCCCCCGCATCTTGCCGTCATTTTTTTGGTATCCCAAATGGGCAACCATGCGGTCCTTCCTATAAACTAATTCCAACGCGCAAAATTTGCACTCGACCTTCTTGGACGTTGGAGTCCACTCCTTGGGCACAAACCAAGGCTTCCATTCGTTTCGCGTGCCCATCCCAATATAACCTACTACCTCTCTCCACTTGCAACGAATGCCAAAAGGCAATCAAGGCCAACTAGAGCGAGGGGGAATGATGAATGCTAATGAGCGGTGAACCCTTTATAGTCCCGACGCTTGAACGTGCACTAAATATAAAAGATGCTATGATATTAAAAGTGTTTAGAGTAATCTGCTATAGGATCCATTGCAAAAGCAATTTGTTTATGTTTGGAGGGGGGGAGGTCCAATGTCTGCCATTCGCAGCGGACTTCGGGGGTCGACTGCTGCTTGGCAGTCGACGTGGCAGTCGAATTCCAGGGTCGACTGCAAACTAGCAGTCGACATGGCAGTCGACCGCCACGTCGACTGCCATTCGCAGTCGACATCGGGGGTCGACTGCTGCTTGGCAGTCGACGTGGCAGTCGACTTCCAGGGTCGACTGCAAACTAGCAGTCGACATGGCAGTCAACCGCCACGTCGACTGCCATTCGCAGTCGACATCGGGGGTCGACTGCTGCTTGGAAGTCGACGTGGCAGTCGACTTCCGGGGTCGACTGCAAACTAGCAGTCGACATGGCGGTCGACTGCCCGTCGACTGCCATTCGAAGTCGACATAGGGGGTCGACTGCTGCTTGGCAGTCGACGTGGCAGTCGACTTCCAGGGTCGACTGCAAACTAGCAGTCGACATGGCAGTCGACCGCCACGTCGACTGCCATTCGCAGTCGACATCGGGGGTCGACTGCTGCTTGGCAGTCGACGTGGCAGTCGACTTCCGGGGTCGACTGCAAACTAGCAGTCGACATGGCGGTCGACTGCCCGTCGACTGCCACGTCGACTGCCATTCGCAGTCGACATCGGGGGTCGATTGCTGCTTGGCAGTCGACGTGGCAGTTGACTTCCAGGGTCGACTGCAAACTAGCAGTCGACATGGCAGTCGACCCCCGCAGTCGACTGCTAAATGCAGTCGGCCCACACGTCGACTGCCACATAGCAGTCGACGCCGCGGTGGACTGCTAATTGTCGACTGCCTTATCCAGAGTCGACTGCTATCTGGCAGTCGACTGGATGGTCGACTGCCGTATAGCAGTCGACCAATCGTCGCATCCATCCTGGCCGTTGGATGATGCACGGTCCAACGGTCAGGATCCAGGGGCGCGGCGTCCGGTCGTACCGTCGGTGTGAGGCCCACCCAACCTATATATATAAGTGGGGAGGCCTCATTGACATCATTTTTCAACCACCCCTCCTCAAGCGGGATATTGGGACTAAGCATGCCTAGCATCCTTTGCCTAATGTTTTGAGAGGGCCTAGGGGGCGGTTGGAAGATTGGTTTAGGGTGCAAACTCTTGCCAATTTTGGATCCGATTTTTTGCGGTGGAGCGGTGTGAATACGGCCGTGTTTGTGAACACATTTGAGTTGTGTTTGTGAACACAATAATAGCGTGTTTTTAAACACGATGGAGGATCGAAGTTGGAGGATGCCGGAGGACGAGCCGGATGCACCCGGCAGGGTGCACAAACGGCCCCCTAAGCGGCAACGACATTCCGATGTGGGATCAGGAAGTGCTTCGGGAACGGGAGCCAATATTACCCCCCGTTCAGATACTACCGTTCCCGTCCGCCCAAATGCCGGTGCCCCTACGAGCAGCCAAGGAGGGGCTTCCGCGGCCTCAGGGTCGTCGAGTAGGAGCGGGAAACCAAGGGTAAAATTCTCGGATGCGATAACGGCAAAGGTCCACCAAGCCATAGTTGACTGGTATTTGAGGAATGGGGAGGCCGGCATCAAATTCCGTTTTTTGGAGCAGCCGAAACACAAAAGGGTTGAGATAATTAAAAGGGACATGGAGGTTGCTATTCGACAGGAAGTGGATGGCCCCGAGTTTAGCGGTGATAGGAATCTTGCGGGGTTCGATTCATGGGTGAAGAATAAGGCCCAAAATGGTATTTTCAACCTCAAGCAATTGGTTGAGAACATGTTCCCGGAGGGCGAAACAGGCGAGGTGTTGAGCCCTCGAGCTGTAAGAATCCGGGAAATATTTTTGTGGTGGGATCCCGTGGCCAAAGGATTGTCCAAGACGGCCTCCAAAATAATTCCTTGGAAGGCGGAGAAATTGGAGAAGTGGCTAAGGGTGTCGGGCCCATGCCAACTATTGTGGATTCCCGATACGGCAAATGTCGTGAGTTTGAAGAGCATAAAGAAGGTGGGGGGTTACGGGGAGGTGAGGAAGGTGAGGATCGAGGGCGACGATCGTCTCCCACCGGAGATTACGTGGGCTGAAAAGACCCCAAAGACGTCGGATAGGCAAAAAGCTCGTATCCAAGTAAGTGCGGAGGCATGCGTTTTAAAGAGCACGCATCCAGGTTTCATCAAGTTTTGGTTAATCAACAGTGTGTCCAATGCGGGCTATACACTATGGTGGAACGGGGGCACTCTACGAGAGATGTTCATTCGGGATAGAGCCCACCGCCCAAATGCCAACATTTTGACAATAGACGCAACCGAATGGCAACTCTATGACCAAGTCCAAAAGTTCCGGGCGAAGAGGGTAAAGTTGGCTTGGGCATTGTTATGGATCATGGAGGCTTTGCACGCTGCAAATGTGCAACACAACGATCTATCCATTGACAACATTATGTTGCATTGGGAATCGGACGGGAGCCTCAAGATTGGGGTGTACGATTGGGGATGTGCAACGCATTCGGGTGAGGATGTCCTATCGCTATGGCATGCGGAAACCGTAGAAGCGAAGGAAAAATTGAGGAAGGAGAAGTTTTGGGTGGCGCCGGAACTGTTTTACATCCAAAACATGAGACACCATGATCCCGATGTATATTACACCGCGGAGGCTGAGTGTTATGCGGTCGGCATGATTGCTCGACAACTTTGCAACGATGGTGATGACCGAATTCTCTTTGCCAATGAAGGAAGGAAAATTTGGGATGTCACTTTGAGTGCATTGACATGCGAGAACGTGTCGAACCGCATTTCATTGACCATCGCCAAACTACGGATGCAGATGCCGTTTGTGGGGTGGGATGAGCCGATAGACTGCTGGAGAACTGAGGTTAAGGATAGTATTTAGTCTGTTTAGTTCTTTAGGCAACATCGTAGGGGTTAAGGTAGTATGCGTGTATCATTGATATGGACAACCTTGTATATTTTTTATATCTTTACGATATACTTGTTTTAATACAACGCGGTTTTTTTTCCTTCTACATATCATTGTTGGCTTTAATCACATTTTTCCTAAACTACTTCCATCCATCCATATTCCACTATACCCAAACCATTAAAATTTAACCCAACAAACATATGATGTTGACTGCATTTGTCTGTTAATAGTATCAGTCGACGACAATGGTCGACTGCTACAACTGCAGTCGACTATCTTCGTCGACGGCAACATAGCAGTCGACTATCAACCATGGTCGACTGCCAATGTAGCAGTCGACTACCATGGTCGACTGCTACATTTGCAGTCGACCATTGTAGTCGACTGCTAAGTTAGCAGTCGATTAAGTGATCGACTGCCTATATAGTAGTCGACCACTTAGTCGACTACTACATTAGCAGTCGACCATTGTAGTCGACTGCTAAGTTAGCAGTCGATTAAGTGGTCGACTGCCTATATAGTAGTCGACCACTTAGTCCACTGCTACATTAGCAGTCGACCATTGTAGTCGACTGCTAACTTAACAGTCGACTACAATGGTCGACTGCTAAGTTAGCAGTCGATTAAGTGGTCGACTGCCTATATAGCAGTCGACCACATAGTCGACTGCTACATTAGCAGTCGACCATTGTAGTCGATTGCTAAGTTAGCAGTCGACTACAATGGTCGACTGCTAAGTTAGCAGTCGATTAAGTGGTCGACTGCCTATATAGCAGTCGACCACTTAGTCGACTGCTACATTAGCAGTCGACCATTGTAGTCGACTGCTAAGTTAGCAGTCGATTAAGTGGTCGACTGCCTATATAGCAGTCGACCACTTAGTCGACTGCTACATTAGCAGTCGACCATTGTAGTCGACTGCTAAGTTAGCAGTCGACTACAATGGTCGACTGCTAAGTTAGCAGTCGATTAAGTGGTCGACTGCCTATATAGCAGTCGACCACTTAGTCGACTGCTACATTAGCAGTCGACCATTGTAGTCGACTGCTAAGTTAGCAGTCGATTAAGTGGTCGACTGCCTATATAGCAGTCGACCACTTAGTCGACTGCTACATTAGCAGTCGACCATTGTAGTCGACTGCTAAGTTAGCAGTCGATTAAGTGGTCGACTGCCTATATAGCAGTCGACCACTTAGTCGACTGCTACATTAGCAGTCGACCATTGTAGTCGACTGCTAAGTTAGCAGTCGATTAAGTGGTCGACTGCCTATATAGCAGTCGACCACTTAGTCGACTGCTACATTAGCAGTCGACCATTGTAGTCGACTGCTAAGTTAGCAGTCGATTAAGTGGTCGACTGCCTATATAGTAGTCGACCACTTAGTCGACTCCTACATTAGCAGTCGACCATTGTAGTCGACTGCTAAGTTAGCAGTCGATTAAGTGGTCGACTGCCTATATAGTAGTCGACCACTTAGTCGACTGCTACATTAGCAGTCGACCATTGTAGTCGACTGTGAGGCCAAACCCCCCACCCTTAAGCGTCCGTAGTCCGAGTAGTGGGTTTGGGCTCACATTCCTCCGCGGTATTGGATTTGGACTTGGATGAGTCCATAGTGCAAGGTTCACCCTTCAAGTGGTCTTGGATTTAACTGGAATTTCACTTTTAACAACTCAATGTACGATTTCAATACGTATGTGGAGAATGCACAAGTTAACTATGTTATTTTAACCTCCTTATGCTCGGGTGCTATTTTGTCTTTGTTTGCTTCTAACGTCCATCCGGCCGCTTTAGCTACACAAGCCCTTAAGGATATCCCTCTCCTAATTGGAGTCCGTGCCGTTGACTCTATACTACCACTTGAACTATCACTTGTGTATTCCGTATCGCTACTATAAGAGGTCTCACTTGGTGTCTCCATACCGTACATAAGCCTTTAAGTATTAAGAAATACTTATGTGACTTATGTCAATCTCTCCCTCGCACCTTTGGTCTTTGCTTCCTTTGTCTTGCCATCGCGAGAGTGCTCCACATTCTCCATTAATTTGTGCACGTGGTTTATTTTTAAAGAGAGGATGCAAGTGTTAAAAAACACTATTCTCTATAGTCAATCTCAAATACATTTACTTGTGAAAGCCACACATAACACTAACTAGCATAATGTAACTAACTACTTGTCTATGAGCTAATTAAGTAGGCTATCTACTAAGCTCCTTCATGAACCCATCTCTTTACTTTCTAATTACATAAACCTAGCTCCTTCATAAACCCAACTCCTTCATGAACCCAACTCCTTAGCTTCTAACTAAATAAACCCAGCTCCTTCGTAAACCCAGCTTCTTAGCTTCTAACTAAACAAACCCAGCTCCTTTATAAACCCAGCTCCTTCATAAACCCAGCTCCTTCATAAACCCAGCTTCTTAGCTTCTAACTAAACAAACCCAGCTCCTTCATAAACCCAGCTCCTTCATGAACCCAGCTCCTTCATGAACCCACAACTTTGTAGTTGTAATCCCCAACTACCTCACTAATTATTCAAGCCCTTAACTAATCTTCCTACCTAATTTTCCTAATTCTACTAACAACCCCTTTCTAATCACACAATTCTTCTCTAATCCTAAAATCCTAAAATCCTAGAGAGGAGAGGGGGAGAGAGAATTTCCTAACTTCACTAAGACTAACTAATCCACACAAGTATATTTTTGCACTCATCACAACCTCAAGTGCTCAACTCTTAAACATGGAACTTGCAACCACGTGTATTCAAAACATGAACTTTAAGTACCACAAATTGGAATCATGAATTAACTTTAAAATCCTTCACGTCAACACTAATTCTACCAAGAGGTCAAGCCCTCTTCAAGGCTAACAAGCCTTGGCTCTCAAACTAAAAACTAAGCACACACATGTGCTCCAATATGGCTTCCCACACCCACACTTATAACTCGTGGGGTGCCTTGGAGCACAAAGGAAAGAGAGGATGAGTGAGGGAAGAATGAGGGATTATATAGTAAGCTTGAGGGGGTGAGCACCCTCAAGGCTCACGATAAGCCCTTGAGATTTCCTCCTACTTAGTAGGCGCCAATCCTATCTTCTAAGCCTTCCTCCCTCAAATGATCAACAAGGATCCTAATTCGAACATTTAACTAGCCTTGGCTTTCTACCTACCACACTTTACCAAACTTGGGATGCTTCAACCCAAACTTAGCCTCCTTTGCTTTCCGCCGCCATAACTTTCTCCCCTTACTTTCCCAAATCGTCGCTCACCACTTAATTCAAACCACGATGCTTAACTCGTGATTTGATTGGTGCTTTGAGAATTTGCTTATCCTCCACCTTGCATTCTTCCTTGGACCTTCCCCATTAAGTGGCCATGATAAGGTGGTCCACTTGTGCGCTCCATGTGATCCTCCATTCATCCCAATTCGAATGCACTTGCCTCTTGAGTCACTTTGGTTGTCTCCATCCATTTGTACTAGCCTACTCACTAACTACTCAATCCAAGTTCTCCTTACCTATCCTCATTCACTCAAATCCTTCCGAAGGTAAAAACACAATAACAACTCACATCCTAGCCTCTTACAACATGGTACTTCTAAGACTAACATTTCACTCTTTTTATATTTTTGTGAAGTAACATGCTACTTCAAAGTGCATCAACTAACGTTTCAAGGGTCTAAGACTAAATGTGGGCACCCTTTTGGGCTCACATAATTGGCGACCATCGGGGGATGAATCCAAACATCTCTTGCTCCAAGGGTAAGTTGCCTAGTCAAGCTCGGTACTCCTTACATCTACTTCCCGATGTACGGGTAGGAAAGAGCTCACCATTCAACGTTTCCAATTGAATTGAATTATTAGGAAAGACCTCATAGACAAGGTAAGGTCCTAACCATATTGCATCGAATTTCGCCGGAAATTCAAGCTTTCGTGCGTCTTGAATCATGACCATCATTCCCGGTGTTAGGGCCCTTCTCTTATGTCGTTTGTCGAAAGTAATCTTTCTCCTTCTTTGGATTGCCTCAATATGTTGAGCCGCCATTCTCCTCCCTTCGTCAAGTGCTTCCAAATCGGTTAGTCGATTTCGTAAGGATTGACTTTCGGTAAGTCTCGTACTCACGGCCACCCTAAGTGACTCGACTTCATATTCGATTGGTAGTGTCGCTTCAAGACCATAGACTAAGGAAAATGGTGTAGCACGCGTAGTTACCTTATAGGTTGTACGGTATGCCCAAAGTGCCGCCGTTAGTTTCGTATCCCAATCCCGCTTCGAGTCTATAACCGTCTTGCGTAGTATACTCACCAAAATTCCGTTAACCCTTTCTGTTTGTCCATTGGTTTGTGGGTGGTAGGGAGTAGTCTTCCGGTTATCAATTTTAAATTTCTCTGTCATCTCTCGAATCAAGTCATTCAAAAAGTGAGTACTCCTATCGCTTACTAGGATCTTCGGCACCCCGAACCGCGAAATTATGTTTTCGTACATAAATGTTGCCGCGTGTTCCGCCGTGTCGGTCTTCACCGCTTTGGCTTCCGCCCACTTGGTGAGGTACTCGGTTGCCACCACAATATATTTCATTCCTTTTGAAGATTGGGGATGGACCTCACCCACATAGTCGATGCCCCATTTTTCGAAAGGAATTAAGGGTAATGATACATGTAAAGGCATCTCCATTCTAAGGTCGTTTCGGGCATACCGTTGGCAAGCGTCGCATTTCCTTACATAGTCATGGGCGTCCTTAAATAGTGTAGGCCAAAAGTAGCCCGCTCTAAGTATTTTTTGCCCGGTGAGTTGACCCGAGAAGTGACCGCCGCAAGCGCTATCGTGGCAAGCGATTAAAATCGCTTCAACCTCCATTTTTGACACGCATCGTCGTAAAATACCATCGGACCCCCTTCTAAACAACCTATGGCCCACTACAACAAATTGCCTACTATTTACCCTCACCTTCCTTCTCTCTTCTTTTGTCCACTCTTTGGGCAACTTGTGGGTTGTTAGAAATTCCACTATGCCCGCATACCACTCCGGTGTAGAAGTGACCACAAAGAGGCTATCATCTACTAACATATCATTTACCGGATTTTTTCCTATCTCCTCCGACAACCTAGACAAGTGGTCCGCTTGTAAATGCATACGACCCGGTTTATATTCCACCGTGTAGTCGAATTCTTCTAATAACAAAACCCACCTAGCTAACCTACCACTTAACTCCGCCTTGTTAACTAGATACTTGATAGCCATGTGGTCAACAAAAAATACAACCGGGTTGCACATGAGGTAATGCCTAAACTTTTTAACGGAAAACACCATGGCTAGGCACTCCCTCTCCGTTGTAGAGTAGTTTCTTTCGGCGGGGGTCAATTGCTTACTCGCATAAGCTATAGGTTGATCCTTCTCTTTTTCTCCCGTTGCTTGACAAAGCGCACTCCCTATTGCCACATTACTAGCATCACAATAGACGTGAAAAGGTTTACCCCAATTGGGTGGTATCAACACCGGATAGGTGCTCAACCTATCCCGCAATTCCTCAAAGGCTTTTTGACAAGCATCCGTCCACTCGAATTTGACATCCTTTTTGAGCAAATGGGTAATGGGCACCGCTATCTTTGAAAAATTAGGAATAAGTTCCCGGTACCATCCCACATGTCCTAACAACTTAGAGATCCCCTTGGAATTGGTTGGAGTTGCCAAGTCGCTTATGGCCGCAATCTTATCCGGATCGGGTTCTCTACCTTTCTCACTAACAACATAACCCAACAACACTCCCTTATTCACTCCCAAAAATGTCTTATCCGGGTTCAATGCTAACCTCATCTTCCTACACCTAACCAATGCCTCCCTAACACAATGTAGGTGATCGTCCACATTACTTTGTGTGCTAAAATCGTCCACAAAGACGGTCATGGATTTGAACAACAAGTCGGTGAAGATATACATTACTAATCGTTGGAAAGTAGCCGGGGCATTACATAACCCAAATGGCATCACTACCCACACAAAAGTACCCCAAGGTGTAGTAAAAGCCGTTTTATGGATATCTTGGAGGGCTATGGAAATTTGATTATAACCCGCATACCCATCCATAAAGGTATATCGCGAATGACCTCCAACCTCCTCAAGCAACAAGGTGATAAAAGGTAAGGGGAAGTGATCCTTTTGTGTGCACGAATTCAATTTCCTATAGTCGACACAAACCCTTAATTTCCCATTTTTTTTCTTTACTAAGACCATAGGAGAAACCCAATCCGTGATTTCCACCGGCTTGATAAACCCGGCCTTCAATAACCTTTCCAATTCCGCTTTCACCAACAATTGCAATTGAGGATTCATCCTCCTCTCCTTTTGTCTAATTGGCCTCGCCCCCGGAATTAAAGGAATCCGGTGTTCTACCATTTCCCTAGGAATTCCCTTAAGCTCATCGTAGGACCATGCAAAAGTATCACTAAACTCATCCACCAAATTGCTATACTCCCTAACCTCTTTCTCCCCCAATTTGGAACCCATCTTCATTTGTCGGGTTTTTCCATTCTTTAATTTCACATCCACGTACCGCCAATCCGCTTCCGACACATGTGCTTGTTCCTCTTTGTTCCGATACCAATCGGAAGGCACATTGGGGTAATCTTTCACATCTTGACCTACAACTATCCCCGTAGACGTGGTCTTGAAATGTAAAGGCTCCTCCAATTTCGATGACTCAATAATCACATCCTCCTCTTGAATCCCATCTACATGAATTAAACTAACCTCACCCTCTTCCACGTCATCTACCCAAGGTGTTAACCCACCGCTAACCCACTCTTCCTCGGTGAGCACCTCACATGGCTCCAACAATGAGCCCTCTCCTAAACTAACACTAGGAAATTCACTCCCTAAGCCTACTTGGTGAAATGTAACCATTACATCAACCTCGGACTCGGGGTACTCCCTTAGCCATTGGGCATAATCCCCATTATCCCCATAATTGTAAAAATTAGGACCTAGACTTCCCGAGCCCGAATCTATAACAACCCTTTGACCTTCGGGATGGACGACTCCCACCAATGCCTTGCCAATCTCATTCTCGTTTAAGTCATCAATTTCCTTCTCCAATGGCAAATACATCTCCTTCTTCATCCATCCTTCTAATGAACCAATGGACACTATGACCCTATTACCCTCCGGACCATAAGTGATGGATGGTTTAGGTCCACCCCAATTGACCATAGCATTCGCCATCCGCAACCAAGGCCTACCTAGCAAAATGGGGAAGGTGTCCTTGTTGGAGTGCATTTTAATGACATGGAAGGTGACCAAGTACTCCTCGCCTCCCGTAGTCATTCTACAATCCTTGATCATCCCCAAAGGCGTAGTCGAACTTTGATTTGCCATATTTATGACCAAAGGTGAAGGCCCCGTGAGTCCAAGTCCCAATTTTTTCATAGTATCCTCCGGTAGTATATTTAGACTACTCCCTCCGTCGACTAGCACATTAGGAACCACCTTATCTACTATAACAACTTCTATTTCTATAGCTTTCACGTCTCTTCCACCTTGTGATTGGATCCTAGCGGCTATTTTAGCTTTCACCTTCCTCATCCTCTTGTGTACCGGCATTCCCTCCTTTAATGTTTTCCTTGCCGTGGGTGAAATTTCCAATAGTTGGCCGAAAGTAATATCCGCCTTGAGTGTACTAAGGTCCGCCCACAAGTCGTACCCGGTAGATCTTTCCACCTTAGAATTACCCACTACGTCGAATTCGTCTACGGGAACCCCCGGTCCTTCCCATTCACCCACATCGCTATTATCCAAGTCATGTACCGCATTAGTCCTCTCCCTATCTTGTAAAATTATATTTTCCCTCTCCACATCCTTAGTAGCTCTTCTAGCTACCCTATCCAACTCGGAGAGATTAATCTCTTCATCCGAAGAGTAATTTCCTTGCTCTCCTATTCCTACCTCCAACGGGGCATCCCCTCTCCTAGCCCTAGTAGTTACCGCTAGTGCAGGTGCTTCTTCAACCACACCCTTACCCTTCACTAACTCATATGTAATAGCATTGGTGTGAGGAGGCCATTGACTTTGCTCCTCTCCAATTCTCGTTGGGAGAGGAAGCATGTCATCACATGTGGCCTCCAACACTCCATCCATGAACCTAACATCTTGGGAGTTAGATGGTCCCGGATCCGTTGGAGGCGCTTGTCTCCCGTTACTACCATTAGGTGGAACTCCTTGTCTATTTTGTATTGGAATGTAACCGGTTGTAGTTTGCAAGCCCGCCGGTGGATGAAAAGTTTGCCTAGCATTACTATGGTCATAGTATAAGTTAGGTGGCCTAAGTTCATTGGCCGGTACTCCTTGTGGCCTAGCACCTCGCATATTATCCCTTGCTTGTTGTTGTGGATTAGCCACCGGGTAAGGGACATTAATTATTTTGTCCGGTTGGCGACACGTATCCGAGGGATGACTTCCTCCACAATTGCTACAATTAAACTCTTGACCTTCGGACCAACATTGTCCTTGAGCGTGCCACCTTCCACAAAAGGGATGAAATTCCTTCTTCTCTAAATTTTGGCCACCTTGCCCTCTAGGTTGTGGTCCTCTATTGCTTCCATTTCCATAGTGAGGTGGCGCTTGACCTCGTTGATTTTGTTGAGGTGGGTTACCGTTTCCTCTTTGGTCACGGTTTTGTCCACTTCTACAAAATTGACGCGTGTGGCCCGGTTGGCCACATTGGACACACCATAATCCGGAAGAATGCCTACCCGACTCAACCGGGGGTGGAGGCCCCGGTTGTTGACTCCGGATCATTAATGACATTTGATCCGTGAGGCTTTGCATTTGTTTTATCATAGCCTCTTGGAATCCTAGTTGGCTAGCACCTAGTCTTCTCTCAACCTCCTCCAAGTGTGGATCCGTTCTAGGGGCCGGTAGTGCCAAAAGAGGTGCCGGTTCCCTAACCGCTAAAGGTCGGGGGCCGGTGTCCACAATGGCATATGGAATTTGGTTCTCATACTTAGCGGGTTCTACCGCTACCACCCTAGGGCGTATGGGGATGAATTGTGGGATCAATTCATCCTCCCTTCTCCATAGCCTTTCGTGATCTTTATCCAAGTTTTCAATATCTCTAGCCGCACGCTTGGCATCCGCCAAGGTCAAGGGATTCCTTTCTAGAACACCCCTAATAGTTCCGGACTTAAAAAACCCTTGAATGAAAAATTGCTTTAGCGTGTCGTCGTTGAGCATGGTACCCACAAATCTAGTGCACACTAAATCAAACCTCCTAATGTAAGCCGAAATTTCTTCCTCCCTTCCTTGCTTCAATGACGACAATGCCCTTAATGCGGTACTTTGACCCACTTCCGGCCTAAATTCATTAAGAAACTCCCTTTGTAATTGTTCCCATCCCCTAAAATGTCCCTCGGCATGATCCCGATACCATTCATAGGCTTCCCCCTCTAGAGTGGTAGGAAACCACACTAACCAATAACCCGGGTCGGTTATGAGGAAGCTAGCCAACCGTTCGATATACCGTTCCATGTGCCGAGAGGGGTCCTCATCCTTGGTCCCATAAAATTTAGGGAGATGAGATGGCATATCCATCGCCGCTAAATTTTGTGGAACCACAATTGGTAGGCCTCTTGGCCTAACCAATGGGTCTATTGGAGGTATAGGAGGTATGGGCGGAATTGGGGGTATGGGTGGTGGATCCATCCCCCGTTCCTCGGCCATGGTGACCGGTGAACTATTCAACAATCCCCTATCAACTTCTACCGGGAATTCTTCTCTAAGTGTGTAATTTTCCGAAGAAGTTTCACCACTCAATTTGGAGGGAGTGATCTCCTCTTCAAGTTGAGCTCCAAGTTCTAAGGTGTCTAGAATTGACCTAGTCCTAGGTTCGACGTTCAAACAACTCTCTATTCTAACATTATCTTGTTCTAATCTATCACTGAATTTAGAGGACCGCCTCTTTCGAGTAGATTTCTCTAGTCCTACTATCAAACTTGGTTTTTGTGAGCGAGTCCTACCTTGCATTCCATAAGAATCGATCGACCCTCACTTGACCACACATAATCCTAGCAATTCCCCTCTTAATATTTTCACTTGTCTTGGTGTGGTTATAATTTTTTTAGGAGGTGAGGAAAAGAACCTGCAAGCCCACTTAGGTGAAAGAATCCCAATAGGGGATAGGCATGTTCATGTTAATTTTTTGGTTAAGTCGGAGCATCACCTCCGCACCTTCCCGCAAATTAACACTCACCACAATACCGATTGTGAGGGGGTGACCTTCCGAGTAGATTATGTTAAAAGTCGAGGCTTCACCCTTCAACTTCTCACACCATCCACAATTCGGGAATTACCCTCTACAACGGATAACAACAATCACGAGTACAAAAGGCATTCCTTAATTAGTTAATGAGTTCACTTTGAAGAAATAAACATACCTTGAGCAATCGCATCCCCCTGTGAGTTAGCACTCCCCTCAATCGTGACTCAATGTAACAACACCATAAACTTTGTGAAATATTAATTTAATCTAGAGCATGAAATGACAACTCCCAAAACTTTGAGACTCACCCCGAGGTGAGTGTCAAAGTTCAATGTCCTAAGGTGAATTTACCCTCTAATGTTTTAATGAGCTACTCGGTTATAGGTTCCTTTTAAGTTCTTAGCAAATCCCCAAAAAGGTTGAGGACGTACCTTCGCCGCGCTCCTTCCTCAAAAATGAATTTGCGTAATTGACAATGCAATTCATTCCAAGGAATAGTTGAAATACAATGAATTCAAATGTAACCCAAAGAGAGAATACTTACCGAGTTTCGGGTGCTCCTTCCCTTCTCTCAAGTTTGTGTCTCCAATTTTTCCTAGTTGCCTCCAAGTCTCCTAGTCGCCTCCAAGTCTTGTAACTACCTTCCGCTTCGCTCCCGGCGGACGCACCAATTATGTGAGGCCAAACCCCCCACCCTTAAGCGTCCGTAGTCCGAGTAGTGGGTTTGGGCTCACATTCCTCCGCGGTATTGGATTTGGACTTGGATGAGTCCATAGTGCAAGGTTCACCCTTCAAGTGGTCTTGGATTTAACTGGAATTTCACTTTTAACAACTCAATGTACGATTTCAATACGTATGTGGAGAATGCACAAGTTAACTATGTTATTTTAACCTCCTTATGCTCGGGTGCTATTTTGTCTTTGTTTGCTTCTAACGTCCATCCGGCCGCTTTAGCTACACAAGCCCTTAAGGATATCCCTCTCCTAATTGGAGTCCGTGCCGTTGACTCTATACTACCACTTGAACTATCACTTGTGTATTCCGTATCGCTACTATAAGAGGTCTCACTTGGTGTCTCCATACCGTACATAAGCCTTTAAGTATTAAGAAATACTTATGTGACTTATGTCAATCTCTCCCTCGCACCTTTGGTCTTTGCTTCCTTTGTCTTGCCATCGCGAGAGTGCTCCACATTCTCCATTAATTTGTGCACGTGGTTTATTTTTAAAGAGAGGATGCAAGTGTTAAAAAACACTATTCTCTATAGTCAATCTCAAATATATTTACTTGTGAAAGCCACACATAACACTAACTAGCATAATGTAACTAACTACTTGTCTATGAGCTAATTAAGTAGGCTATCTACTAAGCTCCTTCATGAACCCATCTCTTTACTTTCTAATTACATAAACCTAGCTCCTTCATAAACCCAACTCCTTCATGAACCCAACTCCTTAGCTTCTAACTAAATAAACCCAGCTCCTTCGTAAACCCAGCTTCTTAGCTTCTAACTAAACAAACCCAGCTCCTTTATAAACCCAGCTCCTTCATAAACCCAGCTCCTTCATAAACCCAGCTTCTTAGCTTCTAACTAAACAAACCCAGCTCCTTCATAAACCCAGCTCCTTCATGAACCCAGCTCCTTCATGAACCCACAACTTTGTAGTTGTAATCCCCAACTACCTCACTAATTATTCAAGCCCTTAACTAATCTTCCTACCTAATTTTCCTAATTCTACTAACAACCCCTTTCTAATCACACAATTCTTCTCTAATCCTAAAATCCTAAAATCCTAGAGAGGAGAGGGGGAGAGAGAATTTCCTAACTTCACTAAGACTAACTAATCCACACAAGTATATTTTTGCACTCATCACAACCTCAAGTGCTCAACTCTTAAACATGGAACTTGCAACCACGTGTATTCAAAACATGAACTTTAAGTACCACAAATTGGAATCATGAATTAACTTTAAAATCCTTCACGTCAACACTAATTCTACCAAGAGGTCAAGCCCTCTTCAAGGCTAACAAGCCTTGGCTCTCAAACTAAAAACTAAGCACACACATGTGCTCCAATATGGCTTCCCACACCCACACTTATAACTCGTGGGGTGCCTTGGAGCACAAAGGAAAGAGAGGATGAGTGAGGGAAGAATGAGGGATTATATAGTAAGCTTGAGGGGGTGAGCACCCTCAAGGCTCACGATAAGCCCTTGAGATTTCCTCCTACTTAGTAGGCGCCAATCCTATCTTCTAAGCCTTCCTCCCTCAAATGATCAACAAGGATCCTAATTCGAACATTTAACTAGCCTTGGCTTTCTACCTACCACACTTTACCAAACTTGGGATGCTTCAACCCAAACTTAGCCTCCTTTGCTTTCCGCCGCCATAACTTTCTCCCCTTACTTTCCCAAATCGTCGCTCACCACTTAATTCAAACCACGATGCTTAACTCGTGATTTGATTGGTGCTTTGAGAATTTGCTTATCCTCCACCTTGCATTCTTCCTTGGACCTTCCCCATTAAGTGGCCATGATAAGGTGGTCCACTTGTGCGCTCCATGTGATCCTCCATTCATCCCAATTCGAATGCACTTGCCTCTTGAGTCACTTTGGTTGTCTCCATCCATTTGTACTAGCCTACTCACTAACTACTCAATCCAAGTTCTCCTTACCTATCCTCATTCACTCAAATCCTTCCGAAGGTAAAAACACAATAACAACTCACATCCTAGCCTCTTACAACATGGTACTTCTAAGACTAACATTTCACTCTTTTTATATTTTTGTGAAGTAACATGCTACTTCAAAGTGCATCAACTAACGTTTCAAGGGTCTAAGACTAAATGTGGGCACCCTTTTGGGCTCACATCGACCCCTAAGTTAGCAGTCGATTAAGTGGTCGACTGCCTATATAGCAGTCGACCACTTAGTCGACTGCTACATTAGCAGTCGACCATTGTAGTCGACTGCTAAGTTAGCAGTCGACTACAATGGTCGACTGCTAACTTAGCAGTCGATTAAATGGTCGACTGCCTATATAGCAGTCGACCACTTAGTCGACTGCTAAGTTAGCAGTCGATTAAGTGGTCGACTGCCTATATAGTAGTCGACCACTTAGTCGACTCCTACATTAGCAGTCGACCATTGTAGTCGACTGCTAAGTTAGCAGTCGATTAAGTGGTCGACTGCCTATATAGTAGTCGACCACTTAGTCGACTGCTACATTAGCAGTCGACCATTGTAGTCGACTCCTAAGTTAGCAGTCGATTAAGTGGTCGACTGCCTATATAGCAGTCGACCACTTAGTCGACTGCTACATTAGCAGTCGACTACAATGATCGACTGCTAAGTTAGCAGTCGATTAAGTGGTCGACTGCCTATATAGCAGTCGACCACTTAGTCGACTGCTACATTAGCAGTCGACCATTGTAGTCGACTGCTAAGTTAGCAGTCGACTACAATGGTCGACTGCTAAGTTAGCAGTCGATTAAGTGGTCGACTGCCTATATAGCAGTCGACCACTTAGTCGACTGCTACATTAGCAGTCGACCATTGTAGTCGACTGCTAATGTAGCAGTCGATTAAGTGGTCGACTGCCTATATAGCAGTCGACCACTTAGTCGACTGCTACATTAGCAGTCGACCATTGTAGTCGACTGCTAATGTAGCAGTCGATTAAGTGGTCGACTGCCTATATAGCAGTCGACCACTTAGTCGACTGCTACATTAGCAGTCGACCATTGTAGTCGACTGCTAAGTTAGCAGTCGACTACAATGGTCGACTGCTAAGTTAGCAGTCGATTAAATGGTCGACTGCCTATATAGCAGTCGATTAAATGGTCGACTGCCTATATAGCAGTCGACCACTTAGTCGACTGCTACATTAGCAGTCGACCATTGTAGTCGACTGCTAAGTTAGCAGTCGATTAAGTGGTCGACTGCCTATATAGCAGTCGACCACTTAGTCGACTGCTACATTAGCAGTCGACTACAATGGTCGACTGCTAAGTTAGCAGTCGATTAAGTGGTCGACTGCCTATATAGCAGTCGACCACTTAGTCGACTGCTACATTAGCAGTCGACCATTGTAGTCGACTGCTAATGTAGCAGTGGATTAAGTGGTCGACTGCCTATATAACAGTCGACCACTTAGTCGACTGCTACATTAGCAGTCGACCACTTAGTCGACTGCTACATTAGCAGTCGACCATTGTAGTCGACTGCTAAGTTAGCAGTCGATTAAGTGGTCGACTGCCTATATAGCAGTCGACCACTTAGTCGACTGCTACATTAGCAGTCGACCATTGTAGTCGACTGCTAAGTTAGCAGTCGACTACAATGGTCGACTGCTAAGTTAGCAGTCGATTAAATGGTCGACTGCCTATATAGCAGTCGACCACTTAGTCGACTGCTACATTAGCAGTCGACCATTGTAGTCGACTGCTAAGTTAGCAGTCGATTAAGTGGTCGACTGCCTATATAGCAGTCGACCATGGTAGACGACTGCCCGTATTGATGTCGAAATAATTACTTATCCGAAAAAAAAATCCCATTAGTAATTTTTTTTTACTACAGTAACGTCCGTTTGGCGTCACACCCTGGACGTGACGCGACGTGACGCGTTTAGGCCGCGTCACGTCCATTTGTACATCCCTGATTCGGCCTGATGTTCTTCCCGAATCTGTGCTTTGGAAAGTCGCTAGAAAGCTCCAGGGTCGGGTACTCTGACAAGTCCACCAATGACCCCTCCTACCTGAACAACTTCCTCGGAGAGAACTCCAGATGTGGTGCCAATTGAAAACCAACGTTCTACAAGTCTAGTATCTCCTTATGTGTGAGATTGTTGCCAATCTTAACAAGCCCAATTTTTGGAACTGCAGGGTTGGAAACCACCCACTTACGACAGGTACCTTTCACGCACCTCTCAATGTTGTCGTTGCAGAAGAAGAACTGCATGCGCTCTTGCTTATTCTTCCTATAGTTGTGCATGATGCCGTTGTAAGTTGGTGCATCTGTACTCTTTCCATCCTGTACAATTCATGCCACACATTTCTTCTTGGTGATGGCCTGTTGAGCGAAGCAAACCTTTACAGACATCTTTGGAAGTCGCGCAATGTGCCATTCATGCTCATTGCATGTTGTTTCTTGTACAGCCTTCACATGCTCTACGGCTGGATTTGTGGGAGGTGTCTCTAGTTGAACCGGATTGTCATGTAGGTTTTCAGTTGCTTCTTGTTGTGCGTCACCCTGTGAAGTGAGATAAAAAACCTTGCACCTCCTGCTCGCATTTGTACCCGAGGACGAGAGATGCTAATCTTGTTAGGTCTATGAGAGTCGAACTCCGACCCAAGAGGAATATATGGTTTGCGCTTAAGGGAGAGAAATACTTCCTCACCTTGAAGATGAGGCTCGCGAGTGCAAAAACCTTCAGCTCCGGGCATGTTTCGAAGCGATTTCGGGTTGCCAGAACGTTGGACGGTTCGCTGAGCGACTCGCAACAGCAATTCTTCTTTTCCAAGTGTAGTACCCGGTCTCTCACCATTCAAATACTAGTAGTAGGCAGCCATTTGCATGAAAGCACGTACGTAATCATCGACGGTTCCACATACAAGTCATTACCTTGTTTACCGCTCTGTTGAAGCCACTTATTGTGTACAGTCTCCGCTAAATTGCATGAAGGCATTTCAACAAGCTCAGCCTCGGAAATAGCTTGTGATGTCAAATTAATTCCTTGCTCGCTTCAAGGACAATGGCAGAATTAGTTGTTGTTGGAGTTTTCTCTACTTGTTCAACAATTAGGCTTTTTATTTTTTCAACGACATCCATGTATTCGCCAATTTCCATAGAATGACAATGGGTTTCAAGGTGCACACATGCAAGAGTCATATTTCCATAGCCAAGAACATAATAAATCTTAGCCAAGCACACATCCAAGCATGATGGAGAAACCTTACAGATTTTACACACGACAGTTGATCCCTTTGAAGGGTTAGATCCGACTCCAAAGGTGGACAAGGAGATTCCATCCCATTCGGTTTCGTTAGCTAGGGAGGACCGGTGCACACGAGATAAATAATCACAAGCTGTGTTGGTGCATTGCAAATGACCTAAGCACAAAGACATTCTAAATGTTAACCCCATGTCATTCTTGATATTGGAGGTGATGGTGCGAGTCCAAGCATGGCCATCATGGCGATTGTCCATGTCATAAAGGAGTTTTTGATTGAAAAAAATTAGATGGGTGAGCATCATTTCATTGTAGCATGTCCAAAACAAAGAAATTTCGAGACAAACCGATTTCAGATATGACATCAAAAGCTTTCTGGATTCAAGGGGTTGAAAAACTAAAAAGGCTCCATCATCATTGGCTAGATTATATAAAAATATTCTGAATGTCAAAGGTATCAAGGATATCATCTAGAACAATGACATCATCATCCATACATTGATTGGTTTGAACATGAGAAGGGATAAGGAAAAATAAAAAACACATATAAAGATAGAGCAAAGGAGAATAATGAAAGGTGGTCATATAATTCATAACCCAAAAATGACAAAACACCTCAAATGTATATATTCAAATCCCAAAATCAAATAGAAAAAATAACACAATTGAAGACTAAGTACACAAATTAATGCAAGAAACCACAGCCTAGAACGTTGCACAGCAGTGCTGAAATCTACATGAAATGAAGATTTTTGGCAAATCCTCCCATCGCTAATTTCTTCGACTTTGGAGGCTTACAAAAAAAACAAAAAAATCCTAAAAATATGAAAAAATTTCCACAATAACACACGGAGGTTTTCAACTCCTAGAAAAATTTTCAAGCAAAAAACATGAAAAAATAAAAAGTTCTAGCCCAATCCCTAATGTCTACTACAGTAAAGGAGCCTCCAAAAACCCGTGCGGTGCCGCACGGATTTTAAGAGGCTCCTTTGGGCTTTTGGTGAAGGGATGTGCGGCACAGAGGGGGGGTGTGCGGCACCGCACACCCCCCTCTGTGCCGCACACCTCCTTGACCACCCCCCACGTGATTTCTGTAACTTTGGAGGCTTGCAGAAAAAACAAAAAAAATCTGAAAAATCTGAAATTTTTTCTGCAATAACACAGGGACGTTTTCAACCCACAAAAAAAATTTCAAGTCAAAAAGATGAAATGACAAAAAGTTATAGCCCAATTCCTAATATCTACTACCGCAAAGGAGCCTCCAAAAACCCGTGCGGTGCCGCACGGGTTTTCAGAGGCTCCTTTGGGCTTTTGGTGAAGGGGTGTGCGGCACAGAGGGGGGGTGTGCGGCACCGCACACCCCCCCCTCTGTGCCGCACACCTCCTTGACCACCCCCCACGTGATTTCTGTAACTTTGGAGGCTTGCAGAAAAAACAAAAAAAATCTGAAAAATCTGAAATTTTTTCTGCAATAACACAGGGACGTTTTCAACCCACAAAAAAAATTTCAAGTCAAAAAGATGAAATGACAAAAAGTTATAGCCCAATTCCTAATATCTACTACAGCAAAGGAGCCTCCAAAAACCCGTGCGGTGCCGCACGGGTTTTCAGAGGCTCCTTTGGGCTTTTGGTGAAGGGGTGTGCGGCACAGAGGGGGGGTGTGCGGCACCGCACACCCCCCCCTCTGTGCCGCACACCTCCTTGACCACCCCCCACGTGATTTCTGTAACTTTGGAGGCTTGCAGAAAAAACAAAAAAAATCTGAAAAATCTGAAATTTTTTCTGCAATAACACAGGGACGTTTTCAACCCACAAAAAAAATTTCAAGTCAAAAAGATGAAATGACAAAAAGTTATAGCCCAATTCCTAATATCTACTACAGCAAAGGAGCCTCCAAAAACCCGTGCGGTGCCGCACGGGTTTTCAGAGGCTCCTTTGGGCTTTTGGTGAAGGGGTGTGCGGCACAGAGGGGGGGTGTGCGGCACCGCACACCCCCCCTCTGTGCCGCACACCTCCTTGACCACCCCCCATGTGATTTCTGTAACTTTGGAGGCTTGCAGAAAAAACAAAAAAAATCTGAAAAATCTGAAATTTTTTCTGCAATAACACAGGGACGTTTTCAACCCACAAAAAAAATTTCAAGTCAAAAAGATGAAATGACAAAAAGTTATAGCCCAATTCCTAATATCTACTACCGCAAAGGA
The DNA here is from genome assembly GCA_964035585.1 of Polytrichum formosum. NCBI lineage: Eukaryota > Viridiplantae > Streptophyta > Polytrichopsida > Polytrichales > Polytrichaceae > Polytrichum > Polytrichum formosum. The sequence continues at coordinate 31,988,164 of OZ037935.1, read as the reverse complement.
GCCTCCAAAAACCCGTGCGGTGCCACATGGGTTTTCAAAGGCTCCATTGGACTTTTGGTGTTGGCACCGCACACCCCCCTCCTATGGTGCCGCACACCACCTTAACTCCCCCACCTGAACCACAATGGACCCTCCGAAAATATGTGCGGCACCGTACGGGTTCTCAGAGGATCCTTTGGAGCTCTCGCCAACTGGTTCAAAGGAGCCTTTAAAAACCCGTACGGCACCGCATGGGTTTTTTAAGGCTCCTTTGAAATACTGGAAACGATCCTTCCAAAACTTGTGCGGTGTTGTACATGTTTTTGGAGGATCCTTTCCAGTACCCCAAACTGCCTCAAAGGTGGTAGAAAAAACATGTTGAGGCAGTTTGTAAGAGGTAGAAAAAAAACATTGCATTCATCCTCTTCTATTTTTTAACACATGTACAAATTTCAAATACATTATTACATTTGGTTTATCCAAACTTGGTTTTTATTGCGCACTTGATTTTCTTCGGTTTTTCGGAACATCGTTGCCACTTCTCCATCTCCATCTTTACTGCTATCATCTCTCCCTCCTTCTGATTTGTTTTTGGATGTTTCTGCTACCATTGTTTTTCCAACAATTTATTCATATACAATACACCATACGATTTCAGTCTACATTTTTAACTTTTAATTCTGTCACCATTTTTTACAACCTAGTACCTAACCAAAAGTTTCATGACGGTTCTTCTCATACCTCTCCACGGAGTAAGCCAAATAAACTTCTCCAAATCCTAAACCCTTTTATAATAAATTTTTCAAACTTCTTCTAACCGTTATCATTTCGTGTGGTTGCCAATGTGATCAGAATTTTAGTCTTTTTTTATAACATACTTGCATCCATAATCAACAGTCCATCTTCACTATTCACATCTCCGAAATCAAGTGTCTTTGTAATTTCAAGCAATGTTTCATCTCTAAGTCTTGTCAAAACTTATGTTTTCTTTGTTATTTTTTATCTTTTTGATTCTCTTTTACTACTAAAATACAAATAGTTTTTTTTCTTCTCAAAGTTTTAACCGGTATATCATGTATGTTTGTCTTTTAATACATCTGGAAGATACAATCACTCACACACTACTTATCTGTTACTTCTTTCATTGCACCCTCTCCATTATCTCCCTCTTTTTATATATGTTTTATCATTTTTGTACAATCTTATTTTAAATATTTTATACATTGTTATTCATTTTTTGAAATTTCTATCACCGTACCATATGTTATATTATTTTATAACCGTTGAATGTGATATACACGTTTTTTCTAGATGATATTATCTTTTTTATATTATTCTTAATTCAACCATTCTTTCTTTTTTCCCTAACGTTCATTTTCCTCCAACGTTCATTTCCCTCCAACATTCATTTCTTTCCAATGTTCATTTCCCTCCAACGTTCATTTTCCTCCTAAGTCATTTTATTCACAATCACTATAACAATCTTATTCATATGCAATTCATGTTCATTGTTTCAATTATGTGTTTTTCTGTTTCACATTTTCAATGTTTTCAAACTATGTATTCATGTATTTTATTTTTCATTTTGTTTATTTTTCTATCATTACCATGACTACATTTCGTACAGATGGATATCTTGTTCCTATTACATTGAATATGTCTATTGATGGTTTTGTTATTATCTCTGAACAACTTCTTAGTCTTCAATTTCATTTTCAATTGTGCTCAATTTTTATCGAACAAGAAGTCTTTGATATTATAACTATTTTGTTTAAGATTGTCTTCCAAATACCAATTCATGAAGATGTGGGTACAATTTAAAAGATGGCCTAAGACAATATAGAATTTTTGGTGTATTTGAATCTTCATTTCCTCTACATCGCTTATGACTCCTGCGACTCAAATTTCTGTTACAACCCAAAAATCTGCACTTTTGCAAGTCAAGATTGAATCCTTGACAAAGTTATTACTCTTTCGAGTGATTCCTCAGACACCAATGTTGATAATATTGTGTATTCTACAAAATCTATTCATAATGATGTCATCTTTGTTGATTCTAATTTCATTATGCCATCTCAAGCTGCAGGTCCTTCATGTTCTTCACAACCGCCCCTCCATCCAGATGTTTTTGAAATTCCAAGTATTTTGGATTTATTGAAGACATTAATATATACTCCAGGTTGTAAGAATTTAATTTGAAGTTTGGATTTCTTAACTCTGCATGTTCGCCGGGTGAAATATCTTCCTCCTATTTTCAATGGTCTTGTCATGTTCGAGTTGCGTCCACTATCTATAACCGCTGATACCAAGATTGGAAGATTACTTGATGGAATGGACAAGAAATATGATGTTCACATTTGGTGCAAGACCAAAACCACTAATATCAAAAATGATATTAGTTTGACATTTCGCAAAGTTGTTTGTGCTAGTTACATTCAATGTCAAAATAATTTGTGTTTTTTTTACTAGGTCCTCCAAACGCAATGACACTGAATGGGATGGCTTCGCATTGAATCTTTTTGCTATATGACAAACAACTTCAACACCTACTTCTTCCACTTTGGTTTGTAAAATTTGTAAGTTGCCTCCAACTTGTATCAATATTTGTCCTTGTATAATATACTATATTATCAACAAAGGTCAAACGATGACAAGGGTGTGCATTCATTTTGGGAGTCATGAGCATTATATATATGATGGAATGTGTAGAGAAACCATGGACAAGATACATGCTTTGATTGAAAAAGAGGTGTCTAAAACACCAAATGCAAAAAAAATTGCCAATGCTCTCATTGCAAGCAAGCAATTCTTATCGACATTCTTATTGTAAGATGACCACAATACTCCAACACCGCTGAGAGGTCCAGGTTTGAATGTTGTTATGGATAAATTCAAAACCTTGAGTTCTCCAAATGTTTGTAGTATCATTTCATCTTTTCGCCTTCATTCACAAAGCAAAGGGTATATTGACAAGATTTTGGAACTCAATAAAACAAGTAGATATAACTATGTCCAAGAAAGTGTATTTCCTAGTCAAAGGTTCTAACAAGGTTTTCTTGTTCAAGATGTCAAGATGTCACCTAATATATGTTTATTATTTCTCTAAATATTTCGAATATCCAAACTATCTAACATTTCAAGATCCGTATATTTTGTAACATCTCTAACAAGGGATCAACATAGTCCAATGGCTGAGATGGATAAGAATGATCTACAAATGCCCTGAGGGTCATCCCACGGTTATAGGTTTCATCTTAAAGAATGTGTCAAAATTCACGGCCATAGGCCATGATATATTCAATTTTCACGGAAAAATATTTCAAAATTGCTCATTTATTTTATGCTCACTGCTCACCGCTCACCGCTCTAGGCTCACATAATAGCAATCCCCGTCTCTGGGGGGGGGGGCACTGGCGAAAATCGTAGAAACAATGTGCGATAGAAAATAGGGTCTAATATATTCATTGTAGATAAATTTTGCACAAAACGTACATATAATATAGGGGTTTATAAAATAGTGAAACATGTTTACATATAAAATATCATCATATATAATGGGCTCTTTTATCTAGTCAGTACATGTAAAATAGCGTGGAAACAATTACTAGGGGTAGCAGGTCTAGGGTAGGGTCTAAGCTAGTGGATGAAAAGAGGTAATTTTATGTTGAAAAAGCTTGGATGGATGACTTCGTAGGTTGGATGGCTTGAATGTTACTAAACCAATGTATCCAATGTGGAGTTAATGTTCTCTACCTACATGCCAAGAGGGAAAATTCCAGTGCATTGTTTGAATTGCAATCTTCTTTCTAATTTTCTTTGGCAATATAAGTAAAATAAGGTATTTTTAAATGATTCCCCAAACATTTATAATTACTAATAGGGTGTATTAAAATACAAGCATTTACCTTTATTTTGAAAAATACCATACCTTATAATCTTTTCTGCAAGGTAAACAGCCCCCCAATAAATAGGTCCTAAGCGCACGTGTATGCAAAATATAAGAGGGAGTGCACCCCCGAGAGTTTTGTTGTATGAGTGAGATTGTGAAGATTCCGAGGCCTCTGCCAATGAGGATGTGACCTTTCAATTTGACCTTGAGGTTATTGGTTGGAGAAGGGATATTGAATCCTTTTCAACCACACCTCTAACCAATCTACTATTGAGATCAAGGATACATGCCATGGTTCGATTAAGCAAAGCATAAGCATCCATTTGAGGGTTACGTAAGTCCATTTTGAGAAGACCTATCCAATATTTTTCTCTTGCTAGATTGTTATATATGAAAACTATCACTAGGCGGGAAAAAATTGATCCTAGTTCCATGTTCATTGATTTCAAGTGGAATGTTGCTAAGGTTGCAATATGGAAAGCAAGAATTTCATAGTTGTTGTCAAGATGAATCTGGATCTAGTACCTAGGGGAGAGGGGAGTGGTAGGATCTAATTTTTGACGTGAAGGTAATCGTGTGAAGTGGATATGCTATCTTGGGGCATCATCAGCTCTGAGATGCGGGAGCAGGGTCTAAGGACTAACGAAAATGAGTTATAACAATTGAGGATTTGTTGTGCTTTGATGTGAGAGTTTCCAACATCTAAGAGCTCTTGGATAGTGGGTAGGACCTATGGAGGTGAATAAAATAAAATAAAATAAAGGTCTTGAAGAGGTTCATACCTATATCAGAGATAGTCTGCTAAGGGTTTCTGTTCTTGAGATGAAGGGTGAGGAAGCTCTTTGATTCTAGAACTATGAATATAAGGTGGCTAGAGGTTGCAAGGAGGAAGAGGAGGCGGTGGAGTTGGAGTATCAATAAATTTGGAGAGTGGGGATGAGTTGAGCTAACCCTTCGCTGAGGAGCTACGGGCACGCTTGTTGCCAAACGAAGTCGGTGTAGCTGCATTGCGTTTACTAATGGTAGTAGCTGTCTAATAGGAACATGTGCCGTCGTTGGGTGTTGCGTGGTCAATGGGTGTAGATGTGGAGTGGAATCCGGGAGGGGTGTGAGGCGACGGAGAAAAATGAAGATTCTGGAAGGGTGGTGCTATTGAGTATAAGTTGTTTGAGGATGGGGAGAGTCGCCCACTTGAAGAGTTGTTGGCAGTTCAAGGTGGGGAGGAGTTATCATTGTGGATGGAGATTGGTAAGGTGATCATGTTGTGTGTAGTATAAGCTAGTGCAAGTTTGTAGGTAAGTAAACAATAGAGTGGAAGGTTTGTTGAGTTAGTGTGCATGTGAGTGTAACCCTTGTGAGGTAAATTAAGTAGGTGACATAGAAGTTTGAAAGAATTGTTGATTGTGTAGCATGCACAAGTGAGAGGACAATAGTGTGTATTGAAGAAGAGGGGCATACTCCTTGTGAGCGGAAGGGGGAGTAGGTTACTTGATGCGGCGTGGGATGTAAAGATGGAGATCCGGTTGAAGAAAGAGGAGATGGGTGGAGGCATGGAGTGGTGATATGTTGGGTAGAGGAGGTTAGAGATTGTTGTTGCTATGAGATTTTTGGCATAATTAGGTGGAGAAGATGTGGTTACGCATGGTGGATAATGCACAAGAAGGATGAGAGAAGTGGTGGGGGCATAAGGTAAGTGGTGGATTGGCTGATAATTAAGGTTGTGTGGGGAGATGGGTGGAGACATGTGGATAGGGGTGGTGAAGATCATTGAAGTAGGCAGGTGGTTGTTACTGGTGCAGAGGAAGTCAAAGGGATGGCCTTGGTAGTAAATGAGGTTGCTAGTTTGAGATGTCGTGGGAAGTGGCTGGGAGGCACCAAATGAGGCTGAGCTCAAGAGTTGAGTTGGGACACTCTATGAGTGGAATAAGGTGATTAAGGTATCCCACAGAGTATGCGAGTTAACTATGTTGAAGTAGAAATGTTGGGATGTTGAGAGCGTGCAAAGCGTAGGGGTAACCATGTGAGTGTGATAGATTATGATATGTGTGGAGTAATGTTGGCGGGAGAGCCTTGGTTAGAGGGGTATTGGTGTTGAGCATGTGTGAGTATGTTGGGGGATGTAGGGGGGAAAGAATGTACCTTAGCAATTGATGAGGTTGAAGGTGCTTGTGGTGGGTGCAAATTGGTGAAGCACGACTGGAGAAAGAGAAAGAAGTTGGTCATGGTGCTTCAACTATTTATTTGGGGGGTGTTGTGAGCAGAGCGTAAGAGGATACTTGTGATTGAAGGAAAAAACACATTCAACCATTATGAGTTGTAAAATTGCAGTTGTTGGACTAGAATATTTAGTTGTCTTGGAAAAAGACAATGTGAGGAGAAATGTAAATTGGGCTTGGGTCCCAATGTGAATATCCTGATGTAATATTGTTTGTAAAATGTTTGGGTTGCCATCAAACTGGTGTAGTACATGACATTGTGATAGGAACTTGTGTAGCCAGAAGTTGTGCTGGACTTGGTTGTGGAATGTGAATGATCCATGATGGGTATTGGGCTGAAAATATGTTGTTGGATTCCTCTTGATGTATCGCTTGTGATGAGTTGCGATTGGGAGGTGACTGCGATTGCTTAGGTTGAATGATTGTTGCTTCAGTTGGGGCTTGCTTCTAAAGTTTGTGGAGTGAGCCTTATCCTCTCGTTCCCATCCCTCTACAAATACATACTTCTAATATAAACACTATATTCGTTAATTGGAGACTTTTGAAAGTCTCAAAATAAAATATGCCCATAGTTTGGGATGCCGATATTGTGAGCATGCGAAACATTGGGAACATCGGGAACATCGGGAACATGACGGTTTGCAACTTTGCACGCAAAGAATATGCACATCACTAAAAATAGAAATTCTTTAAATCATAATCAAAATATGAACTATAAGTGGAAAATAACAATCGAATCCCAAAAACAAATATTTTTATGTCCTTATAAAGTTTAAGGTGCGCATCCTGTATATAAGGGTCTTATGGAATTGGTTGGCACATCCCAAACGTATGTATAAATTTGAATGTAGCCGCAATAAAACCAATTCTACAAAGTGCCCTTATTTTCCACATGGCATCCAACCTACGTTATGTTTCCCCATCTCCATCTTCCGCTTCATATCCATTATCGGCATCATTTTCCGCAGCTGCAATACGTACCAAGTTGTCTTTGGCAAAATCTATATGTTTTTGGGGGATGGTCATTGTTTCCGATTTGGAACCCTTGCGCGGCTTCCAAGCACAAAGGATGGTATCCGTGTTTATCCAAACCGGTGCGTACGCGGAGTCAACTGTCCACTTGAAACCCTTTTTGGTGTCCCAACCTAAATAGGTGCGGAGCACGTTCTGGTCTTTGATGCTCGGACGGCAATATTCCACTTCAATTTGACGAAAGTGGGGGCTAGTTCTAACAAAATTGGGTGAAGACAATGCTTTCACCAACCAAATTGGTTTGGGGTGCTCTTCATCTCCTGCTCGTACGAGGACCATATAACCTTCGTGGCAATCAACACCCACACGAAACGACGGAGCCGGACGATTGCGCGCAGGGCCAACGTAATGCTCGTCCATTGCAAACTCTTCACGGACGTCTCCATTGCTAAAGAACATAGCATCGGACTCCACAACTGTCAAACAACTTTGTGGCCAAAATCCTTGTGTCAAAGTCGTACGGGTGTCGACACCAACGGTCATCAAGGCTGAGCGTATGCGATCCCAATACGCGATCAACGGCTCATGAGTATCCTTAACACGTCTGGTGATGTCTTCTTCACACAACTCTTTCCAATATTCAATGAATCCGGATATGCCCTTTATGATTTCCGGCCCATTCCTCATGGGATCGGGTTTGCAAGGCTTTGGTTCCCCATCCGGGAGCAAACATTTCCCATCCCCGTCTTGACGCCACACGAGTATACCATCCTCCGGGCCCCAATTTGGAGATGTGCACAACAACTTGAACTGCATGGCGGGGACACCATCGTCCCTCATATAGAAGCGAAATTGTTGTGCTTTGGTATGTCCCACCAGACGGTCCACTCCCTTCAACATGTATGGCTTGATGAAGGCCTTGAAATTTGGTATTTCTTCAATCATGTGCGGGATCACCGGCACATTGTCCAAATCAATGTATGATTTAATGAGAAGTGGTATGGTGGGAAAATCCTCTTCATGCAACTTCATGCTCCAACGGCCAAATGAGGCGTCAATATCGTCGTGCGTGTGCCCCACCATCAAGAAAGACACAAACACCTCTTTGAATATGCCTTTTGCCACGAGCAAGGACCAAAAACAAAACACGTATCGACATTTGTTGTCTTTAGCACAATTATCGAGTTGAACGTGGAGAGTTGGAGGCAAGGGTTTTGCAAAAATGGGTTCTCCGGGTGGTTCCGGCAATGAAGACATACAAACCTCCTTCCCTTGGAGCACTGCCTCATAAAGCGGTGTCGTTCCACAACCATCGAAAAGAGCCCGGGAAGAGTGTACCGGCCGCTTCTCAAGATCGCGCAATAGTTTTGTAAATGAACCGACCGTGTGGTTGGCATCGCCAGGGTAAAAATCCAAACCATAATGGGCATATTTGACGTCCACATGGCCATGGGCGATCATACCTAAAAAAGAAAATCGATGCATGAACTACAAAAATATGAAATAACTCCACAGCGGATGGATGGAGTAGGACATTTGGAAAACACACCCAATGCAAATTGGACAGACTTTCAACACACATGAGGGATTCTGTACGAACCTGTGACAGTTACGGGCAATTTGGAGAGACCATCCGTGGCCTTTATTTTGCATGCATAACAAGGGCATGCGGTCTTCGCATGGTCCATTTTATCATGGATGACTGTTAGAACCTCCGCAGGCCTCATTATGGACAGTGCACGGTTTTTATAGTAATCTTGACGATGTGCCTCTTGGTTGTTGACATGCTCAATGTATTTTCTCTGGTGTCTAATATGGGATTCAGTGCCTATAGGGTGGGCATCTCGAAGACCTTTGTATTTCTCACACACCGTACACTTGGCGAACTTGTCTCCAGGTCTCTTCAAATAGTATTCCGCGAATTGTTGGTTTTTAATTACACTCAACTTGGACAAGGAAATGGGCCCACATCCCGCTGCGCGGCCCACTTCGTTTATGTCCGTTAAGATGTTCTTCCACTTTTTGCCCGTGGGCAACACCATTTGAACAACTTTCTCCCCTGATGACAATGTCCTCGTCTTGTGGGGCATTGCATCCGCTAATGGCTCTATGATAGTGGAGAGTGTCGCGGAAGCTTGGAGTGTAGCCTCCCTAGGTTTCTTTGTGCCTGAGTTGCCATGAAACCGAGAGCGGCGACCCAACAAAGAATACTTCCGAAACCTATAGAAGTCAGCCTTGGAGACCGCATGGATGATATACCACGCTGTGCAACACACTTCCACATTCTCAAGGGTCACCACCTTACGGCCATGGGTATCAATGTGCAAATTTTTGTGGACCTCTAGTTTCTTTGCTAATCGCATACGGAAATCCCCAAGCCACATCTCTTGACAAAGAGACCTAATTTTTTCGCGCGGAAATAATTGGCAATATTTCATCGCGCAACAATCCTTTGCGGATACTAGACGGATAGAATCATCTCCCAAGATGCGATCCCGCTGACGCTCCCTATCTCCGCGAGACATGCGACTTGAATCGTATCTACGTAGGCCTTTGCGAGGACGAATTGTGCCCAACAAAGCCAACTGCGCTTGCTTATGCCGCCGTCCATGATCCCACAAGCTTACTTCTTCATGGAGTACACGACGAAGGGGCCATCGACGCAAGGAAAATCTCCACGTCAACGGGACCTCACACGGTAGCAAGGAATTCAAGATGCACACGCCGACATCATCGAAACCAAGGGGGTTGATATCAACACATTCACGGGGATTGGAGTTTCTACATATGCCATCTGCCACCGGGACACCAACCTCGTTAAGTAGAACAACATCAAGGCCCACCCATTGCTCCCTCCCGAAACCGACACACAACAGAATGTCATCATGGTCATCCCCAGAATGTGGAGATTGTTCAAGGACTTCCAAAGATTCATGGGAGGATGTATACATAGACACACCAATACCGTTCGTCCCGTCATTATTGTCTGTAGGCGGGGACGAGAATTCAGAGTCATTATCTGCGGACGATGCATTCGTCGAAAACTCAAATGCACTATCTCCCACATCCACTACCATCACACCTAAACAAACAACCATGGAATGACCAACCACACAATGGATGTCATGCATACAAGAGCGAACAATATCTGTAAATACATAGTCCGAACTTCGCACACAACTCAGGGTACTATTGGACTGTATATATACGAACAGCCGTATGTTCCAGGCATACTATGTGAACTAAACCATGGAACATCGCCATTGTGGTGTTTGAGGCCGTGAGTTCATAAAAGAAATGCCAACCTGTGTAGTAGGTGGAAATGGATACGTGTGCGACGATACAACATCGTAAATCCCACAATAGCATATACACGAACGCCCGTTCGTGTATATGTACCATACAATTCGTAAATGCATAAATGTCTATGGAGGGATGTAGATAGTTGCGCAGTCCACTCATGTGGTATTTACGAACGCACGTTTGTAAACTCAAGACCATCAAGTGTGGAGACGGGGAAAATGAATACTTGCGACATACGAACGCAGGTTCGTAAATCCTTAACTGGCAAATTTACGAACAGACGTTCGCATATTGCTGCCATACTATGTGCCTGCATAGCCATATGTATGTATAGATGATAATGGACGTGCACCATGCTCCAAGTCGATATTAACGAACGCACGTTCGTAAAATCCCAACCATGTGTGTGAACCACTGATGCACATGCGTGACATACGACATGCCGTTCGTAAATATGCCATTGAAGTGATTACGAATGCCCGTTCATATATCATTGATAGGGTACCTGCATAGCCATATGTATATTGGCTCCCAATGCTACACTGGCACATGCGTGTGCGACATACGAACGTCCGTTCGTAAACCCTTGAATGACATTCACGAATGCCCGTTCATATGCCACTGATTCTGTATATCCATAGCCATATGTATATGTAAAATATGTTGCTGAATGTGGACCATACGCAGCCGCTTTCACGAACGCACGTTCGTAAGTCTTACCTCCTGCCACAACTGTGTGCGCGACATACAAACGTCCGTTCGGAAATCCTTGAATGGCAAATACGTACGGGCATTCATATATCTGCCATATTGTTTTGTCTACATAAATGTATGGAGGGATGTCGCTGGATGTGCACATAATCCCAGGTGTATTTACGAACGAACGTTCGTAAACTCCAGACCATCCTATGTGATCCACCTACAAAATAGTGGACTCCAGCTTTACGAACGCGCGTTCGTATATCAGCCATATTGTTTTTTTCTGCAGAATTGTGGAGGGATGTCGCTGGATGCGCACATAATCCCAGGTGTATTTACGAACGCACGTTCGTAAACTCCAGACCATCCTGTGATCCACCTACAAAATCGTGGACTCCAACTTTACGAACGTGCGTTCGTATATCTGCCATATTGTATTGTCTACATAAATGTGTGGAGGGATGTCGCTCGATGCGCACATAATCCCAGGTGTATTTACGAACGTACGTTCGTAAACCCCAGACCATCCTGTGATCCACCTACAAAAGCGTGGACTCCAACTTTACGAACGTGCGTTCGTATATCTGCCATATTGTTTTATCTACATAAATGTGTGGAGGGATGTCGCTCGATGCGCACATAATCCTAGGTGTATTTACGAACGCACGTTCGTAAACCCCAGACCATCCTGTGGTCCACCTACAGAAGCGTGGACTCCAACTTTACGAACGTGCGTTCGTATATCTGCCATATTGTTTTGTCTACATAAATGTGTGGAGCGATGTCGCTGGATGCGCAGACATATTCCCGGGAGTATTTACGAACGCACGCTCGTAAACGATACCATCCTATGTGATCCACCTGCAAAAGCGTGGACTCCAGCTTTACGAACGTGCGTTCGTAAAGCTCCGGTATTTGCGGCGGTATATTCGGAGACTACGTTGTCTTGTACCTGGAGTGTGCGCTTGTTGCACAGGAGAATGGCTTGAGCACACTCCGTCGGGTCTCCAGGCCGCACACTTGGCGTCTGCCGCAAAAAAGAGCTCTGATATGGGGGGGAAGCGCTTTAAGTACTTCTCTGGTGTGGGAGTCCGAAAATCCACGGAAGTACGGATTGGCTTCCGAACCGGGTTAATATCCGGATAATACCCTGAGATTGTTATTAAAGTAGGGTTTCCTAGGGTAGGTTAGTTGTTTTAGAAAATAAGGTTCTAGGCATCCGCCTTACGCGTTAAAATGGTTAAAACGGATACTTTGGCCGGACCGGAAATTAGCCTGAGAAGACCGTTTGGGAACGGTCCGGTCCGGAGCGTCCGGACCGTTAAACGGTTACAAACGGAATCCGAACGGTTACAAGGAGACGGTTGAGGAACCAGACCCGTTGGGAGAGAGGGAAAGTACTTAAACGAGTTTTTCTCCTTCTCCGGGCCATTTGCGCGAGCGGCATTGTTGAGAGAACGAGTGGTGAGTTGCTTTTTCGAGTCACCAGCAGTTGGATTGCTGGGATTCTGTAGTGGTTAGCGGGCAGAGTTCCGGAGGGAAGAATCCGGGTATTGTTGAGAGCTTTGTGCCGCGACGTAAAATGCCGGAAGCAAGAGAGGGAGATGAGAGGGAGCAGGTCCCCATTCCAGTGAAACCCGTATCACCAGCCGTCCCAACGAGAGAATCAGAATTAAACGAGCTGGTAGAGGATCTTAGCCGGATGGGTTGTGAGGGATTGCTCTCCAAGCCCTGGAATCTCCGGGCGGAGGCCACTTTGCGGGAATTCTTGTTCGAGAGGGGCAACCAATGGTTTAGGACAGTTCGGCAGGATCCGGAAAAGTGGACATCAGAGGTATGGGCTGCAGTTTACGGATTTCCGCGAGGAAAGGGTGAGGGTTGGGCTAGCCGCAGGGATAATTTTTATTTAGGGAAATTCCGAACGGAGCCGGACCCAAAAGACGGATTCCATCCTGGGAATTGCCGGAATCACCGAGAGCGGAGAGTCATAGAATTCATCCTGCCCATCCTTAGTCCGGAAAAGCCTAAACGTCTTAGCATCACCATGGCCAATACCCTGTTTGGAGCAATGTCAGGGGTCCGAGCTGTAAATTGGGGTCGCTTAATCCAGGAATACGTAGAGAAGTCCATCCCCCACATTGGCCGGAAACCCTCCTATCTCTCTCCCTACATCCTCCATCTCTACCAGCACCAGGGCTGCATCAATGAAGCGGAAGAGGATATGCTGACGATTGCAGAGGACGAGGTGGCGTACAGGATCGATCCGGAAGCAGGGGTTGCAGAAGCCGGAACGGAAGATTCCAGTGACACAGCGGTTCCGGAACCGCCTTCCGCTCCGTCCCCTCCAAAAGTCCGGAAGCCAGTCTCACCACCACCACGACAGGAAGCCGGTACCAGCCGGGAAGTGCCCTGGAGAGACATCGACCTCTCCACGTTTGAGTTTCCGGAATCCCCCTTCAAGCGCGTCCGGGGAGAGTTGACGGCACTCCAGGAACAATATTTCCGGATGGAGCACATCATTCGAGGAGTGAACCGGGCCTTGGACCACTGTGGACCCGGAAATATCCTCCGGGAATTGGCCAAACGGACGGACCGGAAACAGGTGGAGACCCTGGAGACGGAAAAGGCACAGCTCACAGCACAGGTGGCTGCTATGACCCGGGAGCTCACCCAGAAGAGCGAGGAGATCCGGAAGCACCAGGCAGAGCAAGCAGTAGTCCTGAGCCGGGTCCGGGAGTTGGTGGGTCATCCGGGAGAGGTCGTCAACAAGGCACACCTCTATGACCAATTGATGGAGTCAGCGGATCCGTCTTCTGCCCGTCAAACACTGCAGATCCTAGTAAAGTACTCCCGCTCGATGAAGGACCTGCTCAAGGAAATCCAGAAGCTCCTGCCCTCAGGTGGGACCCCCAGGCGGGTACTTTATCCGGGCCCACCCGGATCGCCAACGGGCACCTTGTACGAAGTGGTAGGGGAGGTGGAGTTAGTTCAGGCCTCTCCAACAGGTGTGGGACCCAGTCAGCCAGCCGGAACTCCCCAGCCACCGGAATCCGGAAGATTTCCGGATCGGGAGAAGACCCCTGTTCCGCAACGGACACATTCCTCCCAGGTTCGACGGAAGAGCACAGAACGGTCGGCTAGGTCAGGACGAGGGCAATCACCAAATCCGGATCGGGGCAGGACATCAGCTCGGTCCATAACACCGGAGAGGGCCAGGACTCCAGCACGGATGAGGACGCCGGATCGGACGAAGTCTCCGGATCGGGGTAAGGCACCCATGTCGCCGGCCGCTCCATCACCTGCTCCGGAGTGCATGATCGTGGAGCAGTGGGCGCCTGCACCCTCACGAGCAGTGTCCGCCAGAGGTCCACGAGCGACTTCAGCTTCCACCGGCCGAAACAGGGAGGGAACCACCGGAGGCGATCCCTCAGCCGTCCAGCGCCCTCGGAAGACGAAGAAGGCTTCCAGACCAGCGCGATCCGGATCGGGTGACGGATCGGAGGAGGATCCGTCCACTGCAGGAGACTCTGAGGAGGAGATCGCCCCTTCCCCAAACATGCGAAGGGTATTTACGAGGCTGCAAGAGCGTCGACTTTTGACCCCCGGGGGAGGTTCCTCCGCCATCAGCGGACCCGCGAGTCACACCAAGGACGAGACGGCTTCGAAGAAGCATCGCACCAGCTAGGGTAGGCTTAGGCAGACAGCTGTAGTTAGATCAGAATTAGGAAAAGCAGGAATAGGCAGATTTTGACTTTTGGCGAACTTGTAATTCAAAATTCTGTCAGCGCAAAAAGCGGATCGAGATCCGGAATTTCCGCAAAGGGCGAAGTTCCGGATTTCTCGCAGTTAGGGGTTTTCTGAGGGCGGCCAACTTCGCCGCCACCTTCAGTTAGGGATTACAGCCTCTACTTAAGGCTGAATAAGGGACAGGAGAAGGGTTCCCTTCTCCATTGTTGTATTGTGTTGCTTCCCACTCAATAAAGCTCTAGTTCTCAATCTATTCTGACTTGTTTTGTGCACGGACTGTTAGGAGAATGTTGCAGATCTAGAGGGAACGAATGAGTAGGAAGTACGGATAGAACAAAGGAGAGGAAACCCGGATCGGATCCGACTGCAGTACTATGGCTCCTTTCTGAGTGTAGTGGGAAGGAAACCTCATTATTCCGGATGTCTGGGTAACGCCCGTGTGAGATAGCCGTCGTTAGGACTGGGTAAGATCAGGGAGGTGCCGGACTTACGCCATCCGACCTTCTGAAGAGGTCTCACTGTCCTTGGGCGGGACAATCCGGAAAGTGGTACGGATCGCCCAGTTATCTCAGACTTAGTAGAGCCTAAGTTCGCTGTAGCCGGATCGGTCTGTCGGAAGGAGGAGAGAAACCGGAACGGTTAGGATTCCGGTCCGGAGGATCTCTCCGGCGTGTAGTGGGAAGGAAACCTCATTCTTCCGGATGCCTGGGTAACGTCCATGTGAGATAGCCGTCGTTAGGACTGGGTAAGATCCGGGAGGTGCCGGACTTACGCCATCCGATCTTCTGAGAGGTCTCACTGCCCTTGGGCGGGGCAATCCGGAAAGTGGCACGGATCGCCCAGTTATCCCGGATTGACAGATCTCCGGACGAATCTTGACCTTTCTGTCGTTGTAGTTCCGGTTCACCATCCGGATCCTCTGTGTGACCTGCCAGGAAAGATTAGGCCGATCCGGACTGGTTGTGAGAGAATCCGGATTATGACCATACAGGGACGTCTTCGCCGGATGAACCCAATCATCATTGGAGGTAGGGTATAGGTAGGTAGATATTGAGGAGAGAGTTATGTAGGAGTAAGACTTATTGGTAGAGGTTCAATCCGGAAGGCAAGTCCCGGGATAAGGACTTCCAAAGGGCCATCCGGATCCGGAAACCAGATCCGGCCGGTGGTCGACTTTCGAGCAGGAAAAGAGGGTCCTTGACATCCTGCACTTCACAGAATCCTTGGACGATACTCGGATCATCCGGACAGACCGGATTAGGCACTGAAAAGCGCCTATCCGGAACTTTTGGTGTCCGTGTGCTCCCACACGTTTTGGCGCCGCTGCCGGGGATTCTAAAGCTGTAGGGGGGAGTGACACTCTGGACCTGCTGTTGCAAACGGTCGCAAGGCGGATTCCGTCCAGCAATGTGCTTATAGCGGGGATGAGCGGATCCCAGCAAGGTGGTACATGGCAACGGAGATCCGCCCGGCTAGAAAAGAAAAGAGGGGACGTGATAGTGCATGATCTACCAAGCACTAACTTGAGGTTGGAAGGGGACATCATCGTGTTATCTGTGGAAGAGCCAACCCCGACCAGATCCGATCCGGCAGGAGGTGCCGGATTGTTTACACCAGGAGGAGTAGAAGGGACCAGAGCGGATTCCGAAGAAGAAGAAATTTCCGACGGCCCGATGGCTCCCTCCACCCGACTCAAGTACAGTCGATTCCGGGGAGACGGAAGTCAGGATGTGGACGACTGGTACTGCGAGTTCGAATCGATCGCCAATGCCAACGAGGAGGATCCGGAAGCCAAAAGACGGATCTTCCAAGGGCTGCTGAAGGGCGAGGCATTGCAATGGTACCAAGATGTACCAGATGCAACCAGGGATAGCTGGGCGGAGTTCGTCCCCCTATTCCTGAAGACCTTCCGGGAAGCGGGAGGTGAGGCACGTGCTCTGGGACGGCTAAGCCGGATGACAATGAAGCCGGCGGAATCAGTCCGGAAGTACAGTCAGAGGGTGAAGGCTCTGATTCAGAAACTAACGACTGAGATCGCCCAGAGCGTGCAAGTGGAGTGGTATGTGGCAGGTTTTCCGGAAAAGATGGGTTTTCAGATCCGTCAGACCCGGCCGGCCACTCTTCGGGAGGCGATGGAAGCAGCGCAAAACTACGAGAATTCAGCGCAGTCCCTCCGGAAGTCACTCAAACAAGCAGAGGGGAAGGGGAGAAGACACCGCCGGAGAAGGCGGAAGTACATCTCCACCTCTGAATCAAGCTCCAGTAGCAAATCAGAGGTTACGACCTCTGAATCCTCTAGTTCCGCCGAGGAACCCGCCAGCAGTTCGAGAATCCGGAATCGCCATTCCGGAAACAGCAAAGAGCGGAAGGGGAAGGAGCTAATAAAGGTCAAAGTTGAGGAGGATGACTCCCGGAAGATGATGAGGAACATCCAGGAGACCCTGGCCGCCATTCAGGTGAATCTGGCGGAAAACCGGAAACCGAGGAAGATCGTCCCGACTAGTCGAGCGAATGTCTGGTGCGCCCGGTGTGGTGAAGCTGGACATTTTCCGCCGGAATGCAGTCGACCTCCCCAGAAACGAATCCATTACGTGCATCCGGAGGAGGACGTCTTCTACACCTTTCCGGAAGAAGACGAGGACGAGGAGGAACAGGCCCCGGTCTACCAGGTACAGTCAACCTATGGACGAGGAAGAGCACCAGCGCCATTCGGGCGAGCTCCAACGGGACCGCGGATGGCACAGGCCGGATCGGATCGGAGCTTCCGGCAGTCAGGCTATCCCAGCCGCCCTCTGGGATATTGCTTTAACTGCGGAAGTCCGGATCACTATTCCACCAGCTGCCCGTATCCGAGACAAGGTCAGGGAGCCCCACGGATTCTTCCGTGCCAGAATTGCCAGGAGTACGGACATTCCGCCCTCCAGTGTCTCAAACCGGTACAGGCGAGAGCGGTCTTCAAACAGGTGGAGGTTCCACCCCGGGAGCAGACGGGACTCAACTACGGCCACACAACCGGAACGGAGAATCCGGAAAAATGACAGGGCGAGGTGGAGTTACCCAGGGGAGTCGACGACCCCGTTTTCAGGGTAACCTTGCGTAGTTCCACCAAAAACCGCCCTGAGGTAGCTGATAGCAGTAGGGATAGAAGGAGTAGGCGTAGAAGTAATAGGAAGAAGGTAGTTTCAGATCCGGATTCCAGTGATGCTACCCCCATTCCGGAAAGTCCTAACCCTCACCACAGGGCAGAAGCCGGAAGTGGGGTAGACCAACACCGGATTCCAGTAGATATTAGTGAGGAAATAAGGAGAGAGATGGCAGAATCCGGATCGCCACCGATCCGGCCAACGGTTAGGTTTGACGACGTTCCGGTTATCATTCCTCCCGCTATCATGGTGGACGAGTACGACATCATAAAGGATATCAAGTCACAGAAGGCCAACGTCACCATTGGGCAGCTACTCCATGATAACGTGAATTACCAGAAGGTAATCCGGGAAGCTTGGAGTAACAGGCAGAAGAGGCGGACGAAGTTACCAGCCGTTGCCACTAACTTTCTCCAAGTAGAAGACCACGGAGCTCCGGAGCTAACGGTGGTAGTCGAAGGATGCACCATTCCCCGTGTTCCGGTCGATGGCGGATCCGGAGTCAACCTGATGTTGGAAGACACAGCCTTTGACCTCGGCTACACCTCCTTCGAAACGACGGATCAGGTACTCCGGATGGCGGATCAGTCCCGCGTACTTCCAGTTGGACGGCTTTCCCAAGTTCCGACCTTGATCGGGGAAGTCACCTACCTGCTGAATTACGTAGTCATCCGGGTGAATTCCGGAAGGCCCTTTCCGATGTTGTTGGGCCGGCCGTGGTTGTACATGGCCGGAGTACTGGTGGACTGGGGAGCCAAGGAATTCGTACTAGGAAAGACCAGGCAAAGGATTCCCTGGAAACTAGACGAATACCAAGGCGAAACCAGCGAATCAGACGGATACACGACGGACTGGTCCGATCCGGAAGGAGAGGAGGACGCGTTGAGTTACTTCATCGATCCCTTTGTGGAAAGTACGGAAGCCGACTTCGAGTTCCCACTTCCGGTTGACGAGCTAGCCCATCCGGAAGAAGGGGAAGACTGGAAGAAGGAGAAACCGGAAACCGGAGCGGAGGATCGATCTTTGGGGGAGATCAACGTACCCCTGTCATCCGGTTGGATCCGGAAGCAACTAGCGGAAGGCGGAATCCCTCCAGTGGGATTAGAGACGGAAAGTACCGGCCTGCAGTGGAGCACTTTCCGGAAACAGGGAGAAGAGCAGGAGCCGGACCGGATCAAGAACATAGTCAGCCCGGCTGACTATGAGAAGGTGGAAGTGGAACCTGGGAGGATTTTCTTGGTGAGGAAGTCTATGAGCGCCACGGAGAGGGCGAGCTACATGGAGCTCCTAAAGGAATACTTAGACGTATTCGCATGGGGGCCGGCTGACTTACAAGGCATCCCTCCCGAACTCGGCCAACACCACATCGACCTCGTTGACGGATCCGCCCCGGTAAGGCAAAGGCAGTACCGGTTGAATCCGAAGTATTCGTTGATGGTGAAAGAGGAAATTGACAGCCTTCTGAAGGCTGGCTTCATCTATCCGGTGAGCAACTCCGAATGGGTCTCCCCCATCGTCGTCGTACCAAAGAAGGTCGGGGCGGATGGTAAAGTGAAGATCCGGGTTTGCCAAGACTTCCGGAAGTTGAACGCAGCTACGAAAAAGGACTATTTCCCTCTACCCTTCACGGATATCATTCTAGATCATGTCTCCGGACATGAGTGCTATAGCTTCCTAGACGGATTTTCCGGATACAACCAGGTCTTCATCCGGAAAGGAGACCAACTAAAGACGACTTTCACCACCGAGTGGGGAACGTTCGCCTTTAACCGGATGCCCTTCGGACTGTGCAACGCTCCCGGTACGTTCCAAAGGCTCATGATGGATATCTTTAAGGATTTCTTAAGACACTTCTTAGAAGTATTTATAGATGACTTTGCAGTTTTCAGCTTACGGATGGAACACCACCAGTTCCTCCGGAAGACCTTTCAACGATGCCGAGAAACCGGATTAAAGCTACACCCGGGAAAATGCTTCCTAGGGATGGAATCCGGGGTCCTACTAGGACATGTCGTCAGTAACCAAGGATTAGAAGTAGACTCGGACAAAGTCAGGGCTATTTTAGCTCTCTTAACCCCCACGACGGTCCGGGAAGTCCGGGGATTCCTTGGGTGCGTGGGATACTACCGGAGATTCATAATCAGCTATGCTAAGGTAGCCACGCCCCTGACGGAACTTCTAAAAAGGGAAACGGACTTCGTCTGGACGGATCGGAGACAGCAGGCATTTGAGGAGCTAAAGAAAGCTTTGACTACGGCGCCGATTTTATCTCCGCCGGATTGGGAGCGAGAGTTCCACGTCACCCTCGACGCTTCCGGATGGTGCCTCGGGGCCATACTATGGCAATGTGGGGAGGACCGAAGGGAGAAACCCATTTACTATGCCAGCCGGCAGATGAGTCCTGCGGAGCGGAATTACACCACCACGGAGAGAGAAGCACTGGCCGTGGTGTACGCCTGTAAAAAGTTCCGGCATTATCTACTGGGTTACCGGATCGTGTTTCACACGGATCACAACTCCTTGAAGTACCTGGTGAATAAGCCGGATCTTTCCGGACGGATTGCACGGTGGATTCTTCTACTCCAGGAGTTCAATTATGAAGTTGTGGTCAAACCCGGAAAAGCCAACTCCAATGCAGACTACCTGTCGCGTCAGAGAGGCCCGGAAGCGGTCTCAGATATTGTGTCACTATTTCCGGATGAGTTTCCGGAGAAGTTCCCGGAAGAAGCGCCAGTCTTCCACCTCTCCGGAAGAGAGCCTTCCGAGTTTGAAGATATCATTGGATATCTTACAGGTAAGAGGTACCCAACCGGATTGTCGCGAGAGGAGAAGATGGTGTTCCAGACCAAGGTAGCTCCCTTCACCTTGATCAAAGGGGTCCTTTTCCGGATGGGGCCGGATGACCAACTTAGGCGCTGTCTCGAGAAGTCGGAGAGGAAACATGTCGTGAGGGCGCTGCATTCGGGTCCGTCAGGAGGACACTTTGCAGCCGTCACCACGATCAACCGAATCCGGTCATCCGGATACTGGTGGCCGTACATCAACCGAGATGTGAAGGAGTACATAGGAAGATGTGACCAGTGCCAACGTACCGGAGCACCATCATTCCGCAATCACTGGCCGTTAACACCCATCATACCATTAGCGCCGTTCGAAAAGTGGGGAATCGATTTCATCGGTCCCATCGATCCTATGAGTGCACGGAGGAGAAGGTACATCATCCTTGCCACTGATTATGCTACTAAGTGGGTGGAGGCCCGCGCCACCGTGAAAAACGATGCTTTGACGGCGGCATCATTTCTCTTCGAGGAGATTATGATGCGATTCGGACATCCGCTCGAGTTGGTAAGTGACCGCGGGAAGCACTTCCTCAATGATGTTATTCTCAACATCACTTCCAAGTACTTGATCAAGCACCGGAAGACGACGCCGTACAATCCAAAAGCCAACGGGCTGACGGAGAGGGCTAACGGAATCGTCGGCAAAATTTTGAACAAAATGGTTTCCGCCCACAAGACGGATTGGGACCGGAAACTGCCTTCGGCCGTCCACGCCTACAACACCTCCGAGAAGAAGACCACTGGACAAAGCCCTTTTTTCCTGGTGTTCGGGCAGGAGGCGGTGCATGGGGTAGAACTGGAGGTAGAAACCTTACGGGTTATGGCCTACCGGAAGGGGTACTGTACGGAAAATCCGGGATACCGGATTATTGCCCTTCAGGACTTAGAAGAAGTCCGAACCGAGGCACTCCGGCGGACTGTTTCCGTCCAGGCCAAGAGGAAAGAAAAATTTGATTCGAAACTGCCCCAGAGCCACGGAATTCAGCAGGGCGGACTGGTATTACTTTATGATAACCGGCACGAACAGTTCCCGGGCAAACTGCACACCCGGTGGATGGGTCCGTACCGGGTAACGGAAATGTTTGAGAACGGATCACTCCAACTGGAGGACCTGCAAGGGAACTGGTTGGGGACGAGAGTGAATGGTTCCAGAGTTAAACAGTACCGACCGGAGGTTCCGACCGAGGAAGAGGACGATACCCACGCAGACGACGAGTCTACACCGGGTCTGTCCTAAAACCAGGTACGGCTCAAGCGAGTTTGTTCGCGGGGACTCTCACATTTGAAAGTGGGGTAATGTGGGAGTCCGAAAATCCACGGAAGTACGGATTGGCTTCCGAACCGGGTTAATATCCGGATAATACCCTGAGATTGTTATTAAAGTAGGGTTTCCTAGGGTAGGTTAGTTGTTTTAGAAAATAAGGTTCTAGGCATCCGCCTTACGCGTTAAAATGGTTAAAACGGATACTTTGGCCGGACCGGAAATTAGCCTGAGAAGACCGTTTGGGAACGGTCCGGTCCGGAGCGTCCGGACCGTTAAACGGTTACAAACGGAATCCGAACGGTTACAAGGAGACGGTTGAGGAACCAGACCCGTTGGGAGAGAGGGAAAGTACTTAAACGAGTTTTTCTCCTTCTCCGGGCCATTTGCGCGAGCGGCATTGTTGAGAGAACGAGTGGTGAGTTGCTTTTTCGAGTCACCAGCAGTTGGATTGCTGGGATTCTGTAGTGGTTAGCGGGCAGAGTTCCGGAGGGAAGAATCCGGGTATTGTTGAGAGCTTTGTGCCGCGACGTAAAATGCCGGAAGCAAGAGAGGGAGATGAGAGGGAGCAGGTCCCCATTCCAGTGAAACCCGTATCACCAGCCGTCCCAACGAGAGAATCAGAATTAAACGAGCTGGTAGAGGATCTTAGCCGGATGGGTTGTGAGGGATTGCTCTCCAAGCCCTGGAATCTCCGGGCGGAGGCCACTTTGCGGGAATTCTTGTTCGAGAGGGGCAACCAATGGTTTAGGACAGTTCGGCAGGATCCGGAAAAGTGGACATCAGAGGTATGGGCTGCAGTTTACGGATTTCCGCGAGGAAAGGGTGAGGGTTGGGCTAGCCGCAGGGATAATTTTTATTTAGGGAAATTCCGAACGGAGCCGGACCCAAAAGACGGATTCCATCCTGGGAATTGCCGGAATCACCGAGAGCGGAGAGTCATAGAATTCATCCTGCCCATCCTTAGTCCGGAAAAGCCTAAACGTCTTAGCATCACCATGGCCAATACCCTGTTTGGAGCAATGTCAGGGGTCCGAGCTGTAAATTGGGGTCGCTTAATCCAGGAATACGTAGAGAAGTCCATCCCCCACATTGGCCGGAAACCCTCCTATCTCTCTCCCTACATCCTCCATCTCTACCAGCACCAGGGCTGCATCAATGAAGCGGAAGAGGATATGCTGACGATTGCAGAGGACGAGGTGGCGTACAGGATCGATCCGGAAGCAGGGGTTGCAGAAGCCGGAACGGAAGATTCCAGTGACACAGCGGTTCCGGAACCGCCTTCCGCTCCGTCCCCTCCAAAAGTCCGGAAGCCAGTCTCACCACCACCACGACAGGAAGCCGGTACCAGCCGGGAAGTGCCCTGGAGAGACATCGACCTCTCCACGTTTGAGTTTCCGGAATCCCCCTTCAAGCGCGTCCGGGGAGAGTTGACGGCACTCCAGGAACAATATTTCCGGATGGAGCACATCATTCGAGGAGTGAACCGGGCCTTGGACCACTGTGGACCCGGAAATATCCTCCGGGAATTGGCCAAACGGACGGACCGGAAACAGGTGGAGACCCTGGAGACGGAAAAGGCACAGCTCACAGCACAGGTGGCTGCTATGACCCGGGAGCTCACCCAGAAGAGCGAGGAGATCCGGAAGCACCAGGCAGAGCAAGCAGTAGTCCTGAGCCGGGTCCGGGAGTTGGTGGGTCATCCGGGAGAGGTCGTCAACAAGGCACACCTCTATGACCAATTGATGGAGTCAGCGGATCCGTCTTCTGCCCGTCAAACACTGCAGATCCTAGTAAAGTACTCCCGCTCGATGAAGGACCTGCTCAAGGAAATCCAGAAGCTCCTGCCCTCAGGTGGGACCCCCAGGCGGGTACTTTATCCGGGCCCACCCGGATCGCCAACGGGCACCTTGTACGAAGTGGTAGGGGAGGTGGAGTTAGTTCAGGCCTCTCCAACAGGTGTGGGACCCAGTCAGCCAGCCGGAACTCCCCAGCCACCGGAATCCGGAAGATTTCCGGATCGGGAGAAGACCCCTGTTCCGCAACGGACACATTCCTCCCAGGTTCGACGGAAGAGCACAGAACGGTCGGCTAGGTCAGGACGAGGGCAATCACCAAATCCGGATCGGGGCAGGACATCAGCTCGGTCCATAACACCGGAGAGGGCCAGGACTCCAGCACGGATGAGGACGCCGGATCGGACGAAGTCTCCGGATCGGGGTAAGGCACCCATGTCGCCGGCCGCTCCATCACCTGCTCCGGAGTGCATGATCGTGGAGCAGTGGGCGCCTGCACCCTCACGAGCAGTGTCCGCCAGAGGTCCACGAGCGACTTCAGCTTCCACCGGCCGAAACAGGGAGGGAACCACCGGAGGCGATCCCTCAGCCGTCCAGCGCCCTCGGAAGACGAAGAAGGCTTCCAGACCAGCGCGATCCGGATCGGGTGACGGATCGGAGGAGGATCCGTCCACTGCAGGAGACTCTGAGGAGGAGATCGCCCCTTCCCCAAACATGCGAAGGGTATTTACGAGGCTGCAAGAGCGTCGACTTTTGACCCCCGGGGGAGGTTCCTCCGCCATCAGCGGACCCGCGAGTCACACCAAGGACGAGACGGCTTCGAAGAAGCATCGCACCAGCTAGGGTAGGCTTAGGCAGACAGCTGTAGTTAGATCAGAATTAGGAAAAGCAGGAATAGGCAGATTTTGACTTTTGGCGAACTTGTAATTCAAAATTCTGTCAGCGCAAAAAGCGGATCGAGATCCGGAATTTCCGCAAAGGGCGAAGTTCCGGATTTCTCGCAGTTAGGGGTTTTCTGAGGGCGGCCAACTTCGCCGCCACCTTCAGTTAGGGATTACAGCCTCTACTTAAGGCTGAATAAGGGACAGGAGAAGGGTTCCCTTCTCCATTGTTGTATTGTGTTGCTTCCCACTCAATAAAGCTCTAGTTCTCAATCTATTCTGACTTGTTTTGTGCACGGACTGTTAGGAGAATGTTGCAGATCTAGAGGGAACGAATGAGTAGGAAGTACGGATAGAACAAAGGAGAGGAAACCCGGATCGGATCCGACTGCAGTACTATGGCTCCTTTCTGAGTGTAGTGGGAAGGAAACCTCATTATTCCGGATGTCTGGGTAACGCCCGTGTGAGATAGCCGTCGTTAGGACTGGGTAAGATCAGGGAGGTGCCGGACTTACGCCATCCGACCTTCTGAAGAGGTCTCACTGTCCTTGGGCGGGACAATCCGGAAAGTGGTACGGATCGCCCAGTTATCTCAGACTTAGTAGAGCCTAAGTTCGCTGTAGCCGGATCGGTCTGTCGGAAGGAGGAGAGAAACCGGAACGGTTAGGATTCCGGTCCGAAGGATCTCTCCGGCGTGTAGTGGGAAGGAAACCTCATTATTCCGGATGCCTGGGTAACGTCCATGTGAGATAGCCGTCGTTAGGACTGGGTAAGATCCGGGAGGTGCCGGACTTACGCCATCCGATCTTCTGAGAGGTCTCACTGCCCTTGGGCGGGGCAATCCGGAAAGTGGCACGGATCGCCCAGTTATCCCGGATTGACAGATCTCCGGACGAATCTTGACCTTTCTGTCGTTGTAGTTCCGGTTCACCATCCGGATCCTCTGTGTGACCTGCCAGGAAAGATTAGGCCGATCCGGACTGGTTGTGAGAGAATCCGGATTATGACCATACAGGGACATCTTCGCCGGATGAACCCAATCATCATTGGAGGTAGGGTATAGGTAGGTAGATATTGAGGAGAGAGTTATGTAGGAGTAAGACTTATTGGTAGAGGTTCAATCCGGAAGGCAAGTCCCGGGATAAGGACTTCCAAAGGGCCATCCGGATCCGGAAACCAGATCCGGCCGGTGGTCGACTTTCGAGCAGGAAAAGAGGGTCCTTGACATCCTGCACTTCACAGAATCCTTGGACGATACTCGGATCATCCGGACAGACCGGATTAGGCACTGAAAAGCGCCTATCCGGAACTTTTGGTGTCCGTGTGCTCCCACATCTGGTGTGGTTCAAAATCCCTTGGATGCTCTTTAAAAAGCGGATTCCCGCCGCCTACTTGGACCTAACAATATGCCATTCTATCCATGCGGAACATACATGACCCTATGTTTGGAGCATGTATGGCATGGACGCAACATATTCAAAATATGTACATTGGTTGTACACCTTACTTGTTACCAAGGTCTCACGAAAAAAAATTAAAATTTTTATATGTATATATGTGTGTGTATATAAATGTGTATATATATGTGTGTATATATGTGTGTATATATATATGTATATATATGTACTATAATAGTTAATGTAATTTAAATATGATGGTTAACATAGAATGAATGATTTGCGACCAAGGTGTGAGGTACAAGTTTTTTGGCAATTGTTACCTAGTATATATTATCAAGGTATAAGTGATATATCTACACAATGAGGTAAGAGTGGGTAAAAATTGGTTGTGGAGGTCCCTAAACTTGTAGGTATCATATGAGTCACATCAAAACATGCCCGTAATCCGCTCACCAAATGCGTGAACACCAATAAAAGGTGGGTTAATGTATAATGGCTTGTAAGGTAGATTAAGGATATGAATTCAAACCATACCTAGATTAAATTTAGGTTTTAATTCAGATGCCACCCTACCTGTTGATTAATCTGGCGTGTGTGGAAGGTTGAATTACTTTGGAATCGTGCATAAGATAGAGTGAGCATATGGATTGAAACCATACCTAGGTCGAGTCACACTTATAATTGTGTGAATTTTGCATCCCACGAGAAGTATAAGCATAGCTAAAAGTGTTGATTTAAACTGGTCTTAAGACATGCATGTTATAATAAGATATGGATTGTGTGATCAAAATGCACTTAACACTATTAAAGATTTCGGGATGTAGGGTTTAGGGTTTGGGGTTAGGGTTTAGGGTTTGTGAAAGTTGTGCATGTCCGGTAGTTAATACAATAGATTACATACACAAACAATATTGACTTCTCAAAAACCCATATCGCACTAATGCCCCCTTCCCACCCGACTTTAGGTAAGACTAAAAGTTGGTTCTAACAACTTGGCCATCACACCATCGACATTATCTACTGCCGAGCCTAGTTTGCAAATGATGTGGCATGGCTAAAAAGTGGAGGTCTTAACCCTCAAGCACCGACCCTCCCATCTTAGCTAAAGTCAAGTGGGAAGGGGGCATAACTTGATTTATGTGTAGCTCACATATGATGCTAGCCAAACATTCGACCACATGGCTCAAATGCGCTACACGGTTTTTTGCATTTAGTGTTGTGTTACATTTAATGTTGTTACTATTCATTTACCTGCAACACTATCTACCAACCACTTGACAAATAGTGTTCCAATACTTTCAAGGGCAAGATGTGCCCGACTATGTTAGGGCAGGATAAATGTGTATTTTTTGTTTCTAGAATTTCTTATAAATAAAAAATTTCAGTTTGTATGTACTACTTGTATTCAATGGATAATTTCCTATGCAAACATAGTGGCCGATCAAGGATTTGGTAATGTAGTGGTGGTAGAGATGGTGGTGGTGCAACCATGCGGCAACAAAACACAAAACTTAAAAATATTATAACACTAATTGTGGAGATGTAAAAATCTGAACATGGCCAAATTTTACATTGGTTCACAATTAGTGTATAGGTTGGCATTTAGTGTATGCAACATTAAGGGCGTCATTGGCATTTAGTGTTGTGGTTCGTAATTACTATTGCTAACACTAAATGCAAAAAACAGTGTAGTTCAAGTTGGCACCTAAATTGAATTTCCATCCACCTCTTGTAAGAAAAAGGACACCGCCTCCTGCCAATCTCAAATTGGGTCCTTTATGAAGCTAGTAATTATTTGAGGAACCATTGAACAACATGAAAGATGTCTCATTCATGAAAACACTATATTTCAAAAGCCCATATGAACGCTCGTTATTGCAAAGCATGATTATAACATGACTTTATTACTTACATGCAATCCCATCCAATCCCATCCTATCCCCCCCATGTCCCCGTCCCCATCCCCCCATGTCCCGTCCCCATGCCCACCTCCCATCACATGCCATTCCCCCATCCCACCATCCCATCACCCCCCCATCCCCCGTGCCCATCCCATCCCGTCCCGCCACCCAGTGGGAGGAGGCCACGTGGCCACCGCCGGAGAAACCCTACCGGCGCCGGCTACCTCCCCGCGCCCCTTCCTCTCCTCCTCATTTGTCATTTGGCGCAGAGGAGGAGCGGAGCGCTTAGAGGCAGCGAAGCTCTTGCCATTTTTAATAAGGTGTTTTATGTATGTTTTGTTGGTGCAAGCGGTGAGAGTTTAGGAAGCTTGAGAGTACGAAAGCTTGAGTTTCAGAAGCTTGAGAGCTTGAGAGCTTGAGAGTTTGAGTTTCAGAAGCTTGAGAGTATGAAAGCTTGGAGTTTCAGAAGCTTGAGAGTTTAAGAAAGCTTGAGAGTTTAAGAAAGCTTGAGAGTTTAAGAAAGCTTGAGAGTTTAAGAAAGCTTGAGAGTTTAAGAAAGCTTGAGAGTTTCAGGAAGCTTGAGAGTTTCAGAAAGCTTGAGAGCTACAAGCTTGTGAGTTGTGTGTACATCAGAGTATTTGCTAGGGTTTGTATATAAGTTGTGAAGGTTTGAGTGTGAGAAAGGAGTGAGTGGTAGAAGGGTGCATTTGAAAGTGAATTGAGTGTGCATAAGAAGTGAATTGAGTGTGCATTTGGAAGTCAGTAGACTCCATTTGAAAGGCAATTGAGTGTGCATTTGTGAGGATTTCTGGGTTTCTCAGTAAGGGACGAAGAACAGGTTTTGTGTGTGCAACATTTTAATGTGAGTACAGTTTTCCTTTCCATCGCACTCCCCTCACATTCTGAAATTGTTGCTTTTTGATTTCCATGTGTTTTGTTATATGCATTATAAGCTCTGGCATGTTTTGTACGAATTATCACTCTCTTCTTTATTTTGAATTCTCAATGTCATTCTGAATCTCAATTCTGTTCTGATTCTATTTTTTTCTTCAGTTGCATCATTCTGACCAAGAGTTGCAGGCACAGATGCGAGCATTGTTGATCACAACAATCATACTCACCTGTATACGTATTCGTACATATACGAATACATATATGTACGGCAAATATATAATATAAAACCCAAAACCACCACATTTACGAACGATCGTTCGTAAATGTGAAATACATCGCGAAACCCACCCCCTTTTACGAACGGGCGTTCGTAAATACGCCCTCGATACTTCAACTTTTACGAACGTTCGTTCGTAATTGTCTGTATGCAATGCTATATATTTACGAACGCACGTTCGTAAATATAGGCTACATATCACGCATATTGCATACCATGACATCAATAATTTGAACAAACCTCTCCGCAAAATTACACATAAAAAATAAAGAATTACGAACGCACGTCCGTAAACAAATAAAAACATAATCCAACATACCAAATCACTTCTATTTACGAACGTGTGTTCATAAATACGAATGCAGGTCACTTTTACGAACGCTCGGCATAAAATTCTAAAATGGAATGCTATATTTACGAACGCTCGTTCGTATATATACGCCTAATAAGAACACCCTGATACAACACTAATCAAACTCAATGTCACTTGGAAAAACCCTAGACCCAAATGCATAAACTTGCGTAAGGACGTGAAATGTGAACAACATTGACAACCACCTTTACAAACGATCGTTCGTAAATATTATCAGAATCTATTGCAAAAAATACATTAATAATGAGTAGTATCTGAGATTTGCATGTCATATACGAACGCTCGTTCGTAACTCAATCCTAAATATTCTTGTGATGCAGATGGCTAGATCAAGCAGGAGCGCCATTGAAATGTTCGCGGTGAAGGTCAATCGCCTCCCGGAGTCGGTGTCCGACGACAACGGAAACGACAATTATGTCCCAAAGCATGACTTCATGGGGGAGTGGACGGCAATGCCAGAGAAGACCACAGACGATCTATTATGCCTACGCTTTACTTACGAGCTGGAAACGAGACCGGACCAGCCAGAACAATGGGTGCAGATGAAGACGTGGGAAATAGAATCCATAGAGGCACAGGGTGATTATGTGATCTTGGATATGAAAAACAAGAAAGACCACATCAATCTCTTGTTGCACTACTTGAAGCACTCATTCTCATACGTGTACGCGTCAATGAATGTTGCAGCAGACGCCAAGCATTTCAACCTGGATGATCTCTTCTCAAAGTACATCCTGAGCCAATTTTGGACTGCCAGGAAGTTGACCGCCCTGGCCTTGAACATCTCTAAGTACAACAACGTGGTCGCAGAGGCCCACAAGAAGAAGAAGAGCCCCAAAAAACCATCCACATCCGGGGCAGGAGCATCGAGAAGTGCACCGAGGCCAATGCCTTCAGCGAGCAGGTTGACGGAGGGTCCCAGTAGACACTCGACGCCATCCAAGAGGACGAGGGAGGACATGGAGAGGTCGGGAGTAACAGAGACCGCGGAGGTGAGTTCCCCTCCCGTAATGCCAACCCCATTGAAGAAGGGCGAGAACCCGGACGTTGTGAAGGCAACGAGGATCCTTCGCGACTTCAACAATTACTCGAAGGATTGTTGGCCCATGGGACGCCACTTCACATTCAACGTGGACTGCTTCAAGTGCGAAAAATCCCCCAACAAGTGGGTGGTGAGGTCTCGCGAGAGCGGGGGTGTGAGGTGGCAGATAAACAACCTCATGAACAACGTCAAGTGGGATAGGCAGACCGTCTGCGTCATGCCCAAAGGGCTGACATCCCGTCCGTCGGAGAAGGATTGGCAACGAATCCAGAATGGAGAGTTCTGGATTATAGATGGTCAGCACAGCTTGGAGGCCTCTCAGATAATCCTCAAGGACGACAATTTCCAGCACAAACTGAAGGCAGAGTTGCGCTACTGGAAGGCGTTCTTGGTGTGGTCGGACGACTGGGACAAGCTGCGCAAGATTTCCACATTCCTCAACTCCGGCAACAAGATCAAGGCGTTCGAGGCGTCCTGGGCAGCTAACATAGTGGCTGCGAGAGACGTCTGGGCCGCCCACGGGTGGCCCCCCAAGGAAAGGGAGAACGCGAAGACCCAGTCTCCGCAATGGAAGGTGAGTTTACGAACGAACGTTCGTAAAGCTCAGTGTGCAATTCATTTTTCTTAACTTTCGTTTCAACATTTACGAACGTGCGTTCGTATCTGGTGCACTACTGACCTTTCTTTATTACTTCAGGCCTTTTGCGATGCGATGGTGGACAAATTCTCTTCCATCGACATGAAGTCCACAACTACCAAGTCTGTGCTGGAGCTGAAGGGCGAGCTCCGCCTCATCTGCTGCAACAGGGACACTTGGGAGTTGTGGACTCAATTTTTTGATGCGCACAGCTCGGGGGATCTCGTCAACCCCGACACCGAGGAGAAATACAGCGCAGAGAAGACCGGGGAGGCCCCTCCACTACTGAGGGAGTTCTTCAGGTCCCTACAAGGGTTGACAGAGTCCGAGTTGCGGAGGTGCGCGGTGCATCTTCTTGGGAACACTGTGGGAAGAACCATCCCCTACCCAAAAATATTTTTGAAGAGGCCAAAGCACAAGCCCGGCACGTACTCCATCAAGGAATGGTGCGACCACCGAAAGATGAAGACTGCAGCAATGAGGAAGTTGAGCGTATTCATCCCGGAGTACAAACTCTTCCAAGCCGACGGGGACGTGGATTGGGCCGCATGGAAGGAGTTCAAGGTCGGCTACAACATCTGCGGAACCTCGATGCGCAGTCTAGTCAAGGAGCACGCCTCCGTTTTGAAGCAGAAGGGGAACAAGAGGTCAAAGAAAACGGAGACTGAACCCCAGGTGGTCGAGCAGTACATAAAGTTTTTGGAGCGGAAGAGGAGAGCCACATTCGAGGGAGTGGCAAGATTTTGTGTGGTGACAACCGGCTTAGAGAGGACCACATTCTCTAAGTGGGACGGAACCAGCAGCAGGGCCGAGGTGAGGGAGGACCGTCGAGGTTGCCCATTTGCCCTGATCGATTTCAGGGGGATCCCGGGTGCGTCGAGGCAGGGGGCGAAGGACATGCCCTTCTACAACCCCTTCATGGCGAAGTTCATGGAGTACAAATCGCTTGCCATGAGGGAACCTCACGTTTGGCTGTGGATAGTAGAACAGGAGAAGCTGTCCGTCGTCACCGAGCTGTACGAGCAGACGATCAAGTTCGAGTACAACATCTTCCACAGCACTTACGTGCCCGCCAAGACGGAAGGGATCGTGGCCATCAACGAGGCCAGGGGCAATAAGCAGGTGGGGGCGGTAAGCCTCATTTTTTTGACGTACAACGGGCTTGGGCATGGGCGAGCGCCTGTCAAGGCGAACAACACGTTCAAGAAGATCTACTGCATCCCACATCCCCCTCCCAAGGATCTGCTGCAAGAGACGTTGTACACGGTCTTCCCGGCGCTGGAGCTCAGGTTGGAGTTCTACGTCTCCGTGCTCCAGAGTTTGGCAACAAGTGGAGAGACTGTCTACAACGTCTGTGGAGGCAGCAAGTTCATGTACGCGGCGATGGTAAGCACTCCAAATATTTACGAACGCTCGTTCGTAAAGTTCATGGTGACCGCATTGTTGAACGTTAGTTGTTTTAGTAGTGTTGGCATTGTTTCTCAGCGCTGATGTTTACGAACGCACGTTCGTAAAGTCCATGACATCCGCATTGTTGAATGTTAGTTGTCTTAGTAGTGTTGGCATTGTTTCAGCGTTGATGTTTACGAACGCACGTTTGTATATGCTAACGTATTTTCTTGTGCCCCTCAGATGTTGGGGCTGGTCGTCAACAGCTACGTTGACGCCGTGGACGAGGAGGAGTACCAGGTCCACAGGGCGAAGGCGTCAACGATGGACCTGGGGGACATGTTCGTCCCAAGGACGGACATCAACATGGCCGCCGACGAGAGCATGCCCGCCATGGAGTCGGATGACGACGAGCCCATCCCCTCCGCCAACGTCGATGCCATCGTCCGGTCCTTCGACATCACTCCGCTCCGAATTGTGGCGCCATCGGGGAATCCTGCCGACCGTCAAGGGACCCCGGGGGGCTATACTGGATCCTCGGCGGGGACAACCCAAGATGTCCTCCCCGCGCGAACCTCTAGAGATGAGGCCTTCGCCATGCCCGGGGGATGCTCGACTTCAGTGACGCCCAGGCCCCTCGTGGTTCCCAAGATGGAGAACCTCGACATTTTGGACCAACGCTCCTGTCCATCATTGGACCTCTTCCGCAACACGAGGCGGAGGATGAAGAAGACCCCCTACGTGGAGTTGCCTGAGGGAGCAGTCATTGAGGTCTCGGACGAGGACGAGGGGGACATGGACATCATGTCAGAGCTGGGGGTCGACTACGGCAAGGACAAGAGGGTGAAGGAGGAGGCGTTGTCCGTCGCCGAGCTTAACGCCAAGCTCGAGCAGAAGATGAAGGAGGACATGGCGGCGGCTGCAAAGGAGAATGCCAGGAAGATGTCCGTCATTCAGGAGGAGCTCAGGGCCTCCAACGCCAAGACGGACGCAATCCTGGAGATGCTGATGTGAGCCCAAAAGGGTGCCCACATTTAGTCTTAGACCCTTGAAACGTTAGTTGATGCACTTTGAAGTAGCATGTTACTTCACAAAAATATAAAAAGAGTGAAATGTTAGTCTTAGAAGTGCCATGTTGTAAGAGGCTAGGATGTGAGTTGTTATTGTGTTTTTACCTTCGGAAGGATTTGAGTGAATGAGGATAGGTAAGGAGAACTTGGATTGAGTAGTTAGTGAGTAGGCTAGTACAAATGGATGGAGACAACCAAAGTGACTCAAGAGGCAAGTGCATTCGAATTGGGATGAATGGAGGATCACATGGAGCGCACAAGTGGACCACCTCATCATGGCCACTTAATGGGGAAGGTCCAAGGAAGAATGCAAGGTGGAGGATAAGCAAATTCTCAAAGCACCAATCAAATCACGAGTTAAGCATCGTGGTTTGAATTAAGTGGTGAGCGACGATTTGGGAAAGTAAGGGGAGAAAGTTATGGCGGCGGAAAGCAAAGGAGGCTAAGTTTGGGTTGAAGCATCCCAAGTTTGGTAAAGTGTGGTAGGTAGAAAGCCAAGGCTAGTTAAATGTTCGAATTAGGATCCTTGTTGATCATTTGAGGGAGGAAGGCTTAGAAGATAGGATTGGCGCCTACTAAGTAGGAGGAAATCTCAAGGGCTTATCGTGAGCCTTGAGGGTGCTCACCCCCTCAAGCTTACTATATAATCCCTCATTCTTCCCTCACTCATCCTCTCTTTCCTTTGTGCTCCAAGGCACCCCACGAGTTATAAGTGTGGGTGTGGGAAGCCATATTGGAGCACATGTGTGTGCTTAGTTTTTAGTTTGAGAGCCAAGGCTTGTTAGCCTTGAAGAGGGCTTGACCTCTTGGTAGAATTAGTGTTGACGTGAAGGATTTTAAAGTTAATTCATGATTCCAATTTGTGGTACTTAAAGTTCATGTTTTGAATACACGTGGTTGCAAGTTCCATGTTTAAGAGTTGAGCACTTGAGGTTGTGATGAGTGCAAAAATATACTTGTGTGGATTAGTTAGTCTTAGTGAAGTTAGGAAATTCTCTCTCCCCCTCTCCTCTCTAGGATTTTAGGATTTTAGGATTAGAGAAGAATTGTGTGATTAGAAAGGGGTTGTTAGTAGAATTAGGAAAATTAGGTAGGAAGATTAGTTAAGGGCTTGAATAATTAGTGAGGTAGTTGGGGATTACAACTACAAAGTTGTGGGTTCATGAAGGAGCTGGGTTTTTTTAGTTAGAAAGTAAAGAGCTGGGTTTATGAAGGACCTGGGTTTGTTTAGTTAGAAGCTAAGGAGCTGGGTTCATGAAGGAGCTGGGTTTATGAAGGAGCTGGGTTTGTTTAGTTAGAAGCTAAGAAGCTGGGTTCATGAAGGAGTTGGATTTATGAAGGAGCTAGGTTTATGTAATTAGAAAGTAAAGAGATGGGTTCATGAAGGAGCTTAGTAGATAGCCTACTTAATTAGCTCATAGACAAGTAGTTAGTTACATTATGCTAGTTAGTGTTATGTGTGGCTTTCACAAGTAAATGTATTTGAGATTGACTATAGAGAATAGTGTTTTTTAACACTTGCATCCTCTCTTTAAAAATAAACCACGTGCACAAATTAATGGAGAATGTGGAGCACTCTCGCGATGGCAAGACAAAGGAAGCAAAGACCAAAGTTAAATCCAAGACCACTTGAAGGGTGAACCTTGCACTATGGACTCATCCAAGTCCAAATCCAATACCGCGGAGGAATGTGAGCCCAAACCCACTACTCGGACTACGGACGCTTAAGGGTGGGGGGTTGGGCCTCACAGCTGAGCAGGATGCAGAGCTTTGCGGCTCCTCAGCCGTCGTACCCCTTCCCTGGAGGATACCCCTCCCAATACCCCCCGCCAGGCCAGTACCCCTTCCAACCAGCGCCCCACCCAATGCCGGTCGGCACGCCCCCGCCCCCTGAAGTGCCGGCGACCACCGCCACCTCCCACTACGCCATCTCCTCGGCCATCCGAGAGGACGAGGATTTACGAACGCGCGTTCGTGAATCTTCAGGTCCGGCAGTCCTCACCCCTCCCCCTCCCAGGGTAGGACTGCCCTCAGACACGGACACGGCCTCTTTCACTGTTGTCCCCAGCTTAGTGGATAGGACAGGGGGCGATGATACTGCGCGACACACTGACGTGGTCACTGTGGAGGACACGCAGGGGAGCCCCAATGACGCTGCAGGTGTCCAAAGGATGGACGTCGAAGACGACCCTGCGCAGGAACGGCATGCCTCCGCTTGGATGGAGGATGTCCGCATGGAGACACTCGACCTGGGCGGCGAATACAACGACGCGGAGCACATCCAGCAGACCCAGGCGTCTCAGGCGGAGCGTGGAGACGACGTCATGGAGACGGAGGCCGCTGCGGCAATGGAGGTTATGAACGCGCGTTCGTTAATCGATGAGGAGGGAGCTGCTGTTGTGTCCAGCGCCGGCGCCCCTCCCCCCGATGACGAGGTAACTCATATCTGAGAATACCACCTGTATTTATGAACGCGCGTTCGTAACTAACCCCCGCGATGTTGTCTTGGCACGTTCTCCATCGGCATCCCGAGGCCTGCAAGAGCCCTTGCCTTCGTGCCCCCTTAGGACGATCAATTTTGTAGGACACGGCATCATTTTTCCTTAGGAACCCGTGTGATAGATTATCACCCGAGACAATTTGTACATAATTATTTATCAAATTTGTATATAAGCAGATGATCTGCATTGGATCTCCCAAACTTGTATCGCCTCCAATCTCTTGTGATGTGTATGTTCATGCGCGTCTTGACTCTTGCATACCCACCACGTTCACGAACGAGCGTTCGTGAAAGGGTGTGACATCCTGTCCACCTCCTTCGCGAACCCCCGCTCGTGAATGAACATGTAGACGCGCCCACGAACGAGCCTTCGTCAATGATGCGCACCGCCACCCGAAACCTGCATTCGCGACCGCCCGTCCACTTGTTCACAGTCCTCATCTTTATAATGCATCGTCTTCATGCTTCGCGCAAGCTTATTTACTGGCTCAGCATTAAACTAGTCGAATTTTGTACATAATTATTCATCAAATTTGCATATAAGCAGATCTCTGGATTGGATCGCCCTAACTTTGTATCGTCTCCCATCTCTTGTGATGTGTATGTTCGTGCGCGTCTATTCACTCTTGCATACCCACGGCGTTCACGGGCGGACGTTCGTAAAAAGGTGCGACCCCGTTTCCACCTCCTTCACGAACAACCGCTCGTGAATGTTCTCTACACGCTCACGAACGTCCGTTCGTAAATGATGCGCCTCCCCACTGTCGGCCTCCATTCACGAACGAGCGTTCGTTAATGTACCCTTCCACATTTTCCTTGCACTGCTATTATCGCTCTTCGTCCTTCCCTCCTAATGCATCTTCATGTTTCACTTCATGTTCTTCATAATCTCATTACTGTATCATAGCATTAAACTAGTCGAATTGTTAATCACAGGACCCCCCGGAGATAGATCGCAACCCCTCGGCCAGAGGACTTGAGACCCGAAACAAACCATTCATAGTTTTTGACCTCAACGGGGTGTTGTGTCACACCCAACACATCCCCAGGGTCCCCACACGTCCCTTCCGCCATCCTGACGAGAGGGACTACGACGGCGAGCTTGACACCCTCATAAACCGCAAGGCTGTCCGCGCCCGTCCCGGCGTGCGAGACTTCCTTCGAGAGGTGCTCGGCTTAGCTCACGTCGTCGTGTGGAGCTCTATGGTCATGGAGAACACGGAACCCATCGTCGACTTCCTCTTCCGTGACCTCCCCAGCCCTTGCCTCGTCCTCGGCCAAGAGGCATGCGATGAACTTATCGACTCGAAGGGTTTTCCGGTTCCCAAGTTCGGCGGTCGAGACGGAGGGCAACAATTCCTCAAGGTCCTCGGGTCCAGACTGTGGCGCGGCATCCCCCCGCTCGAGGGGGTACCCCACGGGTGGTGGCCAACTGCGGAGAGCACCCTCCTCATCGACGACAGCCCCACCAAGAGCGTTCTCAACCCCCCCGGCAACGTCATCTTCCCCGACCCTTGGACCGGCGATAGGAAGGACACATTTTTGTTAGATAAGCTAGCGCCTTACCTTAGAAGGCTTGTGCTCCACACCGGGAGCGTGCCGGATTTTGTTAGGTCCAATCCCATCGGCAACGCGGCACTCAGCCCCCGCAATAGTGTATATAAGAGCATCGTTCGGCTCGCTAAATTCAATAAATTGATTTGAGAAACCTCTATGCATGTGTGTTGTGTCCTTGTGTTTCACGTATCTAATGTTTTCTTCCATGTTTGGATGTCTTTTTTTTGTTGCCCATAGTCTGCCTCCCTATGTGACACCCGTGTCCTCAACGGCCCTCCCTATCCCCCCTCGTCCCCTGGCTCCCCCTCCCGCGGCGTGTCGGATTTCCAAATCCCCCCCTCTACCATTTCTCGGCGGTGGACGCAGCCTCGGCCGTGGATTACTCCCTGGACGTCGGCATCGACGACGTCGTTGTGAACAGCCCGCCCCCAAGAGTTGCCTCCTGTGCGTACGCCCCGTCGCCCTCTCCCCTCTCCAAGGAAAAGCGAACGCTCATTCGGCTAGGACGTGTGTCGCCCTCGACCGACGGCCGCGTCGCTCGTCATGGCCCGAGCCGTCGTCTCCGCATGGAAGCTCCCCGGTGCAACCCCTCCCCCGCCGACTCCGCTCCTCCCGCAAAGTCATCCGCCATCGTCGGCCCTCCATGCCCTCGATCCCCTCCGTCATATGACAATGCCGTTTTTCAATCGGCTCCGGCCGCTCCCTTCGACGACCCCGCGGCGCCGGTCGCGCCCCGCACCGACGTCCCCAAAGCCAAGGTGCCTTTCTTTTTTCCCCTAAACCCTTGTTTACCGTTGCTTTCATTATCTTGGATCCGCGTGCATGGAACTTTACGAACGCCCATCCCAAACCACCCTCATTATTTTCCCCACTCCATTCTTATTCTTATTTTCCCATGGCGTTGTTTCGCAGGCGGCTCCCCGCTCGCTTGGTGGCCAGCCCTCCTCGACTTCTTCCTTGGATAGGCGCGCCCGGAAGGCCGCATCTTCTGAGTCCGATCGTTGTTTGGCCCTCCGGAGAAGTGCAAGGCACTCCCTCTCGCATACGCACTCGTATTCTATTTACAATACCACTTCGTACAATTCGGGAGCACGTCCGGATATATGGAAGAACGACACATATTCCGCCGGAGATTTTCAAAGCCATGGAGGCCGCCAAAAACAAGGACACGGCTGCGAAAAAAATATAGTGGGACGTACAAGTGTGACTAGAAATGTCCACGTGGTCCCTAAATGCATGTAGGGGTAGAATGTAGTGCTTGGTTATTTATTCTATTTGAAGACTTTGATGGTATTTCCATTATATTTGTATTTCAAACCCATTTAATAGATTCAATTTACCATCACTCTCCGCATCTTCCCTTCCATTGGCAACAATTTCTCATATCATACACAAATGTTTTCATGTATGCTTTACATTTCTGGTCACTTTGATGCATTCATGTCTAATAATTGTTCCCAACATTATCAATATGGGATTTTTATGTTCTCATTACTGGTCCAAATTTGAAAAGCACGTTCTTGAATAGTCTCAAAATCATCAAAAAGTCTCCGATTAACGAATATAGTGTTTATAGCTAAGTGTTGTGGGAGATATGTGAATCCTTAGTGATTACTTGAATGCCTAGGAGGTGGACTCTTCATATAATTTACAAACTAACGTTAGTGTAAGTTATTTAAGGCATTAGCATACATAGTATATGTAACAAGGAGAGATTATTTCTCTCTAGTGCGTACATTTATAAGAGCTATTAAGAACTCTGAAGTAAAGGTACATGTACAAAAGGGGTCCTAAGCTTTGAGAAAAAATAAATTATAAATAAATTAATAGATGACAATAGATGTGTTATTTTCATCCAATTCATGTTTTCATCCACTATTGTCATATGGTAATAGTCCTTAATGACTACCATATCCATTCTTGTTAGGGTTTGCATTTGGATTCTAGGTTTTACAAACTAGAGGCTCTTGAAGTGCTCATGGGCTCCCTTGAGTTTTGCTTTATGGATTGTGGCTAACTTATTTTGTTCTTGTCTTTGTTTGTTTGATGTAATCATCAAGTCTCATACTATGG
This sequence comes from Polytrichum formosum, assembly GCA_964035585.1. Taxonomy (NCBI): domain Eukaryota; kingdom Viridiplantae; phylum Streptophyta; class Polytrichopsida; order Polytrichales; family Polytrichaceae; genus Polytrichum; species Polytrichum formosum. The sequence continues at coordinate 31,948,325 of OZ037935.1, read as the reverse complement.
ATGAAAAAAGTGCCCAATGACTTTCTCATTGGAAAGTGAAAGTAGAAATTTTATGTAATAAAGGCCTATTTAATTCATGATTTACATATTGTATATATATAGTGGAGGCATTAATTACATCAAGTTTAAAAAAATCTAGTATACATACCCGAATCCATGTTCTAGCATCCGCTAAGGTAAGTGTGCCAATGACCGAACGCAACCCAAGGACCGCACACCCACCACACACCCGCCGCACACCCGCCGCGCAAATTTCATTCATGAGAACTCCCGAGGGAACTTCGGCACCATCACTATGAGATGTTTTATTATAGGTACCGCACGGTGTGCGGTGAAGGGCTCAGTAAGCTTTTGAGATCCACTTGTGTATGTTTGGATTCAATTTGTGATAGCTTTCACAAATCATAATATCTTTTAATTTTATTTTTTGTAGGAGAATCCCCACTTCACAATTAACAATCCTTCAAAATTTGAAACGATTTAAGCTTGTAAATTATTATTTACAAGGATTTGAAGATTGACCGTGCGGTCATTGGCACACTTACCTTAGTACGTACACAATTTTTTTTTTTTTTTTTTCTCTCTATAAACTTCTCATATGTAGGGGGTTTAATCTCATGGTAACCCACACATGTCATTAACATTTCCAACAAAAAGTGCAGCCCCTGGGGCACCGATCCTCAGATTGAGGAAACTCGTCGGGTGTTTTCACACGATTATTGCTATATTACTCTGTTGGGTTGGTTGAAGGTGTCTCTGCAAAACTGTGTCCGTCGATCTTGGCCAATTGATCGAAAAAAGGGTCCAAAGAAGCACTGGAGGTTGTGTGAAGAGCTGCCTTCTGCTTCAGCTCCCCTACTCTAGATCTCAACGAATCACTCATCTTCTTATCTTGCAACACCAATCTTGCCACTCTCTCCACTTCCTCCTTCGTCACAAGCCCTGTGTTGAGGTCCCTATTAACCTCTACAGCCACCTTGGCTATGTCCACCAAAAATCTGACATTGGCCACAATTTTATATAAGATTATATTAAAGCTTGTTAGATTACTAAGCCATCTTTACATATTCCGCGGTCCTAGGGATTTTTGGGGAATTACGCCCCCATAATTACTGGTCAACCTAACTAGCCTAACAAGAACAAGCAAAGCCGCAATGTTCGCTTCATTTCGAGATAGTAGATGCTTTAAGGCAGATATTTATGGCACGGGAGCGATTATGGAATGCTGAATAATGATATGAATCACACCACTCGGCTCATAACATTATCAACCCTTGACTTCCCAAGCCTATGAAAGGGTTGTTTCACCCTTAATTTCACTCAATGTTGGTTCTGGAATTTTCATGGAGAAGTTTTGAGGTTAAAATGCGATTTATCCATAGAACCTTGAAACATGGGAGATGAGCTATTTTGAGGGGAAAATGGGCATGAATAAGGATTGAATTTTTAGACTATAACAATTGAAGGGAGGAATGCCACATGAAAATAACATGTTCTATGCCCAAAAAAAGGGCCTTTGACTAATCAAATTGACCTAGAAATGAGCAGAATGCTTGTGTAATCCACTGGATGGAAACAACTCAATACGCTAGCCACCTTGCAGTTGGAGTAATATGTAACTTATCTCATATTACTAACCACATATGTGCAAAGAATTCCCTAAAAATCATAGTGTCTAAATGTTAAACTGAATGGTCAATGTGAGCACAAAGGTTGTTTTTACATGAACATTAAAAATAATTCTCTTTTACCAAAATAAACATCATTGATGTTCATGCAAATTTTGGATTGGAGTGGCAACCATTGATAGGAGTCAACACCCTCACATGACCTCCCAACACAACAAAAACATGGCCATTGCCTACTTTGACATTTTTTTTCCACATTCTAAACATCTCCAAATTGCATGGCTCATGTGTCCATGGGTAGATATCCATGTTGGCTTGATGTTTATTGTTATTTTGATTGTGGATGAACCCATTAGGTGGGGTTAATGTAGGGAAGAAATCATCCATTAACCAAAAATGGGTCGCTTGGGAAGTTAGGGGTTGAGGGCATGTTTACACTAGTGACCAATGACCATGACCACCACATTCTAAAATCTATCATTGGTTGAGAAGTTAGCACTTGGTGGTCCCACTTCATTTTACACAAGGTCATCAAAAATAAAAGTGACCATGAGTGAGCATGTTAGAAAATGAATGAGAAAGTGACATGGAAATGACATGAAATCCTACATTTCCATATATGGATAATGTTTGGTGGTCACCCGGATTTTGCAACAAGAGAACTTAAATGAGTTGTCTTAGTGGAACAATAAGGCGACCATATAAGAAGAAGAAAAGAAAATCTATGTTTAGTAACATAGTCTAAGTTTGCTTTACATTATGTCCCATGACCAAGGCTTTTAAAAAGTGACGTAGATTTCTCTTGGTCATGGTCTTCGGACTGCCAGCCATGACCACGAGTATCCTAAATCATTTTTTTTCATAGCCTAGGGTCACATGTGTGAAACAACCCTAAGTGAGGAGAGATAGTGTTCAATGAACAGGGAGAACCGGCTGCTAGTTACAGATGAACCGGTTGAGGTTGAGAAATAGCTGGTTGAAGTTCAAGACTTCAGGAAAATTACCAGTCATTTTAGAGGAATCTATGAAATATACCTCAAATAAATCAAGAAAATCCGAAAGATGTCGACATGTAACCGGTTGGAACTGGACACACTAGGATCTCGACCGATTATGCCCATAAATCTCCCCGGACACTGACCCTGTTCCTTTTTACTGATGAGAGTTGAACCAACTCGTTGCACACTTGCCTCTACATTGCAGAGCGACGATTGCTCAAGAAAATTAACATTTTTGGATTCCACTGGTCGTTGGACTAATTATTCCACTGTGCTCTGAAGGTATTCATACGAATCTTGCCTGAACTCGTTGAGAGAGATATATGCTACAAAAATTACGTGGTTCTCATAAAATTAGAAATAGGTTGTGGAGAGATAAGTACCTGCTATTCATCTTCTGCTCCGCTCTATGGGGCAAAGTCAACATCGGCACACCGGCGGAAATAGTCTCCAAAATTGAGACCCAACCACCTTGCGAAAGAAAGGCGCCGCAAGCGGGGTGGTTGAGGATGCGGATCTGTGGGACCCACCAGGTAACAATCTTCCCCCTTTCCTTCGTACGCTCTTCGAATCCTGATTACCACCATGATGCTCAGAGAAAACATATGCACAATTAATTGTGTCACCACCATTGCAAGCAAGCTAGTTAATTCAAGGCAACAACAGCCATGGACACTATTCTAGTTGGTGGGCCAATAGACATAGCAAATTGAAATAAAACAAAGGGATCCTTGCCATGCCAGAAGTGAAGTATTCCCCAGCCACATGCCTCAAGTGCAAATCCGTGATTGTCTTGGGTGCAAGCACGGTAAAGTGGACTGCTCTTGATCCTTGCTCAGGTTTAAGTGAAAGTGATCCAAAACAATATACTAACTTTGAATTTTATGAAATAAAAATTCATAAACATTTAGAAAACATATGAATCTACAAAGCCAAGCAATTTATGTTCACAAAAAACAATTTCAAACAACGTATATGTATTTTAGAAGATGGTGCAAGTGGTGGTGCAAGTGGGTGTCATTGAAAGATAATTGTCAAAAACTTGTTTAAAATACAATTACATTACATTAAATTGATGAATTTTTGAAAAAAAAATTACGATGACCTCAAGTTTATAATGAATTTAAGGAATATGAAAAGAAATTTTCAAGTTCAAAATATTTAAGGTCATGAAATTTACGCTCAAAACTATATTTAGTCAGTTGCTTTTACGCGTCACTTTTGATGATAGGTTTTGAAGATCTCATATTGATATTCTATATTTGAGTACCTAACTTAACAATAGAGGTCATCATGAAAAATAATCTATTTTAAACAACATTTTGCTACTACTTATAGGCGTTTGACCAAGAAAATCATGGCTGTCATATACCGGAGCACTTTTTTGGTCCACTTTACTATGCTTGCACCCTCTTAGAGTGCAAAGCGTACAGTATGTTCTCTTGAAGAAAGTTGCTCTCTTATATGTGTGCACCCATGTCGATTAACCTACTCGTTGGGTTGCCTTGCATTCTCAAGCATTTGAAGTGTTGCGGTGACTAACCTACTTGGAAATCGTTTTTTCTAACTAGGTATCCACATGTTGGTTCAAGTTCAACTGCAGATGGCGTTTCTTCCCCATGGTTCACATGGTTAAATGAACCAATGGCCGATAGGAGATTTTGTTTCCCTCCACTTCTAGTGCCCCATACAAAGAATTCTATAGCCGGAGTCTAAGTAGTACAAACCATCCAAGCATGAGCTATGATGGAGATGAGCTTTGAAATTAAGCTTTGTGGAGAAGGAGATCTTCTCTCTTTCACTCCCATGCTCCCCTCTTCTATAGCTCCGCATCTTAAGAACGGGAGTTAACCTAAGTTCACATAGAGCTCCTCTGAAAGAGGTGTGATGGCTATTTGCAAGCTTCAAAATAATGGACCAACGTCGTGCATACCCATTTCCAAAGAAAAGTGGGTGAATTTGTAGTACCTGGAGGGAGGCACTTGGTGAGTGTGTCTGGTGAAGCAGTTGTATTGTTGGGATCATTTGTGGCAAGGCGTGCTGCGAATAAGAAGTATTGCTCGCTTGCCTCGAGACCAAGGGCGAACTCCTTCATCTCCTCCCACCCAAACTTCCTCAAGGTGCCAAATGCAATGTATAGAACCGAACGAAGAGGTTTCGTGTCCAACCATTGGAATAAACTCTCTTCACCTGCATCCATTAGAGTTGATTCTGAAGCAGGAGGTGAGAACAAGGGTCCCACGGGGATGACTCGGGGCACCTAATTACACACCATTCACAACATTTTAAACCTGGTTAGAGTATCAAAATATCAATGATGAGTAGGTATTGAGAGGGGTTGTGATTACCAGGTTGTGGAGGGAAATATTTTCAACCAGTGCGAAGGGATAGTTGAAGGTTTGTAAGTAGCAAGGTCCATAATTTAGGGGAAGATACTCATCTCCATCTGAGGGTTGTCTTATCTCATATCTTTGAAGGTTACAAGTTGTAGGAGTTCTAAGAAACTTGAAAAATGCATAGTTTAAGGATTTCCTAAGAAATAACATTGGTCGATTTGAAGTTATTATAGAACTTAGATTACCTGGGAATTATAATAGACATGAGCCCACTCCCCTGTGGTTTAATCTCTTTGGAGACATAGAAATTTGGTTTGTTTGTTTTTCTAATTAATCTTTGATATATTTTCCTCTATGGATTAAGAAAATTAAGTTATAACAGAGATATAAATATGCAGGTCCATTTGTTTGCAAGCCTTCTTTGCATTTCCTGGCACATACATGCATATTTTTAAAACAATTTTTTTGGAAATTTGAAGTGCATTTTTTTACAATCTCCAGTTGCTTCAAGACTAGTCTTCTTGAATGAAAAAAGATGAGACGATCGAAAATTTATCTAATATAAGTGGGGACAGAACAAACAAACTCCTAAACATGTATACTTCTTGACATCCACGCAAAGTCGCTTGAAAACAATTTGATGAAGTTTGTTTTATGAAATTTCATTTGTAAAGTAGTCAAGACGAGTTAAAGGTTTCATATCATCTAGTGTTAAGAGAGAATGCACAATTAGTATGAAACTGCTAAAAGCGTTCAGGAGTTGAAAGAGCGACACAATAGTTCAAAGTGCCCACCTGTTGACCGAATGTAGAAGCACGGGAATAGAGGTGGTCAAGGGCAACAAACACGTGCTCTTCGAGCTCACGAAAAGTATTGACAAGAACTATGGGAGCCTCGGCCGCTCTTTGGGACATCCGCATGTATAGATCGTAGCTAAAGCTAACAAGTTCATCTCCGTGCAAATCTGTGGGTAGCTCCGATGGATGCAACTTCATTCCGGGGAACTCAATGAGGTCAGTCTGGTTGCTTTCGTTCAAGGGCAACCTGCCTTCTGCTACCAAAGTCAGCGCCTGTCAATCACCACATGCACATGGCTCTCTCAGGCGAACTATTAATTTATAGCTTGAAAGTGGATTTAAAAATCAGTCGATCCTCTGAAAATGGCATCACAGATCCTGAGTAGTCTAATTAGGATCAAATTGGAGTGAATCTTCCCTCAATATGAAGGGGACTTGTTTTTACTAGAGCCCCTTCATCCATGATGGATGAGTTTACATAGATGCATCCCAAACCCTCCCTGTACTAGAGTTCAAGTTGAGACTTTGCAAGTTGGGGGATTTGCTAGTTGGATTTGAGAAGCTTCTATCCCAATTGGGTAGCTCAAACTATTGAGAACTTCACCAATTTCACAAATCAAGAGCTCGAACTTTGGACACTTCTAAGCGACTTCCATCTTCCCTCCGTGAGATAACTTGGGCCCTTTTACACTAGAGCTTCAGTTGAGAGCTCGAACTAGGTAGCAATTTGCAAGAGTTTGATAGTAGGATTCGAAAATTCATGACAAGCCAAAGAATTCTTGAACAATCCTTGGGATAACCACATGCGACCTAGAACCCTCAACATTCCTAAGCAACACCATGTGATAGGTGCTGGATGAGTGATATCATGCATCCATGGCTGAAAACATATGACAAGTTCTGAGATAATCATTTTGCTCTTGGATGAGTGACTGGTTATGGATTAAAAAACGTAAATAGAAACGCACAAGAGAGCTGTTGGAAGTGCTCTCCACTTGGATGAGCAACCGGAGATGGGAGGGGTTGAGGACTATACGTGAAGCATGAGGGAGAAGTTGGCTGCCGACTGGATGTGCAGAATGTATCGCGGAATGCCGAACTTGCGGGCGAGGTCCTGCGTCCATCCGACAAGCATGTCCGAGATGATGCAGCAGGGAGTTGGGACGTCGGAAGTGGTGCCCGCCGACGACATCATGGGGGCCAAGGAGGTTGCAAAGGCGGCGATGAGGTTCGCATCCACGGATGGATGCATGCATGCAATTCTCTCCTCCAGGGTGCCCATAGACGGTGTGCCGGTCACAGGCACGAGGTTGAACCCTTCTCCGTCGGCCTGCAGCGCAAGCAAGCCCGGCGCGACCTTCCTGTACGCGACATCGTTCCAAATCTGCTCCACATGCAGCGCGAATGCGAGCATCGTGACTTTGACACCGCGCGAGGTGAGGCGAGTTGCCAGGCCAAAGAAGGGCATTGCGTGGGAGAGCGTTGGGGGCACCACCAGCACCACGTGATGTCTCCACCGTGACGACATCTGCTTAGTACTCATTTTCTTCTTCTCCCTCCCACAATATCACAACCGGCTTCCGATTTTCTCCACCTCCTTCTCTTACAACATGAACACTTCGCCACTAGAGGAATATATATGGGCCTGTGAGCAACACTAAATCCCACGTCTTCCCAATGTGGGACAGTTTTGCAGGAAAGACAACGCCTTCACAAGCGAGGCATAATTGTCACACTACAAGTATGTTGATTGGGAGAAAGTAAGGCAAGATAGAAAATGCCTCACAGTGACAGGGTTTCAACCTTTAATGCCCGATATGCAACTTTGTGAAGGACAGTAGGATCTGCCCAAGCGCCTAGCCTAATCGGAGCTTTCCTGTTTTCTTCTTTAAAAAAATAAAATAAAGTGGATGACCTTTAACAATACATGGGCGACTTCAAGCAGGGCCTTGGCGTGCATCTACACTAAGGGCCACTTTATACATGGCCTGGGGCCAGCCGGAGCACCGGCCCCATTAAGCCCTCAATCCGGCCCCAGTTTATGAACTTTTTTGGGGCCCAACCTTGTCACATGTAAAGTGGTGAGGCCCGATTCTAGGGCCCGATGGTCTTGAGGGTTAAGTTTCATAGAACTTACTGTGGTCAATGCCCGGTGCTCTTGAGCATTAGTTACACGACATTTACTATGAGGGATGATCTCTATAGGCTTGTGGTTAGGGTTTCAACCTTGGGTCCCATTAGACTATATCGAGCCCTTTGAATCTAATTCCGGTGTCAAAATGCTCCTATAAATCTAAGGTGAAGGGGGGTCAAGTAAACACCTTGGAGTCTTGGAGAAACTTGCCCCCAAAATTTATGGCTAATTCATTCCACATGGGTCCATCTAGACTAATTTGGGATTGCTTATGTTCATTTCAAAGCTGAATCAACGCTTTCATCCCCCTTTCATGTTATGTAAGATTGGTAGTATTATTGGGAGTCCATTGGGGGGGGGGGGCTTGGTTGATAACTACAAGAGGCAACCATGGCTACAAGATTACAGGGGTAAGGAGGGAACTCGACTTGAAGTGGGATGGGAGGGTTGGTTGTTATCAACATCTATGAATAGTGTTGGTGATGCATTTGGGTTGCATGATCAAGATTATATCCATAATGGGAAAATTTTAATTAATCCTCTGTTGTCATCAATTTGTTACATGCAACTTGGTGTAGATGTAAGCTTATTGTAGCATGTTGGTCATGTTTATAATTGTTTCATTGTTGATGAACAATCTAAGACAAGAGGATATTGACCGGAAATATAGGCAAAATTGGGGGTCTGCACAGAGGTTGTGCTCTAAGAAGGTTAGGGCATGTCTAAAACGTTTAAGAGAAGTTGACGATGTGCACTGAGAGCATACCTTAGGACATAATATTACCTACAGATTTGCGGAGAGTACATAGACATTTTTTGTTCACCAAGGCACTCTTTGCGGTCAAGGATAGTACTTGCCACAAGGGTGTCCTTCTTCTTCCACCTTTGGAAACTGTGGTCGGAACATGGATATCACGCCATGCAAAGGAACTCCATGGAGCTCATTGAGGCTCATCAATTTGTTAGTCTCCAATGTTTCATTGACATTCAATTGTCTTGTCACTCTATTGTGCTACTTATATGCCACTTCCGTGATGGGTATGCACATCTCCATGTTCCGTTGCACTTGAGTGGTACCAACTCATGTGAGATTTTCTTTTCCAAGATTTGTGGCATAAACAACAATGTGAGGGCTTAAGAATTTCACAAGTTGTTGAATGGTGCAAACACTCTTAATCATTTGTCCGTTGTTGAGTGTGGTGAGAATGGGTGAGAATAGGTTAGAATTTAATAAAAAAACATAATAAAATGGAAAACATATGGGCCAAGTTACATCCCTTGGGTGAAGGCAAGGCATCATGCAATCTTGAGAATTATTCTAAAATTCTTACCAATGATGAGGTGGTATTGGTGCTAAAGGCCGGATTTGGCCAAACACAAAAATGTTTGGGCAATTGAACATGGCCCTCAAAGTGTGATTCAATAATCCATGGGAACTTGAGTTGGTTGATGAGAAGTTTATGACATTTGAACCTAGCTCAAGACCTATTCTTGATGAAGATGGCAATGCAAAGGTCATTGCTTCAAATTTGGTATTGGAAGTGTTGCTATAGCAAGGCAATTCCCACTTACCTTCACATGATAACTTGAGGTCGGAGATCTTTGACGATGAAGAAGATGTTGTGCTTGTGGTTGAGACTGAGGTTTGGGATGCAATCACGGAAATGTTGAATGCACGTGAGGTGCAATCCCACCCCCCCCCCCTCCCAAAACAAAAATAAAAATACAAAATCTCTTCTCAAAAGGAACTTCGATAGTGCACTTAGGGGGGTACTAGTACCCCCGAGCTCAAGACCACAATGTGGTTTCGAATTACAATAGGGGTTTAAAAGTTGGATCACCTATAACAAAAAATTCCATGTTAAATTTTAATTGCATGTGTTTTTATCTAAGATAAAATTGGTGGGGGCCTAGCTCAAAGGGCAAAAGATCTAGCATTGGTCCACTTTGTTTGCACACACAAAATCAGAGGCCTTTTGGACAACCCAAGTCTATAATTCTTACTCTTTGAGTTAATATAGGGGTTTAATAAAAACACATCCTCCCATAATTTTATATTTAATTCATCCCACTAGGTCCCACTAGTTTAATTCAGAGTTTTTGGTGCTAATTCCAAAGTATAATAATAATGAGGTGTAATAATATAGTTGCATGCCTTTTCATCTTGAGTGGGATTAGTGGGGCCGGTACATAGCAGGACATAGCCCACATTGCACGGGTGCACGGAATTGGAGGCCTTTTGGAGAAGCAACGGCTAGATGTAACTTATCTCCCTAATTTGAGTTGAACCTCCACTCACTCTCTATTCTAGTCGCCACCCAACGACTACATGACAATAAATGTGGCTCAATAATGAATAGTGTAGGCCTCATTAAATCACGTGTTTAGTGTAGTTAACACAAGAAATACACACGGTTGTAAATAGTCATCACCACAACAACCATGAGGTAAAAGTTGCTTCCAAAGACCTTGAGAAAATGATTATCTAATTAAAATAATGGTTGAACTCAACCTTGAAGTCATATCCCCAACCTTCCTTACCTCCTTGCCCCTCCAAGCCCTGTTTTCTACCTCCTACCTTTTTAGAGCCCCCAAACTAACTTTTTCTCAATATTTAGAGCCCCCAAATTCCCACTCTCAACTAATCTACATAGAATGGAAAATGTGGTGGTGGTGGCTATTGCCCCATTGTTCCTCATAGTTCGTGCCAAGAACAAAAAATAAAAATAAAAATAAAATAGTAATAGTAATAGTAAATCAAAGATAAAAGGGTGGCATGCCAAAGATTCTTCCCCAAAATAGACATGTGACAAATGAAAAAGGGAAAAATGGTGGAAAGGTCACTAGGGGGACTACAAGTGCAAAAGGTGGGCCTATGGTGGGGGAAATCCAAGGTGGTGACATGGCATGGGCTACAGTAGTGGGCATGGTGGTGGGTCATGGGGGGCTTATGAACATGGACATGGGCATACATGGGCATGATCCCCGTCCTCACCTTTGCGCATCGGCCTCTCCAACATCGATTTCACCCTCATTACCCTCTTCACCATCCTCTTCCTCGCCTTTGGAGATGATGTAAGTTTCTTCTAGTTGAGGATTGCAACCCTACATGGTTGAAAATCTGTAAACAACTCCTAGCATTGGCATTGCTACAGTTGTGGTTGCTACAACATCAAGAGCATGCTGCTTTGTGATCTCACACTTGAGCTTCGAGAGATCTTGCACTCGACAAAGCTTGAGCCACTCCAAAACCACCAAATCTCTTATCAAGGCATCTTTGAGGTAGTCAATGAGGCTTGCCCGCTATACAAATATGTCAACATTGCAAAGGGCGGCCTTTGTGAAGTTCGTGGTTGCCCTAGCGCTTGCACATGGTCATGGCAGCAACAACATAGCCTTACGATAATGGTGGCAAAGCGTGAATAGGATTCAAGGAGGAGCCAACAATAGCAGTAGACAAATGGCTTCTTCCCCTCTTGCTTCTTTAGAACAACTCCAAGAATTTTTGCATGAATTCATCCTCAGTAATCCTTGAGATGTTCAAAGCCACAACTGAATTATAACACCCACAAAATAAAATCATATCCTTGGGGATGTTTCCCCTCTTGGTTTCAAGGCTTCCTATAGGCTTGAATCCACAACCCTCCAACTTGTTCCTCTTGTAATGCTCAACCATCAACTTTCAAAAACCTAAATTCTTCCGCCCCAAACTGTATTGGTTGTTGATAGACACATCCATAAAACTTCCGCATACATGATACTCTTGCCAAATGAGAAGTTTCTCCATTTCTTTGTGTGGTCACATGTGGTCCATGCTCCTGACATCATTTAATTGTAGGACTTGGTTCCATCCTGGGGAAGTGTTGGAGTCAATACGAGCTTAGTACCCAAGGAGAATTTGGCGGGCTTGGCTTGGAATTATGCTAGTACCGGCCACCATTTCACCAAGCTCAGCCACTAGTGGGAGGGTTTGGCAGGTTACATACCCAACTGTGTTAGCCGACAACCGTTGGGGGATGGTTGGGGAGCCCCTGCATGAAAGTGTTTTAAGACAATACATAATCGATGCTACGTACAAAATAGATTGGGCATTACTATCTCAAACAATCATAAGGACGTTGGTCCAATAACCTTCCCTCCTATTGGTGAAGGGAAGATGGTGCATCATTCGATAATCCGTCCGGTGACAATGCAACCTCTTGTCCTAGAGTAACTATCATTGTCTTCTACATGTCCCAATATTCTTCTACAATGGATGTAGCCATTCAATAGGATAATACCCTCACATGTGCCGTAATCATTGGACAATGAGTAATGTGATTATACAAGGGTGCAATGACCCATTCCACCAATAAAACTTTGAATGCTTATAACTTTTGAGTATGGAATTTAATTAAGGCATACCTTGGTGTGTCAGAATCCCCCTGCAATCACTAATGGGAGATATCTAAATTGCATCAATATAATAATAGTAATACACTCAGTGCTTAACCCCTAAAGGACCAAGCATGATTTGGACGGATTTGAAGGAAATTTGAGCCACTGTCATGTATGGGATGGTGCATAGAGCGTGGCAAACATTTGATGGTTTCCAACCTTATGGAATGGTTGTTAGCTTTATCAAGTACGATAGGGAAAAATATCCATCCCTTTATGTAAATTTCGTCCATTAAGATTGATATGTCTTTCCATGGTTCGATGGTATTCTTGAGTTGCCCGAACATTGCCTGACCACTTTGAACATGTCTTGCCATTATTATATTCATTTTTTAGGCAACATTTTGCAATGACACTGAAAGTCGCGGACTTGGGCAACTATTAGTGCTGACAAACCGTCATTTCAATCTAATTTGTTGGCTATATGGGCCTTGCTTTATATACAACTACAAATTGATGAAAATATTGCGATTGTTTAAATAATATACATGTATAAAACTGCACTGAAATCCGTACGGTGGATGTATGCAACAAAAACCAATAAGGGTATGCATAATTTTTTTGCAAATTTATGATGTCATTCTTGAATTTAAATGTAATTTAAACTACTTAGGAAGTTGTGAATGGTGGGCACACAAGGAAAAAGGGTGTGGACAATGGAGATTCTTATCCCACCCTTTCGTGCCGTGGCCCACAACCATTTATATATTCCATTCTCAATATTGCATGCCCCATACCACCCTCTTTCATGGCTATAGTGTCATTATATACCCCCTCTATGTACGTGCCCCCCCTCCCCCCATGCATCGCACCCTTTACATAATAAAAAATGGGGCCACATAAAGGCTGCCCAAGATTCCACCATGGTGCAAGTTCATTGGATACTATGAATAGTTTCGGGCAGTTGTATACTCGGGGAGTTCACTACGATAATATTAGAAAACAACGTGCGGGAAAATATAGGGTAATTTATATTCACAAAAGGAAAAACTTAGAATTTTCTTAGAAGTAATATAGGTGAGTATGTATGATAAAATTTGTATTATAAATAATATAGGCTTGATACAAATAACATATATTCTTAAAATATTTGTAAAAATATACCGTAGGATTTAAGGATCCTAGGTTTTTTTGAAATATTAGGGTGTCCTTTGTGTTCAGAGGCGGGAAGATTAAAGGAGTTTTGGTTGGTCTTGTGTATGTCTGCTTCAAGCAGGATGTTGTAGTATTAACTCTATACCCTTCTACATTATTGCATGGACCCTATTTTTGCTTGCTTTGTTGTTGGTGTTTTAATTGTTTTTTTTGACACGCAGTACCATTGTGTTTAATTGTGCGTGTAACTTGATTGAGGAACATGGGCTGATTTTGTTGTTTGAAACTATTTATGAACACTCTTAATGTAAAACCTTGTTGTGCCTTGGATTTTGGTGACTTAGTACTTTGAATGCTCTTAAACCCTTTGGAGCAAAATCAAATAATTATAATGAACATACCTAGCTTAAAATTAGAGCTTCATCAAATTTAAAAGTAATTATAGGGTCATTTAAAAAACAAGAAATTAGCAAATTATATAATAATACGGTACAAAAAATTAAGGATGGATAATTAAATACCCCTTGAATAAATACCCTTGTCACGCACGTGTATACATATATACATGTCTAGTGAACTCCCCGAGGTTGTATAGTGCCAAATAGTGCATTTTGAACATTTACATCACATTTACAAACACCAAATTATCATTTTTTTGAATTTTTTTCTGGGCTGCATTTCTCTGTCCATTACGCATCCATTGCAATTATTTTCATTCACATCGGTGCAAATCTCTGAGTTCTGGCCTACACAAAAATACCAAAAACGTCCAAAATTGGACACCTGGTCCTTTAGGGGTTAAAGTGAAAATTTTAGTACCATCTACCTTAGGTACAAAAGAGAACAGATTCCCATCACTAGTCAAATTCACTTTGTAGGCAAATTCCAAGCCTCATCCCAAGACACGCAACCAGAAGACTTCAATGAGGAAACTTCTAAATGGTCGATGACCGGTTTGGCCCCACGGAACAAGTACCCTACATATGTGTAAAGGGGCAACTAGAGTCTCAAAAAGTATTTGGGTTGTTTACCTATGCATGAGTTGAACTATGTAGACAAATTTTTTTTTTTCACATTGTTGAAATTATTGGAAATTTTAAAGAAATAAAACTTCTCATATTCAAAACATTTTGTAAATGGACAAGTATATTCAGACTTTAAGAATGTGTAGAATATATGTCTCAAACAATACATTGCATTCAATCAGATCTTAATATGAAGCTCACAAGAGAGACTTCTCCTCAAATAACCCATACACTAGCACTGTACATATTCTTCAAGTCAAGTATTTCAACGTCTTTAACAAGTGCATGAATTGTTGAAAGCATATACAAACATTTAGGTCAACATGCTCAAACCTTTGGACTTGGATATTCTAGAATCCAAATGTCCTTGCGACCATAATATGGTCGTGACTAGTTCATTCTGACTCCTTTGACACTAGTTTGGATGGCTTCTAGACTGTTTCAACTACTCCTCTTGTTCAGGTTCAAGTCTGCTATGTCCTACCACATGGATAATTTTGATTCAATAGGGTTGGCTATTTTTGGGTTTGTTCAAATATGGAAGTGTACCCTTAGCTAGTTTACAGTGGAATTTCTCCACGAATGCATGCTTGACATTTGTCACCTCCGTGGTTTAGGGGCAATATTTCCTAAACATGTTTTTTGTTGATTCATATGTGCAAATGAGTCCCAATTGATCTGAAAATTTGCATGACACTCAAATGCAACAAATTCTAAACACCTACCATTGGAGTTTCTAGTTGGACATGTGTTGGTGGGTATAAATCGATGTGGAAGGTGCGCAATTGTGGCACCGCTGCCTCACATTGCAAAGCTTCCCAAAAAAATCACAAAATAATGGTTTCAAGATTTGTGAGCTAATTTGACTAGGTATATTGCCCCTATTTTGAACGAGGGTAACATTTTGTCATTTGGAGCTGATTTGAGTGGAGGTTTGATCAAAAAATCAACCCCAATTTAATTTCTAAATTGCTACTCCTCAAGACCATTGTTGACATTCCTATTATAATCTCCTACATAACAAAACTTCAATGTTTAGAATTTGGACTATGACCTCTAACCTGCAAATGTCTATATGGTTGGATTTGTCGAAAACACGTTAGATCTTCAGCTACAGTCGCTAAAATTGAGGTCACATTTTTTGGGCAAATTTGAGGGAAATTGGGGATGGGGAGTTAGGGGATAAATCATCTACACTGGTATGTGCAATTAGGTTGCCTTCGTGAATAGATTGATAGGTTGCTTCTTTACCCATGGAAACCACCTTGGGTCAAAACCAAATCACAAAACTTATAACTTGTTTAGGGAGCAAGCACGGTCAAGTATACGGAAAAAGTGCTCTAAAATACTAAAACCATAATTTTTTTGGTCAAACGCCTAAAAGTAGTAGCAAAGTGTTGTTCAAATTGGAATTTTTTTCATGGCACCCTCTATTGTTGTGTTAGGTACTCAAACATGGAACATTAAGATGAGATCTTCAAAACTTATCATTAAAATTATTGCTCAAAAGGTAATGACTAAATATGCTTTTGAATGAAGATTTCATAACCTTAAAGAATTTGAAGTTGGATTTTTCCCATATTCCTTGAATTCATTATAAAGTCGAGGGCATCATTACAAAAATTGTAGAAAAACATCAATTTTATGTAAATTTATCATGTTTTAAACAAATTTTAAACAATTACATTTTAAATATATCTACTTGCACACTATTTGCACTATTTTTTTGATATATATTGACTTTTCTTGAAAAAAACTCGGTCAACATAAATTGCTTGACTTTGTAGATCAATGTGTTATTTAAATGTTTATTAATTTTTTTCATTCACAAAATTCGAAGTTAGTATATAGTTTTGAATCACTTTCACTTAAACATGTGCAGGGTAATGACATTGTGTACTTGACCGTGCTTTCGCCCTTCATTCATCCATACAACAACTGTCCAAATAATCAAAATGTATTTTATTACCCTCATAGTCAATATTCAAATTGTATAGAATGTCATTCAATTAGCATGGGACAAACTAATTGCACATATCATTGTAGGTCTTACAAAATCAAATATTAGGCAAAAACATGCCTAACTATACTCACATGGGTGCAAGCATAGTAAAGTGGACCAAAAAAGTGCTCCGGTATATGAAAGCCATGATTTTCTTGGTCAAACGCCTATAAGTAGTAGCAAAATGTTGTTTAAAATAAATTTATTTTCATGATGACCTCTATTGTTAAGTTAGGTACTCAAATATAGAATATCAATATGAGATCTTCAAAACCTATCATCAAAAGTGACGCGTAAAAGCAACTGACTAAATATAGTTTTGAACGTAAATTTCATGACCTTAAATATTTTGAACTTGGAATTTCTTTTCATATTCCTTAAATTCATTATAAACTTGAGGTCATCGTAATTTTTTTTTTCAAAAATTCATCAATTTAATGTAATGTAATTGTATTTTAAACAAGTTTTTGACAATTATCTTTTCAATGACACCCACTTGCACCACCACTTGCACCGTCTTCTAAAATACATATACGTTGTTTGAAATTGTTTTTTGTGAACATAAATTGCTTGGCTTTGTAGATTCATATGTTTTCTAAATGTTTATGAATTTCTATTTCATAAAATTCAAAGTTAGTATATAGTTTTGGATCACTTTCACTTAAACCTGAGCAAGGATCAAGAGCTGTCCACTTTACCGTGCTTGCACCCACATATATATATTGTATGATGTGTGTGCAATAAGGAAAATAGCCAACGAATTGCTTAGGGTGTGCATCCAACTCAAGGGAACATACTATGGAAACTATGCCTTTTTGTGGTTATAATTTGATGTTTTGGCTAAAGTATCTCAAGAATCAATGTAATTTATAGTGAAGCATGACAATTTTCAAAATTGTTAAGGAACTAGTGTGATTATTGATGAACAAACTCCCAGTCATACAATAATATAATAAAATTTTGAAATTTGAATTAAGATGTTACTGTCATGTATTATTATTCAAATATTATAGTACTGATGATAGTTACATTAAATTGTGGATGTTAAAATCACTATGAAGGAGCTATGAAGATCGCTAAATCTCTACTTTTAAAATATTGTTATGAAATAAGTAATGCAAGTCACATGAATATGCATGCATAGGAATTAAAGTAAGACTTTGAAGTTATTGTGTTGCGCTATATGGAATAATTTGGCATACCCATTACTGCATGTGATAGATGGATATAAATGCCCGGCCCCAAAAGGAGAAGCATACATGAAGAGTCTCTTCACCTGAGGATTATTGCTACATGTTAATGGTGGCCTTTATGACTGGGAGTATGTTACATCTTGACTTACTGAGGGTGGAGGGGGGGGGGTTAAGAGACGAATTTGGTTAGTGCGAAAGACGGGCAATGGTAGGCAACAAAGGTTTGTGGGGAGGAGTGTGGTCACCTTAGGTCAAGGTTGTCAATGGTGGAGGGACAATAACTTTGTGTGGTGAAGATCCATACCGCATCTGAAAAATAACCTAAGTGGAGAACTCATTTAAGGAAACTTCCTTTCAATCTCTAATCTAAAGGGTGGATTCGGGGATCCTTTAGTGATAAAGGCTCAAGGCCGCTTAACACCACAAAATTGTGAGGTTCTCGAAACTCATCCAAAGGCCACACCAAGGGAAAATGAAATTATGTTTTGTGAGGTCACAAGTCATCAAGTGTAGTGTAAAGACATACGCCACTGGACTTTCAACTAAATGCTATTTCATTGCCATCCTATTCACGTGGGCCTTCCATACAATAAGCTATAATAAATAACACTTTGAAGTGTGTTGGTCTCTCAATTTTGTGTTGGACCTGCCTCTTTAAGGTGGGCTTGACACAAAAAATTGGTAGACCATAAACATCATCCATTTCATGTTATATAAGACTCCATGTAGGGTTTTCATGTCATGTCCTTAAGATCTAGTGTAAAGTGAAGTGGAACGGTCTTGGCCTTTCCCATGAATGAGAGGTTTTAGATTTCAATAATCATATGCCTTCCAGCTCTAAGTAGCTCAGCCTAACACCAACACCTAGGGGCTTCCCTTTGAACATAAATTTGTGACCTTAATAAATGCAAGATGATCATTGGATGCTCTAGATATGTAGTATAAATTGTCCTTTATCAATCTAAACAAACCAATAAAATAATCGAAAGGAATTTTGGTATAAGTTAAACATATTCAAGGTCTTTGAAACATAACATTACTCATCACCTTCATGGCATTTTGTGGGCCATGGCTAAAATTCTTGAATATTTGGTTAGTTTCAGACTGAGTAATGTCATGAAACTAAATCTGGTGTCAAATCAACTTAAAATAGCAACCTCCGGACTGCAAACCATCTCAGGGCTTTTATGTTGGACAAACGAGAGGAACACTTGCATATGATAAACCCTCTCACCTAGAAAGCAAGTCACAATCTAACCTCGTTAATACGACACTCCGTCATTTTGATCTTAATGTTGATCTAGATTAAGTAGATGTGGATGATGTTGCTCCACCTATAGTAAAACTTAGTGATGCTAAACATCATGCATCATTATTGTCTAGTTTCTTATTAGAGAACTCTTTATATTTTGGTGTTCATGAAATTATTAGTTTTCAAAAGTTAGTAGGGAATTTAGATAAGATGACAGTTGCTAACTTGGGTAGGCAACACCAGAGATCTTTGGACTCCTATTTCAAGAGTTCTTGAGAATATTTGTATTTGTTTGGAGTTATAAGTTATCATTTCATACCATCTATATTATTTAAACTCGTTGTATATATTTTTAAGCTCACATTACTTATGTTTTTGTATTCTCTCAATAATACGACAACTTTATGCCATTTGTCATATTAATGAGAAGACAACACCTCGATAATACAACTTTTTTTGTGTTTCCCAAACGCGTCATACTAAAGAGGGAGAACAGTACTGTACTTACATCAGAAACATGACTGAGAAAGTTTGTAAGTTCCGTAAATTACTATGATAGGAAACAGAGGCAACTTTTCTGACCATAATATCTGCAACAGTGCCCGGGAAGTTTTTGGGCATAGTTGGTCAAGATCCTAGTGATTCTAAATCCAACCAGTTACATGTTGATATCTTCCGGTTTTGCTTTATTCATTTGAGGCATATTCTATAGATTCTTTTAAAATGAACAGTAATTCTCCTACAGTGTCGAACTTCAACCGGTTAACTCTCAAACTCAGTTGGTTCATCTGTAACTAACCGCCGGTTCTCCCCGAGTAGCGATCTGCAAGCCGTCAGGAAGTGCATATTGCACAAGTTCTTTTTCTTTTTTTTTGAGACAGAAGGCCGACAGGCCAGCGCCAAAGCACAGGAGGCAGTTGACCACCTGGCAAGTTTTCCGTCAGGTAGAGAGGAGATTTCACAGCCGGGATTCGAACCGCCAACCTCTTATTGCACAAGTTCTAGAAGTCAGGTGTGGAGACTGTAATGGCAGCTGAAGTTCAAACTTTGAAGAATTTGAGGTCCAAGTCAAGCAATCTAAATCAGTTGCAGAATCTCAATATCCTACATGGAAATGTGCAACTAGGTTGCCCTTCCTATTTATAGACATTCTACACCTTTAAAAATCTACTATCATACACTCTAACCTTGATAATGTCACACCATCCGTTTCACCAAAAAAGTGTGATATAAACAAGGTGTGACATATTTGATAATGTCACATTTGGAAGATTTATGCATAATGTGATATTATCAAAGAAATAGGTAGAAAAACAAATAAAAATTACAATGTTCAAAAGAAAATAACAAAGATGAGAATTCAATGTTTTTAAATATAAAATAAAATTCAAAAGCTTGAATAACAAAGATAGCACATCATAATGTGTCTATGAGATTAGGTAAAGACCTCTCACTAGAGACAAAGAAGCTCCTAATGTTACATTGTTTTGTTGACATTGATGTTAAATGTGCAACACCAATTCTAATGAGTTTGTCATGGAATTTTTTTGCATTCCTAACAACTCCATAGTGTTGAAAATTTGAGAACCTTGACTAGCCATACAATTCAAAACATCTTTAATAGATTTTTGTGCATCACTTAACTTCACTACCTTAGACTCAACATCATTGCTATCATCAATCCATGGGTCTACTTCTACGGGATCGTGTACCTCCTGGCCATCTTGCACTAATTGCACATTCTCCTGAGTAGAATACTCCACCTCAAATCATCTTCACCTTCCATGTTTACGTACTCCAATGGAGAAAGCTTCTCTAGAGGCTTGCCTTGGACATCCGATGTCATCCATAGAATTTGTTGTCCATCCGGCCTTTTTTCATCCATATTACTTGTTATTATCACACTTACACTACATATTTTGGAAAAAAATAGTGACATTATCAAGGGTGATAAGGATAATAACGAGGGAGTTTTACACTAAAAAATTTGGTTTCGAAGTTTTGGGTGACAATATCAAGGTGTTCTATAAACAAGAGTGACATTATCGAGGTTAGACTATAGTATCAAAAGATGATAGTATCTTTATTTAAAAAGTTGTGGTTGCTATACGGATGGTTAAATGAAGTTTCTGTGAGTTGGTTTTGACCCAAGTAAATTTGCATGGGTAAATAGGCAACTTACTTATTTGCACATATCATTGTACATATTTTCCCCAATTTTGAATTGAATTAATTTGCAAAGAGATATTAGAACAATCAACGAGGGATTTCGAAAAGTTGTATTGGGTCTGTAAATTTGCTAAAACGGAAGGTGAGTGAACCCTTCATGGACACTACGTGAAGTGCATGTCAATTGCTTATATAATTTATTCTAAACACATAATGTCCAAAAAGCTTATGAAATTGAACATTTTTATCTTACACAAAACAAAACAAAACAAAACAAATAAAAATCATTCACAAGCCCATATCATTGTCATTGAGTGTTATGCAAGATGAATTTTTTGTTTTTTTTGTGTGTGTATATATATATATGCCTCTTGTGTTCACCATGATGATTGGAAAAAGAATAATTTGACTCATGTATGTTGGGGAGAGTTTCTTCATGAGACAGTGTGATCACTGTCAATTCTTCTTCGCTGCAATATTTGGAGTAGAATCTTGCATAAATGACAAGAAACATTTGCTTACTTAAGTGGCAAACAAACTTCGTTAATTGGAAGCTTGAAATTTGAGTTGACGCCCAAAGAACACAAATCTTGCTTGGAGTGGAGATGATGGAGTTGTTGCTTCATCAAAGTCTTCTATTTTTTTCGTACCTCAATTCTAAGATTTTAAAGTGCATGAGTGATGGCATGAGAATGGTCAAGAGAGTGTTTATAATCACATGCATTATCTTATGTGAAGAAATAACATGTGTGAAATTATGCAAGTAAATCACTCAGCCTAGGATAAGTGTTTTCTTTTCTTTTCTTTTCTTGTGTTTAGAGCATGTTCACACATTGTACACCAAACGCTAACACAAAGGGGTGCTAAATCAAGTAACATTGTTTTAGAGGGGAGTAGTCTCATTATATGTCCCACACGTTCATTCTATATGAGCTTCATAAACTATGGGTCCCATGATCAAAACTAATTCCTTGCGGTACACAAGGTTTTACATAAAAATAGTTGAAGCAAGATTCTATTTGTCAAAGATTGTGAGGTTTTGATAGTTGATTCTCTTATAGAGGAGTTGAAAGTTGGGCCTTAATAGACCCAAGTTATTCCAGCCTAGGAGAGCTTTCCAAGGGGGGATGTTAAACCTCCCCCTACGAGCTTTTCGGGGGAGGTAGATACGAACAAGGGCAGCCCCCAGAGAGTAATCGAGATTTTTTGGACCTGACTAAAAACTTATGCCCGCCCTGCAAGACTTCAAAAAAACCATTGCCCATGCATTTTTGAAGGTCACTTATCCACAAATCCCATATTGAGTGCACTTCACCTTCAAGGTCCAAAATCCAATTTTATATGTGTGTGTGTGTGTGTGTGTGTTTGTCCTTCCACTTAGTAAAGAAGCAATTGTCTGGGATTTTATTCCGGGAGTAAAAGTGTCAATAAAGCATGTAATTAACCCGGAAGTCAAAAACATTACAAAATCCCCATTAGCATTGATGTTATAAATTTTGTGACTTACCATTTGAAGGGGTCTAGGTCATTCTAAAATGAAACTTAAATTAGTGTGTTGATTTTAGTATGTATATTTTATAGTAGTTCAGGTAATGCCTTCTACTTTCACAAGTATCACTATATTCGTTAATTTGAGACTTTCTCTTGTCTCAAATTAATATATGGACCACAACAACATGGTCTAATTGGGTCGTCCTACCTAAACCATCTTGATATGAATTCTTTATTGGGTTCTTGATATGAACGCCCGCTTCAAAGTATTTGCATCTTACAACATTCTTCAATATCTGTGTGATTTTATCCATATTCTTATATTTGTAACTGTCTCAAAATGCCGAAAAAGTCCCAAATTAGCGAATATAGTGATAAGTATTCATACGCATTCAAACTAATTAAGCTTGATTAAAAGCCTAATTAATACAATATGTGTGCTTACTTGAATTAATTATGATATAAATTCAGAGATGAGAATTGATGTGCTTAATTATACTTGTTTAGGCTTCATTAAGCTTAATTAGGTTTACTGTGCTTACGGGTGCAAGCATAGTAAAGTGGACCAAAAAAGTGCTCCGGTATATGAAAGCCATGATTTTCTTGGTCAAACGCCTATAAGTAGTAGCAAAATGTTGTTTAAAATAGATTATTTTTCATGATGACCTCTATTGTTAAGTTAGGTACTCAAATATAGAATATCAATATGAGATCTTCAAAACCTATCATCAAAAGTGGCGCGTAAAAGCAATTGACTAAATATAGTTTTGAACGTAAATTTCATGACCTTAAATATTTTGAACTTGGAACTTCTTTTCATATTCCTTGAATTCATTATAAACTTGAGGTCATCGTAAATTTTTTTTCAAAAATTCATCAATTTAATGTAATGTAATTGTATTTTAAACAAGTTTTTGACAATTATCTTTTCAATGACACCCACTTGAACCACCACTTGCACCGTCTTCTAAAATACATATACATTGTTTGAAATTGTTTTTTGTGAACATAAATTGCTTGGCTTTGTAGATTCATATGTTTTCTAAATGTTTATGAATTTCTATTTCATAAAATTCAAAGTTAGTATATAGTTTTGGATCACTTTCACTTAAACCTGAGCAAGGATCACGAGCTGTCCACTTTACCGTGCTTCCACCCTTACTTGCACTTAATCAAGCTTATTTAGCTCAAACGTGTACAAATACATGTAGAAACTTAGGCATTGCGCTCATTGATGGCTAATTAGGCTTGATTACATTTCATCACGTTTAATTAGTTTGAATGTGTACGAACACTTGTGAAGTAGAAGGCATTACCTGAACTACTATAAAAAAAAATCAACACACTAATTTAAGTTTCATTTAGAATGACAAAGACCCCTTCAAATGGTAAGTTACAAACGTTATAACATCAATGCTAATGAGGATTTTGTAATTTTTTGACTTCTGAGTTAATTACATGCTTTATTGACACTTTCACTTCCGGAATGAAATCCCAGTCAATTGCTTCTCTATTAAGTGGAAGTACACTTATATATATATATTGGATTTTGGACCTTGAAGGTGAAGTGCACCCAATATGGGATTTGTGGATAAGTGGCCTTCAAAAATGCAAGGGCAATGGTTTTTTCGAAGTTGGGCGGGGCGGGCAGAAGTTTTTGGTCATGTCCAAAAAATCTCGATTTCTTTCTAGGGGGCTACCCTTGCCCGTATCTACCTCCCTCGAAAAGTTCGTAGGGGAAGGTTTAACGTCCCCCCTTTACAAGCCCTACTAGCAATACAATAGTAGTTGGACATGATGCATGGGTCTAGCTCCCAGACTAAACCCAACACTATCCCTTTGCACGGCCCTATTATATTGATAATAGGTGAACATGCTCTTATAATTATTCCACACGATGTGTTATGTGTACTAGCAATGCCTATTTACACAACACAAGGGTGGTGTCAGTAGAAGCTCTTTGTAGGGGCCAAAAATTTGTGTTGGTCATTCAAGCAAGTTGAAGTTAAAACCTTGAGCCCCTTATAATTTCAAGGTCTTTATTCATTATCATAGTAGACCCAGACATTAGCATTAGAGCTCCAAAATTAATATAGATTAAGTTGTGATGAATCAACCATAAACTTATAGGGAATAGATTCGTACTAAATTAATGCACCAGCCATAGTCTTGCTAGAATAATGTTGTACAGTATGTTTAAGTGCAATGGTATACAAAATACATAATTCTATATGAAGTTTGTATCTTTTATTAAGATCTCAAATTTAGGAGAAAATATCAATATGTATGCTTGATGCAAATAGGAAATATACCACTAAATTCAATTAGTGTGAACATCTAAGGAATGTGTGCAAAAATTAGGATAAACTTGACATTGATTTAAAAGTTGCTTGGAATTGTGTGAGATCAAATAGTCAAGCCATTTGTAATTAGACATGATAAGTGCATCCATTTACCATTCTCAAGTCAATAAACATGATTGTCATTGAGAGCTCAACAACTGCAAGTCATTCTAACATGCGACTTGCTAATTGTAGCTAGAATTTGATATGGAGTATGCATTATTAAAATTCCAAATCTATGACATCACATTGTGTCATCATACATAGTGCTTTTGGTGGATAGAAATTAATATAGTGAATACAAAAACATTTTAGCGTAATCGACATTGATGTTGACTGCAAATTAGTGTGGAGCATATTCAAATGGTGAAAATTAGGGTTTAGGGCTCCTTGCGCCACAACCCCCCCCCCCTTTTCTCTCTCTCTTCGTCTTTCTATTCAATATGGATGTTCTAAAACTCAAAATAAATGTTTCAAACAATAATCAAAACAAGTGGTGGCTTTGGGCACACTTCCATGTGCAAGCAAAGCTGGTGAAAAACAACTAGATGACAAAATTTGGATCTAGGCTTCCACATGGAAGTTTGAGCAATTGGTGGCCCACACAATTTTAGAGGAAAGCTGAAGTTTTCATAGGAGAGGGACTTGACCGCCTCTCTATTGCAAAAACACAAGATTCACTTTTGTTTGTGTGGGAAATAATTGATTTGCATAAATGATAATCATGTTGGTGTGGACCCATTATTTTGCACAAAAAGTTTTCAAGGTGGAATATTTTTATTATACAAGCCTTGCCCTTCAATTTGGTGGATTTATTTTATTTTTCTAGAATCTCAAGATATTAAATTTCAATAAATTTAATCATGCAACATTCAAAATGAATAAATACAAAGATGATCATATTCCAACATACATGACATTTGTTAGACAACAAGGCAAATTCTCTCTCTCTCATATGTTGGCCTCCATACTCCACATGAAAGTGCTCGGCCAACAAAATGCAAGTTGGAGATACCAACCAAAGCTTCACCGGAATGGTTGGTATGGAAGTGGAAGTGTACCCTAAAGACAAAGCTTTGTGTCTTGGATCTAAGTGATGAGAATTTGATGTTCACATGCATGTATATAATATGCCCCAAGTTTGGTGATGGTTAAGATGTGAGCCTCATGTGGTCACACTTCCCGCACTCCTCTTAATTGGCAACCTATATTTGAGTGTTGTGTAGCACAACTTGTAGTTAAGAACAACACCAAAAAGACATGCGTTAAGTTGATATTAGACCTTGTGCTCCAAATATAGACACCATTCTAGGTTGAATGGTTTACACAAATGGGAGGGCATTTGTGATCATTTAAAGAGAAGGAGAATCTTCACTTCAACCATTTATGCCTTTTGCATTTCAACATTGCCTGTGAAACTTAAGATGAAAACTTTTGTGACTCACAATTGCTAATTAATTGAGACAATTGTCAATCCAATCCAACGGTCATGTCTTTGGAGCTAGAAGTGCCTACAATAGGCCCACATATAAGATGGACGTGCCTAAATTGAACATAGCAATAAATTTGGAACACCTATATTTGAGTGGTATGTGGTTAGGTGTAAATCTAAAAACAAGCACCAAAAAGACGTGTTTATTGAAGATTGAAGTATATGCTCAAAATATGCTAACCATTGTAAACTCAATAATCAACATAATTGGGAGGACCTATATGACCACATGATGAGCAGGAGAATCTTCACTTTGATAATGAATAAGATATCCAAATGAGGGTGCAGTTCCGGTTTAATGAGCCAACGGATGTGTTGACAGTCCTTAAAAACTGTACCACCTTGACTTTGAAATTACATTGCAAAATGAAATGAATAGTAATTCACGTTCTTTCTTCGCCAAATGTTTGTCTATATCATATATTCAATATCTAATTAGGTTTATTTCATGTAAGTAGTCTATAACTAATTTATTTTGGTGCTTACAACAATCTTAAGTAGCTGTTGACAGCTGCTTAAAAATTTCAAACGTGCTTAAGGCAATCTAAATCTTCATAATTTGTATTGAAATTTTAACAATGTTGTATTAACAACTTGGTCAAGGGCAACATAACTTCAAACACCTCACAAGTTATGCCATGTTTTATGAAACTGCATCTAAAATTTTGTGTTTCAAACGCACTTTTCAACCTTTGAATGAATTCTTTTGAAAATGGTGCCTAAAAAGAAGTTGTTTGTTTTGTTGCATATGAGGGCATGGATGTGTTTTCCATGATAATATGCTTCATATGTATGATATTTAATTTTTTAAGATAATATATTGCCTGAAAAAATGAAAAAAGTCCTAGTAAGTGGCCCTAGTAAGTGGCCCAAATAAGTGGCGGGGTTGGCTCATTAAACCAAAACCATACCCATGAGCTCCAAAAATTATGAGGCAATGGTTACAGGCATGAATCGGATTTGCTAATCTTCTCACACTAATTGCTTGTTTCATATCCTATGAGAAGTGGGTTTAGAGATAAAAGCGTCCAAATACGTCTGCCTTATACCTGAGTCGTTTGTGGTCCCAAAAGTTCCCAAGTGGTGGAAGCTGCTGTCCATCATGCAGTCATGCTTTGTATTCAGCATGGATCTGGAAGATACTACAGAATCAACATTCGACTATTGTTGATTGATGCATGCACTTTTGTTGGAGTCTAACGGAGGTTTATCACCAAAACAAATCTCAAAGGATTTGGGCTTAGCATGTAAAGTGTGTCTTCAGAATCAGGCTTTATAGTTTAGGGCACACTTGCATGTGCCAGCGAAATCGGTGAAAACTGTTAGATGACAAAAATGTTTGATCCCCTCCACATGGAAGTGTGCGCTAATATTTCAAAAAAAAGAAAAAAGTCACCAACCGACATGATTGTAGGGGATAGTTGAAGTATGAGGTGGAGATCTTGACTCTTGACTATCTCTCTTTTCAAGGACCCAAAAATTGACTTTCATTTGAGCAGGAAAAAAAATTGATTGTCCTAAATTTGTTGGTGTGGACCCGAGGTTATTAAATTTCACATATTCTTATTATACGAACCTTGCCCAAAATTTTCATATTTTTCGGATTTTTTGTCATTTATCTAGCATCTCAAGACATACTAAAGTTCAATCAATCTAGTCATGAAACATTCAAAATGGTTAAGTGCGAGGATAGTCACATTCCAACTTGCTTGTTGGACAACAAAGCAAAGCCATTCTCTCATGCATTGGCCCCCCTTACTCATGTAAATGCCGGCCATCAAGATGCTTGAAGATACTAGCAAAAGCTTCATCGATGTCGGCAAATTTCATTTTGTTTTGGGGGAACAACAAGCACATGGAAGTGTGACCTTACATTGTTCCGTTAACACTTCATTGAACATCATTTGATCTCATTTCTTGGTAGAACAAGAGCTCCCATTGATTTGCAACTAGGTGCAATAATATCAGTGTAGAGAAATCCTTCAACTGCATGGGTATGAATGCTATGTTTCCTAGCAACCTGGGCTACCATGTTTCATGTAGCCACTTGCTCAAAGGTATGTATCATGTGGATTGCATTTCGGTCGTACCAAAGTGGCAATATGCATGCAACGTGATGCCCATTTTCACATCTGTTAGAACCTGTCATTTATATATGTTTTAGAGACACACTTATGGACACTGCATTAAAATGATTCTCTCAATAATCAGCTCTCTAAATTTTATTATTTTGGGAGGGGCGCAAGGTAGAACACTCATCCAATCCAAAGACCAATTGTTCTCTCAAAAAATTGGGTCGCCAAGGACTTTAGAGGGTTGCCTCTCTCATAATAATTGGGCAGCAATGAAGAATCATGATATTTATGGACTTTATGGGTTGGACGAGCATGCAGTGTTGGCCCAAAAAACTTTGAAAGTCGATTATTGAGAGGATTCTTTTACAGTGATTGTTGGAGATGCTCTCAAATGAAAATGGACATCAGCGGTTCACCTGGAGCCTGCGTTAACCAAATTGCCAGGCCAGTCTCAAACTTACAAAATCCTGTGTCTCTCACATCAATGGAAACAGAAATCCCCAAGTATACAATTCTGCAAGCAGGCTATACAACAGAAGTTGGGTTCACCCTGCAGCTAGAAAATGATATTCGGTTTCCAAATCCGCATCATATTGCAGTTTTGTCAATCCTTTCGATTACTAGATCATTGGGGGAAAGGAGTGAGTAGAAGTGTGAAAAATGAGATCCATACAATCCAGCCAGCTTCCATAAACCTTTGAAATAAATCAGCAATGGTCAATGACCTAGCTGAGCAGGTGACAAGCAGTGATGGGAGAACTTCATGATCGTCAGCAGAGAAATCGATCTGATGCAAGGGAAATTTCAACAAAGAGACAATTCCCTGAAAACAGAGTAACATAGGCAATAAATAGGTAAAGAATTTGGGAAGAGTTGGACTCATTTTCCCTGGCTGGGTAAAATTAAGAATAATGTGTCTACATCTCCTAGAACTCATCTTACTAGTCTGTAACAATGATATTCAGCAAAGAAAATGTAGAATTAAGAACAGTATCATCTCTATCCTGTGCTATGGTCCAGTCATATCTTGTCTGCCTCCTGGCTATACAGATCCCAGAACACGTATTTATATATATGTAACAAGGATTCGCTAAGTAACACGTACATTATGGAAGTCTAGGCAAAATACATCCAGTCATGTGCACATGCCTGCTACAAAATTAGGTCTTGGAAAGGTGGTGGCGATGAGTTGCCTATGATTGTCATGCCTGCAGGACAACATCCCAGAATATCCATGAAAATGCTCTTGGAAACTAACTAGTTTAAGACCAATAAGTTGAGGAATAACAAATCATGCAACTTGAGAAGGAACAGGTTCATCAACAAAAATGAAGTGAAAGTCGGCCTGTTCAGAGAGTTTCAAGTATCGAGTATGGAAGGTAAATTACCTGACATAGACATCCAGATTTCTGAAGTGTCTCGGACTCTTTGGCGCACCACCATTAACCAAGGTCATAGCACCCTCTTTGTATTACATCTCAGAGGATTCATTGGTCAGGGAAACCGCGGTGACCTGCACAACAATCACAGGAAGAGACAAATGAGCATGTTGTGTTGTGCAACTTAGGGCTTGATTCTTTAAGCATCTTGTCGAAGCAAGATTCTCAATATGACTGCGATTCACCTCAAATTTTTGCACTATGAGACCTAACTTGCAAGATTTTGCACTCCTGGCTGACACATCGAGATAAGGTTTGCAAACATACCGGTCCTTAAGCGTTTGATGCAGAGACTTCGGAGACAAAAGCTTGAATTCTAAATTCCTCCCTGATAAGAGCAGGTTCAAACATTTCCTGGAGCCACAGAGTGCCGGCATAGTTGCTGAGGTTTAGGAGGCGATCCGGCCAGGTGTGTAGGAAAGTGTCACATGGAGATCTAGGAGCAGCTTGTAGACCCATTTGCAAGGACATATGGATCCCCCACCTACAGAGTACTACCATACTTTCCAATTCTTTCTCCAGGTTTGCAAGCCCAAACATCATGTGCATAGCTTAGCCCCTATTTCTTTTCCTAATTTCTGCTCCTTCTACTAGAATAGACAGGTCGCAAAATTTACCTATAAACCTTGTGACAAGAAGACTGGACAACTATGAAAGGAAGGAGATTTATTGCAGAGCTCAGAGAGGTCGACAGATACTAAGGCAGATCCTTCAGTGCTGAGGAAAACTGAGGAAAGTGAAGTGGGTGCTGTGAGTTGATAAGAAACTGTATTCCTGGGCATATTGTGCCCAGGCGTCTCCCACGGACCAAACTAACACACACAGAAGCAGGAGGAGGGACACAATGTAAGCCTTGATGACAAGTGCGGAGACCTCAGTTCGGGAATCCAACTGTGTCACAATGGTCCTCATCTCTGCCTAGTTCCAGTGCAACAAGGGTAACCTGCTTGCAATCCAGAGTGGAAGAAAGGATTCTCCCAGCGCAAAAAAAACACCAAGCTTTCGGAGCCTCCAGGCTAAGTTGATAATGCAGGTCAAACTGAAGAGCCCTTGCAGACCCAATTCTTCCACGGATGAATAATACTCCACACAAGCTCAGAACTTGTTCCCAAATACTTGTCGCTCTCCGCTTGCTTTGCGTAACTTAAACTGCACTTGTGATGATCGTGCTCCTTTGTGCATGCAACTCAAATTCCCAGGCAAAGGCAGTGCCCAACACGCTCTAGTACTTTTCAATATGCTGCTTGTTGCAACTGTGGACACAGATCCAGACAGAAGTTTGTAGTGGAAACATAAAAGGGGAGGTTGGGGTCCCGGGGGCCCATTGGAGCATGCATCCACTTGGAGGGGAGAAAATAGACTAGGTGCCAAGCACTTGCAGTGTAGACTAGCAGGCAGATCAGTCCACCTGAAGGCTGGATGAAGTTGTAAATCGCCAACAGTGCCAAGTTGCAGAGGGGCTGCACTTTGCCACAAAGTTTGCAGAATACTATAAAGATGCGTGGTACTTTATTTGGGAGCAAGTGGGCAAGGCTGGTGGGCAGGCAGGCAGGCTATCTAGCCGAGCCTTATAAGTCGGCCGTGATGGGTGGCTGCAACGTTGTGTGTCTGTGTGTCTGAACATAACTTTAACATAGGTGTCGTAGCTGTCGGACCCCACTGTGGGACCCTGCAACCTGACTGGGACTAGCCCTAGACTTAATGGATGTGGTCATTTCATAGCCTCCTCATCATGAGTCATACATAAAGGTATGTGCCCATTAGTGGCTCATAATATTATAAGCATGCACGAGACGTTCCATGGGCCCAGGGAATTGCGCTCATGGTGCTTCTCATATTCAATGCGGAACTTATAGTTTTAGGTGTAATTATCGGACCCCACTGTGGGGCTTTGCAACCTGAATTGCATTTGGTCTAGCTACTAGCTAGCTCGCTCCTCCTCGGACTCAAGTTCTTGGCCCTTGATTTAATGGAAGTGAGTAATTTACAGCTCCTCCTGGGGTTTCATTGCAAGCTACAGTAGCCTTGGAGTAAGTGGATGTGAGTATTTCATAGCCTCCTCATGGATAAAGTTATGTGGCAATATGTGGTTCATAACATTATTAAGCTTGCAAGAGACTTTCCGTGGGCCAAGAATTGTGAAGGAACTCTGCTCACATGATTATCTTTATGTCATGTCTTTATTTTTATTTTTTTAGGTCATGTCCTTCCCGTATTTAATGTTGAACATAACTTTAGGTGTAGTTGTCAGACCCCATTGTGGGGTCCTGCAATAGTTTGGCCTAGTAGATTTGGGTTTCTCCTGGGACACAGTTGCAAGATAATTCAGCCCTAAAGTAAGTGGAGTTGAGTATTTCATAGCCGAGTCTTTATATTATCTTACATAAAGGTGTGTAGGCTTTATGTGGTTTATAACATTAGTAAGCATGCACGAGACATTATGTGAATTTGTGGGGTCAAGAATAATGAATCATATTGTTCTTTTTATAACATTCAATTCCCATAATCAATGTTGACTATGGGAGGTTCATTGCTCCTTTGAGAAGGGTACATGTCCACTCATTTTTTATTTTTTTTGAAATCTTCACAGATTTACCCCATTTCAAACTTGACACTAGCCTAGGGACATCTCCAAAATAGTCTCCAAGGAATAAGGTGCAAAGTGGTTGTCGTGCCCTTCTCAACAATGCCCCACCCCATGCAAATACTACTAGGATTATAGGTACTTAACCAATTATGATTTTAAAAGAGTTTTTACACATTATGGTCACTTCCACTATTATAAAGGCCAAAGCAAATATGTACCCAACATCTAATGTGTTGTCATTTGGGTCATGTGCTATTGACCATTGTCACTTTTACATTTTTGTGGTGAGTATATTCCATTACAAATCAACTAGACACCATGTGCCCCAAGACCCCTTTCCTTTAGACATGTTGGATCATTATAAACATGTGCAAGCATTGACGATGGTCACTACTCGAAGGTGGGGACATTAGATACTAGTGTAATATTCATCATTCTTTACATCCATGGTGGCAATTGCCATAATCACAAACCCAAACAACCGAAAACCTTGAAAAGCCTAGATGTCACCCACAACCCAACCAAATTACTACTCAAGGAGCATCCACAATAGTAGCCAAGAGATCAAATTGAATGCAAGAGGAGCGGTAAATACAAAACAAAATTCAAGACATGCGAAATAACGAGGAGCAAGGTTTAAGAATGCCAATAGCTCACCATTCAATTGCCATGCTTTGTGTTGTTCTTGCAAAAATTCAAGAATCAACAACATATTGTGCATAACATTATTGAGCAGTGTTTGGTCGTTCATGTGGGTCATGAGAATATAACCATGAGATGCCCCAACATATTGCGGATTCAAACTTATTATGAGTTTCTTTGCACCCCTCACATTAAATGAGCCAAGGTTTGTAAGCCAACAAAGGTAAACCAACCACCACCAACTCTAGAAGGTGGTGGGGCATGACTATAAAATGTGGAATGACAACATTGTCTTCTGACACCTCCAACCTAGGTCATGGGAGGTTAACATGTCACCCGCTTTGAACCTTGCTCGTGTCCTATGTCTCGGGATCCAAATCTCGGAACTACGACACATCAGACCTCTAGAACATGAACATGGTCATGTTTTGGGACAAGGGGATGTCCCAGACAAGGTTGCATTTTGGTATAATATGTTTAAACACGGGACATCCATGCCATCATGCAAGCATGTACCAAGTGACATTCTACTAAAATAGATATGGACAATTTGAAATGAGATCTAGGTGGCATCAATTGCCAAGGAAATCCTAATGAAACCCTAGGGCATTGACATGGATGAAAAGAACCAACCTTTTGCTCAAGTATAATGTAGCACCCAATATTTCACATTACATTGGTGTATTGGTGCTAGTTTAGTGGCGTGAGGCTTGCATGTAGACATTGCAACACGCCGTGTTTTTGCACAAGGGGTGCACTCAATGTGGCCCGTACGGACTCATGCGGGTGCACAAAAGGGATATTAATTGTGCCTAGAGGGTACAAAATATATACAAGGTACTTGTATTATTTATTTTAGCTTTGTAAATATATGGGGCGTATTATTCATATACTTCTAGTTGTATTTCTACCTTTAGGCCCATAGTCAATTATAATGAAGTGGGTAATTTACAAGAGGTTCAAATGAACATTTCATCCATTATGTGAGTTGAATGGTAATTCCACATTGTCCAAGGAAAGGTTCGCTATAATTAAATAAGGGTTGTTGTATGTCAAACCTAAAGTTCAACTATCTAGAGCCAAGGATAATGATTACTTATTGAAATTGAAATGTGATTGTACGGTATTGTTTGTTTCTCAAGGAGTATTTGAAGAAATGAAGAAAAGAGGGCTAAATCAAACAAGTTGGCTAAAACATTGACCACCAAGACTTGGTATTTGGGAAGGGTCTATAAGATGCATTGCAAAATTGGCCATAGGTGGATTGAGTATCAACAACTAATTGACCTTTGGGACCAACTTTCCAATATGGAAATAGAGTTATATTGGTATCAAAATAAGAATGGATCGATGTGGACCTACAATTTGACAGATCATTCGATGGTAGAGTTAGAAGCCATCATTGCATTGGCTACAATGAGTTATATTGTAGGAAAAAAAATTGTATGAGTTACACCCAGTGGATGAACGAGTCTTCAATGATAAATAAATATGTCTCACTAAGAGCATTTTCGCCATATTTTATACATGATCTTTTTGTTGTATACATATGATTGGGGTCTATATGATTTATTTATTTCTCACTTGTGTATGTATTCGAGGGGATTTAACAGCTACATATTGTACATATATCATTTTAAGAGGGGGAAATCCTTGTATATTAGAGGTATAGGGGAAAACCTTAATTAAGGTTGATGCACAGGATTTGTGAGGTTTCAACTTCTTGCGTAGGCCTTTGAATTTTTTTTGTTCAAGCATTCTATTGTAAAATGGAGGTTCATTCATTCAAAGATATTGAAACCTTGTATTGAAACCATGATTGTTGCTACCTTATGGGTTTTGACCTATGTTCACTCGATTGTCATCAAATGTGACACTTGTTGGCCACGCTTCAAAGTTCTTCATTGGCATTATTCTATCTCATCATCATTTTTCTTCTTCATAATCTATGTTGTTCTTTAGCTATTAACAAAACTAGCACAAAACATATTTGTGCTAATTGTGACATGTGAAATCTAAAATATGTACTTGAGTGCATTAAAAAACCTCAAGACCCCCCCCCCACCAACATGTGAGGATATAATGGCAAATGTATGTCATACCCAAAGCCTGTGATCACAAACAACCTCCAAAATAATCGATTTATTTATGTCCTTGTTTCGATATGAACATTATAGCGGCACTAGTCACAATTTCCACTTGTACTACGTGCGATCAATGCTTCCAAACATACCATACCTCTCTCCTCATTCACGGTCATTTGCTTGATAATGTCATTATGTGTAGGTTGGTGCAAGTGCTCACCTTAAAAGCATTTGTGAACACCCCTACACCAATGCAACATGAACTTTTAAGCAATTGTGGGCAATGACCTACAATACTCCTCTTTCACCCTCGCTGGTGTTCCAAGCTATAGCATGCACAAAGGAGCTGTTTTCTTTTAAGAGCAAACAATCCAATTGCACCAACGCAATTGATCTTCTACTCAAAGTAATTATTAATTGAACAAATAGCATCATGAAGTCACATAGGCATCTACACATGTTCACAAAAGGTATTAGAATCAAAAGACAAGATTCTTTGTAAAATAATCATTGTGTAGCAATTTGGCATGAAACAAAGCTAGCCTATCCTTGTTTGGTTTTTCCCCAGATCGTCTACCACCCCTTTGAACTGGCTCATCATTTGAAGAATCTATAGGGTTGTTGAACACAATTTGGTTCATCATATATTCTTCTTCATCCTCATCCTCGAGATTGTCCCATATACTCTGATTGTACACCCTCCACTGTTCTGACATCGAAAATTAAAGATACTAGTTACATAAAACCTAAGCAACTCTAAACCCTTAAATCGAGAACCCACACAACCCTTTTACAAACTGAATTCGAAAGCCTTGTTGGAGGAGGATGTTGAATATAGAACACCGCAAACCCCAATTCCTAAGCCCTTTACGAACTAACATGCGTATAAAGTACATCACAACTTATTATAAAATAATAAGGTAGATGTACCCATAACGTAACCCCAAATCAAAAAACAAGACATCTAGATCCAATGGCATCGATAAATGAAATGCTAAATATCGATAGAATATGTGGGACTCCGTTGCTTTCAAGGCTCCCATCTTCCTTCGAAGGGCCCAATAAAGTAGACGTACCTATTTCCAATATAAAAATAAATCGGGCACCTATAATTGGATGTTATGGGATTCGGTGTGGAGTATAAGAACGTACATTAAGAAAACATGTGCACGAAAACGATTGAACTACAGAACCTTATAGCCAATCAATACCCC
Source organism: Polytrichum formosum (assembly GCA_964035585.1). Lineage (NCBI taxonomy): Eukaryota > Viridiplantae > Streptophyta > Polytrichopsida > Polytrichales > Polytrichaceae > Polytrichum > Polytrichum formosum. The sequence continues at coordinate 31,911,893 of OZ037935.1, read as the reverse complement.
ACATATCCTAGAAGAAGCAGCTAGTGCAACCAAATTATCCGAATAAGGCACAACCGCCTTGGAATGAATAGGCCCAAGCACTCATCCATGCATTCATTCGATGAAGCTGATGTCAGGCTTGAGAATTTATTTTGCGGGCAGGGCATATTGGTGCCCCGCTAGCCCAGCAATGTGGGTGGGGTGAAGGGCCACTTCACACACGAGACTAAGAGCCCGTGACCATTGCACTTCAAGCACTCTCATTGGTGGAAATGGCGGAGCTGGTCCAAGTTCACTTCACACTACACTTGAGGGACCAACTGGGTAAGTGAATGCAAGATGGATGTAAAGTCTACATGGCATCAAATGGATCATGTTTCACGGTCACTTGGACTACTTTGAAAAACCACCTCTTGGAGGTAGGCCTACCACAAAACCGGGAGACCATGGCACTCCGAACGCTCACAACCATTGGTTTATTCTATTTTATCATGTGTGAGGACCCGCATTCATTGGAATAATATTTGGTTGAGGGCCCGGTCACATATGACTTCACACTACACTTGAGGGTCCGTGACCACACTGCATGATTTTGGAGGTGTCTTGGGATGGCCTTTGGACATTTTCTTTTGGGCTCTCACAATGTCATGGTCATGGCTCTTGGCTCGAGTGCGAAGTGGCCCTGAGGTTCCCAACCGGAAACGGCACGAAGTTGGAAGGGGTCTGGCACCCCCCGTATCACTCTCGGTGGACCGTGAAGTTGGAAACGGGCCTGCCCGCCCGCCACTTAGGGCCAAGTTCCATGTACCGGTCCCGGTTCATTTTTTTAAGTGGGTGAGAAACGGGTGACATCATCCAAAAAATGGGTGATGCCAGCCATCCAATGGCGGGGTACTTCTATGTGGGGTGCCGGTTTATTCCGATTTCCTACTTTCTCACCAAGGGGAACCTCGCCCTTAGCCAGGGTTGCCGAGAGAGGTATATTCCCTCTTCATGCAAGACCCGGGCTAGCGGGGATGCTCTTTAAGACCAGATGCATTTCAGAGCTCTTTCATTGTCACAACCATATATACATGAGCGAGAGGGGAGGGGAATCTTGAACAGGGAAAGATTTGGGGCAGAATCAAGTGCGTCACTTGCGCTACATTTATAGTGTGGCTTGTCAGACAATTGGGCCGGCCTTGCAGATTGGCCACAATCTTGAGCAGACCCTTCATTAATAAGTTGCCTTACTTACAGCAGGCCCAGCCCATGCACTTGCTCTTTACGCCGGCCATCCCCACTCATCACTCAGGTCCCCATGCAGGCAAGCAGGCAAAAATAGCACAAAATCATATTGAAACTTGACTCGGAGCCGAAGCCGGGGGTCGGAGCTCAAGAGTCAAGCATACCGAAGCCCTCACATTATCTGGGCACCGAATCCAGATCCGCCTGACACCTTTCGCGCCCTGTCGCGGCTCCCGGTTGGAAGCGCAGGGCCTGCGTTTCTTTCCTCTGCGAGAGGTGTCGCGTTTCTTTCCAGAGTTTTTTCTTGCGGTGCCCATTTTTTTCCGCCTTCAGGCCGTCGCGGGGCTGCCCGCCTGCTGCTCGCGTTTACGGTTACACGGTCGTGGTTTACGTCGTGGTTACAGGCGGAGGGGTTACAGGCTCGGGGTTACAGGCCAGGGTCGGGGTTTCAGGCTCGGGCCTACAGGCTCCGGGTTTCAGCTCAGCTCCCACTATGTCGTTACACGGTGTGCTTACACTCCGTAGTTACATGTTGGTTTTACGTCTCCCTCCTTCTGGTTACACACTCGTTGTTAGTTACCGTTCAAGGTGGTTTCACACACATTGCTGGTTACCCTCATCCTCGTTGGTTTTCAATCCTTGTTGGTTACACACTCCTTGTTGGCTACTCTCCTCCTGGTTCCTTCGCTCTCATTGTTGGTTACCAACCACCTGGTTACTCCCTCAATGTTCTAAACCAACCTCCTGGTTACGCTTTCATTTTTGGTTACCACCAACCTTGTTACATTTCATTTAGGGCCTAGCCCTATACTCTTCAAGCTATGATGGGTACGACGTAACCAAAGCATCTGTCCCGCAACAAAGATGAATCCCTCAATTCGACATGGGCGTCTGCATGCAAAAGCTGGGGTTAACCATTTTCGAACATTACCCATGGATGCAGCAGCGTTGAGCCAGCGTCTAAACTTGGTAGCACAACCCTAAATTCCATTCATGGCTTAGGGTTTAGCCGGTGATCCCGCCATGTGGTCCACTGTTTGTAAAACTTAATCCATCAAAATTCAAATTCGCTGCTTTCGATGGGAATTGCCGCATCCCCGAGTCCGATTTCCCATGCCTCCCTTCTGGTTCCCTTGCATATTGCATCTGTAACCTGCCCCTCCCGCATCGTGAATCCGCTGCGTTCCTTCAGCAAAACTTGCATTGTTGGGGCTGTAACCTGCAAGCACAACGGTGTCCATCCGAATTCTGAATGCACTGCCTCCCATGAGGTCCCTCCACCCCCGGTAGGTCTGTGGATTCCTGAAACTCGTGTCCTGTTTAGGGTTACATATCTTGCACATCCTCCATGTCTGCCGCTGTCTTCGATTTGCGAAGGTAACCATTGAATGGGAGCCATCGCCGCGAACCTGGATACTGTCGGGACAGGGTGCTTTTACATAGATCTCAACATTGGTTGTCCGCTGCTCTACTAGTGCACGTTTGGGGCTCACAATCTCTCTCCTGAATTTTGTCTACCCCTCTCTTGTCCACGACGCAAGTTTTCTTTTGTCATTTCACATTTTATGATCTTCCACAGTTCCGTCTCCGTTCATGGACGACGTGTTGGCCATGACCACCCCGGAACGAATCAATGTGCTCCCACATGTCGACGACTACAGGTTGACATTGGCGCCAAGTCTTGTCGATATCCAGAATGCCGTGCAGATGCCGCCGCCAGGCCCATTTGACCACACATCCATCCACTGGAGCCGCAGCCACCGCTTTTAGAGTCGCGACCCAGATGGCGACGACACTGGCGACATAGCTTTCATTCCATGGGACCGCATAGATGACTTCCGCAAGGGCGAGGAATGTCGGCCGGACGTTGAGTGCCGCTTTGTGAGGAAAGGTATCCTCAAGCAGACATCCTTAACGCGACCGCAAGCGTGTTCATTCGTCGAGAAGTTCAGGTATTCATGGCGACTCCCTCTCTTATCCTTTGCAAGTGCAACGTGTCCGTGTTCTTGTAACCAAGATGGTTACAATAACACCTCATAACACTGATATGTGCTGAACTTATACTGGTGCAACAGAACCATGAGTACCGTTCCAACCATATGAACGGTGTAACCGTATGAGTGAAAATGTGGACCTTCACTGTGTCACATGTGTGGTCTCCACCTACAGATATCATTGTGAATACGGACCGAGTAACCACTCCAAGAATTGCGTTGTCGTCCATGATGGACTAGTTGCACAGAAACAAAAACTCGACCAGAAGGGCAAGCGCATTCCCTATGGAAACGGCCACAAAGGGCCCAGAGTCTCGAAGAAAATGAAGGGCTTGAACCAGAAGAAGGGCTGCCAATGTAGTTTCGTGCTGAAGCGGCTGTGGTTACTTCCCCACATTTTCCAGGTGGTATACACACAAAAACACCATGTGAACAAGAATGGTGTTATTGTCCATGGCGCCGGGCAGTTAGGTGTCACTACCGCCGTTGGTGCCCATTTGTCTTCAGAAACAATCCAATGGATAGACAAAACCATTCGTGAGGGCTTGTCGGTTACGCAAGTCATGAATAAACACAAGGAACGTGTTCTCGCTATCATGAGCAAAGGGGGCCGCATCAGCATGGACATGTTCCTCAACGAACAAGACATTCGCAATGTCGTCCGTAACCATGCACGCGAAACGTACATGAAGCATATGAATGACGCCACCAGCGTCAGAATGTGGGTTCAAGAAAACATGCATGACGTCTTCTACTACCATGATGGAGGTTTGCTGGTGCAGGAGGAGTTGCGAGGAACAAACATTCCATTCACCATTGGCATACAAACTGAGTGACAACGGCAATCCATGCTGGTACATGGTCACGAAAGCGCTGTTTCCATAGACGCCACTTTTGGTACTAACGCCAAAAAGGTAAACTGCATCCTAATTCGTAACCACAATACATTAGGTGTGCGATTCTTGTAACCAGATGGTAGGCAACTGGTGGATGCCATTTCAGCATGTCAGTGTCTTCTACACCTTGTAACCACTGCCCACGACAACATGTTACAATACTGGTTACATGATTTCCTCATGTGTGCTTCTTCATGTTCCTCAATTCTCATTGCAGTTCCCACTTTACACGCTCATGGTTTTCGACGAGTGGTACAATGGAATTCCTGTTGCGTACATTATCACCTCTAGCTGCAAACATGACAACCTTCAGCTGTGGATGCGTGCTCTAAACGATCATCTTCGGACATTCCAGCGGGACTGGCGTCCCAATGCCTTCATTGTTGATGACGCTAAAGCGGAAATCAACAGTATCGGGTACGTAACAATCATTGCAAAAACAATTCACTTTCTACGTACCCAGGACTGTTTCCGGCACCCGGAGTAGTGATTTGTTTCCATATGCCACTGTATCAAGAGGCTGACCATACTTGTTTCCTCCTGCAGTGCGGTCTGGCCCGAGACGAGAATATTTTTGTGTTTGTGGCATGTGAGGAGAGCCTGGTTGAAATAGGCATGCATAAAGATAAAAGATGCGGTAACCCGTGGATCTGTTCTGCAAGGGCTTGGGAACATCATGTACGACAGAGACTGCCCTGATGACCTTCATATGGATTCCTGGGCTCAGCGTAGACTCCGGGAGCTTGCCAAGAGAATCCCAGAGGCTTCTGATTTTTGGACGTATTTCGAAAAGCAGTGGGGCGGCAACACGCGATCGTGGGTTGTGGGCCACCGGAATCTGTGTTACGCAGGCCAAGACACCAACGCCGCTATTGAAAGCTACCATGGAAACCTCAAAGCCACACTGAAGCAATCGAAGGGGCGTTATCATGGACGGCGAGTGGACTAGACCATCCACCAACTCGTCAGGGACGTACTTAATCACTATTGGTACATGTCATTGCGCAAACGGTTTGGTTTTGTAACCAATAAAAAGGAGGAGCAATTTGTCATTGGCGCCCTCCTGAAGGCCAGGCTCATTCCTGATTCCTGTGTCATGTTGCCTTCATGTCCAGGGGGCCCTGCTGTGGTTACGTCTAAGTCCAAGGTCCAAAAACGGTACTGAGGGTTGTCTATTGTGTCGTGACGGAGGCTTATCCCGGCATAATGTCGTGCCGTCACGACACGTATCCGTCACGACATTATGCCGGATTATGCCGGATGTTGTCTTTATCCTGTCGGACTTGAATTTTACCGATTTTTTTGTGTAATTACATTACCCAATTTCGGACACGTAGGATTTACATTGTCCACGTGTGACGACATGTCAGCAAAGTAAAGGGAAAGTGGGGAAAATTCTACTAGCGCCCGTCCGCCCCCGTTCCCAATCCCCGTTCCCACCCGTCCGCCCTCGTTCCCAATCCCCGTTCCACCCCGTCCGCTCCCGTACCCAAACCCCGTCCGCTCCCGTTCCCAACCTCCGTCTGCCCACGTCCCCCGCCCCGCTCCCAACCCGTCCGCTCCCCCGTCCGCCCCCCCCCCCCGTCCGCTCCCCCCACCTCCGTCCGCTCCCCCGTCCGCTCCACCGTCCGCCCCCCCCCCGTCCGCTCCCCCCCTCCGTCCGCTCCCCCGTCCGCCCCCCCTCCGTCCGCTCCCCCGTCCGCCCCCCCCCCCCCCCGTCCGCTCCCCCGTCCGCCCCCCCGTCCGCTCCCCCGTCCGCCCCCCCGTCCGCTCCCCCCCCCCCTCCGTGCGCTCCCCCGTCCGCTCCCCCGTCCGCACCCCCGTCCGCTCCCACCCCTTCCGTCCGCTCCCCCGTCCGATTCGAACACTATAAATTGAGGGTGCAAGGTGCCATTTTTGCCTCCACTGACATAGTGTGTCTCAAGTCTTTTGATTCTCCTTTGAGGAGTGAGGATTGAATGCGTGAGACCCGAATGCAGAGTATACTTTGTCCAATCTAGTGTCTGTGAATTAGGGTTGCCCTCGTGGCACTCTTGAACAGGACCTAGTATGCGATCAAAGTGACTTGCTCTAACTTGTTTGTATTTGCAGGTTTTGTTGAAGTCATGCCACGCCGAAACGATGCATGGGATCATTGGTACGAGGATAAGGGGAGGGTTCCCGGTAAATCACAAAGGCAGGTTAAATGTAGGTTTTGCCCGTTCGTCATATCTTACCGAGGAGATAGAATGTTGGCCCACCTTGGTTATAGACCTCATGTAGGGGGTGCTTCTGATGTTTCCACATGTAGGATGGTACCCCCGCATATTAGGGCCTTGTTTGAACATTGCGGAGGCATTGTGCCCTTACATGTAGGCATTGTAAATGAGGACTCTCTGGTGGCAGATATTGTACCTTTGGAGCCTATTATAGCGGGCTCCGTAATTAGTGAAACAGAGCCTTTGCTTATGTCCCAAACCACTCAACATTCTGATGTTGTGATATATGGCACTCCTCCTCGTGAACTACGTCAACTCAACATAACGGAGGGGTTCAATGTGTCAACAAAACAACTCCTCGATAGAGCATGGGCAACGGCTTTTTATGAAGCTAACATTCCTTTCAACATTGTGAGACATCCTGCATTTGTTCATGCTGTGCGTGAAACTGCCCGTCATCGAATGCCAGCCTACACACCACCATCGTACAATGCCATCCGTACGAAGTTGTTAACTGATATAAAGGTTGACCTAGATAGGCAAGTGAAGGAGAAGCTGGGGAATTCCGTTGAAAAATACGGTGTTACAATATGTTGTGATGGATGGGACAACGTGCAAAACCGACCTCTCCTAAACGTTCTTCAATGTGGCACAAAGGGAGACGTTTTCTTGGGTACCATTGACACCACGGGAAATCACAAGGATCATGTCTACGTTGCTGCTCAAATTCAACCATTTGTGGAAAAGGTTGGTCGACATAATGTGGTCCAAGTTTGCACCGACAATGCCCCAGTTATGGCCTCCGCTGCTCGCGACTTGATTCGAGCAAATCCCGATCTATATTTTCAAGGATGTGCTGCACATTGCCTAGATCTCCTCTTAGAAGATTGGGGGAAGGAGGAATGGGTGAAAAAATTGGTAAAAAAATCCCGCCATATTTGTGTATTTGTTAAAAACCATCATGCTTCTCAAGCTATATTCCGGAGGTTGTCACCAAATCTCTCACTCCGCCTACCTGTAGAGACCCGTTTTGCTACGAACTTCATCATGATTGAACGTCTTCTCCAAGTACGCAATGCTTTGGAAAGAATGGTGGTTGATGAGGATTGGATCACTCTAATGCGTGATATGAGGAGGAGATCTGGCACCTCTTACATGAAGGGCTCTGTTGTGCGAAACTTTATACGTTCTGATGGATTCTGGAACACGTGCGAAAATTTCTTGTATATGGTGATCCCGGTTGTTAAAGCTCTTCGTGTATTTGACGGCAAGGCGCCTGCAATGGGAATGGCTTGGAGGGTCATGCATGATTTACAAACCCATATTCGTGGATTCAGTAAACCTCCATTTCGCTTAAGCCCTGAGCTTGTTGCAAATGCTATGGTAACGTTTCAAAATAGATGGAGGTTGATGTTGAATGATCTACACTGGGCTGGAGCGATGTTAAATCCGCTTCTACGTGGTTGGGCCCCACTCCATGAGGATGACAATTCGAGGACAATCCTAAATCGAGTTCTTCGCAGGCTTGCTCAAGATGAGGACACTTATGTCCAAATCCTCCACCAGTACCAAGATTTTCTTGAAAATCGAGGGCCTTTTGCTGATTCTACTGACCCGAGCGTGCATGCCGCACCTCTCCATGAATGGTGGGATGCAATGGGAGGTGGAGCTAAAGCCCTCCAAACAATAGCAAGACGTATCCTTGCACAAGTATGTTCCGCATCCGCATGTGAACGCAATTGGAGCATGTACTCATACGTTCACAACAAGAGTCGCAATCGCTTGAAGCATAGTCGTGCTGAGGACCTCGTCTATATATATACCAATAATAGGCTCATTCGACATCGGAGGGGCCCAAGACCTGCTCAATGGTACGAATTGAATGAGGTCCATTCTGACGATGACCTTGACGAAGAAGATGACAACGAAGATGACGTGGATCCAACTGATAGGGCTGGAAATGATGAAGACAACAATGTTGATGACATCGACTTTGATTTGGATGACCTCGATTCCGAGAATCATGGTTCAGAAGATGAGGATGGCAATGGTAGTGATGGAAACCTTGGGGTGTTTGAGTTTGATGAACCGGATGTCCCCCAACATAACGACGGAATGCATGACGATCATGAGGGGTCTATTGGAAGACCGCATGTTGAAACTCTCCACACTGGAGAAGGGTTTCCATCTGACCATAATGTTGCTATGGGGACAAGTGAGAATGTGGGAATTGAAGTAGATTCCTTGCAACATCGGAGCGATTCTCTTTCATTTGGTGAAGGCGACAATGTACTACCCGTAAATGAGCCAACGCACGTTCAACATGATCCACTTCCAACCCGAGTACATTCTGAATCCATGGATGCCTCCCTCATATCCAACCATCGTATAGAAGATCCAACGCCCAATGTTCCTGAAATGCCTACAACTCGATTCCGTGCTCTTCAAAGGATTGCATCCACCTCTACGGTGCAATTGCATGCACAAGGTCAACATCGTCCTCTCACTCGAAGTATTGCCAATACTTCTAGATTGGGTGTTTCACGTGCAACTGCGGTGGGTGCTACTTTGGTTGCTATGCACAATGTTTCAAGAAATGTTACTATAGAGGCGCCACGTCGTCCTTCTGTACGACGACATGTTGTTGAGAACATACCAATTGCAATTCCACCCGCGTCTGTTTCACTTCCACACAGTCAATCCAATGGAAGAGGTGGTCTTGGAGTTGGGGGCGGAAGTACAACGGGGGATGCTTTTATAGATGGAAGTAGAGATGAAGTGCACTCAAGTCGTGGTACGGGTGGAGGGCGCCAGAGAACTACGAGAGGTGTCAAACGTACTAGGAAGAGGTATCAGGGACGATCGCTTCCGTTTACTGCTGAAGACTACAATGAAGATGAGGGTAGACCACATCTAGATGAAAATGGCATACAGGATGCAGATGGCTCCCGGCCGACCAAGAAGATAATTTTCTCACAACGTGACCGAGAGTTGCATCTTCGAAGCGCGACTCCCCAAACGGATGATGATTTCAGCACAGACGAGTCTGAAGAGGACCCAAGATGTGTCGAAGCAAATGATCCTACAGTACGGATTCGAACGTAATGGTTTTGCACAAATGTGTTCTTTCGGTGCTCCCACGTACTCCCATAATTTATTACTTCCGTCAAAATTGATACAAGTTACAACCTTAGGGCCTTCGGTAAGACATTTAGACCACAAAGCGAACGTTACGTTCGAAGTTGTATCATTTTATTATAGTAATAAAATTATTTATTGCATGTTTTTTAAAATTATTTATTGCATATTTATATAATTATATCTTTATGTGGTATTCAATATTGACTATGTAGTCAATAGTACTTTTGGTTAGACTATCATATGAATTACAAATATTCAAGTGAGTTTTTAAAAGTTTCGAATAACATTAAAACATGTGACATCCATATGCTATCTTTTACACGATCTTAGAAATGACAATTTGTCGGTAACTCCTCTTTATATTACATATTCTTTGAACATGAAATATGTTCAATGTGTACAAAGTCTTCCTCCGTTCCTATACAACTTTCTAAACATGCTACAAAAATGCCTAATCCGAATCTGAATCGAGGTCTATTGCAGCTGAAGTAGATCCTCGTCGTGCTCGTGATGATTCCCCGGCTTCCATCATTCGCGTGGTTTCACGGGTGAGATATGGACGACTTCCAGGAGACAGTGGAGTGGCATTACGTGGTCTAGGCCCCCCATTTAGCCATCTCAATACCGCATCATCCGTAACTCTATTCAAGAGTGCTTCAACTGCCTCCAACTACGTTCTGTGTTTGTGGTACGACTGCTCTAAGTGCGCTTCAAAATGGGAATCCCGTTCCATGGGCATCTCATGTGCATCTTCTTCCAACTCATGCTCCGATATTGATGGTTCACCACTTGCATTGTAAAAAGGAGGTTGAATGCCTCTCCGTAATTGCATGGTTGTCGCATCCCAATGCCAACCAAAAGTTTGGTACAAAAATCTTTTCATGCCATGGTTTGGGGGCTTGTTGGGAAACAACTCGTCTGCAACATACAAAATTTGACGTGGATTTTGTGTCCATTCGCCATCTTTGTTATCGTTCCAAAGTTCAACCGTTGCACGATTGAATAACCAATTCCACTCAACAGAAGTCCCATCAAACTCGCAAAGGTTGAAGGGATAGTCCGTTGGCCTTACCACCCAGTCCTTAGGCATGTAATCCCGAAGGCCAAATTGGAGGTACAAACGAGGGTGGAAGGGTGATCTGCAATGGGGACATTGCCGTCTCCTGATCATTGTCACTATCAGACATTGTGGATGGAATTGGCCCCCACACGATCCAACTTGAAAGCATCCCTCTGGGCCAAATGGACTGCCGCAAATCCCACACACGGATCCGTCGAAGACCATTGGATGTGGACCCGGCCATAACAACTCACCCCTCATGCTGTATGGATATTCATGCACTTGGGTCACATCCCAATGGTGATCGGAGTCGATCAGTTGCCGCCAATCCAAGCTCCCGTTAGGCAATTTCAAGTCATCCTCATCATCCCACCTACTAGGGTACATATGTTCTTGATCTGGCCATGACGTGAGCATCAAGTTCCGCAATCTATGATTGCGGTTCCATTCTCGCTGGATGCTCTCAAATTCAGCTTCATATTGACGAGCCTTGGCCATAGAAAGCAATGTCCCTGTCCTCATATTGGTTCGCTCCACGATCGCATCCGATAGAAATTTCCTCAACCTTGCATTCTGCTCCTCCAGTGTGCCAATCTTGGATTCGTGATCGACAACCACTTCATTGACCACTTGAAGTTATTGTTGCATGTCCACCACCTCCTTTTGCAAAGCCTCCATCTTTCCTTGCATTACTTCATTCCTCGTACATACGTCCGCTGCTTGTGACTTTGCAATCATGGCCTCCTGTAAAGCTGTATCCCTCTCTGCTTCCAAAGACTAGATGTTAATTGGTGTACTACTTGAACTGCCAGCCTCCCCCATCGTAAGTGTTGCAAGTCGATTTTCCAGCTCGAGAATCCTTGCTTTATACTCACGAATTTCCTCGGCATGTTGCTGGCGCAATGCCTCCATTCTGCTCTCCATCATGTCCGCACCAAGTTGACGAGGGTTTACCTCGTTTAGGGCCTCGTTAACCACCTGGTTAACCAGCTCGTTAACCACATCGACATTTACCTCCATGCCCTCCTCATCCATATGCTCAAACGCCTCCTCGATGGCCATCTCCACGTCATTGGCTGGTCGTTTGCGAGTACGTGGTTTTCTTGGTTCCCGACCTTCTGGAATTGGTGCCCCAGGCTCAGGGATTACACGTCACGTCGCGTCACGTCGCGTCACGTCCTGCGACAGCGACGTGACGGCAGACCTGAAAACGTCACGTCCGTTTGGGGGGGTAAAACAGTTTACCCTGTCGTCACACAGGGTAAACTGTCGTCAACAGTGTCGACTGCTAGTGGGCAGTCGACGAGTTACAGCGACTGCTACTAGGCAGTCGACACACTGAATCGACTGCTAAAGGGCAGTCGTATAGGTGTGTCGACTGCTGACGGCAGTCGTATAGGTGTGTCGACTGCTGACGGCAGTCGAATTTCCATGTTGACTGCTCAAGAGCAGTCGACTACCATAACTAGTCGACTGCTAATAGCAGTCGACTTGGCTTGTCGACGGCTCTTGGGCAGTCGACATGGAAATTCGACTGCTATTAGCAGTCGACGACAGGCGGGCGACTGCTTGTGAGCAGTCGTCTGCCCTTCTTCGTCGACTGCTATTAGCAGTCGACGAAGGGGTGCGACTGCCCAACTGCAGTCGACAACCCAAGTCGACTGCTGGTGGGCAGTCGCACCCCTTCGTCGACTGCTAATAGCAGTCGACGAAGAAGGGCAGACGACTGCTGGTGGGCAGTCGCACCCCTTCGTCTGCGTCGACTGCTATTAGCAGTCGACTTGGACAGTCGACTGCCCAACTGTAGTCGACAACCCTCATCGACTGCTAATAGCAGTCGACAAAGTGCGGACAACTGCTGGTGGGCAGTCGCACCCCTTCGTCGACTGCTATTAGCAGTCGACTTGGACAGTCGACTGCCCAACTGCAGTCGACAACCCAAGTCGACTGCTAATAGCAGTCGACAAAGTGCGGACGACTGCTGGTGGGCAGTCGCACCCCTTCGTCGACTGCTATTAACAGTTGACGAAGAAGGGCAGACGACTGCTGGTGGGCAGTCGCACCCCTTCGTCGACTGCTATTAGCAGTCGACGAAGGGGTGCGACTGCCCACCAGCAGTCGTCTGCCCTTCTTCGTCAACTGTTAATAGCAGTCGACGAAGACAGTCGACTGCCCAACTGCAGTCGACAACCCAAATCGATTGCTAATAGCAGTCGACAAAGTGCGGACGACTGCTGGTGAGCAGTCGCACCCTATGGTCGACTGCTATCAGCAGTCGACTTGAATGGGTTGCGACTGCTCGTGAGCAGTCGCACCACATGGTCGACTGCTAATAGCAGTCGACGAAGGGGTGCGACTGCTCACGAGCAGTCGCGTAGAGACACCCATGGGCACGTGGCGTCCATGGGTTGGTCCAGGGGGCGTCTAATCGAAAGGACGCCTCCTTGGGGTATATATGGACCCCACTTCCCTCATTCCCTCACTCCCACCTCCCTCCATTTGGGCCTAGGTTGTTAATCAGCCCTTGCCATTTGGAGATAGAGGTGAGCTGGAGGGCTACAGGTGGACATACGTACTGAAATACGTATACGGTGCATACGATATACTGTTATTGCCTAACGTGTGTATTGCAACCCACCTACATACGGTCTACATTGTACCCCATTGCGGTTAGTTTGAACCATACCGGAAATTGTTATATGTGAACACTTATTTTGAAAGTGGTTTAAATCTAATTATGTAGTTTGAACTTTGAACGGCCTTAATTTGGTTTTAGTGGATTGGGGAAAAAATTGTGGGTGGTGGCGCTTATTTTGGAAGTGCTACCATATTAGGTTTAATTTATAGTAGGCATACAAAGCTAGGGGTTAGGGGCAACGATGGCAGACGAAGATAACTTGCCGCCGGAACCTCCACGTGGCGGGGATTTGGATCCGGGGGGGACTCCGCAAGCGAGACCGGGGTCGGCAGGCGCTAGAAGACGCGGCAATGCGCCGAGGGGCAGGCCGCAACCAATCAATTTGGAGGTGGCGCGGGACCCGAACATTCTCGCCAATCCCGGCTGGCAAAATGAGAGGGGCATGTGGTTGTATAGCACGGTCCGAAGGTACGTAGAGTGGACCCATTTGACGAGGATGTTCGTTCCTAGCGCGAATGCTGAACGGATGTCTAGACAACGCTATGGCATATGGAGGGAGGTGAGCCATCAAATATTTGGAGAACGGTGCAAGGAGGTGTGGGATTTCTTGTGGGGTGCACCGAGGGAATTTGATCGCGGGCATATGCTAATGTGGTTATGCCAAATGGTCTACGCGGAGGTAATTTTGGGAGTGGATATCGACTGGTCCACCATACCCCGCACGAGCCCGGACTTGAGGCAGGCACGCTGGGTCACGGTCATACCAAGTGCCGTGCTAGGACGGAACGCTGGCCGTCCGATTCCATTGGCATGGCAAACTCCAATGAATCCTTTGAGGGTCCGATCTTATTTTGATTTCCTTGCGGGACCAGATCATCAAATTGTGGGGACTCCACCGGCCGCCGAGTCAAACATGGACGAGCACAACATTGTCATAGGGTTGCCGGTTGAACCACCTAGCCGGCGACAAAGGGTCCACGTGACACCGCCACATGGTTCCCGGTTGGTTTGTCCTCCATCTTCGCCCGTTGATGTGGAGATGGCATCGGCGGTGCCATCCCCACCACTGGTAGTTGCCGACAACGACGTTGTGGAGGCGTTGAGGGCGGAGTTGGCAAAATGCAAATCTGACCACGAACGGGAATTGGAGATGGTCCGACGTGCACACGCCGAGGAGGTCCAAGGGTTGAAGGCCGAGATTGCACGTTTGACCGACCTTGAACTTGCGAGGGCTGATGCGCCACAACTGCCGCAAGCAATGTCTGGTAGTGATGGACAAGGGCGGGAGCCGTCGCCCACAACAAACTTGGAGGCAATGAGGGTTGATTACGACCGGGTCATTAGGAGGAACCGGTTGTTGGAGGACGACTACATGGGCATGGTCACAGCCACTATCATGTTCGCCACGCGTGAGAGGGCATTGATGGACGAGCTGACACACTATAGGGACCACGGCGAACAGTGGCCCGAACGACGGCTTCTTTTTACCTCGTGGCCGCCATTGGATTTCATGTATCCTGAGAACCTCCCGGTCGATGACGACCATTACCCCAGTATTGCGTGGACCAAGAGGCCCGAGGATGAATTCCAATGGGATACCGCAGTATCATCCCGCATCGTGATACCCCCGGCCAAACCAGCCTTGTTGTGGCCATGCGTCCCCGATTGGATCAAGGACGGGAGCATGTGCCCCATTTGTTCCAATCCTTGGGGACCCGAAGGCGCATGGATCGTTGGGTCGTGCGGTCACATGGTCCACCCGAATTGTTTGTTGCCACACATGTTGCAAACACGCCGTTGTCCTACGTGCCAAGCCCCTCTGCATCGAAGGTTGTACGAGCAATTCGGAGTGCAATGGGGAATGCCTCCCGATTTTGAATACACAATAATCCATGGTGTGCCGCCCGCAGAATACGGCGATCCTCCTGCTTATAGCTGGCGTGCACGGAGGTATTTGAAGGACCTGCGAGGCTACCCGACAAACTTCACGCCTGAAATGTACACAAGGGTTGCTCATGAGTTTTACCCCGGCTCCTCTCCTCAGGCCGTAGGTTTGAGGGCATTTTTGTACCGTGTTGTGGGTGGGCATGCCGGAGAGACGGGTGAATACGTCCCAGGTCCTCACCCCCACGGATACGTGTATGACTCCAACGGCAATGTGACAGTGGGGGTATTACCACGGGAACCGGTCCCGGGCGAGGAAACAACTTGGGATGTGGAACACGTGTTGGACACAACAAGTTTTGAGGCCGATCTGGAGAGGCAGGAGGCCGTTACACAAGAGGGTAGCTTCAATGAGGTGGACGTCCAAATCCGGATGAATGAGTGGAAATACGTCAACGGCCTTTTGGACATCCGTGACGGGGCCTCTAGCCCCACCATGCAAGACGTCCTGCGCCATCCGAATGCCGCGAGGGGGTTGCACATTGGAGACCGCGCGCGCGCTCGTGCACAAGCTGACCGGGAGACTGCGGCGCAAGAACTATGGGCCATCACCGAGAGCAGGCGTGAGGCGAGGCGCCGGACACTACGGCCACCAAATCTGAACGGTGCAAGCTCAAGCCGCGGACCCCCCATTGCATTGGATAGTGATTCGGAGCCGGATTAGGAATGTTGGCTAGTGTTTGTGAGATAGGCGTTGGACTAGGAGGCATTATTTGATACTCAATTGTACACAATGCGGGAAAAACCATGATTTTGGAAATGTTTATAAGTGAATTATTGTTCACTATCAATTTTGGGAGTAATAAACAAGTGTCGCACAATGATCATTTCTTATGTTTGCCCACACAATCGGTTGCCACAAACATCCAATTAAACCATGGACTTTGCATCTACATGCATTTGCACTTGAATCAAACACGTATCGATGC
Source organism: Polytrichum formosum (assembly GCA_964035585.1). Taxonomy (NCBI): domain Eukaryota; kingdom Viridiplantae; phylum Streptophyta; class Polytrichopsida; order Polytrichales; family Polytrichaceae; genus Polytrichum; species Polytrichum formosum. The sequence goes on along the minus strand of OZ037935.1, from coordinate 31,895,887 downwards.
AAATAACTATGACAATGATTCCATGTGGCATGATTATAAGTTCACACCAAGCGGAAAACATCACCGCAATATTGCTGGGAATTCATATATTGCGCATTTCCAACTTACCAACATACGTAAGTATACGTGCAAGTACAAACTTGATACTACGCTCTCACCATATTCGTGGGCAAATCTTACATTGACGACCTAAGTGTGTACTCTCTATACACCCGGTATTCCTTTTGGTGCGCGGTGCACCGGTTGAACCCCCAATGAATTGCGTCATGCACCGAGTGTTTTATGGTTTGGTAGAACCTCCACAAGGTCCCATAGTTTTTTCGAAAATACAATTGATTTTTCCCCTTCGTGAGAACGTCGCTAAGGTCCTGAAACAAGTGCCATGGGAAAAGTTTTTCCTTGTAACCGATGCGGCATGCGGGCCTTTCTTGGGCGTCCAAGTATCCGCGGTGGTGACGATCAACTTGTCTCCTAGGCAGTCGAACCCAATAGAATTCAGTGAACCCTTGAATCGGACGTAAAACACTGCGCAAATCGTCCTCATTTCGAGTGTTCTCTGCAACCACCTCGGGTGTAAATTCGTCCGGTTCGTCCGGCAAGCCCCATGCGTGTCGGGGATTGTAATACATACTTCTTGACGAACCACCCGCATCCCGTATCTTGCCACTCCCAGCCATCGCAATCCTATGGATTGCCCACACCGTAGTTGATCTTGGGCAATGTACGCGACGCATACAAGGTCCTCAAAATCACTACGAGCCAAGGTGGCCTCATGGTGGGTAGCACACTTGATTTTATAGGGATATCGCAGTGTGGGCCCTCGGGTGGCATCCAATGATTTGGCAGGTTGGGTTACGGGTGTGTCTAATTAGTTGTCTAAATTAAGCTGCAAGGCAGTCGACTGCTGTGTAGCAGTCGACCATCCACAGTCGACTGCCTTGTAGCAGTCGATTTGCATAGTCGACTGTTGCACATCAGTCGACTGTGGATGGTCGACTGCTACACAGCAGTCGACTATGCAAATCGACTGCTTCATAGCAGTCGACTATGTAAATCGACTGCTGGGCAGCAGTCGATTGATAAATGCCCAGCAGTCGACTGTGGCTGGTCGACTGCTACACAGCAGTCGACTAAGATGGTCGACTGCTGGAAGGCAGTCATTCATCCACAGTCGACTGCCTTCCAGCAGTCGATTTTATCAGTCGACTGCTGTGTAGCAGTCGACCATCCACAGTCGACTGCTGCCCAGCAGTCGAATATGCGAATCGACTGCTGCCCAGCAGTCGAAATTAGGCGTTAGGGTTTGGGAAGAGCGTTAGCTTAGTCAAATCATGCATTAAATGCATACAATCATGACAAAGGATGCATATATATAGCAATCCAACCTCCCATTTCCCTCATTCCCAAGTTCTCCATTGGCCATAGCCTGTTTTAGCAAGCTTTGCAAACGGAGAACAAAGGGAGAAGGAGCGGAGAAGCTGCTATTTCAGGGTTGTGCCAAACATGGCACCGTCGACCATTTTACCCGGATTGACCGCGGAAATTGTGGGGGAGCACATATTGCCGAAGGTCCTAGAGCCTATTTTGGAGCCATATCACCGAGGAGAGTATGGGCGGGGGTGTGAAGTGAGGGCGAATTTTTTAACTCTCATATGTATTTTTAAATACATGGGAGTTAACAAAGCTTGGCGGGAACATTTTGGTATGGGAGAAGTCTACAATGCGTTGCGTATGTCGATTTGGGACGTAGACATACCAATGGGGCATCGATTTAGGGGCGTGAGAGGGACTTCGGAGCTCGCCGAATTGTTGCGAGCGTTCCGACTAAACCTCTTCATGTTCAACCATACGCAACGCATTGCCATCCCAATTCGATGGCAAGTTCAGCATGCTCGGCTCAACGATATTTTCATAATGGAACTTGAATACTTGCGGGATATGCTTGTGGAGAATGGAGAATATTGGCTTCAAGTCGACAAACGTTCTGCCGAATATCGTCGATGCACCAACTTTTGGATTTGTCCTTCGGAGCGACTATTGACATTATAATTTTTCTATGTAGATGTAGCGGTTCATGTTCTATATAGTTCGCCGATTTAATCCTAGCAAACACATTGTATATGTGTTTAGGCCTAGTGGATATAATCGCACTATGTAAAAGATATGATCCGTAATGTGAAATAAAAGTGGATCGCTATTTAAACAAATGATAACTTCCTTATTAGCTACACCCGTGTGCAATATGTATGTCTAACATGTATGGGTGTACGTGCAAATTGCAATATGTATGTGTATGTGCAATATATATGTGGGTTCCCGGTATACCGTATGTTCTATATGTATGCGCTATATATATGGATGTATGTGCAATATATATATATATATATATATATATATATATTTGGGGGTATTTGCAATATATATATATGTGTGTGTGTGTGGACATTAATTCCATCCTCGCCCATGACATAGGGCCTATTGGCATTACAAATCAATTCCATATGTCCTACTCCTAACCTTAGTGCACATTGGACATTCATTTCATCCTCCCACATGACATAGGGCTAGAGGTGCATTTATTTTTACTTTATCTTAAAATACACATTTAAAATGCATTTTAAAATCCTCGACAAATTTCTACGGCATTTTTAAATGTTTTTTATTATAAGTTCACGACTATAGCCAATCCATGGCAATAGGGCAAATATAGACACGCTCAACTTTGACAATTGTTCCATATTACCATATAGCATTAGTACATTCAAACTCAATGGCAATGTTTGAGCCTTGAGCATTGCCAATTTGCCACACAAATTGGCAAATATTGGAATACATAACGCCCCACATGGCACATCGGACAAGTCGTGAATGGTGGTCTGCATTTACAATGTCATCAATCTTGGATCAATATTTGGGCGGAGAAGAGCTCGATGACCTAATCCTAGAAGAGGGGAATGTTTTCGACAATGATTTGCCATAAAGAACCTCACGGATTGATGTCTTCGATGATTTTCAATAATAAAAACATAAAAATAGTCTTAAATATTCTTAAAACTATTTTATAATGCCGCCTCCGACCTATAGAATAAAAAATGCAACACTACATAGGGCCTATTGGCATTACAAATCAATTCCATGTGTCCTACTCCTGAGTCCTAACCTTAGTGCACATTGGACATTCATTTCCTAAACCCTACATCATACATGTAGGCTCAATTTCTAGTCAACATCCAACATACAAATTTGAAATTCACATTATTTTTTCAACAAACATACCCAAAAATAGTTATTACAAAAATTGATCACCAATACAACTAAACCCATTGAACACCATAGGACATTTGACATTACTATAAATATTCATTCATGAAGGGGCATTATCGTTGTCTTGAGGAATAGAATTCCTTGTCCTGCGTGGCCCTCCCACAGCTACCCTTGGGGGCGGTGCTTGGTAATCACTATCATCGGGAGCTTCGCCTACGCCGGATTCATCGTCCGTGCTGGCATTGTCATCTGTTCGGGCGTCGGACTCGTGGCCATCAATTGCCGGGCCGGGAATTCGACTAAGCCGTGTGCCAGCCCTTGGCATTCTAATCGATACCATTGGTCTTGAACCCGTTGCATCCATAACGCCGTCAGTTTGTGGACGTGCAAGTGGGGTGGCCCCGGTAGTCCTCCATTCTCGCACATCCCTTTGTCGTTTTTTTTTTTGACCTCTCGTGGTCCGACCAAAGTTTGTCAATGCAATATTAGGGGGTGGCCTAGCCGGTGTGGGGCATGGGGCGCGCATGCCGATGGTGGCACCAACCAACCGGGAGCCCATGCGTGGTATTGTTGGGGCCCGACGCGCAATGTGTTGCGCCAATGTGTCATCCGAGTCGGATTCCGGTGCTCGCGCAACGGCCGGGCATTGCCCAATACCTCGCAATGGACTAGTGTTAAGGACAACATTGGACGTGCCCTCTCCGTGGGGCTCGGGAAAGGGTGGTGTAGTTTGCATGGGTTGTGCATATGTTGTCGGCACAATAGGAGTGGGCACAACATCCGTCGGTGGATGAATGGGGGAAGCATGTGGTGGGACTTCGTCCATGTCCATCCGGTTCGGAGCCGCTTCAAGAGCTTCATCCACATGTGGTTCGGCCACTACATCTTCATCCACTACGGGTTGAATGTCTACCGGTACATCGGGTATTGTAGTTGTCGGCGTAGCGGGACGCACATGCGTAGTGGAGAGAAACTCCCGACCGGCTATGTTGGCCCACATGTGAAGATCACCATCGTCCTCGGCGTCAAGTCCATCGTATGCAAACGGATCATTGTGGTTGTCAAGGCCCAAATTCCCTCCACCATGTCCCCCATCGCTCTCGTTGTCCGAAGGCCCCGAGGAATCCCCGCCGGGTCCCGCGGAGGGGTCACCATTTATATCCTCGTCGGCCGAATAGTCGGAGTCTTCGGACATCATGTTCACTAGATACCATGCGGCCGAGTCCCGATCAACCCTCTCCCGTGCCAACCGTGAATTGGTATAAATGTACACCAAATTTTCGGCCCTCGCCGAACTCAACCGGTTCCTAGTCTTGTTGTGCACAAACGAATAACTACTCCAATTCCTTTCGCAAGACGAAGAGGAGCACACTTGGGCCAATATTCGCTTTGCCAAAGGGGCCAAGTGGGTGCCACCTTCGCCCACGAGGTCCCACCACTCGTGGGTGGGATATTGGCTTCCATGGCTAGGGGCATATTGGCGAACGCGCCCCTACGCTCTTTGAATGCTTGAAATTCGGCCACAACCCGACCGTAATGACCGTCCTTGCCCGTGGTCAACCTCCTCATGGCGTCCAAGAATCCGGATTTAACGGCCGCGTCTTCGTGGACGACGTTGTCGTCCAATAAATAAGGATTCAAGATGGCACCGGCATGGTGTAGGTCCGTGGTCATCATACGCCACCGGCTGTAGAAATCTTCTTCGGCCAAGGTAGCGAGATTGTGTGCTAGGTTGAAAGGAGGATTCCGTAGGCTAAGCACATGTTTCTCCAAGTTCTTCATGGTCAACCAAGCCTTGCCCATTGCCGGTTCAACGCCATCAAACACTCTCAATGCTTTCAACACCTCCTCCGACATGTGGCGGTAATTATCGCAACTTGTCCAAAAACTGTCGTCATTAACCGTTGTCTTGATTTGACGTGCCTCCATTGCACTTCTCCTTCGATCATCGCCTCCTCTATTTAATTTGTTCACGTAGGCGGTCCAATCGGGATGAATAACCGTTTGTTCCAAAGCATGTCTCACCTTTAGAAACCGGTCAATCATGAGGAAGTTGGTGGCGAATCGTGTGGACCCGGGCATCTTCAAGCCCAAATTGGGCGAGTAGGTGAGGAAGACCGCCGTCGGACATTGGTGGGCCCGGATGTATTTGACAATGTCCTTCGCCCATCGTTGTTTACCCCAATCCTTCAACAACAAGTTCAAACAATGCGCCGCACACCCTTGCCAATATATGTGTGGCCATTCCCGGCTAATATTGCTCGCCGCGGTTTTCATGGCCGCCGCATTATCGAAGCAAACTTGAACAACCTTTGTGGGGTCCACTCCAACGATGTAGCGTTTGACCTCGGTAGCCACGTAGGCGGCATCCTTTGTGCTACCGGTGGTGTCGATGGAACCAAGGAACACGTCGCCCGCTGGACAAATTTGCATGACGTTCATCAAAGGGCGGTGGACAACATTCTCCCATCCGTCCGAACAAATAGTGCACCCATATTTGTGGATGGATGATATTGTCTTCAACTCCACGATTTTTTGTGTATTGAACCGTGCATCGTCAAGTAAACTCTTGCGCATTGCATGGTATGTTGGGGGTTTGTACATAATTATAGCCTCGGCGGTTGCCTTAACGGCCTGGATGAACGCGGGATGGCGGACAATACTAATGGGGATATTAGCCTCATAAAAGGCTTGCGACCATTTTGTATCCAAGTCTCGTTTTGTCGAATTTTGCATCCCTTCTTTTAGTCCCATTTGCCGTTGGGAACGTCGGTGGGGTTCGGGAGTCGTCCCGGACACCAACTCCCTTGCCACTGACGGTGCGGGCGATGGTGGAGCGGTTTGGCTTCCGTTCGCGTTCGACAATGCACCGCATGACGCTTGTTGTTGGGACCCGACCACAGCTTCTCTCCCGTCCTCAACGCACTCGTCCACAAAGTCATCCGGAATTGGCGGCCACGATCCGCCGCACCTCGAAAATAAAGACTTTACAATCGGCCCTTGACATTGACACAATGCCACCCCCCGCATCTTGCCGTCATTTTTTTGGTATCCCAAATGGGCAACCATGCGGTCCTTCCTATAAACTAATTCCAACGCGCAAAATTTGCACTCGACCTTCTTGGACGTTGGAGTCCACTCCTTGGGCACAAACCAAGGCTTCCATTCGTTTCGCGTGCCCATCCCAATATAACCTACTACCTCTCTCCACTTGCAACGAATGCCAAAAGGCAATCAAGGCCAACTAGAGCGAGGGGGAATGATGAATGCTAATGAGCGGTGAACCCTTTATAGTCCCGACGCTTGAACGTGCACTAAATATAAAAGATGCTATGATATTAAAAGTGTTTAGAGTAATCTGCTATAGGATCCATTGCAAAAGCAATTTGTTTATGTTTGGAGGGGGGGAGGTCCAATGTCTGCCATTCGCAGCGGACTTCGGGGGTCGACTGCTGCTTGGCAGTCGACGTGGCAGTCGAATTCCAGGGTCGACTGCAAACTAGCAGTCGACATGGCAGTCGACCGCCACGTCGACTGCCATTCGCAGTCGACATCGGGGGTCGACTGCTGCTTGGCAGTCGACGTGGCAGTCGACTTCCAGGGTCGACTGCAAACTAGCAGTCGACATGGCAGTCAACCGCCACGTCGACTGCCATTCGCAGTCGACATCGGGGGTCGACTGCTGCTTGGAAGTCGACGTGGCAGTCGACTTCCGGGGTCGACTGCAAACTAGCAGTCGACATGGCGGTCGACTGCCCGTCGACTGCCATTCGAAGTCGACATAGGGGGTCGACTGCTGCTTGGCAGTCGACGTGGCAGTCGACTTCCAGGGTCGACTGCAAACTAGCAGTCGACATGGCAGTCGACCGCCACGTCGACTGCCATTCGCAGTCGACATCGGGGGTCGACTGCTGCTTGGCAGTCGACGTGGCAGTCGACTTCCGGGGTCGACTGCAAACTAGCAGTCGACATGGCGGTCGACTGCCCGTCGACTGCCACGTCGACTGCCATTCGCAGTCGACATCGGGGGTCGATTGCTGCTTGGCAGTCGACGTGGCAGTTGACTTCCAGGGTCGACTGCAAACTAGCAGTCGACATGGCAGTCGACCCCCGCAGTCGACTGCTAAATGCAGTCGGCCCACACGTCGACTGCCACATAGCAGTCGACGCCGCGGTGGACTGCTAATTGTCGACTGCCTTATCCAGAGTCGACTGCTATCTGGCAGTCGACTGGATGGTCGACTGCCGTATAGCAGTCGACCAATCGTCGCATCCATCCTGGCCGTTGGATGATGCACGGTCCAACGGTCAGGATCCAGGGGCGCGGCGTCCGGTCGTACCGTCGGTGTGAGGCCCACCCAACCTATATATATAAGTGGGGAGGCCTCATTGACATCATTTTTCAACCACCCCTCCTCAAGCGGGATATTGGGACTAAGCATGCCTAGCATCCTTTGCCTAATGTTTTGAGAGGGCCTAGGGGGCGGTTGGAAGATTGGTTTAGGGTGCAAACTCTTGCCAATTTTGGATCCGATTTTTTGCGGTGGAGCGGTGTGAATACGGCCGTGTTTGTGAACACATTTGAGTTGTGTTTGTGAACACAATAATAGCGTGTTTTTAAACACGATGGAGGATCGAAGTTGGAGGATGCCGGAGGACGAGCCGGATGCACCCGGCAGGGTGCACAAACGGCCCCCTAAGCGGCAACGACATTCCGATGTGGGATCAGGAAGTGCTTCGGGAACGGGAGCCAATATTACCCCCCGTTCAGATACTACCGTTCCCGTCCGCCCAAATGCCGGTGCCCCTACGAGCAGCCAAGGAGGGGCTTCCGCGGCCTCAGGGTTGTCGAGTAGGAGCGGGAAACCAAGGGTAAAATTCTCGGATGCGATAACGGCAAAGGTCCACCAAGCCATAGTTGACTGGTATTTGAGGAATGGGGAGGCCGGCATCAAATTCCGTTTTTTGGAGCAGCCGAAACACAAAAGGGTTGAGATAATTAAAAGGGACATGAAGGTTGCTATTCGACAGGAAGTGGATGGCCCCGAGTTTAGCGGTGATAGGAATCTTGCGGGGTTCGATTCATGGGTGAAGAATAAGGCCCAAAATGGTATTTTCAACTAGTACAGCTGGGGTCACGGAGTTATTCTGTGAAGTGTCTCATTTTCTTCACCAATGGAAAATTGTCATGTGATTCCACCACCCGACTTAAAGAGAAAAAAGAAAACAAGGAAGGATTTTTATTCTTGAATAGGAAGGTTTAGCAAACTTTGCAAACATGCAACCTAATATATCACATTTGGCTTGCACCAATTTAGACCTCACTGAAACGTTTTTGGCAATTCCCCTGCCCCTTGGATTTGGGGTTTGTGGCATCCATGTAAACTCATCCATTCTGGATGAAGGGGCTCCTAGGAAAATCAAATCCCCTATAAGATTGAAGATCAATTTATTCCAACCAAAACTCCATTAGACTAATTCGAAGTTTTTGATGCTAATTCTAAAGTCAAATTCTCTACAACTAGGCATTTACAAGCTATAAAATAGTGCATGACAATTTCACCTTCATAATGGATGAGTGTAACCCTAGCCAGTTCCCGTGGGCTACTCAAAGGTAAGGATTCCGTAGACAACTACACTATTTTGTCTAATTGGTGTGGTTACCATTCAGAATTACATGTTGCTATAACTTTTAACCGACATCATTTTGTTTTACCAACAAAGTTATCAAATTCTTTGGCATGTATACTAACTACACTATAAATGATATTTAGTGTCATATGGTATTTTATGTCACTATGATAACTTTTTGGATGACAATTCTTATGAATAGTTTACAAATACTGTCATGGATGATGGATGAGTTCATCCATTGGGCAAAACACTACCTTTTCTTGTCAGCAACTTGCGATGAAATATTATCATGGATGATTGAAATTTGGATGAAAAGTCACTTGGGAAGTGACAGTAATTGCAGCACTGTAAATTTATAATTCCCCCAAAAATCACAAGGAATGACAAATAATGTTGGGTTAATATTTAGTGTTGGTAACTCTACACCGCGGTTTACATTTAGTATTGAGTAAGACAATTAGAATTGGTGACACTACATATCATATTTAGTGTACTTATGTAATTTGGGTAAAAAATGATACTCTCAATAAAATGTTATAGCAACGTGTAACTGCAAATGGCAGCCCACACTAATTAGACAAAATAGTGTACATTGTTTATGGTATTTAGTGTCACATGAGTAATAGTGTCACTTACCATACTTTGAGGCGTTTGCTAGGTTACACTAATGACCAATAATTGTATCACTAGTGTCACCTCATGACACTTGGTGTTCAAGTGCACTTACTAATATCTTCTCATGTATGTTCAATAATGTTATGAGGTGTATGCTAATGTTACAAATTAGTCTACAAGTTGACTGCAGTGTACACAAATGACACTTGGCATTTGTATGCTCAACAATATCTTCCTGTTGCGTACTAAAATGTAAACACGTGACACTTGCCATTAGTATACTCAATAATACCTCCTTCTTCCACACTAAAATACAAAATTATTATCTCAGTACCCCAATGTGTTACGCTAAATATCATAATGTAAATAAATTTTCATTCAAAAAAGTTACTCAGGGTTGTCTATCCCGCCGTTGTGACGGTGTCGTGCCGTCACGACGTGTCGTGTCGTGACGGACCCCTCCGTCACGACACAATAGGGTCCACGTAGGGTCAACATAGGGGGAGCCGACTAGGGTGGGTAAAATACTTACCTTCTTGCCAAGGTGGCGTCCTATGTGGCAGAAAACGTCGACGTGGATGTGCATATTTCCCCTGCCACGTAGACCATTTTGCCATTGTGTTTATCATTGTGTTAAAATCAAAGTAATAAAATATTACTAAGGAGGGTGTGGGGCGGACGGGGAAGGGGGGTGGAGCGGACGGACGGGGGGGGGTGGTGCGGACGGGGAAGGGGGGTGGAGCGGACGGACGGGGGGGTGGTGCGGACGGTGGATGGGGGTGGAGCGGACGGGGGTGCGGACGGGGGAGCGGACGGAGGGGGGGGAGCGGACGGGGGAGCGGACGGGGGGGGGGGCGGACGGGGGAGCGGACGGATGGGGGGGGGGGAGCGGACGGGGGGGGGGGGGGGCGGACGGGGGGGGGGGAGCGGACGGTGGAGCGGACGGGGGGGGGGGGGCGGATGGGGGAGCGGACGGGTTGGGAACGGGGCGGGGGACGTGGGCAGACGGAGGTTGGGAACGGGAGCGGACGGGGTTTGGGTACGGGAGCGGACGGGGTGGAACGGGGATTGGGAACGAGGGCGGACGGGTGGGAACGGGGATTGGGAACGGGGGCGGACGGGGGGGCGGACGGGCGCTAGTAAAATTTTCCCCACTTTCCCTTTATTTTGCTGACATGTCGTCACACGTGGACAATGTAAATCCTATGTGTCCGAAATTGGGTAATGTAATTACACAAAAAAATCGGTAAAATTCAAGTCCGGCAGGATAAAGACAGCATCCGGCATAATCCGGCATAATGTCGTGACGGATACGTGTCGTGACGGCACGACATTATGCCGGGATAAGCCTCCGTCACGACACAATAGACAACCCTGAAGTTACTTATGTAGACAAATAGTATCATATTGGCAATTAGCAAACGTGACACTTTGAGACCTCTAGGCATCTAGTTTAGGCCCTTTGCAAAGTGTACATGGCACTAAGGGCCGCTTTACACCTAGAGGCCGGGCCAATTCATTGTGTAAGAGGCTTGAAATCCTCACTTGTGATTGGCCAAAAGGCTCAAATCGGTCCCAACCCCTTTACACCTAGAGGCCGGGCCGATTTGGTGGTATGATTTTTTTTAATAAGAAATGTATGTTATGACACGGCCCGAGCTCGTTGAATTGGGTGCACCCAAAATGGAGGGCCGATTCTTGGCCTCGGGGCCAATGTCATATTTCACTAAAAAAACCTTCTTAAATAAAGTATGATATTTTTTAGCGAACTAGATCCATTGGATTATGTGGAAATCTAAACGGCTCTATGCTAGATTATGCTAGATCCGTTGGATTATGCTAGATTTATTGAATCGGCCTAGCTTCTTGACCCTAAGGCCTTTACATATGAAAAAATTGGCCCCTGTTATAATCTTATTATAATGTGTAGTTGAGGCCGGCCTCCAACCCAAAAAGGGCTGAAATTTCATGCAATCGGCCTCAAGGGGGTTTGGCCCGGCCTCTAGGTGTAAAGCGGCCCTAAACACCATAAATGGTGTAGTAGGTATCAAGTTACTGTCCATGTGAAATAGAAAAATAAGGTGAAACTCGCTTCCGTACCTTTTCCCACCTCCAATGGCACAGCTCGGATGGCAGAAATATTCACCAGGCCCGGCCTGTCGGAGGAGGATGTACTTTTGATGTGGGCTTCATGGAGGTAAAGTTGTTGACATCGCCCACCTACAATATAAATATATATTGTAGACTACATAGCTTCAACCTGTAGCTTGTACTTACTGCAGCTCCTTTGCTGCAACTCACATTACTACAGGCAAGCTATGTAGCTACCTACAGTACCTGCACTACAGTCTGCAACAGTTATAGCCTCAGCTCCTGGACCTTCATGGCTGGTTCACCTCCCTTGGCCGGTCCCCGAGCAGCAACTTGCTGGTACCCAAATCCCCTGCCCCCCAAGATCTTGAGCAACTTGCACAAGAGGGAATATCTGCAACAAGTGAGTTCAACTTTCAAGTGCCTGTCATCGACAATCATCAACGTGTCCCAGCTAACTACTAGCAGCAGCAGCAGCAACAGCCTACACGCCCAATATTGTTATAGCTTATGACCCACCCTCACAACCTGTCCTCTGCAATGATCGAGTCCAGCTTCTCCTAAAAGCATTTGATCTGTTGTCAAAAGCTTCTCCATCGCAGCAAAGCAGCGGTTTGGATTCACAATCCCTCCTCCCCGAGTACTAGCCTAGTAGTGATCATTGCATGCAACTTGAAGATAGAGCAGCCGAGTTTTTGGCTCGTTTTTGGCTTTTGTTGTGATTCTTGATCATCTTGTGGGAGATCTTCTTGTTGTAGCTTATAACCCCACTCTCAGCAGCCAATATCTGTAATATTTGAATCCAGCTAGCTCCTCCTAAAACATTTCCATCTGTTGTCCAGAACTTCTCCATAAGCAGCAGAATTGTCCACTAAAGCAAGCAGCCTAGTACTACTGATCATTGCAACAAGTTAGTGCAGCAGCCGGGTTTTTCGTGTTGTTGTGATTCTTCTTGTGAGGAGATAGATATTTTTATAGCTTATATATGACCCACCAGGCTCACCAGCCCTCTGTAATGGTTGAATCCAGGTTCTCCTGAAAGCTCTTGATCTGTTGTCAAGAACTTGTTCTCCATTGCAACCAGGCAGCGTTTCAGATTCAGAATCCTCCTCTAAGTATATATCAGCCTACTGATCTTTGCATGCAACAAGTTAGTGTTGTGATTGATCTTGTGAGGTTATCTTTTGTCGGATATATACTTAGACAAGGTCAGTCACCCTCAGTATGGAGTTCCAGGAAGCAGGTATCATTTTTGGGATCCTGTTGTGTGCTGCTGCAATAGCTTCTGCATTCCTGATTTACTGCTCCCGGGAGTACCTTCCATCCCAACCCATGATAGGCAGCAAGGAGCTGATTCTGGAGATGAAGAAGTTTGCGAGGCACTTCGACTCCCAGAGCGAGGTCCTGTCCGTGATGGTGAAGGCGTACATTGCCTCCCTCTTCCTGCTTGTGCTGGTTCTTGTGTGGTCTGTGGGGGATGCCTGGCTGTTGTATGCTCACTATTACACATTGAGCTTATACTTGTCGGCTGCTGGAGGCAACTTCACCTTCCTGGACTTGAATCTCAGTCCATGACCCAAACGAACTATGCATGTTGCAACAACATCATCGACATGCTGCTGATCAGTCTCGTGTTCCAAGTTTGCACAAAATTGAATGAATTGGTGGAACCACAGGGGCCTACGAAAGCCTCATCATTGCGTTTATCCCAATATCTAGAATATCTAGGATATTGGTAGATGTACCGCTTTCATCAGTGGTAGCATGTACATGCGTCCTAGATACTGGGACAAGGATGATAAACTTTAGGGCCCTTGTGCTGCGTCACTGGCTGATCACGGAGATTCTTTGGAGTTCAATGAATTCGAGTCGTCTTCCTTGAGCGTGTCGACATCTGCCAATTTCCGGGAGCAGTTTTTTGCTTCACGAATTCCGGTTATAGTCCTCGTGCATGTCATCAGATTCATCATATGTGATGCGGTCGGAATTCACGAAGGCTTTCGCAAGCCGGATTGCCACTATATGTGCAGGCATGTATGCATGCATGCCACATGAATTTGTTTCGCCGAATCCGCAAGCATTTGGAAGGCCCGTTCACCAGGTTCTGTCCACTTTATCACACGTTTCCATCATAGGTGGTAAATTGCCCAAAGTTCCTTGTGGGGTATCAGTACTATTGCCACGCGATCACTTGCCGCAACTCATAGAAGAATACTGCGGAAACTGATCACTCATGATCCTTTCGGATCAACAGCACCAAGCAGGCAAGTCAGGATGTGGGTTAATTTGATGTACCAGCATGCCTTGGGTCATGGCATCTTTCTCTTTGTGATCAAATCGACATGGAGTGGATGTGAAGCATCCTCGACATCAATATGCCCGCAGCTTCAGATGCTCCCAAGTTAATCCCTTCATTCAGCTGCAGGCAGATCATAAACATCCCAGACTTCAAAGATTAGCTTAGCCATCTATACTAGTTCATATTCAGGCTTGATTAAGAAAGCACAGCAACGTTAATTGTAGGAGAGGGTGGATTTATACAAGTTCCTGTATCCAGCTCAACAATGTCACAAGGTTTCGCCCACAAATTGATTAGACACGATTTGACACCCATGGCTAGCTGCAGCCCGTGTGAGTTTTAAGGAAGATATATGTATTATATGTATACTTGCATACATAGGCTCACCTAATATGTAATAAATCTATGTGCTTTACTCATGATTTACAGTGCACATTTAGTTTACAAGGACTCATGATAGTTATTTGTGACATCTTGTAGAACACATCTGAAGTTTTGGGCCTTCACCTTAATTCTAACGGATTAATGTGGGTCCTTGGACACACGCATATCCATGTATTTCAAGTCTCATCCAACATGAACTACTGTGTCCCTTGCCTTGGAATATTGTGCATTGTGTGTTACTGAAGCAGGAAATGACCAGATCAAGGGTACTAGATCAAGGCCAATTAAGGTTGAGGCAGCTAAAACCGATAAAAATAAGAGAGTTTGCATCTATTTAGGAGGAGTAATAGCAGGGAATACTTTTTCTTGCGCAGAGAAACAAATTTTAAGGAGAATGCCAAATAAATAAATAAATAAAATCTTTTTCATGAATATGGAAATTGTTCCAAATTTTGAAGTGGTAAAGTTACAATAACATATAGTTGATCTATAGGTTAATCCATAACCACTCATCTAAATGCTAATGCTTGGCTACGATAATTGTCAAAACTCTTATGAGGGTAATCAATCACAAGCCGCCACCACATAAACTTTCACTCCGTTTGTCTAAAATATAGATCTCATCTATGTCAGCATTACATGATCCTAGTGAGTGGTTAAATGGACGTGGTCGACTATGGATGTCTCGACCTTACTCCATGGCAGAAACATTTAATCATGGGATGGCCACTATAGTAGAGGCGCCTGATCCTGATCGGAACCCGGCCCCATTGGCAATCTATAGGGTACTGGAATTTCGATTAGGCTAGGATTGAATTTCGATCAAACTAGGACTGAATTTTGATTAGGCAGGAACCAATAGTGCCATGACACATGTCCTGGTTTTAAGTGCTAAAGTGAGGAGGAATGAGCAGTTATGGCAGACTCTAGACATTGATAATATGTTCGGACCAACTTTTGGCTTCAAAAATTCATAATAATTTCAATTTAAGGAATAAAAATATTGAAAAATTTGCAATCCTTGTGATTTCTATCTTCCTACACGGGAAAAATTTGCACCGCCTTATTACTTCTCCAAATCTGGCGCATATTCTCTTTAGTGATCGGTTATGGGCACCACTACTCTAGAAGCGATGATAGGATTTCCAGAGCTGAGCCAGCACAGGCATGCTTCTTGATTACAGGAGAAGTTTACATAAAACCCCATGTAGGTCACCAGTGAATCAGGATTGAAATTCCAGATCCATTCCACACCTATGTCTGGGAAGAACCGGCGGTTAGTTACAGATGAACTGGTTGAGTTTGAGAAATAACCGGTTGAAGTTGAAGACTTCAGGAGAATTACCGATCATTTTAGAGGAATCTATAGCATATATCTTGAATGAATAAAGAAAAACCGGAAGATGTCAACATGTAACCCGCGTCACTGAGGCACTGTGAATGGGCCTTGTGTGGTCGCGGGCATGGTGGATCTGCACCGTTGATCCACACAAGCCCATCCGACGACCTCGGTTAGGGAGTTTCATTGATGGGACCCGCGGCCACCAAGGCAGCGGACCGGGCTAAGCGGCCCAGGTAAGCTCACCCGGGAACACGCTTCCCGGAATCCGGAGGCGTCAGGTGGCTGACCGTTTGAGGTAGGTGGGGAGGTAGGTCGTGGGGGTGCGTAGGTAGGTCGCTGGGCGGGCGGGTAGGTCGCAGGGGGCGGGTGGGTAGGGTAAAAGCTCATTTGATTTTGATTTTCAGTACGAATACAAACTGTGAAAGCATGGCCTATCGATCCCTTAGTATTTCGGAATTTGAAGATACACTATTTTGTCTAATTAGTGTGGGTGGGAAATTCATGTGGGTTGGAAATTAGTGTGGCCCACATTAATTTTATAGTATCTACCCACGTTAATATCATTTTGGATGAAAAATGTACTATCATCTCAAGCACTTCATCCACGTACATTAGGGTACCTTGCGGTGCACCGTTGGACAAAACTTAGGTTTCAACACATGCACAATTTGAGCATGGACTTTAATGTCCACCTTGTAATGTCCAAACTGTGCTGTCAAAATTGAAGTTTAAATGCGTGAACAATTGCAAAATATAATTGAATGAAAATTTGAATTTCCATCCAAATATGCAAACGAAAAAACCCACACTAATTTATCACATTGGAAATTATAGTGGGCCACTTCAATTTAAAATTAAGAAATTAGTGTGGGCAATTGAAAATTTGTGTGGCCCACACTAATTAGACAAAATAGTGTAGAGGTGTCAGAAAAGTTACCACAGGGATAACTGGCTTGTGGGAGCCAAGCGTTCATACCGACGTTGCTTTTTGATCCTTCGATGTCGGCTCTTCCTATCATTGTGAAGCAGAATTCACCAAGTGTTGGATTGTTCACCCACCAATAGGGAATGAGCGGGGCAGGGTCATATTGTTTTTCGGCTTTTGGTTTCTCTTTATTAAATTGAGGTTTATTCGTTTATTCTCTAAATTCTAAAACGATTGGTAATTTTTCTAGAGTCTTGAACTTCAATCAGTTATTTCTCAAACTCAACCGGTTCATTTGTAACTGATTGCCAGTTCTCCCCATTCATTGGCGGGGGTAGGCAAGCCATTGCCCGCCACTTACATATGAACCGAGCGGGTTTGGAAAATGACAGGTTGAAGGTGAAGACTTCAACAAAATTACAAATCATTTTACAAGAATCTACAAAATACATATCAAAGTAATAAATAAAAGCCAAAAGATCACAACATGTAACTTTTTGGACTTGGAAACACTACACTATTTTATCTAATTAGTGTGGGTTACCATTTGGAGTTACACATTGTTGTATTATTTTATTGCAAGTATCAAAGTTACCCATATAACGTAAGTAGCTAGTATGCACACTGAAGAGTATGATATATGCTAGTTGGTGAAAAATGATGTAGTCCATAAAAAGTTATAGCAACATGTAACTCCGAATGCCAACCCACACTAATTACACAAAGTAGTGTAGTATTTGGACCAATTAAGCCCAAAAATCACCCCAAACGTTGTGTCTGGCATGGAGTTTAGGACCTTTGAGCATGTTGGGCAATTGAATCCAAGTTCACATGGACTTGTAAGGCAAGCATGTCTTTATATTTCAACACTTACTCCGTTGGTATAATGAATTCTCAGAAGTGCAAACTCAATTTCATGATTTCATAACCAAATTAGCAATAGGTCCTACCAATTCCATGGAATCGCAAACCAAGTTCACTATATGGACAACCAATTTAACTTGAACTTTCAACAATTTTTACTAAATGTTGTGAACAACTTCATGATTTGGTACCCATATTCACAACTTAAAAGTTGTATGTGGGCACACAAATCTGCTTCCATATCAGTTCTACTATTAGACATAGTATGAAGGCTCCCACCAACAACTAGATGTTGCGAAACAAGAAAGCAAATAATGCAAATCGAGCTGCCCAAAAGTCAAGAATACAAGAACTGCATGGTTTGGAAGATTTATGAAATTGGTTTGGAAGATTCATGAAGTTGCTAGGGGTAAAGGTTCACTAGCATGAAATTCAGGCGTGCCACATGTCAAGTTGGTCTAGGATAATCATGAACCAATTTAGAACGTTCATGAAATTGGTAGAACACCCCAACAACATGTGGCAAAAGGCTCATGAAATCTTCATACCTTCTCAACTTTAACTTTGCACTTCTATGAAGTCATCTTACCAAGGAGTATTAGACTTTAGTACTATCCATACCTAACTTCAAGACTTGCCCATATACTATGAAAAATATACGTGTTCGATTAAGAAGAGAGACCACACTATAATTTCCAATGTGATAAATTAGTGTGGGTTTTTTCGTTTGCATATTTGGATGGAAATTCAAATTTTCATCCAATTATATTTTGCAATTGTTCATGCATTTAAACTTCAATTTTGACAGCACAGTTTGGACATTACAAGGTGGACATTAAAGTCCATGCTCAAATTGTGCCTGTGTTGAAACCTAAGTTTTGTCCAACGGTGCACCACAAGGTACCCTAATGTACGTGGATGAAGTGCTTGAGATGATAGTACATTTTTCATCCAAAATGATATTAACGTGGGTAGATACTATAAAATTAATGTGGGCCACACTAATTTCCAACCCACATGAATTTCCCACCCACACTAATTAGACAAAATAGTGTATCTTCAAATTCCGAAATACTAAAGGATCGATAGGCCATGCTTTCACAGTTTGTATTCGTACTGAAAATCAAAATCAAATGAGCTTTTACCCTACCCACCCGCCCCCTGCGACCTACCCGCCCGCCCAGCGACCTACCTACGCACCCCCACGACCTACCTCCCCACCTACCTCAAACGGTCAGCCACCTGACGCCTCCGGATTCCGGGAAGCGTGTTCCCGGGTGAGCTTACCTGGGCCGCTTAGCCCGGTCCGCTGCCTTGGTGGCTGCGGGTCCCATCAATGAAACTCCCTAACCGAGGCCGTCGGATGGGCTTGTGTGGATCAACGGTGCAGATCCACCATGCCCGCGACCACACAAGGCCCATTCACAGCGCCTCAGTGACGCGGACATGTAACCAGCTGGATTTAGAATCACTAGGATCTTGACCGAATATGCCCAAAAACTTCCCGGGCACCCTCCTGGTCCTGAAGAATATTGAATGTAATTTAAGTGTGGTCCAAACCTTCAATCGTCAGGCTGCTGTCAAATCATTAATATTGTTTACATGCCACAAATGTTCTATGTCAAAGTTATTTCGTGTGACATGATTATGCAAGCTAAATTTATTCTTCCAGCTCATATTCACACATGACCATAGTTCAGCTATTTTGTCCAGGGAGGATTAGGTGCCCGATAGCTTGGATTATAGTCTAAGGACCTGTTCAGTGAACCTCATCTAGTCAATTGCTACATTTTCTCACATGACATCAGCACAGTAGATGAAGTCAACAGGTTCAGACGACGTTCTGGACACTGCATGGCTCTCCGACATATTGTGAACTTGTGCCGGAAAAACCCTGTTGCACAGAACCTAATAACTTGCACTCTTTCTGGGGCTATACTTATTAGACATAGTAGGTAGGTCCTAACAGGTCCCACGTATACAGGTGGGAGATTGTTTGTCAGCAAGAGGCTTGAGCTGCGAGTTCAGATGCAAGCAATATGGTCAATTAATTATGATCATGTGCAAGCGGTCTAGCACACATTAGGAATTTCAGCTACACATTGGATTGGTACTCAAATATGCCTCAAGCAGATCACCGACCAACAAGTGGTAGGACCGAATATTAGCAGCAGCCCAAATTACAAGATACCATTTCAGCAATCGGGCAGCTAGCCATCGAATTGCAATGTCTGTCCTTAACTGGTCTATCATCCAAGTGGAGAGCATCTCCAACATCTCTTATGTTTTTCTACCAACGCAGAGAACATTTCATACACATGATCAACAAATCAGTTATAATGTCTTATACTAAACAATTTGATTAGGTGGATGTTTAGCTGCCTCCCCTCTCCTCTCACCGGTTATGTAGTCCACAACCAATTGCTCATCCAAGTGGAGAGAACTTCAAGTATTTCTCTATCCGGCATGCACATAACATTTCATCCATAGCCTCCAGTTTCTACCCATGAGTGAAATAAAGATTGAAGTTAAAGGACGAGATATGTCTACTCACACTAGAAGAAACTCGTCTATTATAAACATCCGGTGCAACTTGTCTATTGGAACTCACAACAAGAAATTTGTATAAATAAATTAGTTTGGTTGACCACCAAAGATTTTTTGTTATCATTTGTCCAAAAATTACAACCAAAAACCTCTGGTTGACAACCAAATATATTGATTTGTGCATAGAGAAGTACATAGAACCGATTGAAGTGCTCTCCACTTGGATGAGCAACCGATAGGTATTGACTATTAATAACCAGATAGAGGAGACTGGATGACAAGCTACAGTAGCAGCTGCTAGACAACCATCCAATCAAGTCGTTTATGGGCGTATCAGCAGCTCATGAGCTCATCAGTTTGATATTTTCCTTTTTCTTTTTAAAAAAAAGCTTTGAAGAGTTGGGCTCCCAAGAGCAAGTGTTAGAGAGGGGAGACTGTAAGACTCAGAAGTTCCAATCGGTACAAGCTGCGAGCAAACAAAAAGTACCTACAAGTTTGTTTGTTTGTTGGCTTACAAGATTTTACTTGAAACCCTAAATGCAGTCCAAGACTACAAAACTCCAAAGTGTGCCTTTGAAAAATGAAAATATATTCTACTTCTGTTGTCCATGTGTCCAAAATTATGTACTCATTAAGTCATGTCACTGGCCCAGTCACCTTTGAACACAGCCTTTCTTGGTGAATTGGTGTTCTTGTTGTAATTGTAATTTCCAAAACAACATGGAATCAATCTGTCTATCTATCTATCTATCTGAAAGCAAAGCATGTAACTGTCACTAGGTAATTCTCTAGTGCAAATAACCTTCATGAGTCACATTATCTCTAAAAATGATTTACTAACCTTTTAAACATCACGAACATATTGATACTACTCACACTTTTTTGGATGAAAATTTTCCTGTGGAACTCATCAAGTCTATACTTTCAAAAATACTGTAACTTATAAGTCTGTCTGAGTCACACAAACCACTGACGCTGACGGGAATAATAAGATTAGCATGATATTTTTTTATTAGACTGTATAACTACACTAAATGTAAAGATACAAATACATCATGCAGTTAAATCATCAGCATGAATGATGAGTGTCGGTTGATTACATATTTTTCAGAGCCAGTGAAGATACTGCCAAATGGCCGCTTAATAGGATTCCATACATGCACTGGTTCAAACTTAATGCATGACACCTAGTATCTATTCCTAGTTCCAATATGTTTTACATGAATGTACCCAACTGCAAATTACCTGCTGGTTGGTATATATATATATATATATGTCCCTAATGAGCCGATGACTTCTCAGAACTGGGCTGAGTCCATCCAGGCCCCCTGGCATCCATGGCTCATGCATTTCACTTGGTCGCTTATGGGCAAATGCATACCGAGAGACATCGTTTCCTCCCTTAGCGCTCGTCAGCTTGACTTCTCTGTATGCTTTATTTTGTTTAACAAAATTATTCAATATCAGGTCGTTCAGTTGATCTCAAGTTTGGTAAGTACTAAGGTATGCAGGCCTACAACGAACAATTCAAACTCCATGTACACTCTTGGGCGTTGGAAATTGTCCTATTTAAGGTAGGAGCACCTTAAACCAAAACATCACCCAAAACCAACACCCTCGAAATCTTGCATAATAAGTACATGTTGATTTTGAGAATGTTCATCAAATGTACATAAGGGCTCCCTAACGGTTTTGGGTGTCAACATAGTTTTCACTTCAAAATTTTGTATTTATTTCAAAGTTGGGGGGGGGGGACATAAAAATTTAATCCCAGTACACATGGTCGTTTTTGTCCTACATGGGAATGATTTTTTTTTTGGTTCATACAACTACCACATGTATGCCAAATATCTTAACTACTCAGTTTCAGGTGCTCCTACCTTAATTAGCAGTTGGGTGCAAGCATAGTAAAGTGGACCAAAAAAGTGCTCCGGTATATGAAAGCCATGATTTTCTTGGTCAAACGCCTATAAGTAGTAGCAAAATGTTGTTTAAAATAGATTATTTTTCATGATGACCTCTATTGATAAGTTAGGTACTCAAATATAGAATATCAATATGAGATCTTCAAAACCTATCATCAAAAGTGACGTGTAAAATACGCTGTGCATTTCTTGAATCATTTGATTCAAACTTTCAATTTTAGAGTTAGGAGTTGCTAGGGAGGCTAGAATTCTACAATCCTGACCATACAAAGCATAAAATTGACTCATCCCTATACCACTATGCTCTTGTTGGTTATAAGCAAATTGTATCAAACGTAAATTTCATGACCTTAAATATTTTGAACTTGGAATTTCATTTCATATTCCTTGAATTCATTATAAACTTGAGGTCATCGTAATTTGTTTTTCAAAAATTCATCAATTTAATGTAATGTAATTGTATTTTAAACAAGTTTTTGACAATTATCTTTTCAATGACACCCACTTGCACCACCACTTGCACCGTCTTCTAAAATACATATACGTTGTTTGAAATTGTTTTTTGTGAACATAAATTGCTTGGCTTTGTAGATTCATATGTTTTCTAAATGTTTGTGAATTTTTATTTCATAAAATTCAAAGTTAGTATATTGTTTTGGATCACTTTCACTTAAACCTGAGCAAGGATCAAGAGCTGTCCACTTTACCGTGCTTGCACCCAGTTGTGAATCAAGAAGAGAACAAAAAGATTGTCGTTTCAAGTTTTTAAATCAAAGTTGAGATGCAAAAATTATATGAAGTTAAAGTGAAGATCTTTTTTCACTTTAAGTTATTACATGTGTCCTTCCCAATGTGTTAACTACTAAATCTAGAACGGTGTCCCTAATTCTGAACACATAGTCCAATCTCATTGAACACATGTCTCATTAATGTTTGGTCTTAACTACATAACTATACCATTCAAATACAAGTATTTGGATAAGACTAAGTGTCTGACTGACTTGTTTAATTAAGGCTCATGGCCCGCATGACTTAATATATTCATCCTTTTTGGCACTAACCTTTTCAGATTGCATCAACAATGGACCAGGTATTCTCGCTTTAGAATCATGAACACATGCAAATTCCATCAACATTTTTGACAGTTGCATCGAAACATGGATTGCTCATCCAATTAGCACTTGCAAATTCAAAACATTGTTACTTCAATTTTTGGAGTTGTAATTGAGATGCAAAAATTTGCAAGAAATCAAAGTGAAGAATCTACAGTACTTTCCTTTTCTATAAGTGAACACATACTCTTTCCAATTTGTTTTCAGTGTAGAACCTACTAGACCAGTGCCTATAATTTGAGCACATACTCAAATCTCATTGTAACACATGATGTGTTTTTGGTGTCCGTTCTTAACTAGAAGCCGCATTGCATATAAAACTCCAAGAAATGCGTCCGATCAAAAAGAATTGCCACATATTAAGGCCCAGTGCACAGTCGCACATTGAAGCTACTGAAACAAACACTTGAATTGTTAATGGGCATTTGAGCATCATAACTAACACTCGAGGACCAACAATGTTGTAGAGTGTTTTCTATTTGATATCATATCATTTGCCAATGCTAATTATTTTGATCATGTTTTGGAGACAAATGAAATTAGTTCCATAATGAAATACATGCAAGACCAAGGATGTCTGGTTCAATCACATGCACCCAATAGAGTCGCTCCATCTTTTTTTTCGGGTGCCATTCCTATTGTCATTGTCACAACATAAATAAACGTACTCTAACACCAAAATAACCTGGAAAAAGAGTCTACAATAGTTCTCCCTGGCATCATTAAAATTAACTTGGACCTGATGATGCTCAAGATTGTCATCTCCAATTGAATCTCGATAGAAGAGGGTGATGTTTCATATCATCTACCAAGGGGGAGAGTGAAAACGCCGATTGCTATGTAGAATCTGGAGATTGCTTGAGAAATGGATGGAAGTTCTATTTGTGCACACAGATAAGATAGCAACCTCTTTCTTCAAGAGGACTTCTCCTTTGCATTGGTGCAATCACAAGAATATTGCACTTGAGCCATGTGGCCATGGAACACGTCACTTTTGTCATGACTTTGGATTCCATTTTTTTCCTCCTTTTGCTAAATCTTTTCGGCATGGAAGAGGGGTACCAATGATAATGAATCAAGTTTTGATCGGGTAGGAGACATATGGGTACTGGAACTCTGGAAGAAATTAATCTGGATTCCATGATTTAGGCAGGTAGTATAATTCATAAGCTGTGGCCTCTTGCGCATGGAAATACGTAACTCGTTTAAATCACTGGTTAGGCACTTTAGTATAATATTACAGGTGGGGAAACATTTGTCTAGAGGCCTCAGAGATTTAATGGCCTTTAAAGTAGAGTAAATACTGAAGCACTTCATTACAATCTACTCTACAAATTCCCTGGAACTGGGTTGTTTGATTTTTGACAAATTTGAAATCGCTCTTAGTTTTGATGCTAGGTTTTCAAGTAGAAGATTTCAACTTAGCTTTCTAGAATTTATGGGCTCCTGGGATTCCCATTCTGGTTTCTGCAAGATACATTTCATTTTGAGCATTGAATCATCCTTTCTCACTTAGTACTAGGTTGTATTAGTGGGAAAAAGAGCTAGACTTGTTTAAACACTATCAACAAACGCTAAGAATGGCAATAGTAGAATTGAGAGACGACAGAGGTGCACTAATTTAGACATGGACTATCTCTCGACTGCTCAAATTGTATGAATCTGTAACACTTGTATTAATTCTTGCCATACCCAGATGCATTTACAAACATTATTAACAGGGCACAGAGAGGTGGATGAATGTTCTGATGAGTGGGTACTACAACTCGTCAAGAATTCCTTGTGCCCTTTAAATAGCATAAGAACAGATAACAATGAAGCGTTGATGTCGGGATTCCTAAGGTATTTGTGAGATGATCTCTTTTCGGACTTTCTGTTCAATTCTTCTTGTTATAGATGTCACATGGTCCAATTTGTTTATAAAGTTCTTCAATGATGTGCAAAATAATTTCCAACTGGAATTTACTTTTCATAATGGCCATTGGGTGGCCGAGCTCGCCACTCAGCTGGGTCCATAATGGCCATTGTCTTATACTTCTTGTCAATGTGGGACATTCTTCCATGACAGAGTGGCCAAGAGACTATCAAATTCACGAGCTCTCCAATTTGAAGTATAGTTGCGGTTGTTCTTCACGTTTATCACTACGGGCATCGCAGTACCTTACCACTGGATGGTTTTATGATCTACCTTAATAGCAGATTTCTAGTCCATATTCATGGAATTGAAACATGTATAGTCACAGTGGTAAGGAACCACAATTCCTGCAGTGAATTCACCATGTCTGCGTGACCCCCCTAGTTGTTCAGCACCTTTGGAAAAGCATGTTATAACCTTGTATGAGATGATTCTCAAAGTAGATTTTTGAGGACCTTAAACACTCTCTATTCTTCAGTTCTTGATCCTGCAGATTCAGCCTTCTCTGGTAGACCTTACTGGTCATCTCTCTGATGGCATTCTTTCAGCCCGTAACTTACTCTCCCCTTACTCTTATCACCTGTAATGATTAACTTACATTTCTCAGTCTCCATCTCCCTGTAAATCCATTCATCTAAGATACAAACTTCAAGTCACTGCTCTATGTAACCGTATCTCTTATTAAGATCTATGAGACCAATTGCTCACTATTCCTCGACCTTCAAAACTACTGGGGTAGTGATTCAACTTGCGGTGTCCTATGAACTTAAGGGCTTGTTTGAGCTTGCCGCATTCAATACAAAACCAAGTGCTAGTGTGCACATCGATCATCTCCTACGTGCCCTGGTCTGACACAGGGCTACGTGGGGAGATTTGACTGGGCACCGGTGGTCTAGTGGTAGAATAGTACCCTGCCACGTCAGCAGAACGGTACAGACCCGGGTTCGATTCCCGGCCGGTGCAGTTTTGCTGGATTTTTTAACTTTTGTGATTCTAGGATTTTTTTTTATTTGTCACTTGGACGCTTGTTTCATGCTCATACTACACGAAGCTAGAGGCGCCCACAACCGATCGCTTAAGAGATTGTGCGGCAGATCTGGAGAAGCATAATCAGTGCAATTTTTTCCCATGTAAGAAAATTAGGAGGATTGCAAAATTTTCAGTAATTTTATTCTTTATCATTAAATCAAAATTACTGTGAATTTCTTAAGTCAAAAGTTGGTCCGAACATATTACCAATGTCTAGAGTCTGTCATAATCGCTCATTTTCACTATTCATTCCTCTTCACTTTAGCACTCACTTTACCAAGACATGTGTCATGGTATTATTGTTTCCAGCCTAATCGAAATATTGATACCTTAGATTGTTGATGGGATCCTGATTGGGAATATGCGCCTCTACTATACATTCTTTCTTACCTTTAGTGTGGATATTGGAATGATGGAGGTGGGGTGTGTATTTTTATAGCATAGGAGTTTTAAATTGATTGGCAAAGAATTATTAGCTTCAGAATATAAGATCCACGCTAAATATAAGAGATTGTGTGGTTGTTTTACTTGGTTCTCATCGTTCTACCTTTTTGATGATGCTTAACATAACACATGTGAGTGATACATAGAGATTGTTAAAACTACATTTAATGGCTCTCTTTGACAAGCTTTGTACAATCTCTCTACAATTGTTTTTGCACCAATCTCTCTAGATATCCAACATTTACTTTGTGTAGGGCCCCCACCTCACCATCAAAGAATGGAATATCCACCCCAAAAGGAGGCCAACTCCACTTTAGGGCTAACACTCAAACATTCTCACAAACTTGGACAAGCTTTGTATGCCGTGTTCCTAGTCCAATCAGCACATTTCTCTCACCATTGGAAACCCCTTGAGAACAACTTTTCAGTAGTAATTCGATCATTCAAATAGAATAAAATCTTGATTTTAGGAGATTAAAAGATTGTTGTTGTCCCTAGGTGATGGCGTGTAGCTCCCTTTGGGACAACCCCCACACTTAACCTTCTTGAGGATTAGTGTGTTCCTTTAACACCTCTTTAGTGCCACGTATGTGCTTATATATATGATAGTCAAAACAACATCCAAGATGACATATCTCAACAACATCCAAAAGGCATATTAGACTAGTCATAGTCAATAAAACACAACTTATGATAGTGTTAATGACTACAACCTATATATTAATTGACTATATTTAATTAAGTAAAACATGCTTGGAATGATTAGGGTTTAGTAGTGATATACGAAATCATGGGTTAAATTAGTCAGATAAACATTATTTTATGAGGTCATGTTGACTAAGTACAAATCTAAATCACCTAATTATACTAAAGAAACCATTATGGGGATGTAAAAATTGTAGTGGAGAGGATCATCCAATAGGTTAATAGTCCAAAAGACCTCGAAGGTTTATGTAGATTATTGATTGTTAATCATGTACAAATGGACTACATACAGTAAGGAGTAATTCTAGGGAAGATGTTGTGTCTAATGTTTTCACTATGATAAGCATCCAAATAGATCATACTTGGTACAAACATAACATAATGTACATGGCTTTGGGCATTCATTGCTATTGTTCCTCAGTCATCGGAATGTAAACAACATCAATTTCCAAACACCCTTTCAGTTGAGCATTATATTATTTATGAAATATATAGATGCATTGTTGAGTCTTTTGAACTCAACAATCTTGTTGATTGCTTCATAGTCCTTCATTCTACCAAATGTAATCGTTTTGAGGCAATATATAGAGCATAGAGCAAAATAGGAATGTACATAACATTATTCAGATCCATAACAGTGTTCTGTGGGGGAATATTCTGTGGAATACTGTCAGTCCCACATAACAATGTTATGGATCTGAATAATGTTATGTAGACCTCAAGTTATTATATAATAACTCTTAACAAAATAGTTCCATGTTCCAATGTCAAGTAACTCAAGTTCCTACTCTTTTGAAAGAACGTTGGTTATATATTCCCAAATTCAAAATTCATGTGCTTCTTGTGTTGGCACGAGTGTCAGTCTAACAAACATGTCCATCGACTTTTTAACAAGATTTGATCATTTGAAATTTCTCATGAAAGCAGAAGAGTGCTAAGGTAAGTGTGCCAAATACCGCACAGTCAATCTTCAAATCCTTGTAAATAATAATTTACAAGCTTAAATCGTTTCAAATTTTGAAGGATTGTTAATTGTGAAGTGGGGATTCTCCTACAAAAAATGAAATTAAAAGATATTATGATTTGTGAAAACTATCACAAATTGAATCCAGACATACACAAGTGGATCTCAAAAGCTTACTGAGCCCTTCACCGCACACCGTGCAGTACCTGTAATAAAACACCTAATAGTGATGGTACCGAAGTTCCCTCGGGAGTTCTCATGAATGAAATTTGTGCGGGTGGGTGTGCGGTCCGTGGGTTATGTTCGGTCATTGGCACACTTACCTTAGTGGTATTTGAGGGATGTGATATAAACTCACTTATTTTGGTACATGAAAAAGTCCTTTATAGTTTATTTATATTCAAAATCATATGTCTGAGAATCAATAAGAAAATCTGATCATTTTGACTTGTAATTCAATAAATAAAACTATGTATGTGACTTCGTGACACGTTGGGGAAAATAAAGCTGGAAGTTAATTGACATGCAATGTTTTTAAGTGAGCGTCACATGACAAGTCACATGAAAATTGTCAAAGATAAACGCAGCTTACTTTATCCAAACAATTCCTAGGCCACTAAAGTGTCCAGGGAGATTTTTGGGCATAATCAGTCAAAATCCTAGTGCATAACAATATTCAAATACACAGGCTTATTCTGTGGGACTAACAATATTCCACGTAGTATTCCCGGATTCAATCTTCAGACTGAATGTGGGGAATATCCGGGAATACTGCCGTGGAATATTGTCAATCTCACAGAACAAGCCTGTGTATCTGAATAATGTTATGTGTTTTCAAGTCCAACCGGTTTAATACATGTTGTGATCTTTTAATTTTCTTCAATAGTTTGAGGTATATTCTATAGATACCTCTAAATAATTTTCCTAAAGTCTTGAACTTTAACCATTTATTCTCACAGTCAACCGGTTGGTTTGTAACTACACTTTTATTTTGGGTCTAATAGGTGTGGGTTACCATTCGGAGTTACGTGTCGCTATAACTTTTTACCAAGATGTATCATTGTTTACCAAGAAATTTACATCATATTCTTCGGTGTGCATACTAACTACACTAAACATGATATTTAGTGTAACCAATTCTAATCAACTTGCTCAATACTAATTGTAAACTGCAGTATAGGGTCATCAACACTAAATGTTAACCCAACATTATTTGTCATTCCTTGTAAATTTTTGGGGGGATTATAGAATTATAGTGTTTCAATTACTATCACTTACCGAGTGATTCTCATCCAAATGTCAATCATCGATGACAATATTTCATCACAAGTTGTTCACAAAAGAAAGTGTGGTTTTGGCCAATGGATGAACTCATCCATCATCCATGACAATAGTTGTTCACTTGTTCATTAGAAGTGTCATCCAAAAAGTTACCATAGTGACATTAAATACCATATGACACTAAATATCACATTTAGTGCACTTATGTTAATTGGGTAGAAAATTATACTCTCCGTTTTCTCCGTCCATTGGCCGGCTATGAAGCAGAGAGGGGATGACATCGCGCATGACTTCATGAGTGACGTTGCAGAGTTGGCTGAGTCCCGGATCCCCATAACGAAGCACGAAACAAGGAAGACACATGACCAAATTGTATTTTATGTCACTTTGGTAGTGTTTCTAATGAAACTTCTTGTGAATTCATAAGTTTGCAAGTATCATCATGGATGAATGAAATTTGGATGAAATCGATGCCAATTGTTGAAACCAAAGTTTGGTATGTTCTGCATCTCAACATTTTTCTAAGGAAAAATTGTCATGGATGATTGAAATTTCGATGAAACTTCACTTAGTAAGTGACATTAATTGCAACATTATAAATCTATAATTCCCGTATATTTTCACAAGACAAAGCAATGTTAGGTTTACATTATTGTTGGTGACACTACAAAGGCAGTTTACAATTAGTATTGAGCAAGACAAATAGAATTGGTAACACTAAATACAATATTTAGTGTACACCGTTCATGATATTTAGTGTCAAGTACACTTTGCTAAGGGCCTAAATTAGATGCCTAGAGGTCTAGTAGTGTCACATCCACTAATTGTCAATATGTCAAGAGATGTCACTTTTTGAAGTGCAAATTTATTTACTTTATGCCTTTTAGTGCAGCACATTGGGGTGTTTGAGATGAAAGTTTTTGCATTAAAAGAAAATACTATTGATCATGTAGAAGAAAAGTGTGGTTACACTAATGGTCAATCTTGTTGACCATTAGTGCAACCTAGGATAGGCCTCATAATAAGGCAAGTGACACTAATTCATCATGTGATACTAAATGCCATAAACGGTGTATTGAATCGAAACAGCTCGGGACTCACTCGCAATCACAAAAAGAAATTTTTAAATTTTGCAAAAATTAACTCACAACAAGGCTACCTTAAGGTATATGGGACTTACGTGGTCACCCTTAATTGGATGCCAATATTTGGGTGGTATATAGCAAGACTTGTAGTCAAGAATAGACATTGAAAAGATGTGTGTCACAATGAGATTAAATTATGTGCTCAAAATATAGACATCATTTCAAGTTTGATAAATTGAGTAACACAATTGTGAAGGCATATGTGATCAACTGAAGAGACAAAAACAAAATTTACCTTGACCTTTGTAATCGTGAAATTTGCTTCTCAACTCCGATTCTAAACCTTGAAATGGAAATTTGTGTGATTTGCTATTGTTGATTGGATGAGATAATAGATTCCAATCCAATCCAACGGCCCAAATAGTTTGTGGAGTTGGAAGTGCCCACAATAGGGCTAGATACCTTATTAGATGAGACTCATGGGAAGGGGGACACTAAACATCCCCCCAAGAGCTATGCTCAGAGAGGGTGTCAGTGACAAGTGCAGCCCCCACATGCTAGGTATGCATGACCCTCCACTAGCCTAATGGATACTCATGTATGTAGACCTTCAACTTTTTAAATCCAACTTTAGGTAGACAACCCTTATTCAATTACTTATCTTTTTAGAATACCTATGTTGGATTGGTATGTGCTTTGATGTGGCTCCAAGAACGGATACCAAAAAGGCATGTGTTTAAAAGAGATTGAACTGTGTGCTCAAAATATGATAAATATTCTACTCTCCATAGTCAACATAATTGGGGCGGGGGCTATATGACCGTTTAATAAGCACGATAATCTTCACTTTGATAATGAGTAAGATATTCATATGAGCTCTAAAAGTTATGAGGAAAGTAACTACGGCCTCGATTTCATCTTATACTAATCATGTGTTTCATATCCTAGGAGAAGTGGGCTAGTAAAAAAAAAGTAGCCATTTAAGACCCATTTGCCTTATGTATATTCCTTCATCTAGTCAAGGTACCTACCCTATTCTTCAGCACACATATCCCAAACACGATGCATTTGGAAACAAGGAAGCATTGTTTTCTTACATATTACAACAGGTTGGGTAGGAGGTTGTGTGTAAACAACTTGCCTTTGGACCCACGCTATCCCA
Source organism: Polytrichum formosum (assembly GCA_964035585.1). Taxonomy (NCBI): domain Eukaryota; kingdom Viridiplantae; phylum Streptophyta; class Polytrichopsida; order Polytrichales; family Polytrichaceae; genus Polytrichum; species Polytrichum formosum. The sequence goes on along the minus strand of OZ037935.1, from coordinate 31,864,300 downwards.
ACTGGTTGCACCCATGCATATGAACTAATGTCTTAGGCCATGGCCGAACCGTCATGCTCAACATACCATTGTCGATGGGCAACCGTTTGGAATTTTGGAACGGTGAATGGATACCCTGGCCACACCGGTGGAAGGCGGGGCCAGCCAGCCACCCCGGGTGGCCGTTGGGAAAGGGACCCGGCTGGCCCGGTGTGGCAGCCCGCCATCCACCGGTGACCCTCATCTGGCCAGCAGCCCCTGCTCGGCCTGAAAAAGCACCTGCCCAACTAATTTTTTTCAAAAAATAAACACACGCACGGGGCCTGGTGCTGCCCAGATGGCCCAGCCGGGCAGCTCCCCCTGTTGGACGACTGTAGGGGGCCTGGCCTGCAGCCAGCCATCCGACGCCCAGGCCCTGCTATCCGGTAGCTGCCCTAACACATCAACGAAATTTCCGCAACCCACCAGACGGGGCGGGCTGGCTGGATGGCCCAACCGTCCGGCCAGTGTGGCATGCCCAAGATTGGCACCCACCCTTGCTGTAGGTTGCCAAAATGTATATAAGGTAGAAATACCATAAACCGTTAAAATAAGGCGATTCGCATTGAAGATCTGGTCTGACAATCATGAGATAAATTTCCAAGATAGACGAGAAGGATTCATGAAGAATGCAAGTTGTTTCGTATTTTTCTGCCTTGTACAAAAAGTTCCACAATTTTTCAAAGTGGAAAGTTTGTCCAACCCACTTCCGGTTCACTAGGCTCTCCTCATTTCGATCAGATTATCACCTAAACCCGTTAATCATGAGTACGTTAGATCTTGCCTCCCATTGGCTACACTGCATTGAAGTTGCCACGCCATTTAAGACATGGCACTTTCCATTATGAGGCGGTCTAGTTCACCGCGATTGGGTGGTTAACGCTTTATGGTATTTCTACCTTATGGTTGCCACATTATTCATCAATACCCATGAGCAAAAACAGTTACCAGCCATAAATGAACCAAAAATTTTTTTTACCATCAATACATATTTGATACATTTGTAAGTCCAACCATGAAAACCAACAGATCCTGCCAATATTTTGTAGTGTGGTAACAGGCCAGTAAGTTATCAGCCTAGGTATCCATCCATCACACCAAGGTTGGTGAAATTTCTACCTAGAGATAGATTTCTGCATTGAATTTCATAACGAGTGATCAAGCTAGATATGATTTTCATGTTACTCATGGTGTATGCAAACTTTTTTGGTGATCAGATCTATGATCGGGGAGAACCGGCAGTTAGTTACAAATGAACCGGTTGAGTTTGAGAAATAACCGGTTGAAGTTCAAGACTGCAGGAAAATTACCGATCATTTTAGAGGAATTTATAGAATATATCCCAATTTAATAAAGGAAAACCAGAGGATGTCAACATGTAACTGGTTGGACTTGCAAACGCTAGGATCTCAACCGGTTGTGCCCAAAAATCTCCCCGATCACTGGATCAGATGATAACCGAATGGGAAAGAAAATCCAGCACTTACCACTGAGATTTTGTCTCAACTCCAATGATGGTCAAAAGTTGTTCATTTTGCTGATACCAATTTATCAGTATCGGTATCACTGCATGAGTAGTAGCATAGTGAAGATCTGACCACTTTGTGACTCTACTGAGAGTTACAATTCTACTCTACTTCTCTACTAGAATTTCAATCCAAGATAAAATTGACAGAGCCGAAGTGTACTGTTTCTATATGTGCTTGTTAAAGATTAGTGTTTGATTGACTGAGCATGTGAATGTTGAATGAGGTTCTACCTCACCTGCTGTAAGTTAATATATAGCGAAATGACTCCCTCATTTCCAAATGCACCAAGTATGGCCTAAGTAGAGTTTGTTGGAGAATGGAGTTATCCGTAAAGTCCCTCAAAGAGAGGCGAAACCATGCTTCCAATCCTTCTTTGAAAGAATTTCTATGAAGAGCTCATTAGCTCATCATGTGTCAAAGCTTGCTTTGAAAGTTGGGTGAAACTCCTTGTCCTCTTGTCATCCCAAAAACTTTGAAAAAAATTTGGGATCTGAAATAAGGTTTGATCATGGGACCTGTCACCCTAATCCCATATCGACCTATACAAAGCTAGCTTGGTCCACCTATCCTAATAAGACAAGCTAAAAATTCGGTTTTTGATAGCCCAATACCACTCTTTTGAATATGGTAATTTGAACATTAAGAAAACTTGGATGATTTTATGTATAAGCTCTCAAACTCACATTTTAGCCAACTCAACGGGAGTTTGATGCCAAGACTTTAAGAATAACTCTAATGAAATGAATTTGATCTTAAAGCACATGAAGCCAAAAGGCCTATGGGACTAGAAGTACATCAAGTCGATGCCAAAAATGCTAATGCCCTAGGGTACCGGAATGCAGTGGCCTCAGTAGATAGAGGCTAATATCAACTTGATGGTTCAACTAGAAGAAAGACTTGAGGCCACCTAGTATTACATTATGAAATAGGAAAAAGAATATTTATCTAATAAAGTTGTAGAGGATACACTCCAACACAAAATGTGCTTCACTACATTGTCAAAGTAAGAGTGACATAATCTTTTATCAATAGAGATTGGGATACTCAACCACTAGCCAATTTCAATGGCAAGTCTATGGATTTGAGGTGCTAATGGAACAGGAACATTGGATGGGAGGGAGGAATTAACCCCAAATGAAAAGACGATGAAGGTCTATGTATAAGTTAGGTATTCGTCAAGTATTCGTCAGGCTAGCACAGGGCAAGGCATCCTAGTGGTGACTGTGGCAGTTTCCTATAGAATTTCTAATTCAGGTCGATTTTTAACCAATGAACGGGGAGAACCGACATCTATATTGTTTTGTCTAATTAGTGTGGGTTACCATTCAGAGTTACGTGTTGCTATAACTTTTTATTGACATTATTGTTTTTTTTATCAACTAAGTTATATCATTTTTCCTTTGATGTGAATACTAACTACTTATATTATTTGGGTAAAGAACAATACTCTCAGTAAAATGTTGTAGCAATGCATAACTCCAAATGGTAACCCACACTAATTAGACAAAACAGTGTAGTTACAGATGAACCGGTTGAGTTTGAGAAATAACCGGTTGAAGTTCAAGACTTCAGGAAAATTACCCATCATTTTTGGGGGAATCTATAGAACACTCCTCGACGTAATAAAGAAAACCCGAAAGATCACACCATGTAACTGGTTGGACATGGAAGCACTAGGAGTTTGACTGATTATGCCCAAAAATTTCCCCGGACACTGTTTTTATACCAGAAAGCACGGAGATTACTGCATGGATCATTCCAAGAGGAGGAAGAGGAAGCTCCCCTGACCCTTTCCTCAACGCTCGGTATTTGTACCTCCGCCAATTCCTTCATCACGATTCAATTCCCAAGTGTGCTTCGTCAGTCTGGCATCAGCTTAGCAAGGAATGTGTGCTTGCTTTCAAGACCTCGCACAGGCTTTCTAGTATCACCTCGGAAGATTAAGATTAGGCTGCAAAGTTGTGGCATTTGATTGGAAGGTTTGGAGTTTCAAGGGCCGCAGGAAGGACACCGAGCTAATTTTTTCGGAAACAGGTTAGTTGCTAGTCTGTTGGCATGTCTGGGTGTTTGATCTGGAGTGTGGGTAGATTGGTTGGGGGAATAAGCTATGATTTCTGAGCAAGTTTTCAGCATTTTTTGATGTCATTTGCTGGAGTTTCATTGATACTTCATTTATGGGTCTTACTACTAAACAGATTTTGGGTTAGTGGTGTACATCCACTTGTGTGCATGCTTTGTGAGGATAATTTGTTGTGTGTCAGGGTTTGCAATTTTGGGCATTCACATGCAACCGAGGTGCAAACCCTGAGTTTGTAGTGTGTCAAATTTTGCAGTTTTGGGCATTCACATGGATCTTAGGTGCGAAACTTCGAGTTTTAATTGTGTTAGGGTTTGCAATGTTGGGAATTCACGTGGAACTGAGGTGCAAAACCTGTTTGTCGTCTGTCAAGGATTGCAATTTCGGGAATTTCCATGGAACCTGAGTGCGAAACCTGAGATTTTCCAGATATGGTCAGCAAATATGCCGTTTATGATCTCCAGTAGGACATTTCACAAATCAGTTGTGGCGTGTAGGTATCTGAGTAGAATCTATTCCTGTGAAGGTTTTAGAGTTGTCAAGATTCTGCCACTAGTATTTTGAGTCTCCAGTACTAATGATGGTGGGTAGATTGCAATTTGGGGGTTCCATGGAGGTTTTGCGCCTGTGTCGCCCGCTTGGCATCCGGACGGGGATTACAATGAGGAAATTTTCATCCCCCAGTACTAATCACCAATTGACGTTGTTAGGCACTGGCCATGGCTGGATGGAGTGCAAATTGTAACCCACTTTTGCCTATCTACAATGAACTTCTGTGCATGGTTTGTTTATTAATTGCAATACCTGCATTCTAAAGGATCAAATTTTATTGTCCAAAGTCCATGTTAATGTGCATTGAGTTTGCTGACAACTCAAGTCATTACAAATTCTTGCGCTCTTGGAAATTATTGTATTTCTGCTCAGTTATTGTGCATTGTTTGGGTAAGTTGTGTGTTTCAGGGGAAACCCTTGAACTTCCATGTGTCAGTCTCACATGTACCGCAATTGTACCAGTTTGGGCTGTGAGGCTACACTAATCTAATTTTAACTCTTTAAGGCTAGATTTATATAACATATTGATACTCATTATACACCGTTATGGTTGAGGGCATGATGATGTCTTTCAAGTTGTTAATCTCAGAATAAGTAGAATCTGGAGTGTCCATTTGATTGTGCCTTACTGTTCTATCTGGATTTTTGAGATATGTAAACATGAAGGTTTGTTCTTGAATTATTGAAAGAGGTACTTTGTATAGTGGAGGAAGGGGAATTGAAAGGTGGGATATTTGAGCACTTTTTCAAGATATTAAATTTGAGATCTTGTGCCTGGAGCAGAACTCGATTCTCGTCTTGGAGACATTTTCTTGTTGTCACAGCAAACTCTTTTGCAATGCCGAACACTGCGTTGACTGAAACGGAAAATGGGGAGTTTAAGAGAACAGAGTCGACATTCAGACACCACATTTCGCGGGAACCGGGTGCAGAGTTTCCCCCTGAAGCAGGCAGGTACCATTTATACATTAGCTATGCATGCCCATGGGCGTCTCGGTGCTTAGCCTTTCTGAATCTCAAGGGGCTCAGGCATGCAGTGGGGGTCACAGTAGTGAAACCTAAGTGGGAGAAGACCAAGCCATCTGTTGATAACCACATGGGTTGGGTTTTTCCTTCCAAAGCAAACGAAGTCCCGGGAGCTTACCCAGATGTGCTTAATGGGGCAAAGTCAGTGCGTGACTTATATGAGCTTGCAAGCTCAGAGTATACTGGCAAGTACACTGTCCCTGTGCTGTGGGACACCAAGACACGTCGGATTGTCAACAACGAAAGCTCAGAGATTACGAAAATGTTCAATGATGAGTTTAATGACATTGCATCCCACCCTGAGGTTAACCTCTACCCTGAGCATCTGAAGAAGAGCATTGAGGGGGTGAACAGTTGGACTTACAATGCCATCAACAATGGCGTGTACCGGTGTGGGTTTGCCACCCAGCAAGGACCCTATGAGGAAGCTTTTGCAGAGCTCTTTGCAGCTCTGGACAGGTGTGAAGAGATTTTATCGAACCAGCGGTACATTGCAGGGGATGTGGTGACAGAAGCGGACATTCGGTTGTTCATGACACTCATTCGGTTTGATGAAGTTTATGTGGTGCACTTCAAGTGTAACAAGAAGATGATCCGGGAGTATCCTAATCTGTTCAACTACACCAAGGACCTGTTTCAAACAGGTGGGATTGGGGAGACTGTCAACATGTTTCATATCAAACAACACTACTTTCGTAGCCATCCTACCATCAACCCACATGGCATCGTCCCTGTGGGACAGGCTATCGATTACTCCACAAAGCATGACCGCAGTCGATTCTCAAAGCAATCTGAGTAGAAAGAGTATCCTACTTAGACACTCATGAAGTTTGGTGATAATGTTAAGTTGTAATATAGAGAGGTTTGCCTAGTTGAGGCATGCATGTGTATGTAGCAACGTGAGCTTTTGACGAGGCCGGTGGCCAGTGTCCACATTAGATGGGTGCCGAGTAGATGTTTTTTTGTTTTCAAAGGTGACAGTAATTCTTAGCCAAGTACTGTTCCGACTGTAAATTTGAAAATAAACTTGAAGATTAAAGTGCAAAATATACATACTGGCTACACAAAATTGTATGTGTACATGAGAAGAGATGGGAGATGACTGCGTTGACTTAATGGGTCCATCAGGATCCATCAAGAAGCCCTCAGAGTTTGGCACCAGTTTCTAGAGTTTTAAATATTTATGTACAATTTCATCACTTCATTGGACCTAGAAGTCAGAAACCCAAGCTAACCCAACCTTGGGGGAACACATGACAAAAGTTGTGACCCAAGAAATGCATGTGTCTATCTAGAATGTCAATATTCTAGAGTTTCACATTTGAGGGATGATGGGATTATTGACAGGCAGACCTCTAATAGAACACATGCTACAGGCGTTATTTTCCAAAAGGCCCTACCCAAATATCTGAACGCAACGTTCAAAAAATACAATAGCGACACATATGCTCCCCTTTGAAGGGGGTCCTGTTGCAACTTGCAATCTCTGATAACAACGAGATGTCAACAGTAAAGGTGGACTGCCACAGCAAGTATACACTCAAAGATGTCCATTAGCTCAAGGCAAATGACAGTACAGTTCACAATGATCGGTCTGGTAACCATGAGCTCATCAAATTACAGATAATTACTGGAACAATATATATGTCCAGCAGGTTCACAAGGATACCTTTACCTAGGTATTCCTACTGCCTCCTCATCCTCCCCTAGAGGCTAAAAGTTTCTCCTCTGGTGCAAGTACATCGTACTCGGATCCCCAGATCCCTAAGTGCTCATAATCTATACTGAGCAAAAGTGGAAGCAAAATCGAGTAATTTACAGCTCTGGGAGCTGTAGATACAATTTGGTGTCTTGCAAAGCACACCTATTTCAACAAAAGTTGCATGAAAGATTCTGTGGCCTGTCCAGATCACACAACACAGAGTGAGCACAAGGACCTTCCAAAGACCTATTTGTAACCCACTCTCAGTTACTTCACAATTCAATATACAGGAGCAAGATACTATTGAAAACAGAAATAAATGAATAGAACAAAATAGAAGATAATGCATTACAATACATTAAAGATTATGATAAAAGTACAGATACTGAGGACATATCAAAAATTATGGCTAGACAAGAAAGTACCTCACCCCACCTTCAAAGAAGGTTATCAGTACCCTATGGGCGAGTGATCTAGTTGGCCAAGCAACTCCAAGATAGTGGTTGCAGCAGCCATACTTGGCTTCTGGCTATGGACATCAGCCACAGTTAGGGATACACCATGTGAATGTAGCGAGGTACTGGCAGGTGGAGCTAACATAGATAGAACCTGCTCTGCTGAATCCCGTTGCAGATCCTGCATTTCTTTATTTTCAAGCACTTGCCTGGGGATGCAAAGCCACTTGTATCATCTAACTTGTTAAAGCTCTTAGGCTTGGCACAACTCAGAATTATAAGCCAGTGTCAATGTGTCTCAACCTTCTTCAAATTATATATTACTCTTCAATAAACCTTACAATGTGCATGCATAAATAAGTGAAATTTAAAAACTTACTGAAGAAGGGAAGCCAGTTTCTCTGGGGTACAATCCACAAAAAGGGCTTCAGGAATCACAGGAGAGTTCAACAGTATATTGGGAAGAGATATGAAGGTCAGTTTAGTTCGTGATTTGATGAGCCATTCAGTGAAAGGATTTGCACGATATGCTACAACACTTGGAACACGGGCTAGCTGTAGCTGGATCACTGCCGTCCCTGATGTGCACAACCCTGCATCACTTGCCTTCATAGGGAAAAAAACGAGGTATCAAGACATATTTTAGAAGTGATAAATGGACTTGAGCAGGCGACCTGAAAGGAACAATATGTGGAAGCATAAAAGTGGTTGAAGGCACCCTAAACTTTGGCAGGTGAACTACTTGGGAATACACACAAATGAGTAGACAACATCTTGGGAATCTGTCCAAACCTTCCCACAGAAATTCAGACTACTTTAGAAGGAAACCTATTGCTCACAAAGCAGGTCTCTTCAGAACCATGTTGGCTCAGGACTCGGTACTCAGAAGGTATATAAATGCTGAGGGCACCAACAGTTAAATGCACAAAGGGAAATGGTAGTAGATTAAAGATGGTGAAAAGGAACGGCTTGGAAGCAATATAGATCTCTATCTCCAAACCACATTGACTGCAAGGGGAGGGTCATTTGGAAGACCAAATTGAAAAGTTGCACAACAAGTTGGCACATTAAAAATATAGAAGTCATGGCTTTCATCAAAGTAGGTATGACCTCAACTTACAGCAAAGGCATCATATTTCTCCACATCTGAAGCAGCAGGGAGAACTATGACAGGAATTTCCCATCCCTTTACAGATTCTGCCACCATGTCTGTAACAAGGGGACTCTGTGCAGTTGGTATTATAGCTGTAACATCTGGATATTTGTCAGCTATGTGATGCATGGCACCTCTAAAAATAGGTAGCATTCGCTTCACTTCTTGAGCACGACTCCCTGGCAGCACACTTATGACCTTGGTGCCTGTAATTGCCTCAAGAGACGAAATAGTATCAGTAAAATTTTAATTTTAAAAACATAATGCAACAAAGTATGCAAGTTCAGTCATTGGAACATGCAACAAAGTGAGGCTAGGAACTATCTTCACAGCCACATGGAAGTCAAGTCAAACACCCTCACATTGGTTATATATATCTGGCTTATAAAGTCTTGGAGATAGCCATGTAAGTAGAAAACACAACCGCTAAGAAAACACAAAGCACTGCTGAAGATTAGAGCAGTGGCAGAGGTATGAATCGAGTCAACGAGCAATTTGCATTCTGATCATCAACAATGTGCATAACACTAAAATCTATCATGTGTGCCATTAACAAAGATGAAACTACTTCGACAAATTGTATTAGACAAGTTCCAATCAAAATCGAACCTGCAAAGTTGAAGAAAACTATTCCACATGTCAGACTCAAGGGAACATGCTGACATAAAGCTTAACCCATATGAGTTGGAAGTACCTGATGAACATGAGTGCATGAGCAGAAAATTAAGATGCTACAATTTTGAGGTTCGAGGGTGTTGGCAGGCCTACCAGTTTGTAAAGCATGTTGATCCCGAAAATTGAGTCCATTGCCATGCACTTCCCACTTCTTGTGAGCATTATTGTTTCCACTCTGAAGATCCCATGGTTTACATCAGTCTACCACTTTCAGAACCTTGGAAACCCGAAATGAGCAGACACCTGCAAAAAGTGAGTCTAACCTACCTACAAAAGATGTGATAGTTGAACTGTTTATGAAACTATTTGTTGGGAGGTTCTTAAATGCATTCATGAAATTAAGGTCTTCCCACATATAATCAACGTATACCATTTACTTCGATTGGTAATCAAATCCTCAATTGCATGCTGTCAACTCTCTGGCTTTAGAATACATCTTGAGGATTCACAAAGTAGTACAATTTGACCCTTAACCACAAAACCGACCTTCAACATTAAGTGCGTATCACTGTATATAGTGTGTAAGCTCTGAGCATGAAGTTTTTATGAAAGATTTATGTACACATACTAAGGTAGGTTTATTCATGAATATTTAGGTACCAGGAGGCCCGTACAGAAACATTCATGAAAGCATCTTCTAGAACCGGATGTCCAACAAAAGTTGCTCCCACACCATTAGCTTTGCACATTGCAGCTTCAAAGGGAAGAATACACAGAAGATGGTCCATAAATTCACTCAGATTCTTCAGCTTCGCATCCCCTGCTCTCCAAGCCCAATATGAGGGTGCCACATAATGCACTAGGAATGGAGCTTGCTCCCTTCTCTCCTCATAAGAAGCTGCAAAAATGATTACTATATTCAGAACTTATTGAGTCTGATACTATGCAGCCAAGATTAGAAAGGAAAAAGAAAATCAGGGCTTTATGTATACAAATTGATGAACCAGTTTCTGCAGAACGAATTGAATGCTTCAACCAGTAGATGGAAGGTCTACATTAAGGTTTTAGAGGTCATGGTTCAGATCCTATTTAAAGGCTGGATCTTAATCAACTCTTCAGTTTGACTCCTGGATGGTGTAAACAATCTATGTACTCAAACACAGAAAACTACGGCTTGTAAAAGAATGTTCTTTCTAATATGATCAATAGGTTACTTGTAATAAAATATCAACCGTGTGTGCAGATACTTGCATACGTCCTTGAGAGTTACACTACTCAACTTATTCATCTGTTATCAGCAGAAAGAGGAGATTCGCAGTCATTCTTGACTATGAACATCATACAGGGACGTGACAGAAATCACTCCTCCAAACTGAATAGAACTCACCTGCAAGACTGCGGAGTACACGAAAAGAGAACCCCTTGGTATCCACTGTGACCACCAGATGTGGTTTGAACTCTACAGCTGCTGCAACTGTCTGGCGGAGACGTGCCTGAACAAGTTACATTACATTCAAAAATATCCTTGTTAAGTATCATGATTCAGACACACATGCAGATGTTGCTAACCAGGAAACAACATACTAATGACCAAGAGAGATCCTAGAACTACTTACACTAACATAAGGAGCAAAGGAAAGCATCTAATAACAAAATGAACAAAAAGAGAACAAGCATGCAGCAGTATGGGATATTGAAAAAGTGCCCAATCGGCCTCAACAAAGTTCCTTTACATGCACCTGCTATCTCCTGATACATTCAAGGCTGCGACTAGCTGCAAGTCCTCTCAGTGCCTTGACCGGTATATTTATAATCCATTTATATTGAAGACTGTCTCGGAGTCGTATTCACGATTACATAAACATGCAGAAGCTGCTCTACCTACTTGTATTGAATGTTCGCTGATAGTTCAATGTTCACTAAAAGATGAATATTGTTGGTATAAAAATTGATAACATTGAGTGAGGCTTTAACCCTGGAAGATTTCAGAGCCCCATTCTGGGTCTCAAGCCGTCATATGGAGGTGTTTTAGGTTGCATACAGTTATTTTTATTTTTATTTGATGATGTTAAAAATGACCCTATCTGAAATTGGCTATTTAATCGATTGCATTCTTCCAAGTGGACCAGTATATGTATGGAAAGGCAATATACAGAGATTTGAGTTCTTACAGATGACCTAGATTAAAAAATACCGTGGATATATGATCACCATTGTCGCATAAAACCGCATTTGCACTTCCTCTTTGTTATAGATTGTCTTAAACACAGTTTATTCTCATAGACAAAGTGAAAACTAGGTTTAATACTTGTTGGGGGCTTGTATAGACTGTCACATAGACTATGCAATGGTAGCTTAAAACCTTGAAGGGTTAAGGCTCAAATCAAAAACGCCTGAACGCAAATAGTCGTCTGTACATAATGACAATTTTGATTACATAGAATGCCTACCCAGATGCGAAATAAGTGAGGGAAGAGCTCAGCTGCGCCCATAACTGTAATGTCCTCCATTTTGAATATAGACGCCAGCCCTTCTTTCTCCATGGAGGCTCTGCCAGAAATACAAAACACTTGGGTGAACTACTTGCCAACAAAGACATGAATTTCTACATTACAACCGAGTCATCCTCAAAAGAAAATACAATCAAATGTGGGCTTTCCACAAAGCCCAATATGAGACATGGGCATATGATGAGGAAAACAACAAGAGATGCACCAATCCTCCACACAAGAATTTAGACAAGTGGGCAGGATTAGCACCCGCCTACACCCGAGAAGCGCAAGGGTTTAGGAGACAAGTGTCGCAGAGACGCCATGAGGCGGCTCCCGATCACATCCCCAGATGGCTCTCCAGCAATTACGAACACACGAAGCTCCTCTGGATCTGCCGGTCCAGCTGGGCCACTTGAAAATGGAGCTCCAAACCGCAAATGCTTCTGTAACTCGATCCTCCGACTCCATCCTAACCCAATTTCCAACAATGAGTCCCGGATGGGCTGGAGCCTCCCGCGCCACATGAGGACGCCCTTCACTGCTACTCCTCTACACTTTCCTTTCTCAAACCCACAACCTGCACTGCCAAATTTGCACATCCAAAGGGGGGTCCCAATGTGAGAGGGTTTCTTTAAATAGGGGCACTTAGAAGAGGAGAGAAAACAATCTCCCATTGGTCATCGGTTCATTTAACAATGTGAATGAAGCGCCACTTGTAGATGAACTTGAGACGATATGTGGGTAGGTAGTTGCATGTGGCGAGTACGGAAGTTCGTTAGTCACCGCAACATTTGGATGCTTGAAAAATGGAAGGTGGTTGTCAAGTACGTCAATCACCTCGACCTCAACATTTAGATGCTTGAAAAATGAAAGGCGGATGTGTGCACATATATACATAAGAGAATAACCTTCTTCAAGAGGACTTTTTTTGCACTTATGCCATGTAGCTATGAAATATCTCACTTTTGTCGATTTCACAAAATCCTTTAAACACATAAAATAATAATAATAATAATAATAAGCCGCATTGCACAGAGATATCAGATGCCACTAAAGCATCGACAAACATTGAGGTACACTTAGATGCTTAAGTATAGAAGGTGGCTACCAAGTAGGTTAATCACCTCAACATTTAAATGCTCCAGAAATGGAAGGCGGTTGTGTGCATACATTTCAAAGAGCAGCCTTCTTCAAGGACTCATCCTTTGAACTTGAATTATGTGGCCTCCCTCACTTTTGTCAAATCCAGAACAGCCCTCAAATACAAAAACCAAAAAAATCGAAATCCGCATTGCACAGAGTGTCACCAGATGCCACTAATGCACAGATCAAAATCGACATACAACAGATTTTCAAGGATATGATGATATCCACAACCTGCACATCAATCTTCACTCTCAAATTCTAGAACAGGCCTTCAGAAACAAAAACAAAAGAAGGCCGCATTAGACATAGATGGCACAAGGATCGGTAAATGGTGAGGCAAGATAGAATTTGCGGTGATGCATGGATACTGATATTGAGCATACCTGAAAAATGGGTCGATCCAGGCTGTGATGTTTTGTGGGATGTGAAGAGAAAGTTAGGAGTGGCGGGATCTCTCCATGATCGATAAGTTGCCTCCTGGGCTTTCTTTCGTGCATGCTGTCTCCTTGCAGAGTGTGTAGTGAAGGATGAGAGATTGTGGATGAGAATGTCCCGGACATCCGGAGCAGGTCCCTTGTTAAGGGCATTCCATTCCCATAATGACCATCAACATACTAGGGGCGTTTTAGATGGGTTCGGACCTTGGACAGCTAACTAAGTGGGCAACTATTTAGCTAGCTAAAAGCTCCAACTAGCTAAAGCTACGCATGAATTCAGTGCCTCAAAAGAATAGCCAGCTAAAATTAAGTGCCATAATTCGGGCGAGGAAAATTAGTTAGTTGAAGTTAGCTAATAGCTAGCTAGAATCGAAAGCCAACTGAGAGCAATACAACCAAATATATATTGTTTGGTTCCATTTGAATGGATTTCTCTCTGGATTAGAATGGATTTCTCTCTGGATTAGAATGGATATGCATGTCACACAACTTTTTAGCTAGTCAAAGTTGAGTGAAAATGAGAGTTCCAGAAAAGTTAGCTAGCTAAAGCTAAGTAAGAATCCTAGGTTTGGTGAACCTAGCTAGCTAAAGCTAAGTGACAAATAGGGGCCCGGAAAATTTAGCTAGTTGATGCTAGTTGGCCAGCTATCCAAGGTCTGGATGGGTTCCAAAGGGGAGGGTCCAACAAAATGGAGCAATTCTATTAGCCAAGAGGTATAAATTTGATCAAAGGCCTTTAAATGAGGGTTCAAGATCAAGAGGAGGCAAAGTGAGGTATCTCTTACATGACATTATTTTGGAAGGAAACACTAATGGTCTAGACCAAGAAATTAAGCTTAATGGAGAGCTCATATTTTGGAGAACCACTTGGAAGGTAGGGTCCAAAGGAGCGTCCGTTTCAAGGGTTCAATTTACCTCAAATTATTTCGAATTGGTCCCTATGTTCTTGGACCATGGACCCCCATCTAAAGCACCCCTTGAGGTGTGTGAGGTATGGACCTCATGTGTTTGAAGATTGGCATTTGTTTCAAGATGTGGCTTTCAATTTTACATGAGCTCTAAGTAGTAATTTGACTCAATTAAAAACAACCCAAATGCAAAATTTGCAAAATGTCGAATTCGTTTGGATAGAGTTCCCTTCCAAGTGACCTTTGAGCATTATTGAGCTTCAACAAGCATTAAAGCAAGTACAAAAAATCAATATCTAATGGCCTCCGGTATTGATTCCGATCCAAGAGCACTTGTTTGCTTGCACACTTTGTCATTATAAGGTTAAGTTTTGGCAGCCCTTAAGAAGACCTCTTTGGCAACCAATTGATAAGGTTTCTTTAATGGCTTTTACCTCTCATGTTTTAAGCAATTTATTATGGATTATAAACACTTTGATAACAATCAAATGTCCCCACACTTAATGTCCATGGGTGTTGCACCCCAAGCCCACACTTAGGTCAAAGGTGGCCTGTTGTGTAAGACTTTGGCGGCCGCTACAAGATACCCTAGATCCCAATGCTCATTGGTACTTAGCCCATATAGATTGGGAGACGTATTAATTAGATGGCAGAAACACCAAAGACCAAATCAAACAATCTCTCTCTCACACACGCACACGAAAAAACCACACCAATAGACGCCAAGGTCAAGAAACTTTATTTCCAACATAAAAAAAAGCTAAAAAATCGCTTTCATGTCACTCTCTACCATGCCCCCGACATGAATGTATAGGGGCATTGGCCTTGACATAGCACTACCAGACCTGCCAAGGAGATTGGGCTATGCACACGGGGGGTGCAGTGGCGAAAATGTAGAAAACTACGTGCGAGAAAATGTAGGGTGGATTTTATTCAAGACACATAATTTTTACATTTTTTTAGATATACAGTAGCGTCCTCTAAATTTGAATTTGGGAATTATATATAATGTACAGTGTGTTTTAAGTTGTGGTATTTATTATTATTTAGATGTAAAGTAGCATAAATAAAATTAAGTTTATTTTTAAAAAAATTACAGGTTCAACATAAATCATATGCCGTTAGTGGCATTGGATGAGAAATAGGCAAAATGTATGTGAACATGTGGATGGATTTGTTGAAACGGTCACCTTTGGATGGAAGTACCATCCTTAAGTTTTTGTTTTCTCCTCTAGTTGGTTGCTCTACTTCGGTTTAGGGTTTCTTGCTCATTGTGTTCGCTCATGTGCTCGCTCTTGTGATCGTTATGCTCGCTCTTGTGCTTGCTCTTGTTGTTGTCGTTGGAAAAGGGTGACCGAAGGACTAATTCCGGCCTTTTTTGGTGGTGCCAGTGACTCGGCCTGTCTCTAGAATTGCTAACACATGCTCAACACTAATATTTTTGTGGCCTCTATATGAACACTTAAGACAATTGCATCTATGTTCCTTGAAATCCATCCCAAATTGGCATTTGTCATTGCATAGTGCACTATATGGGTAATGTATGTGCAGATTGTTCACACAAAATTTCTACTACTTATAAATAAGGTAGAGTGATTATTATTATGCGACTCTATAATTTATATATAATGATAGGGTGTTAGAAAATACCATCCAGTAGAAATTTAGCTACTTATAGGGTGGAAAATATTCAACGAAGGAAGGTAAATACCCCCCCATTAAATAGGGGGTTCTCGCACGTGTATACATAAAGCAAGTGTAGGTGCACCCCCCGTGGCTATGCACTAGTAGCAAATGCTACCAAACACCGAGAGCCACCAACTACAAAAACACCACCCTCTACAACACCTTTGAGAACATCCTTATCCCGCCAAAGTTGGTCACGTCTCTCAATGTAGAGTCTATCCATCCCCTTCCAACATCACCTCATCATCACCGCGCGAGGTCATGTTAATGTTTCACTCCTCCACCCTATGGTCATGCATGTTTGAAACCCCAATGATATTGTCAAGAAACACATTTGAAATGTCCTCCATCTTGATGTTATGCAAACTCATCATGATCCTCCAAATCAAAGTTGCTTTCCTTCACATTTATGCCTGCGGACCTCAACAGAAATCACCCACACAAGATTTGAATAGAATTGGCCACTCTTGGTCATGTGAAAGAGGGCCCGTGGAAGATTAACACCCAAATGTGTCGCAACCCTTGCTAACTCCCCTTAACTATCTTAATCATTTTTCAATTCTAGCAAGAGTCACGAGTGCTAACCCTTCGCATTCCACCATGCGAGTGGTTAGCTCCCCATACCGCGGACCTCTTTAGCTTATAGGAGGGGGACCAACCCTCCTACACTTGCATTTGGGACTCTCCCCTTAATCGGAAACCAAATGTTAGATGTGGACTTCCATCCATGGAAGTTCAATCTTTATTTGATCATTGCGTTGCCAGAGCAACACTACAACAACCCAAACCATACTAGGCAACTATGCCCCCACGTTGGGCCAATGCCCGTGGAGGTTGTGTGGTTCGGCCTCGGGTGGGTTTGGCTAGCCACGCCGCCTCACCCATATAAGCCTCTAGGACTCTAGGCAGGGCCCTTACCCCACCGTCAAGAAACCTTCTACCAAGAGTCGGGGCCAAATAGACATTTTCCCTTAACCGCTGGGGCTGGAAGCCCCCAACAGCTTCAGAACATCATAACTTCCTTGTATGATATCTGATGCCATCAAGCAACCACTCCATTGTCATCTACGTTTCACGTAGATGCCAATGCACTCCTCACTTGATTCGGGCAAGTATTGAGGAAGTTATGCCTGATCAAACCTCGGCAGTCCCAGGAGCTACTCCTAGGCCACTGCTGTACCAGGGCGCTGTCCCGGGACAACGCCCCACTCAAATTGCCATATCTCCTAGCTCACACCTCCGATTAAGGTGTTTTTGAGCATTATAGAATCCACATGCCATCAGCTACGCATAGCTTATGGCTTTATCCTCGTGACTCCTAGTCTCCATGGGTGGGAGGCATTCCCAACGCCCGGGGCCCTCACCCACACTAGGATCACTTGGGCCCTCTCACCAACGGCACCACAAGTCCCGGGTGTCACTCCGGGGTCCCCCTTGTGCCCATGGCGTTTCGAGCACTCCTCATGGAGAGGTACGTGACAAAATGCTTCTTCATGCGAAATCGTGCACACTAATGAACCCGTTGCAAATGTTGCTATGAGACAAACTCACATTTTTTTTTAAGTTTCACCTTGCCAAATTTTACGTATCCCATCTTTCTCTCATTCATATCATTAGTGGACACGTTGTAATGCACAAATTCAAAAAGATCCTCCCCAATGTCCATCATGCAATACCCAACCAATCCCAAAAAATTATGCAAGCTCTCATCTCTCAATTTCTTACATGAAACATTATGACATGTTGGTGGATTTGCATCCCATCCCAATGAAACCTTGATTTTCTTGTTCAAAACAAGCAAACCACTCAAATCATCATTGACCACCATTTGAAAATACTTATGAGCCAATGCACATCCCCTCTCAACGGAGCACAACCCTGCAATGCAATGCAATGCTCTTTAATGAACCTCCTCAAATTGACCAACAACCTAATATCAATGTCTACACCCCCCACCGCAATGGTAATTGAAGCTTTAAAATACTTCAAAGCCACATGTGTCCACTTGTGGGCTTGCACACAAGTTGCAACTCTTATCCTCTTAGACATTTCAAATAAGCATAAAATAAAAAGCCCAACATGCATACACACATCACAGTGACCACCCCAAAAATCAACTAGCACATTAAACAACAATAACAATTTCCAATTGGAGTCTCATTGCGACATTATACACATAGTTATGATGAACAATAAAAAGTTGCAACTGTGAGCAAACACAAACTGACAAGATTGTGACACCGTCCACCATGCCTCCCACACTTTTGCACATAACAGTATCGCCGCCTTCCACACTCGGAATCTACTTGCACTTGACACCTATACCGCTACCCCGTAGACCGCCATAAATCCTCCCCCCCCCCCAAAAAAAAAAATACCCGGGGCAATGGATCGATTTGTTTCCCATAAAATGCTAGTCTAGCAAGTTGGGTTAATCACTACAAAAACATAATGCTTATTGGGGCTTTGAGTTGGGAGTCACTCCAACTCACAATCCTAGTCACATGCCTTAAACTCCCCACAAGTTGTTGTTATCATTAACTAGCCTCAAGACCTCCTTGGGAGTTCTACAGGTGGGTCACTCTATTTGTGCATCACATGCGGTGGAGGGGCATTTGTTTAGGGGTTATTTACTTCCAAGGCACGAATTAAAGGTTCCCTACAATTACTTAATTCCTTAAAACATCCTATTTGTTTGCACCCTATCATTACTTATATTCCCATGCCAATGCAATTTGTTGTAGTCTATATTCTTTTTGAGTAATAAAAAATAATCCATGTCCATAAATGCCATTGTATACATACAAAATCCATGTTTGTACATACTATTGCAAACATAGTTCCTAAAGTCATGAACTTCAGAGGGACTTCTGACAAAACAAATTCACATCACACTTGCTTATCATACACAACCATATCACACAACTAAAATATCATACACCATATGCATTACAAAAGCGCAAGTTTATTCACACAAAAAAATGATTTTGTGCTAAAAAAAACACAACACCCACTCCGTAGGAGTCTACACACCAACACAAAGAAAATCCCATATGGGTACAAAAAAATGACAACCTCAAAATCTAACAACTTCTTGTGAATTCAAAATCCTCTTAGTTCCCAATTCATGATCATACTAAACATAAATCCTAGGATCTTAGACTTCAACCCGTATATTAGTTCTACTAAAAAGTGATGGCCCACATATTATATATGTTTACTTTTGATGGACCCTTCCTTATTTGGAAGTCTTTTATAATATTGATTTTGAATGAATTGAATCCTCCCTATATTATGCCACATGACGTTTGTAAAATGCACTAACTGATCCACCAGTGAGGAGTTCGGGACATGTCCTTATCAATGTGGGTTGCTTAGGAGCCCAAAAGGCTCCATTGGGACTAGCCACATTCGTCCCGGGAGTGGGGGAAGTCCAATGACACCACCATGTGACTTCACTACCTTCCCTAGTCATATATGCTTTTGGTCCGCCACACACGGTCCCACCTCACCATCAAATAATGGAATGTTCACTCCAAAGTGAGGCCAACAACCATTTATGGGGCTAACGCTCCCGCAAACTTTGATGAGCTTTGGAGGCCTCATCCTTTGTATGATTGGGACATTCATTGCACCATTAAAAGCCCCTTGAGAATATTTTTCAAGAGGTAGTTTAATGACTTGAATTAGTCCAATCCTTATTTTAGGAAATGAAATGAGTGTTGATGCCTCTAAGAGGCAATGTGAGGCTCCTTTTGGGGCAACCCTCGCACTAGACCTTCATGAGGCTGAATGTGCTCCCTTACCATCTCTTTAACCCCACCCATGCACTTAGCCACCCCTCCATATGGGTGGCCATCATCTTATTGTCTTGCAAGCAATGTGTTGGATCACTCCAATCAAGGGCGTGACAACGTGGCCTTTTTGACGGCCTTCAACAAGACCTTGTTGGTAGCCTCTTAATATGGCCAACATGATAACTTTTAACTCTTAGGTTTTCAACGAATTTATCATGCAATATAAAATAATGGTAGCATTGGCCATCTCCGCACTTAAGCTATGCGGGCCTCTTTGACAATCCTTACTGAGACATTGTTGGCAACTTAAAAATTAGGTCTCTTGGACAAATTTTAACTCTCAGGTTTGAGCAACCTATCATAGAACATAAGCAATTGATAGCATCCACACTTAATCTTCACGGGGGTTCTTTTGGTGACCTTTTTTTTAGGTTCCAATTGATTTTTCATAGAATATAAAAATAGTGGTAGCATTTGGCCATCTTCACACTTAATCTCCATGGGATCTCTTTGGCGGCTCCTTTGGCAACCTCTTAATGGGGCTCATTTGGCGGCCCTTGCCCTCTTAGGTCTTAATCAAGTTAGCATAGATGGTAAACTAACACTAGTATTTGGCCATCTCCACACTTAGTCTCCGTGAGGGCTCTTATTAATGAAGCCTCTTTGACGGCTTTTATTGTACATCATTGACATACTTGAATGATGTTTCCCTCTCTTGTGACTACTTCATTATCTTGTTGGTGACATTGCCTTGTAAGTTGGATTTGGACGCTATCTCAAACTCCACTCCCACACACCACTTGTCGACAAGCTCCATGATGATTATCCCTAACCAGCAAAAACTTTAACAAAACAAAAACAAAAACATTGGAGAAACATCTAACTTAAAGGCATAAAATAACAAGTAAGAGGACGACAACTTATCTCATAAGGATGGAGTACATAAATATGGCTTGACCCACAAAATGATGTCACATAATAGGCCCTCATGGCATAGGAACGGGGTTTTTACGTAAGCTTCGTGATTGTATGTGTTTGTTGATATTGTTAGCTTTAAAGTGAAAGCAGAGGGTTGTGATGTGTAATCGGATTTACATTTTATTAATTTTGTTGACAGGGAGTTACATATTATGATGTGAAGCATTGAAACTATAACCCATAATCGCTTGTATTTTTAGGTAGGATTTTTTTAAAATGGCACTAATTGATTTTGGTGTTAGGAGGTGAATTGGGTTGTTTTAGGTGACCTTGTGTATTAAGTTAGACAAACCTCGGATGGACATTAGCCATTATTCACTCCTTTTTATTTATTTATGTGGATTGTCACAACAGAAGATTTTATGATCAAAATGTCCAACACAAGGCCGTTATGACATTGAGTTCATGTTCTGTGAATATCGTGTGAGCTAAACAAGGATTATGGAAGTCAAGTTCCTCTAAACATCTTCGATGAAGAATGAACATTTTGGATAGTGATCATCCAAAAATGATAGTGCCAAGCAAATGCTAGTGGTGAATGTTCATCCATTCAAGCTAATAAACTAAGTTTTTGTTTCTTAAAACAACATAGTATGATTTATTTCTATAACCACACAACTCGAACACAAAAAATTGATGTTCATTGCAATTGACATTTACGTATGTTTGGAAAAAAACCGCTTGTTTGAAAATAATAGGGGATGTGCACTTGTGGGGACAGAAACATCAAATGACAACAACAAAAACAATGACACAACAACCATAGTTTCGAATGATTGTATTTCATGTTTGCCAACCACCATATTCGTGTAATTTTGCGATCTAATGTACGTTATATTGGCAGTTGGAAATGTCCATAACTCATGCATAAATCCAAATATACTTAACTAGTCATGTACATGGCTTTGAATTATAAACATGTGTAACAACCTTAGTTATGTCATGTAAGTGGTTGTTGTTTTGGATTCTTTTACCTTGCATGTAATTGTCTATCATGAAGTCATATAATATGATTAACTACACTAAATATGATATTTAGTGTCACCAATTCTAGTTGTCTTGCTCAATACTAATTGTAAACCACGGTGTAGTGTCACCAACACTAAATGTTAACCCAACATCATTTGTCATTCTTTGTAAAAAAAATGAGGGATTATAGATTTATAGTTGTTGCAATTACTGTCACTTACCAAGTGATTTTTCATCCAAATTTCAATCATCCATGACAATATTTCAGCACAAGTTGTTGACAAGAGAAGGTAGGGCATTGGCCAATGGATGAAGTCATCCATCATCCATGACAATATTTGTTCGTTTATTCATAAGAAGTGTCATCCAAAAAGTTACCATAGTGACATAAAACACTATGTGACATTAACTATCATATTTAGTGTAGCTTGGACCCGTGTTGTCCTGGCCTGTGAGCCCAAATTGATGCCCACATGTGTTGTTAACACTTGTAAAATATTACAAGTAGTGTTTTGTTGATTTATGATTATTCACAAAAATATAAAAAGAGTGAAGCTTGAAGAAAGCTAAGTTTGAAGCATTAGGCTTGTGTGGAGTGGATTTAAGTAGTATGAGGACATACCTTGGTAAAGTGTGGTAGGTAGAAAGCCAATGTTAGTTAAATGTTTGAATTAAGATCTTTGTTGATCATTTGAGGGAGGAAGGCTTAGGAGATTAGATGAGAGCCTACAAAGTAGGAGGAGATTTCGAAGGCTTATCGAGAGCCTTGTGGATGAGATGAGTCTCTACTTAGAAGGAGAAGGTTAAGGGGTTGTGATTGGAGGCTCTAATCCTCTCACCCTATCCTTTCTCATGCCCTCTCTCCCTCTCAACTCACTATATTATCCCTCATTTTTCCCTCACTCATCCTCTCTTTCCTTCGTGCTCCTTAAGCACCCCACGAGTTATAAGTGTGGGTGTGTGGGAAGCAAGATAGGAATACATGTGTGTGCTTAGTTTTTAGAAGAAGAGCCAAGGCTATTTAGCCTTGAAGAGGGATTGATCTCTTGTTAAAAGTAGATTGGGTTTAAGGAATTTGGAGTTTGATTGTAAACTTCAACTTGTTGCATTGAGATCCATATTGAAGTGAGAGAGTTCAAACTTGTTTAAACTTGTGGCATTTAGAGTGCCTAGATTGTACTAGGTGCATTACTTGTAGTGTTTTATTAGTTATGAACTTGAGCAGAACTTTACAGTGAGAGATTTGTCAATTATGGATGATCAGAGTGTTCAATGGGTATGAAAATTTGAGGGATTGTTTATTATAAAGTATGGGAGTTGTGGTAAAAATTTGAGAGCTTCAGTCATTGGGATGAAAGAGTTATTAAAAGTTGAAGGGGAAGGTGTCTAGGAACAAAGCAGCAAGGTTTGAAAATATGTATCTCTTAGAGGGTTATAGATATGAATACCAAAATTTGACACTACCTTCTGAACTTATATATCTATCTTGTGTCAAAATTTTAGATTGATTGGACGTAGAAGTTGGAAGTTATTAGAGTTTTAATGACCGGATGCTTTATCACAGCATTCATACTAAGTAGTTAGAGTTAGAATTTCATGCATAACTTTTGCATATGAACTCTGTTTGTGCCAAAATTTGGTGTGGAGATTTTTGATAAGGTACTTAACAAGTGTACCAAATTTCACTTGAAGAACATAAGTTGGGTGGGAGTTATACTATTCTGAAGTTTAGTAGGAAGACATTGATAGAGATTTATATCAAGAAGAACTTAGAGAAGGAAGGGCAAGGATAAGTATATAAGTATTTTTTAATACTTGTATTTAAAGCCTATGTGCTCATGGAATCCACAAGCGAAGTGTCATGTACCAATACGGAATCAACCACGATGACATGTGATAGCACGGAATCAATTAGCGAAAACTCATGTAGTAATGTGGAGTCGACGGCAAGGACTCGATTCACAAGAGGGATATCTTTGAAGGCATGCGTGGCCAAAGCGGCCGGGTGGACATTAGAAAAGGCTAAGGATATAACCTTGCCCGACATTAAGGAATGTAAAACTACATAGTGTGGTGTTAATCAAGTTGTGTATATTCCAAGGGTAGATTGGAATTATATATTGGATTACAAAGAGAGAAGTTTCTACATGTCATTATAAACTTTTCCACTCGGGCTAGGACGAAATCGAAGGGTGGAGGATTTTTGGTGACATGGCCCGTTGCACCATTGCATATGCATCAATATCTTGGCAACCCTATGTCCATCCCGTCCCAATGCACCCATGCATATGATTTAATATCCCCGTCCAACCCAACCCCATACACTCATGCAATTGTATGTCAATAATGTCCATGTCCATATGCCTCCCGTGCCCGCGTGTACCCACCATCTGCCCATGCCCATAAGCCCCCCACAACCCGCCACCATTAGCCCCTACCCATACCATGGCCGCCACTTTCATTTTCCCCACCTTTCCAGATATGCTTCCTCTTTCTTTTCTCACATGTATATTTTGCAAAATAATTTTAGCATGTGGTCCTTTTTGTATTCTTAGGCAAGAACAATGGGACGATGTCCCCCACCATGTTGTTGCCAAATCTTTTAATGTATATAGATCTAGTAAATATGTCATGTGTCACCATCAATGTCATCAAAAGCATGTAGCATGACATGGTTTTTGTATTGCTCTTCCAAACTTTTGTAAGCAAGGAACAACACGAAAAGGTAACCATGCACGGTCTCTCTCATGCTCACAATTCCAAGCCAAAAGTTCTCTATCTCATCAACATTCGTTGACCTCTTTTGTCCCCGTGAACACATGTCAACAATGCAATTGTAATGTATTGTTTAGCATGGCGTCAATTGTTGAACCCAACGTGTGTTGAAATGAGGAAGCAATGCCAACAATTTGAAAGCTTAAACCACTCCGTGTAGCTCATCATCAGGGCCCCCGGAATATTGACCCCTTCACTTGTATCTTTCCATGATGAAAGATGGTGGATGACATCTGATTGGGAATTCATGACTTAAGCTTTCAAGTTCTCATCACCTCTTGGGAACCTTGAGGCAATTTTCAAACATTAGCCAAATTTTGAGGGGAAAAAATGATATATTACTAACTACCAACTGCTAATCAAATAGTAGTAGACCTCTAAGTGCGAGATGTGGTACATAGCCATGATGGCAACATAGACGTGCCTAATTTGGTTATTTATCTTAGTCAGACATCCGTATTCGAGTGGTATGTGGTTAGATTTGGCTCCAATAACAAATGTAATAAAAAAACACGTGATCAAAAGAGATTGGGCCATGTGTTCAAAATATGTAGACCATTATAGAGTTAGTAGTCGATAGCATTGGGAGAACCAAGTTTGACAGTAGTTGATAGTGACTGCAATAACTTCGAACAACCATAACTTCCTCAATACTTGCCCGAATGGGGCAAGTGAGGAGCCCATCGGCATCTATGTGAAACGTAGATGACGATGGAGTGGTCGTTTGATACCATTAGAGCTGACAAAAAGAAGTTATGGCAGTTTGAAGCTGCAGGGGGGGTTTCTAGCCCCAACGGCTAAGGGAAAATGTCTACTTGGCCCCAACTCTAGGTAGAGAGACAAAAGGTTTCTTGACGGTGGCGTAGGGGTCCTACCTAGAGTCCTAGAGGCTTATATGGGTGAGGCGGGTTTCCCGACCGACCCCCGGAGCATAGTTGGCAACTATGCTTTGGGTAGTTGTAGTGTTGCTTTGACAACACAATGATCAACTCAAAAGTGGATTTCCATGGATGGAAATCCACATCTAACCATTGGTTACCTATTAAGCAAAGAGTCCCGAATGCATGTGTAGGAGGGTTTGGTGACCAAGCCATGAGCTTGGTGGTTCGCGGTATGGGGAGCTAACCGTGCACGTGTATGGGATGTGTAGGTTAGCGCTCGTGACACTTGCTAAAGTTGGAAAGCGGACAAGATAAGTGAAGGAAAGCTAGCAAGGGTCGCGATATCAACCCTTATGCACAACTACATTTGGCCAAAAATGTTGATATTTTCATTTATGAATTATAAAAAAATTAGATATGTTCTTTGAACTTCCAACCGGTGGATCAATTGCCATTTGTGGAATAAAAGAGGATGACCTTTTACAATTATGTCTACATCTCAACATTTGGAAGAAAATGAACTTTGACCACACAATTTTATGCGTTGACTCAGTGGGAAAAAAATGTTCAAATCTGTCGCATACCTCTCCATGAGGTATGTCCGAAATACCATGGGCACAAGGGGGACCTTGGAGTGACATCCGAGACTTGTAGCGCCGTTGATGAGAGGGCCCAAGTATTTCTAGTGTGGGTGAGGGCCTCGAGCATTGAGAATGCCTTCCACCCATATAGATTAGGAGTCACGAGGGTAAGGCCATGAGCTATGCGTAGCTTATGGCGTGCCAATTTTAGAATGCTCAAGAACACCTCAATCGGAAGTGTGAGCTATAAAATATGGCAATTTGAGTGGGGTATTGTCCTGGGACAACGCCCTAGGACAATAGTGGTGTGGAAGTGGCTCCAGGGATTGCTGAGGTTTGAATAGGCATAACTTCCTCAATACTTGCCCAAACGGGGCAAGTGAGGAGTCCATCGGCATCTATGGGAAGCGTAGATGACAATGGAGTGGTTGCTTGATAGCATCAGATATCATATAAAGAAGTTATGGTATTCTGAACTTGCAGGGGGCTTCTAGCTCCAACGGCCAACGGAAAATGTCCACTTGCCCCAAGTCTTGGTAGAGAGACAAAAAGTTACTTGACGGTGGAATAGGGCCCTGCCTAGAATCCTAGAGGCTTATATGGGTGAGGCGGTGTGGTCGGCCGAACCCACCTGAGGCCGAACGGCACGGCCTCTACGGGCATTGGCTGTCGCATATCTCTCCATGAGGAGTGCCCGAAATACCATAGGCACAAAGAGAATCCCGAAGTGACACCCAGGACTTGTGGCGCCATTGGTGAGAGCGCCCAAGTGATCCTAGTGTGGGTGAGGGTCCCAGGCGTTGGAAATGCATCCCACCCACGGAAACTAGGAGGCATGAGAGTGAGGCCATAAGCTACGCATAGCTTATGGCATGCCAATTCTAGAATGCTCAAGAACACCTCAATTGGAGGTGTGAGCTAGAAGATATGGCAATTTAAGTGGGGCGCTGTCTCGGGCCAACACTGTCGTAATGTAAATATGTACACTATATAGATGTGTATTTATTTTAATATTGCATTGTGATTCTTTGTCGCGTACCTCTCCATAAGAATTGCCCAAAACACCATGGGCACAAGGGGGACCCCGGAGTGACACCCGGGACTTGTGGCACCGTTGATGAAAGGGCCCAAGTGATCCTAGTGTGGGTGAGGGCCCCGGGCATTGAGAACGCCTCCCACCCACGGAGACTAGGAAGCATGAGGGCAAGGCCATAAGTTATACGTAGCTTATGGCGTGCCAATTCTAGAATGCTCAAGAACACCTCGATTGGAGGTGTGAGCTAGAAGATATGGCAATTTGAGTGGGTCGATGTCCCGGGACAACACCCTGGAACAACAGTGGCCTGGGAGTGGCTCCCGGGACTGCGAAGCTTTAAACTGGCATAACTTTGTCAATATTTGCCCAAATGGGGCAAGTTAGTAGTCCATCAGCATCTACGTAAAACGTATATGACGATGGAGTGGTCAATTGTTACAATCAAATGACATATCAAGAAATTATGGGGTCTGAAGCTACCGGGGCTTCCAGCCCCAGCGGCTAGGGGAAAATGTCTACTTGGCCCCAAATGTTGGGAGAAAGATAAAAGGTTACTTGACGGTGAGGTATGGGCCCTGCATAGAGTCCTAGAGGCTTATATGGGTGAGGTGGTGTGGCCTCACCCACCCGAGGCCGAACGGCAAGGCCTCCATGGGCATTGGCCCAATGTGAGGGCATAGTTGCCTAGTATGGCTCGGGTTGTTATGGTGTTGCTCCGGCAACACTATGATCAATATGAGATTGGACTTCCATGGATGGAAGTCCACATCTAAAGATTGGTTACCGATTAAGGGGTGAGTCCCGAATCAAAGAGTAGGAGGATTGGTCCCCCTCCTATGAACTAATGGGTCCGCGGTATGGGGAGCTAACCATTCGCATCGCGGCATGCGAAGAGTTAGCGCTCGTAACTCTTTCTAGAATTGAAAAATAGACCAAGTTATTAAAAGGGAGATAGCAAAGGTTGCGACATTTGCCCAATGTGGGGCATTGTCACGTACCTCTCCATGAGGAGTGCCCAAAATACTATGGGCAAAAGGGGAACCCCGGAGTGACACCCGGGACTTGTGGCGCCGTTGGTAAGAGGGCCCCAGACGTTGGAAACACCTCCCACCCACGGAGACTAGGAGGCACAAGGGTAAGGCCATAAGCTATGCGTAGTTTACGGCGTGCCGATTTTAGAATGCTCAAGAACACCTCAATTGGAGGTGTGAGCTAGGAGTTATGGCAATTTGAGTGGGGTGTTGTCTCGGGCCAGCACCTTGGTACAATAGTGGTTTGGGAGTGGCTCCCAGGACTGTTGAGGTTTGAACAAGCATAACTTTCTTAATGTTTGCTCGAATGGGGCAAATGAGTAATCCATCGGCATCTACGTAGAATGTAGATGATGATGGAGTGGTCGTTTGGTAGGAGTAGAGATCACACGTGAAAGTTATGATGTTCTAAAGCTGCTGGGGGCTTCCAGCCCCAACGGATAAAGGAAAATGTCTATATGGATGAGGTGGTGTGGCCAAACCCACCCGAGGCCGAACGACACGGCTTCCATGGGCATTGTCGCATGCCTCTGCATGAGGAGTGCCCAAAACATCATGGGCACAAGGGGGACCCCGGAGTGACACCCAAGACTTGTGGCGCCGTTGGTGAGAAGGCCCAAGTGATCCTAGTATGGGTGAGGGCCCCGGGCATTGGGAACGCCTCCCACCCATGGAGACCAAGAGGCATTAGGGTAAGGCCATAAGCTATGTGTAGCTTATGACATACCAATTCTAAAATGCTCAAGAACATCTCAATCGGAGGTGTGAGCTAAGAGATATAGCAATTTGAGTGGGGTGTTGTCATGGGACAGCGCCCTGGTACAGCAGTGGCCTGGGAGTGGCTCCCGGGACTGTGAAACTTTGAACATGCATAACTTCCTGAATACTTGCCCAAATGGGGTAAGTAAGTAATCCATTGACATCTACGTGAAACGTAAATGACGATGGAGTGGTTAATTGTTAGTTTCAAATATCATATAAAAAAGTTATGGTGTTATGAGGCTGTTGGGGGTTTCCAAACCCAGCGACTAAGGAAAAATGTCTACTTGGCCCCAAGTCTTGGGAGAGAGACAAAATGTTACTTGACGGCGGAGTAGGGGCCCTACCTAGAGTCCTAGAGGCTTATATGGGTGAGGCGGTGTGGCCGAACCCACCCGAGGCCGAACGGCACGGCCTCCATGGGCATTGGCCCAATGTGAGGACATAGTTGCATAGTATGGCTCGGGTTGTTGTAGTGTTGCCCCGGCAATGCGATGATCAACATAAGATTGGACTTCCATGGATGGAAGTCCACATCTAATAATTGGTTAACGATTAAGCGGTGAGTAGGAGGGTTGGTTCCCCTCCGATGAACTATAAGGTCCGCGGTATGGGGAGCTAACGATTCACATGGCAGAATGCAAAGGGTTAACGCTCGTAATCCTTGCTAGAGTTGGAAAAATAACCAAAATAATTAACGAGAGCTAGCAAGGTTGCAACACCGCCTCCTTGCCCTTTTGTTCGCATGAGTTCTTCTAGATCATCGTCACTATCCGATGAAAGGCTTGCGAGTGAATCTTCTTACCTGTCCTCCCACAAGGTGCAATCCTCTTCACCGGCATCAGCCTCTTCACATTCAGGCAGGGCGTCATTCATGCCTAAAATGCTTACCATTTTCCCCCTCAAATATCAAAAACTTGGAGTCGGAGGCGGCCGTGGTAGTTGTGGTAGGAGAGTAGTGCCGATGTCTTGTAGTGGCTCCCTCTCCATTGATTGCACTTGAAGTTGTGTCAACTGAGTCAGGCCACCACTTGCTCTGCAAGAAATCGTTGATGGTTGAATTGAAACCACACGGATCTCCCTCTACGCGACATGTCTTCCACCTTAACGCAGTGGCCACGTAATGGTGCCACATGAACTTGAATCCTGCAGGTGTGCGTTGCCGCCTCAAGCCAATACGCACGGACAAGGAAATTAATAGTTCGGAATCTAGGAACTGCACCAACTTGCTTGTTTGAATTTCAAAGTATCCCTGCAACTCAGTCCAAGTCCTAATAATACTAGCACACTCATCACAAAGATCTTCACGCATCAATCCATGGGACTGTCATGACATCTAAAGTTACCTAGTCCAGTAGATCACGCCCCCAATCACGCACTTGCATGTTACAGAGAGTCGGGACTACAGTGTGTGGCTGCACCATGTATGGATCAGTGTGTGGCCGCACCGTGTATGGATCAGTGTGTGGATGCACCATACATGGAATTTGTTTTTCATGTTATGACTCGTCATTCCCGTTGATGAGACCGTTTGTAATCTCATGAATGTGATTTTATGTTTGGCTGCGTGAGGCCATTGCTAAGGCAGATGTGAAATTCATGAATGTGATTTTGTTTTTGAACCTCTTCATTCATGTTGCATTAAGTGCATGCAATTTCAACTGGTGAATCAATTTTTGGATACTCATTCCCTCTGTCCCAGGTCGTTGGGAAGTTCATAAATGTGATGGATTGAAGTTGGGATCTGTGCACACACACTACTCTCAACTGTTGGATCCATACTGTGCAATAAATTTGAGGTCACCAGGCGGAAAAAACCACCCCTACAGCAAAGTCGTTGTATTGGGCATAGAAGAAAACTCCGCATCCTGGATGAGAAAAACCGCCTTCATCTAACTTTCCCATCCACATAAGCGGATGGACGCTACATCCAAGACTCATAAGTTCTGCCCACAGCTTGCCCAAAATGTAGGAAAAATGAAAGACTACAACACATTTTTTTTAGCCTATAAATTCAATTTGTGTGTTTTTGGTATATTTTTTGGCCCTCCATAACCGTAACTACCCATAAAATATTCCATAAAAATTTGGCATTGCAAAAAAAGTACCATGGATGAGAAAATGGACGTCAAGAAAAGAAAAAGAAAAAAAGAAAAAAGAAAAAATAACGCCTGTAACTAGGTACCAGCGTGAATGTGAGCCCGTTAACCTAATGTTGATCATGGTTGTCCGTGATGCAAGTTAAGGTATTTTACCTCTTTGAAGAGGTGGGCTCTAGTGGTGTGTTAGTAGTTTCCGAGTTCATTAAGGTGGGGGGACGGGTGTTTGTTTATTGGCAAGTTTTCTTTTGTTTAGGACAAGGTATGTGAGGTATTTGATGGCGTTTTGGTGTATATTTTTCATGAGAGTTTTAATGTTGGGTTTTGGGATTTTAAGGTTGGTAAGTTTATTAATTGAGTGTTTGTGTATAGCTCTTCTTACTCCGGCTGTAATAGTAATGAGGGGTTGGTTTTCCAACCCTTGCATTGTAAATTGTGAATTAGTGGGTCATATTTGGTATGTTTACGTGTGAGAGCCTGGTCAGGGAATTTGTCATGGCAATATGTGAATTCAATGAGTTGAACTATGAGTGTAAGGGAGGGTGCGATTGGTGTTTGTGTTTGGTTCGGGGCTCCTATGATGCAAAGGATGTCTGGCCTCAGTTTAACTTGGCACACGGGGGGTTCACTCCATGTCAAGTTGAACACCACGTGCGGCCAAAGTTTGCTACCCCTATATTACATGGAATAGATAAATTAAAAAATTATGATATTTTTTCTACATATACATAACCATTGATAATATCTTTTGTATATATTTTTTGAAATTTTTAGTCATCTTCATTTTTGTAGTAATTATTTTTAGTTCAATTCTACGTCATTCTAGTTAGAAACGGTATGTTTAATTAAAACAATAGATCATCAAATTTGGTTACCATTTTTTACTATGTAATAGATACCATGTATATCTACCCATGAAAAAAATTTGATCAAATTTTGACCCATTTTGGTGATGCAACTTACCAAAAGTAAATTATTTTTGGCCGCATGTGGTGTTCAACTTGACAATGGAGTGACCCCCCCCCCCCGTGACTTGGCATTGGCAAGCTGATTGTGAGCATGTGCATTTGAGGAACCATTATGGGATTGTGTTGGTCTGGTGGTTTGTTGTTGAAAGTGCCTGCATTGGTCAATGTGAAGAACCTCGTGTTTTTGTTGGCTTGTAGCGTTTGGGTGATGAGGTGTACTGCTTTGTTGTGCCGTGCGATTCTTAAACCTTTTAGGTATGGGTGTTCACAGTTTGATAGTAGGTGTGACCATGTGTCTCTGTCATTACTATGGCACAGTGTGTAGTTAGGGTTTTGATGTGTGAGGGGCCATAATATATTCTTCATGTGGTTACCCATGTACAAAATGGACGTCAAATCTGTACATCAAGCAAAAAATGGGTGGTTGGGCAGTTAGGGGTTAATGCATTTTGGCGTTGGTTTGTTGGCATTTTGTCTCAAGAAAAAAGAAAACAAATGCTCTAGAGGGATATATTATATCTAGAATGACAAGTTGTAGTACATGTTATGATCATTGTATATGATAACCAATCAACCAATTGGTGGTATGTAGGCATGGGACATGGAAACCATCAACCCTCCACTAAGGGTGGGTTTACATTAGGTCCGGGTCCAAAAAACTCGGGGTCCAAATTACCCCTTTATGAACTTTACTTTGAGGCTCAAGATTGGCTCCTCAACTAGGAAGAGTATTTTCTTGAGTTGGCACCGCCGAGATTTGGTGGGAAAATGATGCCACATTAGTGCCACTTCATTTTTTTCCATATCTTGAATCCAAACCCTAGTGTAAATCCCTTGGGTCCAAATTTTTGCTCTCAACCAATACAATCACTTGATTTTGGATTGTCTTTGGTCTTGGATCCTAGTGTAAACCTTAAAGCACATGTTCATAGAACAAAAAGCAAGTCCAATTTATCACATCCATCTTTTTCCATGATGAAATAGAAACACAAGTCCAAGATCTTCACGTGGATACTTGCCCCCTCCCAACATTTTGGTGAACTCCACCACCCATGTTTGTTTGTTTGTTATTGGTTGATTTTTTTTTGTTTGTTTTTTGGGTGGGGGGGTTCTTTTGTAATAACATAGTTGACATGTAATAGGATGTCAAAGTGAATATTCTTTTTTAATTAGATAACATGCTTTCTCAATTATGATCACTATTGCACCTAGAGTGTTGTACATAGTCAAATGTCATTGTGACACTTGTCTTTTTAGTGTCCGTTCTTAACAACAAGTCATGTCATATACCACTCATATACATGTGTCCAAATAACCCCTAAGTTATTGAAAGATGCAAAGTGCCTAATTTTGGTGTTTTGATTCAATTTACATGGGTAATTCATAATGGAATCATTTGATTTCTAGGTCATTGTTAGGGATTAAGAGATATGATTATAATTGGTGTAAGTCTCCACCCTAGCAAAAAAATTGAACAAGTGTGTTTGCGCCCTAATTGGAGTGACTGACATGCGATTGCGGGAGTGGACCTTGGGGTGACGCTCAAGTCTTGCAAGGCAACGAGGTGATGGCCACCCTTATGAAGGTGTGGCTAAGTGCAAGTGACACTAAAGAGGCGCTAAGGGGTCACACTACGCCTTGTGAAGGCCTTGCATTGCCACCTAGAGGCAACATCACATGATGATTGTCTAAAATCTAGACCTAAAAAAATTGGGGCAATTTAATTTTTTGGAAAAGTGTTATTTTAAGGGCTTTCCAACATTATAAGGAACATCACAATCGGACAAGGGATACCACCTACATAGCCCATCAAAGTTTATGACGACGTTAGCCCCAATAATGCTATTTGGTCCCAAAGCGAAGAGAGACGTTCCATTCTTTGACGGTGAGGTGGGGGTCATGCATGGAGGAATAGAAGCTTATACGAGTGGGAATGGCTAGCGAAGGCATGCGGTGGTGGCCCATGAAAACCCCCACTCGTAAGTTTAGTGTATGGCTAGTCCCGGTGGAGCCATTTGGCAACGTGCACTAGTAAGGGCATGTCCCAAACTCCCAAGAGAGGGTCTAGAGTCTAGTGAGTAGTAATAATAGCTTATGGGAAATTTGAGGCATGTCCCTAAGACCGCAAATCGGAGTGCCTCCCGACTTAAAAACCTCGGGCAAGGGGCCTAGGGTGTCTTATAGGGATGTGGACCATGTGCTCCGCATTTAGGTTTTTTGAGGGAGGTTGGACTAATTCGCGTGTGGCCCTTGGTTGTGCATATACATATATATATAACTTAATCTCAATTGATGACCGCCATTGCTCCACAACGGGCCGCCTTCCAACTAAGTGTACATTTGGGTTGCAACAGTCTGGCATTATGCATTCTTAAGGACACTAAATATTAAGCCATATTTGAATAACATGTTGTGATATATCCCTAAGCTTTAGAATTTTGCAAACGTTTATTTAGTTTTATATCCCACACTTTTATAATTGGGATCTTTATTTGGTCATTGTGGCATAAGTGAAACAAGTTCATAGATGATTACATGATGTAGTAGGCTTTGTCAATCATACATGCTATGTAACCCACGTTGGGTTTAAATTTGAGTTTGTGGCTTTGATCATGGGCTAAGCATTTCTAATTCACACCAGCCTACAGTTGGCATCTCTCTCTCATGGACTATCGAGGCAAGAACAAAGGCGTATGTGTTGCAAAGACTCCCAAAACATCACATTTGAAACAATAGTTACAATTCTAAGACTTAGAATTTCCCCAAAAAAATCATTCGAAATGTGGCGCACGAAATCTCATTCAAATTGGATCTCATCCCATCATCCATTCAATGGGAAATACATCGTTCAATTTTTTTTCCAATTTGTTGCCCAACCATGCCTCCGTCCACATATACACTAATTTAATCGCAATAATTATACATGAATGGTTTAAACATTTATGACCGCTTCAATTGTGGTGAGATCGTACGGTGAGATCGTACGGTGAGATTGTCCCTCACACTTCCCACAATTGACCTTTAAATAGATTTATTCGTAAAGTCCCTCAAAGAGAGGCGAAACTGTGGATTTGATCTTTCTTTGAGAAGAATTTATATTAAGAGCTCATTAGCTTGTCTTGTATTGGAGCCTATTTTGAAGGTTGGGTGAAACTTTTGGGACCTCCTCTTTTCACCTCTCAAACTTTGAGAGAATTTTAGGATCCAAAATAGGGTATGTGCATGGGACCCATTGTCCTAAATCCTAGATTGGCCTATGCAAAGCTAGCTTGGCCCACCCATCCTAGTAGGACAGTCTAGAAAGCTTGCTTTTAATAGCATGGCATCACTCTTTGTGTATTATAATTTAAGCATTAAAAAACTTGAACAACTTTGTGTTAATTCTCATAAACTCATGGTTTAATCTGCTTTAATTTAAGAATAACTCTAATGATCATATAGTGAACCATGTGGTTTAGGGTAGCATTTGGAGACATCATGTGTTAGGAATTTAGGGGTTGAGAAGAGTGACCACTGAAGGCATACATACCTTACATGTCATGCAGAAGCTGAAATAAGAAAAACCCCTCCTCCCCCCCCCCCAACACGTGCCCAACACACATGTGAGACCTTCAATGCAAGACCACATATACAATTTAGTCACAAACATGCATAACCACAAAATACACCCCCTCACTCCTACAACTAAATTAATGATCTAGTCTAGCCCGCACTAATTTCAAAGACCAACCATTACCTCCTCTTGAACAATGCCCTCTTGATGCCTCTCATAAGCAACATGAACTCTCAAAGCAATAGGGGATGCACACGACTACCAACAAAATTAATTTGGTGTGATACGGTAGACAATGTGTTGAGTATAGCTAAAATTATTAGATTGATTGAGAAACTCAATGTATCTTGTCAATAATCAAAAGGGGATTCCAATACACCAAAATATGCCTTATTTGAATGTCTTACACAAATCATACATCCAAATTTTGTATTGGTAGATGAACCAAATCTAATGTGGAACACATGCTATTTAATGTGATGGTAATTTGCAAAATCACTAGAGTTATCATGTTGTGCCCCTAATTGAAGTGACCCGATACGCCACTTGTAGGAGTGGCCAATTCATGTAAGGTGACGAGGCAATGGCCACCCAAATGGAGGGGTGGCTAAGTGCATAATGCCGCTAAGAGGTGCTAAGAGATTATACTACACATCATGAAGGTTAAGTGCGAAGGTTGTCTTGGAAAAAAACCTAATGTTGCCTCTTAAAGGCAAAGATGTTTTTTCAATTGCCTAAAAAAGTTAGATCTTATCATATTGGGGTGCTTAAACTAATATTTGAAAGACAATTTCAAGGAATTCCACTGGTGTAATTAGCGTCCCACGAGGACACAAACACACATCCTACAAAGCCCGTCAAAGTTTGCAAGAGAATTAGCCCAAAAAGTGGTTCTAGACCTCACTTTGGGGTGGACATTCCATTCTTTAACGATGAAGTGAGGGCCTTGCATTGAGGACCATAAGCTTATATGTTTGGGGAAGGATATATCGTAAAGTCACATGGTAGTATCACTAGACTTCCCTTGCATCTCGGGACTAGTGGGGCTAGTCTTTATGGAGCCGTTTGGGTTCCTTAGCTATATGCACTAGTAAGGGCATGTCCCAAAATCTTGAGGGTAGAGAGTGGTAATGGTAGCTTACAAGGGATTGGGAGCATGTCCATATGACCAAAGGTTGGGTGGCTCCCGACCCTAAGCTTTGTTAGGCGAGGGATCAAGGGCATTGTGTAGCGGTGTGTATGCCACACATTCTGCACGTAGATTTATTGAAATATTTAAGATTGACTTGGGTGTGGCCTTGGTTGTGTTAGAGTTAGTGGCATCGCAAATCCATTGAGTCCCATGTGGCGGTTGCCATTGTTACGCGATGGACCTCCTTTAAACTAAGTATGGGTTTGGGTTGCAACATATCATCTAATTCAACATGACGTTTGGTTGGAAGTTGGTTGTTTTTGCATACAACACCTTTCATGATTGATCATCTTTAGATGCATGCTTGAAGATAGTGTGGAGGTTTGTAAGAAGAACATTTAATGTTTGTTCGTTGATGTCCAAAATTAGTATGATATGCTAAGAGGTTCTGAATAGGTTTTTCCTTATTCAAATTCAAGCATTGCCTTCGAGCATGCACACAAGTGCAAATAATTTATGAGTAGTTGAGTTAACCATAAAGAACAATGATACCATAAAGAGCAATTGGGGATAAGGGGGGGGTTTAAGGGTGGGTGGATACCAACATTGGGCAGGTATTAACACCCTCATGTTATCATGGCCGTTCTTTAAATTTGTAATCATAGTTCTCAAAATTTCAAAATTTACCAACTTTATTCACAACTGTGTTCTCCAAAAATCAAAACCCAATCAAAAAACCTTCTAGAAACTGCAAGTTCCTCGTTGACTCTTTCATGAAAACTACCGGATCTCTATTAAAAAAACATGGATTGGAGGTTTTGTTCTTCTAAAAACATACAAAACCTTGAAACTAGAGGTTCTATGCTTCTATTTTTTCCTTTGAAAATCGGATTTTGAGATTATCAACAAAATCAAATAACCGCCCAACATTGCTAGATAACCCCATTTCGGGTGTAACCGAAAAGTCTTGAAGGGCTTCCTTAAGTGTTAGGCACTAACATGTTTCATCTTTATATAACTAAGATTCTCATTTCCTTTGCCACCTATATGCACATGTCTTATTTGGGCGCTATTTGCTCCTCTTAGCACTTGTGTGCTATCCAAATAGAGTGAAACTCAAGAAAATAACTCAAATATTTGTTGTCTTGTAATAGAAGCAACATGCAATCTATTTTTGGTTTGATCTAGATCATTGACACATGTGTGGGGAGTGCAAATACAAGAGATTCCCTTCCTTCCAAAAGGAGGATAAAAATTCCCACTTTTTGATGATGTCATGGTCAACTCTATTGTATGCAAACAACCAATAAAAAGTCATATAAGGTAGAGGGTGCTAAAACCAACACCTATAAATGCCTCCCAATCACCAACACTCTACTACCTTGAAGCGTTTCCCATGGTGTAGGAGTGTATGGGCCCACGGAGTGACGCTTTTAGGTGCCATTTGTGGCGCCACCTCCAACAGGGGAGGAATGAACTCAAAAGGTGCCCACGAGTTTGGTCCCCAAAAAAGATTTTCTCTAATTTTTGTCTTCAAAACTCAAACAAAAATGAGGTTCAGCTCAAAGGTACTAGAAACCGGAACCACTAAACTATTGACACGTTAGGGTGTGGATTTGTCATGGTGTAGTCCTTTGGTACTTGTGATGTTGCTGTGACCTCCACAATATACTTCCGGAGTCACATCGGCAAGGTTGAGTACGCCGAGGTGGTGTTTGAGTTGCCCAGTTGGCAACATAAATCATCCACTTGGATGCTAGCATGGCAATTGGAAGAGGGTTGGCAATCTACGTGGAGCTAAGATGGAGTCTTTCCACTGAGTGAGGGATTGGCAAGGCTGGTACTAACTGTACATGCCCACTTGAGGTGTACCACATTGGGGGAAGCCATATGTCACTAGGTACGACCTACATGTGATGACGACTTGAAGCGGGGTTGATTGAGTGGAAGATTTAGTAAACATGCACCCCATTACTTACATCATAGCCCGATCAAAGCCGTTGATTCTTCCCACCACAAAATTAGGACCACTATGAATATGTGCATAATTTACTCATGATAATTTAGCTCGGGGAGATCACTCCCTCTTTAATTGATGCATACATGTGCGTTCAGGACCTATTTATCGGGGGGCTATTTACCTTGCAGAAAATATTTTAAGGTATGGTGTTTTTCAAAATAAAGGTAAATGCTTGTATTTTGATACACCCTATCAGTAATTATAAATTTTTTGGGGAATCATTTAAAAATACTTTATTTTACTTGTACTGCATTTTTTTTCCTTATACCCCAAGTAACCAATTTTTTTGACTTTACCCCAATTTTTTTTTCTTGGAGCCCAACTGATGTCCATTTTTTTCTTACACCATATTTTGTTTCTTACACCATATTTTGTTTCTTACACCTCATTTTTTTTCCAACACATGATTCCAACACACGTTTATATATCACCACCGACAAACCAAAGCATGGCATTTTGGATGCACAAACTTCCTTAATGACCTGAAGTAATCTTAAGTTGTTTTTCATTCCATCAAGTAAGTATCCCACAATTCGAATGTATGCCCACAAGCAATCTACAAAAAGCTTGGTCATAAAGCAATAAATTAGCTTCTCCAAACAACTGGCTTTTTATGTCATTTTGAGCACACCCATAAACCGCCATTCACATATTAACATCTAGAAATCAAAGTATGGGATATTGACTACCCAACCTTCCGTAAGGACCTGAAAACCACCCTAAATTGCTCTCTAAACATTTAAGTAATAATCACACTACCACAACACATACCACTTTTCATCCACTAGCACAAACCCTACCCTACACCCGCTACCCCTAGTAATTGTTTCCACGCTATTTTACATGTTCTAACTAGATAAAAGATGCCATTATATGTCATGGTATTTTACATGTAAACATGTTTCACTATTTAAAAACCCCCTATATTATATGTACGTTTTTTTTGCAAAATTTACCTACAATGAATATATTGGACCCTATTTTTTATCGCACGTTGTTTCTATGATTTTCGCCAGTGATCTCCCCGAGCACGCAACTGGTTATATCTTGGGCACAATGGATTTTTGAGTCCCACCCTGGGTCCATCAAACTAGAAAACAACTCCTCGTCTAGTCTAGTGACAACAACCATGGTTGGAGCTCATTGGAGGTCTTGGGCGATATGAAATAGGTCTACCATCACATGCATTGGTATAAACCATTGCAAGTGGCCCATGCTACTACCAATCCTTGCCTTAGTAAATCCTTTGAAATCAAAATAGAATTAAGCTCTAAATGCCTCACTACAATGCATATCTAGTAATGGCCATGCATGATCATCAAATGACGGCAACTCTATAGGCTCTAGGTGACCATACAATTGCCCTAGGGTGGGAGGAACATATGTGTTAGCACAATAGAAAATTCCATTCTCAAGCAGGTTAGAATGGGCTCTCCCATTCCTTTGGGCCTCCCCAATTTCTGTGTGGAGCACAACTATAACTCCAAGGAGTGAAAGTGGGTCCACCCAATCCTCAAAATACAATGCATACACATATGCAAGAAACAAATTATAGTTTAGTTTGTTGGTAATAACAAGCTACAACCAACCCCCAAATTCAATTGACACCAATACAAAATCAAGATTGTAACTGCATCGAATCAACAACACTTATGATTGCACTTGGGTCTTTGCACAACCACATCGGGATTCAACCGCATTTGCCGTGGAGCATAAGCCCATCTAATCAATATGGATTCAACCTAAGGGTTGTTGGTAACCTCACGACCAACATTTCCTACTTTAAATTTCCAATCAACTATTTGCCCTTTGTATGCACCTCTAACAGTTGCTCCACCATGCAAACGGCCATCTATTGCCCAAACCCCTGATGTCTCAGAATTCAGTGTCACCCATGATCCCATGTCAAATTTTGTTGGAATCCATTGGCCATCTACATTGTGCGTGTTGTGCACTACGATGGACTGAATGTTGTCCCTAGGCCATCATGGATGCACTAGGTGCCACCGAATTAAGTTCTTTGCAACGCATTCGCTAATTTTGACTCGCTATAGTAGAATCCTTGAAAGCAACCGAACATGAATTGAAACTTGGTGGCCCCAACCACCCACTCATAGTGGAAGATTTTCCGCTCCAAAATTGAGGAACATTTGAATCTACATCCCTACTTCGTCCCTGTCAACCCTCTTTACCGCCCCCATAGGAGCTCCATGTTATGATTCAATGTAGTGGTACATAGTGCATTGTTGAACTTCATCGCATGTGCGAAACGTAGTCACCCTAAGTCGCTGTCGTCCTCCTCCCTATACATGCCACTACCACGTACAAACAAACTCGCACTCCCCCGTTTCCAGCTAAGCACAACTCCATTGGCTCGGACCCATGGTCCAAAACCATGTGGCATCTTATGTGCCATGTGAGCTCCTGGATACGCCCTTGTACAATGGGGTTTGGTATATTAAAAATCTATTTTTTTTTGGTTATTACAAGGGTAACAACCTTTTGAGTCCATTCCTCCCCTAATGATAGTGACCTCCACTACCTTCATTTAGGATAGGTAACGGGCTCCACTCTCTCTCAGGTTGGTTCAAGGTGGGTTTAGGGTGGCTTGTCAATGCCTATTCTAGCCATTTTATACATTGTAGGGGGGGAGGGGTTATAGCCATTCTATTCACAAAGTCACGGAGGTAGGCCCACAAAGCACAAAGGGGTTGGTACCCAAGATGCAAGGTGATGGTTTTGCAAGCGAACTAGGTGGGATCATGGAGGTGGCCATGTGGCTTTGCGCACCGTTACTAGTTGGTCTTTGATCTAGCTTGGGTCTAGTACCCAACTATGTTGTGTTGGTTCTAGGCAATGAAGGTGGGGGTCCTCATCATATCCAAGGTTGTCATACACGGGGCCTATATATTGGTTTAAGGAAGCTAGTGGTTTTGACTTTGAATATTCATCAAATATCTAATTGAGGCTAAAAATAAAATTTCTTTCTTTATGCCTATGTTTAGAACAAAAGTTAATATGAATATATATTTTTCATATCAACCATGTAGCCACATGTATGTGCAATAGCTTAAAGTGTTGGTTTAAGCACCCTCTACCTTAGACCAAATCCCGTTGAAAAGTCCCACCAAGTTAAAATATAACTTTTACATGTCTTTATGCAAAGAATTTCAAGGATGTCACTTGTGTGTGTGTGGGGGGGTAATGATATTAAAATGCTTAGCATGATGTTACCTACCACACCACCCTCAAGTGCACTTTTTCTTTTATCTAGTGTGGGTACTTAACTAACGTGCCATCAAATTAAGGCGACCTACTTTACTTGAATTGGTTGTGAAATAAATAAAACCGTCGTCATCCGCATGTGACATTGCGTGAACTTCCGATGCCATTGTTATACCACCGATCCTTGCACACAATTAATACACTCAAAGTGAACAATATCTCGAAGAATCTCAAAACCTCTTGTTGTGTCTCGAATGTATAAATTAAAAACTCGCAATAATGACACCCGCACTAGAGTGAAGAAAGAGTGTACTTGCAGCGCCCTTACTAGGTGAGCGGGGTGGGAAGGGAGCCGGGATGCAAACCCAACGCTAGTCTTCCTACCCATCACCGGCACGCCCCCTCCCCCACCCCCACGCTGCGTGTAGGAGGGCGCCACCAATGGTCTACCCCCACCACACACCTCGTCCCATCCCCCAACCGCCGCCAATGCGGGTGGTTGGGTGGGCACTGGGTACTTACGCCCAAAGCCTAGGGACGCTGCCTTCCTGCCTTCCTTCCTTCCGTTGCTGCGCCATGCTGCCTAGCCCGCGTCCAAGGGTCGCCAGCCAACTAGCCAGCGGAGCGGGTCCCGGCCGCGCGCCCGCCAAATCGCACGATTCGCGCCCGGGTGTGGCCACTAGGTAAGTTACTGGTTCTCATCAGTGGCGCCGGCCCTGACTGACTCGCGTTCACTCGCCCGCCTGACTTGCCCCTCCCCTCGCGCCCGCGACCCGCACCCGCGCTACTCGTTCAGGAAGCCTTGCGAGCCGTCGACCCGCACCCGCGCTGCTCGTTCAGGAAGCCTCGCGAGCCCGCGAGCCGCACCCGCGCTGCTCGTTCAGTAAGGCTCGCGAGCCCGCGAGCCCGCGCTAGCGCGCGACCCCGGCCCGCGCTGCTCACGCCACGCCACGCCGACGCCGACGCCCACGCACCTCCCGCCCGCCCGCCACCCTTGGCGCTCCTCCCCTAGACTCAGGCCAGGCGCTTGCCTCCGACGACGTCTTGCCGACGCGGCCTCTTCCCTCTTTTGTGACCCTCTTGCGAGCCCTACGCGTACTGCACACGCCGCCCTCTCGCTCTCGCGCCGCTCGCTCGCTCGCTTGTAGCAGCATCCACGCCGAGTCGAGCTCGTTCGGGGAGTTTGTGTCGGGGCTTCGTCGCGGGACTAGTCTGTTTTTGCGCTTCCTCGGTAAGTCGACTTGCTTGAGTTTGTGAGAAAGTTTAGGGGCTCTCTTGTGGCGTAGGTCGCGGTTCTTGCGTTGAGGAGCTTTGCATTCGGTTGGTTGTGTGTGTGTGTGTGTGTGTGTGTGTTTTGTTTGGTTTGGCCGGCGGTCCTTGTTTTTAGCGTTCGTGGAGGAGCGCTCTTGCGAGTTTTCTTTTGTGATAGCTTTCTTGGGTGGAATAGTAGTAGTGCGTGCGACGGTTGGGTTGGTTGCGTGGATAGGTCGGTATGGGTTGTAGAGAGGTTTTGGATGTCTATGGGTGACTTGTCAATCCCTTGCTTCTGGGTTCGCTTTTGTGAAGTTGACCCAAGTTTTGAAATATTTGGGAGGATTTTGAAGCTGTCGCTGACGATTGTCACGACACGGCGAGGCTTGCTCGTAATTTTTGTTGCCGTTGGACTGAAGAGTGATTGGAAATTTGGTTTGACTTCGTGTAGCTTCTTATTTTCAAAAGTTTTCGAAACTCGCTTCATGGCTAGCACTCTGGTATGGAAATTTGAAGATGGTGTAGCCAATGTGTCAAGAGTCATGTAGCAAATGTTGAGTACAAGCTGCGTATGGTATTTTATGGCTACCGGCATCTGGACTTTGCTATGTTCACATGGTTGATCAAGTTGTCCTTTTTCTGGATGTTCCTCAAGGGACATAGAACTCCTGCTGTCTTTAGAAGTGGTGATGATGATTCTCATGGATATTTGTGTTCATGACATGTCCTCTCAGCGTCAGGTTATACCATGAGCTACTTGGATGACTTTCGCGAAAAGTATTGTTGACAGCTCTTGTTAATTAATGTCGACAGTAAGTTCATGGA
Organism: Polytrichum formosum; assembly: GCA_964035585.1. NCBI lineage: Eukaryota > Viridiplantae > Streptophyta > Polytrichopsida > Polytrichales > Polytrichaceae > Polytrichum > Polytrichum formosum. The sequence continues at coordinate 31,820,624 of OZ037935.1, read as the reverse complement.
ATTTCAAAAATATAAACGAAAAACCTCAAGAGAATCTCACGAGTGAGGTTTTCCTTTATATTTTGAAAGTGTCCATTGCGGACACTTTCACTTCGGCAGCTGAATAAGTGATTGCAAAATTGGGAACTTTCCACAGGGTGCTTAAACTCTTGTTGAGAATGCCGACTTACAATACTGGATGCATATCTGAAGTTTAGTACTGGGCATTACTTTGGGTGTGGAATCATACAAGTGTATGGTGGTTTGTTGACTGTGAGAGCACAGTGAAAGCGGACTCACTCTTTAAACAGCAATGCTCTTATTTTATTTCTAGTAAGGTTCTTTTCGGTATGTGACTGGCCATAGAGCAGTCGGGACTTTGTGACCTTTATAACTTAAAAGACATTTTTGGTGAATATGTAGGTTGAGTGACGACGGCAGTAGCAATGGATAGGAACACCTTGCTCAAGACGAAACCACTTCCTGCGGAGGAGTCCGAGGAAGAAGAGACCGATTCCAGTGACGAAGAGGAGACGGAGGATGAAGAACAGGCTGAGGAATTGTCTGCCTATGAATCTGACAGTGATGAAAGTACTGATGCCACTAAGAAGAGGCAACAAGGAGCAGCTAATGGCAAGCAGCAGGTATTAATTTGTGCACACCCTCTTGCTCGGATGTTGATGAAGACCTCTTACTTCGGTATGTTCAGAGACATGTGGACAAGGTTCTTGGGTAGCAGTTGATTGCTGCTTTCTATGTGCTCATCTTTCCTCATGTCTTATTACCCGATGGTGTGCTTACCGCAAGGTTATGTACTCTCCTTCCTGTAAGGCTTTTAGATGGAAAACGAATCTCATTTTCAATCTGAAAGCAGGCGGGAATTCTTACAAAAAGGACCCGAGAAAGCAATGGGAGAAAGGAGAAAGAGGACGAGCCGCCAATAAAGAAGAAGAAACCTGAATTGGTCACACCTATATCAAAGACACCTGCTTCAAAGGTATGCTCTCTACCCCCAGGGTTTGTCACTTGTGAGTTCAAAGAGGAAGGATGTGACCTGGAAAGGGCCAGCTAGTGGTCAATACAAAAAGATGATAGTGTGTTGAATGGAGATTTATTCATTTGCTCTGGTTGTCACGGTTTCCTAGTGATCTTTTCAATGATGTGCAATTCTTGCTCGATTTTGTGGAGCTAAGGCTGCTTACATCTTCCATATATTTCTGATGCTAGAGTGTTAAGGTGGATTGCAGTTTCCAATTTGTTTCATAGAACTGTGTTCTATTCATCCCAAGGTTTAATTGAACCATATCACTTAAAGATGTGATCCTTCAATTGCTACTGACAAGTTGCTATGATTTTCTACAGACAGTGGCTGTATCCCAGCTTGAGAAGGCTGCAGATAAAAAGAAAGACAGCGCAGCAAAAGGAGATAAGAACAAAGCAGCAAGTAATCCGAAGGTAGAGAAGGAAAAGCTGCAGAAGGTGACTACTGCAGAGAAAGATGGCAAAAAGTCACAGAAGAAAAAGACACAAACTTCTGCTGCCAAAGGAGATGCTTCAAAGCCCTCTACATCAAAGTTTGAGGTGAGGTTTCCTTTCAACAGTATGGAATCATGGATGTCGATTTCAGATGATTTCCCACAACTTTTTTTTGGGGCAGGTGATCTATTGAAAGTCTTCATCATAGTTCATCTTAGTAATCAAAAAATTACGTGTGCATCGGGAATTAACCTGTTTTTACATGCTTGTGATTATTGATGGGTGCACCAACTCTGCTTGATTCTGCACATATTTTGATGATCAATTGGTTCTGGTCGTCTGGTCTTCAGAGGCGACATCCAGGGGTTCATCTGTACAATCTTAAACAAGTAGTATACAACATGTCTCTGTCATGTCTGTTTTATCATGTATTTTCTGGAAGTAACAGATGTGGACTGTGTGCTTGCCTGTATTCTCAGGGTGACAAAGATACACCACAGAAAGCAAAGAAACCTGCTCAGCAATGGTTGTATGATGAGGAGATCACCTTATCAACGGAGCTACAAAAGGACCGGGTTCAAGATGTTTTTGGACCTGTTCTACCTGCTTCAAGGGCTGATCCGTACTGGGAGAAGCTTCTGAGAAGACTTCCATTCATGGAGAAGTATGATAAAGAACACAGTGTTGAAAGATTGTGTGAGAAAGTCAGGCGCATGAGGCTGCGATATGAGATCCTCTTACAACGCATCAAAATGGATGAGGCGACTATCTGGAAGAACAAAAATGAAGAGAATCTGTGGAGAATCTGGCACACAATTTGGGGCCCAATGAAGGTTGGCTCACATAATCCCACAACTTTCTTTTGCATTGAATAATATCCTGGTTGAGAGTGGTACCTTGTGCAGAATGCCCATGAGGCAGAGAAGTCAGTTGTCTGATGCTGATTTCAATGTTGTGAAGAAACATTCTTTGGGGTGTCTATTAATATTTCGTCTTGTGTGCTTGGTACAAAGTGGTTTCAACTATTAAGCGATCAAAATGTAAGACACATGAACAGCCATAACCTCCTGTTTCAACTCAGAAAGTGACCAAGCCCCTTCCATCTGTGACTACAAAATGCCAACAGGTCCAATGGACTTGTAAATATTGTTGTTTCTTAATTGCACCTGATAGAAAATTTTGGGTGCTTAATTTTCCAGGCAACAGTGGATATGATGAATGATGAAGATGAAGAAGATGATGAAGAGGAGGACGAGGAAGATGAAAAACACACCAAGTCGTCAAAAGCAGTCACACCTGTGGGTGCTTTGCAGAAGAAAGAGACAAGAAAAAAGGTGTCAGATTCTAGTTCTGATGATGAAGAGTCAAACAAGGAAGAGAGCCCAGTGAAGCCAGTTGAACTTGAAGCAACCGTGCCAAGCAAAAATCTCACTCCCACACCAATGCAGGTGGATTTGAACAACCCAGGAAAGGATGTGGCCCAAGTGGAGGATCATGGTGTGCAAATTGATGGCCGTGCGACAGTAGCAGCAGCCTCACAGTTGGGACAAAAATTGCCTCTGTCCATGTCTAATGGAGACATGCAACAAGAGGGTCTGGCGTTTCTACAAGACTTAAGAAGCACCTGCCTGAAGATGGTTGATGAAGCCAAGACTCAGAGTCTTTCTATTTCTGAGAAACTTCTCGACGAGGCTCGTGTGAAGACTGCACAAATGGTTGATGATGCGAAGATGAAAAGTTTGCAGATCATGGAGGAGTTGCGAATAGTGGCTGAGAGACTTGGCAATATTTCTGGGCAGGGAGGACGCCTGGCTGGTACAAACTCAGGGGGTTGGAGTGATGTCACAGATGGCTTATTCTCAGGTAATTGAAAACATCTGGGGTGGATGTTATTATCACTTATATCAATGGCTTTTATGTCGCATCTCATTTTAATTTCAATACTTAGGTGATGCTCTGCAAGACTTTTTTTGGTTCAAGAATGTGACCATAAGCAAGCCAATGTCAGGTGTAGGTGATTGAGCCTTCCTCAGTTGAAGTGCATCAATCAAGGTTATCGAGTAGCTGTAAAAATTCATGTTCTCACTACAGTAGGTCTGTCATATTCTTGGTGGCTATGGCTGATTCTCATGTGAGGTTGCAAATTCAGGTTGAAACCTAGTTGCTGAGGGTCTGTTTGCTAGAGTTGTCTCCATTTGAGGTTGTAATAAATATTTTGGTAAAATGGTCCGGGCACAAATCTATAAAAAGAGGCAGTTATCACACTGAGACACAATATGCATTACAGGCCGCAGTCTTTTCGGTTTCACTGGTATGAATTTGGGAGACGACAACAACTTACATGACCAGTGGCGTGTACAATCAGAAGCTGAGCAAAGCTTGCTTCTTCAGAGGTTGCAGCTCGTGCAAGAACAGGCCCGCATCCAGCAAGAAGGAATTCGTTTAAAGATTGGTCTTCAGAAACAGCAGGCGAAGGGAAAATCAGATATGTGATATTGTTGGACAGGCTCTACCTTTTCCTTCTTTAGTTGCACCATGCGGAATTTATGCAGTTGAAGAACATTAAGTCATCTAATCTAGTTCTTATGGGTTATTGTTTGAGAACCATTTCTCAGTTAGTGAGAAATAGCAAGCAGGCAGAGGAGGTATAAGGAAACAGCAAGCTGGTAGAAAAGATTTCAGTCGGATTAGATTCTGCTCCCTATTACATATAGTATCTTAAAGAAGGGTCAGATGGCTTTTTGCTGGTCCTTTATTACATAGTGCAAAACAGAGGTGCCTGGATGTAATTTTTCAGCGGCCACCTCTGGTTGTTTTTTGACCAGTAATGTGCCTCTAGGCAGGAGTGAATGGGGAATGAGTGCTTATGAGCTCTTTGTGCACAGCAGAATTGTTGGTAATCAAAATTCTAAGTAGGTCTATCAATGTACGGTTAGATCAATTTAGTTTGTCATCACATTGCCTGATGGTCACACATGGGTTGTTGGAAACATTTAGTTATTTCAATACAATTTTTGGACTTGAAATAAGCATCATGAACCTATGGGATTATTCCACAAAGTGGCTGTTGTGCAAACACAATAATCAATTGATGTCCGTTTTGTTAAACAATCCATATCCATTTCTCTTCCTACCTAATTCCAACCATGTAGAAAGCAACATGGTTGGAATCAGTAATTCTCTGGTTTGATGCAACATGTAGAAAGCAGTAACCCGGGAGACATGATGTACATTTACTGATAGAATTACACAACTAAGACACAGATCACAATGGCTGTAAATCTGGATACTAAACCAACAAGAAATTGTGCCTTGTTGCGCCTTGTTGATGCTTGCTACTATGTGTACAATGAGAGGATTGATTTCATCAGTCTCTGAAAAGTGCAATGCAGGTAGAAGTGGTATGCACCAAAAATTGAAATATCAGCAATTTAATGTACAGGAAATCTATACAGAAGAAATTAGACAGCTCTCATGATGAATGCTTTTGAGTTATCTTATATGCAATAATGGACAGATTGTCATTCAATGCAGTAAAACCTTCAAGAACCTTCTCAAGCTTCTGATTGACTCGATCTAATAAGTACATTTGGGGTTGTCGACCTTCTTCTAGGTTGCTTACTCTCTTCTCCACATGCTCCATATGTGACGTCAATATATCCATCATCAGCTCAGCTCGGTGCTTCATGGCTTCCTCTCTCTTCTCCGATGCCTACGATTCACATTCAGGAGTTCAGTATAGAAAGAAATGAATCAAGCATACATGTGCCAAGAATCACAAGATAGGACTATAGAAGTGAATAATTTTGAATTTGTTGAATAATTTTGCAGAGTAACCAAGTAGGGTCTATCCCAAACCTACAATAGCTCACAGAATTTTATATTAGTTTAATCAACACAAACTCCAGTCCATCACCTCATGATGAAGTTGCCAACAAGGCACATTGACTTCATCAATAAACTATACTAGTCACCTGCAGCTGTACTTGCATAAGTCGTTGCATCTCCTTCATTGCACTCCCACAGTCCTTCACGTTGTGCTTCATTGGTTGCCCATCTTTTCCAACAAGCCTCCAGGATTCACCATGTCCTGAGCTCTTCGAGACATGGCCGATGTGCCCTTCTTCTCTAATATTAGGAGCCTTTGCCAGGCTTGACTTAGCCAAAATTGCTTGCTTCTTACCAGAGACTTCAAACCACACATCATAGAACTTAGGCTTCAGTAATTCTCTCCCTGCAATGCTCGGATTCCATGATGGGTCAGATCGTGCGGCTTTTGCAGACATATTTCTGTACACAATATACCACCCATGATGAATGAGCCCTAATATTACATGTTTCCTTTCTGACTAGTTTTATAAACTATCCTCAATAGTAGCTATATATATTCCTCGAAACAGACATGATCTATGATTGTGTATAGTCTTCCAGGTTGTGAGTAAAATTGAAGAAAGGAAAGTAAATGAGAACATCAGATGCTTCAGTAATGAAAGTTGGGTATTGTGGCAATATTTTACCTGTAGTCAGTACACTCGCGCCTCACACTCCAGTACTTGCTTTGACATTGCTTTTTGGAGAAATGCTTTCCAAATCTATCCTGCATGGCTTTGAGTATCGGTGTCCATTTCTTCTGGTACTTGACTTGACCGTTACTCTCCTCCCACAACCGTTGATGTATGGCATCATATGTCTCAAAGAGAAACCTTACAGATTCATCTGTCCATGTAACATTTCCATCGGCATCTTGTCCAGCTCTTTTCCGTTTCTTGTTCAGAGCTTCTTTCTTATCTCTGTCCGAGTCATCGCTGCTAGAACCGGTCTCAGAGGAGGATGCTGACAATTCAAAGTTTGTGGAGTCCTCAAGCTGTCCACTCTCAGAAGCTGCAAGACCTTCTCTTGACTTCCTCAATTTCTGCTTTCTCTTTTTCAACTGTAATGAGAAACATTGGTATGCTAGCATCAGGATGCAACAACATGTGCAATAAAATGCCTGATTCTCCAGCATTGTCATCAAGAATCTGACAGCCTAAGTACAAAAATTTGGTTCTCAGGACATTAGTTTCGATAGATATAACTCACCTTGGTTGCATCTCTAGGTGTGTGGGAAACATCTTGGATATCCCTTGACCCTTCCCTCTTCACATCTCTCTTTTCAGGACCTGCATCATGAAGTTATACAAGATATCGGGTTCCATGTTGCAAAGTTCCTCTATAAGATGACAACACATCTGAATAGCATCTGGTTCTCAATCATATTTGCCCTTTGTGTTGACAAATGTAGCCACAAATGGAGCACTAAAGCTAACTGATCCAAGGTTGAAGATTTCCTTGGTTATAATATATACTACATAAAATAAGGAAAGAGACCAAGATACATACTCGAGGAGGGACCGCATCTCGGAGATGAGAGGATAAACCTAAACCTAAACCTAGACCACAACTGACCCGTTGCATAAGCATGCAAATTTTAGGTTTCAGCTATTCTAGGTTGAACAACATGTGCGTGATTCTATTCCCACCCATCCCACTCAAAAGGTTCTGAATATCTCTAGAATTCAACTGCAAGAGCGCTGTATCGCAGAAGCAAACACCATAAATTGAATGAGCTGAAATGTACGAGTTTCAGAAAAACCATTAAAACCCTTCAAGTGAGGCTTTCAAAAAACCAGAATGACAAATTCGCACTTTAAAGACTTGGTTAGAACAGATGGGCGCAGGATCATAACCATCTCACTCTCCCCCAGTAAAACTCTCTTCGAAACAGTCAAGATTCACCAGAAAGACACATGTATGCGCTTCAAAAAAACCATTAAACCCTGCAAGTGAAGCTTTGAAAGAACCAGAATGGCGAATTCGCACTAGAAAACCTAGTTAGAAGAATTGGGTGCACAATCAACACCATTTCACCCCTTCTTCTACACAGCCAAGATTCACCAGAGGGACTGATTCAATAAGTAGCAGCGTGACAGGGCAAAATCGGGGATCAACGGAGGAGGACCTAAGCAACCTTCGGAGCTAAAACCCTTACCTTTAGGGGTTCTTCGTCTCTCCTTTCTATGACTCCCTCTCTTGCTGGATTTCCCTTTTGCACGCACCATTCCTCCCTTGCTTGGTTCCTCTTCTTCACTGTCGCTCGAATCATCACCCAGGGACAAATCACTCGTTCCTTGACCATGACCATGATCACGACCTCCAGCTATCCAATTCTCTTCTGGGTGAATGTAAGCCGGAGCCACCGAGGTTGAAGGCCCAGCAACCCCCGGATCCGGACCAAATGCAAACCCTTGCAAAAAGCTCGGTGTTGGGCCACCAAGCAAACTCTGCCAATTGAACCCTGACCCAAGATTCTGCAGCAGCTGCTGATGTGGCTGCACATTAGGTGTTGTAACAACGGGACGTTGTGGCGACAGTATATGCATAGGCGAGAACAAGGAGGCAGTGGCTCCGCCATAGCCAGGGGAGAGTGGAGGCAAATGATATTGAGCTCCTGGCTCGGTTCGGGGCGGAATATCACTGATATCCGCAACGAAACTGCTTTCCACCTGCTGAGATGATTTCGGTCGGCTGCCCCATAAGCTGCTGCTGCTGCTGGCACCTCCGGAGGCTAAGTGTTGATTCTCAGTCTGTAGGCCACCTTGAAAGCTCGTTTCAAAGGCAGGAGCGAGTAGGAAGTTCGCGCTACTACTCGGTGGTTCTCCAGCGGAGGTAGGCGAGGTTCCGGAGGAGGCTCGCGAGGGCCGCCTTCTCCGAGAGCGGGAGATGATGGAATCCATAGCGGGGTGGTGACGATGGAGAGCCTGCCTGGGTAGTTCCCTTGCGAGAGAGAGAGACGACACGCGCCGTTCCCATGTCCCCTGTACCCCGGTTCCCCATCCTGCCCATCCGCGGGCCCTACTCCACTGTGTATAAGATATTCATATCAGATGCTGCAGGCACGAGCCGCTTCGTAGCTCCTTTTCTCTGTTTCATGCCAAAACACAGGAACCTTATGGGCATGTCATGCACTTACTCAGAATTAGGTTTTCATGAGCTTGCTTCCATTGCTTCACTCACACTTGAGGAGGGTTAGGATTCTGGGTTTATGGGTTCCGCTGTCCTAAACTAAAGCCTTCTGTCAAACGCCACAAGAGTCCACAGACAGACACTTACCGACTCACAAACCGTGGCAAGGCTGCAACGGACATGAAAGAAGTGCAATAGTAGAAGAAAGGCGTTCAAGATCAGATTTTGCACGCATTTTGAGGGCCGTGGTTTCGAGAGCGGGAGATGATGGAATCCATACCCGGGCGGCGACGATGGCAAGCCTGCCTGGGCGATAGGCGACACCTGTCGTTCCCATGTCCCCTGTACCAATGAACGGGGAGTGCCGGCAGTTAGTTACAAGCTAGCCGGTTGATTTTGAGAATTTCCTAATGAAATAGAAATGTTTAGGAAGGGGTTCTGGAAGAAAAATCAAGGTTTTTGGAAATGGGCCGATTAGAAAAAAAGTTGCCGGCATTTAGGCAAGTTGCCCTAAAGTATCCACGGCAAATTACTAATTGAAAGGCATTTTCCATGGTGGGCAGCCGACTAGACATATACTTTTTAGATTTTTTTTTGATACTATGCATAGTTGGAGACTTGGAGTTACTGTTGCCTTGCTGGCTTTAGGGTTTAGGGTTAGATGTTTGCCGCCGCAGCTTGCATTCCGAGTTTACGAGTTTGCATTCCGAATTTCCGAGTGCTTGACATCTTGAATCGTTGAGTGATTAAGTCTGTGTGAGTCTTCTGTGCAGACTCCTAGTCGTGGGAGTTAGGGTTGTGTGCCACTCCCACATCTCTCGTTTCACATCTGGAGCTCTCAGCACACGGAGCCACCGTCGGAGTCCCCTTGCATCCGGTTAGCCACTGTTTTGCCTTCTTGTAAAATATTCCTCTTGGTTAGCATGTGATTGAGTCAGTCATTGATGGATGTTAAAAAATGATACACTTGGTGAAGAGTCTTGCTTATCATGAGAGTCGCTGCATTGCTTATCCTTGGAGGCCACTCTGAAACTTCACTTTTAGCCCATTGAGAATACCATATTACGTTGATTGTAGCTTTGTGTGATGGTTTTGGCAATGCTTTCACGTACTTGTGAGATTTGTAGTGTCATTACGTGAGGGAGGAGAGAACTTGCACCATGGAGTACACTTTTAGTTTCATTTGGTTGTAAGCATGCATCTTGTATACATTCAAGCTCAAAGTGATGCATGCAAACGGGTCTTACAATGTACTTAGGATATAGTTTGACTAAGTTGCACTAGACTATTTAATATGAAATACTAACTTATATTATAAGTTAATATAGTGTGATTGAGATTGTAATATGCATTGTGACCTTGATGCATACAAGATGATCTTGAGGTAGTTGTATGCATTTTCGTACAAGCCGATCAAGTCAGGGCTATGTCCTTGGCCCTAAGATGGTAGGGGGTTTGCCAGGTTCAACTCATGCTAAGGATACTATTTAGACAAAAATAGAGAGTGAATGCCAACATTCTTCAACCCTAAACACTTGAAAAAAAAGAAAAGGGGATGAATGACAATGAAATTTAAAGGAAAAAAATGGGGAGGGAATAAACATCCACCACCAAAATACAAAACTAGCCCCATTTTAGACATTTAGAAAACTGGATAAATGAAAAAAGAAATGTCGGCTAATTGCCTAAATACATTAGGAAATGGGGGATATCAATCAATAAAATTTGCACTCTCTTGGCCCACTTCCGGGTAAAAATTGAAAAATCCAAACCACCTCCTATAATCTAGGAAATTATCCGTTTTCTCTATAGAACTCCCCGGACTCTGCCCTGTATTGTGCCCCGGCTAGGACTAGAGCTCATGCCATTTGGCCGAGCCCTGGCCCTGACACCCCTTCCCCCATGATGGGGTCATGGCTTGGGTGGCTGCGGCCGGTCCAAATGGCATAAGCTCTAGTCCCAGCCCTGTGCCCCAGTTCCCTATTTGCCCATCCGCGGGCTGTACTCCAATGTGTATTAGAGATTCATATCAAATGTTGCACGCACTCACTTCAGAGCCTTTTTTTCTTGTTTCATGCCAAAACACGAGAAACTTATGGGCACTTGCTGCAAAATTGGGTTTTTTTTTGTGAGCTAGTTTCCATTGCTTCATGCACAATTGAGGAGGGAGGAGGGTTTGTCGTTTAGTCTGTGTTCCTAAACGCTATTGGCAAATGCCACAAGAGTTCACACTCACTAATCAAATTACAAACCATGGCAACGTTGCTATGGACATTGAAGAGGCTGAAATACTCCTTTGGTAAGATGAAATCACAAAAGTGAAAACTCAATTTCTTGATTTTACAAACCAATTTAGCATTAGGTTCTACCAATTTCACTGGTCGAATCACGAACCAAGTTCACTATATAGACAACCAATTTAACTTGAACTTTCAATTAATTGCACTACATGTTGTTACCAACTTCATGATTTAGTGCCCATGTTCACAACTTCACACAATCAATTTCATTTTATTCCATAAAGAACGGTACATCATGTATAAGATTTTCCTAATCGTTCCCCGCGACTAGATCTACCAAAATTTCTATTGACCTCTCTTATCCAACCTTAGACCATGTCTATAATGAATGTTTGTATATCATCATTAATGTGACCTAATAATGTTTTATGATTTTGGAAATCATCATATCGGACATGAATTTTAATGTGTCCAAATACCAACTTTGTAGCATTGAAAAATTGACTATATGATGGCAAACAAAAGTAACTGTCTCCAACATCTTCAAAATGTTGTTGTATTTTATGAGATTTGTGAAATGGGACAATGTCCATGATGATGAATTGTTGTTTGTTAAGGCTAGGAATGACCTTGGTTTGAATGAATTCTAAACATTTGTCTATATTGTAGGCATCAAGTGTGGCAACCCTTGCTAGCTTCCCTTAACTTATCTTCACAGTTCCTCAACTCTAGCAAGTGTCACGAGCGCTAACCTGCACATTCCCACACACGTGCATGGTTAGCTCCCCATACCGCAGACCTTCAAGCTTGGTAACCAACCCTCTTACACATGCATTCGGGTGGTTACTTGTCGACTTCCATCCATGGAAGTCCACCCTTGAGTTCATCATCGCGTTGCCGGAGTAGCACTACAACAACCTGAAGCATAATTGCTAAGTATGCTTCGGGTGGGGTTGGTCGACAATGCTGCCTCATCCATATAAGCCTCTAAAACTTTGGGCAGATTCCCTATTCCACCGTCAAGAAACCATTTGTCTCTTTCATAAGAATTGGGGCCAAGTAGACATTTTTCCTTAGTCATTGCGCTAGAAACCTCCAACAACTTCAGACCTTCACAATTTTGTCGTGTGATCTTTGCTTCTATAAAATGGCCACTCCAATTATCGCGTACTTCTTTATGAGGAGTGCCCGAAACACCATGGGCACAAGGGGGACCCCGGAGTGACACCCGAAACTTGTGGCGATGTTGGTGAGAGGGCCCAAGTGATCCTAGTATGGGTGAGGGCCCCAAGCGTTGGGAACGCCTCCCATCCACGGAGACTAGGAGGCATGAGGGTAAGGCCATAAGCTATGCATAGCTTATGGCGTGCCAATTCTAGAATGCTCAAGAATACCTCAATCGGAGGTGTGAGCTAGGAGATATGGCAATTTGAGTGGGGCGTTGTCCCGGGACAACGCCCTAGTACAGCAGTGGCCTGGGAGTGGTTTCCAGGACTGTTGAGGTTTGAACATGCATAACTTCCTCAATACTTGCCCGAATGGGACAAGTAAGTAGTCCATCGGCATCTACGTGAAACGTAAATGATGATGGAGTGGTCGATTGTTAGCATCAGAGTCATATGAGGAAGTTATAGGGTTCTAAAGCTGTTGGGGGTTTTCAACCCTAGTGGCTAAGGGAAAACGTATACTTGGCCCTAAATGTTGGGAGAGAGACAAAATGTTACTTGACGATGGAGTAGGGGCCTTGCCTAGAGTCCTAGAGGCTTATATGGATGAGGTGGTGTGGCCGAACCCACCCGAGGCCGAATGACACGGCTTCCATGGGCATTGGCCCAATGTGAGGGCATAGTTGCCTAGTATGGCTCGGGTTGTTGTAATGTTACTCCGGTAATGCGATGATTAATATAAGGTTGGACTTCCATGGATGGAAGTCAATATCTAGGAATTGATTACCGATTAAGGGGTGAGTCCCGAAAGCAAAGTAGGAAGGTTGGTTATTCTCCTATGAACTATAAAGTCCGCGATATGGGGAGCTAGCCATTCGCATGGCGGAGTGCAAAGGGTTAGCGCTCGTAATCCTTGCTAGAGTTGGAAAAATGACCAAGATAGTTAAGGGAAGCTAGCAAGGGTCGCAATACCAATGACATCTATTTTTTGCGTAGATGACGATAGACTCATCATTTGCCCCATTCAGGCAAGTATTGAGGAAGTTATGGCTGTTATAACCTAGGCAGTCCCGGACACCACTCCCAAATCATTGTTGTTTCAAAACACTGTCTTTAGGTAGCACCCCACTCAAATTGCCATATCCCTTAGCTCACACCTCCGATTGGGTTGTTCTTGAGTATTATAGAATCCGGACGCCATAAGCTACTCGATGCTTATGGCCTTACCGTTGTGACTCCTAATCTCCGTGGATGGCAGGCGTTCTAAATGCCCGGGACCTCCATCCACACTAGGATCACTTGGGCCCTCTCAGCTATGGTGTCACAAGTCTTGGATGTCACTCCGGGGTCCCCTTTGTGTCTATGGTGTTTAGGGCACTCTTCATAGAGAGATGCGCAACAATACCATATAGAAGTGACCAAACTTGTCACATTTGTGGCACCGCTTGTCCTTCACGTCACCTCATTCGTTTCCAATATTGGGTGGTTTTTTTCATTGGTTTCCATTTTTGTAGGGAGTTGTACCTTTGGCTTGTTCTTTGTGTTGGTTTGATGGCCTAAACTTATGCTCTATGCCTCGAGACATATTTCGGCTCAAACCACTTTGTTGTGAGGAGTTGCTTGACTTCTTTTCGGGGCCATTGGCTTCAATTATTTCTGTAATCTTGATGATCCCCGTGAAGTCTTTGGGAAGCTTTGGGAACTTAAACAAGGCGTCCACCACCCACTTTGGAACCCACTTAAGAAGATGCATTTCTTAACAAACTCATCCATCTTAGGTGTAGCATTCATTTGGGCATTAAAATTGTGCATGTACGCCTTAAGAAATTCCATGTGCCTCATTTGTACCAAGTTCATTCCCTCATGCAATTGTTGGTACTTCGGTGTGAACCTCTTAACAAACAACTCCTTGAAGTTGGAAATAAAGGCGCGTATTGATGCTGAGATAAAATTGGACCTTTTTGGATTGGGGTCGCGCACCTCTCCATGAGGAGTGCCGAAATACCATGGGCACAAAGGGGACCTCGGAGTGACGCCCAAGACTTGTGGCACCATTGGTGAGAGGGCCCAAATGATCATAGTGTGGGTGAGGGCCCCGAGCACTGGGAATGCCTCCCGCCCATGGAGACTAGGAGTCACAAAAACAAGGCCATAAACTATGAGTAACTTGTGGCGTCCGGATTCTAGAATGCTCAAGAACATCCCAATCGGAGGTGTGAGCTAGGAGATATGGCAGTTTGATTGGGCCGTTGCTTATAGACAACAGTGACTTGGGAGTGGCGCTCGGGACTGCCAATGTTAGAATAACCATAACTCCTTTAATATTTGCTTAAATGGGGCAAGTAAAGAGTAAATCAACATTTTCGCAAAGAGTAGATGTCAATGGAATGGTCACTTGATAGAAGCAAAGATCACACGACAAAGTCTTGGAGGTCTTGTCGCATACCTCTCTATGAGGAGTGCCCAAAACACCATAGGCGCAAGGGGGACCCCGGAGTGACACCCGGGACTTGTGACGCCGTTGGTGAGAGGGCCTAAGTGATCCTAATGTGGGTGAGGGCCCGGACGTTGGGAACGCCTCCCACCCATGGAGACTAGGAGGCACGAGGGTAAGGCCATAAGCTATATGTAGCTTATGGCGTGCCAATTCTAGAATGCTCAAGAGCACCTCAATCGGAGGTGTGAGCTAGGAGATATGGCAATTTGAGTGGGGCGTTGTCTCGGGATGGCGCCTTGGTATAGCAGTGGCCTGGGAGTGGTTTCCGGAACTACTGAGGTTTGAACATGCATCACTTCCTCAATACTTGCCCAAATGGGGCAAGTGAGTAATTTATTGGCATCTACATAAAACGTAGATGAGGATGGAGTGGTCAAATGTTAGCATCAAAGACCATATAAAGAAGTTATGGTGTTTGGAAGTTGCTGGGGGCTTCCAGCCCCCGCGGCTAAGGGAAAATATGTACTTGGCCCCAAGTATTGGAAGAGAGACAAAAAAATTACTTGACGGTGGGGTAGGGATCCTGCCTAGAGTCGTAGAGGCTTATATGGGTGAGGAGGCATGGTCGGCCAAACCCACCCGAGGCCGAACGGCAAGGCCTCCATGGGCATTGGCCGAACATGGAGGCATAGTTGCCTAGTATGATTTGGGTTGTTGTAGTGTTGCTCCAGCAACGTGATAATTAACATGAGATTGGATTTCCATCGATGGAAGTCCACATCCTAACAATGGTTACCGATTAAGGGGTAAATCTTGAATGCAAGTGTAAGAGAGTTGGTCCCCCGTCTATGAGCTAAAGGGTCCACGGTATTGGGAAGTTAACCATTCGCATGGCGGAATGCGAAGGGTTTGCGCTCGTGACCTTTGTTAGAATTGAGAATCGACCAAGATATCTAAGGGGAGCTAGTAAGGGTTGCAGCAAGTCTGAAGCTGTTGGGGGCTTCTAGGCCCAGCGGCTAAGGAAAAATATCTACTTGGTCCAACTTTTAGGAGAGAGACAAATGGTTTCTTGCTAACCTTGTGTAAGCTTGACACTGTCTTCGCCTTTGGCGACTCGATAACATCCTCATCTGAGTCACTACGGTGACTCTCAATACCACCAGGCCTATATGACATAGATGATTCGCCAAGGTCACTCATATCCGACCACTTAGTGGCGGACTTCTTTGAAAGACCCATCCTGCTCTCTACTTCAACCATATATGTTACGAAGGACGGACGGTGGGGGAGGGGCCCTGTCTAAAGTCCTAGAGGCTTATATGGATGAGGCGGCGTTGCCAACTGACCCTTCCCAAAGCATACTTAGCAACTATGCTTTGGGTTGTTGTAGTGCTGCTCCGGCAACGCGATGATGAATTCAAGGGTGGCCTTCCATGGATGGAAGTCGACAAGTGACCATTAGCTACCTTGTAAGGGGAGAGTCCTGAATGCATGTGTAAGAGGGTTGGTTACCAAGTCATAAGTTTGAAGGTCCACGGTATGGGGAGCTAACCATGCACATATGTGGGATGTGCAGGTTAGTGCTCGTGACACTTGCTAGAGTTGAGGAACTGTGAAGATAAGTTAAGGGAAGCTAGCAAGGGTTGCGACATCTAGTGCTATATTTCGGTATTTGAGAATACTATTTCCCTTTGGAATGAATAGAACATCCGATTTTAGAAATGGATTTTCATGTTTTCTATTCAATTATTTTTTTGACATTGGTATAATCCTTGTTTGTTACGTTTCACACTATAAATTGTGGGTGTATAGGGAAGAATGGATGAATAAGTTGGGTTTGAGATTTTGGAGCACTAAATTGGATGCTCAACTGAAAGTACTAGTGTTAAAATTATATCAAATTATACAAAAATAAAAGGACCAAAAAATTGGATAAATACCAAATCAAATAAATTGAGATGTAGAAAAAATTGGGTTGTTTATTTATTTAAAAAATCTACAACGTATATAAAGAATTGAAACACTTTTTTTAAACCTTTTGGAGTGTTTAACTCATCCACACAAGTAGTTGCCTCCAATTAAAATGAAACGTCATTGGAGATGTTTTATTTTAAATAAAAATTCTTAATTTTATATGAAAAACCCAAAAAGTTGGGTAGTTTGGCCTATGGTAGTTGTATTAAAAAACTTATATAATTAGGTTTTTAATGCAATTATATGCTTCAAGGAATATCCATTTCCTATATATAATGACATTTTTGGATTTCATGTTAGAAGCGCTACAAGAGTTTCCTATATTAAAACAAATTATATCACCTGAGATTGGACTAAAATGCATTATAAGTGATTATAATCAGGGTCATATCATATGGGAATTGCGTACCCGGGATCCACCCATTGTAGGATCATTCATAATTCATCGTCATTTTTTTGCACATGGTTGTGATTGCAGACCTACTCTTTCAAGTGCTTTGCATTTGTTAGAAATCAAAATGGAAAACACCTTAGTCTTGCATATAACCGCCCAATGCTTCTTGGCGGAGGACTTTCTGAGAGGGCTGATGCTGTTAAGGGAGACGTTGTGTTCAACAATGCAAGAATTGAGGATTTGATGATGAATTCCTCAAATCAAACTTGGTGGGGCTCCTATGAAAGAAGCCCTACATTCATGATGGGCTTCTTGGAGTGTTGCTCGCCTTCTAGTGGTTTTGTTGTTAATCAAAACATTTTGATTGGTATAGTGCCCTTCAACTCACCTCATGTTGATCTAATGTTATTCAATCTCATTTTTGGGCTTTGAATTGTGTTGAGTGCGATGTCATACTAGGTGTTGCGCTTGTGGCTTGCTGAGCTCTAGGCCGGCAACTGGCCTTCTTCTTGCCAGACACAAAGCTCACAATGAGGTCATCAAGATCTTGTTGGAGGCATATTCCAACCCAACATCTCGCTCAGTTGGTGATGACAATACGGAATCCTCTGATGGGAGCAACAACTTTGGCCATGACATGGAGGTCTTCAAAGGAAAGTGTGAGCAATCCTTCCTTAGTTTTATGGCATCGAGGTTTTTTACTTTCATTGTGGTTTTTTCATGTGTGTTTGTAGCAACACTAGTTTATCACTTTCATTGTGGGCAATCTGGTGCTCCCCCAATTTTTTGTTCTTACTTATGAGGATCTTCCATGCAAGTTCACCTCAATAAAAAGCACCGTGAAAAAAAAAGGTTGTGGTATTGTGCCTCTTTCCCATGTGGTTGTAAGAACACTTCAGCTGTTGAAGAAGCTCACTTTTGTCTAGTACCATGTATTGAGGAAGGATGCCACATCTCCATTGCACGAGATTACTTCATTTGATATTAACAATTTTTTTATAAAAAATGACTCATATTATAGCAAGGACAAGGCCAACAAATCATCACAAACCTCATATTCCTAAATGAAGGTCACAATAATCCAGTCACATCAAACAACAAAATAGAATTAATGCCTACCAAACATGAGGTTGTAATTTTAATATTATGGATGCATATTTTATGGGGGCAAGACCCAAAACGTCACTGGAGTATGACCCAAAAGTTCCAAACTGTTAGGTTAGCATTCATAAGAAATTAAACCTTACTAAAACTCAACGGTAACCTGATATTGAATGCCAAGAATTCCAAGTCCATTTGCAAACCTAGAGCAATTGTAATGGTTGTCTTAGGTATTTTATTCCAACCATGGTCATGTACAACCTCACACGCAAAACAAATTTGGGGGGCAACCTTGCTCAACATCATGTTACCCCCTATATCCATGCGTCAAAGACCTATGGATCCTATTTCCGTGCTCTTTGACATGCTCATGCTCATGTCAATGTGCTCATGCAATAACAACCCCCAATAACTTTTGAACCCTTGTACCTTTCACCTAGGAACCACACGTTTTGGCATGATAAAACCCCCTTTCAATTGCTAGAGGGAATTTATATATATGCAAGCTAATAATAGTAAAATACTTAACGCTATCTACCCATCTACCTTATGGGTCTCCGTCGGGTTTCAAGTTGGACTTTTCCGTTTCAACAACTACATCGTTCTTTGGAGGCAATGGGCCATGCTGCGGTTTCAAACTCAGCCTTTCTGTCTCAACAACTACGTCGTTCTCTGGAGGCAATGGGCCTTGTTCTGGTTTCAAGCTTGGCCTTGCCGTCTCAGCAACAACGTCTTTCTTTGGAGGCAATGGGCCTTGTTCCGGTTTGAAGCCCGATTTCCTCGTCTCATCATCTACATCTTTCTTTGTTGGCTTAATCTTCTTGCCTACCCTTGAAGACCGGAATTTGTTCATAACCGTCTTGCCTACATCATGCAACTTCTTCGCATTATTTGCTTTTGAGATGATGAAAGGCACTGTGATGAAGGTGACTCGGAGAGCATAGAGGCCACTCCACGGAGACGCCGCCTGCACCACGAACCCCAAGACCGTGCTGGCCGTATTCTCTGTAACGATGTACGTGAGATATCCCCACAGACAGAACAAGATGGCTGATTGCGCAGCAATCGGTTGCCATTTCCAATCAGGATTTAACTTGAGAAGCTCCTGCAGTTCCTTAATGGGGTCATTCTTCTCCTTACTGCAGCACAAGCATTTCTCGACATGCTGACTTTGAGCAACCTGGAATTCCTTATTTGCTACGTCGGCATGTCCCTTTTCCTCGTCATCCGGATGTTTCTCGAATTTCCTAGTCTTCTTCTTGTCCACGGCTATCCACTGAGCGACCTGCTGCAGAGCTGAAGAAATACATAGAACGATGAGCAAGCCCAAGTACACGTGGGTGTAGTTGTAAAACAGTTTGGAAGTCCAGAGGAAAGGGTCGGCCCTTCCAACTGCATCGAGGAGGCCGTTGCCCACAAATGACAGCAGGCAAATGTGAAGCCAGTCCATGAGCATAGTTCTGTAGGTTTCATCAAACCACCGTTTGAAGATGATCCAAGCTTCTTCCCTCCACGGTTTTATTTCTTTCTTAAAGTGCTTTTCATAACGATGTATTTTCATGTATAACAGTTCCCCCAAAATGATTAGAAACACACAAAGCTCCAACAACGCTATTGCCGGGAGTGCCGTTTCCAGCAGGCCGTATTTCCAAATCACCATGTTTTTGAATCTGTGCTGGAACAAGGCGATGATGGCCTGGTACTCGCACACTGCCCCAAATATTGGTGTATCTTGATACTTCTGATACAATCCCTTGTGTCTCCAGAACGGGAAGCTTTTGTCGATTAAGCCAAGGTCAAAATACGCTCCAGAGCCGAGGTAGTAGCCGTATTCGGTGTATGTGTAGTCGGATAGATTCTGATAGTTTAGATAATCCGTCGTGTTTAGTAGGTTTGGGGTAACAAACTCGCAACAGAAGTGGAAGTCGGGGTCGTCTTCGGGCCAGTGGAAGAAATATTCGGACGCATTAGCGAGGTGGAATTTGGAGCAGTGGTTGATAGATCGCTGCAGAGTCTCATTCCAGACGCCTCTGAACCCAAGGGCGCTGTCGACCTGGGTACTGAACATGATGGTCGTGTTCCGCGTCGACATAACCCAGCCGAGATTCATCATGAAAACGAGGAACCAGAGTGCAGTAGTACTCTGATAGATGCACGGGCAAGCATGCCAGAAACTTCAAGTCAGACGTGTAACACCTTCTACTTCAGGTTCCTAATTAATGTAATTATTAAGTATAACTTTCATAACAATTTGGAGCTTGAGTTGGTGTTCCTAAATTGGGGACAAGATGACTTCCCCATAACATGTAGCATTACCCTCTCCCTCCTCCCTCAATCTAGGTCGTCAATCTAGCTAGGTTTGATGGGGTTACCTGGTCCATACCCCTAAGGTGCGGCTGCTTCTTGGGATGCAAAGAGATAATGTGGGCATTGAAGCAGTATGGCTGGGATGAGATGAAGGTATAGTCCAGAGCATATATGTCACACCAACCTTAAATAAGAAATCATAAGCTAGCCTAGTAAATGGCCAGGTTTTGAGTTTGCTAGCTCTTACCGCTGCCAATTGAATGGGCACGTTATAAAATACTACACTTTTTGCCGAGCCACTATTCGATTATGCAACTGAAGGTCAATGGATCCTCAAGAGAGATCATCAACATGATGTACACCATGAAATCACAAAGGCTGCAACGAATCCGACTAGTATGTTGTACATGTCAAAAAAACAAACCTCCGGGCTCACTACTAAGAAGAGGGGGGTTTTATCAACTGTACTTGTGTTGATAATAATACTAGCCATGGGGATAAGCAAACCCTCTTAAAACAACATTTGCAAGTTGAAATAAGGGGCAGAAAATTCAATCAACAATGGGGCATTGATTTAATGACTTAGATACATGGTGGGGCCCTAAATGAGAATGTGCTAAACTTTATGAAAAGTTGATTTATAATTAGGGAGCCTCAACATATGCGAGTAGTTGTTTTCCCCGGAACCTTTGTATGTAGAACAAAATTCTTACATTTACGTACATCAATGAATTGCAATAGTAAAATCATCCAATAAAATTTTACTTAATGTAATTCATCACGTGATGGTGGATTGCTTTTGGGCAGTAAGTGTGCCAGTAAAGTTGAGTAAAAATAAATATGCTACAAATAAAGATAAGACTAGAACTAGTGATCAATCCAAGTAGTTGCTTAACCACTTGAGTGCATTCACACACTTGATTTTCATCAAGTACCCAACGAGGCTTGAACACAAGACCTCTAGCCACACTTGTGGCCTCGCAACACTTCATGCATTCACTTGTCCTACACTCATGACACTCTTCTCACACATATCCACACAATGGCAAATCTATGTCACCACAATAGCCATTTCAATATTTACTCGCTCTCTCCATCTTTGGATAGCATAGAGTAACAAAGTTGCCAAAACTTTATGGCAAATAATCTATTTACACTACAACGTTTGTTATGTATCTAGTGTCATTTTCTACACTTGGGATCACCTACTAGTGTGGATTATCACAGAGGCCCATGTTGTTATAAAAAAAAATCCTTGAGAATATCATATTCTACCAAGTAAGTTATATCATATTCCTTTATGTGCATCTTAGCTATATATATTTGATACTCTTTTTATGAAGTTCTTGGAATGTGTAAGCCAAATGGTAACCCAGGCACACTAATAGGTGACACCAATGTATTTGGAATTATGCAATGCTATAACCTTCCACTAATATATATGCAACATGTACATTAAATGTAATTTTTTCCTTATCAACACAAGTTACATAACAGTGAGCTTGAATATATAACCTTTGAGATCTATATCTGCAAAACTTGAGGACAAGAACATACTGCCTGTTGAGGGATCAGAGCCTTATAACCTACATGCATGTGTATGATTTCAAGGCTTCAAGTATTAGCACAAAATCATCTCTAGAGGGGTGGCACTATTATATGACTCCTTGAGGCCTGCAACTTGTCATTTGTACTATGTCTACCGTACTTAGTTCATGGGCCATATAGTGGAACGCCAAGTTTTCTTACATGATTCTGTTGCAATTTCAGAAGCATGCAAGTCAGCAGAGAGGAGAAAGAATGGAGAACTTTACAGTGATAATGAAAACACCCAAGCACTCAATTACCACAGATCTTCAATTGAGAGATAGTGAGAGAGCCCGGCATGCCTGAGTATAGTGCTTGTAACAAGACAATGGACGGCCATGACGAACAGATTTTCGATCTCCCAAGCCCTTTTCCATGATGTGGATTCGGTGGGCTAATATTTGCAGTACTAAGCTTAGCTGTTTTTTGATGTTAGCAATGTTGTCTTGCGAGCTGCAACTTTGCACATATTCACTTCGCTCATCATTTGCCTGACACTGCATTAATTGTGCCAAGGAATTCTATTTGTGAGGCCAGAATCGAGTCAAGCTAATCAATGCATGCCCACCATAGATATAATTACATTTGGCTTCACTCACTAGTAGGAATGGGGGTCCTTTCCCACACCATAAGGACATTGATCTGACAATTGCTATCAATCACGACACATGTCATGGACTGGACAGGAGGTCCCAACCACTGTGGATGCGCTGTCTTCTTGGACCAGTCCTATATTTTAATATGTATGATGTCAGTATCATGTCCTGGGTTAGGACCAGTGCAGAGTGTCAAATGTGTGTCGCGTGTTCCCAATTAAGTGGCATAAAGTGAAGTTGATCACATATTCTGGGTAGCATTAATCACGGCTGAATGTTGGGGTAATCAATAATGTTTGCTATAGTTATTATTAGGGTTGGTGGGCAAATTTGTTTGCAGTTTTTTGTAAATTGGAAACAAGTCTGTATATAGGTGTCCACATTCATCAGAATTTGGCAATCCACCGTGTATTCTTTGTTGTTTGTTGTATACATTTGAAATACCGTATATGGCCAACAAACTGTACGCAATCGTCGTTTATGGTGGTTGCCATGTAGTGACGATTTTAATACAATCCAAAAAATATATTGATATTATACAATATTGCGGTTTCCAAAAATGTGCATTTCATGACTACAACGCTTGTGTACGCAGCTATGGTGCTAGCCGCAGGATCCCCTACCGCTCCCATCCTACATCTGCCTTTTATGGGGGTATTTGTCACCCATCCTTCCCTCTCCGCCCTCAAGCACACTTTGGTTCGTGGAGGAGCTCCCCCGCCTCATCGCCATCCCACCCCCTGGCATTGCATTCACAACATCACACAGTTTGTGGAGGCAATGGGTGCATTCGGGAAGATAACTTCACAGTCTGGCCGAACACATATTGTGGAGGCCTGCTTGTTTGTAGTTGAGTTTGCCAGAATCTAACCCCAGCTCAAAACTCTTTCCTCGCCATGCCACCACGCTTCGCGATTCTCCGTGTGTTGTGTTCGTGTCCTATGCAACGCATTTATGTCCTTCATCCCAGCCCTCCTCCACTTGCACCATCGACGACAACACTCCGTTGCTCGCGTCAAAATCCTTTTGTGTCGCAATCATGTCACACATTAGTACGCATAACTCCTATCACCGAGCCTCATGCCAGTCAATATACAAAAGGATAAGGAATTCAACAATCATATATCATGGCCTGCAAAAATTTAAGTCCACGATGTGGACACACATATGTTGAACAACCTGTTCCATTCCATGGGGAGTTGTTGGCAATAACTTAACAGATATGCCATGCCCGCAATCCACAGTGTGCACCTTATTTGTGGAATCTACATTGGTATGCCACCCTCAATTCTCCCTGCTCGGGAGTAGAATTTGTTTCAGCCCCTATTAGAGCTTCAAGAACACCACTCGGGGGCGTGAATTGCGTTTACGGGGCTTGCTGTGGAGCTAGTTTCCCTTGTAGGAGATGTGATGACCTGCTCCACCTCAGCATTTGCGAGGGCGTTCTTTTCTCACCTTTTCCCAGCATAGAACAACGGTCCGCAAGCGACCTCCTTTCCCATGTTGTTGTGGCCTTCAAGTCTAGGAATATTGGATAGCGACTTCACAGTATGTTTTTGTGCATACGCGGAGACCATGCTATGAACTCGTCATATGCAAATTTTCCAATAGAACTGCACGTTGTGGTTTGGCCGGATCCTGCAACGCATATTACAGTACACATACCAAATATCTTTGTTTGAGGAAGAAAAATCTAACGGCATGAACGATCATCTGGAGGACAACCCAAACGTCATGGGCTCCCATATCTGTGCCTCTGCTGACTCTACGAAAAATTGCCTCACTTGGTTGCTGCAATTATCAACTGCTGCATTTCCAAAACACATAATGGAGTCCCCTGCATGCACCAATTCTGCGCGTTATTGTTACGCTGCGATGCAAACTTGGAACCTCTACATTTCTTTACTCTACAGCAACACAACAAATTCTCACACCATTTCGTAGTGTCATTGAGGCAAATGGGAACGGGTACCGGGGTGGCCTGGATGCATGCTGCATGCATTATATAGTTCGGTTGGGTACATGGCGATCTCCCTAACAATGGCAAATGATGTGGGTCGCGTACCTGCTACATTGGCCTCACCTGCGTTGACTATTTTGTAGCCTTCCTTGGCACCACGCCTGCAACATGGAGGACACTTTTGAGGACACTTGATTGGCCATTGGCCCCCCCCCAAAAAAAATTTGAGACAACACCGGCACCGACTGTTTGCTGCAATTTTGCATATCGATGTCAAAAAATGCTTCAGCTCCTTTGTGCGCAATTAATACATTTCCTTTGTCCCAACAACTGTGCATATTGAAGGTCGGACTGTTGTTGAGATGGAGAACTCGGAGGAGAAGATCATTCCCGATTTTCGTGCACCGCTGTGTTCGGTGCACATTGTGAGGCAACAAAACTCAGACTTTGTGGAAGCTCCCTCTGCCCGAACAATTATATAAGAACACAGTTTGTAAAATTGGCTATTTCACATCATGAAAATTGTATGCCGATAGAAGATCTGCATCATGTAGCTAACGACACATTCCTTCATCCTGCCTATCATTCGTTGTGTTGGACTGTGGCTGCCGCGCAAGCATCCTCTTCCTTCTCCACTAAATATCGCACAGACCACTTCACGGTAGTGTCGCTTGGTGCCGGTGGTGTCACTACCTGGTCCAAGTATTGAAGTGTGGGGTTGTCTTCTGTGAACATCAACAACACATTTTTTTTGTACACTTTTGTAACTTTCACGTATTGGAGCCCATCCTCGCATAATGACATCAAATAGCTGCGGTCCCTGGTGCTCTCGGGGACGTGCGGTGTGGGTGCACTCCCCGCAATTCCTTCCGCGACCGATCTGGTTCCGCACCCTGGATGTAGCACCCAACATTCTGCTCCAACTCCAACAAGGCCCTGCCTCAACAATCACGGGGATAGTTAGTGGGCGCACAACAAACAACCCAAATAATTACAATTTCCTCTGTGTTAGCTCAATAGCTGGCTTGTATATCGCGACAGTTAACATGCATAATGACAACATGCTCAAAGAAATGAAACCTTGTGATAAATTCAGGCTTCCTCAAAAAACATGATCCTAGATTCGGATACTCGTGGAGGGTTTTCTTGGCCCGCGAGGATCTCTAACTGGGTTTTAGTGCGCATTGTTGTTGAAACCCAATAAACCATTGTGCCACAAGTTCCTCCACTGCAGTCCACCCCAACAATATGATTTTGACGCACAAAACATTGTAGTCATGGCAGGAAATCCAGTATTCCCCGTGGGGCCTTCTCTTGGGGCATAGTCTTGCATTTAGCAAAGGCTGTGCTAATAGCCTTCCGTTATCTACTCTCCTCGGATGATTATTTCCAACTGCTTGTGCGGATGTCAGACCACACAAAATTACAAACATGTCGAAGACCAGGAATGCCAAGATGCGGCAACAGAAGTGGGCATTCTACACTCACATCCGCAAATTGTGTATGTTAATTCATAACGAATTTAGTGCAGCCCATCATCATCGCAACTCCTCTTCAAAGCATAGTGGAATTTCCAATAGGGTGCATGTTGTGAACTCACCGCAGCGTGGTATCGTGGTTGCACCGGAGGAGGTCGTCTGCCACGACCCCTACCTCTTCCAATGCCCCTGCCACCACCTCTGCTTGTCCCACCAAAATCATGTTGCCTTGGTTCCCTACACCTGCCACGACCCCCCGTCGGTGCCACGGGCTTCTCTGGGGGTAGGTTCAAGTTGAACGTGCCGGGATCGTTCACACCATCCAGCCTTATTGTGGTTCCCCTCTCCCCTGCAATTTCCGTCAAGCTCTCCCGCCCTCGCTTTGCGCTCACCCATCCTTCTGCTCGTTCGGCCCCAATCCTTATCGGTGGAGGCAAATCACGAACTGCCTTCGTGAACTCTGTCCACATGGACCGGGATAGCATCGGGTCCTGTGCTTCGACTGTGGGACACGTATATTCGTATCGTTGGGAGTCTTCGTCCACCACGTCCATACTTGTCCGTGTTTGCGCGCACGGAGGCGAACACAATCCAGTGTTCACCTCGGTTTCATTGTGCCAGTCAATCTCGGCCCCCTCCTCTGGAGAACTCAAAATGTTAATGGCCATCTCTGCATTGCTGTTGAAAAGTTGGGTCTCACGAATGGACCCAACATCTCTATCGTAAACAACATTGCGGCAAAGCTCGTCATCGTCTCCGGAAATATGTTCCCCATGTTCAGGGCTCCCTCCAGTATCCCGTCCGTGACCCTCCGCACTTGTGGCCACTTTACTGGCCTTCCTCAGAGAGGTTTGGGCCGATATTTGCTCCCTTAGCCGCTCCACCTCAATATGAGCACCTCTCATCTCGCACACATGCTCTGCAAGCTTCTCCATTGCATTCTGCACCCCTCGCACATCATCACGCACCCACGACATGTCGAACTTAACCGTGCCAATCGCCCTCTCCACCGACGTCAACTTCTCAACAATGGATGCCTGCACTGCATGCATTGCCGCAATAGACGCAACTATGGCTTTCATTTCTTCTGTAGATTTGACTGTTGTTTGTGATGGTGTTGGTTCCAAATCCCTCACGCCCGCCGAGTCCTCTGACCCATACGAGGAGCATTCATCGCCCTCCTCTACCACCACGACCTTCCGCCTTCCTGCGGACTACAATCAATTTTGTTTGTGTTATTTGCACTGTTAGATTGAAAAATTGATTGGCACTGGTGTCTGCACAAGGGTGGCCTCCCTCTTCATTCACAAGTGTGGACAGAAAATATTCTCGATATTAAACGGCCCCATTCAGTGCAGACGTGCATGTCCGAATCACAAATACTTGCAGCCTAATGCGGAATCAACATTAAGACTGAGTGTGTGTCTCACCTCTTCGTCCATCCTGTCCATCAAAGAATTGCGGCCCATTTTGCTTGCGTTATGTACCAGTGACCTCCTTCCTGCCATCTCTAGTGCTTCCTGCCTGCAAGCATCTGTTGGCCACCATTTTATTAGCATCTCCCATGCCTCGGCGGGACAGTTGTGGTGTCTCTGGTCATCCCCGTACTTCTGCCAGTGTGCTTTCCATATGCCTCTCGATGTGCGAAGGTGGCCTGCCAAATATTTGTCCACCCTCCGCGGGTCAAGAGGTGGATCAAACTGGTATTTAGCATTGATCTCCTTGTGAACTGTGCTTTTTTCAAATATTGAGTAGTCCTTCCAGCCCTCTTTCCTCAAGTCCAGCAACTTGTACGCGACCTCCTTTGCAGCGGCGTGCCATCTTGCCTTCAAGTCATTCTGCCCCTCTGGAACGTTAATTGTGACTGGCCTTCCATTGGCCAAAGAATCCTTCGCTTCCCTCGCGAAGGCTGCATGGGCCTTCTTGTTGGCGTTCCTCGTCAAATTCCTTCTCGCTGCCGCCGCGCCCTTGTGTGTGTCTGCAAGATCATTTGTAGTGTGGGCCACAACCCTTGGAGGTGGCGATACAAGAAGGGTGTCCCTCAAAGACTCTGTCGGAGTCGGGTCCACAGGGCTATCGCGAGGAGGGTCCCGGATCGCATATGAATAACCCTCTGGTAGTGCTTCACCCCCTCGCAGAGCAATTATTTGGGGATTGTTGTCTGCCGTCCGTTGCGCTTGTTCTGTCCTGCATGGTCTGTTGGAGGGGTGTGGTGAACACCAAGGTGCGTTCCTTTGTCTGTAGTTCAAACCGGGTGGTCCAACCTGTGGGGCGGAGTATCCTATACCCTCCCTGCTAGAAGTAGCCGCCTGCAACCTCACACATCGGATGCGGTTAATGGCAACGGTGGACATATGGTTGTTTCTAGCCTGGAAGGCAAAACACGTCAAAATTCTGAGGATGAAAAGGCAAGTTTGCGTACATGCCATGAGACTCAGTGTGTGGCCATTGACATTAACAACTATGGCATTATTACCTTGTCGATTTTGTTGTCCACAAGTCCACTTCCAGACAAACATATGGTCCCACCTTGGTGTTGCAATCTATAGCGCACCCCACAATGGCTACAATAGGGCAAACACGATATTACAACACCTTCGCAATAAACTATAAAACTAACAATGAATTGAATGAAGGAGGTGAGTTTGCTTGCTTGTGAAGCACTCTCGGTGCATGCGCTGGTTGTGTTCAACGACGCTAGAGGCCGCACAGGAACCTTGCCCTGCACATGTATTTTGCAAATGTCATTCTCTGATGTGCGTGAAGTGTATTCAAGGATAGAATGTTTTGCAAGTAATCAAAGCATTGCGTGCCTTCATGTACGGGGTTGCTGCATTGGATGCCCCGCAGTAAATGCCTCGATCCATCACCGATGCGCAAGCTCCTGGTCAAGAACCCAGTGCTGGTCCACATGAATGGCTTGCCTCCGCCCACCAAACGGCCGACTCTTCTGGCCCAAGACATCAACGACATTGGTCAGCCAATGTGCATGCTACAAACCTGGTGCAAGCTCAAGATTCAGTGTTTCACTTGACCCCACGTTGTGAAGTGCCAGCATGAATGTGATCCACAACGAAAATTGGCATTGTGTTCATACAGTTGTCTCGCATATCCAACATAAGACATGCTTGCTTTTAAGCACACAGACTTGGGCCATTGTGTCCACACTACAAATATCCGACCACCTGAATATACAACTTCCCCAATTAGTTCCAAAATAATGTTCAATATTCAACTGCTTGTGAGGCACATGTGGAATTCTTGGATGGATCAGAAAGACGGTTCATTGGAACTAGCCAAAATTATGACCTTTTGCGGACATGCCAATGGACGGGACATCAGCATACCGTTTTTCCACATATGCTGTTACATCCCTTTGTAAGCACTAGAGCCTTTGCCTTTGCCAGTGCTATGCCTATATGGAAACATTGTTGACATCAAAATATTTGTATTTGATAATATGCAAAGGACACACTTACATGTTTTTTGACCGTAGTGTCAAGGGGAGGTTTGCGGTCACAGACAAGATCCTCAATGCACACCTACTCGGAAAACAATACATTGGCATCAATTGAGGGAATTGGTGTTCGAGGATTACCCCCTTTGTGGCTGTGGATTTAGTTGCACTTGGGAAGTTGGGTCAGAATTGCACCCCCACCGTGGCCCCCTGGCATTTATTATCTGGATTTTGACCCCTCAATTTTGCGACTTCTCGTTTTCCACTAAACATGTGGAGGTTTTCCCTCTTCTGTTCCAGACTTGGAGGCGTCGGTTTAATTTGAATGAAGAGAAGCACATTCCTGAGCATGTAGTGTCGGGGCCAGTTGAGCACCTCCGTACAGGCCAGCATGGGTTTCCATTGTAGTGAACCGTGCGATAATGTTACGTGTTGCAACTTCTTCTATGCCTTCGAGAATGTTCTCTGACCTTATCAAACATGGAGGGTTTTCTGTGCAAAACACACAACTCCCAACCACAAATCATGATGACATACCCTTTGGCCTAAATGTCGTGCAAATATGTGTCATGCCAGGGAGCACAACACATGACATGCTGGAGCATTGTAAATGTAAAGCAAGACATCCATGTGAACATGCAAATAAGGCAGCTACTCTCAAAACACCTAGAATTTGCGTCTGTCCGCACTCTTCGGGTGTGCCTATACACGATTTTTGGGCAATGCATATATATTTGTTGTGTGGAAACCACTGTGACAATCACAACGTAGTGAAAGAGAAATGACATGTACCACTCCATAGCGAGCCTGTGTAGGGCGTGGACTCCGCACGGCTCCCATGCAAGTTTTATCCTGCCTTGGCACTGAAGTAGCACTGCACATACAAATCAACAGTCAGCCAAGTCCCAAACTGTGGTTGGGTTTCGAGCGCCATGTGTTGTCCATGCAAAAACTAGCAACGTCCATGTTAGTATTGTGCAAATATAAGACATGCCAATCCACCAAAACATCAATAGATGGCTTGAAATGCGGTCACTCAATGTGAAGCCCCTGGGCAGTACGTTGTTTAGGCACTTTTGGCTGTTTGGATCCCGGAATTTGCATGCAAAGTGCAACACAAAAGAGCATGGTATGCAGAGGCAAATGGGAATTTCGCGCACACGGAGATCCGCCGTTCCTTCATCAACAGACCTTCCGATATAGTACTGTAGGATTCATGCAAACATGGCATTCATGACCCGGAGATGCACATCCTCGTGAGCCCGTCTCCCCTTGTCGTGCACCAGCGCATGGGGGGGTTTGGGTGAAGATCTCCCAGTTTGTGCATGCCACCTGTCTGCAGATCAAAATACATCATACACATATTGCCATGCAATGTTGCACGCAGAGCGCGTGGGAATTGGAAACCACATGCATGGCAACCCATCAACTTAAACCACACCTTCAAAAGGGCAACCTATTTGCATGCAGGGGGGAACTGGAAGGCGACCGATTTGACTTGTGCCTATTCTTCCACCCACCCCGATCGTTTTTGTCTTCTCTCTTTCACTTAGGTTCCAAGCTCCTCTTCTTGCACCAGAAACATCTTCACACTTTACATCCGGAGTGCGTGCGGTTGCAGTGTGGAGCTATGGGCACCAAAGGAGGCGGATCCTCTATGATGGTGAATTGGCCCCTCAAAGCATTCACGCCCAGTCTGCGGTCATGCACACAACGCAAAAGCCTTGGTGGTCTCTGCCATTGCCGAGACAATGCCTACAGTGAATAATGGACGGAATGTGCAATCGTGCATGTTGTTGAACTCCACATCTTCCACTCCCTTAAACATGAACCCCCGCCAGCACAAACCTCATCTACAATGCGAACGATCGTGCGAAGAGATGTTCTCAGTGCGGCATCCAGACAACATGACATTGCCTCAAGGGAGACAGCGTGAGCATTTTGCACATGTGATGTTGCAATGGTGTCCTGCGGAGTGTGGTGTGTGGAGTGGCCAATTGTATTGGCGCCGAAAACATGGTGGCGGCATCGTCGGCGGCAGTAATGATGGTTTGGAAAACACTCCGTTGGACGTCGACACGTCCGCACGGTGGCCTTTTGTCTGGGGAGCCTCTACGCAAATGACCCCATAGCTGTGACCTCTTCAATGGCATGGGCCTTCTCAAACTCGTCACAGCTTTCCTTTCCAACCCCCCCCCCTGTGACCTAGGACTGTTACTCGCACGGTTCCATTCTCATAATCTTGTGGTGACCTTGATTAAATAAATACAGTCTAACCTCGATAATGTCACACCATCCATTTCACCAAAAAGTGTGATATAAACAAGGTGTGACATATTTGATAATGTCATATTTGGAAGATTTATTCATAATGTAATATTATCAAAGCAATAGGTAGAAAAACAAATAAAAAAAGGGGGGTTCTTTGTGGACATTTCATGAGTTTGAGAACTTCACATTCATAATGAGTAAGACATTCAAACAATCATAGTGAGATTCAAAATCTCACCGAGATTGTTTGAATGTCTTACTCATCATGAAATGTCCACAAAGAACCCCCCCCCTTTTTGTTGATTGTGGCCCAGAATGTTGCAAACGTTTTGAGCACGCAGTCCAATCACATTTGAACACATTTTTTTTGGTGTTTGTTCTTGCATCTAAACCTAGGCACACACCACCAAAACATAGACAACGGAATGGACGACGCTGTTTTTGCGAGCCGTGAGCCGCAAGCCTTGAGCTGTGATCCGTGAGCAGAATTTTAGAATAATTTGTAAAAATTCAAAATTCTGGAGGAATATCCTAAATTAACTTCGAATATTCGAATATTCTCTTTTTGGGGACCAGGGTTGACCTATGACCGTGGATTTTGGTTGCCTATTGCCATATATATTGCACTACTTCATACATAATCAGAGCCAAATAAATGGCTTCCTATGCCAGAAATCAATTCTGCAAATTCTCCAAATAAGTTGAAGAACATTTTAATGCCATAATTTTGTATACATTTCAGTGAGAATATTTTGATATTTTTTTTAAAGCTAATTCTAATTGAAATCTATTGGGAGATATATTCAAAATCTAGGAGGTAGTATATTCTGAAATGGAAAATTAATAAGACCTATGAATGCTAAATTTCAAGTATTTGAATTCTTCAGTTTCTTGATGTTGATGCACTTGGTAGTAGCTCTAATGCCTCGTGTAGTGAGAGTAGTGAGATGGCATTATAAACATTTTGTTTTATTTTATATATTTATTTATTATATACCATCTAAAAATTATGGGTTTATTTGAGACTCGATATTTGATGTTGCGATTTCAAGTGCACTTTGGACTTTGTTTTTTGATTTACATGTATTCTGTTGATTTATGTATATATAAGGCTATAATTTAAAAGAAAATAAAAGTACATTCATTAACAAAAAAGACTACAACATTACTCAACTGTTGGGCTAAAATGATGCTTTATTTAGGGCCCCGAGTGTAGCAATTGGGGCCCCAAATGTTTCAACTTGGGTCGCACGTTCTATACTTGGGGGCCCCAAGTGCTACAACTGGGGCCCCAAAGTGTCCCAATTGGGGCCCCAACTGTAGCACTTCGGGCCCCAAGTGTAGGAATTGGGGCCCCAAGTGCTACAACTGGGGCCCCAAAGTGTCCCAACTGGGGCCCCAACTGTAGCACTTCGGGCCCCAAGTGTAGGAATTGGGGCCCCAAGTGCTACAACTGGGGCCCCAAAGTGTCTCAACTGGGGCCCCAGCTGTAGCACTTCGGGCCCCGAGTGTAGGAATTGGGGCCCCAAGTGCTACACCTGGGGCCCCGAAGTGTCTCAACTAAGGCCTCAAGTTCTATACCTGGGGGTGTAGTCTAAGTTTTATCTATACAAAAAAACCTAGGACCACAATTGTCTGGAAATATTACATATGTCGTGGATTGCTAGACTTGTGAATGTTTTTTGCACAGTAAGTGATCAAAGACCCTCTGTCTATGCCTTGAATTTACGGTCATAAGCTTATCTTTATTCCACGGTCATAGGTCCTAATTGAAATTTATGACTGCCGGTTCACGGCTCACGGCTCACAGCTCACGGCTCACGGCTCACAACTCACAAAATAGCAACTCCCACAACGGAGTGAGAAAAATTATTGAGTAGGGCCCATGTACATACCCTGCAAATATGCATTGTGTACAGTCTAACCTCGATAATGTCACCCTTGTTTATAGAACACCTTGATATTGTCACCCAAAACTTCAAAACCAAATTTTCTAGTGTAAAACTCCCTCGATGTTATCCCTATCACACTTGATAATGTCACTATTTTTTCCCAAAATTTGTAGTGTAAGTGTGATAGTGATAATAACAAGTAATATGCATGAAAAAAGGCCGGATGGACAACAACTTTTGAATTTTATGGCTAGTCAAGGTGCTCAAATTTTCATAACTATGGAGTTGTTAGAAATGGGAAAAATCCATGACAAGCTCATTAGAATTGGTGTTGCACATTTAACATCAATGTCAACAAAACAATGTGACATTAGGAGCTTCTTTGTCTCTAGTGAGAGGTCTTTACTTGATCTCAATGACATATTATGATGTGCTATCTTGTTATTCAAGCTTTTGAATTTGATTTTATA
Source organism: Polytrichum formosum (assembly GCA_964035585.1). Classification (NCBI taxonomy): domain Eukaryota; kingdom Viridiplantae; phylum Streptophyta; class Polytrichopsida; order Polytrichales; family Polytrichaceae; genus Polytrichum; species Polytrichum formosum. Next base: position 31,786,837 of record OZ037935.1, on the reverse strand, counting down.
TTTAAAAACATTGAATTCTCATCTTTTTTATTTTCTTTTAAACATTGTAATTTTTATTTGTTTTTCTACCTATTTCTTTGATAATATCACATTATGCATAAATCTTCCAAATGTGACATTATCAAATATGTCACACCTTGTTTATATCACACTTTTTGGTGAAACTGATGGTGTGACATTATCGAGGTTAGACTATATACCACATGCATCGTAACATGTGCCACAAAACATGGACTGCAATGCCCAACTGGGCCTCATTTTGACTTGGCCGTTGGCGCGTGTGGCATGTTTGACAGGCTGTTGTCATTTGTACCCTCAGACTCCAAGGCCACCAACCGGCCCCAGGCATGGTCGAATCATTGAAACAGGGGAACCACTGGCAACCCGGGTGGAATTGATCAAGCAAGCCAACCTGCGTCCATCCGTCTACCCATTCCCACCTTCATGTTGTGTGCGCGGGTGCTGTGCTAGGTGCTCCATCTCCCCCATGTTCACTTCCATCTGCCCGGGCAGGCTCCCCCGGAGCTAACAATGGCGGTCATGCACAATGTGGGGGTGGCCACACAACACGTCCGCCGCTGCGCGCCAGAGAGATACACATAGAGGGACACCGAGATGCACTGAGAACGTTTGAGGTGTAGCTCGAGCCGGCGCGAGAGAGGGGACTCAATGAAACTATGATAGACTGTGAGGGTTTAGTTCCTAGTGCAGATGCGCTCGTTCAAGTGCTGAGGAGTGGGTTTCATGGGGTGGACGGTCGTTTAGGTTTGGGTTGCGGGTGTTGTTGATACCCTTGACGAGCACGTTGTGGCGTGAGAGGCCGCACTGATCCACTGCGATTGACCCACTGTGTCTCGGCCGCACTGACCCACGGACCCATTGTGTCTCGGCCAGCCCATGCAGTCGTTGTTTGCACCCCTAAGCCTCTGCAGGCATGGACAGCCGCAGTGTTGGGTCACATCAGTCATAACATCGCATCCGCCTGCCCCGCGACAACTACGCCACCCAACGCACATCCAGCCTTCAAGTCCGATCCCACTGCCCGAACAGATGCGGAAGTGTAGCACCTGCCCCGACCCAAAAGAACGAACGGCATAGAACATAGTTGGGGTTCGAAGGATCTTCACGCCCCAGTTCCATCCCTCCTTTTGTATTGGTGCTGGATTGGCCTACTCAGTGTGAGTATTCGATTTGCCAACACAAGCCTTCACATCCTGTCCTCCGGCGTATCGTCTGGCACCACAGCTTGTCCATATTTGTGCACTGCACGGGGATGGTGGGCATGGTGGTGAATGTCCCAGCCCACTTGTTGAATGCCTAGTGTACCGGGCGGAGTATGTGCGTTAAAAATAACCTATGCATTGCTCTCCAGGATCGCAATCGGGGTCAGTGGTCAGCGACCCAACCAGAGTTGTTGTCATGTGGTAGCGTTTTGTTTCTTTACATGCATTTCCGTTTTGTCTTGGTCGTTGCCGTTGTGATATCGGGGTGGTGCATTGTAGTGCTTCGTGTTGCAGAATAATAGGCCCACAATGAAGAAACCCACGTACAGGATTGAAGGTTTTGTAAGTAGGCATGAGTAGGAGCACCGTACCAAAGCCATGTACAGGGAAAGAATGGAAAATAAGAGAGGGTGGCATGGTGTGGTGTTCCCCAAATATGTGTGTATGTGGGAGCAGTGTTGATGTGCTCTGTGTATTATTGTCGCGAAAAAAAGAGTGCGACATGAAAGGATATGTAGACATTGGCACTTTAGAGAGGGTCTTAAAAATGACCGAGTTGGAAGTCATTTCCGGTGTGTGGATGCTATGTCTGCAGGTTGGATTCGGAAACGCAAGCAATGTTGCACCGCCTACATGTATCTCTGGTACTTTTAATATCATGATTGTGTTCCACATCGAACAGATCATACTTATGCACTCATTGCACATGGTACGTGTAGATGATGGCCTCCAGCAATTGACCAATGTGACCCCCACATAGTTAGACAGAGAAATTTCTTCCAGTTCATTTATTTGGTTGTCTAAATAATGAGCAGCAGTATGCAAGTTCCTGACAGTGCATGTATAACCAACAGTTGAGCATAGGTCGAAATTCAGCATGGAGACATGTGAAATGGAGCACCCACATAACGAGGTATGATAGAAATGGGAACCCTAAAACCACCTCCACGTTCCAGTCAAAAGTTACTGCGTATGCTGGAGAAAATTGTTCTCAAACACGTGAAATAATAATTTGATTATGCATTTGCGGTAATTTCAAGAATTGCAAACATCGTTAACTCCAATTTCTAAGTGTTTTCACCCTTCAAACATATGTATGGATTTCCTAATGCACAACTTAGCAAGTATTTTGTAAAGATTGCTCATCTTCTGCAGCAGAATGGGCTTGGCATGCCATATATGTGACTGACACATCTTTTACCGAATCCACTTCTTCTATTGCCGCAATTCCGTGGAACACTTGCAAACTCAATGTGCGGATTTGAATTGGGCAATGATTGTGAAGTTATGGCTCATATTTTTAGGGATGAAGAAGAGGGCGATGTGGTTTGAGACGAACACCAGAAACCCCGCAGTGGACCGCCAGGCAAAGCAAATCATAGCAAAGGGAGTGAAATGCGTTGGAGGTGCACAAAAGTAAGTGGACAAGATAGGGTTGTGTGTTAGTCATGTTTGTGGCAGCTCCAATAGGAATGGACAAGAAGGAAAGGAGTTTAATGATATGTTAATTGGTTGGCGTTATTTGGTGAGTTAAGAGTGACATCTGTTGTTCTGGACCCAAAGGCTCCGAAATCATTGTTTGGTTTAATAAACAAGGTTGGGCGTTTTCAATTTGTCATTGTAATAACAGAAGGGCAACAAAGACAAGGTGAGGATGGACACGTTGCCCCAACACATGAAAACACAAGGGTAGCCTGCAGTGGGAATTGCATGATCTGTGCCTTGTGGCTACCGTCGACATGGAGCGTGGCAGCGTCCCCGGTAGACTCCCAACCACACATGCACGCAGAATTGAATTGCGGGATGCCAAAATGTGGCAAAGGGAATCGAACCGTGCATGAGGGTCGAGCCAAACAAGAAGTAGGTGTCCATGCTCGTTGTGTCTGTTTGGGAGGCCCCTGCTGAGGTCAACGCACGCAAGGCACCTTCGGGATTATGGAAGGCATCCGCTAAAGAGGCTGCAGCAACAGGTTAACTCTGCAGTGATCCGTCAATTGTCATTACAATAGATATTTATGCCCGCACTGTATGGTTTCCTCAACGATATGCATTTATATAAAACCCACAGCACAAACCATGCATGCAACACCTGCCTAATGTGTGTTCCATTGTACAATATGTGAATCCTGGGAGGAAGGACAATTGGGGTCTAGGGGGTGGGACTGTTGTGGACAATGGTCGATGCATATAACTCCGACTTCTCTGTGGCAGGACGAAGAGCGGGATAGCTCTGACGACGAATGGGACCTTGCATACGCTGCAATGGACCCAATTTCTCAGCTTCGTTTGGGAAACCGTTGTGAGGCCGTGGATGGGGTTGGTGCGCAGCTGGTCAGGGATGTGTTTGTGGCCGCAGATTTGGTGCATGAAGATTCAATGTCTGAAATGGGTGGGAGCATACATGACGATGATGAAAGTGGTGGAAACATAGAGGCCGCTGCAGATGACTACCGATCTTCATTCACAGACTGCAGGATGGGCGTGGGGAGCAGCGAGGAGAACGACCAGGAAGGTGGGCATATGGTGAAGTGCATGCCATGTACTGCCATTTTATTTTCTGATGTTGCATGTGCCTTTATGTTCGGGCAGATTCGAGCACCTGTTTGTGATTGAAATTGAATTACTAGGCATAGAACTTGAGAACATTGTTGTGGTCAAGTGAGTGCAGGGTCCGCACCTGTTTAAAAACAAGCAATCAAAGTGATGTGTAAATAGTGGTGTAAGCTAGATAGAAACTCAGTAGATGTACAGTCAGGGCGTGGAAACATATATAAGAGGATGTACAACAAGCCTCCTGCATTTGTGAGTCTGAGACCAAGGAGCTTCCTTTTGAATTGCATCATAACTCGGAAATACAAAGACATTAGGACCTGAAAGTCCATATCAAAGGATGCCCAACATACCTCCTGTAGAACCTTGGTTTTTTGAATTTTTTCAATACGATTGATGGCATAGTACTTGATGGTCTTTTTCTTTGTTATGTCACACACACACACACACACACACACACACATATATATATATATATATATATATACATATATGTATATATATATATATACATATATACACACATATATACATATCCTTGTGAGGTAGCAGGTTCAGACAACATTTAAAGACAAAGGTAACTAATAACCCACAAACAAATGACCATAGAGACAGATAATCCCTATATGTTTAAAGTTACATACTCAATCTAATGCAAGCCAAAGGAAATAACAGAAAACTAGAATAAATTAGAAAACAGGTAAAAAATTAGGCAATAGCCAAATGGCAACAATCCATTTGAACAAAAGTCGACAATCTATAGATTCATCAATTCCAAATATAAGAACATTCAACAAATTGATTATTTGAGAAACAAAATTGTGTTTGGAGGAACTAAGGCTAAATAAAGAACTTGTCCAGTAAAGAAGGCCATTATTTCAACTTAAATTTGAGAAATTGTCTCTGAGATGATCTTCCTAAGCTGTTTTTCAGAAATCAAGAAATTTTCTTCCACTGATTACATATAATTCATTACAACAAAACTGTTGACAGTGCTAAAGTAGATGGTGTTAGTTTTGTTGAGTTGTATCTAAGTTGTTGAAACATGGATGGACTAGTCTAGAACTTTTCAGATGATAGAAGGAATTAGGAGAGATGGAAGGCAAAACTTCTCAAGTAGGTCAAGTGGTTTGGAAAGTTAATTAGCTGTAAAAGTGCTCTATAGTGTTGCTAAATTATGTTGGATAAAAGGTTGATCTCATTGTCGTGTCTATCATGATGTAACAAAGGGACATATTTACTCTTGATAGTTAGGAATTGTTCCAGCTCTGTGTATAACATTCCATACAACAGAGTCATCCTTGCTCAACATGCCTTTACATCCATTATGAGCTGGAAAACTGCTTGCAACTGTAGGCTGACATGATAACCCGACAAAATGCTTAAGCAGAAACTTCATATCTTAGTGGACTGAGCATTGCGATAATTATTTTGATCTTGAATTCATAAAGAATAAGCCATCAAGTATACTATTTGCATATTCGAATCACAAACATGTGCGTCCAGTAGCCAAACACACTGACATGGATGTGTGGTGGTCAATATGCAGACCCTATTTTTTGGAGCCCTCCCTATTCCGAAAGCAGCAGCGACCAGCATGGCAGCGAGGCCAACATCACAGTGGAGATGGAGGAGAGTGCGGGAAGTGAGAGGGACAACGGGTCAACGGGACTTCATAGTGCAGCGGCCCTCAAGGATGAGTCCACAACCCCTCTCTTTTGTGGATCCAGACTATCTAGATTAGAAACCACTTTGATGTTCTTGAATGTATGTCGCACACATAAAGTGAGCAATGCATGCATAAACGAATTGTTGTCCCTCTTCTCGAAGGTAATTCTACCATCCCCGAACTCTTTGCCCACCCACGAGGGCGCAGCCACGACTATGTTGATCCGACTAGGATTAAGGTATGACGCCATAGATGTTTGTAGGAATGGGTGCGTATTATTTAGGCGCGAGTATGCAGAACTAGAAGCATGTCCTTTCTGCAATGCATTTAGGTTTAAAAGGGTCGGGCTATCCAGAGTACCCAACAAGGTATTGAGGCATTTCCCTTTGGCCCCACGCCTCAAGAGAATGTTTTCTACACCTAAACTAGCATCCTTGATGACTTGGCATGGGGATAACATATCGATGGATGGGAGGATGAGGGGACCATTCGACTCCCCGCAGTGGGAACACCTGAGAGAGAATCATCCTGATTTTGAAGCGGACAACAGAAACATACACCTGGGAATGTGCGCAGACGGGGTGAATCCACACTCCCAGAAAAGATCAACTCACTCCTTGTGCCCTGTTATGTTGTTGAATTATAACATCCCACCCTGGCTGACCATTAAAAAATTCTTCATCATGCTTAGTTTGTTAATACCGGGCCCTGACGCGGTAACCGCCGAGCGTATAGATGTTTTTCTTAGCCCACTGATAGAAGAACTAAGGGAATTATGGATGGAGGGCATCATGTGTATCGATGCTGTACGCTGGCGAGGGGAGGCCAGGTTCACATTGAGAGCGGTACTCTTGTGGTGTATACACGATTTCCCAGCATACGCAATGATGGCAGACACTTCCAACAAAGGGTACTGCGCATGCCCAGTGTGTGGCCCTAACACTCCATCCAGGTACTCACCGCAATTGTCGAAGGTGGTGTACGGGGGAAGCCACCGCCGATGGTTGCCACACGGACACCCCTTTAGATACGATGTAGGTGTGTTCTCAACACAGGAGCTGGGGGCCAAACCTGCAGCCATGGATGCGTCAGCACACATACGGTGGGCCTTTATGCGGGCAGAATATGTGCGATTTGGCGGGAGGCTTGCAGCTGAGGGCGACCCGATGTTATGTAGTGGCGTCAAGCGACTACCAGCAATGTTCACACTGCCTTATTGGAAGGTAAAACACCATACATAAACATGATTTGATTGTTGTAATTGTTTTACTATTTTATTGATGTTGATTTTGAACATGTGCGTCCAGGACATGCCCGTGAGACATGTGCTGGACGTGATGCATATAGAGAAGAATATTGCCGACTCGGTCATCAAATTTTTGTTTGGAGAGAAGGACACACCAGAATCGAGGCGGGACATGGAGGAAATGGGTGTTCGCCGGGAGTTGTGGCTGCGCCCAAGACCAAACCGGCTGGCATTTTTTAAGCCGCAAGCGTCTTATGTGTTTTCCGATCCAGAAAAGAAAATTTTCCTTGATGAGATAAGTGCAATCCGCACACCAACTGGATATGGAAGTGCTTTGGGAAAGCATTTGCGGAAATCCAGGTTTGTGGGTTTGAAATCCCACGATTTTCATTGCTTAATACAACAAATAATACCTGTAGCTTGCAGAACACTGCTACAACCATTTCAAAGAACAACACTGATCAGGTTGGGCAAGTGCTTTAATCGTATTTGTGCGAGGGTAGTAGATAAGGCGGAGATTGAAGCAATGAGGTTGTATGTCATAGAAACTTTATGTTATTTAGAGGTATGCTTTCCGCCGGCCTTCTTTGACATCATGGAGCACACCCTTGTCCATTTGGTGGACGAGGTGGAGTTGTGTGGCCCGGTTGGAGGAAGGTGGATGTATCCGTGCGAACGGTACTTGGGAACTCTCAAGTCGTTCGTCCGAAACAAAGCGCATCCAGAGGCATCAATGGCCAATGGATACGAGGCGGAGGAGGCACTCGGATTTTGTACAGAGTACCTAAACTTGCAGCAACATACCAAACGGCATATATGGGAGTCTGAGGAGGAGGAGTCTACGCGGGCCTCGGTCGTGGAAGGCCGTGGACGTGTCGTCAATCTGTCACAGGCAGAGTGTGCCAAGGCGCATAGATATGTGTTACTCAACCATGGGCTCACGAAAGATATGCGGCGGTGAGAACACTAACACTTCATGTGTGTATGCATTATGTTCTCAAATCTGTTGCAAGCTGCATGGCCTTCTAACAATGTGCTGAGTGCATGGGCGGACAGGGTGTACGAACAGGAGGCAACAGACAACCCGACACCAATACCCTTCCAAACATGGCTGCACGCGAGGTGTCACAGTCTGCTTAACGCAGGAGGGAACACACAAGCCGAACTGAGGGCGTTGAGTTCGCCTCCATCACAGAAAGCATGTTCTTTCAGGAGTATGTCATCGTTTGGGTCCCATTTCAGGGTGCAGTTGGAGGAGGGCGGGGTGCAACATGTCACCTTTGACAGTGGAGTTGCGGAGCTAGCGGCCCGTACATCTCGTTCGGACACCTGCCAGAATGGCGTTGTAGTGGAGTTGCTGCGAGTGGGCATACTGAAGAACATACTGGTGCTAAATTATGGGAATCTAAACATAGTGCTCATGGTCGTGTCATGGGTGCCCGCCGACAGCGAACTTCGACCCACGCTGCGCCAAGATCCACATGGATTTTGGCTCGCCAACATGGCAGCCAGGCCACGCGACACAGCCGAACCATACCTACTGCCCGCTTTGGCGTCACAGGTTCGTTGCATCTATCCCATTGGTTGTTTTTTCATGGTGTAATTGATGGATGCCCGCATCGCAACATTCTGAACATGAACACCCATATGTGCAGGTGTTTTTCGTGGATGACAAAGCCAGGCCCGGATGGAGTGTCGTGTTGAAGAAGGAGGCCCGGGGCAAGCGAATCACCAGCACAGAATTGGATCCTGCTCTTGGGCAAGAAGAGACACATGGCGACCGAGAGATGTACACAGAAATGGAGACAAAGATGAGGGAAAGAGCCGACGAAAATGTTGGCGCATGTGCAATGGAGGAGGAAATCAGTGGTAGGAGGGGGAGCCGGCGTCAATTGGGCCCACAAACAACGAACATGGAAGACTGAAGGGACAAAATGTGGCGGCCACAACCCAGTATGGATGGAAGTAAAATGTGAATGTTGCCCATGTGTTTGGAGGAGCAAGCATTCCTATAATTGTACAAATAGCATGGCCAAGGGCAAACAACTCTTTGACAAATTCTCACAGGGTACTCCTTTCGGGACTGTCGCGTAGGGTACTGCCAAGTAAGCCTCAAATCACATCGTGATTCTTGTAATTACACTTGTGGTAAGGGAGTTTAGTGAGGCAGATTTTTCCTAACAGGAAGTGGGTTGGGTTTGGGTGAGTTGATTGTTTGATCTTCTTTGCAAATGAATTTCTAGGTTATGAAGAGTTTTGAGGCCCTAACTGTTGAGTTTGGAAATGATGTGCAGGACATGAACTATATGGCTGCGTCATTGCTGTTGGTTATGAAAGAAGAGGAGGCATTTTGGATGCTCACTGTTTTACTTGAAAACACTCTGCTACAGGATAGTTACTCTGAGAATCTGCACAGTTGTCATGTGGACCAACGGGTCTTCAAAGACCCGTTCAGAAAAAAAATGCCCCAGGTTGTATACTTCACAGACATTTGGGTTTTGTGAAGGCTGAAAATTTTTATTTGTAAGATATTTTCACCACTTTGTAATAAGTCCAATCAAGTCTGTGAATAGATGAGTTGCTGTTGGTAACAAAGGTCAGGAATAGAGACGGGATCTGGTGCCTAACGGTTTTTAGTTGCCTCTACCTGATGATGAAGTGAGCTATCTTCAAGGTGATCTGTGACTTTTGACATATGGATGGTCAACTACTTGGGGAGTGAGGGAAAAAATCTTCAAATTTCCATTCAAAAGCGATCTTTTGCCCACCAAATTCTTCGTTGGTGCAGTCAACAATGCGGGTGCGGGATATTCTGTTCAACGAAGGGGCCAATATATTGTTTCAAGTTGCCCTGGCTTTTTTTATGGTACCCAACTTTTTCCATTTCTCTCTAAAGTAGAATGTTTATTTCAGGCACTGAATTATTATGTGTCTACGATTGTGCAATAAAAAACAAGAGCTTGTTGTTTCAAGTAAAGCCATGGTCATTCTTGCAAGTTTTTTTAAGTTGACTTACGATTGATCTACGTCCCCTGCATAACCTGACCTTTATTTTCTGTGCAGATCGAAGAAGAGGACCTGCTCCGTGCCAGACACCTAGGTGAAGCAATCAAAGTCTTACAGGACTCGGGAAACAAGGCTTATGATCCAGGGGAGTTTTTAAAGGTGACGTAGATTATGTCTAAAGAATGGATTTTTAGGGTTAGTAGAATTCTGACACTTGTGGTAATATAAGTTGTGGTATTTTAAAGAAACAGTAAAAGTTTTAATCAGTGAGGATTGCGCTTAGAACCATATGAAAAAAACAAAAAATAATTATACACTTGCGATTATTTATCGTAGCAGCTTGTTCTGGTTAGTCTTTTTCTTTCTGTTTTCATCATCTAGTATGTTTTTACTGAAAATGGATTCGAGTATCAAACAATGCAGAGCTTTCATACTTCCTATATGTGGATAAATATAAATAAGGAGTTGTTGCAGAGAGCCGGATGTGTTTGTAGTTGGTGGACACCGCTCTGCCACGACTCATCCCACCCAATTTTTCAAACTAGGAGGTTGTCCCATAAAGTGCACGCAACAATCCCATGGCGGTGAGGCCGCAATGGTGGCAGACATTGTGCGTTCCGGGTGTTTGGAACAAGTTTTTATGTGGAGATGAGGTTGGATGTCATGGTGCAATGAAGTAATTTGCAGTAATGGTTTTTATGTTCCCAAAATATACCGAATGTGAATGTTGTCGAAAGTGGGGAGCTATGTAGATCTCCTCGCTCTTGCAGTCATTAATACCCATACTAGAGGCACAGTTGACAACAACACTAGAAACACCAAGGAACCATAAGAGGTGCGCTAATACATTCTCTGCATGTGTGCCACATTCAGGATTGCTTCATGTGTTTTGATAGGGTGGGATTGTTGGGACCGTACTGCAGTGTGATGTGCGCAATATTTTGTTGAAGTACTCAGTCTGTGCAGGGGTGATGACGGATGAAAGTCTTAAAGGAGACAACAGAAGATGTGCACAGAGGACCATTGACCACGAGGAGGCACTACATGCAGTGCCCCCCCCACCCTTGGAAGCAGGTCTGTTGCGAGGTTATGGTCCACCACGACAGCATGAAACACATGAGTGCGCCCACCACCTCCCAGTAGACTTCTGTGAGTTATTACACACCTTGGAAAGTTGTTCAAACAACAATGGCAATTTAATCATAAGTAACGCTAAGTACTACTGTATTCTTCTGTATTGTGTGTGACGCAGCACACAATCACAGTGCACAATGGTCCATGAGACAGAAAGGGAAAGTACATGATAATCGCAACACGAAACTCACATTTAGCAAATTTTGATGGGATTGTGTTTATGTACATGCACAGATGTGTGTAGTGACCGAACGTAATTGCAACATGCAAAGCCATTTGTGGAATTCCATAATAGCTTACTTCATGTTTCTTATTGTATTGTCACCCATGAAACCGGATGGCAACAATATTCAACTGAAGGTGCAACATAAAGATGTCGATGACATCTATGTGGGTTGCTTGTTTGCACAATTCACATTGCCTTCAATTTTTGGTTCATGTCGCATAATCTATGGAGGCATGGAAGATGTGCTGTGGAATGCCATTTTTTCCCTGGGGGTCTAACATTATGTTCATTGACTGTGCCGGCGACTCTAAACAAGAGAAACCATGTATCCATGGGGTACATGGCAGAGAAGTAGCTTCACAGGTGCAACATGCGCCACTGCCACAATGGATTGGTGAGTTGCACTGCATTTTATTGGCAATGTTGTAAACATTTGAATGTGCAATTGTGAAATTGGCCAATATTATTGTGATTGCCTTGACAGGGAATGCAAATTTTGTTGGTGTGAGTCTGGGAGAGAGTGTGTGCACATTCTGAATAGCACATGTATGGGAGTACCAGTAGGGTCCAAGATGTTTGAAATCATAACATTCTTGAACATAACGGACAGACACAAAAGTAGCTATGGAAGGAGTGAATGGCCGACACAGATGAATAACATTGATGCGCGTGTGCGTGTGGTGTCCACAGAAGAGGACATGCGAGGATGGTGCGGTTAGGCCAGGCAATGGTCCGCAGTAAGAGTGCCTGGCTGGAGCGAAGTGGATGACAACGTTGGGCGTGATGGGGAGAGAGGCCATCGAGCGTTCTCTGAAAAGGAGATAGACATGGGAGAATCAATACCGCAGCATGAGGGTAGTGTTGTCATAGTAGAGGACAGGAGTGATAGAAAGGGAACAATGGTCCTTAGAAACACCGGAATGCAGATATGCAACAGCATTGTAGTCAATTCACAATGGTCCGTGTCCAAAAACTCGGCTTATATACCAATTTCAATACATTCCATATTGCATATTACCCTCTCGTATTCTCGTATTGTTTCAATTGTGGAGGGCTCCAAATGCACAAAATCAAAATGCTATGTAGGCACACAAAGAACAGAGGAATACATACACGATGGTAGCATACCAGAATACATTGTAGTGTATAAAGAAAGTTGGGTATACGAAATATTGTATGCCCCATATGTGTTGTACAACACAACCACAAATTACAGTGCTGATGCAAAATATAGCGCGTACAGTGGATGAAGGTGGGCGCGCATTCAAAGCGTTTGCCCCTAAACCACACAATATTCAAACAGAGATCTTTTTGTCTCTTATTAATGTATCAAATTCTTATTAAATGCCCCACCTCAAAATCCGTGCCATTTTTCGGGGATTGTGGCCCAATACTAAGTTTATTGCCCACACAGGAGGCATAAGGGGGACATAGCTTTGACAGATGCACAGCATCAACGCCGGATTTCTGGACTTCGCCGGATTTCGCACAATTTTGGCTTGGAAAACCGTCAGTGTCCAAATATTCGACAAACTGGGCCCTGCCTGTCAGGCCAATGTGTCGGGGGGACCCCCATTCCTACTAGTGGTACTCAACCACCGAGAATACCTCTCTGCTAGCAAAAAAAAGTACTAGTCACCTCTACAAACCTCTTCATGACACTCCAGCTTCACCACGTTTGACTATCATCACGTCTCTGAAATAGAAAGGAAACTTGGAATGTAATTGAAAATGTGCAGTGAACTAAGAATGAGGAAAATTTGTATGGTATACATAGTACATACATAAATCTGAGACTTACTTGGATGCAGGCAGCTAGAGTAGTTCCCAAAAACTGCACCTAGCCACCACCCTTCTCCCTTCACCAAGCAACTGCTTGTCAATGACGGTAATGCCTCGTTTAAGATGTTCAAAAGTGCAATAAGGCAAGGTCTATACAGTCTCACAGACTGTCTTAAGAGTGGACAATACGATTCTCTATACCCATTAGTGTCCAGTGAAGATATCAACATGTAATCAACCTTCTGAAATATAATGTACATCACATATCATACATATCCCAGCGAGACCGACTCCGTTACCTCCCACCACTTGATCCAGAATCTACGTACTAGTCTGTAAACAAGTATATTCTATCACTAAAGCAGAAGCGACTCTCTTCTAGCAAATATTACCCTTTATCCCATGGGGATCCCATTGCCCAAGTTGGCCGCCACAAGCTCCCTGAGTTCCTGCACTCATTGCAACACCAAAGCGGGACAAACAGTATCTCAATACACCCTTTATGGTATTTAGTGTCACCTACACTATTTGCGAAGGGCCTACACTAGATGCCTAGAGGACTCAAAGTGTCATGCCTACAAATTGCCAATATGATTCCGTTCATCAACATAAGTTACTTCTTTAAGTGAAAAAAATATCTTTAGAGTAGCACATTGGGATACTTTAGATTATAGTCTTGTGTTTTAGTATGCAAGGGGAAGATATTTTTCAGTATACTAATGACAAGTGTCATATTTTACATTTTAGTATGCAAGAGGAAAATATTCTTTAGCATACTAATGGCAAGTGTCATTTGTATACATTCTAGTCAACGTGTAGACCATTGTGGAACATATACATCCACCTCATAACATTATTGAGCATACTCATGTCAAGATATCAGTAAACGCACTTGAACATCAAGTATTATGAGACGACACTTATGGGTCAAGTTGTTAATCATTAGTGTAACCTAGCATACATCTCAAAATAAGGTAAATGACACTATTACACATGTGACACTAAATACCATAAACATTGTAGTGGTAGGTTTGAGGGACTGATCGGTAAGGGTTAGTTCCCACGTAAGAAATGTAGATCTCACATGATGACATCTACATTTCCCCTGAAATTTGGTGGGTGAGCGGCCTACATGGAAACTAAACCTATGTCTACTTGATCAGGAATCCCGCATACAGGCAACCCAAGATTCAAGGCGAATCGACACTCATGGAACACTGGCACAGCTGCATAAGGTAGAGGGTGCTAAATCCAACACCCCATCCAAAACCAACACCTATAAACGCCTCCCAATTGCCAACACTCTACAACCTTGAACCATTACCCGGTGGTGTAGGAGTGTATGGGCCCACGGAGTGACGGTTTTAGGTGCCATTAGTGATGCCACCTCATAGCGGCCTCCACTACTTCCACGTAGGGTAGGTAACGGGCTCCACTCTATCTTGGGTTGGTTCAAGGTGGGATTAGGGGTGGCTTGTCAATGCCTATTCTAGCCATTCTATTCACAATGCCAAGGAGGTAGGCTCACAAAGCACAAAAGGGTCATTCCCCGGGATGCAAGGGGGTTGGTTCCCGGGATGCAAGGGGGTCGGTTCCCAAGATACAAGGTGATGGTTTTGCAAGCGAACCGGGTGGGATCATGGAGGTAGCCGTGTGGCTTTGCATACCATTACTACTTGGGCTTTGATGTAGTTTGGGTCTAGTACCCAACTATGTTGTGTTGGTTCTAGGCAATGAAGGTGGGGGTCCTCATCATATGCAAGGTTGCCATACACGGGGCCTATGGATCGGTTTAAGAAAGCTAGTAGTTTTGACTTTGAATATCCATCAAATATTCAATTGAGACTAAAAATATTTTTTCTTTCTTGATGCCTATGTTTAGCCCAAAGGCTAATATTAATATATATTTTTTATATCAACCACATACCCATATGTATGTGCAATAGCTTAAAGTGTTGGTTTAAGCACCCTCTACCTTATATATGTATGTACTTGCACAAGATGAGTCAATATCAAGGAACCAGCCACCTAATTATACATTTGCATCTTTCCTCTGAGCATGACAACCAAATAGTATCCTCTATTATGTGTTGGTGATACGACAAGGGTGGTGTGCAATTAGTATTTAGTCTTACTTGATACTAATAACACCATATTCATTATTTTGAGAGATTTCCAATCTCTCAATTTAATGACAGATCAGGTCGAGTCGAGCTGATCTGCACCACAAATTGGGAAACTGGAATTTTCAAATGGCCATAGCTTACTCAAATTTTGTCCAAACTGGGCATATGAGGTGTTTTTTGATATCTACAAAATCTGTAGATGTCAAAAAACACCTCATATGTCCAGTTTGGACAAAATTTGAGTAAGTTATGGCCATTTGAAAATTCCAATTTCCCAATCTGTGGTGCAAATCAACTCAACTCGACCTGATCTGTATTTTCTCAAAATCGTGGAATTCTCTCATTATAATGAATATGGTGTTTAATTACACACCGCCCCTGTAGTGTCACCAACACTAAATGTAAACCTAACATTATTTGTCATTTCTTGTAAAAAAAATTTGGGCAGTATGGATTTGCATTGTTGCAATTACTGTCACTTATAAAGTGATTTTCCATCCAAGTTTCAATCATCCATGACAACATTTCATTACAAAATGTTAGGATGCAAAACATACTAAATTTTGTTTCAATAATTGGCATGAATTTCATCCAAACTTCAATCATCCATGATAGTAACTGTAAATTTATTCATAAGAAGTATCGTTAGAAAAGTTACCACAATGACACAAAAATACTTAAATGACTATTTTTGCATTAGTTGACTTCCGGAAATAACGTTAGAGACCCTGAATTAGTCTAGTGAACTCTAGTTAAAAATTATAGCCCTCAACCTTGTAGGGGGTTTTTTTTACTAGGACCCCTTCATCCATGATGGGTGAGTTTACATAGACTTCACGAACCTCAAGTCCTCCATGGGGACTAGAGCTAGACACCCACCTCTTTGAGTGGGGCCCCCACCAACATTACCCAATGTGAAATCATAATCAATTATGTTACAACCTATGCTTTTAAAAGACTATTTGGCCCCAAAATTAGCATCAAAGACCAAAAATTAATCTCGAAGTCTTGCTTGAGATGAAATAACCACAAATCTATGGGTGTCACAAATAACCACAGATAGCCACAACTGGGGGTTCTAAATACTACGCACAGAGTGCCAACCACTAATCAAGGTTCGGACCTACTTATGCATTTATAATAAGGGGTTTCATTTTATTAAAATTATGAAGTGAAATTGGTGCATTGTATTGTACCTAATTATGATATGACAACTTCCCACATCTTGTTGACTGCATTTGTGATGATTTTACATGCTCCCCAATCTCTCTTATTTGCACATTACAAATATTATATTACATTTTGTTGTATGATAATGAATAATGGTTGACATTCTTCCATTCCCTATATGCACATACATGTTTTATGATTGTTATTCTAAATTACTCAAGAACCCCTGCTCAACATGTTATACTCTTCTACTTTTTTGCAAAAGATATCACTGGATTGAATTCTTCGTATACTATCAAAATGTGTTTTCAAAATGCACTCATAAAAGTCTAAGTCACCTTCATTAACAATTTAGCATAATAATTTTTCAAAAATAAACATAATTTAGCACAAGTTACCACCCGGGCTCCCCTCCCATTAATTCTTCAAACTGAGTCTCCTACTAAGGTATACATGTGAACCTTATGCGGAAATGCCAAAAAGCACGTGGTTCACTTTGCTACCACCTTCTCCAAGTAGATCTAAACTTCTAATATGCTTTTAAGATGTCTATGAACCTACGATTTTCTACTTTGTAAACTCCTAAATTACAAAGTGGAAAGCAAGAATACTTTATCCTAAATTGCCATTCATGGAGAAAAAATTGTGCCACATATACTTGATGACATGCAGAAGGTGCCCTCTTCACTGGAAACTTAAATGACGTGCATATTCCCTATATACAAGAAATTTATAGAGAAAGAAAAAATTTATATGTACCAATGGTTGGTTAGAAAATGAACTCGTGTATTTCTAATAAGGTTTTTGAATTTAATGTGATAAATTCCTCCCCTACATATACAAGATATAGATCCTGAAATAAATAGGTCTTTATTAAATAAACAATCCACTTTCAATTTCCAATGAGAAAGTCAATGAACATTTTTTTGCTCATAGAGATGTAATTAATGAGTGCATCAACAAACAAAAGACAAGAGCATAATCACTTAGCCACAATCTGGAGAGCAAAACTCAAGGGAGCCAACAAACGCTCCAAGAGCCTCCAATTTGTAAAAACCTAGAATCTAAATGCAAATCCTAACACAAATGGACATGGTAGTCATTGGGGACTATTACCATATGACAAAAATAGATGAAAACTTAAATCGGGATAAAACTAGCACATCTATTGTCAATTTTTCTCTAAGCCTTAGGGCCCCATTTTGGACATCTACCTTTACTTCAAAATTTATAATAGCCATTTCAATGTACACACTAGAGAAAAATAACACCTTACCCTTACGTGAACTATGTACGCTAATGCCTCAAACAATACCCCTTATTACACTCACATTAGTTCGTATGTGGTGTGAAGAATCCACCCACTGAGTGATGAAGTAAGCATTCCATTTCCACTTCTCAATGGAAATGCAATAAGTTGGCTCTGGTTGCACCGTTCGTTGGCGTAACTTGCTTGTGCCCACTATTTCCACGGAGAGAGGGAATTATTGTATATGAGCATACTTCTCATCCATCCAACATAGAAACTTCACCCCCTATATGTTTGTTGTTGATTCATCTCGAATGACCTTGAGTAGGCTAAGGACATGTTTGCACAAAAGCCATTAGGCCATGGCTTTTGAGAATCCTTGAATTCTCATTGGTTGAGAGTGTCATGGGCCCTTGCTTTAGGTTTGCATGAGGGCAATTTTGGACTACGTTCCATAATATTTTCAGTGGATGAAAAATCTATATGGAATCCCACATGGCAAGTATGGCTAATGTTGGCCAGGATTGTAGGGAATTTTTTCATGACGGCATTTTAAGGTAGGCTAGGCAAAATGTGCGGTGGGCCCCAGGGGACAACTCATGGCAACTTATTTTAAATACATAATTCAATACTATTCATGTTCAATTCAAAATATGTGGATGATGGAGCTATTGTAGAAGGCTACTTTTTGTGTAACTGTTGGGCAATAACTTTTGTGATGTGTAATATTTTTATTGTACATTTTTTTCTTATTGTGCAATAATTTTTCTACTATTTTGTAAACTTCATACTCTATAAATAGAAAACGAATGCTCAAAACTTGATGATTTAACATATACAAAAATCAATACATAAACAAAGCTACGAACATTTTCTTTCAAGTTCTCTCTTCTCTATTCCATGATGCATTCTATTCTCTAATTAAAGTTTTGTGAGGTCTTTTTTATGACCCCATTTGGGTTTACACTAAGGCTTGTGACCTCCAAAAGACTTTGGACAACATTCCATGGACTTCTCTATGGTCTCATCCGAAAAGCGGATTACCATGGTCATTCAAGAGCCAAGGCCTAAAGCCTTTGGTGTACACATGCCCTGATTCGAGATCTTTCAAACTAATTCCGGTGTCGAATCAACATAAAAAAACCCATCAGATCGCATACTATTTCAGGGCTTTTATGCTGGATGAATGAGAGGTAAGGTCGTATATGATGATTCCTTCTCTCCCCATTTTCAGGCTGGGGCGAAACAAAGCGTACACTGGTTCCTTGGAGGCAAGGGTTTAGGCATCCAACAAGGAATGAGTGTATGGGTTGGTTCCCCCAAATCCCATTTTCACAGGTGACAAACAGTGGGAGGATCAGTAATTGTACGGCATGCCAACCCCACGCAAACAATGTCTGAGCATCTTAAGGGCCTAGAACTCACCTGATGACTTCACCCGTGTAGGTAGGAGTCAACCCAATATTTATAGAAAGGGGAGCAGTGTTCAGTGGACAAGTGGTCAACTTGTGAAGCCTAGAGGGAGTATCGTGAGAAGGTATGAGGCATCCAATCAGTGTGTATGTTTGACAAATTTCATTTGACGTTTAACTTCAATTCCAAAGTGTCACGTGATGTTTTCAAAAACAAAAAAGAATATCGATTGGCATCTACATTTTGTTCTAAAATGTCACTTCAATGTCACATGCCTAGTAGTATGTGTCATTCCAATTTCTAATGTGTCAATTGACGTGTGGGTTTTTCCTTCACAAGTCATACTTCATGTCAAATTCTAAATTGTGTGTGTCAATTGATGTGCATTTTATTTATTTATTTTGCAAGTTTTTTTTATGCTAAATGTCAAAAAGCTGCAAAAACAATTGTCAAAAATACACGCAAATTTCCAGCAATGTCTGGGGAGATTTTTGGACATGATCAGTAATCCAGGTCCAACCGGTTACAATGTACATGTTGACATCTTTCGGTTTTCTTTGTTAATTTGAGGCATGTTCTCTAAATTCCTCTAAAATGATCTGTGATTTTCCTGAAGTCTTGAGCTTCAACCAGTTCATCTGTAACTACCGGTCGGTTTCTCCCCATTCATTGCATTCCAGAACTGTGAATGGAGCACACGAAATGACTCGCAAGAATTGCCGCCATCAATACAGTAGAGAATTACGGAAACGTGCACTCTTAGCCACTTTGTTTTAGAATAGAGAAGTTGGACAATCCACTTACATTTTACCTCTGGATAAGATAGGTGTCAAGATTGTTCCAAGTTTTCTACAACATTTCATGAGATAGTAAAGAGTGACATGCACTTTTTAAAGCCTAAAACATTTCAGTAATTTAGGTGTGACCCAAACATGTCAAGGTTCTATTCCCTTTCACACATTCCAGAACATCTTAGAACTATCTCCAAATATTCAAGGATGAATTAACATTGAAGACGTCTCTGACAGTTATTCTAAAGGTGTTTTCCAACTTACCCACTTGATGAAATAGAACAAAACCTCTGTAATGATACACGTATGGTTTGTACTATGAATGAATGTTTGAAATACGTAAATTTAATTACAGACGTCTTCATGCATGAGTCCTTAGCTGTCCAATTTCTCAAGTATTCAATCATTCAATCATTAAAAGCAGCTCTCGTAGAATATGGCCCCAATGTGGTGGGAAATTCTTCATTGGCTCTCAACTGATCCCCATCACTGCAAATCGCTTGGCCGTTGGTATTCAGATTTGACTTTCTGTTGTCACATTTCTTACTGTGGAGTTTGTCAGAGAGCAAGGTAGATGGGTCTTCAATGGTTACTTTTTCCAACTGGCCCACTTGTAGATGTGTTTTCAATGGTTACTTTTTCCAACTGGTCCACTTGTAGATGTGTTTTCAATGGTTACTTTTACCATCTGGTCCACTTCTTTTTTCTTTTTCTTTTTTTTGAGACAGAAGGCTGACAAGCCAACGCCAAAGCACAGGAGGCAGTTGACCACCTAGCAAGTTTTCCGTCAGGTAGAGAGGAGATTTCACAGCCGGGATTCGAACCGCCAACCTCTTCCTTGAGATTTGGGTATCCCTCCACCATCATCCGGTAGTTTAAGGTCGTCTCGGACCAAATCTGGTCCACTTCTCGTGGGATACGAAACACGCAATTAGTACGATCTCGTGGGATATGAAACACGTAATTAGTACGAGATGGTTAGTAAATCCAAATAAAAAACGTAGCCGCTTTTATATGATGCATGTGTCACAATTGTTAGTCGAATGACTACGTGTGTAAAACTTGTGTTCAACTACCCCTAAGGTATGTTGACCTATTACCAAGGGGGTGCCCTTTTGTTGAGCTCTAGGGAACAAATTCAAAAATCCTAGGGTTCTCAAAGTTCCCAATGTAGTGAACTAATGAGGGAGGGGAGGTGTTAGAGTTGGTGGAACCCATCTTCATGAAGGAAATTTAGAAACACTTACAGCGAGCCCAATCGTTCATGAGTCCACATCCAAGAACGAAAAGTGACCTCCGTTCAGGATGCAAATGCAGACCCATGAAAAACTGCCACTAATCATACATTGCAACCAAATAAAACTCAATAAAATAATTGAGTTTGAGAAAAAACCGGTTGAAGTTCAAGACTTGAGGAAAATTACCCATCACAAATGAACCGGTTGAGATCACGGGGGGGTCACTCCATTGTCGAGTGAATACCACGTGCGAGACAATTTTGCTACCCTATATTATATGCCATAGACAATTTTAAAATTTATGATTTTTTTTCTACATATACACAACCATTCATAACATCTTTTTTATATTTTTTGGAAATTTTTAGTCATCGTCATTTTTTTTAGTAATTATGTCGTTCAATTCTGCGTCATTCTAGTTAGAAATGGTATGTTTTATTTAAAAAACTGATCATCAAATTTGGTTACCATTTTTTACTATGTAGTAGATACCATGTATATCTACACATGAAAAAAAATTGATAAAATTTTGACCCATTTTGGTGATGTTTTTAGGAAAAAGTAGATTTTTTTGTCTCGCACGTGGTATTCTACTTGACAATGGAGTGACCCCCCCGTGGTTGAGATTTAGGGGTTCAGGACAATTACCCATCACAGATAAACCAGTCGAGTTTAAGAAATAACCGGTTGAAGATAAAAAACTTCAGGAAAGTTACCCATCACAGATGAACTAGTTGGGTTTGAGAAATAACCGGTTGTAGATCAAGACTTCAGGAAAATTACCCATCTATGAGCCCAAAATGGTTGCTCATATTTGTTTTATGTTTAGGATCTACTTAGAATTGCATTTGGAGTGTTATTGAAACAATTAAAAGTATAAAAAGAGTGAGGCTTAGTGTGGATTTAGGTTTAGGCCTTAAGCCATTTTGTGTGGTTAAGTAGAGGATTAGTGGCATTAGGGAGTGTTTTGATTAGAGGAGTAGTGTTTGATGAGGCAAGGGGAAGGGCCTTGGGTTTAAATGTTTGAATTAGAACATGTTCTTGTTGGTTTAGGGGGTGGGGAGTTAGTGGATAGGATAAGGTCCTACTAAGTAGGAAAAGGTTAAGGAGGTCGTGGTTGTGGGATGCCCTCTCTCATCTTCCTTCTTCCTCTCTCACTCTCTCTCTCTCTCTCGTGTGGTGTGTGGGTGTGTGTGTGTGTGTGTGTGTGTGTGTTATGTAGTGTGGTAGAGAATATAGTTGATTAGAGGGAACTTAGAGAATATAGTTGATTAGAAGGAGCTTATAGAGTATAGTTGATTAGAGGGAATGGGAGGCAGCTGTGACTGAACTGGGTTAGGCAGCTGCGACTGCAGCTGAGGCTAAGGGCTCGACTTAAGCTGGAATGGGAGGCAGCTGTGACTGAATTGGGTTAGGCAGCTGCGACTGCAACTGAGGCTAAGGAGCGACTTAAGCTGGAATTGGGGCAGTTGTGACTGAACTGGGTTAGGCAGCTGCGACTGCAGCTGAGGCTAAGGAGCGACTTAAGCTGGAATTGGGGCAGTTGTGACTGAACTAGGTTAGGCCAGCTGCGACTGCAGCTGAGGCTTAGGGAGCTCGGATGGTGGGCTAGCTATGTCTATTACCCCAAGTTGAGAGGGATGGTTTGGTTAGATAATTAGATATTCATATAAGCTGGTGTGCATTTGTGTGGGAAGTGATAGGGGTTGTTAAGAGAGCACTAATAGCAGAGTGTTTTTAAACACTTGTAACCTTGTTATGGAATAAATTGGTGTGTACGAATTAATGAGAAATGTAATGACTTCCAATGAAGTTGGTAAGAGGGAGCTATGCAAAACGAATGTGACATCCATTCCCTCACCCGGACTAGGATGCTTAAGGGTGGGCGGTTTGGCCTCACACCATCACAGATGAACCACTTAAATTTGAGAAATAACCGGTTGAGTTTTGAGAGTTCAAGAAAATTACCCATCACAGATGAACCGGTTGGGTTTGAGAAATAACCGGTTGAGGTTTAGGGGTTCAGGAAAATAACGAACAAAATCTCATTAAATATGACAAGGTAAGCATGGTTTCAAGGACAAGAATGTTCCTTCCTATTCCTTTGCTATGATTGTTGGCCAAAGATTAAAGACACACATGGTGAGGGTATTTGGAGCCAAGTTAGTGTGTAATTAGCGCATTAGGTGTCAGTTCCAAGATGCATGATAAATTTAGAAATAATAAGTAGACAAGATTTGATTTTATGATAGTTGTTCAATCTAAAATGAGTCCTTTTATAAACTATTATAACATGCTCTAGCATAACATCTAAAAAACTCATACTAATTGAAAAATATACGACAATATTTTATTCAGTTCAAATTCCTCTACATAATAAAAAATTCATGCCAAATTTCAATGTACATAATAACAAAAATTGCTCAAGATGTAGTCCTCTATGATAGGGCATCATGCCTTAATGCTTCTAGATCTTGAGGATAGTCCATATACATCTCAAGCTAGAAACATCGTTACATAGCCCCCCCATCATATTCACTCCTTACATTAAAATATTGTCGTAAAGACATGCCAATCACAAAGGTTGGAGGTAAGGAAGTTGTAAATACGAATTGCTCATATAATTACTCCTGCATGAAACTTTGTTATAATGTGCCTCAATATATCCATCAGTCTTACACCAACATATAATGAAAGTGGCAACGAATGTCAATCCAATATACATCAATATAAGTGAATGAATTATGTGTCCACATGTGAAAGTGCTAGCCTTGCAGAAAAGAGATCTAATGATCTATCCTTAAACCAAGGCAAGTTCATATTTCACCATTTACCATTTCTTTAGATTGGTTTTTCTAGAATTCGATACATTCATTTCTTTAACCCTTAAACGACGGAGCGGCCCTCTTAGGGCCTCGTTGACCCTAAACTATTTGACCATAAGATAGCGTCAAAACATGTTGGAATTGCAAAAAACATTTCCCCAAAATGTGTATTTCAAAATTCCATATCTAAATATATATGCCGATCGCACTAAAAGAATTACATGGAGGTCTGAAATGGGGTAAACATAGGCTGATGGAAGAGGCCCTGAAAATTTGATAATGTTGTTAATATCCAAAGCTTTGGCAATGGTCTTCTCAATATAGATGATCATCAGATCGACCATCCAATCATCGCCAATAGACATCGCCAATAGTAAGCAGATGCCCGACTTTCCTTCAATGCACTCGTAGAAAACATTGCGAAAAAGAACCGTTGTCGTTTTCCCATTGCGGTTCTTTTAACCAGCGTGCTCTGCAGTCGCTAAACGACTGCAGGTTGTTTTTGGTTTTACCAACTGGAATTTTTGGATTTTGGGGGCTTGTAATATACCATTGGAAAGGTCTTGAAAACACCTCTCCAACGGTGTATAACACGCCCTGAAATGTTTAGCATTGCAGTCGCAAAACGAAAGAGAAAAATCTGTAATCATTTTGGCATAGTTTTCTACTAGTGATGTCAGAGGGCTGAGCCCCCTTGGCTCCGCCCCTGATCACAAGAGAACCCTTAGAAGTTGAGGGCATTCTGCTGGTGGCTGCTCTCGGGGTCTTCTTGGGCACAGACCCTTTCAACAGAAGAAGAAAGAAAAAAGACGCCCGTATCATAATACCAGCATGAATGTGAGCCCGTTGTCCTTGTGCTGATCATGGCTTACCGTGATGTAGTATAAGGGGTTATGCCTCTTGGACCCTTTCAACATATAGATGGAAGCATGTGTTAAGGATTTTCAGGCAAAGTATGTGGCACTCCCCTTGGTCGATATCTTGAGGAATTTCCCTCGCAGCAAGCCAAACAAGCTTCAGAATGCCGAAATCATGAAGTGGCAGCCGGGTGAGTTCCATGCCCCCGAGAGTGTGCCATTTGACTTGCAAGGGAGTGGCCTGTACACAAGCGTAAGTGATGGCCGCGTGCTTTGATATGATGGACCTGAGCTTGGGTGGACCACTTCCGCATATACTTCAAAGAATAGGTAGAGTAGAGGCGCCCGTAACCGATCACTTAAGAGATTCTGTGCCAAATTTGGAGAAGTACAAGGCGGTGCAATTGTTTTTCCCTGTAGGAAGATAGAAATCATGAGGATTAGAAACTTTTTCGGTAATTTTATGCTTTGAATTGAAATTATTGTGAATTTTTTGAAGCCAAAAGTTGGCTTGAACATATACCTAGAGTCTATCATAACAATTCATTTCAACTGCTCATTTTCCTCACTTTAGCACTCAAAACCAAGACATGTGTCGTGGCACTATTGGTTCCGCCCCGATCAAAATTTAATCCCAGCCTGATCAAAAATTTAATCCCAACGTGATCAAAATTGTAGTACCCTATAGATTGCCGATGGGGTCCTAATCAGGAATAGGCACCTCTACTATAATTGGTCTCCATCACTTGAGAGGGGTTGAGATGACACCAATGGGAGGGACGTTTTTGGTAAGGTAGAGGGTGCTTAAACCAACACTTTAAGCTATTGCACAAACATATAGCTATCTGGTTGATATAAAAAAAATCATATTAGCCTTTGGGCTAAACATACGTATAAAGAAAGAAAATTTATTTCTAGCCTCAATTGAATATTTGATGAATATTCAAAGTCAAAACCACTACAGTCAAGACTCTATAAATGTTATAGGTCGGGAGTAGCAAAAAAATAACATATATAGAACTATAACAAGTAACACTTATAGAATTCATACCGATGATTAATAACATTTATAGAAATAACACTTAAAAATTCCAGAAATGAAGAACATAACGTTTTATTAAAATAAATAATGAAAGTACAAATGATAATACATAATTCAACTAAACTAATTGAAAGAAATAATCTATATAGTAGTAACTTGACGAGATTCTTCCAACTAAACTAACCGAATGAAAGATTCTATAGTAGTATGATGAGAAGCTTCCAAGTGATGAGATGAAACTTCCTTCTTGAGTCCTTGAATGCTCCTGATGTGTGATAGGGCATCATTTGGTCTTTGTTCAAAGTATTTCTTCAAAGTCTCTAGAGAACGCTCAGCAACACTAAATCCTACAACTTCTTCTACCACATCAACCATAACCTCATCAACATCAATTTCTTGATGTTCTGAGGAATACATATATCACTATATTCGTTAATTTGAGACTTTCTCTTGTCTCAAATTAATATATGGACCACAACAAGATGGTCTAATGTTTGGGTCGTCCTACCCAAACCATCTTGATATGAGTTCTTAATTGGGTTCTTGATATGAACAGCTGCTTCAAAGTATTTGCATCTTACAACATTCTCCAATATTTGTGTGATTTTATCCATGTTCTTATATTTGTAACTGTCTCAAAATGCCGAAAAAGTCCAAAATTAACGAATATAGTGATATATCCAAAAACTCCTCATTGGTAGGTTCATAGGGGTTGTTTAAATCAAACTCCATCTCATAATTGAGGTATTCATGAGCATTCATCACGTCACCCACCTCACTATCAGATGACAACAACGTCAGTTGATGAAGTAGAGTAGCAACTTCATCAACCTCTACCAAGTGCATAGCTTCCTCTATCTCCCTCTCAATAGAGATCAAAAGAACACTTGTGTGCCTCCAACAATTTTGAATTGTTCGCAAAGAATATGGGATAAATGTGATTACATGTTTAAAATGTATGCTCTCATATATTATTACCTTGATTTTCTCAAAATTAACACTTATAGAGGTGCAATTAACAAAGAAGGGAGTAGAGCATGTTATAACACTTAACACATAACACTCACTAGTCTTACCAATTGTGTTTTTGTAGGGGAGTAAAATTTTCTTAACATATATGAAATTATAATGCTTATAGGGGTAACACTTATAGAGTCCTGACTGTAGCTTCCTTAAACCAATCCATAGGCCTCATGTATGACGACTTTGCATATGATGAGGAACCCCACCTTAATTGCCTAGAACCAACACAACATAGTTGGGTACTAGACCCAAGCTAGATCAAAGCCAAACTAGTAACGGTGGGCAAAGCCACATGCCCACCTCCGTGATCCCATCCGGTTCGCTTGCAAAACCATCGCCTTGCATCCCGGGAACCAACCCCCCTTTATGCCTAGAACCAACCCCCTTTGTGCTTTGTGGGCCTACCTTCTTGGCTTTGTGAATAGAATAGCTAGAATTGTCCCCCCCTCCCCTAGTGTATAGAATGTCTAGAATTCCCTAAACCCACCTTGAACCAACCCAAGATAGAGTGAAGCCCGTTACCTACCCTACATGGAGGTAGTGGAGGCCACTATGAGGTGGCACCACTAATGGCACCTAAAACCGTCACTCCATGGGCATGGACACTCCTACACCATGGGAAACAGTTCAAGGTAGTAGAGCGTTGGCAATTGGGAGGCGTTTATAGTGTTGGTTTTGGGTGGGTGTTGGTTTTAGCACCCTCTACCTTATATAAGATAGTTGAGTCTAAAACGACACTTTAAGAAAGTTTTGTTATTTCAGGCAAGTTAAATAGCCTAGAAAACTTCAATTTTTTCCATAAATTAGCAAATCTATAATTTTTTTCCAAAAAAAATAAATTCATCTTCAACCTACAAAAATTTAGCAAAGTCATTTTGGGGTATTCAGATTTATGACAATTAGTATGGGCACGTGCCATCCTAGCCCTTTGAACCCGTGCATGTGAAACATTAATATAATGCAGTTCCTCCACTTTTCCAAAATAAGGAGGAACGATGTGACTGAATCACTACCACCATGTTGTTTATTGTATAGTATATGATACATAGTGGTGATTTTAGGTTATGTGTTGGTTCTGGATATGCCTTCCTTAAGTTCAAAGCAATGGGCCAGGGTACTCATAGTCGCCTTCAAAGCCCAAGGTTTTACCGCATTTGTTGAAATTGGAGACTGTATCTTTTGTATGAGATGGGCTAGAAGAAACTTAAATGGCAATTTATCTAACTGTTAGACTTGTTTGTTGAGTAAAGCAGATGAAACTAGGGTTTAGTCCCAATCCCTGAGTTTATGAGAATTAACACAAAGTCATCCAAGTTTTCTAGATGTTTAAATTATCATACACAAACATTGGTGGCATGCTATCAAAAACCAGCACAAAGCCATCCAAGTTTTCTTAATGGCTTGTCCTACTAGGATGGGTGGACCATGCTACCCTTGCATAGGCTGATCTGGGATTTACGACAGCGGGTCCCATGTGCATATCCTATTTGCGATCCTAAAATTCTCTTAAAGTTGTTAACCCTCAAATGCTCATGCAACCCAAAATGAGTCGTCACCTAATATTTTGATGGGGTTTGTGATCCACTAGGTGGTAATCTACATAGATGGAAGGTATCTATTGATGTAGGGTGGTGCCCGCTACCATGTGGGCGAAAATAACATATAAATCCTCATACAACACTCCAAGCATGTGGGATTTTTTGTTAGGTTCGCGTTTCTTGTTTTTGGAGGCGGTTCCGTGTGTTGCCCAAATTTAGGAGACAAATTTAGGAGCTAATATCTTTCACATATGATGCCCAATTTGGATGGGGGTTTTTTTCCCTTAGGACAAGGTGGCGGTTGTGCACAACTTGACTAGATGGATTTGGAAAAAAATGAGTGCACATGTTGCTTGCTCCATGAAAAGGGGATATCTCCCAGAATGACTTCATATGGCCCCTCCAACTTTGAGGATGACGGACTTCATCTAAATTTGCTCCAAAACCCCAAATTTTTGGGAGTAGCTCATTTGTCATCCACATAACATATTATGGCAAAGTTGCCAACTTTCTAAAATTTGTGGCATGACCGAAATGTTCATGAAACGAAAAATTTTAAAATTTTCTCTAGCTGCTCCCCGGATGAAGGCCATGTTCCTATGTCATTCTGATCTAGCCAATGTGATCTAATTGGCTTCAAATTTTCTCAGCTATAATATATGGTAATCTAGTTCACATCCGTATGGTTGAATTTCAAGAACACAAACACTATTTTGCTACATAACAAAAATGTTTAGCATTGGTGTTGGAAATGCCTGAAAAGGGAATGTGAAGTATGAGAGTTTAGGAGTTAAAGTGGAAAGAGGAAGTCCTAAAAGTTTCACCCAACTTTCAAAATAGACTTTGTTACATGATGAGCTAACAAACTTGTAATAGAAAGGTTTCTCAAAGAAGGATCAAACTCACAGCTGTGTCCCTTTTTGAGGGACTTTACAAATAACTCTATTGATCTGAAAACCCTTTGGAAGTGTGGAAGTCAAGGAGCTCTGTTAATCCTGGAAGGCGATAACCATGGCAGGTTCATGAAGTATAATCCAGCCACCAATGAGACAAAAAGTTATCCTCATCAACAACTTGGCCATCGGAAATGGTGTGGCTACAAGCAAAGATGACAGCTTTGTTATAGTTGCAGAGATTCTTGCTAGCAAGTTAGTCACTGACTTACATTGACCATAAATTCCATTGTTTAGGTTGGGCAAATCCTTCAGTTGAGATGATACTTTAGAGAAAACTCAAGCTTGTAAGTTAAGGTAGAAATACCCAAAAACAACCTTGGCCCAAAGCAGCAAAAGGAAGTGGCCCCAAACATTTTGATCAAAAGCAACTCTAAGACCTAGATATTGATTACAAAGGTGTACATCTTGAGAACATAAAAGCCTACAAGAATGTAGGGTCTAGTTTGGGTTACACCTAGAGGCAAGACTTTGAAAATTCTTGACTTATTTTCATTTTGTATACATGCTAAGATGCGTTGAACTCCCCTTTCAATTGCAAGTCAAATGCTAACAAGGTGTAATAATAATTGGCGATATTCTGATAATAGTATATACAGCCAATCGCTTAAAAGAATGATTACATTCCAATTACATGATTCATGATAATGCACCGTATTTTGTGGTCAAAAGTAGAGATGATTTAAGCCACAGTAGGAATCAAAACCAAGCAAGTCTTATGATTGGTGACCAATATTTGAATGAGTGGCATTCTAATACAATAGGGGAAATATATATGTGAAGGACAAACTCTACTTGGCTTAATCAAAGATCAAACATACTACATTTGGAAGCTAAATGATGTATTCATGATTTTAATGGTGGCTTTCTTATTGCAAATTGCTACAGTGTTGGTTCATAATATTACTCAGCTAATGAGTTGTATTCATGGACCCTGCAGTAGATTCGAGAATAAAGCCTCCGGATGCCAAAATCCTAATGCTTCAGACTAAGTATGAAGTTAGGGGCGCTTCACACTATGGCCGAAGGTCGAGAGGCCGTCGATTTCCACCAATCAAATTGCAAGAAACCAAGAGTTCGGCCTCTCGACCCTTCACACTAAGGCCAAAGTCCAAAGGCCGTCGCAATTTAAAATGATTACTTTTTGAAGGAGGCGACGAACTCTCGAAGGAAGTTTGGGTCGGACGGGAATAGAAACCCAAACTATGGTCGAGAGGCCGTCGGTTTGTTTTCATTAAAAAGTCAATCATTGACAAGATCTTGGCCGTTAGATTGGTGGGGTTATTTTGAGCAAGGAATAAAGTGGAATGCTCTTGTGGGTGTGGACTTTGGGCTTGGCCTTTGGAGGCTTCACACTATAGCCGTCCAAGTCGAGAGGCCGTGGGAGTTCATGGCCAATGGTTTGGACTTTGGGCTTGGCCTTTGGAGGCTTCACACTATGCCTGGCCAAAGGCTCCACATACTATATTTTATTGGCTATTTTCAGCCCATTTCTTTGGACTCTCAACAAAGTTTGGCCACTCAATCCCACGGCCTCTCGACTTGGACGGCCATAGTGTGAAGCGGCCCTTAGAGTAGTTGAACACAACTCATCAGTTGAGTAATATTATGTTAAAAGGGGGTAGGAACATATGAGACGTTCGCAGAGTTGCCTGGACACCCAAATTACGTGCAATGATGCATGTGACTTTTGGGTGGCCTTAGAAAGTATGAGTCCATGGTCGCAAACATTCTTAGATTGGCAACCATGGCTCCGTTCTCTTGTGATGCACGTTCCCATTCATCCAAACGTATTTTGCATGCAACCACGACTGGGTTTAAGCTCCAAAGAGCGGTCCTGCGAATCTGCGATACAGCTTGGATGGACAATCAAAAAAAGATCTACAGGAACAAACTGGCAAAGTTGCACTGGTGAGCGAAGCAAGAGAGCACGATGGAAAACTTTACCTGGGTTCGGCTTTCTTGCCCCAACTTGCTATCTACACTATAACATGATCTGACCTTCAAGGACTTGCCAGTACCCTTAAACACCTTATATTTCTTCGGAGATTCCCTTAGACCTTGGCCTAACCGACAACTGCTTCCCGTTTTGGAAATGCAGTGGATTGTATCATCAAGACACACCACCATTTGGGACATCTTGAGAGTACCGGGATGTTGGTCCAGTACAGATTCTCATACCTGGTGATTTGGAGATGCGGCCTGCTTCAAGCGCCACTCCCGGCCATAGGGTCGTTGGAGCCTTTTGGGTAATTCAGCTGTTGTACATGAAATACCACCAAAATGGCAAGCACTTTACGAGGTTAGATAAACAAAAACACCCGTGGAGGAAAGGAGCTTGGACCATCTTCATACACTGGTTATATTCTGCCTACAGGATTGCGCTGATGGACTGGCTTCACATTTTGCCTGCTCTCAATTGCGGGCAATGGCCTCCTGGAGGTTGTTGGGAGAGCCAACCCTTTCCTCTGGACTGTTTTACGACTACACCCGCGTGCAACATGGCCTGCTCGTCGACTTGTGCTGTTCTTCAGATCTGCAGCAACTCGCTCAGTGGATAGCAGTGGACAAAAAGGAGACCTGGATCTTCGAGGAACGTGATGTTGACAAGGAAAAGGGGCATGCTGACGAGGAAAATAAGAAATTTCAGATTGCTTCTCGTCAAAGTCATCAGGATGTCAAGACATGCTTGTGCTGCAATAAGGATGAGAATGACCCCATCAAGGAACTGCGTAAGCTTCTTCGGTTAAACCCTGACTGGAAATGGCAGCCAATTGCTGCACAATCAGCCATCCTGTTCTGTCTGTGGGGATATCTCACATACATCGTCACAGAGAATACGGCCAGCACGGTGTTGGGCTTCGTGGTGCAGGCAGCGTCATAGTGGAGTGGCCTCTATGCTCTCTGTTAAAACTAACATAATCAGATCAGACTGTAGGCGGATATGACCAATATGAATGGGCCAGAGATGGCCAAGTGTCTTATATATATATTGATCGTAATTAATACAGTAATGGGCATAGCTGTCTACGGCCTAATCCTGCATTACCTACCTCAGCTATATATAAGGGTGTCTTAACTAAACCCTGGACCTCGGGCAGGGTGAAGGTACCCTGCAGCTACCTCGGATGTAGAGCTACTACCATAAAGGTAGTGCCTCCACTTTGGATGGTAGTCTGTAGGTCGATTATAGGCTTAGCTGCCTATACTTGATATAGGCTTGCGGCCTATCTCAACACTCCTCCTCGACCTATAATGACTACCTTGTTAAAA
This sequence comes from Polytrichum formosum, assembly GCA_964035585.1. NCBI lineage: Eukaryota > Viridiplantae > Streptophyta > Polytrichopsida > Polytrichales > Polytrichaceae > Polytrichum > Polytrichum formosum. The sequence goes on along the minus strand of OZ037935.1, from coordinate 31,754,503 downwards.
ACTTTGTAGTGTAAAAACCCGGAGGGAAAACCACTTACAGAGAAAAGAGTGTAGTCTAGGTAAGGGATAGTTCTTGTAGGGTTCTCATTCCTGCTTCTTCCACTAGTTTCTTATCTCGGGGAAGACACTTAGTGTATTATTTGGGGACACATGAGCGTACAACACATATTTTTTGGGGGGCTATGTAGCTCATTTACTACATTTTAGTGGACCCTATATTTTTTTAATAATTCTACTTTCTTCAATTTCTTACCACCCTATGTGTAATTATAAATTAAAATCTCCATAATATTTCAGACCCTTCATTATTTATATTTATTTGAATTTTCCTTCATGGACAATAGCATTGTACTATAGCATTAGAAATGGAATTCATCACGCAACAAAAATTAAGCTGTGTATACAAGAAGCATGTTATTCTTGTCTTGTGTGGGAGGAACAACCAGAGAATTATACAAACGTCAATGCAATGTTCCTCAAAAGTACACTTAATAACCCTCATCCAACGAGTTCATCCATTTTGTAGATGGATTTGTGATCATTTTTCATCTAGTTCTTGAATTTTTCTTACCCTAAACTCAACCTAAAAATAATAAAAATTCCCTACCAATTACTATAATGCTATGTTAGAAATACTATAAACATAATTTTGGGTATTACAAGTGACCCTATATTATATATAATGTGCTACCTCACATTTCTTCAAGGCTATGGTATATCAAAAAAATATATAATTTTTATCAACCATGAATAAATGTCACCCTACATTTGTTCTCTCATAGTTATCTAAATTTTCGACAGTGACTTCCCCGGGCTTCTTATGCTTGTAGGTTGGTAGTGTTTTGGTAAGCATATCAGCTATATTATTTTCGGATTCAATCTTCCTAATTTCAATTTGACCTGATTCTATCAAATCTTGAGTAAATCCAAAGATATGTGGACTAATATGTTTTGCCCTATCAGCCTTAATGAATCTTGTATTCATCTGGTTGACACACGCCGCATTATCTTCGAATATAACGGTTGGTTTGAACTGTTCATCCAGCTTGCACTGCTTCGCCAAGATTCCTTGCATTGTTCGTAACCATACGGCCTCCCTTGCCGCTTCGTGAAAGGCTAGAAGTTCTGCATGGTTCGTGGATGTTGCGGTCACAGTTTGTTTGGCTGATTTCCACGAGATCGGGGCTCCGTTCTTGATGAATATGTAACTTGTTTGGGATTTTCCGGTTTCTTCATCTGTTTTGAATCCCGAGTCCGCATATCCTGTTATGTCGCCTTTTGTGTCTCTCCTGTAGTACAACCCGAGATCTTCTATTCCTCGTAGATAGCGCAATAAGTGTTTGACTCCGTTCCAATGGCGAGCAGTGGGCTTTTGGCTGTGTCTTGCAAGTATGTTTGTTGCGAAGGCGATGTCAGGTCTTGTGTGCGTGGTCAGATACGTGAAAGCCCCAACCGCGGTGAGGTATCTCTGTCTGTCCACTATCTCCTCCTCGGTTCCAGTGCTCCTGATGTTGCTGCGCTCAAAATTTCTCTATGGCTTAGCTGGCCAGCAAATCTAAATATATATCTATCAGGTTTATGAGACTAAGGAGCTATCTGTAACAAATCACCGTTAATCTGTTCAGGAGGGTGAGAGAAAGGCGGTGCAGGACAGGAATGTTTGATTGTCGATATCTTAGTGTCTATTTCCTCTACAATGCTACTTTTCTATCAATCTAAGTTCGCTCAAGCATTAAGCGGCTACTGGTTCCTAACTTTACTAAAGATTAGGAGTTCTCTCATGAATCAGAGCTTCGGCAGTGAGTACCAACCTCTAAGAGTAAGGATCAGCGGAGGGGAAGTCACCGAGAGCGAAAGCAACTGAGAGAGAGAGAGAGAAGGGAGAGGAATGAAAAGAGCGGGGAGTCTAGAGAAAAAAAATTTGAACTTGGTAGGTTTGTTGAGCAGTCGTGCTGATAACGTGTTAAAACTAACATAATCAGATCAGACTGTAGGCGGATATGACCAATACGAATGGGCCAGAGATGGCCAAGTGTCTTATATATATATTGATCGTAATTAATACAGTAATGGGCATAGCCGTCTACGGCCTAATCCTGCATTACCTACCTTAGCTATATATAAGGGTGTCTTAACTAAACCCTGGACCTCGGGCAGGGTGAAGGTACCCTGCAGCTACCTCGGATGTAGAGCTACTACCATAAAGGTAGTGCCACCACTTTGGATGGTAGTCTGTAGGTCGATTATAGGCTTAGCTGCCTATACTTGATATAGGCTTGCGGCCTATCTCAACACTCTCCGACTCACCTTCGTCACTTTACCCTTCAGTGTTGGACGGTGCTAAAACAATGCTAAGTGTACTTAATATTATTAAATTGACTAAATGATTCCCATTAGCAATCAAAAGGGAATTCCCACATACCAAAGTGTGCCATATTTGAGTTCCGTATGCAAAAGTTAGAAAGTTCAAGGATTTATTGATTGATGACTCAAAATTCTTTACATGCAAGATGGCCAGTTCAAAGATTTTTGGGTGTTGGTTTTGGGTGTGGTAAATGGTTTTAGCATGCTCTACCTTAGACAAAGCCATTGAGGACCCTTGAGCTGGTGCTCCAAACACATATGACACATGGAGCAACTCTGACAATCATTCCTTATGATCTGGACGATCCAAGAGCCGGGCTACTTTCTAAAGGGAACACCTGCTCAACCCCTAAATCCTAACCCCTCTGAATCCTAAACCCTGACACAATGATGCAAGTGACAGTGGCCATCCTTGCTGAAAATTGTATTTGCTGGCAGTCATGGTAGCGCTGGTGAGTTTGTAATTTAAAGTACTTGTATGTTATAGGAAATTCAAACTTCTAAGGCAAGGTAGGAAAACCAAATGTCTAAACAACACTTGGCACACTTTGGTGTGCATGTTGGAAGACTGCATAAATGATAAACCTCTCTACTGTAAGCTACTCTTCTGTAACCCTTCTGAGAAGAAATTTGAGAACCCACAATTGTGAGCTTAGTGTGTGGTGTCTCTGACAAGGTAATTCCATATACCACACCTGCTTATACACCCTAGGGATGCAGTCCATTTGAGTAATTTTGTTGGAAAGTCAGACACAAGAGTTCATTCCCTGAATTTCTGAATCTGTAAAGAATTTATTCGTTCCAGCCACATATCACCAAATTTGTTTTCTAGGTCAAAATCAGAACCTCTCATCGCAAATAATCCAATTTCCTAAGACACTTGACAATCAATCTCAAACACTGCAGTACAATAACAACCCATAAACCAGCAATCCAATGAACTGTCAAAGTAACACCGGCAACTCCCAAAGGGGCCCTTGCATGAATTTGTGGTCCTCAAAACTTTGGAGCTATCAAATCAACAGACTCATGTCATGGTCCTTTCAAAGCAGTTAAGCTAAAATTAACAGCATGGTACTGTCAACATGCTATCTGATAAAAATTTCTTAGTTAAACACCAGAAAATTTGAACTTTATTTATGAACATTGGACAGCTGCTTCATCTCACATCCACACATGAATAATAAAGTACATGGACGACTTATTGCTTCCTTAGGAGGTCCCAATGTGAATATGCTTTGACAAATGAGAGAATGGAGCGGAGTGATCAAATAGAGTCCCATTACAATAATCAAATAGGGTGTTTGTGCTTATTCCAGTAGGTGACCAATCCAAATGCCATCAACGACATAATCACCACCTGCGCACCAACCAAACAAATTACAGTAGTTGAGAGTTTGAGAATTTCAACAGGGCAATGACAGCAGGGTCAGCCCCAAGTCGTGATCAAATGTGCCATCTTGATTGAGTATTCATGGCCACAAAAATGCTTCAAGGGGACTCACTTTTTGAAAACTCTCTATGATCCTAAGTTTCTCACCTCTGATCATTCAAGGAACTTGTTGAATTAAAACAAGAAGTTCTCACTATATTTGTGTGACCTTAAGGGCTGAAGTAAAAGAAGCCAGGAAACATTGAAACTATTGGCATAAGGGTCTACATAGCAGTGTTTCATTATATTTGTCACCTTATGGTTTCTTAATTTCCAAATGAGCTTTTAGGGTTCTTAACTTGGAACAAAGAGAAACATTGTAAAGTCAGATAAAAGGGTTCAAGGCCAACAGCTTGTACGCCACATAGTACTGTAAGCCTTAATGGACATGGAAAAGGACTGTAGGTATACTTACAGAAATGGCCGAGGGCAGGCCAACGTTTGAGTCAGCAAAGAATTTGTTTGCCAAAGCAAGCCCAAGTAAACTACTCTGCATACCTGCAGCATTAAGAACACTTTTAGCAAAGTAAACAAATGGTCACTGGAAGTTTAGGTGGTTCAGTTTGGGAATCACATCATTTAATCAATCTTTTTCAGTGTCATGGGTTGAAGATTCACCTATAGATAATACTATGAGTAGGATATTCTGTTTCACAAAGGACCCTGGCAGCAGCTGATTACTGGGTAAAAGAGTACACAAAAGCGATTCATGAGCTCATTGCAACTTACCTGTTTCAAATGAGATTGTTTTGGCAAGTGCAGGGAGGTCAGGAGCATTCGGGAACACGGCCTCAGTAACCTTGTACCCTGCTACAAATGCCGCAGTATGAAATGCAACAACTGGGAGAAGAATCTCAAGACCAAACGGTGACCTGATTGCCTTGATGTTAACCGCCAAGGGGGAGCCGATGCAGCACGACGTTGTCAAGAGTGATAACAAAGGCAGGATCGGGCGTATCAACTTTGTTACCTGGGGAAGAAACCTGCAGAAAGCAGCAAAACAAACAAACCAGGAAGAGTTGCCAACATGAGTAATGGGTACCAAGGTATGTGGCGCTATTGTGGGCACTTCCAAATCCAGTCATTTTTGGCCATTGCATCAATCCAAAACTGTCTCATACGGTTAGCAAATGGGATGAATCGAAGATTGTCATTTCACGTTTCAGAATCGGAATTGAAATGCAAAAGTTATTAGAGGCCAAGGTGATGATTCTGTTCCTCTTTGACTGAACACATATACCCTTACAAATGTGTTAACAATTGAACCTAGAAAGGTGTCTATATTTTGAGCACATAGTCCAATATCATCGTGACATGTGTCTTTTGAGTGTTGGTTCTCAAGTACAAGCCTAGCAATATACCACTCAAATATAGGTGTCTGATTAAGAAGAGTAACCACATAAGGCCAACTTACTTTATATGAAAAATTATTTCATGGGGTGAATGAAATATATCATTTGATCAGTAGCAGTCAAGATCAAAGCAACCAAAGTTCTAGCAGAAAAAGTCCAGGTCAATTGATCTAATTAAATGTAAGCTCCCCAGCAGATTCAGGTTGAGCATCATCTGTCCATGAGCATGTTGAATTTGTACATTTATAAATGAAATTTGCTTATGCAATCAGTGGAACCAAACCCATTGAACATTTGCAACAGCAACCAAATTTCCCATTGTCATATTTTTCTTTCTTAGGGTGAACATCTATTCATGGTAAGAAAAGTAATATACAAGTGGTTCAAAGTGCTCATCATGTTGAATTTCTTCAAGGTACCTGTTGAGTAAGAGGCCCACTGCAATTGGAACGACAACTATCTCGGTGATGTTGATGATCATGCCATAAAGGTCAATTGGCAATCGACGGCCCAAGAGCAAGAGGGTTAGGAATGGTGTTACAACAACTGCCAAGGCAGTCGAAAGTGCTGTCATGACAATACTGAGTGGAGCCAAACCAGGCTCTGTAAGAAATGTTGCATAATTGGATAATTGTGCGCCACTGACACAAGCACATAAAATCAAACCTGAGCCTGCAAAACCAGGTAAGGGAGTTGATGCCCTTGCATGATGGTGTATATTGTGGACTACTCTATAAGCCATGGTAAGTCAAATTATACATCTTACACTATTTACCATAATCAGTGCACTGAACTGAGACCCAGATGGTGCCAATGACACAAGAGTATTGTCATCATGCTATGGCACTTCACATTATTGACGACTCTGATGCTAAGAAACAGTCCAAATGCTTTCTATTGTGCGACTAACATACTTGAAATGTTTAGTCCAAATGGATGAAGGCATTTACGGTGATCTCATACACCTTATTTAATGCACGATTAAAATAACATTTTCCGGACTTTATTAGATTCGTACCAATGGCTTCTGGCAAGTGAAGAAGCTGAACCGCCATAGTCCCAAACACCAGACCCAGCAGAGGCTTCAAGATGTATTGCCCAGCTAGCCCAAGAGCTATTGGCCCAGGTCGTTCAACTGCATGTTTGAAGTCATCTAGACTTAGATTCACACCCACTGCAAACATGAGAAAGCCGAGTGCAGGTGCATAGTACCTGACACCATCAAGTAGTATGGTTTAGTCAAATCTGGGTACAAATTAGAAGTGAATCTAGTTTACTGGTTAAAACATTAGAGTTATCCTTAAAGGCAATGGGACTTTTCGTCAGAAATTGGTCCCCTATTATATTCCATTGCTTGCTTTGCATACAAAATCAAAAATTTCTTTCCACTTGTGGTGCATGCTTGGAGGTAGTGTTTGAGTTTGAATGAAAAGCAACCAATTTCAGTTCATTGAGGTCCAAATTTATTTTAGCAACTCTTGGCATGCCAAAATGAGTTTGACCCTTGATGGACAAATATAGAATGTTCTTCATTCAAACCACCACACTACCTCCAAGCATGCACTGAAAATTTACTGAACATAGAAGGTCTTGTATGCAAAACAACCAACTCCCAACCAAAAGTCATGTTGAGTTAGAGGAGAATTCTATTACTTGTCATAAATCCCATTTCATATGTCAATGGAAGGCGTATGATGAATTTTAAACTCAAAAAAGCATTTAGTAATTCTTGAAACTTTTGAAAAGGGAAAAAGACAACACACTTGCCTCTGGGACAACCCAGGCAATAATTAAGAAAACAAGAAATCAAGTCATGATTTATTGTTGTTTAAACAGACATGTCCATAGAGATTGAACTCGGGAGTACGTGCTTACTTCGTGGTGAACCATATGAAAGACGGAGGGTAAGAAAGGGCCAACACAGTGCTCCCCAAGACTGCATGCGGAATGAAAACGTTGACATGTCTTAAAACATCCTCAAACTTCTTCATCCCTGTCAACACAGGAGTCTGCAAAGCCACCTAATTTCAGAAAGGCCTGACCTCTTCATGAATATTTTACATAAAGCGAGCAAGTACATTTCACACAGGGTGATCAAGGCATAGTAGTTCATTGCATAATATAATGTTTTGGTCTTCTTAAACCAATCAATGATGGCAGAAGTCCAGTATACTCATTATGGAGCTAAGGTTGAATCTATAAACCGTGAATCTATAAATCTATATACAAAGGAGAGGTGAACTAAAGTAACTTCTTGGGACACATAGAGACAACATACTGGGTCAATGGACATTCTACAGCACCGACATATTGATGTTATGCAGATCACACCTACAAGTCTCCAAAGAAATCATGCCCATACAAGGATTTCACCCTTATAAAACAGAATACTTCAGGATATTTCTACCCTTAATGAACAAATAATATCTGAACTTTAATCCACAGGGAAATATGGTGATTTGATTCATCTCATCTAACAAGGTACAAGAACATGTTCAGTTGCTCCTGGAATCACACTAAAATACTTTAATAATCAATAGGCTAAAATAAATGGATGTAAGTGCAAACTTTGACCAGATCTGCCTATACATACCTGGTGCATTTTTTCATCCTGTTTGTCCGTCTCATCTGCAGCGCCTGCAGTGCACATTAACTTGCCTTTGGATAATATCCTGCCATAACCTGCCCCCCCAACCCCAGGCCATTAAATTCTGCCAAATTTGCACAGGGTTGCTAAACAGCCTCCTGCAAATAGCACTAGACTAGTATGGGCCCATGCCATTCCAGCCCCCTTGCACCATGAATTAGTGTCCCGGGTCAACCCTGCACCATCCGCTCAACATGCCGCCATCAACTGCCACCTGTTTTGAATTTTGGAAAAGGTGAACGGTCTTATTACTCATGCGATCATCATTCACCCTTTCCAAAATTTATAGTAGACTCCTTTAACGGCTGCACATGCGCAATAGTTACCCTGCCTTTCTGAGTAGCATTGCCCTAGGTGTGTATCTATGTTTACATTTCTCACCCATGAAGTTTCAGAATGTAAGGCCCTTTTTACAGTAAATCTCAAGTTGAGAGCTCAAACTTGCAATTTCCGGGAGCTTAATACTTGGAGTTGTGAAGCTTTCATCCAACTATTCATATTAACTACTGAGAGCCTGATCAATTTTCAAGCTCTCAATACTTTGAGCAAGTGTAAAGTCATGGTCATGCTCAAAGTGAGATATCAAAGGGGGAATGATACAAGACAAAGAAGCATGCATGACGAGCCAAAAAATGCTTCAAAGCCCATTGGCTTGAAATTTCAGATTCGTTGCTTCAAAGTGCCTCGTATTGAGTGGCCTAGAACCTCAACAAGGCTTCAAGAAACTTACCAGGCACTCTGGAGGAATCACCAATCTGCGACCATGCACTTGGATTTGTAAAACACTGCCATCCTGCAGTGATTCACAGACACCTCATCAGTAGTGATTGTTTTCCAGTTGCTGAGAATGTCTACATTATGAAATAGGTATATTGCAACAAATACTCGACATAGACGATTGAACCGCTGGAGCCACAAAATTGTCCAAAAATTATCCACAATGAGGGCATAAACAATCCATATATATCCCTGCAAGGTACGAAAGGAAGGTAGGAAAACGAAGGTCAATGTTGAGGCGGATATTAGGCCTGCTCTAAGGCAGTGAGAGTCTGCCACACCAGCAAGAGGAGTTCAAAAATTGACTATGATTCGTTGTTATTTTTGTGCATATTTGCAAGTGCCCTCATCCAGATGTAGATATGTAATGTGGAAATCTATGTCCTCATGAATGCGCAAAGGTGATAGAGGTTTTTTATGTGAAGATTTGACAAGAATTCCCTTCTACAAAGGGAAGAGTTCATTTATCATCAAGGTATACAACCTAATGCCTTTCTGGGCAGAGGGACATAAACAGAATATAGAAAACATTATTGAAGCACCAATGGAAGCCACATCCTGTAAGGTATAAAAAGGAAAGTAGAAAACAAAGGTTGATGTTCAGACGGACATTAGGCCTGCTCTAAGCCAGTGGGAGTTTGCTCACGCCATCGAGATTTATTATCATTTCTGTGCATGTTTGCGTATATCCTCGTCCAGATATAGATATACAATGTGGAAATCTTTGTCCTCGTGATCACGTAAAGATAGAGGATTTACGATGTGAAGATTTGACAAGAACTTCCGTCTACAGAGGGAAGAGTATATCATCTTATGTCTGCATACGACGACCTAATTTATGTCCGCGCAGAGGGACATAAACAGAATACAAGGAAAACATCTCTGAAGCAAGCACCGATGAAAGGTCAAATTCAGAGAGAGTGGAGAGGAAAATTTTGAAACATCTCGGTCACACACCTTTTAGATGCACATTGTTCCTGATGACTCTCCCGAACGTGCCATTCTTGATTGTTTTTCCCCCAATTTTTGCAACAGGTGGTGCAAGATGACGTTGCGGACCCAACAAGCTCGCGTGCGGATACATCGCAAGCTCGCCACACTCAGATTCTACACCACCCAACACCCCCAAATTCCCAACATCGTCTTAAATCTGTCGCAAAATCAAATAATAGTTTGGTCAACAGCAGCTGATTTAACCGAACAGAAATGGTAACCTCCGAATCACCGCTGAGCAATTGATGACTGCGCCATTTCCCTATATTGAAACCCTTGCAGAATGTAGGACTTCCCCCGCCCAAAAGCGTCCAACTCAATAGATTTATCCTCTAATAGTCCACCCACACTTACACTTACTGATGCGGGCCACCAGTGAACGGTTCCTACCAGCAGGGGCCCCTTTAGAGCTGGTTTAACCAGTGAGAGCCACTCAACGTCACCTTTGGTCGGCAGTTGGTTATTTTGAATAGAATACCTTCCACGTTTCGGTAAGTTTGCGGTGCATGCTTGAAGGTAGGTATTGTGGCGATTTGAACGAAAATCATTCTATAGCGGTTCATTAAAGGGTCAAATTCATGTTGACCATGCCAATCAGAGGTGCTAAAATGAGTTTGGTCCTTAATGAACCGAACCAAAGAGGATGCTCTTCGTTTGAATTTGAACACTACCTCCGAGCATGCATCATCAAAGTGTTTCCGCAAGAAATTTTTGATATTGTATGCAAAACTACCAATGAAAATTCATAGGAAACCGACTCCCGACGTAAAATGTCCTATTGAGTTCACGAATAAACTTTTGAAACAAACTTTGACCGTCAAGCCCAACAACACCCACCGGACTCATACAGACACAACTCTATTAACCTTCACCGACCTTTTTGAAAACCTAATTATCCCCCCCCCCCCACACACACACACACGTGAATACGAGTCCACCAAAAGAATTCAACGCAAAACAGCATCATTGACGGCTATGTACTCACCGTATCATCAACATGTCCCAGTTCTCGATCACCAACACTTGACTCCGGGCTTGTCCTGTGCAGATCACAAGACTTCCGTAAGATGACTCTCAGCCTAAGTTGTGGGCTCCTCTTTGCAATCCGACCCATTTTGACTTCACCCTGCTGCCTGCTCCGAAAATACCTGCGTGACTGGGATTTGGGAATTCGGGAATTCGGGACGCACCTTTGATTGAGCATCCCGTGTATTGGATCCACGTAAGATTTTAGTCCAATCTCCACCAGTTCGGCTGTCCCCGATTCCAAGGGAGGAATAGTGACAGGTGGTTCCATGAAATTGCCAACTGAACTCCAGAGGGTGACTCGGAAAGAAACTACAGGGAGTGCATATCCATGTCGGCATCCCAGGCCCTTGAAACCTGGATCTGTTTGACTTTCTGCATATGAATAGTATCTGTGGAGCGACTGGCAACATGAGGAGGATATCTTGTCGATTTTGAGTTGACCGACGTCATACCAAACTTGTCCTAGTTAGCTCCGGAGGTGAGTTGGGTACAAACTATAAGTAAGGTAGAGGGTGCTAAATCCAACACCCCATCCAAAACCAACACCTATAAACGCCTCCCAATTGCCAACTTAGTGTGAATCATGAAGTTGTCGCTTTCTTGGTGAGGATTTACAAATGATGAAACACATGATGTAACAACCCACCCACACTTAGGGCCAAGTTCCATGTACCGGTCCCGGTCCGTTTTTTAAATGGGTGAGAAACGGGTGACATCATCCAAAAAATGGGTGATGTCACCCGTTTTTTGGAAGGGTACTTCTATGTGGGGTGCCGGTTTATTGGGATTTCCTACTTTCTAACTAAATTTGGTGAATGATAAGACATGACACTTTATGAAGGTGACCGGCAATGGAGGTCATCCTCATTTAACTTTTCATATTTGATTTGCACATCAATTTCCATACATTTATTAAATGAATTCCAAATTATGTGTTATTGATATGCGTAGGTTGATACTACTGTCATCTATGGAAATATGTAAATATTTATATATATTATTATTTTAGTTTAATCGTCATTCTACATCGTTTATGAGTTATTTTTGATACATTTTTTTATTGAACCCAACACGTAACATGGGCCAGACATTGATGAATTTAAATCATAATTAATCAAAGAATGTCGACCATTTTCATTAATGTTGATTACATTTTAAATTTCAAGTTACACTAATATTTTTTAATTAAATACAAGAGTATGGACTATATCCAAGTGCCCCCGGTTTTGGTAAGTAAACTTTAAATGGCCTACTCATTGCCGGATTGTTGTCCGGATAATTAGAGTGAGGCGAGTGGCTGTCAACATTGCATGTACTGATACGTAGAGATTTTTTAAGTTTATACCCCTAATTGATAATTTAATTATCAATATAACTACTACATAAAATGAAATAATTATGTGTTTATTTTAATAAAATTTAACTGTAACACCTAAATGATACCAAAATAATCTTTTAAATATTTATATTATATAAATATATAGTATATTTATATTTATTGTTAAGATCTAGTTTCTAAAAAAATTCAAAAAAAGGTGAAAAAGTGCAGATTCCAGCGAACAGTGTAGAATTGCAGTCGCACATTCTCTTGCAGTATAAATATTATTGCATATTCGCGTAGAAGACTTCATTAGCTATCCATGGACACCAAGAACTCATTTTTTGGAATTCTTATGAATTTCTGAGAGCTAAAAAACCGAGACTATGTCGAAAAAATTTCAAAAAAAAAGTGAAAAAGTGCAGATTCCAGCGAACAGCGTAGAATTGCGGTCGCACATTCTTCTTCAGTATAAATTTTATTTTGTATTTGCGTAGAAGACTTCATTAGCTATCCATGGACACCAAGAACTCATTTTTTGGAGTTCATATGAATTTCTGAGAGCCAAAAAACCGAGACTATGTCGAAAAAATTCCAAATATCTAATTTTTCGAAGTATGATTTTTTAATTCCATATGTCCATGTAAAGATGTTACAATATGAAAATACATTGTCTCATATTTTGATATATCAATGTATGTGATATTTACAAGTTTAAAAACAATGGATATTGATGAATGTTACATAAATTCAAAACCGAAACCTTAAAAAAAATCTTTCATTCAATTGTTCACAAATTATTCATATATTTGAATAGTAACTAAGTGATTATTCATGCATACTAATAAACTCAAGAGTGTAACAATAAGAACTAATATTACATCACACATGCAAAATTTCATTCAAGTGCTAGATGTGTACCTTGCCCTTCACAAAAGAGTACCACTGTACCACAATGAACCCCAAGAGTCCTCCTCAAAAGAAAGGACTTGAAGAACAAAGTGGCCTTTAGTACCCAAGGGTGTACCCTAGGTGACCGGCCGATCCGGTTACCATAGCTTTCTAACCGGTACATGTCCTTCATGTTACCGTTAGGACCACCGGTCCTTTGGCACCCATTCTTCCACAACACAAAATGTGGGACACCCATCCATGGGGGGTACCGGTCCTTGGGTGAGAGGGATGGGCACATGGCACCACCCTCTTTTCACCGGCCCACCCATTTATTTTTAAAAAAAACGGACCGGGACCGGTACATGGAACTTGGCCCTTACTGGTGCATGCCACCAATGAACGATTCCTACAAATAGGGGCCACTTTTAGAGTTGGTTTAGCCAATGAGAGCCACTGGTTGCAACCAGTGCTCGTACTCACCGTTCACTGGTGGCCCGCACCAGTAAGTGTGGGTGGGCTATAAGTTGCGTACCATATGTTGTTACCCAAGGAGCCTTGCTATGGACTATATAGATAACCCACGAGAGGAGAGTGCATGACGAGTAAAGTAATCCACCTACTCGAGTTGGTAAGACATAAATTTTTTTATTTTGTTTAGATCTACATCATGCTCCATTATATATTTATAAATAATTTATAAATAATTTATATGTAACAAACAATACTATAGATTGTGCTAGTTACTTTTATTTCTTGTAAAATAGCCTAACAAAAATTGGGAATGAATAATTTTTTTAAGATGAGTAGGTTTAGAAGGTAAGTTAAGTTATGTTAAAAAAATAGCAGGGGTACGTTGGAAACATGTGAGCCCAAAATGGTGCCCACATGTGTTCTTAACCCTTTGAAACTATTAGAAGTTATGTTTTGATGTTTTATGATTATTCACAAAAATATAAAAAGAGTGAGGCTTGAGTGAAGTTATGTTTAGACCTTAGGTTGATTAGAAGTTTAGCGGTGTGAAGAAAGTTCCTTAGTTAGGTGAGCATTGTGTGTGGTGAACCAAGGGTGGCTCCTTGAGTTAAATGTTTGAATTAGGATCTATGTTGTTGGTTTAAGAGTTGAAGGCTTAAATGATAGGATGAGAGCCTACAAAGTAGGAGAGGATCGAGGGGCTTATCTTGATCTTTGAGGGGTGCTCACCCCTTTCCTCCCCCTATTTATTCCTCTCTCTCACCTTCTTCACTCACTTGTGTTCCTATTCACTCTCTCTTTCCTTTGTGCTCCTTTGGCACCCCATGTGTTATAAGTGTGGGTGTGTGGGGGAGCAAGAGAGGGGCACGTGTGTGTGCAAGGTTTCAAGGTGAAGAACCAAGGTCAATTAGTCTTGAAGTTAGCTTTGCATTGTTAGATGTAGTGTTAGATTAAAAGCATTTAGAAACAAGTGCATAGCTCTAGTATTTAGACTTCTAGAATTTAGACTTCTAGTGTTGGGAATTATAGTATTTAGACTTCTAATACTTACTCTTATAGTATTTACTCTCATAGTATTTAGACTTGCGATATTTAGATTCATAGTGTTTGGATTTATATTAGATTGGAACACTTAATTTTGTTGGTTTAGTATTTGGAAGAGGCTGCTGGTTCGGGCAGAGGCTGCTGGTTACGGGTCAGAGGCTGCTGGTTCGGGCAGAGGCTACTGGTTTCGAGCATAAGCTGCTGGTTACGGGTCAAAGGCTGCTGGTTCGGGCAGAGGCTACTGGTTTCGAGCATAAGCTGCTGGTTACGGGTCAAAGGCTGCTGGTTTCAAGCTAAATAGGCTTATCAGCTAAGGTTAGGCTTATTAGCTGAGTAGGCTTATCAGCTAAGGTTAGGCTTATTAGCTGAGTAGGCTTATTAGCTGGGGTTAGGCTTATTAACTAAGTGGGCTTATGAGCTAAGTGGGCTGATTAGCTGGGGCTGAGCTGGGGTAGAGGCTGCTGGTTTCGAGCATAAGCTGCTGGTTACGGGTCAGAGGCTGTTGGTTCGGGCAGAGGCTGCTGGTTTCGAGCTAAGTAGGCTTATTAGCTGGGGTTAGGCTTATTAGCTAAGTGGGCTTATGAGCTAAGTGGGCTAATTAGCTGGGGCTGAGCTGGGGTTAACTGGGTTAGAGGCTATTGGTTACGGGTCAGAGGCTGCTGGTTCGGGCAGAGGCTGCTAGTTACGGGCAAAGGCTGCTGGTTTTGGGCAGAAACCGCTGGTTACAAGGTCAGAGGCTGCTGGTTTCGAGCATGAACTGCTGGTTACGGGTCAGAGGTTGCTGGTTTCGAGCATGAGCTGCTGGTTACGGGTCAGAGGCTGCTGGTTTCGAGCATGAGCTGCTGGTTACGGGTCAGAGGCTGCTGGTTCGGGCAGAGGCTACTGGTTACTGACAAAGGTTGTTGGTTCCGGGCATAAGCTGTTGGTTTCGAGCTAAGTAGGCTTATTAGCTGGGGTTAGGCTTATTAGCTAAGTAGGCTTAGTAGCTGGGGTTAGGCTTGAATTAACCAACTGGGTTAGTGGTTAGTTAGTTAGGCTAGCTAATTAGTGTGGTTGGTTAGGCTAGCCGGGTTAGGGACTGCATTGATGAGTGAACTTGGGAATGAGCTATGAGGAATCTATGAAAGAGGAAGTAACGCTAAGTGATAAGTGTTTTTTAACACTTGTGTCCTTATCCTGGAAAGAACTGAGATGTTAATATTGATGTGAAGCACCAAGGCGGTTTGTGAGCTTCATACGATTGAAGTGGCATGGTGTGAAAGATTGGGAATTAGTACATTGAAGACTTCCGTGTCTCATGGAATCAACAAGCCATAGCCTCAATGAGGTGACGAGCACTAGTGAAGAATCATCAGCCAGGACCAAGGTTTCAAGAGGAAGATCCTTGAGGGCATGTGTAGCCAAGGCTGTGGGGTGGACCCTTGAAAAGGCCAAGGATTTACCTATTCAAGAGGATCACATTAATGAAATGTCATGACTTGAAGTAAGTTGTGAGCTTATTGATGTGGAACTTACATTCCATATCACTACGAGTTTTGGTATAACACATGTGATTCTCAAAACCATCACCCGGACTAGGACGCTTAAGGGTGGTGGGTTTGGCCTCACAAAACATGAATGGAATTTCATTCATTGTGGATGACATTTGGTTCACTATGGATGAACTTCTATTCGTTGTGGATGAACTTTGGTTTATTGTGGATAAAACAAGAAAAAGAAGGCTTTAGAGGGTTAGAAGCATGTTGAGCTAGTGTCTCCTTTCCATTGTTATTTTTCACAACTCCCTTATCTGCACAATCATGCATTTTTCTTATTGTTCAAACATTTTTTCACTTTTCTATGTTTCATTATGTGACAAACATCAGCAAACACGAAACCCCACCCTAATACCACAAGGAAAAAAAATTGAACATCTATTTTTCTTTATAAATAAAATAGGGTGCAACTTATTGCACAATTCTAGAATTTATAATTACCTATAGGGTGGAGGGAAATGGTGATAAGTAGGATTTTTATAATTATAGGGTCCAAAAAAATTTAGAAACTAATATGAATAGCCCCCAAACAAACACCTCGTTCTCGCATATGTATGCTAATTTTCTATAGAGGTGCCTTCCCAGGGACATTATGATGAGATTTAATAACCCTTTGGCTAGATTGGATGAGCAATCGGTTATAAACTACATAATGGGTGAAAGAATGGATGATGAGTTGCAATAGCAATGAGACATTCATCAATTCTCACCCATTTATGGGACATAACTAGTATGCTCATAGGCGTAAACTATAGGTTACAGATGAAATGTTTTTTGCAAGGACAAAAAATGCAAGAGAGTTGTTGGAGGTATCCTACTTGAATCAGCGAGTGGTTATGGGTTGTAGCAAAGGCGTCTTCATGCTACCTAATGAGTCGCAAAAGTGACGAGATGTCACGCACCTCTCCATGAGGAGTACCCGCAACACCATGGGCACAAGGGGGACCCCGGAGTGACACCCGGGACTTGTGGCGCCATGGGTGGATGAGCCCAAGTGATCCTAGTGTGGCTGAGAGCCCCAGGCGTTAAGAACGTCTCCCACCCACGAAGACTAGGAGTCACAAGGGTAAGGCCATTAGCTACAAGTAGCTTATGGTGTGCAAATTCTATAATGTTAAATAACATTTCAATCAGAGGTGTGAGCTAAGACATATGGCAATTTGAGTGGGACGCTGTCCCGAGACAGCGCCTTGGAAACTCCAATGACTGCAGTAAATTTGAACAGCCATAACTTCCTCAATACTTGCCCAAATGGGGCAAGTGAGGAATCCATCCGCATTTACAGGAAACGTAAATGACGATGAAGTGGTCGATTGTTAGAATTCAAGATCACAAGAAGAAGTTATGGCAGTCTGAAGCTGCGGGGGGGTTTCTAGCCCCAGCGGCTAAGGAAAAATGTCTACTTGGCCCCAACTCTAGGTAGAAAGACAAAAGGTTTCTTGACGATGATGTAGGGGTCCTGTCTAGAGTCCTAGATGCTTATATGGGTGAGGCGGGTTTCCTCACCGACCCCCCTGGAGCATAGTTGGCAACTATGCTGCGGGTAGTTGTAGTGTTGCTTTGGCAACACAATGATCAACTCAAGAGTGGATTTTCATGGATGGAAATCCACATCTAACCATTGGTTACCTATTAAGCAAAGAGTCCTGAATGCATGTGTAGGAGGGTTTGGTAACCAAGCCATGAGCTTGGTGGTCCGCGGTATGGGGAGCTAACCTTGCACATGTGTGGGATGTGTAGGTTAGTGCTCGTGACACTTGCTAGAGTTGGAAAATGGACAAAATAAGTTAAGGAAAGCTAGCAAGGGTTGCGACACGAGAAAAATTTATGAGGAGCTTTGCTATAGTTTGTGGCAAAGCAACACATGCACGATATCAAACATAGCAATCACCATACCACGAGGATCGTTAGCTACAATCTAGAAGAAAGACGACTCCGTTGTTGCCACTAGTGTGAATTATGGTGTTATTTCATTTTTAAGTTGGTCTAAGTCTATGTAATCCCAAAACGGGCATTACGAAAATTATAGAGTCCCCGATGACTACTGCTTTCTTTCGAAAGTGAACACTTTGAGCAGGTGTAGGCAAGCCAACATGTACCTATCTCCTCCAAGGGCAAGCCCCTAGATCTCCCACATGGTTGGGGTGCAAGCATGGTAAAAACAAATATTTAATTATAAATAAATTTTGAATTAAAATTGGACTAGTTTAGCTATAAATTACTAAAATTTGGTGTTAAATATTAAATAAATACTTTTAATTCACCACTAAATGTAATTAGCAAAAAAAAATAACAATATTCATTGATGTACGCCGTGGATCGTTCCTTTGCAAATTAGCTAAGATTACTCACTGTGCGACATCATATTAATTTATAATTGTTTGAGAACTACCGTGCCTCATCAATATGCTCGGTCTTGATTTTAGTAACCTCTCTTTCTCCTTATGATTTGAATATGATTATTTGGAGTTGAACAATTTCATCCTTGATTAATTCCACTCTAAATGTAAAGCTCATTGATCATGAGAACAACTAAGGTAGAGGAGGTTCAAGAGGTGTATCACCATTCTAAAGTTTCATCCATATCATTCAAAATTATATCATATAAAAAAATATAATTAATTATTGATGACAAAAGAATTTTTCAAGAGTTTCTATTAAGTTTCCCAAAGAAAGTCACAACTTGTAATTCTTTATATAAGTTATGTAGTACATAAACTTTGATTTATTCATTCATACATATATTTGCATCAATAATATTTAATATCATTATAAGTATATGTCAATCATTTATTTGATAAGTTATAATAGTAGTGAGGAAAATTTCATGTTCCTAACTCTTTGTCCTTTAAGTTGAAGTGTTACTCCTTATGATACAATATTATGATCTCTACAATTGTATCAAGACGCATACAACAAAATTGATTATATTATAATATCAATTTTCTTTATGCTTAATCACATATCGTTATAATTCATACATAGCAAAATATTCTTCCGTCTTAAAACACAATTTATAATTTTTTGTTTATAATATTTCAATACTAAGTGTTTTTTGATATTGAGAAGAATAGTCTTGAGATCATTTTCAATGTTACTTTGCTTTATCAAAGTTTCATTTATTAAGTCATTGATGAGAGTCTCTTCGATGTTACTTTTCTCATCAAAGTTCCATAAATTCTTTGAAACCTTGAATGCTTGCTATCACTCTTACAATACTCTCTTGAATGTTTGCTGAAAAGAAACTATTTTTTTCTCAATTGATAATCTTACAAATTTTATGACATCTAACAACTCACAAAAAATCTTCAAAAAAAATTCAATTTGAATAGTAATAATTGTAAGTAGTTATCAAAGTTCCATTGTTTCTTCAAAACCTCGAGCGCTTGATCTCTCCCTGTTGTGTACCTCTCCATGAGGAATATCCTAAACACCATGGCACAAGGGGGACCCCGGAGTGACACCTGGGACTTGTGGCCCATAAATGGTTGAGCCCAAGTGATCCTAGTGTGGGTGAAAGCCCCGGGCGTTCAGAACACCTCCCACCCACGAAGACTACAAAGCATAAGGGTAAAGCCATAAGCTATACGTAGCTTATGATATACCAATTCTAAAATGCTCAAAAATACCTCAATCGGAGGTGTGAACTAGAAGATATGGCAATTTGAATGGGGTGTTGTCCCATGATAGCGCTCTGGTACAACAGTGGCTTGGGAGTGGCTCCCGGGACTTCGAAGCTTTGAACAGACATAACTTCCTCAATACTTGTCCGAATGGGTCAAGTGAGTAATCCATTGGCATCTACGTGAATCTTAGATAACGATAGAGTGGTCGATTGTCAGCATCAAAGACCATATGAAGAAGTTAACGTGTTCTGAAGCTGTTGGGGGTTTCAGGGCCCAATGGCTAAGGGAAAATATCTACTTGGCCCCAAGTGTTGGGAGAGACAAAATGTTATTTGACGGTGGGATAGGGGCCCTACTTAGACTCCTAGAGGTTTATATGGATGAGGTGGTGTGGTCAAACCCACCCGAGGTCGAACGGCACGGCCTCCATGGGCATTGGCTCAATGTGTCGCAACCCTCATTAGCTCCTTTTAACAAACTTAGTCATTTTTCAACTCTAGTAAGGATTACAAGCGTTAACCCTTCGCATTCCGCCATGCGAATGGTTAGCTCCCCATATCGCGGATCTCTTATTTCACAGAAAGGGGACCAACCCTCCTACTCTTTCATTCGAGACTCACCCCTTAATCGGTAACTATTGCTAAGATGTGGATTTCCACCCATGAAAGTCCAATCTTACGTCGATCATCGCGTTGCCGGAATAACACTACAACAATCCGAAGCATACTAGGCAACTATGCCCTTACATTGGACCAATGCCTATGGAGGCCGTGCCGTTCGGCCTCGGGTGGGTTCGGCCATACCACCTCACCCATATAAGCCTCTAGGAGTCTAAGCAGGGCCCCTACCCCACCGTTAAGTAACATTTTGTCTCTCTCCCAACACTTGAGGCCAAGTAGATATTTTCCCTTAGCCGCTGGGGCTAGAAGCCCCAACAAATTCAGAACACCATAACTTCCTCATATGGTCTTTGATGCTAACAATCGACCACTCCATCATCATCTATGTTTCACGTAGATACTGATGGACTACTCAAATGCCCCATTTGGACAAGTATTGAGGAAATTATACATGTTCAAAGCTTCGTAGTCCCGGGAGCCACTTCCAAACCATTGTTGTATCAAGGCGTTGTCCCGGGACAGCGTCCCACTCAAATTGCCATATCTCCTAGCTCACACCTCCGATTGAGATGTTCTTGAGCATTCTAGAATTGGAATGCCATAAGCTACGCATAGCTTATGGCCTTACCCTCGTCCCTTCTAGTCTCCGTGGATGGGAGGCGTTCCCCAACGCCCGGGGCCCTCATACACACTAGGATCACTTGGGCCCTCTTACCAACGGCGCCACAAGTTCCGGGTGTCACTCTAGGGTCCCCTTTGTACCCATGGTGTTTCGGGCACTCCTCAACGGAGAGGTATGGAACACAATGTAAGGGCATGGTTGCCTAGTATGGCTCGGGTTGTTGTAGTGTTGCTCCGGCAACGCGATGATCAACATAAGATTGGACTTCTATGAATAGAAGTCCACATCTAAAAATTGGTTACCGATTAAGGGGTGAGTCCCAAAAGTAAAGTAGGAGGGTTGGTTCCCCTCCTATGAACTATAAGGTCCGCGGTATGAGAAGCTAACCATTCGCATGGCGGAATGCGAAGGGTTAGCGCTCGTGACCCTTGTTAAAATTGAAAAATAACCAAGTTAGATAAGGGGAGCTAGTAAGGGTTGCGACACTCCCTTATACTACTCTCTTCAGTGCTTGCTCAAGAGAATCTACTTTTCTTTTAACAACATTCATTCAAATGTTGCAACATTCAACAACTCACAAAGTAATTAGCAGCGAGAGAAGTTCCAATAGAAAAAAATTGTAAGTATATTCATAAAGGTGTCTCAAAGAGAGAAGATACAAGATAAATTCAAGTGTTTTTGACACTCAATCTTAAGATAACTTCGTTGCTATGAAATGAAAGTTTTGTCCCTAAAAACTCATTGTTTTATATAGTTTTTTCTCACCAACCCAAAATCTACGTAATTAAGTGGCTATCATTTCCACTTCCTAGATTTTTACTTATCTCCGATGTATGTGGATGATACCTATTACAAACGGTTACAACCGTCAAACCACCCTGTGTATGTATTTTAAAGTTTCTCACCCTATCCTTGCCATGGCTACATTATGAATCATTATTTGAAAATCAATCAATTCTTACATAATTGATTGTTCCAAACTAAAATGATTTGTATTAATATAATTATACTAATAGAACGTAAAACATAGTACTATATACCTCAAAATCCTTCATAATAGTTTTTCATACCCTCTATGTATTCATCTTTGTACAAAATTTGAAGACATTCCTTCAATAATGTTGGTGGTCCTATAGCCGTGGACTACGGCACCTATGCCCGTACGTCTTCTTCCTAATACCGTGCCGGGGGCCCATAACAGTGGCCAAGGTCCTCGGTTCATGGAGCCGTTTCTCTCCGCATAGGGTCGCTCTTCTCCGCGCAGGCTGCTCTTTTCTGCACAGGGCCACTTCTTTTCGCACAGGGCCGCCCCTCTCCACACAGGCCCGCATCTTCCACATGCATTCTCAGCCTCTAAATTTGGTGTTCCTTCTCCTATTTTTCTTTTTTGACAATGTTGTTGCTCAATAAATGGTAGAAGAACCATATTTTGCCTCAACGTGGTGAGAAGCAAGCCAATGTGGCAATGTTTAAAGATCCTTTGATTTGGAATGAAACAATTAGACATAAGATGGGGAAATTTATTGACAATGTTAGAACCTCAGTATATAGGATTGAGAAACTAAGAAAATCAATAGTATTACAAGACTTTCACTATTCTCAAAGTGGGAGTGTTGGAGGTGGAGCATTAAATTACTCTTAGTCACGAACTCTCAACTTCGTGAGCCCACCAATAAATGGAGGTAGGCTTTGAAGTTGGCTACAACTATTGAGGTCCAATCTTTCCAAGTTTGGCAACTGACCTAATGATTTTGATAACCTTGACAAGGAAAAACAAACATTTGCTCTGATTTCTACAAGACTTTGTAGTTCCCCAAAATTCTTGGGAAACTCTTCCATTCTTGAGTCCCATCTATTAGATTTATCAACTTCCGGAACCCACCAATGGATGGAGGTAGGCTTTGAAGCAGGCGACAACCAAGGAGGTCCAATCTTTCCAAGTTTGGCAATTGACCTAGTGGGTCTGGTAACTTTGACAAGGAAGAACAACCTCTTGGATTGTCACCAAAAGTACTCCACCCTTCGATTTCGTCCTAGCCCGAGTGGAATAGTATTGATGACACTTAGCAAACTCTTTCCTTAGTAATTCAATGTATCATTCCAATATGCCTTTGGAATATACACAACGTTAATGACTTATGATTTAACCCCCAAGGCTACATCCAGAACACATTTCAGAATAGTGTAACTTTCCCATTACTTCTCGGAATGTCCTGAAATTTTATTTGTAACTAGGGAGACAAAGCAAAAAACATCTCACCAATTTGTGAGCCTATCCCATTTTCTGTCCGACAGTTATGACCATTTTAGTGTGTCAGTCTACCTAGATTTCAGAATGTCATAATTTCCTCCCACAGGCTCTAAAGAACTTCAAATTTTGGGAGCAATCACAAAAACTAATTGTTTATGACCCCCTGAAATTTCAAACTATTTTCATTTTCTGCCAAAACGTTATGGCCTTTTTAGTCTGCAACTCTTGAAAACACTTCAGAATGATATATCTCCTTCTCATCTACTCGGAATGACTTGAAATTTGTACCACAACTAGGAAACCTAAGAACAAAGCATCCCTCAAAATTTCATGCGTTTCCAAGCCTCTGTCCAGGAGTTATGCCCATTTCAGTGTGTCAGTCTACCAAGATTTCAGAATGTCATAATTTCCTCCCACGGGCTCCAAAGAACTTCAAATTTTGGGAGCAATCACAAAAACTAATTGTTTATGACCCCCTGAAATTTCAAACTATTTTCATTTTCTGCCAAAACGTTATGGCCTTTTTAGTCTGCAACTCTTGAAAACACTTCAGAATGATATATCTCCTTCTCATCTACTCGGAATGACTTGAAATTTGTACCACAACTGGGAAACCTAAGAACAAAGCATCCCTCAAAATTTCATGCGTTTCCAAGCCTCTGTCCAGGAGTTATGCCCATTTCAGCTCGAAAATGTAGGCAAAGTTCAGAATGTCATAACTGCTGCTCCAGTACTCCAAACATCCTCAGATTTTGACCATGTTCATATAAACAAGTTGTTCACTACCCCTCTAAATTTCAACGAAGTATCTTCTTCTGCTCGAAAGTTATGCCCCTTACAACCTAGACTACTCAAAGGACCCTCTCATTTACCAACTCGTGTTCCGGCAACGTGTCACCAAAAGTACTCCACCCTTCGATTTCCTCCTAGCCCGAGTGGAATAGTTATGATGACACTTAGCAAACACATATACCCAAGAAAAATGAACTCAAGTACTACAACTTGAAACCATAAATTATATTAAAATCATTCACACCCAAACTAATGCTAACGAGAGGTCAAGCCCTCTTCAAGGCCAACTAGCCTTGGCTCCTAACTTCAAAACCATGCACACATATGTGCTTCTATCTTGCTTCCATACACCCACACTTATAACACGTGGGGTGCCAAGGAGCACGAAGGAAAGAGAGGATGAGTGAGGGAAGAATGAGGGATTATATAGTGAGTTTGAGGGGATGAGCACCCTCAAGGCTCACGATAAGCCTTCGAAATCTCCTCCTACTTTGTAGGCTCTCATCTTATCTCCTAAGCCTTCCTCCCTCAAATGATCAACAAAGATCCTAATTCAAACATTTAACTAACCTTGGCTTTCTACCTACCACACTTTACCAAGGTATGTCCTCATACTACTTAAATCCACTCCACACAAGCCTAATGCTTCAAACTTAGCTTTCTTCAAGCTTCATTCTTTTTATATTTTTGTGAATAATCATAAATCAACAAAACACTACTTGTAATGTTTTACAAGTGTTAACAACACATGTGGGCATCAATTTGGGCATCAATTTGATCTAATGATTCCGGTAACCTTGACAATGAGGAACAAACACTTGCATCGAAGTCTACAAGACTTTGTAGTTCCCCAAAATCCCCTGGAAGTTCTCGCACTCTTGAGTAGGATATGTTTAGAACTCTCAACTTCGTGAGCCCACCAATAGATGTAGGTAGCCTTTGAAGTTGGCTACAACGAGGGAGGTTCAATCTTTCCAAGTTTGGCAACTGACCGAATGATTCCGGTAATGTTCACAAGTCGAAACAACCACTTGCATCGAAGTCTACAAGACTTTGTAGTTCCCCAAAATCCTCCGGAAGATCTTCCCCTCCTGAGTACGATATGTTTAGAACTTTCAATTTTGTAAGCCCACCAATGGATGTAGGTAGCTCTTGAAGATAGCAACATCCCTCAAGGTTTAACATATGCAACCTTGGAAATTGAATCTATAACATAACAACCACATTCTTGTGAGGATTTTTTCGTTGAGTTATGTACAATGAAAAATGGCAACAAGACCAAGTGAACCATGAAGAAAATAAACATGCAAATAGTTTATATCAACAATTGCTCTATCATGATATGGCATAACAATGAGCAACCCAATTATAACTTATACCAACTTTAATCTACTCATTCCAATCTAGGAATAGAGATTCAAGATGCAATACAAGAAATGTTACACCTATTATTTTTTTCATAACTACTTTTAGTCATAAATCTCTTATAGCAAGCTTTTCATAGAAACCTACAAAACTAGATCTCATTACTTCATCTTTTTAACACATGAAACTTATACTAATTTTCTTTTGTAGAAGGTTCACAATCAATGCATCAAGTTTAATGAGAGTTTTACCTGTATTTCAAAGTCTTTGGACCAAATACAATAAAGGTGTTTATTGTATGCAAGATCCAACACTATTAAGTTGGGTAATTGCAAATCCTGAGGCAACTCAATGAGATTCAAATGCCTCCATTGCAACCATCTCAATTCCCTAGACCATTTTGAAAAATCGCCTTGCACATCACAATCTTCCAATATGAGAATTCGGAGTTCATTCAAACTTGCAAAACGTTCCGCTTGCCAAATTGCTTCATTTCCATGTCCTCTTTTTTGAATTCCACTTGTTTTGAGTCCTCGCACTTTTTCAGTACCCTGCAAAGAGGAACCTAACATATATAAACAAAGTCCTTGGTTGCAAAGTACTTAATACTCGTAATACCTTGGAAACATGTACTACTTATCATTTGTGCACCAAATTGTTCCATAAACATCAACTAAAACATCTACCTAATTTCTTCTCTTCACTAGGGTTTATTATAGTCTTAACATAACTATCCTTCCAACAAATAAGTTGCCTTGATTCTTGTACACAATGATACACGTGTTGTGAATCAACATAAGAGATTTCGAGAAAATTCAATGACATGGGCAAATACATGTGGTAAATATGTCAAGGTCGTCATGATTGTTACCTTATTTTGTTCAAGAACTTTAATGACAGATGAAGGATTACACAAGTGGCTTTGCTCCCCTTCATTGCGTGGTGATTTCTTCATGACCACATCACGTCCCATGTCTCGCAAAAGATCATGCATAGTAAGGAGACCATTCTCATCCACCTTAAGTAAACACCTGTCAATAAGTTTGCACAGTGTTGTAGATGCTGGGCTAAAGAAATCATCCGAGTTCCAAAAATCCAATGCCGAGTCCTTAGGCGCACCAACAATAAAGAAGGCTATATCCAAAAACATTTCTTGTTCAACTTCACCAAGACTATTGTAGCTCAATCTGAGACAATCCAAGATATCTTTATTCTTGTGGAGTGTCGTGCTTGCCTCATACCATAATGTTTCATCCCCTCTTTTGTCAAACAAAAACCCTCCAATAACTTCCAATGCTAAAGGTAAGCCACCACATGCCTTTGCTATATGGCTTGACAAATCATGAAGTCTAGCACTTGGAATATCGTTGTGAAAGGCAGTCTTGATAAAAAGTTGTAAAGAGTCTGATGGGCTCAACACTTGAACCTCGTACAACTCCTTCTCTCCAACATCCCTCATTATGTTGTTCAATAGGTTTCGATCGCGAGATGTGATCAACACTCGACTTCCTCCGGCAAGATTATTCATCTCTGGTATAAGCTCATCAAACTGACTACGTTTTACAATGTCATCAATGACTACAAATATTTTTTCTTTCTTGATTTGTTTAAAACAACGTTCAAAACCACCAATCTCTTTCATATCCTCTTGTAGCAAGTCCCGCACCAAGTCTACTTTAAGTTTATCCAAGTTTGCATCCTTCACATCCTTCAAAAAACTTCGACAAGTAAAATTGTTTTGCTCATTGTATACGTATGTGGCAAGAGTCGTTTTGCCAATCCCTCCCGTGCCAGTTATGCCTACAACACCCACGGTGTTGCCCATTTGGTTCAAAATGTCCAAAACCACCTTCGATGATTGCTCTAAACCCACTGGGTATTGTGCAGGGCAGAGTTGAGCTGGGCCAAAAGCTTTCAAAACTCTAGCCACAATATTTTTCTTCAGTGCACATTCATCTCTGTGACCCCAATATCCATTGGAAATCAGTGGGACACGACACATTGTACAATTCTATGAACACATCACCAAGCAACCATAAATGATGGAATGTTAACACTTGTGAACAACTAATCAAATTCTATACTAAACATTTATAGAGAGCCATGCGGTGCTTACTTGTACTCGGAATGTCGAAATCCTGTAAGATGAGAAGCTTGCAATAGGGCACTCCTCCACCTCTCTACATCCTCGACTCGTTTTTTTTCCAAGTGTTTTTCAAAAGCTTTAGCAAAGGGTCCACTTTCGATCCTACGAAGATGCTTAGGCTCAACGTCTTGAAAAAAGACGGGGATAACCATCTTGGGGCTTTTCATCATATCGAACAGCTCATTAAGACAATATTTCGATTCAGCATAACCCTTAGAAAATATTGCTAGATGCACACGAACCCCACGGAGAGCCTCATTGATCGAGTTGAATGCATGGTTCCCCTTAATAAGAGTTTTAGCATCCAAAAATGGATTACAACCATGTACACGAAGTAAATCATACAAGTGAGAAACAAAAAAACCTTTTACATTTGGTCCGCGATGGTTCAAAAAAACATCATAACGGCCCAATGCCTCTAGGCTCAAATCTTATGAATCAAGCTCCATCACTTTGTTGACATCCTCTGTGAGCCCAAATTGATGTCCACATGTGTTGTTAACACTTGTAAAACATTACAAGTAGTGTTTTGTTGATTTATGATTATTCACAAAAATATAAAAAGAATGAAGCTTGAAGAAAGCTAAGTTTGAAGCATTAGGCTTGTGTGGAGTGGATTTAAGTAGTATGAGGACATATCTTGGTAAAGTGTGGTAGGTAGAAAGCCAAGGTTAGTTAAATGTTTGAATTACGATCTTTGTTGATCATTTGAGGGAGGAAGGCTTAGGAGATTAGATGAGAGCCTACAAAGTAGGAGGAGATTTCGAAGGCTTATCGAGAGCCTTGTGGATGGGATGAGTCCCTACTTAGAAGGAGAAGGTTAAGGGGTTGTGATTGGAGGCTCTAATCCTCTCACCCTATCCTTATCTCATGCCCTCTCTCCCTCTCAACTCACTATATAATCCCTCATTCTTCCCTCACTCATCCTCTCTTTCCTTCGTGCTCCTTAAGC
This sequence comes from Polytrichum formosum, assembly GCA_964035585.1. Lineage (NCBI taxonomy): Eukaryota > Viridiplantae > Streptophyta > Polytrichopsida > Polytrichales > Polytrichaceae > Polytrichum > Polytrichum formosum. The sequence goes on along the minus strand of OZ037935.1, from coordinate 31,726,273 downwards.
ACCCCACGGGTTATAAGTGTGGGTGTGTGGGAAGCAAGATAGGAGCACATGTGTGTGCTTAGTTCTTAGGAGAAGAGCCAAGGCTATTTAGCCTTGAAGAGGGATTGACCTCTTGTTAGAAGTAGATTGGGTTTAAGGAATTTGGAGTTTGATTGTAAACTTCAACTTGTTGCATTGAGATCCATATTGAAGTGAGAGAGTTCAAACTTGTTTAAACTTGTGGCATTTAGAGTGACTAGATTGTACTAGGTGCATTACTTGTAGTGTTTTATTAGTTATGAACTTGAGCAGAACTTTATAGTGAGAGATTTGTCAATTATGGTTGATCAGAGTGTTCAATGGGTATGAAAATTTGAGGGATTGTTTATTATAAAGTATGGGAGTTGTGGTAAAAATTTGAGAGCTTCAGTCATTGGGATGAAAGAGTTATTAAAAGTTGAAGGGGAGGGTGTCTAGGAACAAAGCAGCAAGGTTTGAAAATATGTATCTCTTAGAGGGTTATAGATATGGATACCAAAATTTGACACTACCTTTTGAACTTATATATCTATCTTGTGTCAAAATTTTAGATTGATTGGACGTAGGAGTTGGAAGTTATTAGAGTTTTAATGACCGGATGCTTTATCACAGCATTCATACTAAGTAGTTAGAGTTATAATTTCATGCATAACTTTTGCATATGAACTATGTTTGTGCCAAAATTTGGTGTGGAGATTTTTGATAAGGTACTTAACAAATATACCAAATTTCACTTGAAGAACATAAGTTGGGTGGGAGTTATACTATTCTGAAGTTTAGTAGGAAGACATTGATAGAGATTTACATCAAGAAGAACTTAGAGAAGGAAGGGCAAGGATAAATATATAAGTATTTTTTAATACTTGTATTTAAAGCCTATGTGCTCATGGAATCCACAAGCGAAGTGTCATGTACCAATACGGAATCAACCACGATGACATGTGATAGCACGGAATCAATAAGCGAGAACTCATGTAGTAGTTTGGAGTCGACGGCAAGGACTCGATTCACAAGAGGGATATCTTTGAAGGCATGCGTGGCCAAAGCGGCCGGGTGGACATTAGAAAAGGCTAAGGATATAACCTTGCCCGACATTAAGGAATGTAAAACTACATAGTGTGGTGTTAATCAAGTTGTGTATATTCCAAGGGTAGATTGGAATTATATATTGGGTTACAAAGAGAGAAGTCTCTACATGTCATTATAAACTTTTCCACTCGGGCTAGGACGAAATCGAAGGGTGGAGGATTTTTTGTGACATCCTCCGTTTTTTGTTTTTTTTTGTTCATTTTTTTCTTTTTCGGATGAAGCACTCTCTCTCTTTCCCATTTGGATTGTCTTGCACCGATAGCATCATAAATGTATTCATGAACCAAATAGAGAACACAACTTCAACTTTATAAAGATCTTCATGATGGATGGAAATCATATGTACAAGAACCTCATTATCATATGCAAACCAACACCAAAGGAATTGTTGCTAGAGAAATAGTTGGTACAACCCTCCTATATAATCCTCTTCTTACAAACCCAAACACATCATTGCCACAAAGTAAATGATGTCATTGACTTGACCATGAACACACATGTGTGGGGCATACACCTATGGACCTTGAACCCCACAAGTGCCTCAACATCTTAATAGTGAGTCTCCATTGCATTCCAATAAGGTAGGTTTATCGAAAGGTCTAACATTATATTTTACAAGAATTAGTTTTACTTATATTAATGTCCTTAATCGCTGGATGATAGTATTTTTATAAGAAACCAAATAAATTCGTCACATTGAGACCTATTAGTATCTACAACCACCCGTAAGATTATTCCTAGCGCATTTTCAATACTCAGACTATCACCAAAAATTTGGAACCTGAAATGTGAAACCACTAGGCAACACAAGCTAAGTGACTATTAAGAACAGGTGGAAATCATGATTCAAGAAGATAAACCAAGAGTAGAAGGTACTTGGATGCAATCGCTTGGTTGGCTACGTAGTCTCCTTCCCAATATTGAACTTGAAATTAGAATCACTAAATGTTGGATAATTTTGTCATCACTCCGCCATTCCTAAGAGAATCCGAAATATTTTATGCTTTGCAGCCAACTTCAACATGCAGAGTGTGTTGCCCTTTGATTTTACAAGACATGAGGATGAGGATGCCTCCAGAAATGAATTCCATCTTCTCTGCAATCGATCACCAAAAAAGACAATTGTAATGAGATGACACACAATAGATTGAAACAACATTGTTGATCAAACATCAATCCAAAAGAACCACAAATTGGAGAACTTGTTGTAAATGATTCAGAAGAAGTTTGTAATCGGCTTAAAATGAATAGTTGACACTCGGTAGATTCTTTAAGAACATGACACGTCTAAGGATGTAGATCTATTGGAAGTCCAACATTTCACATGGATGGAGGAGAACAAAATCACCAAAAGGGTTACTACACTAGGGTAGTTCAGTGCCCCATCTGAATTGAGTCTCTATTGCATACTGATAATGTAGGTGAATCGAAGAGTTCAAGAGGATATTTTAAAGGAATTACTCTTACTCCTATTAAATTTGTTCTCAATAGCTCGAAATATAACAATTTACAATATTACCTTAAAGCAATGGCAAACATACTCAAAAGAAGCACTCACTTGACCCTCAATGAAGAAATACAAGGTACTTGGATGCACTCACTTGATTGGCTATATATTCTCCTTGAAGTGTGAATTTGAATGACAAAGAGTCACTATACATCAAATACAGATATCGTCACCCCAACATTCTTGAGATTCTCCAAATTACTACACCCTTGCAACCAAATCCAAAATGCGGACAATATGTGGAATGTGTTTCCTTTCTGATTTTGCAAAGACACAGGACGACAATGATGCAAACAAAAATCAAGACTTTTCTATCAAAACATGAATTACATCTTTCCTGCAATCAATGACCAAGAAAGATGGCAGCAATGAGTTGCTATGCACAATAGACTGGAATGTGACAATTGACCAAACATCAATACATGGGAACCCAAATTAAAGAATTCATCTCATAATCAGCTCGAAATAAAACGCGGCAAAGATAGGAATGACACCGTTAACTGATAGTGGCATCACAAACCCCACCACACGATTCTCAACCTCCACTCATTTTAATGGAACCAAAAACAAGAGTGTAAATTGATAGACCTCTAAGCCCTTATACGTTAACAATGTGCTTCAGCATATCACAAGGTGGTTTCTCGCTTTACTTAGGTTTGCAAAATTTTCAAACCAAAACGCCTACATCCTCTTGAGCCAACGAGACCGTTTGAATTATATGAATATCGACTACCAACAAATTCCAGCTACCAACAAATTTGGAATATGAGCTCTCGTTAAGAATTTAGAGCGCCAAGCCTTGCCATCGGGCTTTACCTCAGGATTCGTTATGCCAATTATCTAATGAAGCAAATAAACCACATGCAATCCAGCACTCCCTACACATACTTCAGCACTCTGTAAATGGTTGTTGATCCTTTGATACCAGGTCTCTCCCAGAAACTCCAGAAAAAATCACCACCTACAAGTATGCTTCAGGATATGTATACAACTAACAAAGAAGTCACCATGGATGATCCTCTTACATAAGGACTTTTGTCCACAATTATGTATGGTTTACACACCCGCTAGATGTCCAACAATTCACATGGACGGAGGCAAAACAAAAGCACCAAGAGGACTACTAAAGAAGGGCAGTGTCGGCCTAGGGTGGCAACAACTAGGATATACTACAAAGGTCCTCAAATAATAAGACCATTTCAAAGTTGATAATGGTTCTATAATAATGTATTATAGAGTTGTTATAAAAGATTTCAAAACATGAGCTGGACCATAAGGCATATGGGTGTTATTTGGTTTGTTTCTCATGTTCTCCAACTTTCACCGATTAGATTTACACAACAAAACTTGTGTTGCAATAGCAAACCTACGATGAAACATCTGCAAAAACTGGATTGAAAATCAAACCTCCCCTCATCTAGTTATGGTTATCGGAAGTGCATGTTTGTTGATTTCTTAACTGGATACATAGGTCCTCACAATTGAGTTCAATATTGAGTGTAGAGTAGTTATTAATATTTGAAAACGTAGTCCAATATCTTGTAGACATGGTCTACATGATGTTTACTCTTTGTTCCTCACCAAACCACATATCAATCAAATACAAGGGTCCGATTAAGAAACGAGCCACTTAAGACCCATCTACCTTATTGTCTATACCCTACATGACACGCTTGTAATTTTCTCTATTCCAAAGGAACCTACTAGTATGTTGGCATGCACTCTAAATGAAACTCTCACAACAAAACCTTAACCAGCTGTAAGTCCTATCTAAGCATGTCTAGACTCTTTTTAGTTGGATCACTATATTCGTTAATTTGAGACTTTCTCTTGTCTCAAATTAATATATGGACCACAACAACATGGTCTAATGTTTGGGTTGTCTTACCTAAACCATCTTGATATGAGTTCTTAATTGGGTTCTTGATATGAACACCCGCTTCAAAGTGTTTGCATCTTACAACATTCTCCAATATCTGTGTGATTTTATCCATGTTCTTATATTTGTAACTGTCTCAAAATGTTGAGAAAGTCCAAAATTAACGAATATAGTGATTTGGTCATTTGGCAGGTTGTGCCTTCATGAATACCAATGACAAGGCATTGATCGTTTATTCATAATTGGTCGCTCGTCCAAGAGCACAAGGGATCTCAACATTGTTCCAATTTTTCATCCATGGAGACGCAACATATTCAAAATTCCCATATTATGTCCATGACCTGATTAGTTATGACCAATAATGAACTTGAGTAGGAGGATGACTCATTGTTTCCACAGTTCATCAGCCACTCTCCTCCCAATACATTAGATATTCCTATTACTATGGCCCACACTAATTTTTTAGAGCCTATGCTGATTCTTATAATAAAAATTAATGTGGGCCACATTAATATTCAACCCACGCTAAATTTCTTGAAGAAAATTAGTGTGGCCCACAATAATTTTTATTCTAAAAAATTAATGGGGTTATTAGTTTACTTGGTGCAACATTGTCCAATAACTAATATTCAATGTGTTGGTTGTAAGTCTTCATGAAGACTTCGGGGATGACCCAAGACCTTGGACCCATGCTAATTCTACCTTGACTAGTAAATTAGTGTGGCCCAAGCTAAAGTGTCAATGCCTTTAAACACATTGCTTGTTGATCAGTTCGGTTTGTCACTTGGGTCCTACACTGTTACACCTATTATTGTGGGCTTAAAGTTAGTATGACTAGAAAATACCATGGCCCATTGTATTTCATGCACGGGTCAAATTTTAGGATGACTTACAGTTTAGTAAAGTATTAGAATTGGAATGTAAACTAATAGATTGTGAACAACTTCACATTACTCAAATAGCAGTGTTTGTTCCGTGGGCCCCTTGGACCCCACTGCAGTTTCGAGTATCTTATGGTGGGATGCCGGCATCTTCGGTTAGGCCGGGGTACCAAAGTACTCAAAATGAACAATTTATCCTTTTTGTATTGAATTTCAAAGACAAGATTTTCTTGAATATTAGAGTTCCATCATGTTTGGTCCGATAGCTGTCAAACCTCTTGTGCACCCTCTTCATCAAGGACTTTTGAATGGTAACAGGCGTGACTACAACCCTGAGGTTTGAAAATTCCCCCACAAGCGACAAAACTAAACGAAACAAAGACCTTTCTTGATATTAATTTGCAACATTTGCAACTAATGCTAGTATTAAAAGGAGTCCATGGAACTATTTGGGTGGACATGACAAAAGGTGGTGAAGTGATGTAGCTTTTAAAAGCCATTGACCAAAACAAAAATTACTTAGAACATAGTTTGGACTTTGTACTGAAGCTAACTGGGTATTGTAACAATCAGAGTGATTTGGGCCAATGTAGTCTTACAATGTTCCAGCTCACAACACACAGGGGTGCATCAATGAAAGCAGTGCCATTCAAATCAGACCCACTCCATGAGTGAAGAATAATTTTGGGGCCAATTGCACCTAAGGTAGATGGGTCTTAAGTGGCTAGTTTTCTTAAACGGACCTCTAGATTTGATTGCTATGTGGTTCAGTGAGGATCAAAAAGCAAATATCATAAAGACACATATTTAAAAGAGATTTGACTAAGTCTTCAAATATTAATAACTACTTCACACTCAATATTGAACACAACTAGGAGGACCTATGTCAACCAACAGTGAGCCTAAAAACTAAGGTCTAAGGGGTCTAGAGTACAACCTACCTACACCATTTCTGTAAGTACATTGAAATCATTCTTTTATATCTACATGTTTGAAACTTTATTTAGTGCATTATCTTATGTCAAGGAGCAAAAATACATCCATATATGACATTGACAATTGATCTACAAAGCATGCTTTTGCATCCAACAAAGGTATGCAAGTCCTGCATATGAACTTCGACTTTCTAGTAAGATCAAAAATATTCAACCAAATAACAAGGTGCACTTGATGAATGAGATGATTTTAGATAGGTTTACTCTTGACACAATTAACTAACTTCTGGAAGTATATAGTTCAAATACACAATTTTGAGTGCGTCATGACTGAGATATATAAGGCCTCTTAGGTGTTTGAGGATTTGACTTTCAATTGCTAATGTTAATCTTATGAGGAGCTTCTCCACCTACTTAGCAATTGAAAACATTGGGAGCCCCCTATGCTAAAACGGATGAAGCTAGTTTGCGTGCCTAGAGCGGTGAGCAGTGACCCTAGAGTGGTGAATGGAGAGCATAGAGCAGAAAAAAGAATAAAGTAATCAACATTTATTGGGAGTTTACTAAAAATAGAAATAAAAGTATTTCCCCCCAAATTTAGTAATTATTTGGACCTATTATCGTTGAATAAGGGTGCTCCTATGACCGTGGGAATGAAAATTTTCACGCACTTTTGACCACTATTATTGTAGGATGGCAGCAAAATGTGAACAAAAATGTACACACCTTTGAAATTTTCAATGTCAATGATGATTCAATGAGTAGTAAAAAATGTACAACAACAACGTCGTGGTGGCCCTTTTAGTCTTACCACTTTTTCATTCAATCAAAAAAAAGAATTGTACAATGTAACCCTCAGGTTCAATTGCATCTCTAAGTTGTTGGTTGCTTTAGTAGCACCATCTGAATAACACGCTTAATTTTGTTGAAGCTGAAACTAGGAGCATGCATAAAAACATCTATCTCACTATCCAGTCCACAAACTACGTGAAATATGTAGTACAAATGCTTACAATTTGTCCATTGCCCACGCTTTCCCAAGGCTTTGCCTGACATATCTTTGAAGAAGGGGCATGAACAACTGGGAAACTGGCCAATCGTAAGTAAGTATTGCGAAATTTTGAGACCATTCCGGGACTCAAAGGTGATGATGCAACCCAAGGTAGGATTTGGTACCATAGAAACCTTCAGAATTTGCCCAATGACAGTAAGAGCAAATGCGCAGGAATTGGCGTGCTTCGTTGAAGGTTCTTCTCGAATCTGCGCTTTGGAAAGTCGTTAGAGAACTCCGGGGTAGGGTACTCTGACAGGTCCACCAATGATCCCTCTTCCCTGAACAACTTCCTTGGAGAGAGCTCCAGACATGGTGCCAATCGAAAACCAGCGTTCTCCAAGTCTAGTATCTCCTTCTGTGTGAGATTGGTGCCAATCTTAACATGCCAAATTTCTGGAACTGCAGGGTTGGAAACCACCCACTTACAACGGGTACCCTTTACGCACCTCTCAATGTCGTCGTTGCAGAAGAAAAATTGCATGCGCTCTTGCTTATTCTTCCTATAGTTGTGCATGATGCTGTTGTAAGTTGGTGCAGCTGTACTCTTTCCATCATGTACAATTCGTGCCACACATTTCTTCTTGGTTATGGCCTGTTGAGTGAAGCAAGCCTTTGTTGACATCTTTGGAAGTTGCGCGATGTGCCATTTATGTTCATTGCATGTTGTTTTTTGTACACCCTTCACATGCTCCACGGCTAGATTTGTGGGAGGTGTCTCTAGTTGAACCGGATTGTCATGCAGGTTTTCAGTTGCTTCTTGTTGTGCGTCACCCTGTGAAGTGAGATCATAAAATCTTGCACCTCCTGCTCGCGTTTGTACTCGAGGGCGAGAGATGCTAATCTTGTCAGGTCTATGAGAGTCGAACTCCGACCCAAGAGGAAAATTTGGTTTGTGCTTCAGGGAGAGAAATACTTCCTCATCTTGAAGATGAGGCTCGCGAGTGCAAAAACCTTCAGCTCCGAACATGTTTCGGAGCGCTTGATGAAGAGATTTCAGGTTGCCATAATGTTGGGCGGTTTGTTGAGCGATTCGCAACAACAATTCTTCTTTTCCAGGTCCAGTATCCGGTCTCTCACCATTCAAATATTGGTAGTAGGCAACCATTTGCATGAAAGCACGTACGTAATCATCGACAGTTGCCACATGCAAGTCATTACCTCGTTTACCGCTCTGTTGAAGCCACTTATTGTGTACAGTCTCCGCTAAATTGCATGAAGGCATTTCAGCAAGCTCAGCCTCGGAAAGAGCCTGTGATGTCAAATGAATGGTAATAGAATTTAGAATAAGGTTACAACTTCACATGAAATTGAAAGCAAAAAGGCCCGGAGCAAAGTGTGAACTTACTAAATCCATAAAACCACCCCATTGGCGATAGCGGAAGTGCCAAAAGCAAACCATAGGTCAAGACGAACGACCCCTTCATCAGTAGTTGCCCCGGAGGAAAGTCACCATGACCTGATAGCAAGGTACCGCTCTTTAGCCTCTTCTAACGACTTGGCATTCTTGTATTACATGCACAGTTGACGATGTTGTGGTTTAGGGTCCTCCCGAATGTCAGCCTTTGTATGTTTTTCCAATGACTAGGTCCAATGGAATAAACAAGTACGTTCTTGGTCCTCCATAGGAATTGAAGCATCACCGCTACCATACACGATACGAATTGCATTCCAGTTTGCATGCACATTGTCTGCCATGAAGCCCTTGAATTGTACATTAGAAACGTTGTGTCTAGCCACAACAACATTCAAGTTATTCCAAAAAATGATTTGAGCGGCAATATCTTCCAACTGCATATCACACACTGCAATGGTTATTACCCGACAATAGGTAGCATCATAAACATGGCAGGCCATGGAAGTCCAGTCCTTTACACGTTTGAATGGTCGAACATGATCCATACATTCTATAAATCTCCACCTGGCTGCATTCTTGTTACGAGATCAACTCCACTTCCTGGCCCGACTTCAGACATCTTGAAAACAAAGACCTTGTTGGACTCGGACCCTTGGCTAGGGAATTTGTTCTCTTGGACAAATGCCCAGTAGCTAGACCCTCTAAGTTTGGTGATGCTGTCCATGACTCCAAAACGTCGCAAGTATCGAAACGTTGTGACTTGATTCCGAATACTCGGGGAAGACATGTGTTTGAACTTATCAAACACTGGTATGAGCTCATCAAGAGTAAGTTCCTCATGCGTTGATCCATTCACAAAAAGAAGCAACTCACCAAGGAATTCCTTGCTTGCTTCAAGGACAATGGCAAAATTAGTTGTTGTTGGAGTTTTCTCTACTTGTTCACCAATTAGGCTCTTTATTTTCTCAGCAACATCCCTGTATTCGCCAATTTTCATAGGATGACAATGGGTTCCAAGGTGCACACATGCACGAGTCATATTTCCATGACCAAGAACATAATAAATCTTAGCCAAGCACACATCCAAGCATGATGGAGAAACCTTGCAGATTTTACACACGACAGTTGAACCCTTTGGAGGGTTAGATCCGATTCCAAAGGTGAACAAGGAGATTCCATCCCATTCGGTTTCGTTAGCTTGGGAGGACCGGTGCACACAAGATAAATATTCACAAGCTGTGTTGGTGCATTGCAAATGACCTAAGCACGAAGACATTCTAAATGTTAAACCCATGTCATTCTTGATATTGGAGGTGATGGTGCGAGTCCAAGCATGGCCATCATGGCGTTTGTCCATGTCATGAAAGAGCTTTGCTTGTGACTGTGATGCATGCTTCCTTGGCGGGGGTAACTCAAACATCACGTCGCCATCAAACCTAGGGGGAAGGAATTCCACTCTCTCAGTTTTTATTTTGGTAAAGTCTACCTTAGACAAGATAGACTTCGATCCTTTCCTTGTAGCTAATTTTTTGAGACAATCAACAACGTTCACATAGTCATCAATCCGTGGCGGAATCGGAGGCCTGGAAGTACTTGGACGACTGCCTTGCGATGAATTTGTATCATGCGATGCGTGACATGTTACAGTAGGATTGGAGATTAGAATATTGGAAGACGACAATCTAGTGGGGAGTTCATCTTCAAAATCATCACTCAAAAGATGGACGATACGTTCGCAAGGCTCAATCTTAACCTTTTGGAACATAGGTGTTTGTAGGGTGCATGTAGATGACACCTTAGGGATGAGGATCTTAGTGGATGCACCTTGAAGATGATCTTTCAACCCATACACTCGGTATGTCCCTGACTTCAGAATCCAACACTGACCTTGATTATTCATAGATGACTCCTGATCTATAGTGTAAAGAAGTTCTCCTGAATCAACATCAAATATATCCTCATCAACATGCATAGATCCTTCTAGAAATTGAAAACGAAGAACACTGACTGTGCACTTTCCATCAGCTCCTACTTGAAAAGAAATAGGAACTTCTTGCCCATCAGCACGAATTATCACCATAGGAGGATTATGAGAATCAACCATTGCAATGGAAAAAGGGACGACACAAACAACATAGAAGTTGTGAGTAGATTTTAAGTCGAAGAGTTCTACATGTATATTTTGATGCAAACGATTATGCAAACATCACTGCATGAAGACATAGAAAACTAGAATTAATAAAGAGGGTGATTCAGAGACGCTCAAATTAGAAAAAACCCCGAGAGTCATGTATTGATGAAAATAACATATTTTAGAGAAGTTGCCGGCGCGTGTCAGATAAGTGGGTTGCCTGGAACTTTGTAAGTCCAATAATAAAGGGGTTGGCGTTATAAAATAATTATACAATAGAATTGTGATTGAAGTCCAATCCATAGCATCAACATATGGTGGTTCAATTATACAGATTTGCCATTATCAGATAATACATGTTTGAAGAAAGGCCTTTCATCGGGGAACGACAATGAACCAAATGCAGATGTTAGTTTGAATTACTTCTATTTATGATGGATTTCAAATTTACAAGGACAACAAACTGGTGGCACTTGTAAGTGTAATAGGAACCCACTATTCTAGTGACGGCTAGAGTTAGATTGCTAGGATAGCCTTTCTATTTATGAAAGATATAACAATCTAAATAAAACAACCAATCTTGAAAAGTATAGACATTCAATTGGAGTATTCAAGTAGTCATAATTTCTTTCATACTTGAAATAGAGTGTTGAATGAGCGTGAAGGAGGAGGTAGGAAATATAAAACTTACAGGGTTGTACCCACCAACTGGCCATCAAGAGCATGAAAATGTAGAAAATGCCACTCAAGTGACTATTGAGATTCGATGTGTGTGATGATTAGCATTAATAACAAAGATTGATATATGGAGAACGAGTCCGTAATTGAGTATGTCAAATTCAATTGCATGTTATTGAGAAACGTTTGTTTTAAAGGCATTGCCACATTCCCCGACTCAATAGAAGGCAGTATAGTGGAGATGTAAATGATGTTCTATTGAGCCAAATGCAGAACGGAGATAGGAAGAAGAAGCGGAGGGGTGGGTTTCGTTATTCATCTAGAAAGCAACTAGCCAAATCTAGAATGGCAAGGCGACAACTTTAAAGTTCGGGCATAGACCTTACTAGTATAATTAAAACACTTTTGTATAATAGTGCTTTGTTGGAAGAAGTTGTTGTTGAGACTCATCCATTGGAAGGCGAGATATCAAGATTTGCGGTATCACGAGACAATCAACCATTCATGTCTGAGTGCGAGCTCGAAGAAGAGTTGTCAAGTGAAAAACAAATCAAAGTAAGTATCTATTGGCTGAAGAATATCTTTGATGTCCTACAAAATAATGTGGTGTGTTGTGGATCATTCTTTAGGTTTTGAGCATATCAATGTCAACTGTGGAATTAATAGTAAGTGGAAGATGAATCAGTCTAAAACTATTGCCCGAATGAGATAGATTTGGCACGTCGGATGCGAGACGCTCAATATTCAAAGTTGAATGAAATTTTGGAAAGAATAGGGATTTGCAGTGTGATTCAAAGTTCGGGCTCGAAGTGTGGTTTTAGGTCCAAACGCTTATTTACCTCCGAGTGCACTAGAACGTCCAGCCACTCTTAGCATTTTGCGGCCATATACTCTTCTTTAGATGTCAATTGCAATATGGTTTGCTCGAGTTCATGTCGCAAGTATAATATAAAGGTGGGTTATCATTGATATGCCCAATACCAAGTCATTGGGGTGTAGGGTTTTGTTACTCGGAGATGATAATATTTAGATCAATGTTTCAGAAAGCAGTATTACTATCAGAGGATGCGCAAGCAGGGGAGGCAAGTGGAGAGCAATTTCAAGAGACCGATCAAGACATGAATAATCATGACCACGAATTATACCAGAACAAGCAAGGCGATGAAGATCTGGACGATTGTGCACAAAGTACGCCCTCAAAGGCTTCAGATGCAATAAGTCACTTCATCATAGCACTTTCATCTATTTTTTGATCTTTCTACAGGACTCAAAGTTCCTCTTCTAAAATTGAATGAATCACATAGTCGGAAGGGGGCTTCACCTCCCATCCGCAACATCGAAGAGCACATTAACCAAATCTCCACAATAAAACTAGATTGTTTGGTTATGATAGCTCACTATTTAATTTTTCAACCCCCACAACGAGGGTTCGGCGCCGAACCCTCTTTGGGGCAGGCCCAATGCCATCTTCTTTCGAACTCTCGTCTCCCCACCTTGACATTAGGTTGTACCCCCCAATTGCGTGAAAGGGCTCAAATGGGCCCCTAACTGAGGGTTCGGCGCCGAACCCTCGTTGGGGTGGGCCCGATGCCATATTCTTTTGAACTCTCGTCTCCCCACCTTGACGTTAGGTTGTACCCCCCACTTGCACGAAAGGGCTCAAATGGGCCCCCTAAATGGGGCTTCGGCGCCGAATCCTCGTTGGGGCGGGCCCGATGCCATTTTGTTTTGAACTTTCGTGTCTCCCCTTTGACGTTAGGTTGCACCCACCAGCTGTGGGAGAAGGTTCAATTGAGACCCTAAATGAGGCTTTGGCGCCAAACCCTTGTTGAGGCAGGCCCGATGCCATCTTCTTTCGAATTCTTGTTACCCCACCTTGACGTTAGGTTGTACCCCCCCAATTGCACGAAAATGTTCAAATGGGCCCTTAAATGAGGCTTCGGCACCAAACCCTCGTTGGGGCGGGCCCGATGCCATCTTCTTTCGAACTCTCGTTATCCCACCTTGATGTTAGGTTGTACCCCCCAATTGCACGAAAGGGCTCAAATGGGCCCCTAAATGAGGCTTCGGCGCCGAACCCTCGTTGGGACGGGCCTGATGCTATTTTGTTTTGAACTTTCGTGTCTCCCCTCTCTCCCTTGACGTTAGGTTGCATCCACTAGCTATGGGAGAAGGCTCAATTGGGCCCCAACAATGAGGCTCCGGCGCTGAACCCTCTTTGGAGGAGGCCCGATGTCATTTTGTTTTGAACTTTCGTATCTCTCCCTTGATATTAGGTTGCACCCACTAGATGTGGCAGAAAGTTCAATTAAGCCCCACAATGAGGCTTTGGCGCCGAACCCTCTTTGAGGCGGGCCCGATGCCATCTTCTTTCGAACTCTCGTCTCCCCACCTTGACGTTAGGTTATACCCCCCAATTGCACGAAAGGGCTCAAATGGGCCCCCTAAATGAGGCTTCGGCGCCGAACCCTCATTGGGACAGGCCCGTTGCCATCTTGTTTCGAACTCTTGTCCCCCCCACGCCATTGACGTGTGGATGCACCCATTAGTTTGAGAGGGAGGTTCACATAAACCTTGTAATGAGTCTTTGGTGCCGAACTCCCTATGTAACGTGGTGGAATGTCTTTTCAAATTTTTTGTAATATAAATATTACAATAAGAATTGGCCTTTGCTAAGACTTACATTGGTTTAAATTATCAAAAATGTAATTTACTTCTATGAGATAATAGTCTAGTTTAATTTTCATACTTTGTAGATGCCTATAATAAAGAGTTTTTATCATTTTTAGAAATCTTTAGGACAAGTGGTGTAGCATTCTCCCAAATATTTTGCTCCAAATTCATAGTACTTTCGACCCCCAAAATTACAAGTGTGACATATGATCGAGGGTTTATATATATATATATATATAATTTTATTTTATAAAAAAATATGAGTTGTATTTGGAGTAGTCATGTGCACCTTCATTTCAAATTTCAACTTGTTTACATTAATAGTACACTGAATAGTACAAGTCATTCTTGCATTCATCTTACAAAGTCCTAAATTTTCAAGTCTTCAACATCTTCAAGGATTAGAAGCCATGGTAGGAGGGTGCTAAATACTTAGAAGTTAAGCAACGGTAAAGAGGAATACCTCAAAGATGGGTGACCGAGGGAAGTAGGTTGAAAATACCTTCTTCTTTTCGCGGCTTCGCTCGCAAAGCCAAGGAGCCCGCGGAATTTCGTGGATTTCGTGGATTGAAAACCGAAAACCGGATCCCTTTGACTTTTTCTTTGCTCTGCCAATGCCCTTTTCAGTGAGCATTCGGCGCCGAATGCTCTTTTCATTTGTTATTTTTCTTCTTCTTTGCTCCGCCTCCGTTATGTTTGTCCAGCCAGCATCGCGCCTTGTCGAGCAAGCATTTGGCCCCGAATGTTCCTTTGCTCTGCCTCTGCTCTGTCTGACTAGCCCACATATGTCCGTCTCCGCGCCCTGTTCAGCAAGCATTTGGCGCCGAATGCTCTAACCATAAGTCATTTTTTTCTTCTTTGCTCCACCTCCGCTCTGTTTGACCAACCCGCATCTATCTGCCTCCGCGCCCTGTCCAGTAAGCATTCGGCGCCAAATGCTCTTTTGATCTGTCATTCCCTCTTTTGTTCTACAGTATGCTCAAAAGCGTTGGCTGCTTTTGGTTGTCCATGTCCAAGTGTAGAATGGCTGGCTCCTCCGCAGTAAGATTACGACCCCAACACTCTACACATGTGTCCTCTGACCTGTCCAGCTCCAACGCTGAGTGACTTCAGGTTTTCTTTAAACCCTACATTGTCTGTTGTTTTTTTTCTTCTAAAACTATAGATGTTCCTTTATTTTGTATAGGTTGTCACGCATTCACAGCTTGAATATGAAGGCCTTCAATCTGAAGACCAACTTGAAGTTCTTGATGTCATTCAAGTGAATTTTTATTATCCTTAACTCCTGGGAATGTGGTATAATCTTTAGGCATAAATTATTTTTTGGGTATCAGTTCTTTATCGTACATGGATTTCAATGAAGCATGTGACTTGTCCAAGTTATTTATTTCTCATGATTTGTATTGTCACGAATTGCATGTCAAAATTTGTCACTCTCTGATTATGAGAATTCTACTTTTCTCAAATGTCCAATTGGACTGCGAGACTCCAAGAAAGGAGAGCAAGCAATGAGACTTCATCAAAAGTCTGATTTTGTGAAGGTTCACGATAGTATGCGTATTCTATTGGGTCGATTCTATGTCCCCCTCTGTAGGATGATTCCTCTTCTAAGAGTCCGACCAATTCATGAGGTTGATGTCGCTATTTTGGAAAAATGCTTTGAAAGGGGTTACATCGACGGTGATCGTGCCATGTACATATCCATTTTTTATGACCATTTATCATCTACGAATGTCACTGAAGAGCATATAGCTTCTTGGGACCCTCATTGGCATGATATCAATGAACGCTTTGAAAATCAACTTCAATCAAACCCCGACTATGTTGCATTCCGAGGGAAGATGTTTTTTGTGTGGGATGGGAATCACAGGTTCACAGCTTGGTGGCGTCATATTAATGCTCAACATGTCGATGATCTTTTATGGCATTATTCCGTGTTTTGCATTGTTCTCAACCTCAAAGGACGTATTACATTGTTGCTCAATTGCATGCACGATGTCAATTGGTGAGCACATTTATTTCACTTACATTTTTTTTCACTTCTACTCTATTCCATATCTTGTTTAGTTCATTCTGACAACTCTATTTTTCAGGTCTACCCAACACGACCACGTCAAGACTAGTTTAACTGCTAAGTTGCAACAAATTCGGTACTATGGTAGACTTCAACTTAACGATTTTAAGGACATGCTTACCGAGGAGGAATTCAATACATGTCTCAAAGTAAAGAAGTCGCGTCCTACCTGGTTTCCTCTTACAATTGACGTATATATCTCTTTTCTTTACCGAGTAAGCCATTCTATTCAATTCATGATCCTTACTATTTTGTCTCATAAGGGTATGGTTTTGGTTTAATGAGCCAACCCCGCCACTCACAAGGGCTACTTAGTAAGAACCACGCCACTGCTTAATGTATGAAATTACATCCTTTAAAAATACGATTGCAACCTTTGAAACAAAATTTCAGATTGGACAATGATTGTAGCTTGCATTCTTATGCATGTTGTTTGAAGTACTCGTATGATTTGGAAGAATTAGGAAATGTTGGGTCCGGCCACATATTTGAACAAATTTTGTCATAGATGGTGTCACTTATGACATCTTGGTCACCTTCTTTGTACCCCCCCAAGGTCTCTTGATACATTTAAATATAATAGGCACCTCTTCGTCACTGTCATGAGGTGGTGTCATGGTTGCAACCAAAGTGAGCATGTGGCAAGCTAATGAGATGATTTTCGTTCAAAAGGTGAATGACAACTTGAATTTGCATTTTGTTCATCCTTACACATGAAAAATCCATTCTCGAATGAATTGGGAGTTGCAAGCAATAGTGGTAGGAGTAGGGCGAATTCACCATTGGTTGAGCTTTTTACTTATCAAATGTGCAAGAGAAGGGTGGATTTGAGAGTTGGAATCCACTTGTTTGTGGACGACACTGCTATGTGAGCGGTGAGCGAAGAGCGGAGAGCGGAGAGCGGAGATTTGGAGAGCGGTGAGTGGACAAGATGTAAAAATAGTAACATATTTTTAGTAATATGAGATTTTTTGGACATAAGATTCGAATATGCCAAAAATATTGGAGGTTTTTACTAAAACCAGTAAGAATTATTGACCTATAACCGTGGAATATTTAGGCCAAAAAAATAAAGGGGCACTGAATTTGAAAAGGTCTGATTCAGTTTGGGAAGCGGGAAATACTAAAATGATGGACAAATTATGACATAATAGAAAAATATATAATTGAAAGTCACGATGATCTCAAGAAAAAATAAATGATAATGGTTTTTTAAGATTGGTGTGATTGAAGATTGAGTCAACGAAAATACAAAAGGCGACCAACTTGCTTCGTTTTTATTCCATCACTTTTGTGTTTGTCCTATGTGTGAGTCAACTCTAGAGCTTGGACTCCAACAATTATTGTATGTGGTCGAAGAGATTATCTTCAGTTGAATATATATGAGGACATAAGTTAGACTCGTATCCAATACGGATGTAGAGACATATGCACACAATGGGAGAGGAGAGAGACATGTTCGCTGGCCTAGGATGGGAGAAGGAGATTAGAAGTCTAGGAGATCCCCATGTTCCCTTTAATCCATCGCCGGAACATGACATAGGTGCTGCAAATCGATATAGTGATGACTATGAGCTGACTCCATTTTCGCAGTCCACACAAGCCCGGAGGTGGAGGATGCAGGAGGAGCAGAAACGATATGCAAAACATGATAAAAGGCAAGCCGATGTGCTGGAGAAGGACGCCACAATGTGCATGAATAGTGAGGCAGATGATGCAGCTGAGTTGAATGAAGAGAAGTCGAACGACAGGGAGAAAGAGGTCAAGGGGGTAGGCGAATCTTCGAGGCCTTTGTCGTTTCGCGAGAAAATGAAAGGATTATCGCCGCATCGTCGTCCATTGAAGGATCGAATGAGGGATAAAACGATTTCGTACGTTGATTTGCTTCGACCGGGTCCACCTCCATCAAGAAGGGACAATGAAACATCTAGGAGGTTGGCAACACGGAAGTAGATTTGATAGACATAGGAAGCACCTCCAAATTGAACATGAAATGTTCAACCGGGAGAGAGACACATGGCACAATTGAGTATTGTAATACAACATTTTGGAGGGAATAAAAATAATCCATGAGATTATATTTATTATAGCAAACAATTATGAGTTCACATGAGGTCGTGGAATGACCACATCCATTAGGACAAAATGTAGTGCTAGGATGAGAGGAATTCTAGGAAGTAGATTGTGTCAAGAGGCCCCCTTCGAGGATGAGTTTGACCTCATTGAAGCTAAATGTAGGGGCGTGAATGAACAAGTCAACTTCGGGGTCTACATTAGAGACCTTGACATATATGAAGTAGAGGTGCTTACAATGTAGGAATGAATTTCGTTTGCGGCCAAACTTTGATATCATATCCTTGAAGGCCGGGCAATTACACTCGGGCAGGGAACTCACTGTGAGTTGGTAAATTGATTGTGTAGGTGCAGGTTTGGACTGCAACATGATAACGCAACCAAATCCAGGGCGTGGAATCATGGTGACCTTCAATATGGTCCCATCCATAGCTCGTGCAGATGCCACCATCTGCATTTGTTTTGTTGATGGTGTGGTGGCAGACCGTCTCGTAGTCTTGGACTGCCTGGAAGAAGGATAAGAGTCTGGGTTGGCTGGAACGTCCACTTCGGAGAGGTCGAGGGGAGGAGCCGATGTGTTGAAGAGGCGAGTGGGCGTGATGCGTTCTTTTTGAGGGAGCTGAAAGCCGGCATTCTCCAGCTTCAGGATCTCCGGACGAGTGAACTATGGGCCACATTTATTTTGAGACTTCCCAAAGTCTCCATTTAACGAATATAGTGTTTGTTTTGTTCATGTTTGATTTCAATTGCTGACGTCAACCCTAATTTAATATGAAACCATTTCAAACCTAGACTATAAGATCTTTGATAACAAATACATTCTTCCACGCCTTTAAGTTCTACTCGTTTCTCGAACTAGGATGTGTTATAATCTCCACGGGAATGGGGTACCTTTCCAACAAATTGCCCTTACACTATCTATAAATTCCACGGAAATAGGCACACCTTGTCCTAAAATTACCCAACAAACTCAAAATTTTCTGCTCTCCAAACTCTGCTCTCCGCTCTACGCTCACACTACTAAGTTTCCCACTTGTTTGTAAAGCCCACATGTGGTTGCCGCTCATTAGTCAAGAATTAGTGGATGAGTCATGAGAATTTGTTGTGACATTCAATGCGCAAGTCCACTAAACCTACTGAATTCACAAAATTGGTTGTTGGATTGATGAAATGCAACCATAAGCCTTAAGAACACATTTTGAATTCTAGAGAGTTCTTCACCTCATTTCGGTGGTTTTGGGAGGTGGTTTCATTATTTTTCTTGTTAAATTTCATTTCATCAATTGATTGGGGTTGATTTCATGGTTGGGATGGCGTTGTTTGATTGCAAGGAGGTTGGTTCATGGTTGCTTAAATTTCATAGCCGAGTTTGGATTCACTAGTCTTGGATGTGGCTAAAGTTCCACTCCCATGGTAATCCAAGCTAGGGCAAGATACCCTGCTCCAAGGCTTCATGGTTTTCAATGTGTTCCCCTCCTATAATGGTTGGAGTCAATGCCATTAGTTGGTGTTAACAGTAGGTAGAAATTACCTTTTTAAAACTATCCATAGAAGTAGAAGTTAACTAGTAAGGACAAGGGTGAGTAACAAACAAGGGACTAGATAAGGATAAGGTAGAAGATATTAGTGAAGAAGAACCACTATTGAAATCATCGTTAGATCAAGAAGTAGGAAGTTTTAGATAAGAGTATGAGAAAGTATCTAAGTGTGGATTGAACAGTGTCAAGTGTGACCAATTGTTGTGGAAATCTTGTGTGTGGTTATGGATGAAGCTAGTTTGCTTGCCTAGAGCGGTGAACAATGCATTTGAAACACACAATGTTAGATGCAGTTTCACATGAAATTATGTGCCTTATAAGGTATTTGAAAATGTGTTGCCCTTAACCAAGTTGTTAATTTAACACTGTCAAAATTTCAGCCCAAAGTATGAAGTTTTAGATTGTGTTAAGCACGTTTGAAATCCCAGGCAATTGTCAACAACTACTTAAGATTGTTGTAAGCACCAAGATAGATTAGTTATAGATTGGTTACATGAAATAAGCCTAATTATCTATTGAATGTATGATATAGACAAACTTTTGCGAAGAAAAAACATGAATTTCTATTCATTTGATTTTGTAATGACTTTTTAAAGTCAAGGTGGTACAATTTTTAAGGATTGTCAACATGCCCTTTGCCTCATTAAACTTGAACTGCACCCATAATACATTTCTCATCTCTTCCTATTGTCATTGTTTTCTAAATTTCTTTTGCTTTTCATTTTTTCAGCAAGATATATCTCGTGCTGCCGATGATGCGGCCACTGAATATCACAGGACCACACCAGCTGAGAACATATCACCCGAGGGAGTTTGGGATGCTATGGCATTGGCTACAGACACTATGGTGAAAACCATAAAAACCAAGGATTTTTTAAAGTATCTCGCCGTTGCAAACCCCAGAATGGCGAGGCTTTCTTTGATGAGGTAAATTCATTATTCTCTCTATCATTCTTTCTTTCAATTACATTGCATTCATGGTTTTTTTTATCCGGGTCTTATTAACTTTAGTTTTCTTCCATAAACAGATCAATTCTCATTTCAGCCTCTTTAAGAAAACTGAAATGACAATCGAGAAGTTGCAAAAGGTAACAACTGCAGCAGTTGAACCACGTTTCAAGGTGCGCTGGCTCCACTGGTGGAACTCCGGCTCCATTCTTCGAGCCTCTTTTCGCTTCCCAGTTGCTGATGTCAAAGAGAGTATCTTGGATACTTGCCTCAACCGAGCTACATTCTGGGCTCAGGTACTTCCTCCACTTTTCATTTACATACATAGTTGTCATTTTATTTCGCTCTTTACTTTTACCAATGCCACTCTAAATCTAATTTTCTCTTCCTTTGTCCCTACATAGCTCGAGGAAATATTTATTGTGCATTTTGAAGATCTTTGTGGGGGGGGGGCGACCTTTTGGTGAATTGGGAGGCCTCTCCTGGAATATTGAAGCCCTCAGATTATGTTGAGAGGTGGCGTATCATGCTATGGGAGAAAGCATTCTTATCATTTCTTCATCCAAACATCAAGCCTCCTTTTTAAAAAAGTACCAGGCTTGACAATGTCCCATCAACAGACCTCGCTATAAAGCGGCTACTTTACAGGTTTGTGTTTTCTATTCATTCTCAATACTCTACGCATTTCTTATGTTTTGTATCACATGTGCAATTGCTTCACTTTCATTTTCTTCTATTTTTCTGTTGTAGGTATGTAAAGAGAGAGCTCATGCCTAAGAATGTTGTGAGGCCAAACCTACCACCCTTAAGCGTCCTAGTCCGGGTGTGGATTTGAGAATCACATGTCTTATGTCAACAAAGGTAGAAGCTTGAAACTTAATCTCAACTCTCCACCAATGCACTAGTCGTGCTAATCTTTATTAATTCCTTCTAAGAGTTTACATGCACCCTTCCTCCTACTCACCCTTTAGAGCTTGTCCCACTCTCCGTGTGAGAGCGACTAACTCACTACTTCCACCCCTTTAATGATTTACACTTATTTGGGAGTTTGCTTAGCTTCACACATTGCTTGAGACAACGATGCCTCGATGCCACTAGTATCGTGCACAGTCGCGTCCTTAGCTGACTCAAGCTCCCAAGTCATGGCCCTTGCCACACATGCCTTTGCCGATATTCCTCTTGAGCTTTTAGTCTTGATCCCCCGCGTCTCAACATCGTGAGAATCCATTACATTTTCCATCAACTATTACACCCAATTTATTCCATGGCGAGGATACAAGCGTTAAAAAACGCTATTCTCCGTTATCACAATCATAATACACTCTATTGCAACCCCCACATTACTCACATCCACTTCCAACTGCTAATCCTACCATTCAATGCCTCGTGTCTTCCTAGCTTGCTAATGAACTAATTGTCTAAATTAATACTAAGTAACAACCTAATTAACTAAGCATCACCGAGCCTAATGTGACACCATGGGCTTCCCCCTTCATATCACCTTGGTTCCCCTTATG
Source organism: Polytrichum formosum (assembly GCA_964035585.1). Taxonomy (NCBI): domain Eukaryota; kingdom Viridiplantae; phylum Streptophyta; class Polytrichopsida; order Polytrichales; family Polytrichaceae; genus Polytrichum; species Polytrichum formosum. Next base: position 31,703,924 of record OZ037935.1, on the reverse strand, counting down.
TCCTCTACTCAAATCTCTAAGGCCTAGCCTTACGCCTTGAGCCACCCTCCAATTTCGCCTTATAGCCCCGGCAGTCAACCCAGCAGCTTCAGTAGCTGCAACCAACAGCCTCAGTAGTTAACCCAACAGCCCAGTAGCTGCGACTAGCAGCCTCAGTCGTTAAACCCAGCAGCCCAGTAGCTGCAACCAGCAGCCTCAGTAGTTAACCTAGCAGCCCAGTAGCTGCGACTAGCAGCCTCAGTCGTTAAACCTAGCAGTCCAGTAGCTGCAACCAACAACCTCAGTCGTTAAACCCAGCAGCCCAGCAGCTGCAACCAGCAGCCTCAGTAGTTAACCCAGCAGCCCAGTAGCTGTGGCCAGCAGTCCAGCAGCTGCGGCCAGCAGTCCAGCAGCTGCAACAAGGTTCGACTAAAACTAGGAAAAGGGGGAGAGGCCAAGGAGAGGGAGAGGAGAGAGGAGATATATGAGAGAAGAAGGAGAGAAAGAGGATAGGAGAGAAGGGAAGGAGAGGGCATCCAACCACAACCCTTTAAACTTTCTCCTACTTAGTAGGACCTTATCCTATCCACTAAACCCTCACCCCTTAAACCAACAAGATAGAACCCAATTCAAACATTTAAACCCAAGGCTCTTCCCTCTGCTTCTTCAAACTTTACTCACCTAACCAAAACACTCTCTAATGCCACTACGCTTCTAATTAACCACACAAAATAAGCCTAAGGCCTAAAACATAACTCCACACCAAGCCTCTACTACATTGCCATTCTAAAACTAGGGTTTCACTCTTTTTATATTTTTGAGAAACAATATAAAACCTAAAAGTCTAACTCCTAATGGCTTCAAAGGGTTAAGAACACATGTGGGCACTCTTTTGGGCTCACAAATGCATTTGGACATAGCAACTGCCCTCCATTCTTTGGAGCATGGATTCAACCATCCTCAGATCTTTGCATCTTCACGCCCGTGCAGTTGAAGAAGTTTTCTACTGCTCATCTCCATGGTGGTGGTTGGTATTTGGAGTGTCATGTGAATTTCACTCCGGATGAAGAGGTGGAACTCCACAATAGCATTATTTGCACTACACCTCCACCTCTAGTTCCAGATAGTGAGGATGAGGATGTATTCTTGGACCTCTCACAGTCGATCCATGTTGCAACAGAAGATGGTACCTCCTCAAAGAAGAAGCATTTGAGGAAGGTTGAGAAGGACAAGGCGGACAAGGATAAGGTATTTAGGGATGTAGAGGAGCAAGCTGCAGCTGTGGAGAGGGTTGTGGCAGATGCACTTGCCAAAGTGGCTGCTACCAACAGTGTTCCTTTGCCTTCTGCTTCAGATATCTCTGCACCTGTTGGTGTTTCTGGTTACTCTCACTCTGTGATGGACTCACATGCTGCAAGATCGAGTTACATGGAGGCTAGTCGAAACGTAGTGCACAGTCGTATGCAACGCCTGCCTACTTTGTCTAGGTCTTCTACACCACTTCTTGCTACCTCTTCTGAGTCATTCATTCAGAATGCCTCGGTGCATTCCATCATGGATTCTTTGGGAGACCCAAATGGCCCTCCTCCGCTTTGGACCCAGTTACATGACTTCATCTCTCAGGTACTTTCATTAAACCTTGATCTACAATTTCCCCTTCTTCTATTTTGTTGTTTCATTGATATTACATTTTTTTTACTTCTTTTTCTTAATTGTGTCATTGATGTTACAATTTATTTTCTAATTCAAATTTTTTTCTTTAGGTTGGAGCAGGGAGGTCCCGTGACTCCGTCGTGTATCTAATGACAAATGCAAGCACACTGGGATTGATCTCCTCATTGCAGACATCCCAGAGAACTTGCCAGTACCCGGGATTTTTGTACCTAGTACAATCATTCCACCTTGGAATGTTCGACCGGAGAAGTATGTTGATACCATCTTCGAGTTTGCAGAGATTTATCTGCATGACGATGCAACACTTCTCCTTTTCCATGCAAATGACCGCGATGTTCTTATCGATGTGGAGGAGTGTGCAAAGACTTACAACTTCCGCTTGGAGTGTGATTGGTGAGGCATGAATGATCTTCCGTTGGCTTCTCCACGAAATCCATCCACTACGGTAATTGTCATTTTCATCTCTTCTTTTAGTTATCCTCCATTCATTTTTTTCTTTAATTCTTTTTTCATTTTCTTATTTATACTTTCTATACTAGTGAACATTTTCTTGTGGAAATGCACCCGTTTCTGGGTTCAATTATTCGTTCGGAGCGGCAATGTCCAATCCAAATTCTCCATTGCTGAGAATTTTGAACACCATGACTACTTCTATGTACAACTTTGTAAGTTCTGACTTACAACTCATGCATGGAAGTGTTCCATGGCGGGGGCCTCGGGAGAAGAATCCGGAATTCATGAAGTCTTTTATTGAGGCTCTCTCCAAAGTTGGAAACATTATATTGGAGTGGAATGCCTCCACAGGTTGCTTCTTACTTCTTACTGTCTTTTTTTGCTACAATTTTTTCATTATCTAATCTTGTATTTCATAATCACATATATATATGTTTTAACATTCGATTTCTACGGTAGGTGCTTCTATTCGTGCCTGCCAATCTCTTGGCAGACACATTTTGGCCTTTGAGGAAGACCCGGAGATCTTCAAGGCTCTTTTGGAACCCCTTATCCCAGGCCTCATAAGATTTGAGATTTGCTAAAAATAGCCATGGATATCTCAAAGTCAAGTCCGCCGCGGTCTCAAAACTAACAAAGTTGCACGGGATCACCAAGATGACGAGCAAGAAGGGGACCCCGTTCCAGAAGGTGCACGCGCTGGACTTCGCCCTCGAGATCGTCTCGACGGACGCTCATGGTGACATCACGGTCCGGTGCTTGTTCTGCTTGTACCAGGGCCGAGATGTGGTCGAGGTCGGCGTCGTGGGGCGGAAGCGCAAACAGCGCAGCGACATCAAATATTTCATGAAGCCGTTCTCCCCGTTCAAATACCATAGTCACCATGAGGGGCAGCACGCGGCGTCGTGGACGAAGTACCAGGGGATGTCGGTTGAGCAGAAGAAACAATATTTCAATGGGCGCATCAAGGCGACCAACACGCTGCATCACCACTTTGATGTGGACAAGGACACGTATGAGTTCTTCATCTGTACCGAGATCATCGATGTCATCATTGGCGACCTCTTCTTCCGTGATGACGAACAGCTCGAGAACATTGACCACGACGATGGCGAACATAACCCGGCCGACGCGGTCCGCAAGAAGCTCATCAAGAAGCAAAACGAGAAAAACAATGCGATGAAGTTGTTTTGCAATGAGGACGATGCGCCCGTCTACACAGTGACCATCCAGGACATCATGCGCTTCGACCTGGCCATGGACTACGTTGGCATCGGCTTGTCGTTCCGACAGACGGCGGCAGCCATCCAGAAAGCCAAGGACCGCACGAAGACGGCGAAACTTGCTGGCCTCAATGACCGCATCGTCGGTCAGTACACGCGCGTCCTGGTCGCTGTCGCGCTGCAGCAGATTGCCGACATCCTCGACGATGAGTCGGTTTGGGCCATGTCACTGGCTGGCGATGGAAGCGCGCATCGTGGCCAATCGTTCTTCGACTTGCGTGTACGTGTCTGCTATCGCGGCGAGCTTGTCAACTTGCACCTCGTCGCCCTGCCCATGTTCGAACGCCATTCTGCTGTCAACATTTTCAATCTGATCGCCAAGTTCATGGACGCGATGTACATCAAGTGGCGTGCCAAGTTGATCGGCGTGTCGACAGACGGCGAAAACACCATGACGGGCCGTCATGTTGGCGTCGTCACCCGCCTCGTCGATTGCGCCGACAACGACGTGCTGCGCATCTGGTGCGCACCGCATCAAATCGACATTGTGGTCAAGGCGGCAGCCGAGGGCATCGACAATGGCGTCTGGGTCAAGCAGGCCTACACGTTGTCGGGTAGAGAAGTCTTTGCTTTGGGAAAATACTGGATTTCTGGCTGCAATTAGTTTTGGCATAAGACATGGGAGACTAAGATAATGTAAGAAGTATTCATCTTTGAATACATCATATATACAAACTCATATAAGTTTTACACATATCTTCAAAATCCCGGATCTCTCTATAAAATTGTAGCCAAACTTTGAAGAACCACTAAAATAACATAAATACTTCAAATCAAGAGTGCTTTAGCATTTTGGAAAGCTATCAAAGTGCTTAACAAAATAAAATAGATATTAAAGGTTAATAAAATACTGTCCAAGTTTCATAGCTTGTCAAAGGTCATACTCCCAAATTCATTGTTAGCTGCACCTCCCTTCACTTCATAGGACGTTTTGGTTTCATATAAGCTTTGCTAATGCCAAGTGATAGCTTTCTGGAAAGCTAACAACATCACACATGTTCTCTTCAAAATTCATTTTCAGAATCCTTACCAAACGTTTTCTATGCTCTGCTGAAGTTGGTACACACTTTCATTGTTGAATCTAGTTGGCAGCTTAACACCCTCTTGCCTTGAAAGCTATAACTCTCTCTTCAAAACTCTAAATCAAAAATTTTAAAGCTCCATAAAGAGCTGATACAATAATACATCACTCGCTCAAATTTCATAAACAAAGACACTATACATAAATTTCTACAAGCTTTTGAAGTTATGGTCTTCTAAATTTCTTTACAACAAACATAGTTTCACTCTAACACTCATAGAAATCATATACAAAGTCCGAATGAAGTGTGCTATAGCATTTCGAAACCACACCGACAAGATGTACCAACTCTCAAATTTTCATAGAAAAATTCCAAGTACACACTGAGATCTCCCTCTCCACACACACACACACACTAAACTCCACACCTCCTTGAGGAGAGAGGGGCCGACCCCTTAGCCTCCTCATCAAAGTCAACACTAGCCCAAACCTATGTCACATGGGCTCCAACTAGTCATTGGCTAACCCCTATAGGCTTACTTCATCCTTATCTATCCCTTAATCCTTATCTATCCTTTAATTCTTGTCATTCCCTTATCTTAGCCATAAGGCATCAAAAGTCAACCTAAATGGTAAACTATGTCTATCTTTTATTTACCAAACTTCAAACACACAAGATGAAGTTTGAAAACATTAAAATTAAACTCATAACATCAAAAAAATGTCTAAAAAGAGGTTGAAAATAATTCCAAAATGAATTCTACTCCAACTGCAAGAACTTGAGAATGCGTCGAAGAATAACTGCAATGTAGTCCGCACGATCAGCCTTAGACAATGAATTAACTGGACCTTCAAGCCAACGTTGATGGCCTCGACTTCTTTTGATAGGCCTAAGACAACAAAAGTATTGATCATTATTTAAGCCTTCAAAAATTCTTCCAAATGTCACATCTCGAGTGCCAAGTTCAACACATCCAACCTGCAACAAAATCACCAATGCACGAGCATCTTGTTGAAGGTTTCCGTGTCACCGCTGCTCCACACGAGGTTGCTTTGACGGCCGAGAAGGCCCAGCTTCTTCTTGTGGACGCTCGTGCAATGGTGCAATACTAGGTGGCAAAAGAGTACGAATCGGCAGTTGAGGTAGAGAAAAATCCAGTTCAAACTCTGGATGAAGTTCTTCATCTTGACTCTCGGAAAGAACTCTCCAATTCGACATGTTCAAATAAAATCAAAATAACTACATCAAATCGGTGAAGCTCTGAAATGGTCCTTCCTCTAATAACATAAATACTTTCTAGCAAGAAAACGTCATCTTGAAGCTTCCCCAAAAGTGTGATTCTTTCTTCCAATCAAAATTCACTCAAACAAAATTAAAAAAACAATGTATAAACAATGGATGGGATATAAATCCCTTCAGCATGCTCTAATAAATGCCAAGCCGCGGAAGCCCAACTGGTAAAGTGCTTCAAACGCCATAGCACTGGTCCGGGTTCAAAACCCTTTGAACTCGTATGAGCGGGCGAATGGCCACGTGGCTTGGTACTGCTGGTGAAAACTAGGCAGGTAACTACCAATTGGCGCCACCTACCCCCTGAGCATGTGAGAAGACGCAGAGACTCCAAGTTACGTGGTTATAACCACGGATCTTTCTCTTCCCCCTTCATTCCTCTGATCTCCCCCTTCCCTTTTGTCTATACTCTTATTATTATTATTTTGTTTTATTTTTGTTTTCTTTAAACCCTACTCTCAAACCATTCTACACTATATTTACATATTAAACCATTTCTCGCACGACAACGTTCTCGGTCTACCTGCGTGCGCAGGACAACCTGATCATCGCCATGAACGTCAAGTGCCCAAAGAAGACGAATCGTTGGACGCATCTGGGTTGCCTGCTGAACTTCTACAAGTCGTATCGCCGCCCGCTCCTGGAGCACACCAAGGACAAGCGGCCCAACCTGATGCCGTCGGACCAGTGGTGGATCATCACGTACGCGGTGGCGCCGGCGATCGACGCGATCAACGTCACATTGGCCCAGTTGCAGGCCAGGTCGTTGTTGATCGGCCAACAGGAAATTCTCGTGCAGAACTTGCTCGGCACGATCATTGCCATGTTTGAGATCGAGATTGGCGACGCTGACGGTGGCGAAGCCCGCGAGGACGACGCCTACGTGCAGCAGGGCTTGCTGCGCATCCCGGCCGTGGCAATTGTCAACCACATCGAGAATCAAGGCTCGTTCGCGCGTGACTGCTACGAGCGCCTTGAAACAACTGATCAACAAGACGTGATCAATCACATCGCCACGTACGCGATGGCGCTAATCGCTGGGCTGCAATCGGTCAAGGCTGAGCGGGACGGCAACAATCGCCCGTTGGACAAAGATGCGCCGCCTGTTGTAGTTAGTTTTTTGCTATCACTTAAAAACAACAACCCAGGGAACAAGGTCACAGGGAAGACTGAGCTAGTGTCTATAAGGGTTAATGTCACATTGGATTAAGGATTACAATAACAATCTACGGCTTTTATTCCTTGGTTCCTTCATTACTTTGCTTACTCTCCACTCTTATGGTTCCTTTGTGATATCTCCGTAGTGAGTGATTTCCGTCCTATCTTAGGGAATTCTCTATCACTCTATGTCTTTGACCTATTTCCGTCGTGAAGCTCAAAAGCTTGGCAAGTGGTCATTGGCAATTTGTCAGGACCGAAGTCCGGGTAATGTCTTTTTGTATGCCACATCGTCTTTAAATGTCATGAATTATGCTTTGCAATAATCTCAAATTAATTCCGCTTAGTTTAACTTACAATCATTCGGCCATTCTTCCAAGAACTGTAATCACCATATCCATCTTCAACTTATCTGGCAACTTGTCAGCACAAACATCCACAAGATCATCTATAATCAATGCATCAACAATTTAGGCGATATTCCTTAATTAAGGCCTAAATACATTTTAAGGTCAAAAGGATTTGCCTCTGGTAATGTCTTACACTAATCAAGCAACTTCTCCTGCTTGAGATGGTAATGTCTTTTGCAGCTTATCGCCTGCTACTATGTATGTCTTTTGTCTGCAGTCATGTCATCAGCCTTACGCCAGGTAATGTCTCGTAACTATCTACGGCTATGTTCTCTCAAAATGACCTCTCTGCCTTCCTTCTCAGTCGCGACACCTGGAAAGCCTATAGCCTACGTTGTCCTTCTCCTCATGACTCTACCTCGTACATCACTATCTCTCTCTCTCTACGACGCTCCTTCTTCTCTAGGGCTACTCGTCTCTCTTGGATGCTTCCCTCTATGATTTTCCCTCTCGGTTTTCTCTTGGGCCACAGACAGGCGATAAGCCTTACGGACCAGGCGATAGCCCTTCTTTGCTGCTTCGTCTTTCTCTTACTCTAACAGGCGATGGCCTTCCTCAGACTATTTGCCCTTGTTGACCGGCCATCATCTCTTCCTGGCCAGTTGCCTTTACTAACTTAACTCCAGGCTATTGCCCTCCAAGACACCTCTCTCTGGGCTATTGCCTTCTCCTTTATACGCTCTCGATCACTCGCATACACTTACCTTTCTTAGGCTAAGTGTTTTGCTCTAAGATTATTGCCTAGAAATTTATGCTCATAACTTCTATCTCTCAAACTTCACTCAACTCTCACGTCTTCTCTCAGGCAACTTGGCCTCTCCAATCACTGGCCTCTCGCTTAGACTCGCTCTCGGTCGCTCATTCTACTGGCCTCGCGCCAAAGATTACTTGCCTTTATGAAATTTATGCTCTCTCAGCCTTATGTTGATTACTTGCCTTCCTGACATTCAACTCTTTCTCTTTTACTCGGCTATTGCCCTTCTTCCTCGGCAATTAGCCTTTGCTCTGACTTATACGCTAATGGCCATAATCTGATTGCGACCATTGCTAACTCCAAGACATTACTTCTGAACTCTCTGCCCTTATGGCAGATGATGTGTCTATTTCAATGCTCACGGCTATTGCCAAAATTCACATAAGACATTACTTATCCTCAAACATCAAGATCAACAATCAAGATTCCATTCCAGAAATATCACGACAATTGCTCTTAAACTGTTTACTTCTTCCAGTCAAAATTCCAAGTTAACAGAGAGTCCGACTCACACGACTCCCGACTCCACTTCTATATCTGCCAGCCTCTTGCTTGGCCTTGCCTATTGCTAATCACTCAGCCTCAATCACTGAGAGCTTGAGCTTCCTATAAGCCTATTGCTAAGATTGAGACTACGTCTGATTCTACCTTTGAAAAATAGCCTGGTTGGGCAATAGCCTGCCTTCCTCTTATCAGCCGAGGAAGAAGAAGGTGGTTACAACCGCCTTGGAACGGCTATAGCCCTCTGTTCACCCTGTGAACTAACCTCTTACTGCCTATTGCCGCTATTTCTTACTAAGTTAAAGTTTTTGAGCTTGACGACTAGGTGATGGCCCAAAAAGTGAGTTTACACCTGTGCTGCCCGCTCAGCTGGTCAAGCTGCGTCATGGCGTCTTCCTGAAGGATGTGCTGGACCCGTTCCGGCAGCACGTTTCCTCATTCTGGTCCGAGGAGAGCGTGGAGCAGGTTGAGGCCGAGCATCGCGAGCTTCTCCAGCTTTACAACTCCGACACCATCCTGCGCGACATCATCGACAAACACGATCACACGACCACGTTCAATGACGCGTGGGACTGTGCCCCGGGTCGATTCGAGCGCCTGTGCTCGTTCTGCGGCGGGCTGGCGACCGTGCTTGCCAACACGACATCTGTCGAGTCGGACTTTTCGATCCTGAAATGGGAGCTGGATGAAAATCGCACAGCTCTCATGCACCTGTCACTTGAAGGAATCTTCCAAGCCAAGCAGCGCCTCGTCCTGCAGACGCTTCTGCGTTGAACACAGCGAGATCAAATACAACACCATGTGTCGTCTCAAAACTAAGCTAGTTTTGTTAAAGTTTAGAATTCTAAAAACTTATGAGGCATGGCTTATCCCCACCTCGATTCGTGCTTCTATGGTTGAGAAGAAGAAGGTTGCGCGGCGTGGCATGGGAGATCGTGCAGAGAAGAAGTTAAAACTCAACCGTGTTCCTTCTTGTGAGTAAGTTCTTCCCTTACTTATGAATTTGTTATATTTCTTACATTTTATGGTCTCGACTTGGTTTCTTATTCTTTAGTTACTTTGCAGAGCTCCAGCATTATCTTCATCTCTTACTGCATCAATGCCTATGGTGTTTACACCACCAGCCAGCCTATTTCTCCCTTACTATGCAGCAGACGTAGCGATGGTGATGGCAGCTTCGACATCTCCACCTAAAAGGCGATGCAAACGTTCATACAATATACGTGTTATGCAATATGTAGATGTAGAGGCCAACGAAGGTAGTTCTGAAGACGAAGACATTATCTCTAGCACCTATAGCTAGTTTTATGACTTGCATTTGTTTTTATTTGGATTTGGTTTGGATTAGAGTTGGTAAGACTTGGATGTGATTTGGCTTTGATTTGATTTTCATATACTTACACTCTATGTGTTTTACATATTTTTCCTATTCAATTGTATCACCTAATATATGTTTATTATTTCTCTAAATGTTTTAAGTATCCAAACTATCTAACATTTCAAGATTCGTATATTTTGTAACATCTCTAGCAAAGGATCAACATAGTCCAATGGCTGAGATGGATAAGAATGATCTACAAATGCCCTGAGGGTCATCCCACGGTTATAGGTTTCATCTTAAAGAATGTGTCAAAATTCACGGCCATAGGCCATGGTATATTCATTTTTCACGAAAAAATATTTCAAAATTGCTCATTTATTTGTGCTCACCGCTCACCGCTCACCGCTCTAGGCTCACATAATAGCAATCCCCATGCTAAAACTGCCGACAGGCGGGGCGGGCTCGGAAAATAAAATCTCTGACCCAAAGAACCTAAAGCAGGGCATTGCAAAATCAAGCCCATGCATCAACTTGACTCAACTTCACATGTTGTGACTATTTGCGAAAATCACTATCAACACAATGTGTAACCCCCAAAAAAGACCTTAACACTTGGATCTCCTGCTAGCACCACTCACAACCCAAAAAAACGAAATTAAACTCTATACCTCACTATGACCCACAAAGCCAAACACATCAATCACTCCTCAACCTTTTCTTCTCTAATCTCACCCAAAATTGAAGTTTACAAGACTTTGTAGTTCCCCAAAATCCTCCGGAAGCTCTTGCACACCTGAGTACAATATGTTTAGAACTTTCAACTTCGTGAGCCCACCAATAGATGGAGGTAGGCTTTGAAGCTGGCCACAACAAGAGAGGTCCAATGTTTCTAAGTTTGGCAAATGACCGAATGATTCCGGTAACCTTGACAAAGAGGAACAATGCCTTGCATTGAAGTTTACAAGACTTCGTAGTTCCCCAAAATCCTCCAGAAGTTCTTGCAAGCACTCCTGAGTACGATATGTTTAGAACTCTCCACATCGTGAGCCCACCAATAGATGGAAGTAGACTTTGAAGCTGGCCACAACGAGAGAGGTTCAATGTGTCCATGTTTGGCAACTGACCGAATGATTCCGGTAACCTTGACAAAGAGGAACAACCACTTGCATTGAAGTTTACAAGACTTTGTAGTTCCCCAAAATCCTCCACAAGTTCTTGCACTTTTGAGTACGATATGTTTAGAAATGTCAACTTCGTGAGCCCACGAATAGATGGAGGTAGGCTTTGAAGCTGGCTACAAGCATAGAGGTTCAATGCGTCTAAGTTTGCCAACCGATCAAATGATTCCGGTAACCTTGACAAGGAGGAACAACCACTTGCTCTAAATACTACAAGACTTTGTAGTTCCCCAAAATCCCCCGGAAGTTCTTGCACTCCTGAGTATGATATGTTTAGATCTCTCAATTTTGCGAGCCCACCAATAGATGGAGGTAGACTTTGAAGCTGGCCACAAGCATAGAGGTCAAATTTTTACAAGTTTAGCAATTGACCAAATCATTTTGGTAACCTTGACAAGGAGGAACAACCACTTGCATTGAAATCTATAAGACTTTGTAGTTCCCCAAAATCCTCCGGCAATTCTTGCACTCCTAAGTAGGACATGTTTGGAACTCTCAACTTCATGTGCCCACCAATAGATGAGGTAGGTTTTGAAGCTGGCCACAACCATAGAGGTCCAATCTTTCCAAGTTTGGCAATTGACCAAACAATTTTGGTAACCTTGACAAGGAAGAACAATGGCTTGCATCGAAGTCTACAAGACTTTGTAGTTCCCCAAAATCCTCCGGAAGCTCTTGCACTCCTGAGTACGATATGTTTAGAACTTTCAACTTCGTGAGCCCACCAATACATGGAGGTAGGCTTTGAAGCTGGCCACAATGAGAGAAGTCCAATGTGTCCAAGTTTGGCAACTGACTGAATGATTCCGGTAACCTTGACAAAGAGGAACAACCACTTGCATTGAAGTTTACAAGACTTTGTAGTTCCCCAAAATCCTCCGGAAGCTCTTGCACTCCTGAGTAGGATATGTTTAGAACTTTCAACTTCATGAGCCCACCAATAGATGGAGGTAGGCTTTGAAGCTGGCCACAACAAGAGAGGTCCAATGTTTCTAAGTTTGGCAAATGACCGAATGATTCCGGTAACCTTGACAAAGAGGAACAATGCCTTGCATTGAAGTTTACAAGACTTTGTAGTTCCCCAAAATCCTCCGGAAGTTCTTGCACTCGTGAGCAAGATATGTTTAGAACTTCCAACTTCATGAGCCCACCAATAGATGGAGGTAGGCTTTGAAGCTGGCCACAAGCATAGAGGTCCAATGTTTCTAAGTTTGGCAAATGACCAAATGATTCCGGTAACCTTGACAAAGAGGAACAACTACTTGCATTGAAGTTTACAAGACTTTGTAGTTCCCCGAAATCCTCCGGAACTTCTTGCACATTTGAGTACGATATGTTTAGAACTTTCAACTTTGTGAGCCCACCAATAGATGGAGGTAGGCTTTGAAGCTGGCCACAACGAGAGAGCTCCAATGTGTCCAAGTTTGGCAACTGACCGAATGATTCTGGTAAGCTTGACAAAGAGGAACAACCACTTGCATTGAAGTTTACAAGACTTTGTAGTTCCCCGAAATCCTCCGGAACTTCTTGCACTTTTGAGTACAATATGTTTAGAACTTTCAACTTCATGAGCCCACCAATAGATGGAGGTAGGCTTTGAAGCTGGCCACAACAAGAGAGCTCCAATGTTTCTAAGTTTGGCAACTGACCGAATGATTCCGATAACCTCGATAAAGAGGAACAATGCCTTGCATTGAAGTTCGAAAGACTTTGTAGTTCCCCAAAATCCTCCGGAAGTTCTTGCACTTTTGAGTAGGATATGTTTAGAACTTTCAACTTCGTGAGCCCACCAATAGATGGAGGTAGGCTTTGAAGCTGGCCACAACGAGAGAGGTCCAATGTGTCCAAGTTTGGCAACTGACCGAATGATTCCGGTAAGCTTGACAAGGAGGAACAATGCTTTGCATTGAAGTTTACAAGACTTTGTAGTTCCCCAAAATCCTCCGGAAGTTCTCGCATTCCTGAGTAAGATATGTTTAGAACTCTCAACTTCGTTAGTTCACTCATAGATGGAGGTAGGCTTTGGAGCTCGCCACAACGAAAGAGGTCCAATGTTTCTAAGTTTGGCAAATGACCGAATGATACCGGTAACCTTGACAAAGAGGAACAACCACTTGCATTGAAGTTTACAAGACTTTGTAGTTCCCCAAAATCCTCCGGAAGCTCTTGCACTCCTGAGTACGATATGTTTAGAACTTTCAACTTCGTGAGCCCACCAATAGATGGAGGTAGGCTTTGAAGCTGGCCACAACGAGAGAGCTCCAATGTGTCCAAGTTTGGCAACTGACCGAATGATTCCGGTAACCTTGTCAAGGAGAAACAACCACTTGCATTGAAGTTTACAAGAATTTGTAGTTCCCCAAAATTCTCTGGAAACTCCTGCACTCCTGAGTACGATATGTTTAGAACTCTCAACATTGTGAGCCCACCAATAGATGGAGGTAGACTTTGAAGCTGGCCACAACGAGAGAGGTCCAATGTTTCTAAGTTTGGCAAATGACCAAATGATTTCGGTAACCTGGACAAAGAGGAACAACGCCTTGCATTGAAGTCTACAAGGCTTTGTAGTTCCCCAAAATCCTCCGGAAGTTCTTGCACTCCTGAGTAGGATATGTTTAGAACTTTCAACTTCGTGAGCCCACGAATAGATGGATGTAGCTCTCGAAGATTGCAACATCCCTCAAGGTTTAACATATGCAACCTTGGAAATTGAATCTATAACATAACAACCACATTCTTGTGAGGGTGTTTTTTTTTAGTTATGTACAATGAAAAATGACAACAAGACCAAGTGAACCATGAAAATAATAAACATGCAAATAGTTTATATCAACAATTGCTATATCATTGTAGAGCATATCAATGGGCAACCCAATTATGACTTATACCAACTTTAATCTACTCATTCCAATCTAGGAATAGAGATTCAAGATGCAATACAAGAAATGTTACACCTACTATTTTCTTCATAAATATTTTTAGTCATAAAACTCTTATAGCAAGTTTTTCATAGAAACCCACATAACTAGATTTCATTACTTAATCTCTTTAATATATGAAACTTACACTAACTTGTTTTTTTGTAGAAGGTTCACAATCAATTCATCAAATTTAACGAGAGTTTTACATGTATTTCAAAGTCTTTGGGCCAAATACAATAAAGGTGTTTATTGTATGCAAGATCCAACACTATTAAGTTGGGTAATTGCAAATCCTGAGGCAACTCAATGAGATTCAAATGCCTCCATTGCAACCATCTCAATTCCCTAGACCATTTTGAAAAATCGCCTTTCACATCACAATCTTCCAATATGAGAATTCGGAGTTCATTCAAACTTGCAAAACATTCAGCTTGCCAAATTGCTTCATCTCCATTTCTTTTTTTTTGAATTCCACTTGTTTTGAGTCCTCGCATTTTTTCAGTACCCTGCAAGAGGAACCTAACATATATAAACAAAATCCTTTGTTGCAAAGTACTTAATACTCATAATACCTTGGAAACATGTACTACTTATCATTTGTGCACCAAATTGTTCCATAAACATCAACTAAAACATCTACCTAATTTCTTCTCTTCACTAGGTTTTATTATATTCTTAACATAACTATCCTTCCAACAAATAAGTTGCCTTGATTCTTGTACACAATGATACATGTGTTGTGAATCAACATAAGAGATTTCGAGAAAATTCAATGACATGGGCAAATACATGTGGTAAATATGTCAAGGTCGTCATGATTGTTACCTTATTTTGTTCAAGAACTTTAATGACAGATGAAGGATTACACAAGTGGCTTTGCTCCCCTTCATTGCGTGGTGATTTCTTCATGACCACATCACGTCCCATGTCTCGCAAAAGATCATGCATAGTAAGGAGACCATTCTCATCCACCTTAAGTAAACACCTATCAATAAGTTTGCACAGTGTTGTAGATGCTGGGCTAAAGAAATCATCCGAGTTCCAAAAATCCAATGCCGCGTCCTTAGGCGCACCAACAAGAAAGAAGGCTATATCCAAAAACATTTCTTGTTCAACTTCACCAAGACTATTGTAGCTCAATCTGAGACAATCCAAGATATCTTTATTCTTGTGGAGTGTCGTGCTTGCCTCATACCATAATGTTTCATCCCCTCTTTTGTCAAACAAAAACCCTCCAATAACTTCCAATGCTAAGGGTAAGCCACCACATGCCTTTGCTATATGGCGTGACAAATCATGAAGTCTAGCACTTGGAATATCATTGTGAAAGGCAGTCTTAATAAAAAGTTGTAGAGAATCTGATTGGCTCAACACTTGCACCTCGTACAACTCTTTCTCTCCAGCATCCCTCATTATGTTGTTCAATAGGTTTCGATCGCGAGATGTGATCAACACTCGACTTCCTCCGGCAAGATTATTCATGTCTGGTATAAGCTCATCAAATTGACTACGTTTTTCAATGTCATCAATGACTACAAATATTTTTCTTTTCTTGATTTGTTCACAACAACGCTCAAAATCACCAATCTTTTTCATATCCTCTTGTAGCAAGTCCCGCACCATTTTTACTTTAAGTTTTGCCATGTTTGCATCCTTCACATCCTTCAAAAAACTTCGACAAGTAAAATTATTTTGCTCATTGTATACGTGTGTGGCAAGAGTCGTTTTGCCAATCCCTCCCGTGCCAGTTATGCCTACAACACCTACAATGTTGCCCATTTGGTTCAAAATGTCCAACACCACCTCCGATGATTGCTCTAAACCCACTGGATACCGCGCAGGACGAAGTTGAGCTGGGCCAAAAGCTTTCAAGACTCTAGCCACAATATCTTTCTTGAGTGCAGATTCATCTCTGTGACCCCAATATCCATTGGAAATGAGTGGGATACAACACATTGTACAATTCTATAAACACATCACTAAGCAACCATAGATGATGGAATGTTTACACCTGTGAACGTCTAATCAAATTCTACACTAAACATTTATAGAGGTCCATGCGGTGCTTACTTGTACTGGGAATGTCGAAATCCTGTAAGATGAGAAGCTTTGAATAGGGCACTCTTCCACCTCTTTACATCCTCGTCTCGTTTTTCTTCCAAGTGTTTCTTAAAAGCATCAGCAAAGGGTCCATTTTTGATCCAACGAAGATGCTCAGGCTCAACGTCTTTGAAAAAAACGGGAATAACCTTCTCAAGGTTTTTCATCATATCGAACAGCTCATTAAGACAATATTTTGATTCAGCATAACCCTTAGAAAAAATCGCCAAGTGCACACGAACCCCATGGAGAGCCTCGTTGATTGAGTTCAAGGCATGTTTCCCTTTAATAAGCGTTTTAGCATCCAAAAATGGATTACAACCACGTACACAAAGTAAATCATACAAGTGAGAAACAAAAGAATCTTTTACATCTGGTCCGCGGTGGTTCAAAAAAACATCATAATGGCCCATTGCCTCTAGGCTCAAATCTTGTGAATCAAGCTCCATCACTTTGTTGACATCCTCCGTTTTCCTTTTCTTTTTGGTTTTCTCTTTTTCGGATGAAGCACTCTCTTTTTCCCATTTGGATTGTTCTGCACCAATAATGTCATAAATGTATCCATAAACCAAATAGAGAACACAACTTCAACTTTATTTAGATCCTCATGATGGATGGAAATCATATGTGTAGGAACCTCATTACCATATGCAAACCAACACCAAAGGAATTGTTGCTAGAGAAATAGTTGGTACAACCCTCCTACATAATCCTCTTCTTACAAACCCAAACACATCATTGTCACAAAGTGAATGATGTCATTGACTTGACCATGAACACGCATTTGTGGGGCATACACCTATGGACCCTAAATCCCACAAGTGCCTCAACATCTTAATATTGAGTCTCCATTGCATTCCAATAAGGTAGGTTTATCAAAAGGTCTAAAATTATATTTTACAAGAATTAGTCTTACTTATATTTATGTCCTTAATAGCTGGATGATAGTATTTTTATAAGAAACCAAATAAATTCATCACATTGAGACCTATTAGTATCTACAACCACCCCTAAGATTATTCCTAGCCCATTTTCAATACTCGGACTATCACCAAAAATTTGGAACCCGAAATGTGAACCACTAGGCAACACAAACTAAGTGACTATTAAGAACAGGTGGAAATTATGATTCAAGAAGATAAATCAGGAGTAGAAGGTACTTGGATGCACTCACTTGATTGGCTACGCAGTCTCCTTCCCAATGTGGAATTGAAAATTAGAATCATTAAATGTTGAATAATGTTGTCATCACTCCGCCGTTCCTGAGAGAATCCCAAATATTACACGCTTTGCAGCCAACTTCAACATGCAGAGCGTGTTGCCCATTGATTTTACAAGACATGAGGATGAGGACGCCCCCAAAAATTAATTACATGTTCTCTGCAATCGATCACCAAAAAAGACAACTCTGATGAGATGTCACACAATAGATTGAAACAATGTCATTGATCAAACATCAATCCAAAAGAGCCGCAAATTGGAGAACTTGTTTTAAATGATTCAGAAGAAGCTTGTAATCGGCTTAAAATGAACAGTTGACAGTTGGCATATTCTCTAAGAACTTGACACCTCTAAGGATGTAGATCTATTGGAAGTCCAACATTCACATGGATGGAGGAGAACAAAATCACCAAAAGGGTTACTACACTAGGGTAGTTCAGTGCCCCATCTCAATTAAGTCTCTATTGCATACCAATAAGGTAGGTGAATCGAAGAGTTCAAGAGGATATTCTAAAGGAATTACTCTTACTCCTATTAAATTTGTTCTCAATAGCTCGAAATATAATAATTTACAATATTACATTAAACCAATGACAAACATACTCAAAAGAAGCACTCACTTGACCCTCAATGAAGAAATACAAGGTACTTGGATGCACTCACTTCATTGGCTATATATTCTCCTTGAAGTGTGAAATTTGAATGATAAAGAGTCACTATACATCAAATACAGATATCGTCACCCCAACATTCTTGAGATTCTCCAAATTACTACACCCTTGCAACCAAATCCAAAATGCGGACAATATGAGGAATGTGTTTCCTTTTTGATTTTGCAAAGACATACGACGATGACAATGCACACAAAAATCCAGACTTTTCTATCAAAACTTGAATTACATCTTTCTTGCAATCAATGACCAAGAAAGATGGCAACAATGAGTTGCTATGCACAATAGACTGGAATGAGACAGTTCACCAAACATCAATACATGAAAACCCAAATTAAAGAATCCATCTCATAATCAACTCGAAATAAAACGCAACAAAGATTGGAATGACACTATTGACTGATAGTGGCATCACAAACCCCACCACACGATTCTCAACCTCCACTCATTTTAATGCAACCAAAAGCAAGAGTAGAAACTGATAGACCTATAAGCCCTTATACGTTAACAATGTGCTTCAACATATCACAAGGTGGTCCCTCGCTTTACTCAAGACTACAAAATTTTCAAACCAAAACGCATGCATCCTCTCTTGAGCCAACAAGACCATTTGAATTATATGAATATCGACTACCAACAGATTCCAGCTACCGACAAATTTGGAATATGAGCTCCCATTAAGAATTTAGAGCGCCAAGCCTTGCCATCGGGCTTTACCTCAGGATTCGTCATGCCAATTATCTAATGAAGCAAATAAACCACATGCAATCCAACACTCCCTACTCATACTTTAGCACTTTGTAAATGATTGTTGATCCTTCGATAGCATGGCTCTCCCAGAAACTCCAGAAAAACTCATCACCTACAAGTATGCTTCAGGATATGTATACAACTAACAAAGAAGTCACCATGGATGATCTCTTACATCAGAAGGACTTTTGACCACAATTATGTATAGTTCACAAACCTGCCAGATGTCCAACAATTCACATGGACGGAGGCAAAACCAAAGCACCAAGAGGACTACTAAAGAAGGGCAGTGTCGGCCTAGGGTGGCAACAACTGGGATATACTACAAGGGTCCTCAAATAATAAGACCATTTCAAAGTTGATAATGGTTCTATAATAATGTCTTGTAGAGTTGTTATAAAAGATTTCAAAACATGAGTTGGACCATAAGGTATATGGGTGTTATTTGGTTTGTTTTTCATGTTCTCCAACTTTCACCGATTAGATTCACACAACAAAACCCGTGTTGCAATAGCAAACCTACGATGAAACATCTGCAAAAACTGGATTGAAAATTAGACCTCCATTTATCTAGTTATGGTTATCGGAAGTGCATGTTTGTTGATTTCTTAACTGGATACATAGGTCCTCACAATTGAGTTCAATATTGAGTGTAGAGTAGTTATTAATATTTGAAAACGTAGTCCAATATCTTGTAGACATGTGTCTACATGATGTTTACTCTTTGTTCCTCACTGAACCACATATCAATCAAATACAAGGGTCCAATTAAGAAACAAGCCACTTAAGACCCATCTACCTTATTGTCTATACCCTACATGACACGCTTGTAATTTTCTCTATTCCAAAGGAACCTACTAGAATGTTGGCATGCACTCTAAATGAAACTCTCACAACAAAATCTTAACCAGCCGTAAGTCCTATCTAAGCATGTCTAGACTCTTTTTAGTTGGTCATTTGGCAGGTTGTGCCTTCATGAATACCAATGACAAGGCATTGATCGTTTATTCATAATTGGTCGCTCGTCCAAGAGCACAAGGGATATCAACATTGTTCCAATTTTTCATCCATGGAGACGCAACATATTCAAAATTCTCATATTATGTCCATGACCTGATTAGTTATGACCAATAATCAACTTGAGTAGGAGGATGACTCATTGCTTCCACAGTTCATCATCCACTCTCCTCCCAATACATTAGATATTCCTATTACTATGGCCCGCACTGATTTTTTAGAGCCTATGCTGATTCTCATAATAAAAATTAATGTGGGCCACATTAATATTCAACCCACGCTAAATTTCTCGTAGAAAATTAATGTGGCCCACAATAAATTTTATTCTAAAAAATTAATGGGGTGATTAGTTTATTTTGTGCAACATTTGTCCAATAACTAATATTCAATGTGTTGGTTGTAAGTCTTCATGAAGACTTGGAGGATGACCCAAGGCCTTGGACCCATGCTAATTCTACCTTGACTAGAAAATTAGTGTGGCCCAAGCTAAAGTGTCAATGCCTCTAAACACATTGCTTGTTGATCAGTTCGGTTTGTCACTTGGGTCCTACACTGTTACACCTATTACTGTGGGCTGAAAGTTAGTATGACTAGAACATACCATGGCCCATTGTATTTCATGCACGGGTCAAATTTTAGGATGACTTACAATTTGGTAAAGTATTAGAATTGGAATGTAAACTAATAGATTGTGAACAACTTGACATTACTCAGATAGTAGTGTTTGTTCCGAGGGCCCCTTGAACCCCCACTACAGATTCAAGTATCTTATGGTGGGATGCCGGCATCTTCAACCGCTCTGGGGCCGGGGCACCAAAGTACTCAAAATGAACAATTTATCCTTTTTGTATTGAATTTCAGTTACAAGATTTTCTTGAACATTAGAGTTCCATCCCGTTTGGTCCGATAGCTGTCAAACCTCTTGTGCACCCTCTTCATCAAGGACTTTTGAATGGTAACATGCGTGACTACAACCCTGAGGTTTGACAAACGACAAAACTAAACGAAACAAAGACCTTTCCTGATATTAATTTGCAACATTTGCAACTAATACTGGTATTAAAAGGAGTCCATTGAACTATTTGGGTGGACATGACAAAAGGTGGTGAAGTGATGTGGCTTTTAAAAGCCATTGACCAAAACAAAAATTACTTAGAACGTAGTCTGGACTTTGTACTGAAGCTAACTGGGTATTGTAACAATCAGAGTGATTTGGGCCAATGTAGTCTTACCATGTTCCGGCTCACAACATACAGGGGTGCATCAATGAAAGCAGTGCCATTCAAATCAGACCCACTCCATGAGTGAAGAATAATGCACCTAAGGTAGATGGGTCTTAAGTGGCTAGTTTCCTTAAACAGACCTCTAGATTTGATTGGTATGTGGTTCAGTGAGGATCAAAAAGCAAATATCATAAAGACACATGTATAAAAGAGATTAGACTAAGTCTTCAAATATTAATAACTACTTTACCCTCAATACTGAACACAACTGGGAGGACCTATGTTAGCCAACAGTGAGCCTAAAAACTAAGGTCTAAGGGGTCCAGAGTACAACCTACCTACACCATTTCTGTGAGTACTTACTGAGTTTACAAGTCATTCTTTTATATCTACAGGTTTGAAACTTTATTTAGTGCATTATCTTGGGTCAAGGAGCAAAAATATATTCATATCTGACATTGACAATCGATCTACAAAGCATATCTTTGCATCCAACAAAGGTACACAAGTCCTGCATATGAACTTTGACTTTCTAGTAAGATCAAAATAGTCAACCAAATAACAAGGTGCACTTGATGAATGAGCTGATTTTAGATAGGTTTACTCTTGACACAATTAACTAACTTCTGGAAGTATGTAGTTCAAATACACAGTTTTGAGTGCGTCATGACTGAGATATATAAGGCCTCTTAGGCGTTTGAGGAGTTGACTTTCAATTGCTAATGTTACTCTTATAAGAAGCTTCTCCACCTACTTAGCAATTGAAAACGTTGGGAGCCCAATCTGAGAACCAATTAGCAAACGAGTACTAAAGCGGTACAAAATCATCTAAATTGCATTGAATTAATTACTGAATTGCACATTTCACTTTGAAACATTGAACCCTAAATTGAGAGAAGCAATGTAGAAGAGCTCACTTGCAGGTGGTGTTCTTGCTGCAGATGTCGTAAGGCCCACAGTAGTTTGATAGGTCGCAGTGTGTAGCCTCAAAATTGGTCGCCTAGAACATCCCTTTCACGAGGACCCACTCCTGACAAAAAGTTCCATTGCGTTGAAGGATAACTCTCGTACCACCACCCACAAACTGCTCTAACGTACTTCTCGAAATGAGATTCCCAGCCCCAACAACTTCTGAGCGTCCGGGGAAATGACAAACTCATTCGAGGACCGTCCTTATGCTCTTGTAACAACAGCATAAAAAAAAGGTTGAAATGGATACCATGTTGAATAGAGCGAAACCTTGTCCTGAAGAGGGCCAGCTTTAGAAGATTGCGTCAAAAACCTTCACTGCATCAAAAACACATCACATGAATTCCTTCACAGCAAAGTCAGTGCGAAATTTAGGCTTCTTTTAGTAAATATTTATCGAACATCAAATTCATCAAATTTTCAACAAGTTTTCCACAAATTCCTCTATGCTCACCACCCAAAGACCTCCTCAAGAAGAAAACTAAAATCTAGGCCACAATCTCTTGTTACATAGTTTATTATCTGTACATCAATAAATTATGAAATTCAACAAATTTTCGACCGTGATTTGGATGCAACTCACAATAAACTTTCCAGTAAACCCTGAAACATGTGCATTTAAACGCATGACCAAGGCATCAAATCACAAAAGCAATTCCCTTATTTCTAGTCTAAATCTTTTTTTGGATCATCGCATATTCTTTATCTATCCATGCGCTGTAACTACTGAAAGGCGGGGCGGGCTCAGAAAATAAAATCTCCGACCCAGAGAACCAAAAGCTGGGCATTGCAAAATCAGGCCCATGCATCAACTTGACTCAACTGCACAAGTTGTGACTATTTGCAAAAATCACTATCAACACAATTTGTAACCCCCAAAAAAGACCTTAACACTTGGATCTCCCGCTAGCACCGCCCCAAAAGAGCAAAACTTAACTCTATACCTCACTATGACCCACAAAGCCAAACACATCAATCACTCTTCAACCTTTTCTTCTCTAATCTCACCCAAAATTGAAAACCATAACAGTCCTAGTAAGAGTCACCTTACATGACTTTCCAATTCTACCATTTGACATCAACAAACATTTAAATTTTAATAAATAAAATAAAATAAATAATAAATAATAAAATTCTATAGTTCACAGTGACCCACTCTTCACCCTCCTCCTCCTCATAGAAACCAGAACCAAACCGGGTGAAGAATGTGAGAAAATCATAGAAACCAAAACCAAACCCACTCAGTTCTTAAGACGCTACCCCCGAAATTCAACATCTACAGCTTGCCACGACCCAAAACTCTGTACCTCTCACCATGACCACTCTCCACCCTTTTCCCTTTCCTCACTACAATTTGAACAACATTAGACACCATATCCTTTCTATCCTCCTACCTAAGCCTCCTTATTGTAATTCTGATGACGCCATACACACTTCAAAAAAAAACACCGACACCAAAACGTCATGTCACAAACTGAAAAATCTCTCCACCTCACCATCACAACTCTCCCACCCTCTTCTCCTCCTCCTCACTGCAATCTGAACCCAAATTTTGAAGGAGAACACAATCAATTACAACTGTAAAATCTTCAAATTAAAACGCATGCATCCTCTCTTGAGCCGAGAAGACCATTCGTATTAGATGAATATCGACTACCGACAGATTCCAGCTACCAGCAAATTTGGAACATGAGCTCCCGTTAAGAATTTAGAGCGCCAAGCCTTGTCGTTGGGTTTTACCTCAAGGTTCGTCGTGCCGATTATCTAATGAAGCAAAGAAATCACATGCAATCGAGCACTCCTTACACATACTTCAATACTTTGTAAATAGTTGCACATCTTTCGATAGCGGATCTCTCCCAGAAGCTCCAGTGAACTTCACCTCATACTACAGGTATGCTTCAGAATGTGTATACAACTAATAAAAAAGTCACCCTGGATGATCCTCTTACATCAGACGGGTTTTTGTCCATAAATATGCATGGTTCACACACTTGCTAGATGTCCAACAATTCAACCTGGACGGAGGCAGAACAAAAGCACCAAAAGGACTACTAAACAAGGGCAGTATCGGTAGGCACATGCACTGACGTCGTTGCTGATTCTACCTGAGATACTAGAAGCTTTCCAAGATGACAGAAACCCCTCCCTTGCTTCAAATTGCCTCCCTCTTACACACGTCCCACCAATCCTCCAAACTCTGGTCTGCAGCCAATTGCAGTGGTCGATCTGGTGCAAAGCAGCACCAAAAGCCTAGCTCAAATTGCTTTGAAGGTGTAATTTAGCGATCGATGTGTAGAGAGAGAATTGAACAGCTCAAAGGATCCTTGAAACTTTTAGCCTGTGGGAGAGAGGCCACTTTAAGTTTCGCTACGCCGCGCTGCTTGGCTCGGTGCGTCTGCCCTCCCAAGTTTGCCCCGCGTCTTCCTCGCAGGAGAGAGACGGAGGAGGACTGCGTCAGCGAAGGAGACCGCGTCAGAGGAGGAGCAGGAGGAGAGCTGGATGGATGGACATCTGTCGGACGGATGTAAAAGTGTCGGGTGATGAATTCTCATGTCTACATCCCACAACAAATATCCATGTCTCAACACACCTAAAATGATTGAAGACACTATGCATACAAGTCGACCAAATCTATGTTGGTGAATGAATTTTGGGAAAAATGGCATTAAATAAAAAAATGGAAATACAATGCATTGTCACAAATCCAAGTCATTCGCACAAATCTTGGTATTCTTGGTATCATAAACTACTACTAGGAGTCCTTCATATTACTCTCCTTCCCCTCATCATCTATGAAAGGGTTGGACATATGCAATTTAGACCTATGAAGAAGTGAGTGGTGTTGGGCAAGAGATATGTTGACTCATTGGAAATTCTTGCCTAGAAAAAAAAAATTGACCCACACTCATTTCAAACTAGAGATTTGATGTGAGTTGAAAAATAATGTGAACCAAATCAATTCTCATCATGAGAATTAATGTGAGTTTTGGAAGATTGTTGTGGTTGAATATGTGGTTCTAGGTCATTTATCTCTACATTGTTCACCCATGCTATTCCTCTTTCTAACTAGGACACAAACAAACCCAACCAATCAACAACCAATAAATTATGGAGAGCCTAATAGAGTTATCCGTTAACTAAACCGGAGTTTTAATAGGGAGTTGGTTGCTTTGCATGCAAGACTTTCCATGTTCGGTAAGTTTAGGGTGCATGCTTGGAATCAATGTGGAGGCTTGAATCCGGGACATTCCATATTGGTTCATTGGGTGCCAAACTTGGGAGGGCAGACGCACCAAGCCAAGCAGCATGCCAGAAGCGAAACTTAAAGTTTTTTTAATTAATTTATTATTATTATTATTATTATTTTGAGACAGAAGGCCAACACAACCAATGCCAAAAATGAATAAAACCAAGAAGAAAACGCGCCCACACCGAGGGGAGGCGGGACCACCTACCTATGTTGCCTCTTCCAATTCCATTCAATATGCAAATTGTGTCTCCTACAAAGAACATTCCTAGCACCCCAAGTTTTGTCAAAACCTTGGAGCATGGTCTCCGCCGAGAAGCTGCTAATTTTGATTTGTTCCACCACCCGGTTCCATGCAGCTTTGGCGTAAATGATGGGTTCGTCCCAAATTCGATGCTTGACCTTAGACACGTGCCATTGTTCGTGGTTAAACACTTTGTCATTACATTCGATCCACATGGTCCAAAGTGTAATGCCCCTAAGGAGATGCCATATTTTAATCTTTTTGCAATATTTTTGGGGAGTCCTTTCCCCAAATAATGCTTGCTTCCAATTGAAACTATCATAATTGCCAATTCTGACCCCACAAAGTTCATGCATAATGAACATGGCCCATCTCCAAGCTCTCCTAGCTTGAATGCAATCCCAAAATTTATGTTTGACCGATTCGCTCGTGTTAGGGAGGCAAAAAACACATTGCTTGGAGATTGAGGCCAGTGCAATGCGGACCCTCCACTCATTAACAACAACAACTTTGTGCCAAATTGACCACATGAACGCGGCGTCTTTCCCCGATCTGAGCAGATCCCACACCTGTGACCAGTAGAACCTATAGTTACCTGAGAGGTAGCCCTACCATTTGTCCGCCGCACGGGTAGTACCTGGATTCCTATTGATAATGGACTCTCTTCCATCCTTAGTGGTGTAGTTAAGGAACCTTCCTCCATCAATCCACCGCCACATGTCCAGGTCCCATCTGAGGGAAGCCACCTTGCCATAGAAGAATATTATTTCTTCTTTTCCCCCCTCTTTTTTAGGTCCTTGATTAGTGTGAATGATTTTAACCTCATGAAAGAACCCCGCCAACTCCCCAAGAGGGTGTTCCCATTCCCTAAGGCACCATGAGTGGGTGCCGACTTTAAAACATTGTACCATAAGTGGCAATGTAAGATTATGCCATTGCATGCACGGGGGTGTAAAATCGGTAGCACTTTGGAAAACAAAGGCCGGGTCTTCATCGTCATCAACGTAAAACCCGATCCACTGCCCGGCCAAGTCCCTGGTTGAGGCATAAAGCCGGCTAGGGATGGAGGGCAAGCCAATCCGAGTCGTCCTCTCTCTACGCGCAGGATTCAAACAACATTTCCACTTTTTAGGTTGCCCGAACGTTTGCCCGGCTTGCTACCCGATCGTATATAAGACTAGTGATCGGGGAAGTTTTTGGGCATAACCAGTTGAGATCTTAGTGTTTGCAAGTCCAACCAGTGGCATGTTGACATCCTCCGGTTTTCTTTTATTAAATAGGGGTATATTCTATAAATCCCTCTAAAATGATTGGTAATTTTCTTGTAGTCTTGAACTTCAACCGGTTATTTCTCACATTCAACCGGTTCATCTATAACTAACTGCCGGTTCTCCCCGATCAGAGTATAAGATGGGTATGTGGCCACACTAGGGGAACTTGCAGCTCCACAAGACAAGGTGGACGAGTCTTAAATGGTTACTTCTTCTCCGACCAGCCCGTGTCTCCTAGGGCATGGAACACGCGATTAACACGAGATGGTTAGCAAATCTAAAATGAAGTTGCATCCACTTTCCTCATAATTGTGGAGCTCGTATGAACATAGATATCATTATCAAAGAATAGTTTTCCGCACTCATTATATGGTCATCCCCCTCACCCATACACACACAAAAACAACCGTGTTGACTATTGAGCTTACAATGGTTATCCAATTGTTTTGGACACATGTCTTCTTGGTATCCATTTTTAAGGTCTCGTCAAATATATGTGTCCAGTTAAGGTAAGTAACCAAATTAGGCACGGAAAATATTTTTTCTGGTTAACTATCGTGAGTCATAAAGGTTGTCACTTTGATTCTCAACATCGGATTTGACATGCAAAAACTATAAAATCTCAAGTGAAAGTACACTTGTCTTTAAATCTCAGAGAACAATGCATTGCCAAAGTTTAGTCGACCTTGAGACATGAATTTTTTCTCATTTTTAGGGATAGTAGTTTGACAACGTTCTTTTCATTCTTTTGAAAGTTGGCTTCTTGTACATTATAATGTACTCCCAAATGAAGCAAAATATGTAATTTATTATCTTCATTGATAAAATTAGCAATTTGTTTTCAATGCTACAAAGTAGGTCGTCAAAAAGTGCTCCTAAGACCATTGTTTGGCTCTTTTTCAATTTGGACGAATCTATGAATCTAAGTTACAAATTTAAAGGACCAATACAAAGAAATATTCTAATGGAAAATTTCAGAAAGAAATTACATGATTGGACAACACCTCACGGAATAATGCATCAACAAAGAGTTTATTTGACCTCAAGATATGGGGTTTTCCCCCCCTTTTGGAGGATCATTATCACAATGTTTCTTTCATTCTTTTGAGAGATTTATTTTTGTATATTAAATTGTACTCCAAAATGAAGTAGAATATGTAATTTATTACCACGATTGATTAAATTATAATTTTTTTCTCAGTGTTAAGAAGTAAGTCATAAAAAACTGCTTTGCGACCAACTCCTTGGCTATTCCTCAATTTGGACAATTGTATGAACCTAAGATTAGGAATGTGAGAGACTAACACAAAGAAATATTCATATGACACACTTTCAAATAAATTAAAATAAAATCATTGGAAAACACCTCAAGGAACAATGCATCATCAAGGTTTAGTTGACCGCAATGAAAGGAAACTTTATGGATCGTCCAAACATTATAAATTCGATTGAGATTAGGTGACATTTGTTGGACTAGTAATAGGTTCATTAAAATATTTTTGATATTTCTAAGTTCACGTGATATTTGCTATGGTCATATCAATGAGTCGCTAATTATTTTTGAGTTTTAAATGAAATTAAAAAAATTATAACCATAAACTAACTTCATACAATCTTACTTTTTGTTGAATGGTAAATTCCACAATAGAAAACCATATTGTTAAAATGCTCCTCCTCCTTCTAAAACCGGTCTTCAAAACCTTTAGTGAACAACACTTGTAGGTTGAAGATTCTTTAGTGAATGCGTTGTCGCCGTGACCATGAGTGGCCATGCCAGTGAGGCTTATTGGTAATTGAAACAATCTTGTAGTGGCCTTTGTTGTCATTTGTAGATGAGTTTTGATGGTGTCCATTCCATCATGGATGATTGCCAAAACTTTGCACAGATTGATTTTGGACTCGTAGCGCCATGCATGGTATAGATACGGTGTGAACCCTAGTGATTGTTGTGTTTTTTAACTTCTTCCTAAGATTCTCCCTCTCTTCACTTCCTTTGATGCTCATGTCAATGAGGTCCTTGTAGTGTTCGTGTTTAGAGTAATTTAAAAATTCAAAACCTCCTTTACGGACGTTCACATTTCGGAAGACATTGTTCTGAAGGTAACTTATGGTTGATTGAGAGACACTCTGAATTCCAAAGGACTTGGAGGTATGAAAATTACAATAATTTCAATTTATCAATATTTCTAAAAATAACAAAATCTTATCTTAGGATGGTCTTTGTATTAGGTACTCTTAAGGATGCATTTGCTAATAAGCTCTGGGCCCACCTTAAGTATCTGAGACTGAAATAGTTCTTTTATGGTTGCTGTTTTTGACTTTTTCTGTAATCCTAGAACAACAGAAGGAGCTTGTGAAGACCAGGAAAAATAACTCTATGATTGACCTTCTAGAGTTATCCTGTTGGTCGGACTAGTGCAGACTCAATTTTTTTTTGAAACACCACACCACTTTTTTGGAGGGGAATATTATTGTAGACTATAATTAATTCCCTCTTTGTGTATACATAGTGGTATGTAGTGTTGACTGGACTAATGATCCGCTGCAAGCATAACTGAAAATCATGCAACTATGTGGATGATTTGAGGAATGCACTCCTTATGAATCAAAGTTATTTGGAAAGGAGGGAGTATAGATAGAGATTTGCCTTGCAGGCTGCGACCCCCCCCCCCCATGTGGAGGATAATTCATGTAGTCGACAATAAACTTATATGCTTTGAAATGTTAGTGTGAGCTGTTGGGGGCAAAGGAACCAAACCTGATTAATTTGTGCATAAGCACATCATAAATAAAACAAATGTGAACTATTTATGATATACAAATAGATTTGCATTTCTTAAGAGACCTTGATTTTGAGGCCTAGTACCAATAACACATCAACAAATTGTAAGAGCCCAAAAGAAGTGTCCATAGGCCGTCCCAAGACACTTCCAAAATCATGTAGTGTGAAATCATATGTGACGGGCCCTCAACCAAATGCTATTCCAAGGAAATTCTATTCATGTGGAGTCCTCACACATGATAAGATATAATAAATCAACAGTTTGCGAGTGCCATGGTCTCCAATTTTGTGTTAGGCCTACCTTCAAGAGGTGGTTTCTGAAAATCATCCTAGTGACCATGAAACATGATCTATTTGATACCATGTAGAAATCCATGTTGACTTTACATTAATCTTGCATTCACTTCGTTGGTCCCTCAAGTGTAGTGTCAAGCAAACTTAGACCGGCTCCGCCTCTCCCACCAATGAGAGTGCTTGAAGTGCAATGGTCACGGGCCTTGAGTCTTGTGTGTGTTTCCGATCATGAAGGGGTTTCATGTGACCCGACTTTGGATCTTGCAAGCAAATCTGCAAGTTCGACACAAAGCTAACCAAGTTTGAGACACAAGTCATAGTCCTTCTTCACAACAAGCGTGGTTCCACACTCCGTGAACAGTAGAAAGAGTTGATCCAACTCATCTAGTGAACAACCCAAGCAGTAATTCTACAGAGGTGGATGATGGTGATGCTAAAGTTTCGAGGATTGAAATGGAAGAAGGGAATGGAAAATTTGAGGGCATTCTAGAAGACGAATTCGTGGAGGAGATTGTGTTTCCTCTACCCATTATTGAGGATGAAACATGACATGTTATTTCAAATATGTTGGATTGTGAGGAAGTGTCTAGAGAATCCAACTGCAATCGTGAAAATTATGCTGATGGTGGAGTATGACGGACATCAAATCTTCAAAGCCACTTTAGTTTCTCAACTTAATGCCAACATGTTTTTGTCCAATGACAAGCCTACACGAGTTAAAGATTCAATCTACTTCAATAACAACGACAACTACATTAGTGCCTCCTCCTCACCCACTTCCATGTTGGTGGGATTGGGATATGATGTGGGCGTCTTTCTTTGTGTTTGAAGATTCAACTAGAATTTCTTCAAAAATTAAAGTTGCCAAGAAACGTAACAAAGGGAGACCTTCCAATAACAATACCTCAACTTCTATTTTTCAAAGAGTTGACAGTGGTTCAAATTATGAGGAAATTTGGCATGAAATGGAAATTATGTAGGCAACCCGTTGACCTCCAAAAAAGACAAGAAGCTGCATGTAAAAAGGGAGTTGTCATGCCAACCTTTGAATACATGATGTATTATATTCCCCTTGCTCTAGGACACCTCAAATTCCACCATGACCAAACAAATTGTAAGTGGGTAGATGCAAATTCAATTATGTCGAATGTGACAATGGAGTATGATCTAGTTATGAAGATTTATTCACTTGATCCCGTAGATGCTAAGAGCTTAGATGAATATGTGGGAAAATTATAGTTGTAAGAATTGCATTGCCGCTAATCAAGCTTGAACACCCAACCCTTATAGACAATAATGTTTGGCATTTGATTCTTTGCATACAACAATGATGGATATTTGACTTATGTTGTAGGTTTATTCAATTGTACTTTTTAACACATTAATTGAATGTGAAAACCATCTAATGTTTCCTTTGTTCTAGTTTTTGTTCATGTTTTTGAAAGTAACCACACCAAATTATAACACTTAAGGCATTGAGCACAAATGTTATCATTTAAAAGTTTTGTTAATGCAATATTGTTGTTTTGTTACATATTAACATCAATTTATGTCAAAATTCCGAGATTTTGATAAATGGTACAGTTTACAAATAAAATAGAATCTATAAAAGAGATTCATGGTGTATATTATATTTACCTCTAGGGTCTTAAAAAATACCTCAAAGCACCATATTATCTACTAATAGGGCACCAATTATTCAAGAAATACAGATAAACAACCCATCTATAAATAACCCCTAACCGCACTTGATTTACAAAAGTATATAGCTAGTGGCCTCCCTGGGTCTTGCACCTGCTTATGTGACTAAGAAGGGTCAAGTGAGGTTTGTGACTTTGAATTCTTTTATAGAAATTAAATATGCTATGATTTATGTGATGTTATTGGATACCATCCTACCTGAGTGGTTTCGAATCTGAAATTCAAATATTAATCTATTTTCGGAAATAAATTTCAACAATCCTAAAATTTGGCGTTTTTCCAAAATAAAATTAAATATCATTTTCTAAAAATAAAATTCCCATTTTTATACTAAATGAAATAATATAATTTCTATCTAAGCCGCCCAAAGTAGGTAAAGGACTACAATGCTTGAATTGTTAGTCATAGGTGCCTCTACCTTGGCACTTCTAGGAACAAAGCCCGACAAAGTAAGTTTTATCTATGCATACTCCAGACACTTCCATAACTCAATCTTTGAATGCAAGACGCTCAAGAATGTCATGTATGACACATTGAAAACAATGAAAGGTACATTATCCTTGATTTACCAAGCATGACAAAATAACCGTTATGGACATATATTCATATTTGTATCTCCAAATTCTAAGCATTTTTTTCCCAAAATATCATCAAGGAGATTCTAATGAGGGTCCTTTGTGAGACCTATAGTTATGGGATATGACTTAAGTATGTTCATATCAATACACTTAAGATTAAAGCACTCTTTAAATATGAACAATGGTGTTTTAAAATGCAAATAACAACTAACATACTATACGATTGAGGTATACCGGAGAACCTTTATCACTTCGGCTATTTATATGTAAACAATTATTGTAATTTTTTATTTTTAGATTCGACAATCCCGGATTAAAAGGAAAAATATTAAAAATCATATTAATTTTTGATATTTTAAGAAAACGATTTCCAAAAAAAATTGTTTTCCTTAAAATAGTTTAATTAGTGATGAAGTGGTAAAGGTACTACAATATTCATCTAAACTGAAATAGAAAGAAAACAAATTCAATTATGCTATTTCAAAGTATATTGAATTACAAGATAAATAAGCTATAACTCATGTGGTTCGAATACAATGCAATACCCTATCCAAACCAACCTTTACATCAACTATCAATGACGTGAAATTGATTTACAGTCTAGGAACCCAAAAAATTATGAGACTAGATGTACATCAAGATGGAGTCAAAAAGACTTATTTTTGCAAATGACAAAGTGCAATGGGCTCTGTGGGGCAACTACTAACACCAACTTGGTAATGTTATTGGTAGCAAGACTTGAGACTAGGTACCTAGTGCTTCATTTTGAAATAGGGAATAAAACTTGTTTTTGATGGGCTTATAGAGGGGTCATTCCCACACAAAGTGTGCCTCATTACCATTTACATTATAAGAGCAAAATGTCATATTCTTTTATCTCTAGGATTTGATATTTAGTGTCACCAATTCTAATTGTCTTGCTCCATACTAATTGTTGACTGCGGTGTAGTGTCACCAACACTAAATGTTAATTAAACATTATTTGTCATTCCTTGTAAGAAAATTTGGGGATTATAGATTCATAGAGTTACAATTATTGCCACTTACCAAGTGATTTTTCATCCAAATTTCAATCATTCATGAGAATATTTCACCACAAGTTGATGACAAGAGAAGGTAGGGTTTTGGCCAATGGATGAACTCATCCATCATCCATGACAATATTTGTTCACTAATTCATAAGAAGTGTCATCCGAAAAGTTACCATATTGACATAAAATATCATATGACACTAAGTATCAAATTTAGTGTAGTTTCAATGGCAAGCCTATGATTTGAGATAATGATGGGATAAGCAACAATGATTTTTGCATCCGGGTGGTGACAAGGGTTGCTTCAAGTACACTTTGCATTCATGGTTGAGAAGGCCATTGAAAATACCTGTAAGGTGGAAAGAGTTCCATTCTTGCACTAAAAAGGCTTGCTTAAGAGCACCCAAAAATATCTTTCTTGATCGAATCGTTAAAATATTTGGTCAAACAATGAAGTTGTAATTCAAATGAAAATTATTTACAAAAAAGTGACTACTCCTAGGGATCTTGCATGCCTTATTGAAAAGCCTACACTCTAGTCACTTGTAGTATCCTTGTCTTTACTAGCCAATGTTTCAGCCTTAGGGCCGGTTTACACCATGGACCATGTAGTTGGACCATGGAAGATGGCCTTTTTCCATGGTCCGATTTCTTAAAAAAATCAATTTACAAAGCCTTTGGGCCCCTCACTAGGTGTAAACCGAATGTGGACCAAGAGGAATGACCATGCACCAAGAAGTGAACATGCTGATTTTTTAATATATGCCCAAAAAAGGTAATTTTGAAAGAAAAAAAATTCAAGATTGACCATT
This sequence comes from Polytrichum formosum, assembly GCA_964035585.1. Taxonomy (NCBI): domain Eukaryota; kingdom Viridiplantae; phylum Streptophyta; class Polytrichopsida; order Polytrichales; family Polytrichaceae; genus Polytrichum; species Polytrichum formosum. Next base: position 31,670,066 of record OZ037935.1, on the reverse strand, counting down.
CTCTTGTCTTCTCTTGTCTTCATCTTCTCTTCCCCAAAAAAAATTTCATTAAAAATTATTATAACAACATTTCTCTGCCATGGGCCCTTGCCCAATGTGTATCTTTGACAAATTTCGTTTGATGTTCAACTTCAAATCCAAAGTGTCACGTGAAGTTTTCAAAAACAAAAATGAATGTCAATTGATATCTACGTTTTCTTCTAAAATGTCACCTCAATGTCACATGCCTAGTAGTATGTGTCGTTTCAATTTCTAACGAGTCAATTGATGTGTGGTTTACTTCTTCACAAGTCAAACTACATGTCAAAATCTAAATTGTGCATGTCAATTGACATGCATTACAAAGTTTGTGCAAGTTTTTGCGTGTCAAATGTCAAAAACTTGTAAAAACTTTGTCAAAAATACACACTGCCCTTGCCTTTCTCTACTAGAGCGTCTCTTTTGCCTCTCCTACCGCAAAAGCCGTTGGACCATGTCAATGGATAATGTAGGCCTTAAAATATGTCTTTCAGGGACCTCCAACTCCATGTTGTCCTTGGTGTAAACTGAAGTGGTCCCAGGATGAGTTCAACAACCAACCACAGATTTCACAGGGCCTTGGGACGACTTCAAGGTCCATGGTGTAAACAGCCCCTTAGTGTGGTAAAGCTTGGAAGACGATGCATGCATCAACACGCGAAGGCTTCTCCAACACCCGGCGACGCTTTAGATTGTTCCAACATTCCTCAATATACGATTCCTCTGTGTGGTGATCATACCTATCATACACATTGCAAACCAAGGTTCAAATCATTGCAGATACAGTATAATTACACAACTCATCAAATAAAGACACATCGAGTTTTCTTACATTATTTTATACTTCGCATGAGTGTGGTAGTTGATGAGCTTGTCAAGTTGGATTTGCCTCTTCTCAGTGTTCTCGGGGCCTCCCAACCCTCTTCTGCCCATGCATCCCGGTCGACTTTAGCCCAACTCTCCTTGCAATTTCTAATTAAAGCAACAGCTTTCTTATTAGATTTGAAACTCTTGAATTTTCAATGGTGAGTTTACCCTCCCCCCAATACCTTATACCAATAAACTCTAAAGTGCAGGCACCCTTGAAGAGCCTGGCTAGAAAAAGAGGCTTGAATGACCCGTGCTCGGACATCCAAAGGACCATCTTCCTCCACACCCCAAGAGAGCTGGCCTCCACCCTAGTTCTAGCTCTGCTCTATTGTGGGCAAGACGTTCAACAGGATTCAACAACGCCCTTGCATTGTGGAGGGCGTAGTTGTAATTCTTGTGAATACTACCACCTGCTTTCCTCGGGCAGCCTTTCGTTCCTTCTTCACCTCGCTGGACGCATGGATGGCCATCAAGTGTCCCCGTAACCTCCTTTTACTCGCATACGAAGCACGACATGATCCAACATTACATTGCCATTTCCAGAGGTCATTGTTTTCTGGATCCATCTCGTCCCGCACCACAATCCAATGGACCCCTTGACGAGCGAGATTGCCATCCCTACCTCCAATGCTACACCCCTCAACCTCCTTGCTCGCATTGTGGAGGGCGTAGTTGAGATTTTCGCAAGGCTTCGTACCCGCTTTCTTCGGTCAGCCTTCAGTCCTGCTTCCACCTCCTCAAATGCATGGACGGCCATCACGTGTCCCCGTAACCTCAATTTACTTGCATACGAAATACGACATGATCCAACATTACATTGCCATTTCTGGAGGTCATTATTTTCTGGATCGATCTCGTCCTGCACCACAATCCAATGAATCCCTTGACGAGCGATGTTTGTCATCCCTACCTGCACTACTACGCCCCTCAACCTCTCAGCAACATCCTTCACCTCCTCATCATCATCATTACCATTGTCTTCAACCCCTATATCTGCAAATAGCATGCCTAGATAAACCTGAAGTTTATAGTATAACCAATGGCCCCACCCAATCAAACCCAAATAAAAAAACAAAAACTACATTAAAAATTCACCAGTATGTGAAGCAGGAGGGCTATCTGTTGGCTCGACACTGATGCTATCATCATCATCATCATCATCCACAGGTTCTGTATTCTTGTTTTTGGAGGCAGTTCAGATTTTTCTAATCGGACTGGAGAGAGTGAGTCGTGGTTAGGTAGGAAAAGATTGAAAATGAAGATAGTGAAGCTCTGAGAGCTAGAGAAAAGGTAGACAGGCAAGGCATAGTAAAGAAGAAATGACTTGCTTCAATTTAAATTCCAAAATATAACAGCCTGTAAATGTAACTCAAGTAAAATTACAATAAATCAGACTCACCATGTAGGAGCATGGTTACTTCTGTACTAGAAACTACATACAAGGATCCCTTTCTGAACAAATCAATTTGCTGTGACTACCTTTGGTCAAAATTGAGTTTCAGTAGCAACGAAGTGAATAAAAAGGTGTAGCACAGCCATCAGCCATCACCTAATCACACTAAATTTAGCCACTACAGAATCTTACCTCAAACTAAGCATTACTGACCTAAATAACCTATGCCAACTAGCCTAATGTTCAGAAAGACACCGCATCAAAGCATGCCCCAAGTATTGAGGAGAAAGCACTGTGGCAAGCCTTCACCGTTGTACAATGGGAACCTATCATCCACTTCAGCAACTTCTCCTTTTCAAGAAGGAAAGCCCTTTTAGTTGAGAACAATGTTGTATAAATCTTGTCTCCCGTTTCTCTGCAATTCACATATCTTACCTCACACTAAGCTTTACTGACCTAAATAATCTACACCGACTAGCCTAATGTTCAGAAAGACACCACATCAAAGCATATGCCCCAAGTATAGAGGAGAAAGCACTGTGGTAATCCTTCACCATTGTACAATGGGAACTTTCGTCCACTTCAGCAACATCTTCCCGAGAAGGAAAGGCTTTTAAGTTGAGAACAATATTGCATGAATCTTGTTTCCCGTTCCTCTGCAATCCACTTATTGATACAACCTCAATCCTCAAGGCAAACATGTGCATGTCTCTGAGTTGGCCATTTAGCTTTCCAACCATTTCAAGTTTTGTAAGCCCACCCATGCTCAGCAAGGTATGCCTGCACAGCTTCCTTTATCGCTAAGTTTGGTACCACTTGTTCTGGGTGTAATGTCGCCCGTGTATAAGGGTCGAATTGTCCAACCTGCAAGTGAACAAGACAATTAATTGTGAGACCTTGAAACCTAGGAGGTAAGTGATTGTCATTCCTTCTGCATTGTGCCCCTCATACATTATCCTACTTACGAAGAAAAGTTGCAAAAAACATGGAAGAATCCAATGCAGGCTGGAGAGTACAAAATGCTGCAAGGGTGAAACAAACGACAAATCAATTCTGCAAGAAACTTCCACCAACCTTGCGAAGATGCTCCATAAGATCATCCCTTTCATATGTCACGCCACTGGGGGTAATCACAGGGTCTCTAAAGATATCCGTGGTAATCAGACAACAAAGATAATCAGGTACCTGCAGGATACCCACTACTAATCAGGAATGACAACTTCAAAGCTGTCAAACATTGGCAATAGACGTGGTGAACATAAGTTACAAGCCATATGCAAGTAAAGAGATGAGATGCCTACCTCCCCAGCCCTATCTGGAGCACTGGCCTTATGAAAAACTTCATCTAGGATTAGCAGACGCTCCTCATATGTTTCATTGAGTTTAGCAATTTCAGCTTTCTGAAACTCATCAAGTTCTAGACGGTCTCCCTTGGGGGCTGAAGGGTAGTAATTATTGGCAATAGCACTGATATCATCATCATCAGTCATACACAGAACTCCATCTGGACCCTCAGTATAACCTTTCTGCTGTGTTGCCTCCTTCAAACCCTGGCACTTATTCTCATACTCTAGCTTGAGAAGGCGAGCACAATGTTCTCTGCACACATCAAGAAGGCAGAACCTCTAAGAAACACAAGTGATCCTCCTGTCTGTACAATCATGTCATTACTTGAGCAATACCAAACACCAGAAATGGATCCATTTTATTTGTGACAACTCTGTTCCACCTGATTATGTTGAGAACCACTTCAGAAACAATTTTTTTCATTAGTAAAAGATTTACTGATAAATCATGTGTGTATGCAGTTCTCCAAGAAACTTGAGTATGCTCATGGTGCAGTACAGCAAAAGTGGAGAACCAACTGCTCCATCTGATATTCTATTCTTCAAACAAAGGATCTTCCCAGAACATTTACTACTACTCCAGAACTCTGGTACTGAAAAACCCAGAATGGTGGACAAATATACAGGAGAAACGCCACAGATGCTTACTTCAATTCATGTTGTTGGCGTTGCCTAATGGAGGATTCTCGCTCCCAAGCTGCATATCTAGTTGAAGATTCATGCTCCCAGGCTAAATATCGAGTTTTTGTTAGCTCTTGCTGGATTTCTTCTACCAGATAGCTTGCTGAACTTCCTCCCCTGCCCAGCTCCAATGCCTATCATCGCCGCCCAGAAAAAAAGAACTTCAATTAATGAAACTATCTACTTGTCTGTCATAAAAGTAGCTGCAACTCATAGATAATATTGAGCATCTAACTCACAAACAGAGAGATATACTACTGCAAAACAAGAAGCATGGGATGGCACAACATGGGTGAGAGGTAACACATTACTTTTCAAGGACATAGTTCAGACACCATTTAAACTGTTCTGAAAATGCACATAATATTCCAGGCAAGAAGTGAATGCCACAACCAACAGTTGAAAGTAGATAAACTAGAGATATTTGAAAGGCTAAAAAATGCTCCCTCTACTCACTTCACTTCATCACTTCCCAGAGCCTCTCTCTATTCTGGACGCTCCCATAAGATGGCAACATGATGAAGCACAAGTTGTTGTTTACAATTGCCAATAGAAGGAAACTAAACAATGATTTACATTCAGGTTATGATTTCAATTTATATTACATATTTTCTTGTAGACTACAAGTTCAAGATGTTTAAACAACAAATGCAAAATATTGTATACAAGGTCTACCTTTTCAAGTTGCCTAACTGCCTCATAATATTGCTTGCGTTGCAACAAGGCCAATCCATACCAGTAATGTGCCTGCAATAATCTCAAGGGCAACATGTGAGCTGCAACAAAAGTTGAAAGGCCACACCATTACAAATGTCCAAATACCAATGCATTAGAAAATCCGCTCAAACACTTGAGAGACAAATCCCAGTAAAAGTACAGTGACAACGGTAACACTGGTAGATGGAGACTAAGAAACACTCAGGGGAGTAGATCATCAAGCATCCTTCAATCATCAATGCAAATTAGCTGACATGAACAGATAAGGAGACTCAAATTGGCCCAAGTATTAGCTGAAAATGCACAATTTCCCCAGAATGTTGAGCTATTGTCCATCTCCAATGCTTTTAAGCAATCACATAATGCACATTTTCAGCTCCACAAGAACCTACCTTAGTTGAGCTGTTGTCCAGCTCCAATGCCTTTAAGCAATCATTTTCCACACGATCCCATTCACTGCACATTAAAAAAATCTGTTACAAGAAAACAATCATCACAAGTTTTCCCCTCCACAAAACATCAACCGAATTTGTCTTCACAAAATGTTCCCCAATTGAAAGAATTCTACCCAAGGTGCTGCCCTTCATATGCCTCACTCAACCATCCATTTCCCTCAACAAAGAGGTCGCCCACAGCAGAAAGCCCATGCCCAAGTCAGACATTGAAACTGACTAAGTGATAAAATGAGCATTCTTGAGATCTGGACTATGTAGTAAAAACAGATGAGTGAGAAATTCGCTTTAGCTGCAGAGTGGGAAAAAGTGGCTCACTCTCGTCTTTTGTGGCAGAGGGCTCGGTTTGTCCAAAACACTGCTACTTTAGGACACAATGTGATTGCCTGTTGTAACCAACATGAAACAGAAATGAAGAGCAATGAGACATCAGCAACCATCACTGCCTAGCAGCGATATCATAAAATATTAAGCCTAGGGCTTGCACATACATGTACGTTGAATGCTAGAGATCCAAACACATCTGATGTCTACACTTGAAATGGAACACCTGGATATATTAGAATGTCAAACAGAGTTGAGTTTGCATTCATGTAGGTCCTAACCTGCAGTGTGGAAAGAATTTACCTTTCAACACTAGAGAAGCCTAGAAACACATTGAATCGCTGACCCAGATCAACTCTGACATTATGAGTAATTAAAATCATATCTATGGTCTCAACATTGTGATCATCAATTAAAAGCTCTCAGATTATCACCTCCATCATGCAGGCAACATTATCATGAACGCCTTACTGAAACCGTCATTCCTAACAAGTGGGACAGATTCAATGAAAGAATGTATGATGACTCAAACTGCAGAGCCTGAAAGACAATGAAGTTATAATATTATAAAACTTCATTTGTGACAGGACCAAGGACTTAAATCTCTGATGCAACATAATTTTGGTTCTTCTGCTATCTCCATGAAAGACGTTGCTACCTAAAATCAGGTATCAGAAATTCATCATTCTATCCAGATTCAAGAAAGTAAAAAAGTGGAATGAAGGTAAACCTCTGTGTATGCTTCAATAGCAGCACCAAGCTTATCCTTTTTGTAGTAAATATTTCCCTGGTCCTTTAGGTGCTCTGCTTGTTTTTCCGTTGTTGCCACCTCTCTTGCCATACTTTTGCCTTTGAGCACTTTCTTTGCAACTGAACTGCCTCAAAGAATCAATTTAATATCAAGATAGAGCAAATGCTACGCCTCTATCCTGTAAGTCTATCTGTTATGCTGCCTTCTTGCAGTTCTCTATAGAAATGTTCTGCTAAACGTCAATCTACAGCTACAGTTCAATCTTCTCCGTGAATGCATGTTTTCTTTCCCATGAACCTTGAAACAAACTCCTCAATTGCCAGCTGCAGGTATCAGAAACAGACTACAGAAAGTGGAATATTCTATTCCAAAAAGGTTTCACTGCTATGGCTGCACAATAAATCACACAACGAATTACTTAGTATGACTGTGTGCGATTGCTTTTGATGCTTAGGAACTTCTCAGTATATTGGTGAAAATGGAAGTATCAGGGATGTATGTAGGAAGTTCACTTTGCCTTGCAAAAAGTGCTGCTAACCAGGCAGGTATAACCTATAACTTTAAATCAGACAACCTATGTAATACTCTAGTAACACAAGCACATTCGTTGCTAGGGTGAAAGACAGCGAACAAGACCAATTAAAAGAAGAAAACCTTGTTAATCAATAGGCCCTTAGCAATACTATTTGCTAGAATTACATCTGAGACTCATCTAAAAGACCCCAAGAAAACTGGAGAATTTGTGCAATTCCTGCCAGGGTTACAACGTTGTGATTTTAAATTAGAGAAAAAAGAGAGAAAGAAAAATAATCCAGGAGAACAGCACGAACTATCTCTGGCCCATAAGCACTAGGACAACGAAAACACAGGAACTGACAAGCTCCTTCGTCCACATTCCTCTGGGCTACGTTGATGCAGTTCCAGAGCTTCCTCTGGTATATGCAATCCAAAATATTTGTTCCCAACTGAGCCCAAGGGAACCTTTACCGAGAACTCGGGAATCTTGGCTACTGTCTTCTAAACAATCTATTGCGTCTTATTGTGAGAAACAATTTTAACTCCTGCTGAGTTCCCAAATACACCTAAATTCACCTGCATAATTCATGGCCTCAAATTTTGCACCTGCATTTAAAACTCGACTACAAAATAAAATTTGACTGTCCAATGTTACGTATCAGACGGCCAATCTGCTCAAGCCTAACCCCAACACTCAAAATCCAAGCTAATGGCGAGAAAACGAGCTCTAGCGTCAAAAACAGCACATAGCAATAGACCACGCTCACTTCGGAAATCGCCATAATCATCGTAACGCAGCTTCAAAACTAAATGGCGCAAAATCCCTCACATTCTTCACTCTACAAAGTCCATGTCACCACTAGCGAAACCTCCACGAACAGAGGACACGACAGGCAAAACCATAAGATCGGAACAAGAACATGCCACATCTGATCCTTCACAGAACCTAATCCCTCAATGAAGCCAATAATATATATACCACTCCCAACCCCCTCCAGCAACCAAGAAACCCTTAGAACAGTAAATAAAATTCCCCGTCGGTTACACAGATCTCCCCTCGACCTTCTTATAAAGAACTAAAAATTGAAATAATTAAAAAAAATCGCATCAACATTAACTCACATTTCAATCAAACCATCGATCCCGCAAGACAACCACAGGAGAAACTTCCAAAACAACTCTCCGCATCGCGGATACTTACACAGATCTCTTCAAACCCTAAACACTCACTTCATGTTACAGAACATACATTAATTTCATTCACCGCCGCAACACTGCACGTCGCTCCAAGGATGAATCGAAGAGAAAGCTGCGTCCCCGGAAAGATCCCAAGGTTCTGTGCTGCAAGTAGATCTGCGACCTAAACGGAATGGCAAAATGGCAGGAAAAAAATGAGACGGGAAGTTCAAACTCCATGGCAGGGGAAAAACTTGGTGGTGTTTGGAGAAATACTAAGTTTGGGAGGCTATCGGGACATCCGCAAGCAGTCACTGGTGCGTCCCTGCGAAGATGCGGCCGTGGCCATGGCCATGGCGGGAAGGTTCGTCCACCTACGCCATATAGCCGCGCAACTTTTAGTGGTGGAGGTCAAGGTTGAAGGGATGCTTCCAGAAGACACGTCGGCCACCACCGCCACGTCAGATGATATGCCGCGCTACGTGGCTTGCAATATAGAAGCAATACAGAAGCAATAGAAGGGCGGACACGGAGGGCGTAGTGTCCTTACATATAGTCTACATGTGGATAACCTCATCTGAACCTATAACGTAGAATCAATTTAGGTTCTTATCAGTTCTCAGTGTTCTGACAGACGTCCCACTAACTACACCAAATATGGTATTTAGTGTGACTTACTATTTGGATTTACACGGTGCCATATCTTTTCACTATTGGATTAATTTTTACCAAGTAAAGTTGTCAATGTTCTATAATGTCCACACTATGAATTTAACATTTGTTGGTAAAATATCAGATGTATAATAAACAGATATAGCATTGCGTAATTCCAAATAGTAAGTCACACTAAATATCCAACAACCTTGTTTTCCCCACTTTGCTACAGTGAAGGGAATTGATCTACACACACATGTTAAAATGAACCACTAGGGCCAAAGGCTCACATTGGTGGGAGGGGAAGGTTAAATTTGTTACTAATTTAATAAAAGTAATTGTAACAAAAGAAAGCAGTTTATAATCAAAGGAATTTCTTTAGGGTTGAGAATTGAATTAGAGAAGTTGAGTACTTAGGACACTTCTCCATAATGTATGACCATTTCAAATACCAAAAGGGCATAAGTTTCTATCAAAACCTTGAATGTTTTGATGTGCATATCCTTTCACTTGCAGAAACAAAAATGAAAATAAGTTCTTGTCAATGCTACAAACTTAACTGTGAAAAGGACGGCTCAACCAATTTAAAAACTTTTTCAAACCTACTCATACAAACAAGTAATGATAGTGGGCCTTGAAATAGTGATGTTTGTTGCACTTCTGTTGGTTACTCCTTTTCTTAGGATCGTAGGAATTCTAGGTTGGCGGCTCACCTCACATAATAAGAGTATATTTACTTCCAGTGGATGCTCAATTACGTTTGCTTAATTAATCAAAACACTATCAATAAAATTCAATAGCATATTGCAAAAATCCCTCTTTTCTTTAAACCCTTTACACCCACTTTGCCCAAGCACACCAGACAAGAGACACCAAAAATGGTAGTCTTGAACACGGGTAATTGAACAAACACTAGTTGAAATGCAAGGTTCCAATTATATGTACTCAATACAAGTTAAATTCAATTAATACAAATATAATTGAACCAACGGCCATCCACAACAAACAAAACATGGCTTACCATTGTGAATCATCACAAATCCAACAAATCCTTAATGAAAACCAATTATACTCCCCATATCCACCCCAAGCCACCCAATTGTGCAATTTCTATCCCTCTCAAGGCCAACCCAAACACTCCAAGCATGTGTGAAGACGTAACTTACAAGGATAACCTACTAAGTAAAGGATAACCTTAAGTAGGTTGTGCATGCTCAAAGGTGGTGTTTAAGTGTGAATGAAGAGCAACCTATTTCAATTCAAGACACACTTGTTTTAGCACCTCAGTTGTTTTAGCATGCCAAAATGAGGTTGATCTTCAATATCATAAAATGCTCTTCATTACTTCTTGCACAATACCTTCAAACATGCACCAAAACTAACTGAACATGGAAGATGTTGACTATAAAACACCCAACTCCCGACCAAAAGGAATGCAATTTCTTGGGCTTCCTTCTAACCTTGAGGATTACAAGTATCAATTCATCTTGGAGTGTTCATGACAACAACTACACTCACAACAACTAAAAGATGCGGAATCCATGCAAACACCCACAAACCAAAGATACATCCTAGCATTGTAGAGAATTTTAATAAGGTAGATGGGTTTTAAGTGACTCGCTTTCTTAATTGGACCCCTAGATTTTATTGGTATGTAGTTTGGTGAGGATCAAAGAGCAAACATCATAAAGACATGTTGTCAAAAGAGATTGGACTACATCTTCAAATATTAATAACTACTCTACACTCAATAATGAACACAATTAGGAGTATGTATGTATCTAGTTAAGAAACCAACAAACATGCACTTCCAATAACCATAACTAAATCAAGGGAGGTCCAAATTTCAATTCGGTTTTTGCAAAAGTTTCATCATAGATTGTTAATGCAACACGAGTTTTGTTGTGTAAATCTAATTGGTAGAAGTTGAAGAACATGAAAAAAGAACCAAATAACACCCACATGCCTTAGATCCAAACAACACAAATGCAACAGGAATGGCGCTCACAAGAAATACCCGCAACAATACTAGTAATTTGTAGCATACAATCTCACACTCAATTAAGGCATTGACATAAATAATTAATGTTATTTCGTCACGTGATGCGTCTTCAAAGGTTGCCAATTTCATTTCATAGCAAAATTCAACATGTTGTGTATCTTGCCTCTTATTAAATTATGTAGTTCATTTCCAAGTAATGATTTGCTCTCCAACCCCAAAACCCTCTTCTCTTCGAACCCTTAACACCCACTTTCCTTGTGTACCCCAAACATGAGACACTAGAATGCCATGATTGAACACATATAATTCAACAAACACTCATTGAATTAACACCAATTACAAGGCATACAATCAAATAATTCCTAAGTTCTCCAAGTAGTTGAACCCTCTACTGCAAATTGAACCATGTACAATGATGGTGTTCACATGGTTGGCCCTTGCATTGTCCTACTGTTGATGATGATCTCTTTTGTTTGATGGTCTAGATTTCGACTCGATTGCAATTGTAGATTGACACCTGACTCCACATTGCAAAACATACAACAAGGGTTTCCATGAGGTTTTCAACGTTTCCATGCACAAAGAAAGCTTGTTAAAAGCCTAGTAATTGCCATGTCATCTAAAAACACATTGGTACATCAAACAAGAGTGATAACACACGTATGAAAACTATGTAAGAAATTCATTCCTAATTGTATTCTTCAACAACCATCAAATGGTCACCAATTGCTTTCACATAGGTATTATGTTCTTTACAAACACAAATCTCTCTTAAAGACTTTTCATAGGTGATGTGATTCAAGAGGGTTGGAAAAAAAGAAAAAAGAACCTAGGCTTGGCATCATTCATCCTCTGGGCATTGTCATGTAAATACACATCACTACACAATGTGGGAAACAATCCAAACAAAAGCGAAAAATAGATAAGAAAGGTATGCAAGCAATCCACTCCTAAGTGTATCAACTCAACAACGATCAAAGGGCCAACAATAGCTTTCACATAGGTATTCTCTACAAATCAAATTTGTCTTGAAGCATTTCGGTACGTGTTGTGATTTAAGGGGTTGGAAAAAACAAATTACACACACACAAGAACCTAGGGTTGGGATCATTCATCCTTTGGTCATCATATGGGGAACAATCTAAACAACTTAGAGCAAAAAATACATACGAAAACTACATAGGTAATTCAAAGCCTAATTGTATTCCTCATCACCCATCAAAGGGTCACCAATTGCTTCCACATAGGGTTTCTTCACATAAACAAGTATGGGCTTGATAGGTGAAATTTGTGATAGGTGATTGGAAAAACAAACCAAACAAAACAAAACCAAAATCATAAAGCAGTAGAGCTTTGGAATCATCCATCCTCTAGCCATTAAAAACAACGCAAACCTTGCAACTGAGGATCCTTAGGGGAAAAAAACATCAATTCAATCTTGTAGGATGATGTAGCTCTGCATCAATTAGGCATTGACAATGATCCCAATCACATGCACTTGAACAAAGTCCAACAAATTGCATCCAAATTGAGCAAATTCACATAGGAAATTTCAACCAAATCCAAACTTCAAAATCCCAACAACATTCATTCATTCATTCATTGAAAGTTGAACCCCAAGCATACAAAAGCAAATACAGTGATAGATGGAGAGATTGCACACACCTTGTTGCACAAGAAGCCATTGTTGTTTGCATCAGTTGTTATCCTACCTCGCCATTATAAGCAAAACCCACAAAAACCTGCAAATCGGTCAAAGTGGAAATTGACAGGAATAATGAGAGACCAAGAAGTAATGAAGGCTTGGGTTGTGTTCCAACCTCTAGGTGCGACATTCTTGTCATAGATTGTGGGAGAAAGGCGTTGAACATTGCAACATAGCATGGGAGTTGTGCAGGAACGCAAACATGGATTCTTGCATCGACAACTAAGAAGAAAAGAAAAAAGGTATCATTGGATGCCTTAACAAAACAAGGTGACTTAGTTATGCTATAAGACGTTATTCTATGTGACATTTTCGTATGTATTTTTTTGCTCTTATTGGTTGTATTGCTCTAGGTGGAGTGGAGTCACCCAGAAATTGGGACCCACCACTAAGCTTCATTATTGGGAGTAGCCAGTGTGATCCATTGTGATTTGTGGATAAAGCTCACGTCACCTAGGATTCTGTCGCAATTCTTGCTAGTTTTCATGTTGCGGACCTCTCCATGAGGAGTGCCTAAAACACCATGGGCACAAGGGGGACCCCGGAGTGACACCTGGGACTTGTAGCGCCGTTGGTGAGAGGGCCAAAGTGATCTTAGTGTTGGTGAAGGCCCCGGGCGTTGGGAACACCTCCCATCCACGAAGACTAGGAGGCACGAGGGTAAGGTCGTAAGCTATACGTAGCTTATGGCATGCCAATTTTAGAATGTTCAAGAACACCTCAATCGGAAGTGTGAGCTAGGAAATGTGGCAATTTGAGTAGAGCGATGTTCCGGGACAACGCCCTGGTTCAGCAGTGGCCTGGGAGTGGCTCCCAAGACTGCGAAGCTTTAAACATGCATAACTTCCTCAATACTTGCCCAAATAGGGCAAGTGAGTAGTCCACCAACATCTACGTGAAACATAGATGACAATGGAGTGGTCAATTGTTGGAATCAAATATCATATGAAGAGGTTATGGGGTTCTGAAGCTGTTGGGGGCTTCCAACCCCAAAGGCTAAGGGAAAATGTCTACTTGGCCCCAAGTGTTGGGAGAGAGAGAAAATGTTACTTCACGGTGGGGTAGGGACCCTGCCTAGAGTCTTATATGGGTGAGGTGGTGTGGCTGAACCCACCCAAGGCCGAACGACACGGCCTCCATGGGTTTAGGCCCAATGTGAAGGCATAATGGCCTAGTATGGCTCAGGTTGTTGTAGTGTTGCTTCGGCAACACGATGATCAACATAAGATTGGACTTCCATAGGTGGAAGTCCACATCTTAGCAATGGTTATCGATTAAGAGGTGAGTTTCGAATGAAAGAGTAGGAGGGTTGGTCCCCTCCTATGGACCAGAAGGTCCGCGGTATAGGGAGATAGCCATTCGCATGGCGGAATGCGAAGGGTTAGCGCTCGTAATCCTTGCTAGAATTGAAAAATGACCAAGTTAGTCAAGAGGATTTAGCGAGGATTGCGACATTTTTTTAACTTATCTGTTCCGCTTTCCAACTCTAGCAAGTGTCACGAGCGCTTACCTACACATCCCACACACGTGCATGATTAGTTCCTTATATTGCGGACCACCAATCTCATGGCTTGGTCACCAAACCTTCCTACACATGTATTTGGGACTCTTTTCTTAATAGGTAGCAAATGGTTAGATGTGGACTTCCATCCATGGAAGTCCACTTTTGAGTTGATCATTGTGTTGCCAAAGCAACACTACAGCAACCTGAAGCATAGTTGCCAACTATGTTCCGGGGGGGTCGGTCGGCGAAGCCGCCTCACCTGTATAAGCCTATAGGATTCTAGGCAGGACCCCTACCCCACCGTCAAGAAACATTTTGTCTCTCTACCAAGAGTTGGGGCCAAGTAGACATTTTCCTTTAGTCGTTGGGACTAGAAGCCTCTCGCAGCTTTCGACTAGCATAACTTCTTGTTGTGATCTTTGATGCTATCAAGCGACCACTCCATCATCATCTACGTTTTACGTAGATATCAATGGACTCTTTGCTTGCATCATTTGACCAAGTATTAATGAAGTTATGGCTATTCAAAGCTAGGTAGTCCCGATGTCACTCCCAGGTCACTGATGTCTCATGACGCTGTCTCGGGACAACGTCCCACTCAAATATCTCTTAGCTCACACCACCAATTGAGGTGTTCTTGAGCATTCTAGAATCGGCACGCCATAAACTACTCGTAGTTAATGACCTTACCCTTGTGGCTTTTAGTTTCCGTGGGTGGGAGGCGTTCTCAACTCCCGGGCCCTCACCCACATTAGGATCACTTGGGCCCTCTCACCCATGGCGCCACAAGTTCCGGGTGTCACTCCGAGATCCCCCTTGTGCCCATGGTGTTGCGGACACTCCTCATGGAGAGGTGCGCGATAGGTTCAGTTGGGTGGGGGGAGGGGTGTTACCACTTTCTCCTCCACTCTCTACCCCTTTGGTACCCACCCTCTTGCTCTCTCACCTTGTAGCCTCTTTGCTTTTGTGGTGGTGATTAGTGGCACCACCTTGTGGATGTACACTAAATATGATATTTAGTGAGACTTTCTATAATTTGGAATTATACAATGTTATATTTATTTATTGTACATCTCGTATTCTACCAACAAATGTTAAATTCGTAGTTTGGACATTATAGAACATTGGCAACTTTACTTGGTAAAAACATATAACACCGTGTAAATCCAAATAGTAAGTCACACTAAATATCATATTTGGTGTAGTGGTAATTGGTGGTGCCTCCTTGTGATTTTAGTGGGTTTTAGTGTTTTGGGTACAATACTTCGAGTTTGTGTGGGGAATGGAGTTCATGGGGTTTGAATGTGGCTCGAGGAGGGCAATGGTGGTTGAGGCTTGTTCATCATGCGCCAAGATCTCATGCATGGTTGAGTTAAGTTTTTTGCTACACCTTCTTAAGCTTGCATTTGAGTTCTCATTTCAGCCAATTTTTGAGTTAAGATTTGCTCGAGTTACTTTATTTGGTTTTGGGAATATGTTCTTAGCAATGTCATTTGTGTGAAGTCCTCTTGTGGAAGGAAGAAATTTAGTTGGAATTGAAACTTGTATGTAGGCTTTGGAAATCTTGACAAAGCTCAAATTTTGGATATCCACTCCTTGTATATCAAAGCAATGGCCCATAGAAGCTTTATGGGCTAGTGAAATTTTAAGTTTAGCCAATTTGAATGAGCTTGTTCAATTTCAATACGTAGCCAATTTTCTCCTTAGTTTTGTGGTGTGTGACTCCAAATATAAATCTAGGCCCACTTATTGACTTTTTTTTTATATGGGGGTCATTGCTCACCTTATCAAAACATACATGCAACATTAGATTTCTACCATGTATAATTAGAAGTTGCCACCCAAATTGACACTTATTTCCATGCATTTGCCAAATACTCTCTAAATTCATCCATATGTAGCCACCCTAAACTCCACAAAATCTCAATCTTGCCACCTTGGCCGCTTGTGAACTCAACATGTAGCCAAACCTACTATTTTTCCAAAAACCAAAAATAAGGGCTAGTGTCTGGGGAGGATTTTGGGCATAATTGGTCAAGATCCTTAGTGTTTCCAAGTCCAACTGGTTGCATGTTGTCATCTTTAAGTTTTTCTTTATTAATTTGAGGTATATTCCATAGATTCTTCTAAAATGATATGTAATTTTCTTGCAGTCTTGAATTTCAATCGGTTATTTCTCAAACTCACCGGTTCATTTGCAACTAACAATCAACTCTCCTTGTTCATTGGTCCTTATAGAACATGACCAAATGTTATGGACTAGAAACCAACAAGAGCATAGTGGATGACAAGTCACCCACCTACTTGAACTGGTAATTGGTCATGACTCATGATTGATCAACTTGATGGACAAAATAAGATAATTATGGGTGATATTGTGCCTTCATGGATGAAAATTGCAACAAGTTTTGATGATCCTTATTCTCTTGGATGAGTGATCCGCTATGAAAAGGAAGAATGATCGTTGGTTGTTTTGGAGTGCGTCAATATGTTGGATGGGCCTTCAATACACTACAACAAAACGCACATTTTATGACTGCAATTTATGACTGCTTTAAGTCATAAAATCCCAAAATATGACTGACGAGGCACCGGGGGGGATGACGCGCGCGGTGACTGGGTCTACTCATTACCGACGAGTCGCTTCGGACATCAGTCATATGAATATATACAGTAGGTTGGGCGTATAAAAGGACAGAATCTACGATCTCGACAGCACGTGCGGCATGCCTTGACTGGCTTTGAAGTCCGTGCATTTTTTGACCTGCCCGGGCAAAAAAAAACCAATCCGACGTGGTATGTGACTTTGTGTAGTCATATTTTTTGCTGATGTGTAATATGATTGTGACGAGTCATAATTTGGCCGACGTGGCAGACCACGTAGAATGTGACTGCTAGTTTTATCACTAATTGTAGTCATGTTTTTGTGGCATTAGCCGAATTTTTTGTTGGGATGTCATTATTATATAACGACCTATAGTCATATTTTTGGTGACATGTATTGCACAATATGACATGATGGAGTGATATTTTCTGCGATGGAGAGTCACATTACGTGGTTATTTATGCGCGGTTGTGACTGTATTGGGTTAGATCCGCATTACTTCCAATCGTGAATGCCAGTCACATTTCGAATGCATTCCAAGCGGTTACAACGCATTCAAGTCATGCGTTACATGACTGAGGCAAATAAGAAAAAATTTGTCACAGGTCTATACGAATATGTAGCAAGTTCACTTTGCATATACATGGGAGGCAATCATTGGAGACACAAATTACACAGATAAATATAAATAAATTCAATGATATTTTGTACTCAATATCTCGAAACATATCCAAATGTGCCAGTCTCTGCCACATTTACCATCAATATGTAAACTATCTAATTATGAAAGATTTGTTTCATTCTTTCGACAGAACCTTGAGTGCTTTCATAGACCACTTGGTGATGGACTTCAGCGCATCGCCCAAACGCGATCAAAAACAACCACGGATGCACCTTGAAGTTGTCGACGCTCTAATCGAAGTCGCGGGAGTAGCCTTATAATCGCGTAAGCCAGTCGGGCATGTGCTGCCCTGTCGGGCATCAGGTTTCGTCCACGTCAACACATAAACGTCCACCGCCCACGCCCGTGATCCGCTCGTCGTTCTTTTTCAAGTTCCGCCGCAGATTCTTCAGCTTGAATTGTCGATGGCGTGTTCTTCCGTCGCCGCGATCACCGCCTTCAACCTCCATCGTCTGGCCGAGGCTCCGTACCTTCTCGTAGAGGTGTGTCGGATCGGCTTTTTTTAAGCCATACGCCGTAAAATACTTACTTTCTGGAGCTCCAGCTCGTCGAGGAGCTCGTTCCTGTGTCATGCGCCGTCGTCTTCCTCCTCGTTGTACGCCGATACTTCGTCAACGTCCATCTCACAAGTTCGGAAAGCATCTTGCATATTTAGGAACAACAAGATATTTTCCTCATCGGCAGCCGTGCTTTTCTTTCGGCTTGATTGCAACGGCCAAGACTTGGATTCACTTGCATTTTCCTACATACTCAGACATGCAAGTCAGTATATGACTGCATGGAGTGACGTGATATGACTGCATGGAGTCACCCTACATGATTGTACTAAGTTACACGATTGCATCCAGTCTTACTATATGACCTCACAGAAAGATATGATTGCATAATATAATTGGACAAAGTCATATGACTGCTTAGAGTCATATTATATGACTGCACTAAGTAACATGTTTGCCTAGAGTCTGAATATGACTTCATGAAGTGACATGCATATGCGGACATATGTTATCAATATTTTCCTTATATGTGATTGGAATGAGACCCAAGAAACGCGAATGACTGAATGCGACTGCAAATGCAAGAGATTACGGGGAAGGTCAGTACCAATTGAGAGATAGCGTTAAATGTTACTGTTTTTACCTTCCGTCTCTTTGGTTTCGACCGCTCATCCTCAGATGTCTCATTTTCGTGCTGTTCGTCCTCGTCATCATCGATATCAGTCTCAGCAAGTTGTTTTTTTCCTTTCACTCGGATGATCACACCCCAGCCACCACCCTGCTCTAGAAATGGGCTTTGCTCTCCAAGAGGTACGCCACGGCTGCTCTAAAAAACATGCGCACGCTCATTCGAAGTCATTTCCAAAACTAGCAATTGTGCGAAATACTTCCACTTATACGCCATCAGGCAGATTAGCAATTTTTCTTGTCAAATTTTCTAGTACATTGTCTATTTCAGCAGAAATGAAAGAAGTCGCGAGAACCACACTATTGAGTATGAACGGGAGTTAATACATGGACACTACATGTCACAAAAATTATGAATCCAAAAAATCATAATGCTGGAACATGACTCCAACGAGTTATAATGTCTCCACATTTTTATAACTCCAAGGAGTCATAATCATTAGAATGTGATTGGAGTACGTCATGATGACTCTAAATTATGACTGGAGGGAGTCATAATGTTGCCTCTATAGGTAAGCTCAACTTTCTTATGGGGTATTAGCTTGAATGCTTCTTTATTCACCTCCTAAAGGTATTAATATAGTATTGGTAGTCCAATGGGGAAAAATAGTTGACTATATATATGTATCAAAAAATGTATAATTTGAAGTGATCAAAGAGGATATAAAGTGAGTCTGCATTTGATCCACATATATATCAACTTAGAATGCAACAAATTCTAAAATTGAAAAGGAACCTGAATAAAATAAATAAACAAGGGATAAATATTAACATGAAGACAAATCATCACAATTAAAAGGATACCAACCATCCATGCAATCCCATTCCATGTGGCCAACACTGGTCTCAAAAGCCACCATGTGGCAAATAGCAATAAAACTGATTAGCCGACCACAATCTGCAAATGATTGTTATTATAAATTTCAAATCAGAGGATTATGAGATGCAAAAGTTATATAAGAGGTCAAGGTGAAAATTCTCTCTCTAGTTCAATTGATCACATAGAGCTCCCAATTGAACCTAGACTGGTGTCTATATTTTGAGCATATAGACCAATGTCCTCATAGCACATGTCTTTTTTTGTGGCCATTCTTAACTACAAGCCTTGCCATATATCACACAATATAGGTATCCAATTAAGACAAGTGACCACATAAAGCTCACCTATCTTACATGGACACATTGCACTACATCCAAGATATTATCCATGAGCACATCACTTAAAGTAGGAAAAACTTTTACTTACAAAAAGGGGTAGAAGTGGCCGCGCAATAGGTATGTACAAATCCTCTTCAAATGTATTTTCTTTCTCGTGCTAGTCCAACCACGTATCCTGCTAATCACAATTTTCCAGAATTAGCACACTACATCGGTATGTATTTTAAATGTAGAATCATCTCAAAATTAAAAGGTTAGTTGTGCACAACCTTGAGTTCAAAAGCATCGAGTCAAGAGCAACAAAACAAAGCCTAATACTTGGATGAGCACACACACACACACACACACAAGAGCAACAAAACAAAGCCTGATACTTGGATGAGCATGTACACACACACACACACAAAGCATAATACTTGGATGAGCATGTATACACACACACATACACAAAGCCTAATACTTGGATAAGCATGTACACACACACACACATACACAAAGCCTAATATTTGGATGAACATGTACACACACACACAAAACCTAATACTTGGATGAGCGCACACACACACACACACACAAGAGCAACAAAACAAAGCCTAATACTTGGATGAGCATGTACACAAACATACACACAAAGCCCAATACTTGGATGAGCATACACACACACACGGAAAACGTGGAAGACACAGGGCTTCCGAAACCTACAAAACCAACAGAACTATGAAAGCGATAGAGTTTACGGTTTTTGTTGAATACTACATCACTCAACTACCCAACAAAATGTTGAATGCTACATCACTCAACTGTCCAACAACAAAAGGAAAACAACAAGAGGAGCATCAAATTTTGAAGGAAACTTGAAGAAGCTTCACCAAGGAAGCACTAGAGAAGGTTGGAGGGAAGCGGAGCTTTGGAGAGACGTTCAACCACGGCTTTAGGTCCACTGCCACGGAATTACAAGGATGACGCGCGGGTATAGGGTCCCGTAACCACGGTTATAGGACCATCAGCGTTTAGTGAAGGAGAACTTAGGATTTTGACTAAAGGACTATTATATTAATATAGAAGGAGATATTATTGAGCATTATGAAGTATATAGGACTAGGAATATATTCCCATAGTAGAAGTATACAAGATTTTGTTAAAGACAATTATGCTACTGAGAATATTTAGCAATTATGAGGAAGAAAGGATTTCATGTACATTCCGTTAGTGGAAAGATACAAAATCAAATCATTATAAGATTTAATCAATCGAGCATGTAAGCATTGATTAAATTCTTATAAATGACATATAATGTAGCCACGGCAAGGATATAGCGAAATCTTGAAAATACGAACATTAGAGTAACTTGACGGTTATAACCGTTTGTGATAAGTACTATCTACGAACGTCATAGATAAATAGATATTTAGGGAAGTGGAGTTAACAACCACTCTAAATATAGATTTTGAGAAACTTCATAAGAAACTCCGCAAACCACAAATTCTCACCATCTCCGCAACCCATACAGACAAACAAACAAACAAACGCAATTCTTGGGGATAACCTCAACCCAAAAATTCCTGCAAACATCTACTTAACCCACAAACTCACAAACCATCCCACCTTCACCGAAACCCTTCGAATTGTAGTATGGAGAAGCGTCCTTGAGACCTCCACCGAAACCCTAAGGAAGTTCTCACCACTCACCACGGTTGGATGAACTTCGTTTGGATGAAATTAGGGTGGATGAACTTTGGTTGGGTGAAAGAGGTTCACTTCAGTTGGATGAAGTGAAGTCTATTTTCATTTGGGCTGAATCATTTGGGCTAATTTATTTGGGTTGAATTAGGTTCAATTAGGATTAATCAGGCTTAATTAGGGTCAATCACTTTTAATTAGTTTGAATGTGTGTGAGAACATGTGAAAGTAAACGACATTACTTAAAATATTATAAAATATTCATATAAAGGAAAAAATCATTTTAACAAATTAAAAATGCTCAAAGTGTTCACAATAGGCGCTTTTTCTACCTTAAGTGGCCCACCTTGGAAGACCAAAGCCTCTGAAATCCCATGACTACCATGTCCTCATGCAGCAAGTGTTGCTACTATGTGTGCGCTGCACAATGGGAAAGGAAGTTCGGACGTCAATAATAATGTTGAGCCGTGTATTCAGGAGGGTATGTGCTAAGTCCATTGATCCTCTTGGTTCTGATAGGCCCCCCCCACGACATATTCCGAAATCCACCTTCATAGTTAGAAACAAAACTTCAGAAATGGTGCCGATATGGCCAACCACTACCGCGCTCTTCGTTATGCACTTCAAACTCGTCTGTTTCCACCCCTCGAATTG
Organism: Polytrichum formosum; assembly: GCA_964035585.1. Lineage (NCBI taxonomy): Eukaryota > Viridiplantae > Streptophyta > Polytrichopsida > Polytrichales > Polytrichaceae > Polytrichum > Polytrichum formosum. Next base: position 31,647,994 of record OZ037935.1, on the reverse strand, counting down.
TTGTCTGTGAAAGAGTCCTCTCCAATGGACTAGGCCCACTTGCTTCGTGAGGGGCTGTGTATAAGTCGGGCTCTCTAGGGGAGGATGGGAAGTTGGATGAGAAGTTGGCTTTGTAGCCAAACGTGGATGGGAAGTTGTTTTGCGCAAGGAACCGAGAGGCGTTTGAGTATTCTCCAAACAACAGAGAACAGATGAAGTACAATGCATAGCATTGGGCAGGACTTCAGATTTTCTCGGATTGCAAGTGACGGGCTTATATGACGATCTCATACTGAAGACACCCATATTGGGCGATGCAGTGGAAGTGGGGCCAGGAGTGGTTTCTAAAGCATTAGAATGTCTAGAGGGACCGGACGACGCATCGGTAGATGACTTAGAGTATTGCGACTATGACGGTGATTTACTCCCCGTCCGAGAAAGAGAGTTGTATAAATGAAATTTAGGTGGGTATATATTTGACACGTGCATATCTAGTGACATGTTGTCTTGGCCACATAACACACACATTAATTGCACCATGTCCTCCCGTTGCTCGCTCATGTATATGTAAACTTCTACATCAAGTACATAATAAACGAAGACGACATGCCAAAGTTACACTGGAATCCTTGTTCAAAATTTCCAAGACAATCACATGCATCAATCCAAGGTTCATATGTAGACACAAGACCCTCGAACCCTAAAAATTTGTGACATGCATACGTACAACGCCATTGCGTCCTCTCAAATTGGTTGTGCCATGACCGCACATGTTCAATTGGTCTCTTGGCAATAATTACTTTGAATACTCCTCCCCAATTTCCCCCCTATATTCTCTAAAAAATAAATCTATTAATTATTCAATAAATAAACATGGGCCATTCCCAATTTTCATTGCCGTTCATATTGTAGAACAAAAAGTACTTAATTTTGACCAAAATTTGTCATTATTAAAGAAATACCCCAAACCATAATACTAGATAATGAGTCATGGAGCAAAAACACAAGCGGCCCATTTAGGGCAGCCTACATTTTCAAGGGCTGCCCAAAAAAGGGAAAAAAATGGCCCTCGTCAAAATGTGACTGAAGAATATGACTTACAAAAAAATGTGACTACCACATATGACCGCGCGTCCACCAGACACGTTCCCCGTCGTTCCCTATGAAGGCACACGTGGTTCCCATACGCCGTATACGGTACATTTGCCAAATACCACAGTGTTATATGACTGCGAGTCATATTTTTGAATTTCGTCCCCCCCAAAGGTCGAGGCCTGGCCAAATGTGACATCTTGTAGTCACCAGTCATCCCCAGTCACATTTCCCTAGTCACAAAATACCCAATCTGTTGTAGTGATAAATTTTGAATGACCAAATATGTTTAAAAATTTGAGATGGCTTAAGATGAACATACATTTCTTGTAGGAAGTGAACCATGTCATTAGTGCAAGATAATTCGCAAATCCAAGTCATCCATGTAGCTTGACTATCCTCATAATTTCTGGAACTTGTATGAATATCTTTTTCAATGTGAAATTGAGGATTCCCTTTCTTAACAAATGATCGTAGGTCCTCTCCCCCTAAAAATATATACAAAACATCATAAAATCCAAAACTACCACCATAAAAGACAAACATGAGCACAAACCATCAAAAACCACTACCTATGCGAATGGAAAATTGCACACAACACCACTACACAATGGAGAAAGGAATCAAAACTCCCCAACCCGGACAACATCCCATTAATCCAAAACCTTCTACTATTAACCCGATACCATAAAACATCTCGCTCACACACAAACCCTCTTAACATACAAAAAATTGCATAAACCACATCCAATCGAAAGACACAAGATATATAAGACCACCACTACAACTAACCAACCTCACAATAACCATCCAAGAATACAACCTGGACATGGACATCAACGCCAACAAACCTACTATACAAGTACAAATATGAAGTCCCACAAATATGACCAACAAAGAAGATACATGACCACCATCACAACCGATAGAATGCATTGGCTATGGAACAAATTCTCCAAAAATAACCAAGCTAGCCTAGCAAAGCCATGCCAGCCCCCACCACAAGACTTTGCCACCAAAAATACTATAGTTAATACAACAATATATCACTCCCCTACCCCCATAAAAAACCAAGAAATAATTTAATTAATGCCGAAGTGGTGAAGGTACTACATGAACATCCAAATCTCTAGCACATGGAAATTTGCCCCGAAAGGTGGTCCCCCTCCAAAAAAATACCATACAATACCCATGCCAACCAAATATAACCACATACACTCCCTCAATTTTAGCCCCCAACAATGTATATACACAGACAACTCCTTCATCCCCTCCACCTTAAACTCCAAGGGACAAATAGAAGGTGTAGTTTAGATTTTGGTTATAAACAAACCCAGGGAAACCCCCAGGGAAGACTTAAAAGGTGACTTGTATATCATCTAGGTGTCTCAGATAAGGTTTATTGGGGAAAACACAAGGTTATTTCACTTTATTTTGGGTTTGGACTGGCAATTGAATTATGAATGAGGGATAAAAGTTTAGAAATCACTCCATATTAGTACATGCAATTGTGGCAGTCACTCACCTCTCTCTAATTACTCATGCAATAATCTGGCCGTGAGTTCATTTTAAATGGACCAAGTGTGGTGCACAAGCATAGGCACAAGCATAGTCAATGGTCTTGCATATAGTATCCCATTTTTGTCTTTTTACCGAAGCCAAGGGCACTTCGGCGTAGTCAATAGTCTTTCATTAATTAATTCCATTTAGTGTAACTTGAAAGTGCAGTGCCATTGTCCTTTTAGGATTGTCAGTCTCTTTGATTAAATATGATTTTAATTTTGCGATCCGACGATAGTCTCTTACATGATTTTGGCCAAGGTAACCATTGTGCTTATAAATTGTAGCAATAGGCCAAACCACATATGCAAGTTAGCATGTCATGGCCTAGTTCATTAATTCATCCAATTTAATTTGATGGTTTGATGTGTGTTTTCCTTCCATCGATCATTGCACATTTGATTGCTCAATTCATATCTCAATACTATGAATTCACCTCTTTAATTAGTAAATCATAGTTTGTTCCAATTTATTACTCAAACATCTTTAAACAAATCATACTTAATTCCATATTACATTCTTCAATACTTACTGAGTTAGAGTTACCAAATCTCTTTGCCTTCTGGCCTCTGTAGACTCTGCGATGTCTTTTCACATACTGTAAAACTGTTCAACTACACTCCTGGCTCTATTTGTCAAGGGCTAGGCACTGGGACTGGAACCGATAAGACCATGGCCTCTTGGAACTATCTTTGAACCATTTGAGAAATTCAGGTTTCACAGACTATATCAAAATAAGGTGAAGACCTTGAGAAGAAAAAGCCATAGTTTCATATCAACCTATTACACTTTTTCTTCAAAGAATTGCTCGTTAGCTTCAGATGCAACTATTCAAGTTTAGACAATATATCCACATTCAATTTGATTATCTCCTTCGAGAGATATAAGCCCAACAGACTTTGTGAGTGCATCAACGACAACTTATTGACTTTTGGTACACAACCGAGTATCGGAAGTCGAAATTTGTAATGGTCATTTACTCCTCTCTCTCTCTCTCTCTCTCTCTCTCTTATGCCGATGAAATCAACACCTTCTCACACATTGTGGTAGATTCCAAGGATTAATCACTAAGTACAGTGTATGCCCCAATCAATAAATTGAGCATCCTAGGAATTGTGTTGTGGAATTAGCTTTCACCATATTAAAGTTGGAGTTATATGTTGCGCAGACATAATAAATTGACGATCGATCTCCGAGGAATCGCTCTTGGGTAATATCAACAATTAGAATGCCAACCCAATCTCTCTGGTCTTATTCTCGAACTTAGAAGTTCACTCAACTTCTACACAACAAACTATAGTAGATAATACGATGATGGTTTACAACACATTCACACTCTCAGAAGCTGTAAATTAACAGGAGTAACTCCACGTACACAAATTGCAACAGAAACTAAGAATTCACTCTTGGTTTAATTTGACAAATCAATCCACAATTTGCCTTTGCAATTGATAGAACTAGTCGAAATCCAACACAACCCCTTTGGATTCAACGTACTTCATTCAAAGCAACATACAATTGTTGCAAAATTATTTATTAAACACCAACACATCAAGGTACAATCTGAAATTGATCATGCAAAGTACTAAGGTGGCTATTTGGCCAAAAACAGTTTCACATAATCCGATAATTTTCTATATGTGCTAAAAGAGAATGGGGGCTTAATAACTTCCCCGAATCTGTATATCCTCTTGGGACTTTGGAAAAAAAAGATCTTTAAGATTATATCCACATGTATTAGATTATGGTCGTTCCAATCACCTTTTTCCTATTATCTCAAATCAATATCCTCTTCAGATGTACTGGATTTAAATTATCAAGTTCTTCTTAGGCTCCTTTCACACTCATTTCCAGATTGCATTAAGGAAATTGAAAAAATTGTACGACAGAAGGTAACACCGTGGGGTTAGGAACATGCAACCCCAATAACAACATTCAAATATTGGAAAGACTATCCAAATGCCAAAACATCCTCCCATCTAAATTCAACATCATCCTCATTGCCATAAGAATCATACAAACCACTCGACTAGATACTCACAAATAATGTCACAACCCTTGCTAGCGCCCCTTAACTTATCTTGACCGCTTCGCAACTCTAGCAAGTGTTACGAGCGCTAACCTGCACATCCCACACACGTGCATGGTTAGCTCCCCATATTGCGGACCTCCAAGCTCATAGCTTGGTCACCAAATCCTTCCTACACATGCATTCGGGACTTTTTCCTTAGTAGGTAGCCAATGGTTAGATGTGGATTTCCATCTATGGAAGTCCACTCTTGAATTGATCATCATGTTGCCAAGTATGCTTCAGGTGGAGTCGGTCGGCAACGCCGCCTCACCCATATAAGCTTCTAGGACTTTGGGTAGGATCCCTACCCCACCGTCAAGAAACCTTTTGTCTCTCACCTAAGAGTTGGGACCAAGTAGACATTTTCCCTTAGCCACTAGGGTGGAAGCCCCAAGCGGCTTCAGACCTCCATAACTTTATCATGTGATCTATATTTCTATCAAGTGACCACTCCATGGACATCTACTTTTTGTGTAGATGCCGATAGACTCCTCACTTGCCCCATTTAGGCAAGTATTGAGGAAGTTATGGCTGTTCTAACCTAGGCAGTCTTGGGCACCGCTCCCATGTCATTGCTGTCCCTAGGCAACGCCCCACTCAAATTGTCATATCTCCTAGCTCACACCTCTAATTGGGGTGTTCTTGAGTATTCTAGAATCTGGACACCATAAGCTACTCAATGCTCATGGCCTTACCCTCTTGACTCCTAGTCTCCGTGGGTGGGAGGCGTTCCCAACACCCGGGGCCCTCACCCATACTATGATCACTTGGGCCCTCTCACCTATGGCGCCACAAGTCCTGGGCATCACTCCGGGGCCCACTTTGTGCCCATGGTGTTGCGGGCACTCCTCATGGAGAGGTGCGCAACAAATAACCTCAACAACATATTCCTAATCAACAACCATATTAGACACCCATCCTCACAACAACACCATCATAACACATTGTTTATAGCAGTAACTGCACACCAAATTATTAGACCCCATATAAAATCTCCGTCCACAAAATTAATGCACACACAGGAATCACCGACAACGAAACAATGGATGTACTAATAAACGAAGGCACACACAAAGACAAACTCAACCTGACAATGTGCAAACATACTGCCTACTCCACCCCCTATTGGCTAGCGACTTGTCCGACAACAACACATGACGGAGCTACCTCCACACATTTGTCAACAAAAAACACAAAAAAATCAACCACATGCTTGTCCGACACCCAAATGACACCAACCTTAAAATTCCAATATGCACAATACATGGGCAACCATAGGAAAAACATCTTTTGTCCCCTCATTCACCCCAACCCAAACTGTACATTATGCATCACAAACAATAGAGACACATGGCCACACCTCCTATCCATATTCGAGAATCAACACATAAAAGGCCTAAGAATCATCATACATAATAAAACAGTACACCTTACAGCCCAAGTGTTGCAAGCTAGCAAATTCACTTGGTTTTCATGCTAATCAACGCATGAAACCTTAACAACAAACCCCCAGACTCAACAATCCCATAATGGCTCTTTGGATGTACACACACCTAACCAACATGTTGGTGCCTAGCAAAATTAAGACCATACATTCTATGCATACTAGGTTCATCTGACAATAGCCGAACACCAATAAAACCCTGACACATTACGATATATAGAATTCACATAATGCCATGATAAATTCCCATAACAAGCCATGGAACTTAAACATGTCACTAAATATGACCTATTAATAAGCATACCAAGAAACAAAGGCTGGAAGATAAACTCCCACATAACTATCATGGCCAAGTTACGAGGGGCCATACACAAACACTCCATAGAAAAACTCAACAAACTTAACATCCCCAAACTCATCATTTAAAACCCTCATGAAAAACATGCATCAGAACGCCATTAAATACCTCACATACCTCATCCTAAACAAAGGAAAACTAGATAGCAAACACACCCCCATTTCCCCTCCTCCTAACCCTAGATATCCATAGGACAATTGTAGACCATCTTAGACAACCTCTTTCTCCTTACCCAAAGAGCCCACCCCCAAAAGGAAGGCACACCACCTTACATTGCATCACATTTGAAGACCACGATCAATATAAGGCTAATGGGCTCACATTCACGCCAGTGCATGAACACTAGCATTTCCCAAAAAAAAAACTTCTTGTTTTCTTTTCCTCTCCCCCTCCCATTCTGTTGGCTATCGTACCTACTAGAATGGTTAACAAATAATGACATGTTGTGCATTCACTTCTCAATACATGTTTTTTTTGGGTATCCGTTCTTAGATCCACACCTAACCATGCACCACTCAAACATAAGTGTTTGTTTAAGACAAGTAATTGAATCCAAGGTTTGCTTACCATACACTATATATATGATTAACCTTTAGTGTGGCATTAAAATTGATGTGCTATGTTAAATTAGAATGGCCTCCATGACCTAATATCATGCAATAGTTTCAAGGGTCTCATGTTACTTTCTATAGTTGCCACCAAGTGATTGCAATATCATACACCGGCCACACTACATCATATGTGTACTACACATATAGTGTACCACATGAGAGGAAGGGCGATCCAGTGCCATTATTGATGCCTCGTGGATGCCTTTATTGATTTGGTTTTAGGTTTAGACTTATTCATGTGGCAAAAGGACAGATGACATGGCAAAGGAGTGGCACTAGTATTTTCTTGGGCATTGTTGCCTAGAAATCCTAATAATAGGGAGGAATACACTAAACATTGTATTTAATGCCATATGATATATTATCTCGTTGTGGGAACTTCTCCAATGGCACTTCTTATGAATAACTTTATAAGTATTGTCATCCCAACTTACTTTTAGTTCATCCAAATATTGTTATTAAAACAAAGTTTTGGTATATTGTAATGATACAATGGAACTATGTCAAGAATGATTAAAAATTGGATGAAAATCACTTAATAAGTGACCGTAATTGCACCATTGTAAATCTATAATGTCTAAATTATTCCACAAGGAATGACAAATAGTTTTAGCTTTACATTTAGTGTTGATGACACTACATGGGTGGTTTAGAATAAGTACTGTAGTGCCTTTACCACTTCAGCTCTAAATTAACTATTTTAAAGAAAATCGATTTTTTTCGAAATTGTATTTTAAAAGTCTAAAAAATAAGTATGAAATTTTTGATTTTCCTTAAATACGGGATTGCTGAATCTAAAATTAAAAAATTATAGAATTGGTGACACTAAATACAATATTTAGTGTAGTATGGATTGGAAGAGGAAAGTGTTTTGATTGAGCACTTTTACTTAGCGATCTATCCCAAGGAAGTTGCCATCTGAGCGGAATAAAACCTCTCTAGTTTGTAGCCCTTGGGTGACGGCCCTGTGACGGCCTCGGCTACTCTAGTCCCCCACTCATGCGTGAAAATTTGGATGACCATATATATACTCCTGAATACTTTTGCAATCTTGTTGTAGTATGTGTTGTAGTGTGAGCCCACAATAGCCGCCATCACAAAACCCAATGTCGTCTACTCAATGAGCACTTAAACTTCAAAATGGCAAATGACACCTCCTTGAGAATCAAAGAAATTAATTGGAGCAATTAAAGAATCAATTGGAATGTTAAATTACGGGATGCCCATGCTTTCATGAGCAATGCCGAGTAAGATATCTAAGGCATTTGGGTGAAACTTTCGTACAAAAAAATAGCACCTAGAACTCGATGCACCGTTATAAGTGCAGTTGTGACCTTCCCTGAACCAGTTGATTAACCTTTCAGAAGTCATGTTCTTGTCCCACATTCTTGGGTGAGGCCCGTTGTGTGGGAACGAATAGTATGTGAGTGTTCGGTAAGCAATGGCTTTTGGGCGCAAGGTGAAGGCAACAGTCTGGAGGTAATGCTCGTCTATATAACACACTGGACGCGGAGTACAAAAGTGTTTTGCAAACTTGGGGTAGTATCTTGTATCTGTGGTGGCCACGGCCGCCAGGTCCCGGTTGATTTGGAACCATTGGCTCCCCTTGCGGAAGTTTTTGCGCGTGATTTCGGGTGCCATTTGTTGGTACTCGTTTCGGTAGAGCCGGCCTCGGCCTGCTTTCACGCTGGACTCCACGTACGCCTCGATGAAGCTCTTCTGGGACTCGGTGATGTATTTGTACGTGTTGGGGAAGGTGTCGAGTGGGATGCAGGAATCCGAGAGCAGAAGGAACCACGCGTTCGTGGGATCGAGGAGTGCATTCCCCAACAGCCGTCTCTCGGCTTCGTAGAGGGAAAGCCTTCCCCACCTTACTTCCTGCGCATAAACAGATCGAATTAATTAAACGTCAACGCTAGATCAACCACGTGCATTCAGAGCCTCATGTGGAGATTTTGTCAATTCCATCTTTGACTTCAGCCTGCAGCCTGTGTTTCCAGTGAAGAAGCTCATTCCAGGTTGCTTTCGAACAGTACCTCTGTACATGAAGAGAACCTTGAGTTCAAAAGGAAACGACAAATTGACAAAGAATTGGATGTTAGCGATGCACCCATGTGGATTACATGAATTTATTTTAAGTAGTGGAGCAATGTTAGTTACTCAACATGGAGCTCAAAATCATGCCAAGAATTAGAGGTTTAACCCCACACTTCCCTCAAATCTGCCCAGAAAAAGTGACCTTAATTTCAGCGATTGTAGTTGAAGACCTAAATCTTTTGTGGAAAATCCAACCGTAGAGATGTTTGCAAGTTAGAGGTGATTACTCATAGTCGAAAATTCTAAACGCTGAATTTCTGTTATGTAAGAGATTATAATAGGAATGTCAATAGTGGTCTTGACAGGCAACAATTTAGAAATTAAATTGGGGTTGGTTTTTTGATCGAACCTCCACTCAAATCATCTCCAAATGACAAAATGTTACCCTCATTCAAAAGAGAGGCAATATACCTACTCAAATCGGCTCACAAATCTTGAAACCATCATTTTATGATTTTTTGGGAAGCTTTGTAATTTGAGGTAGTGGTGCCACAACTATGCACCTTCCACATGTCCAATTGAAAATTCCAATGGTAGATGTTTAGGATATGTTGCGTTTGAGTGTCATGCAAAATTTTAGATCAATTGGGAATAATTTGCACATAGGGATTGACAAAAAAAACATGTTTAGGATGTGTTGCCCCTAAACTGCGAAGATGACAAATGTCAAGTAGGCATTTGTGGAGCGGAGTCCACTATAAACCAATTGAGAGCACACTCCCATATATGAAGTAATCCAAAAATAGCTATCAAAATTATCCACGTGGCAAAACATGAACATGAACAAGAGGAGTAGTAGAAATAGTGCAAAAAACCATCTGAATTGGTGTCAAAGGGGTCAGAGCAAACTCTTCACGACCGGATTATGGTTGCATAGGACATTAGGGGTTAAATCTGTACTTTACCAGCATATGAGTTGTAGACAATATATTGACCTACGTCACCGAAAGAAATATACAAATCTACCATAGTGATAGATTTTTATATTTAAAAATCTTCTAGCGATTTTTCAGTGACACAAGTTGATTACGCAAGACACATATGCTTGTGGTCTCACTACGGTAGGAAAACCTTATGTGATCACTCTTCTTGACTGGACACCTATATTTGAGCAATTTACTTGTAATCATTTGACATATGCTAATGGTGATGTTAATACATGACCATCAAATGCTTGCGAGAATCAAGTACAATATTTCTATTGAAAAAGCACGGAACGAGAATCATAAATCAGTCCGGATCTCAAATAACCACACTATTCAACAAACATCAAGTCAGAATACGCAAGTACCTTCTATGAATGAACTATTCGCGTAGGCTTTTAAGATATTTTCACATCTACCCGTGACCCAGCATATTTTCATGTTCCATGTTTTGGGATTCCAAAGGGGAATTACCTCATCTAGACGTGAACAATAAAAAGGTCCATGTTGGAGACATAGCAAGGAAGGCCCATCCCTGGTAGGAAAGCAATCTTTTAGGTCTTTTCCATGCAGATTTGCATGTGGACTTCTGGGAGCCTCTTGTGGTCATTTCTTGTGACTGACTGTAGAGCGTGATTTTTGAGGCTACCTTCCCCAATTGCACCGTGACCCTTTTTCGTGCATTGGCCCATGCTAAATGTTGATGAATAGATCAATTTAGGGACTCGGTAGTAGGGCTAGCTATGTGTCCCTACGCACAACCATCCACGAGTGTTGTGGAAAAGGTGAGAGGGGTGCACCTAGTTTAAATATAGATATAATTCTAGTTCACAATTCATAGTCCAGAGTTTAACTCTAGTGCATTGTTATTTACCTCTAGTTGCATGAATAAACTAGATGCATTCAAATCCCATCCAAAAGTGGATGTACTACACTTTTTTGTTCGCCCCTTCATCCCCAAACTTCATCCTTACACATTTGCCTCCTTTTTTTCTTCTAGATTTCATTCGATTTTTTAGCATGTCCATTTACTTTCCTTACATCATATGGTTTTTCCATGCACATGTGAATGAAAAGTGCATGTGTGTGTATAATACAATCATGATCTTTACACTCTCTCCATAGTTTGGGTTACTATGCTATTTGTCACTAATTATTCAAATTATAAAACTAAAAATTGACCTTAAAATTGTAATCAATTTTGTTGAAATGAGGTTGACATCCACCCGTTCTTCTTATTCCAAAGCTTGATTGTCCTTAAATTTATGGTAAGTGATGAATAATTAAGAGATTCAAATTCAACCTAATGAATTCAAAGCATGCTATAAATAGTAATTGTATTGTTATGCTCATAATGACCTAGTATGAGTAACCTTCAGTAGGTGACACTACATGAAACTTTGGACAATTTACCACCAAGGGAAACACATACTAGTAAGTGGACAAAACCTAATGGATGGGTATCCATCCCTCATGTTTTGTCACTTTTACCACCAATTTCCCATGCGCATTGAAAAGTGAAAACATTTTGACACTAGGTTTCGGGTACAAGAGTTTGTCCTATTCGTGTGGGTTACCATTTGGAGTTACACACTGCTATAAATTAGAATATCATCTTTTACCAAGTAGGAGGCTTGAGGTTGGTGGACCCATAAATTCCAAGCTCTAGCTACACCAATTTGTCCTATTAGTATGCGGGTGGGTTACGATTTGGAGTATTTCCTATTCCTTGATGTGCATACTACATTCATATGTGCACTTCGATTACCCCACTCTAATTAATAAATATTCCACACAATTTTGAATAATTATTACCATGATAACAAAATGCCAAAAACTTAAGGGGTTGAGCCTATATGACTGAATAAACAAAGGTATAAGCTTGTGATATGGTTGTGACCCAAAGTAATCTGCATGGGTAAAGAGTCAACCTAATTGCAAGGTCAACCTAATTCCACATAGCTATTTATGTTACATGGGCAAATAAAATACGTCTCGCAATCAATAGTGCATCTTAGTATTCAGTATTACGTAGTGCAATAACGTCTTAGGCTTAGGAGTTCAATTTTTACTAACGAAAGTTCAGTAAGTTGTTCGGACACTATAACCCATAAATGATTTTGCTTGGTAAAAAATCGCATTCTCAATAAATAGTTATAGTTACTTCACAACTCCGAATAGTAACACGCACTAATTGGGATAATCACGTACTAATTGGGATAATTGGTGAGCAAAATGTAATTACACTACGGATAGGACAATTTAGTTTTGGCGTGGGCTCCTAGCGCAGGAAGTGGATGAGTGTAGCGAGGTGCTACCTTCCTTGAGTCCGCACTTCACACTCATCGCCTCCGGAGAATTGGCACGCCATGCAGGCAGCCTCCGGCGATGGCGACGATCGCAAAAGCCTAAGTCAGGAAGAATATCCTAGGACCTCCGAGGAGACAAGCAAAGCTACATCATAGCTGGAGACTCGAGAGGGAGCAGTATGGGATGAAGAAGGAAGAATTTATATGTAGCGGTCACTAACCTTGCTCGGGACGAAGCGGCGGAAGAAGGGCGAGTGGGGCGGGAAGGCGGGCACGTAGCGGGGGTGCGCGTGCACATAGATGGAGTGCAGATCCTGGTGGCCTCGGAAGTACCTGTCCCAAAGCGGCGCGAACGGAATCGCCCCCCGGGTCAGGAACATGTACGCAATCCGTGGTGTTTGCGGAGATTTACTCCGACTCGGGTCATTCGCCTGCATGCTGCTGCTGCTCGTCAGCTGCAACCTCCTGGCTGCATCCACCTCCGACGCTTTCCGCAGCAGCTCCTTGTCACTCATGTGGTGCCATGTCACTGACATGCTTTGGTAGTAGACGACTTGGTCATTGCACTCTTCTGGGGCTGGGCTCGGGACACCGTCGACCTTCCAATTGTTGCTGTTGCTGCCGCCTGCGTCGACCGCGGGTGGAGGTGGTGTGAGAGCTGGTGTGGGGTTTAGTGGAGGCGGTGTGGGATTTAGTGGTGGTGGTGGTGTGAGAGCTGGTGGGGGGTTTAGTGGAGACGGTGTGGGATTTAGTGGTGGTGGTGTGGAATTGCTGGAGAGTGGTGGGGGCGACTCCGAGCTGGGGTTTAGTGGGGGACTAGTTTTTGTTGTTGTCATGGATACATTGCCAGTTGTGGAATTGAAGGTGGAGAGACTAATTGGAGGGGAAGGTTGAGGAGAGGGGGAAAGGTTAGGTGTACCGGGAAGAATTAGTGGGGGTGAGGCAGCCGGCGACAGAAGTGAATCGAAGCCTGCGAAGGACAAGAGCTCTTGCTGAGGATCGTTGAAGAATCCCATGGTGTGAAGGTAACTGATGAGGAGAACAATGGCCCCGGCTATCACGAACCCTACGATCATGTTTGTCGATTTTTGAAGCCGAATTAGCTGGTTGCCGTGGAACCACTTCCACGGACGAAGAAGCAGCGCCGGCGCATGGCCAGCTTGAGGTAGTGCTTGGTCAAAGTCGAGCTCCATCGCGGATTCGCTGTGAAACTGCATGTTTGCTGGTCCTGTCACCAGCTAGTGTCGAGATTTGTGTTCGAGGAATGGAGCCGGAAATCGTCTCTTCCGCATGATCTCGTTCTCGACGAATCACAGCAACATAAAAGTATCAAATCAAGATTAATAATTCGCAACTGAGTACCCTATTCTGAATTTTCGGCTCCTCGCTTCTTCGTCACGTCTTCTTTAATTGTGGCTAGCTAGCTGCTGTATGGAAGCTGCCAGGTGCTCCTTCCTCTTGAATTTGCGATATACCTGCCAATTCGTGTCAACACCGATTTGAGCTCCTCAGAGACGTAATATGACAGTTTTGCCCGAGTGCCAGCTCCATTAATTCTCAGTTGTGCTTGATATTGGTCGCCCACAAGTTCAGACACACGAGTCTTCACTTCTGTCACGCAGTAAGGTTCAATCAGGACTCATCTGCTAAAAGTCTTAAGCACAATCTAAGCAAACTCACAGGACTAGGTGTCTGCACTACAAATCGAATTCAAATACCAGAGGTGCTGGCTTGTACGAGCTGGAGTTGCGAATGAGTTGCGAGTTCCAGGCTCGAACAACATTCATTCACACTCTCAATCGAATTTCATGATCAACCTCCAAAACCCAAGTTACCTACCATGGCATTTAAGCCCGCCCCCAATTTAGAGTAACCACCAAGTCTGAGTGAGGGAAGGAGTTCCAAGACCCAATCCTGTCCGTGGTATTATACGTTACAGTGAGAATGGCGTAACTAGTTCGACGCTCAGACTGGAACTAGACCAACACATAACCAAAATCCTTTAAATTGAGTACCGCAATTGAACTTATCAAGCTGGATACTACATGCACCCCAGCCCATCCTATATAATCAAAAGATGTCCAACCCCAGCTAGCCCACTTTAAGCAAGGATCATGTCCTCTTCAGTGAACCAATTAGTCTATTTAATTAGCCGGGGACAATCCAGACAACAAGGAAAAACCTGTGACAAGCAAACAATCGATCTGATTAATCTCACCACTGTTAGGTCGCTCGCTCATTCACAGCTCCACTCAAACCTAGCACGATCACTCCTACGCAAACTGGAAGAACATCATCAACTCTTCAGGGAATTATGAAGTCTTGATGTACTCAAGTCGATCGACGTCTGCAAGCAGTCCGACAAGATGACCAGAGAGATGCAACATTGAGATGCATATTCTACTTACATGGAGCACTGCCCGTCCACAAATCTAGCTGCAGAATGCAATCGTACACCCACCTGTACAGGTATCAGTACTCCTCAGGGTGTGCAAACTTACATGAATGGATTCAGCAACCAAGGGGCAACCGTGAAGCGCGCGCGTAGTCATGTGATGATTAGCGGCCTTGACGGAGTTGGGGAGCGGCTCTAGGTTATATAAAGCTGTGACTGCGAAGGGAGGGCAGCTCATGGGATGGGGAGGAGTACTTCGTCTGGGGAGGGAAAACCAAGATGACGATGAGCCCAAAAGTTCACTGAACTTACCTACATACATACATACACACACACACATACAAGCCTGGCCTGGAGGGGGAGAGTGTAACAGGCGGCGGTGGCTTGCAGCGGCGGCAGAGATCAGGCCCGGCAGCATCTTTGCATGCTTTTCCTGCGCATTTCATGAGGTGGCAACCTCCGCATGGTTCCTGCGTCCCTCGAACTTCGAAGCCCCCGGAATTGTTTTCCCCGGCAGGAAGCGCTACTACACTAGATACGGTATTTAGTGTCATATGGTATTTAGTGTCACTATGGTAACTTTTCGGGTGACACTTCTTATGAATAAGTGAACAAAGATTGTCATGGATGATGGATGAGTTCATCCATTGGCCAAAACCCTACCTCCTCTTGTCAGCAACTTGTGATGAAATATTGCCATGGATGATTGCAATTTGGATGAAAAATCACTTGGTAAGTGATAGTAATTGCAACACTGTAACTCTATAATCCCCCAAAAAATCAACAAGGAATGACAAATAATGTTGGGTTAACATTTAGTGTTGGTGACACTATACCGTGGTTTACAATTAGTATTGAGCAAGACAATTAGAATTGGTGACACTAAATATTAGTGTAGCAATGAATAGGGAGAAGCAACCACTAGTTACAGATGAACTGGTTGAAGTCGAAGACTTCAAGAAAATTACCCATCATTTTAGAGGAATTTAGAGAATATACCTTAAATTAATAAAGAGAAACACAAAGATGTCAACATTTAACTGCTTGGACTTGGAAACACTAGGATCTCGACTGATCATGCTCAAAAAATGCCCCGGACACTGACTACTAGGATGACATGAAAATCAACACATTTTTTACACAATCCGGTCTTAATAAGTGTTGTCAAAGTTTGCGGTCCCTCCCCCTTAGTGTGTGTCAAATTGCAAGCTAAGTTACCAACCTTGGACCCTTCATGGTGTTGCCAGATCATGTAAAGCTTTCGGACTAGATAACGGGCGAGAGGAGAGTGGATGATGAGTTGCAATGGAACTACGATACCAGCGAGACATATTCCACCAACTTTTGTCCATTATGAGACATAATCAGTTTGTTCATGGATGTAGAATATGGATTATGGATGAAATATCCTCTACGTGGATAGAATAGAGCAAGAGAGTTGTTGGAAGTGTGAACTAAGTAATGATTCCAAGGAGCCCTACCACGGGTTGTAGTAGGTGTCGAACTTACTAAGCAACATTAGCACCAAGGTAGCTATTGGGTGCTTACTACAACCTATGATAGGGCAATACATGTTAATCATCAGACGTAGTGGTCATGCCATGGCAAGGTCGCCAACTATAGGTGGTAATGTGCCTCTTGATATCTAACAAAAAAAATAATCACATCAAGAAGAATTGCTTGACCGGACCGCTATGAACTAGGTAAAGGTAATATATGCGAGGAACCCCACCATGGGTTGTAGTAGACACCCTACCTACATAGTCGTGGAAGCAACGAGGTAGGTATTGGGTGTCTAATGTAGTTGATGGTAGGGCACCATGTGTCCATTGCCAAACATAGTGGTCAAGCCATGACAAGGTCATCCATTTCACATGATACACCCTAGCCTCCATAATGTCACTCCCCCTCTTATATCCCAAAATCCTAGGGAACAAATGTGCTAGTTTAAACCTCCCTCCTTGTTGTCACATTTCCCTCCTATATATATATATATATAATATCATGGGTTTTGACATTAAAGTAATCCCCCAAAGAATTCAAACCACACGCTCACACATATCACATAGTCATTATTACAATGTTGATTTTGTGTTATTCCATAATGTCACATGGCACACTAATTCTCTATTATCACGCATCCATGTTAACATTGCATACCTCCTTAATATCATGTGCATTTTGGTTGCTACATGCATGATATTAGGGAGTTTAGAATGTAATATGCCCTCCTTGTAGCCGATTAGTATTAGACAAATTGTAACCGAAAATTGCTTATGCCCCCTCCCCACCTGACTTTACCAAATAACCAAAGTCTTTCCTAAAAACCAGGTAAAGCTCCCTCGGTTATAGCGGAGGCATCCGGCTATCCCAATGCACCTACAAGAACTTGCTCCAGAGATTTTTGAGTAGGTTTTAGTTAAGTAGCTTTCACACATGTTCATTGTTTTATCTACCAAGCAATGAATGTTGGATAGTTCTTGTCCCATCCCCAAATGCCTTACTACTCATTTATCTTATCATCGGTTTTTGTTAATGGAGCTCCTTGTGCCCTCATAGCTAAGACTAAAAGCAACCAATCACAAGAGCGGGAGGCGACACTTTTAAAGGTCTTACATTCCTGCCTCATGTCTAGGTACCGATGGGAGGGTCGGTGCTCGAGGCTTAGAACCTCCACTTTAAACCCATGCCACATCATTTGCCAACTAGGCTCGGGACTAGATAATGTCGATGGTGTGAAGGCCATGTTTTTAGAACCAACTTTGAGGCTTAGCTGAAGCCTGACCATTATGATGCAAAAAAAATCACAACCGACATGGGGAATTCAGAACCAACCAGGCAAGATCCAAAAGCTACCTGGGATTGTTCTGTTTTGTTTAAAAAATATTAACCAACGATGATTCTATCAAAAGTAGGAGAAAAACACGCATGTACTATCAAACACTAGGGATCTACAGTATACTATCAGTTATGCCATCTAAGAAAACAAAGTACGTATGCCTCTGAAGTGATTGGGTTTTTGCTTAAAGTCGGGTTGGTTTTTGGTCAATCCAGTTGGTTAACTTTCAACCAAGGCAGACGAGAATAAACTAAAAGCTACTGAATGACCACATTAGCCAATGCAAATGTGGACAGAACATTGTTCAGTTGCGTGGTTGTGTTCTATTCCATATTTAGCATTTGACATGGGTCTTCACTATCTTACCTTCATGGGAAGAAATTGACACTGGTACAAGTAATAAATATTTTCAGTATGAATAATAAAAATATTTTGAATAATGTCGGTATTCTCAATGATAGTGCTGTTGGGAATAGTTTTTTTTAATGAATAATACCGGGATGAATGGTGTTTCTTGTGAATAGTGTCGGGATGAACAATGACTCTTGTGAATAGTGAAGAGAATGTAACTCCACCCAATCTTTCAAATGTCAACTTGAATGTATGAATAATAAATGAATATTCTTGCTTTGTTCAAGGCCCCACAAAATATAATGGACATTTTCTAGGGTCATGAAACCGACCCACATGGCTAAATAATGTTATGGGACGTAAGCATTGAGCATATGATTTTTGAAGCCAAGTGATGTTGATGAATATCTTTTGAATTATGGAAGTGCATAACATTATTCAACCATGTGGGTCAGCTCCACTAATCCTGGAATATGTCAATTATATTATGTGAATGCCCCAAACAAAGTGGTAATATTCGTATACTATTCATACATTCAGGTTGACACTTGGAAATTTGGGTGGAGTTATACTCCCGGCCTACTCATAGGAATCATTGTTCATCCCGCCACTATTCACTGAAAATACTTTTCATAGCAACACTCTTCATTGACAACACTGACACTATTCACAGTATTCATACCGGCATCGATTTCTTATTATTATCTAAGTTTTTTGCCATGAAGGTAAGATGGTGGAGGCCCATGTCAGATGTTAAATATAGAATGAATCACAACCATGCAGTTGAATAATGTTATGTGTTAAGTTACTCGTAGTTTTCCATGAATGGTTTTTGTAGGCTTGTACATTTCAAACTTGATTATGTACACATGCATTAGAAATGCTAAAGACTATTGTAGTGTTTGAACAACGGCATGTCCAAGCCTAGTTGTTGGTTCTCCCATTCACTGCAAATTTGTGTCTTGGTGGGCGACCATGAATAGATTATCACCACTCTTTGAATGCCCTTGTTTGCCATTGGTCACCTTTGAAGGGGGAGGGGGAAGGAGAAGCACTACAAGCATATGAGTCCTAGGCAACTTGACCTACATCACTAGAAATTTGTGCTTTGTAACTGAAATATTTCAAGTCTAGCACAGTGGTAGATTTGCATTGTTCTTTCATCAACATGGGACAATTGCATACGACACATATGCTAGTAGTGAAGGGAGATTCAAGAATGCTCCTTTTCTTCGATGTGAAATTGTTATACATGGTCTTTTGGTGCAATGCATTCTTTGCATTTTTGCATGTAGATGACCCTTAACCCTTAAAGCTCACCAAGTGTTTCTTGAAGGTGAAACAATTTACAATAGACATGTCATTTGTTGATTTTCCATGCTCAAAGGTCGGTTGTAGAAAACATTATAATGATAAAAATGAAGCTAACAACAATAAATTTACATTTTTTTGTCTCCAAATTTTTCATGTTGTGGTTTTAGTAGCTTTTCAGGGTGTAAGGATAGGAGTGTTTTTTGACAAGGGACATGGTAAGAGGTGAACAATATATTTATGAGAGAGAGAGAGAGAGAGAGAGAGAGAGAGAGAGAGAGCCTCTAGTGTTGGCATGAATAAAGGATGCTTCACCTTAATCATAGCCGGGCGCTCATATGTGAACCCGGAACGGGTTTAATGAGCAAGGCTATAGGCCTTGAGACATGAGGTGCATGCAACCTCATCCAAATTGATGCCTTCATGGTGGGCCGCTATGGCAAACTTGGCAGATGTGATAAACTTGGCGATGTCTATCTTGTGAGGTGATAACTTCTCAAAATTACCGCATTGTTATGGTGACAATGTCTAGTGTTGTGCACAAATTGGTTCGAAGCTCCAAAGAGGAATGGTTTTATTGCTAAGGACTACATTGGCGGCAATTGTTGCCCAGGTGGTATATGTTGCCGCTTTGGCACCTACAGCCTTGGGCACCGCGGCAGGTGCAACTAGGGCAGCAACTATCACCGCAACGGGACCCAAAGCAGTCGTTCTCAAACCCATGTGCCAAGGTTGTATGGGATAAGTGTTACTACCTCCTATCAAAGTTGGTCCTTACAAATGAAATATAAATGTAGAACTTTTATACATAATTTCTACAAGCTTCACCTAATGTTCAAATTTTTTTAAATCACATTTATAAGGTTATAATTTTATATAGTGCATTATCTCATAAGGAGAAAAGAAGAAGGCATATTCATATGTGACATCAACAATCCAAGCACCAAATATGAATTTGCATTCAAAGACATCCATGTTATTTATTTGAACCAAAACATGGGTCAAATATCCATTTGCATAAGGATATTCAATCAGTTTGAGAACAACACTTAAATGATGGATCACTTTTGAGATGGTACCTTTTGACAAAAATAAGTTAAATTGAAAGTATGTGACTCAAATACATATTTTTGTGCATAAAGATCCCAAGGAGAGTAGAGGCAAATACAATTGAGTCTTAGATGGTTTGGGATCAAGGTTTGTGTCAACCAATGTGTTAAGTACAAGGTAACCCCTAATACACTCCACAAGTAATTCACATCATGAATCCAAGTACATTCATACTACTTGGTGGTGACATCTAACCTTTTGAAGTTTGAAGTCAGTCAATAAGCGTAGCGTAGGTGAAAGATGGCAATAAGCAAAGTGTGCATTTAGGCAAATAATCTGCTAGGGTAACATGAGCAAATTGGTTGAAAGAAAATAGAATTATGGTGAGGATGAGCAAATAAATTATAGGCAATAGCCTTGTGAAAAGAGGATTGCCGAGAGAGAGGGTAAATTTGATAAGTTTATGACCGAGAGAAAGGTCAAGAAGACTATGGCTTGAGAGCCATTAATTTGTGAGTGATGGCGAGGAGAAAGCTAAGAGCAAGTGGAAAAACAACTGTGAGAATCAAATTTGAACTTGGGAGCCACCGGCGATAATCCAAAAAGGAGAGGAAGCTAAGTGAGAATCTTAAGCAAATGAGGCTAGTAGAGGCCGAGTGTTGGTTGATGTATGAGTTAATGGAAAGATAACAAGAGTGATAGTTTGAGAGAAAGACAAATGTCAAGGCTCAAGAAAGGGCGATTGCCGGTTGAAAGTCGTAGTTAGAATTGAGTGTGCTAACTTCAAGCGATAACCTTGATAGTTAAGTAAGTAGGATGAATGAGAGAAGATGAAGAGTTATTGGAATCTGAGACGGTCGATTAACCAAAAGAAGAGATTAAGTTGAGAGATAAACAACTCATGTGTGAGGAGTAGAGGGTAGATAGCCAAGTGAAATAAAGTCTAAGGAGATAGAAGATGATTGAAAACCTTAAGAAGGGCGAAAGCCCATATAAATGGAAGTGAATAGGATGAGTAGCCGAAGTTTACGAGTTGACATAGTTCAAGTAAGGCAATTAGCATGAGTGAAAGAGGAAGGCCATAGCCAAGACTTGGTTGAAAGTTAACCATGAGAGTGAAAGGCACTACCTTGTGGTAAAGACTGACAGATGAGCGATGGGTGTGGTCATGACTAAATAAGCTCGATAGGCCATAGCTAAGCCCTAGGCTGAAAGTTAGGCAAGTAGCCCAGAGAAAGATAGTAGCCAAGAGAGGCTTGTGACGGGCGGAGCTATCATCATAATTGACAAGTCATAGCCACGTTAGAATTGAGATCCAACATAGAGAAAGAGCATTCAATGTACTGAGAGAGTATAGCCGAGTTAGGTCTATTGCACCTTGTCGGGTAAAGATAGAGGCTACATGCAATGGTTGTTTGGCTATGGATCTTCACTATGGATCTCAAATCTTACCAACAAAAGTCAAATTGGTTGTTTGGACACTATATTACATTAACAACTTTACTTGGTAAAAAAAATATTAACAATAAAATGTTATAGCAATGTGTACCTACGAATAGTAAGTGACACTAAATATCATAAACAGTGTAGTGGATTTTGATTGAACCAAACGACACAAGATTTAGTAGAACCAAAGGTAGAGCTACGAATAAAATAATTTTACTATATGAGAAATAAAAAATAAAAGTAGTGTTTTGGCATAAAAGGAAGCTCGGGGAAGGAAAAAGGATCTTCTATCTCTCCTATGGTTGGGTGGTTCGAGCTCATAGCAATCACAATATTGTGATTAAGTTGTAAGTGTGCAAAGTTTGAAAGTTCTCAACATTGGTGTCTCATATGCACTCATGTTGGTATTGTTCTTGTGCAAAAGAGGGAACATGACAATCACCAAGGGCAATAAAGGGTTAAATGGCACTCGCCAACCATGGCAGATATTGCAAGACGTGTATTTATTAGATGGAGAAGAGAACACAACTGAATAATTTGGAGCCTCACTTGATTAAGTTAAGTTGCTAAGTAAGGGCCGCTTTACACCTAGAGGCCGGGCCAAACCCCCTTGAGGCCGATTGTATGAAATTTCAGCCCTTTTTTGGGTTGGAGGCCGGCCTCAACTATACATTATAATCAGATTATAACGGGGGCCAATTTTCCCATATGTAAAGGCTTTAGGGTCAAGAAGCTAGGCCGATTCAATAAATCTAGCATAATCCAACGGATCTAGCATAATCTAGCATAGAGCCATTTAGATTTCCACATAATCCAACGGATCTAGTTCGCTAAAAAAAATCATACTTTATTTAAGAAGGTTTTTTTAGTGAAATATGACATTGGCCCCAAGGCCAAGAATTGGCCCTCCATTTTGGGTGCACCCAATTCAATGAGCTCGGGCCGTGCCATAACATACATTTTTTTTTTTTTTTTTTTAAAGTATGATGATCTCATGGCTTGAATGATTCAAGAAGTTCCTCAATTATTGACCTACAATCGGGTCACTGTATTCTAAGCTGACTAGCTTAGTGACCACGGTATTATGAGCTTAACTTAGCTCATAAGGTATGTGGGCCTTCACACGGTTGCCTTTTTTTGTTTGTTTTGGCCACCTATATTTGAATGGTACATGGCAAGCTTTGTAGTTAAGAGCGGACACCAAAATGACAAGTATTACTGGTCCGAGATGACCCTAAAGTACCGGATGATGGTGGAGAGATACCCAAATCTCAAGGAAGAGATTGGCAGTTCAATTCCCGGCTATGAAATCTCCTCTCTACTTGACAGAAAACTTGCCAGGTGGTCAACTGCCTCCTGTGCTTTGGTGTTGGCCTGTCGGCCTTCTGTCTCAAAAAAAAATGACAAGTATTACAATGAGATTGAATCATGTCCATAAAATAATAATAATATTATTACATGGTCAATAGTGAACATGATTGGGAGGATTTATATGATCACTTTGACCTCTTATGAATTTTTCATGTTAGATCCGATTTTGAAACTTGAAAAACCAATTGTTATTTGTATTTGCTCATTGGGTCAAAAAAATTCCAAGCCAATCCAACAACCAAAATGTTTGCAGTGTTTGGAAGCATCCACAATGTGGCAACGTATCTTGAATTGGATGCAACTTGGGAAGAGGGGACGCATTCAAGTACGCATATAAGTAATTTATCTCATAAATTGAAAGACAACAAGCATCTAGTCGCCCTAGTATTATCTTGAACATGTGGCTAGTTATGGTTGGTTATCCAACCAAGACCAAACTTCGGCTCATTTGAGTGACCACTTTACATCAATAGTCATTTGTAGTTGGACTCCACTTAAAAAGTGAATTACTAACACCATATGTGATCGATTATGGTTGGCTGCCAAACCTTGCCCCATTTCAGAGACCACCCTTAGGTCTCTTCCCATAGGACAAAGCCAATAAAAACAAAAAACAAAAAATAAAAAATGTTGCCTATAAACTTACTTGTTCGGGCCGTAACTAAGAGATAGTTCAGGCACTTGACCCTTTGCTTGCGTTGGACCAATGCCATGCAGTCCCACCCTTCTGAATGAGGATTTTTCTGGCTAAATTAGAGCCGGAAAAAACCGGTTAGCCCCAAATAGATAAATTTAGAATCAGCGGATCTAGATGTTTCCCAGGGCTTGTGTAATCCCCTTTTGCTCCCTCAATTAAGGTAGATGTATCTTAAATGGTTACTTTTCTTACTAGCCCACTTTTCCTAGGATATGATGCATGCAATTAGTACAAGATGGGTAACAAATGCAAATCACGGCTGTAGCATCTTCATTCCATAACATTATTCAGATCCGTAGCAATGTTCTATGGGATTGATAGTATTTTGCATAATATTCCCCACATTTAGATTGGACATGGGGAATATATGGGAATATTTCATGGAATATTTTCAGTCCCACAAAACATTGTTATGGATCTGGGTGCAAGCATAGTAACGTGGACCAAAAAAGTGCTCCGGTATATGAAAGCCATGATTTTCTTGGTCAAACACCTATAAGTAGTAGCAAAATGTTGTTTAAAATAGATTATTTTTCATGATGACCTCTATTGTTAAGTTAGGTACTCAAATATAGAATATCAATATGAGATCTTCAAAACCTATCATCAAAAGTGATGCGTAAAAGCAACTGACTAAATATAGTTTTGAACGTAAATTTCATGACCTTAAATGTTTTGAACTTGGAATTTCTTTTCATATTCCTTGAATTCATTATAAACTTGAGGTCATCGTAATTTTTTTTTCAAAAATTCATCAATTTAATGTAATGTAATTGTATTTTAAACAAGTTTTTGACAATTATCTTTTCAATGACACCCACTTGCACCACCACTTGCACCGTCTTCTAAAATACATATACGTTGTTTGAAATTGTTTTTTGTGAACATAAATTGCTTGGCTTTGTAGATTCATATGTTTTCTAAATGTTTATGAATTTTTATTTCATAAAATTCAAAGTTAGTATATTGTTTTGGATCACTTTCACTTAAACATGAGCAAGGATCAAGAGCTGTCCACTTTACCGTGCTTGCACCCATATGAATAATGTTATGTCATAAGCTTCAGAGCTTACATGAATATCTTAGTCAATATCTCAAAGTGAACACTGTTGTGCTCATCAAACGCTCATATAGGCCACCCCAATTATGTTGAATCCAAAATGGTTCTGAAATTTTGAACAAGCCGTCCAATTTTTGTTGAACACAAGTTTTTTGGGTATCCGTTCTCGAAGGCATACCAAACCATCCACCACTCAAATATAAATGTCTGAATAAGAACATCAATGAATAAGGGTTGCCTATATTGACTTAAGTTTTGTGCAGGCTACTATGGTCTTTGTAAAGGCGATATGCTAATGTTCATTGAGCACAAACAATCATTAGACTACATAGTCTTATTAGTGTGGGTTACCATTTGGAGTTACGCATTGGGGGCATTCACGATTGGGGTACCAAGAATGAGTGTCTAACGGTTTAAGGACTAAATTAGATAACTTTACATAGTTGGTGTGCTTAGATTTGTATTGTGGAGCATATTTTGGATCATACCTACATTTAATATTTCATAATGAGTACACCGACAAAGTTAATTTACAAGGAATAGGGTTATCTAAGACATCATTTTGATTCCTTAATGGACATTTATGGTTGTTGTCAGAACTGTTGACCTTAGGATCAAGGAATGAAAAGGACAACAAAAATTAATTGAAATGATCCCAATTTTCTGCCTCACACTTATCGTTCAATTGTGTACCAATAGAACTAAAAATGTATTACATACCAATTGTATAGCTTTACATATGACACCAAACATGGCCAACATTACACAATAACATGGCTACATGAAAAAGGAACGTTTAGAATTAGAATTGGACATAATAAAATATATGTATGGACACATGACACTTACACCAAGGTACTAGGATGCAAAACAGGAAATAATTCACCTCCGATCTACACTTCAATAATGAAATTGCCATTGATGTGGCCCAAACAAGTCCTATGACCTCTCTACAAGTCCTATGACCTATCTACTCATTTCATAAAGGATTTATTAATTATTAATTACTAATAAATAATAGTTTTCTTGATAAATCCTATGACCTATCTACTTATCTCTTTAATTTTTATTAATTAAATAATAGGACATCGTAATAAATGTCAAGATCTAATGCAACACAGTCCTTAATTTCTTTGTCCCAAAAGTAGTACCCCAATCATGAATGGACCCCATTGCTATAACATCATCCTAGGAGTATTTACTTCCCCCCCAAATAACATAAATAATTAGCATGTACATCAAGGAACATGTTGGAACTCAATTGGTAAAAAATGAAGAGGTTAGTAAATTTTTGGTAGCAATGCGTAACTCTAAACAGTAACCCACACTATTAGGACTATTTAGTGTAGTTTTCGTAGATTTTACATCATGCACATAAACATTGTGCAATCCCTTGCTAATCCCAACTATCATATGAATCTTTGGTTGGTCACAAACACAAGATTAATGGGCCATCCTAGCCATTTTTAATGGTTGAATATGATATGTAATGGGAGATGAAGTACTAGATTCGCGGTTTGTTTTTCTCCATGCTTGTCAACTTGCATGATGATTCAATTGTTTCACACCCTTTTAAAAAAAATAGCAACTACACCAGTCACTCCTATTTTATTGTGGGCTGAAAATTAGGGTGATCGGAGCACGTTGTCTTTTATGTGTAGGTTTGTGATAGGTTCAAAATCCGAGTGGTCCAAAATAAATCTTGAACTTAGGTTTATGAGACTTTCGAATTTTGTGTCCTCTTCTTGGAAAAACGTCCCATTATGGATCGTATGGTTGGAGGCGAAGCAAGTGGGTAGTTAAGTTTTGGAAGAAGTAAACCTAAAATCTACTAACATGACAAGTGACGTGGCAATTTCTCACAACCATAGTGTTGGACATGCCACGGTATATGAATGTGTTTACTTTTTACTCCATATTCTTACTCATGAACATATGATAATGCATGCTCAAAAAATAGTGTGGGTCAAGAAAGGGTACATGGACCAAAGTTATCACGATCATAGCGAATCACAGTTATAATTGTGAGCGACGTAATTCATGTAGACTTCACGAAGTCTAGGTGAACTCATGCATCATGGATGAAGGAGCTCTTGAAGGTTGAAGGTCAATCCATTTTTCACTGCATTTCAGGAATTTTGAAGACTATTTAATGGTCTAGTGCATGATGATCTTCCTGTTGAACAAGTTTGTGTGGGCACTGTGGACCTCCGGCGCAACTGAATATGTCTAAGTTATACAACATAAGTACATCGATCACCACAATAAGTAAAGGGTTTGGGGTTCATGGTATGTATGTGAAAGTCATCCATCACAGATGAAGGTGTTCTAGTAAAATCAAGTCTCCTACAAGGTTGAGGGCATATTTATTTTGAGTGGACTACATTAGGCTACTTCAGGGTTTCTGATGCTACGATGATTATCCCAATTAGCGAGGGAGGGCTAACAGCGAGTGTGTGGGAGATTAGTGCCTCCAAAACATCTAGGAAGCATTGTTCATCCCGGCAGTGTTCACTGAGAATAAATACTATTCACCGACAAGGAAGTGTTTCCATATAAATTCTTTGATCACTCTACAAACATCTTAGAACATGCACCGATTTTCTTGGAATCTATGGTAAATGAGCTTGTATTTGTGAATTTAATGTCGCACAGTAAAAAAAATCGGCCTTTAATAACTTTGAGATCTGGCTAAATAGTGCATGCTTCAAGAATTAGTACCACCCTCACTAATTGGCATAACCAGTGTAGTTCCAAAGTCATAACGTCTAAAATAAACAACCAACGTCGGGCAATCCGACGTGAATTTGAGCGCGTTGGCCCTACCCTGCTCAAGAATCCTCTTGATGCAAGGTGGGGTGTACTGCCTACTTTGTGGTGGGTGGGCTCTTGGCTTCCTACCTACCTACCTACCTAGTTTAGTTTTTTTTTCTCCCATCAAGTAGAGAGAAAATTTCACAGTGGGAATCAAACTGCCAACCACTCCATTCGGAAATGGGTAAATCTCCACTATCACCCGGTAGTTTAAGATCATCTCGGACCTACCTCTAAAATTATGTTTTTATAGGCTATAATATAGTCAGTTCACTATGTTTTCCCCTCGTAATAACTGAGTTTACATAGACGCCACAAATGCCTGGTGCACATACATACTACAGCAAGCTCTCCTCCAAAATGGGATTCGGGCCACAAAGCACCATCCCAATTCCATCTGCAAAACTTTTTTTTTTTTTTTTTTCCAATTCACTGCAAATAGGTAAGAGCAAGTAAAGTCCATAGACAATTCGCACCCACTCAATGTGTTGTGTGTGTTGGGTGGGGTGTAACCACACCGCCATATCTGACTCAGCAAGCCAGGATTTACACCTGCCTTAGCTTCGCCTCGACTTGGAATAAGAGAATACATACAAAAAACCTCTTAACCATCATGATGCGCCCGCGATTTCCATACCTTTTGGTGCTGCTCCCCGTTCTAGTGGCTTTACAAGATCACGAGCTGCGAAAGCAGCTTTCCACCTGCCAATTTAGACTACCCCATTTTGGTGACTCCCTCAACATGCCTTGGTTTTGGGGGCACTCTTGTGAGGCCAGGGTTGGGCTCATGCAACAAAAAGCACGCTGTAAAATGAGATTACTATAAACTTATGGCGTGTAGGGTGCAGTTGAATCGTTCTAACAACACAGTGTTCCCGGGAGGCACCTCGTGTGATACTTTGGGCCGGTTCACACCATGGAAGACGGGCTTTTTCCATGGCCCGACTTCATGGTCCAACGTCCATGGTCCGATTTCTTAAAGAATCTATTTACAAAGCCTCTGGGCCCCTCACTAAGTGTAAACCGAATGCAGACCAAGAGGAATGACCATGCACCAACAGTGAATGTGCTGATTTTTTTAATGTATGTCTAAAAAAGGCGGTTTTGAAAAAAAAATTCAAGTTTGATCATTCTCTTGTCTTCTCTCGTCTTCAATTTCTCTTCCCCAAAATACATTTCGTTTAAAAAAATTATAACATCATTTCTCTATCATGGACCCCTGCCTTTTTCTACTAGAGTACCTCTTTTGTCTCTCCCACCGCAAAACCCGTTGGAGCATGTCAGTGGATAATGTAGGCCTTAAAATGTGTATGTTGGGAACCTTGAACTCCATGGTCACTTCAACATTTTGTCCTTGGGTGCAAGCACGGTAAAGTGGACAGCTCTTGATCCTTGCTCAGGTTTAAGTGAAAGTGATCCAAAACAATATACTAACTTTGAATTTTATGAAATAAAAATTCATAAACATTTAGAAAACATATGAATCTACAAAGCCAAGCAATTTATGTTCACAAAAAACAATTTCAAACAACGTATATGTATTTTAGAAGACGGTGCAAGTGGGTGTCATTGAAAAGACAATTGTCAAAAACTTGTTTAAAATACAATTACATTACATTAAATTGATGAATTTTTGAAAAAAATTACGATGACCTCAAGTTTATAATGAATTCAAGGAATATGAAAAGAAATTCCAAGTTCAAAATATTTAAGGTCATGAAATTTACGTTCAAAACTATATTTAGTCAGTTGCTTTTACGTGTCACTTTTGATGATAGGTTTTGAAGATCTCATATTGATCTTCTATATTTGAGTACCTAACTTAACAATAGAGGTCATCATGAAAAATAATCTATTTTAAACAACATTTTGCTACTACTTATAGGCGTTTGACCAAGAAAATCATGGCTTTCATATACCAGAGCACTTTTTTGGTCCACTTTACTATGCTTGCACCCCCTTGGTGTAAACTGAAGTAATCCCGGGACAAGTTCAACAACCAATCACAAATTTTACAGAGCCTTGGGACAACTTCATGGTCCATGGTGTAAACAACCCCTTAGGGCCACTTCACAACTGAGGCTGAAGGCACGTCACCGTTGCATTCTAAGATCTCTCATTGGTCAAAAAGGCCAAGACCATCCAAGTTCACTTCACACAAGAAGGTGAAGGCCCAAGGGCCCAAAGAAATCATCATGGTTGAAAAGTTCACATGGATTCCTACATGGCGGACTATGGATAATATTTCATGGTCTGCTAGAATTTGCGTTAGGCCCATCTTCAAGAGCTAGACCTAACGCAAATTCCGACATACCATGTTAGTTAGACAACTAGTATGGCTTTTGGATGAGAGTCAAGGGCCCTCACAATTACATGTTCACAGCCCTTGGCCCATGTGTGAAGTGATCCTCGAGGGGATACGTGCGAAATTGAGGTATTTATGTGGGATATTACTTTGCATTTCATGAACATAACATTATTCAACTGAGTGACCAGGTTGGGTGGGGGCCGGGAATATGTTTGTAAGGTGCTATAATTATGTTTTATGGATGTTTGTATGAGCAAATTCAGCTTGATAAACTCATGTGAAACATTGTCGCTCAATATTATTAGAATGGAACGGGTTGATAGCAACTGAACAATGTTATGAATTATTTGAATCCTATAGTTACTTGATTTTACATGGGTGCATGGCTCCATACCCCTTTTATGTCAAGTTGTGATTTCATTGTCCATGTCACATTGGTTTAGACTTTGTGAGTTTAATTAAGAAATTTGATGTAACATAAGGCACACGTACCAGCCCTTCATTCTTAAAAGAAAAATTAATATACAGGAGCTAAGGCCAAATTGACATGCATGTAAAGGAGCATAGGCCAATTCGACAAGCATGAGTAGGAGCAAAGGGCAATATGACATGCCAACTTTATGTTTTTAATTTTTAAATGTTGATACAATACATGGATGTGGAAATTCACTTCCGAAATGCTTCCTAGGTTCAAGAATCAAGGGAGAAAACATAAAAAATTTCATGAAGAGTGAGTAATCTTTGAATGGTCATTAAACCCCAATGGCTAAGAGTTAGGAGACGAATTGATGTTTATAGAATGAACATGAGAACTCTACAAGAAAGAATATTTGTTTGTGGAAAATAAACAAAAATTGAAGGAAATATCATCGTTTCAAGCAACTTGAGGTGTTTCTTGAAAGTAGGTTTTGGTCTCGTTTTGGTGATGAGCAACATTTACTACTAAGAAAACGTTCAGTTTGAGGAAAGAAAGCAACTTGTCAAACATATAGCAATGTGCGTGCAAAAAAATTCAATCCAAATAGAATTAATGTCACCTATGATGGGCCTACAACATGGACCTCCGGTGATAGAAGTTATGGGCTGGAAATTAGTGTGCGCCCACAATATTATCCCCGATGTCTATAGTGTGGAAATCTTTTTTATAGTGTGATTCACCATATTTACCAAGATCAATGTAGTCTAATGGGAATGACTATGTAATCAACTTATAGGAAGTTTTGTTTTGACTAGAGCCCCTTCATCCACAATGAATGAGTCTACATAGACACCACAAAGCTCTAGCATGAACACACAATTACCTTGCTTGGACAAAGACACAATGATAGATACCTGAACAAGGCAAACACTAAGGTATGTGGGTGTTATTAGCTTCATTTTTCATGTTTTGCAATTCTACCAATTAGATTTATACAACAAAGTTTGTGTTGCAATAGCAAATCTTTGGTGAAGCATTAGTAGAAACTAGACTAACAATTGGACCTACCCTGATTTAGTTATGATTATCAGAAGTGCATGTTTGTTGACTCCTTCACTGAATACACAAGTCCTCCCAATTGTGTTCACTATTGAGTGTGGAGTAATTTGTAAAAATTGGAAGCGTAGTCCAATCTCATTCAAACATGTGTCTTTAAGGTGTTTGTGGTTTGATCCTCACCTAACCACACACCAATCAAATATTATAGGTGTCCAACGAAGCAAAATAGTTGAATTACACCTGCATACTTACATGGGTTATTACACTCTAACCTCCCTAATATCATGCATGTGATATTAAGAAGGTTTGCAGTGTTAACATAGATGTGTGATAATAGAGAATTATTGTAACATGTGACATTATGGAATAATACAAAGTCAACATTGCAATGATGACAATAATGACACTATGACAACGTGATGTGTGTGAGCGTGTGATTTGAATTCTTTTGTGGACTATTTTAATGTCAAACCCCGTGATATATGAGAGGGAAATGTGACAAGAAGAAGGGAGATTTAAATTGAGTACATCCGTTCCCTAGAGTTCTTGAATATAAGAAAGGGAGTGACATTACGGAGGTGAGAGTCTACTGGGCTTGGTGATAATTACGCGTGTTGTTGTTTGGCCTGGGTAATATATGGACGATAACTCACAAGAATATATGTTCTTGTACATGGGAGACTTCATCTCTCTTCCACAAATCAGTGTCCAGCGAGAGTTTTGGGCATAATCGGTCAAAATCCTAGTGTTTCCGAGTCCATCCGGTTACATGTGGACATCTTTCAGTATTTTCTATATAAATTTGAAGTATATTCTGTATATTCTTCTAAAATGATCAGTCAGTTTCCTTGAAGTCTTGAACTTCACCGGTCACTTCTCAAACTCAACCTGTTCATCGCCACAAATGCACACTACACCAAATATGATATTCAGTGTGACTTACTGTTTGGATTTACACGGTGCTATATCCTTTTACTATTGGAATATTTTTTTACCAAGTAAAGTTGTCAATGTTCTATAATGTCCAAACTACAAATATAACATTTGTTGGTAAAATATGAGATGTACAGTAAATAGATATAGCATTGCGTAATTCCAAATAGTAAGTCACACTAAATATCATATTTAGCGTAGCTTTTCCAACTCACTGTCTGTAGGATCTTTACACATCCAATTGTTTTCTTAAGAATATCAACCTTTTACCTTGTCAAATCCCCACTCCTCACTGCGGTACAAGTATTATTTATTTTGGGGTGCAAAAGTAGTACGAAAGTTGTCACCTTTGGATTTGGGAGCTAGGGACAACTTTGTTGACTGAATTCACTCTAGCTTTATCTTTGAAACATATGTACACTGCAAATATTTCTACAGTAAAAGCTCCGATGTGAAGAAGTATATACCAAGCCCTTACAACCAAAATCTCATTTTGTGAACCCAAGAATTGCATGTAGTTATTCAATATAATGTGATTAAAAAACATCACTGATAAGCAAGTCCGAAGCTTCTGAAATTGTAATATGCATACTTTAGTTTTGCGCATCAAGTTTGTGCACTTGATATTTTGAAATAGACTCTTCAACCTGAACAAATTGATGCTAATTATGTGTTGAAATGATTGTATTCTAGGTACATTTCAGTGCCAAAACCCCTCATTGGAGATCAAAGGTACAAACCGTGCATGCATAAGATATTTACAATGTACAGTTTGAACAATTTTGTAGTGGGAAGGAACAATTGCTTGAAGCATGTGTGTGAAGTTGGTAACAAACCTTCGATTGGCAAATCCAACAACCAAATCTTGATCCAATTATCTCCAAAGTACTTCAAACACATATTTAAGTAAATTTAGACAATTAAGGAGTCTAAATTTAATTTTTAATTAAATAAACATGATTAATAGTTCATTAATGTATAAATTAAATGAAAGCGGCTCGCAATATATCGTGCCACGGAGGTGGATCGGGTAGCCTCCCGATGGCAATGTGTGGGAAGCATGCACAAAAATGGTGGAAAAAACAAGGCACTAATGTATACAAGAACATCAGGAGATCTCCCCATCCAGAAAAATTCAATTACAAGACAGTGAACAATACATAAAACGATGGACATGTTATTGTACATAGTAATCAATGAATTCTTGAACCAAAGCCGTGCATTGTCATTGACAAGCCATGCACGGAAAATAGAACATAACATGAGAATCCAACATCCATACTTGAAAAATGCTTGTAGCACCAGAATTGAACAACGGGAAGGCTAAGCGTTTAAATATCTAAGTATTGAAGCAGTACAACTTCACGGACTATGTCTGGGTAGACCATAGGACCGGGAGGGCTCCCGGTGCGAATGAAGGGATGAGCGACGGAGCATCAGTGGTTGATTCGTTGTGGGCAGAACCTAGAGGCGTGGGAACCCGAGGATGTCCGAGACGGGGATGACATAGTTGAGCCTGCAAATGCAACAAACGAAAAATGTGAGGAAACATGAAGAGGTTAGCACATGCAGAAAGCAATACAAAATGAGATTAAAAAAAGAGAAGTGAAGTACCGTGAGAAAGTTGAAGGCGGCGTTTAACTGGAAATCTCCTCCATTGTGGAATTGATGAATTGGTTGCCTTGATTTGCAATAGGCGGTAAGCAGCATAGGAGTTACAGGTTGAAATCTTGGTGGGTTTCAATTCGACTCGCTTCTTGGGAGATTTCTTTGGTTTCAAAAATGTGGTCCCCAAAGTGCCGCGCTCGAGGACACTCCAGACGAAAAAAACGAAAGGTAAAGTATGTTAGAAAAATGAGAGAGGGTGAGCGAACATCATCGATCGGGAGGTCTCCCGGTGTGAATTTAGGATATGAAAAGCAAAATCAAACAAAGGAGAAAGAATTGAAGTGAGAATGAATTGAAAGCATTGGAAGGGGAGGCGTGTATGAAGCACATACTGAAAGTGTCGCGAGAATGGACGGAGTTTGGCGCGCAATTGGCGGTCACGAATGGGCTAAACCATTTATGGTAACGTGGGAGTGGGGGTTGTCCGTCTGTGATATGATTATGCAAATAGAGAGGAACATTTGGTGCGTGTATGAGTCCCTCGATGTAAGGGTACAATGCGGTTGTGATATTATCGATGACTCTGGGACTGGGCCAAGTGTGAGGGAAATAGCAACAGTCGGAGGGTATGTTCCTAATATGACGGCTGGGTTGGTCGTCGACAAACAATATATTGCCCTCCCTACAACCGAAATAATTTGCATGGTGACTAAGGAGGACTTGTTTTTCTTTAAGGAGGAAAGGGACGTCCTTACTAATGAAACCGTTTGTATTCGTGCACATGGATTTACCCCAGACAAACTTGAGCGCAGATATGATGTTTTCGCGAAAGAGGCGGTGAAGGACAGCGTGGAGGACTGAATCTTCCATGCACGACCAAACAACGACATGGAAATCACGTAGGAGTAGGGACATGAATTCTCTCAACCCGGGACGGACTTGGAGATCCCATAGCTTGTCCATCAAAAGGTTGCCCTTGCCTCCGAAACGCGCGAAAGACTTGGCTCGAACCCTCTCCGGGGAGCGCCTACAAAGAAGACCATCGACGGAGAGAACAATCAACTTGAAGGGCTCGGGTTTGGGTTGGAATCGAGGGCGCACAGGAGTAACAGAAACCTCCTGCACATGAGAGGCACCGGGAGGTCTCCCGAAGAGAATATGAAGAAAGAAACGGCGGGGGAAATGTCGACAATGCATGATGAAAAAAAATCATTCAACGAGTAACACATTTACAAACACATTCACGACACAAGAAATGAATAGGTTGGTAAGAAACGAGGAAGTTATTACAAAGACATGAGAGTACTTAAAAACATGAATAACGGTGTTTGGTTGGTGGTTGCATGTCCAAAATGATAGATGGAAGAAGGACACCCAAAAAAATGAAACCCAAAAGAAAGAAATGAGGAAATCCAAAAGAGAAACCAAGCGTCAACCCAAGCCCACCTCCGTGACAGATTCAGGGGAGCCAGAGGACATAGAAATCTGTCGAAGATGCGCAGAACCGCACTCCGAGAGCAACTGGCCAGTATGGATACTACCAGAGAACCCAGAGTAACCAGGAACATGGCCAGCTGACTGGACAGCGGGTGATGTTGGAGAACCCAGAATATTGGCAATTTTCTGGGACACCTGAAGGGGCAACGTGGAATCACCTCTTTCCTTTCTTTTGAGTGGCCTTCTTTCCTCTGACACCTGAAAAAAATGGGAACACTGTGAGACGCTGGGCAAAGCATCGGGAGGTCTCCCGATGTCAATACTTGGGTTGAAACTGAGGCGCTCTGTCCACATCATCTGGCTTAAACCTCCTGGAGTAGCCAGCCATAAGCTTAATGTAGCGAGAGTCAGACTTACGGAGCTGGGCCTTTCCATCCGGGAGGGGCTTCTTTTCAACAAACTTCCGCACATCCATGTTTGAGGCCAAGAGATTTTTCAACCAGTCAAACAAAGTCCGGAGAAGGTAATTATCCTCATGTAGGAATTCAGGCCTAAAAGTGGGAGGATGGATGGCCTGACTCCAGTGGTTAGGACAATTTATATCCGGGGAGTCATCAATAAGCAGAACATTACGTAAGGTAGCATTAGGAAGTTTTTTGAAAACCCTAAATGTGAGATCCTTCATGAAAATGGGTTGGTCGGGATTATCCCTATGCTTGGAGACAGTGCAATGATCCTGATAAAAGAATCCATAGTCATCAAGGGGAATATCAAGGCGACCAAGCTTGAATCGCCTGCAATCCAGCATAAGAGCATCAACCATCTGCAAGGCTTTGTGCTTCCGGGTTGAAGTCCAGAACAAAGCGTCAGCCTTCTCGTACAACCAATCTAGGAGTTCACGGGCACCACTCCGCAAAAGGGTCTTGTCATCTTTGTTACGCGGTTTAGAACAAAGGAGCCCGTTGAGATCAAAGACTAGGAAATATCTTACCGATGGTACACTAATGGACTGCGGAGGCAAGACAATCGTTGCTGCAAGACAATGGAACATAATTTCAGAACAATGTTACATGAACCTCATACAATAAAAGTGTATCTATGGAGATCCATCATCGGGAGACCTCCCGGTCCTCAAAGAGAATATTACAAAAGAGTATTAAAGTGAGAAAGAACTCACCTCGGGGGGACATTTGAGTGGCCGGAGTCTCCTGGAGGATAGCAGTATCCGCAGCGACAGACTCCACGGTATGTTGTTCTCTGTCAGCAGTGGCGGTGCGCCTAGATATCGGTTTGGGTGAATGCGAACCCGAACTGCCAATGGGCATGGGACCACCAACCACTTGGGACTTCAACTTCTGGCGAACAGGGGGAGGGAGGGGAGGGGGAGTAAAACTCGTGTCATCACCATCTATTGGGGTAGAAATATCATGGAGGAATTCATTCTGCATGGCTTCATCCGCAACAATATCCATGTCAAGATCATCGTCATCAACGAGGATAGGCGATGGAGGTCGCGCTGGTGGAGGAGACATTGGTGTGGGTAGAGGCATCCGGGGGTCTCCCGATGCCCGAGGAGGTGAGGCTGGAGGAGAAACGTAGCGTGGGCCACTGGCAGAGTGAGTTGGCGAAGCTACAATGGCGGGCGTGACGTCTTCGGCCATCGGGAGGTCGTCCGATGGATCACCTCGGTGAGAGGGGCCTCCTCTATCGCCTGGCTGCTCCCAGTCACCAAGGTTAACAACCTCCATGTCAGTGTCTGAGTCTTCAGTAGGGGTGGGTTCGTCCAGTTCCACAACCTTTTTCTTCTTCTTGTCCTTCCTGGAGGCACGAGCAAGTTGTTTTTGCGCCAGCCCATGCAGATATTGAATGATCCGTTCTCCCAACTCTGTGGCATGAGTGTAACTCACATTATCCTGGACGATGTCCGCAGTGGGGACAAGTTTATGGAGACCCAAAATCGTCAAATTTCCCCCGCATTGTATGTTCAAGAGAATCATGTCGGGTTTAAGAACACCCCCCATAATTGCGTCGAGGGAGGCGACGGTGAGCTGTGCGCTTTGGGACGACCAGTTTCCCAATTCAGGTTGGTCGAGGGAATTGGCATCCACAAAGGTGGGTAGTTTGGGTGAACCGAAAATCCTCCGCAAATGTTTGGCGCTATCACCATCCTGGACAACCTTCGGGAATACAACCAAGATGTACACGAGCACCTGGGTTTCATGGGCAGGAGTAACAAATTTTTCCTATTCCGTGTGTGGGGAATACACGACTATGTGATAATCCCAGACGGACGAACGACGCACCCACATGGCAAATTTTGAAGCGGTCGGGAAGGAGCAAAAGAAATAGTGCACCCCCAAAGTTGAAGAGTTTTCCTCGAAGACCTCTAGGAATTCTCGACGTATAGGATGTATGGATGGGACACCTCGTTTTCTGTCCCAGAAATTGGAGGCACTAACAATGCAAGGCTCATCAGAGATATTCCAAGCGCGCACAGCATGAAGAATATCTTGAGCGCCCTTCGCCTTGATGACAAGGTGTTTTGACCTGATGGCATCATCTGCACGCGGCGTGGAAGTCACCCCCTGCAGGTAAGCATTGTAAGCATCCCAGAAATCAGGAAGAGCATGTTCCTGGGAGATTTTCATCAAGTCTTTCCTCTCTTTCATCCAAGCTTTCCCAGCTTCTGTTCCCTTCACAAGCTTACGCATCATGGCCATGAATGCGGCATCGAATTTGTGCTCTTTGGCCACGGCTTGCCATTCCGAATAGGTCCAAGCCTTGTATCCTTTCCCCTTGTGTGGTTTCTCCCAGCCAAATTTTATCATCACCTCTTGCCTAATGACCATCTCGTCCTTCTTCTCGTCGCACATATCAGTGAGGGAGACAAGACCTGCAACACACTTTCCCTTGGAGAATGAGGTTGCCAATCTCCTGGAGCATATCGTCAGGGAGGCCCTGAATTCTGCTAACATCAGATTTGGTGAGGGGAGGTCGTTTTGATGTCCCGGAAAGAGTGACCCCGTGACCGTCGGGAATGATCCCATCAACCCAGTTGTCAAACACCAATCTCCAAGTGGTAAACGTAATTTCGCTGCATATGACAAGGGGGAGACACTCTTTGATCCTTCCCGTGTCGTGGAATATTGTTGTCACTGCAAGCTTGAATTTCTGGACATGGTGTAGAGCGACGTCAGAATATGTGACAATAGAAACAGTAAGCTAAAGGCATCGGGAGGCCTCCCGATAAATGGATAAGTATATCAAAACTCGAACAATAATACTGAGGAGAATAGTACTTACATTCCATTCAGGAGAGTGTATGCCACCCAACTTAGCATGTTGTGGTTGGTTGTGGTCCATCCAAACTGCACGCCCTTGAGTCACGTCCTTGAAGAATGTAGGCTTGGCGTCTTTGTCGTGAATTTTGAGGTTCAACACTTTGGACATGTACATAACTTTCTCCTTGTCTAGGGACCACACCACGACAATCTCGTGATTCTCGCAATAGGTCTTCATGTCCTGCTTGGCGGCGAGGTCTGGTATGGCCATTACCTCTTTTATGGCCTGAATTGTGTGTTGACCACCAATAATCCAAAAATCGCAATCCAGCATATCCTCTTTCAAGGTCGGTTTGAAATCGAAAGGCTTGAACTCTTGCAATGTGTTATCAAATACAATTGGCATGACAAACACTGGTTGCTTAGCCCTGGATCCATGGAGCGCGATGACTTCGTCCATCAACTGTTGGCGTCGCCCAATTGTGACTTGCCTGTGCACCCAAGTAGCCGGTGCGCAGTGTAGCCGGTTCAATGGTACCTTTACCCTCCGACCATCGGCGTCGTCGAGTGGCTCGCAGCCCCAAACGTACAATGGCTCAAGATGGTTGTGGATGGCCTGGTTGATGATTTCCAGCTTCTTGGGGTCGGTCCTGGAGCTCTTCTGCATGCGCAATAGATCTTCAAGGCTAGCTTCCTTTGCGGTCTTAGGTGGCCTGGAGGCCGCCCTCCTCTGTCTCTCCGGAGTCCCACCTAGAGTCGAACTAGGAGTGGAGCCTCTGGAGACCGGGAGGTCTCCCGATCCAGGTGTGGAACCCGTCCTCGCCTTCTTTTGTGTTGGCGGGATGACGATGGCCTTCAAATCCTCCACCATAGACACAAACCTTTCACGCACGTCGCTTGGCAACTTCTCGTCGTCGGGGAGCCACATGAAGCCAAAATCTGTCGATCTCCCACAAATATCTGTGTCTAATTTCGTGACGGGAACCACCAGGCCCACATAGTTCGTGGCCACGGTGGGGGAGGATTCGCAAAGGTTCAAGATGACGGAGTCCTCTGAATACTCCTTACAATCAACGACATCAACTGAGGTCGGTGACGTGACCTTCCCACCGACCACATAGACAAACCTAATTTTCATCCTTTGTTGAGAGGTGTCCTCCACAACTTCAGCGCCCCACTTCTCAACCTGGTTCTTGACTAAATAGGAGGCCACAGAAGGTGGCTCGAAATGACCTACATTCTCTCCAATCTTTTCAGACACCAGATGCTTCAACCGCAAGGTGCCCATATCGTCTCTGATTCAAACATGCCATTGTGAGCTTCTAAACAAGTTACGAGAGACCAAATTCAAATATAAATTTATAGAAATCATTCAACATCGGGAGGCCTCCCGATGCTGGGGGATTGCGAATGAGAATTCAATGTGGTGTACTTGCATCGGGAGGCCTAGGGTTGCTGGGGGATTGGGAATGACAATTGAATTTTGAGAACTGCCATCAGGAGGCCTCTCGATGCTGGGGGAATGGGGAACGACAATTCAATTTCGAGTACTACCATCGGGAGGCCTCCCGATGCTGGGGGTTTGGGAATGAAAATTCTATTTTGAGTGCTTGCAAAAATTCATGTATGCAGAAACATTTTGCGTGCAATCCAGTTGACATCGGGAGACCTCCCGGTGTCAACATATAATGGCCAACAAATTAAAATTTCCACTGCAATAACTCACCAGTCTTTATATGTGCGGCTACTCCAAACTCCGTGTGCTCCACCTCCGTGTGCTCCACGCGACACCTCCGTGAGCTCCAAGCCTCTACCTCGGACTACACGTTCAAAAATTACCACACTGATGAGAGTAATGTGGATGGATGATAAATACTGTGGATGGATGACAAATATTGTGGATGGATGATAAATCTTGTGCAAGGATGGATGATCTATGCGTTCATGCCATGGACGAGAGTCTGAACGTCCTCTGCTCATTCCACAATGCAGCAGGGCTTCGCCGTGGAGCAAGTGTTGCAAATGGCTCCGGGAGAGCTCCTCATATAT
The DNA here is from genome assembly GCA_964035585.1 of Polytrichum formosum. Lineage (NCBI taxonomy): Eukaryota > Viridiplantae > Streptophyta > Polytrichopsida > Polytrichales > Polytrichaceae > Polytrichum > Polytrichum formosum. Next base: position 31,607,123 of record OZ037935.1, on the reverse strand, counting down.
ATTGCTCCGGAGCCGACATCCTAAACCCTATTTCTTGCCTACGTCAGCTATACAACGTGTGGACTAGATCGCGATGTGACTGCAGGTTGCTGTCCACAGAGATTAGGTTCCTAATCTCTTAGCACACTCTGTTTAATGATCACGTCATGCACATAATGAGGGCGCCAACGGCTTCAATCGCCACCACTTTGCACGCCAATGGCGTCTGCATTGTCACTGTCGCGTGTGCCGCTCACCATGAAATCGCCGTCTTCAATCAACACTTTATTCGTCATGCATTCCAAGACTTCCTCTGGCACGATTCCAAAACTCCTGTCGTGTAACTGAATGGCGACGAGCGGCCGACAACCCTCTATCATAGGGGAGCTAAATATAGCCATATTCTAGCGACTTCTCAAAAATTATAAGCGGTAATAATGCTTGTGAATAAAGTTTACAGCGAGTGAATATACCCTTTGACACCCACAATATCGGGAGGCCTCCCGATGCAAACAAAAACTGTCAGAATGTCAGGATTATTGCTTCAGGGTAATAGAGCAGCTGAAATTGAATGCGGAACTACATGAATCTCAAGACCGGATTCACACAAAAGAATATGAATGTGGGTGCAAGCATAGTAAAATGGACCAAAAAAGTGCTCTGGTATATGACAGCCATGATTTTCTTGGTCAAATGCCTATAAGTAGTAGCAAAATATTGTTTAAAATATATTATTTTTCATGATGACCTCTATTGTTAAGTTAGGTACTCAAATATAGAATACCAATATGAGATCTTCAAAACTTATCATCAAAAGTGGCGCGTAAAAGCAACTGACTAAATATAGTTTTGAACGTAACTTTCATGACCTCAAATATTTTGAACTTGGAATTTCTTTTCATATTCCTTGAATTCATTATAAACTTGAGGCCATCGTAAATTTTTTTTCAAAAATTCATCAATTTAATGTAATGTAATTGTATTTTAAACACGTTTTTGACAATTATCTTTTCAATGACACCCACTTGCACCACCACTTGCACCGTCTTCTAAAATACATATACGTTGTTTGAAATTGTTTTTTGTGAACATAAATTACTTGGCTTTGTAGATTCATATGTTTTCTAGATGTTTATGAATTTTTATTACATAAAATTCAAAGTTAGTATATTGTTTTGGATCACTTTCACTTAAACCTGAGCAAGGATCAAGAGCTGTCCACTTTACCGTGCTTGCACCCATGTAGAAATCAATGTTGACTGCATTCAAAATTTGGAATTATGAAATCACTTACCCCATTCTAAGCTCAATTGTCGTTTCAATGGAGAGAACAATGTCAGGGCTCGGCGCTATGGTTGCATGATGACCATTAATGATGACGAGGCCTTCTGCGAGAACAAGTGGTGGAAGAACCAAGGCGATAAGAATCCAAAAATAGATAAACAACAAGAAGTAATCCAATGGATCTAATGCAGTAGAAGAGAAGGCATGTTTTGGATTAGGCCGATATCATAATGACCACCACAGAAATCCCTCTACACCTCTTCATTTTGAGGTTGCGACTTCCCTCCACACCTCTTCATTCTGAGGTTGCGACTCCCCTCTACACCTCTTCATTTTGAGGTTGCGACTCCTCATTTCTAACGCTTCATTGTGCGTGCTTGACGCTTCATTCCGCTACGTCCCGTGTATGTACGAGAGTCTAGTGTACAATCTTCTTGCTTCATCAATATGCAAGTTTCTCGCAGGCCACACTTACTTTCATTCGCATACATTCATGCCGAGACTTTCATTCACAAGCTTTCATTCTCTGACATTCATTCAAATTGATCATCCACAGTATTCATCCATTTCATTCATCCATAGTGACGTCAGCACTGCACATCGTGATGCAAGACCGGGAGGTCTCTCGATGATCTGAGTTGTGACATTGTTTTCTTATCCTGGAACACCAATAGGATCGGGAGGTCTCCCGATTCCGTCGCTCAAAGTTTAGTATGTTCAATTCCCAATCAATGGATCGGGAGGTCTCCCGATGCTCGTAGCGTTGGGTACTTTAGCTGAGATTTTTGGAACACCCGACCTTGCATCGGGAGACCTCCCGATGCACGTTTACCACCCCCTTAGCACATCGTAGTCATTGGTGTTCATGCAGGATCGGGAGGCCTCCCGATGCACGTTTACCATCCCCTTAGCACATCGTAGTCATTGGTGTTCATGCAGGATCGGGAGGCCTCCCGATCTTGAATGATTTGTGGACATGGCTTTTACCGCATGCCAGAAAGTCTATTTCATATTGAATGACATCCAGGTAGGTATAGGCGAAATGGTCGATGGCATGTGCGTTCAAGATCCTGTTTTGCCAGGACAAATATTCATCAAAGCACTGCGTGTGCACTACGGCCTCGACCAGATCGTAATCGACTATCCGAATGTTAGTCATTGCATTGGCGACTCGGTGGGGTATCCAATTCCATGGGCCCCGGAGAATCTTGTGGTGTGTGCCGGGGACGTTGTGGAGTCCTCCATTGATTCGTCAGGAGAGCTCACTGTATTCGAAGATGATGACGAAGAAATGGAGGATCCCCAGAATTCCGAGCCTTTGCTGCCAAGTTCTCCAGAATCGAACGAATTGATTCTCCCAATGTCGACGCCATCGCATCCGATGGAAGCTTCTTACCCCTCGCGGACGGAGTGGAGACACAAAATTTGCAACTTGAAGGACAACACGGGTGATGTGTTGGCGACATGCCGAATCTATGCTTGCTTGCCAGAAGAGGTATTTGTTATGGATATGATTGGACCCGATCACGTTGGCGTGATGGTCATCAGTTCGATTCCAGGAAATGGGGACCAGATAATGTCCATGAGATTGTGGCCATTAAAGGAAACTCGTTTCCTAGACGGTCTCCTACTCTCTAAGGTGGACCAACACCTTTGTGATAATCCATCGAGTGAGAGTGAAGAAGAATTATTCGTAGGTGTTAAGAAATATGTTTATCGCAGTTCCATTCGCAAAAAGAAAACACCGGAGAAGGCGCCCAAAATTGGTCGTCTCCTCGACTTGGCGTCTATTCGCGCTGTCAGTGCGCAAGAATGTTGCTCGAGGAACTGTTGTCAATTGTTTCCATGGTCGTCCACCCAACACGTCAGAGTGAACTACTGGAGAAAGTCCTTTGACGAACGGAGGGAATGGGGTACGGAGGTTTTCAGTAGGATGCAAACCATGGGATCGGGACATGGAGTTGTGTTGGAGGGCAAAATTATTTGTCTCTGTGCTTGGTGGAAACTTCATGGCGTATCTCGTGCAACGTTCATGACTTACAAGCAACGATATAGAAATAGAAAGAGATCGTCAACTCATGGCAACAAGGGCATGCGAAAATCCAGAGCGAGGACCATCCAAGCTCAAGCGACTATGAAGTCGATCATTCGGATGAATGTTGATCAAATGTCCCATCAGATGAAAGGAACTGGAAATGGACGGCACGATATTCACAAAGTTCTCCCTACTCATCTCACCTGGGAGAAGGTGCGGAAGGAAGTTAATGAGGTGAGAAGACGTCAACATTATTTAATGTCTTTTAGGAATCCTCAGCATCGGGAGACCTCCCGATATCCAATCTTGTTTCTATGATAAGGACATTCTTCTATCATGCAATCCACGCATGTATTAAAATTTTCTGCATATTTGTTTGGGTCCATTGTCACGTAGAGCATCGGGAGGTCTCCCGATTCTATGCATTTCTCGTATAGAGCTACTGTTGGAATTTCGTTTCCGCCGTTCTATTTCTTTCCTGTTTGTGTTTCTTTCCTTAATTTATATTCATTACTTTTGCATTCCAAGGCCATTTCGTTATGTATTTTTACTTCTCGTCTTTGTCTACATAGGGTGATCCATGACCATCGGGAGGCCTCCCGATGGCCATAGCCTTCCAGTTCGTTCCGTTTTTCGTTTTCTTTGTGCATTCAACATTCTTCTCAAACAGTGGACATGCATTTTGAACAATGGATGTTTTCGCAAGCACTCTGTTCAAAGTTTGTATTTATTCATATACAAAAATTTTGTGCAACGATGGATTTGCAAAAACTATGTTCAGAGTCTATATTTATTCATATACAAAAAATGTGTACATTGGAGTCTTCATCCTATTCTACTCAATTTCCAATGAACTACTACTTTACTATCAACTATGATCCGCTGCTCGAATCTTGAGTTGCCGAGCTTTCGTAGCGCTCTTCGTCAGTTTCGGTGCGAGGTGTTCGGTCGTCGAAGACTCCATACTCGCCGTTGTCCCTGGCGTAGGCTTCTTCATCTTCCGAGACTTCTTTCTCCTCGTCGTCGTCTTCATCCTCCTCATTCTCCTCGTCTTCATCTTCGTCATCCCCGTCGCCGCTTTTCTCCTCTTCCTCTAGATGATGAGCGAAGAACTCCTCGTAAATCCTCCATTCTTCAGTGTCGCGATCGCCTCCACCATTGTTGGATGCTCCCACGCTGAAATGCTGCGAATCCTCTCCCCCTCTCACTAGAAGAATCCTTGTCCATTCCAATCATGGTATCAATGACTCATTGTCCTAAACAACTTAGTAAATGACTATCACGCCTACCCAATTCACATGTTGTGACGTGTCCAACATGGCCGTCATTTTTAAGTCATTTAAATGACTCAAGATGAACTCTATTGAAGACCTTACAACAAACTCATTTTCCGTCTACCATGTATCATCCATTCCATCCATTCGTGTATGACGTGGATAGAAGATTATGACTTGGCTAATTATTAGTCATTCTTTGGTTGTCATTTAATGACTGCGTTTACACTATAGCTTTGTATTGGCATTCATTTATGACGTGGCATTTATGTCCTTTGAATAATGTGGAAATTAGGGAAATATTGAGTTCACATTATTCTCAATAATAATGACGTGTCACAAGAATGACTAGATTGACCACCGTCAACGACTTTATCAAATTTAATAAGTTGAGGTGGCAAAATACCCGCTACACCCTAGACCCTATATTGGTTGTATGGGAGGCATTTTCATGTTACTCTTGTAAACGTGGCATCAAATTATGTACACACTATGACAAGTCAATATTAACATGATGCTACCTTATTGCATAATCATTTTAATTTTTTGTTAAGGTTTTTCCTACTACGTTAAGGACCTCCAAATGAGACAAAACTTCTTGAGCATACTACTAGTATGCATGTGAACATGCTATGAGACAATCACATTTAGATTCCCTAATTAAGTGAGCCAATCCTCAATTAGGGTTTCTAATTATAGTAAATAGGGTAGATTTAGGGTGTGGGAGTGTTGTATAGTAAATATAATATTATATAGTATATATAGCATATTATATAGTAGATAATATAATATATAAAATATATATTATAATATAATAATGTATTATATAATATATATAGTATAATATAATAATGTATAATATAATATATAGTATAATATAATAATGTATTATATAGTATTAAATTATATATAAATACTATAAATACTATATATACTATATAATATAATACTATATATACTATATAATATAATACTATATATATAGTATATAATATTATATACTATATATTATTATTATATTATATAGTATTATATTATATAGTATATATAGTATTATATTATATAGTATATATAGTATTATATTATATAGTATATATAGTATTATATTATATAGTATATAGTATATAATAGTATATACTATATATACTATATATTATTATTATATTATATAGCATATATAGTATTATATTATATAGTATATATAGTATTATATTATATAGTATATATAGTATTATATAGTATAGTATACATAGTATTATACTATATAGTATACATAGTATTATACTATATAGTATACATAGTATTATACTATATAGTATATATAGTATTATATTATATAGTATATATAGTATAATATTATATAGTATATAGTATTATATAGAATTATATAGTATTATAATATTAGTATTATATAGTAAATATGTAGATTTAGGGTGTGGGAGTGTTGTTATTTTGATTTGCTTTCATAGAAATGAATGTAATAGGGAAAGTTAGGAGTGATCGCCTAGTTGTCTAGAGTTAGTTGTGTAAAGTTAGAGAGTTTTTTAAAGTTAGATAGTTGTCTAGAGTTAGTTGTTTAAAGTTATAAAGCTAGTTGTTTAAAGTTAGAAAGTTGTCTAAAGATAGTGAGTTGTCTTAAGTTAACTATTTAGTTGTCTAAAGTGTGAGTGGATATATAAACGGGGGGGGAGTCTTCCTCTCCCAACGTTTTTTCTCTCTCATTTGCTCTCGCCCATGTTTCCTTCCAAAGTTTTGATTTCTCCCATCATTGGCTTATGCTAGTTGCAGCTAGAAACCCCGTGTTTTCCCTCAGCAAACTTCTCTACACGATACCAACAATAAATCTAGTTTAGTATATAATAGTTTTATTTTGCATCATAGTATCTACATATGCAATTTTCCCTCCCAAATGAAATTCAAATATAGTCATTAATGAGTGCTCCTACATTCTTATATATGTGCCACGTAAGTAATGTTAGGGTTAGGTATAGTGTTGTCGCAATAAAGTCATAGTTTGGACATAGTTGACTCATAGTGTAGTCATACATGGCTAGTGGAAATTGTAAGTCATTGTTGGGAATCAGAAATGTTTAGACAATCACATGTGGCATGAGAGCTTCCAATTTTTTGCAACATCTTGGTTAGGGTGAGTTGCACTATAGTTATTAAAACCCCTACTTGCATAGGACTCTGTATGAGTCATTGTTTGTGCACGTGGACTGACACGTGGCAAATTTAGACATAGCTTAGTCATTCATTTGAGCCATGTGTAATGGTTGCCAACCAACATACTTGAGTATGATGACGTGGCTTGCCATGTTGGCAAGTGACATACACAAGGATCAGACGTGGGCGGTGGAGATTTCGTCTCTCTCCTTCACTCTCGGGAGCACCCAAAACCCACCTCCCTTTCTAACCCTATCAGTTTCTTATCTCCACGCTTGCTTTGTAGAAAGGCCTAGTGTGTGCATATTGCCGCACATTGTGTACTTAGGAGCGCCCAAAACCCACCTCCCTTTCTAACCCTATTAGTTTCTTATCTCCACACTTGCTTTGTAGAAAGGCCTAGTGTGTGCATACTGCCGCACATTGTGTACTTATGAGCGCCCAAAACCCACCTCCCATTCTAACCCTATTAGTTTCTTATCTCCACACTTGCTTTGTAGAAAGGCCTAGTGTGTGCATACTGCCGCATATTGTGTACAATGGATCCTTGGGCGCCGTTTTTCTTGGCAAGTGCGAAATCTATAGTGCCAGAAACCCTAGAGAATGTCTTTTCTCCGCACCAAACCCCGCCATTCCCACTCGTCAGAGCCATAGGAAGTGTGTTGTGCAGAAATCTCTAGTGGGTGCCTATAGCGACATGGTTCCAGAGGAGTCAGATGAGACCAAGACAGAGGATGACTACATTCCAGGTAAGTCCCTAAACCTGGCTGTATGGGGTCTAAATCTCATTTCAAGTTTCTCATTGTGAGTATTTCAACATGTGTAGATTCATGGTGGGCTCCGAGCTATATTTTATGCGGCGCTTATGTCTGCCGGACCTTAGAGCCTTGCATTATGATGATGATGTCTCTATTTGTATTGTAGCATTGCCCTAACCTCATTAGCAAGGGATATTGGTCGCATATTATATTATTCGAGTGTTACATACGATCTCTGGGGCTAGCCGGAACATCATCCTGATTTAGAGATCTGCTCTTCTTAGTAAGTGGCAGACCCTTCCAGTGGAGACAACTTGAATTGTAGTTGTTGCTGCTACCATTTGTAACTCAGAAGGGCTGGTTGGTTGGTTTCGTTTACAACTAAATCAAGTTCAAATTCATATTTTGTTGTGAGGAATTGGGTGGTTACTTAAGCTTTCTTTTTCTCACCATTTCTAACTCATCATGTCCGCCATTTCTAGGCTCCACTTTCCACATCGCGCGCACATCGGATTACACCTCGTGATCCGGCCGGCTTCAGGAATTTGGTGAGTTTTTGCATATGAAGGATCGGGGATGGCAATTGGGGGTGCTCAGCTAATTGTGCAGGAAACTGTGTAATTTTTTTATAGGCGCCCATAAAATGCTTTATTGGACTCTCCTAGAGAGCATATTTTGGCCATGGCCGAATCTGGAGCTTTTGATTTAGATTCTATATAAGTTGGATTTTCTGTTTTAAATGAGTTGGGCGGACATTCCAGTGTCAGAGCATGTTTGTCTCTTTCCTATGAATTTCTTCCTTTGGTGGGGTATCTATCTTTCATGGTACAACTTCCGACTGCTGAATGAAAAGCTTCAGGGGAGTGAATTCGTTGGGTAGATTAGAATCAGAGGGGTTGCATCTATCCTAGCCTTTTTCTTATCACGCCATATTGAGTGGGACATAACTTCAAATTTGTTGATTATGGTCAAAGAGGAAGGACTCCAGGTAGTGAAGTGAACACTTCCCAATTTTCAATGCAATTCATGTCACCTTTTAAGATGAACATTTGCAGGAACTAAAATTTTTATCGCATTTTGCAATTTGTGGCTGCTCTGACCAGGGATCATCTGTATGTTTGTCTGTGTCTGTGCTAGGGATTGATTTGAGAAGAAGCTACCACCAGGTTTTTCCCATATCTGCGATCGGTCAAAATTAGGGCAAAATTATTGAAGTAGCTCTGCCTTGCTCTGCTCTGGACTGTTGTGCAGGTAGGAACTTGGAGACAGTTGCTAATGTTCACTAGCCAATGTTTGTTGAAAAATACTAGACAGAGCCTATATATCTTGAATATTTGAATGCATGGATTCTTTATATGAGCTCTCGAGCAGTGTCCAGGGAGATTTTTGGGCATAACCAGTTGAGATCCCAATGTTTCCAAGTCCAACCGGTTTTACATGTTGACATCTATCTGTTTCTCTTTATTAATTTGAGGTATGTTCTATAAATTCCTCTAAAACGATCGGTAGTTTTCCTGAAGCCTCTAACTTCAACCGGTTATTTCCCAAAATCAACCGTTTCAACTAGTAGCCGGTTCTCCCTGTTCATTGCTCTAGAGATACAACTGCATAAGATGCTTGCAACTTCTTGCTCTGCTTGCTACGACTAATGAACTGTAAATGTTGCAATGACAACTAACTGCCTAATGCACGATTTCTGACTAATGTGTGATCCTAGAACTAGTTGGCGAGAATCCGTAAATTTCAAATTATTTTTGAAGTTTTATGAAGTTTCTCTAGGGAAGGAGCTTCGAACAAGGACGGTGAAAGCAGTGGACAACACATTGAATGAAGGGCCCAATGTGCACCGGGTGAATACTTTACTACAATTTGATTGATTTATAGGTTGTGAAGTTTGTATTAGTGTTTGTTGCATAATTTCCAAGTTGGTAGACATGTAGCATGTTGGGTGGTGGTGCCATGGGTTTACGATGTGTGCTTAATATATGTTAAAGTTGTTGCATGTTGTGGATGCTGGGTTGGGGCAGTTTACTATTGGCCAAGTTGTGCACTTGATGAATTTCAAGAGTCCGCGGCAGATAGTGGCATCAAGAACGATTAGTGATGTGTGGGGGGTAGATAAATTTCATTTCAAACCAATTCCCGAATTTTTCTACAAGGTTGATGTTACACATGCTCAAGTAGGTGATGCCCCTCTCATGCATCCACATCCAGGAGGGGATCAATTTAAGGTAGCTGATGTGATAGGTGGCAGTGTGTTATGGAGCCAGAAGCATTTGAAGGCATAGGTGTATTTGATCATAGTGAACAGGTCTAGAACATACTACACTAAAGGGGCTAGGATTGCCAGATGATACTCAATGGAATGTTGCAATGTATAAGTGCACATTCCCAAGGCATTTTTGATGAGTTAGGTGACTATTGACGTTTACATGTGGTCATACTTTCAGTGACATGTGTTGTAGCTGAACTCCAGCTTTCCAATAATTATTTGACATTTGACATGTACCCAATGTAATCAATGACTACTCTATGACTCTAATGAAATCCACATGGCACTTATCGGACCACTTGATGATACGTGACAACATTACTAACTGGCACGTGGACAAATCACCAAACACGATGTGGCATCGCAGATCACGGCATGACCGCCACGCGTATGCTACGTGGCAAACGAATACATACCTTCATATGAAGAATGACTACGCATTTTCACACGTGGCATTATTTGTATGGAATGGGTTGGCCACATGTACGTATGGAATTATGACATGTGGTACAAACTCACATTTCAAAATACTAATTGTAGTAATTTCATGGGTGATGTGGCATACTATTTGTGTCCACGTAATATTAACAAGGGGTATGACGTGGATGCCACATCGTCGAATGCCCTGCCACATGGGTAGTGACGTGGATGCCACATCGTCGAATGCCTGCCACATGGATAGTGACGCGGAAGCCACATCGTCGAATGTTTGCCACATGGATAGTGACAAGGATGCCATCAGGTATGCCTAGGTGGCATGTGGCTACCACGTCGGAGCCACATGGCATTTGGATGAAGTTGACGTGGTATCCATGTCATGTCCACAACAACTATGTGTCCGTTACAACTTGTCCATAATAACTAAAAAATATATAGTCATTCTGGTCCTTTACGACAAGTTTTAGAGTTATAAACATAGTTGTTGATTGCCGAAATTCTTCTAGTGTCTCTCTCTCCAACTCGCGGTTTCCCTGGTGGAATTCTTCGAATTCCACACCACTCAGGTGTTCTCTTTGTCGCGTCCTCTGCTCTCATCTACTCTATATTTCTTCGAACTTCTCCCCTCACAGCTGCCCCTTCCCTCATTCTTTCTCATACTGCCTGGTTTGTTAAAGTCTTCTATGAGTTGGATATGTAAATTGAGCAGAATTTGGAATCGACTCCTACAGAAATGGATGTTGGTGTTTCTGCGCTGTCTAGGGGCCTCCCTTATAAGCGTTTCAATTATCATGGGACATCATTTCTTTTCCCACCTATCATTAAGACGTAAGATTTTCTTGGCATTGCACGTATGTGCTCATGATCTGTGTGGCCATCATGTTATGTGAATCTGATACGCCGCATCTTCTCTTTAATTCTGATTACATCTAATCAAATAATTATTATGATATCGCCATCGTGTATGTTACATGGGGAGGTCTCCCGATGATTTGGCCGAATTCGCATGTGTCTAGTATATGTAACCGATGGCACGTCATCTCCTGAAATCATGTTGCCATGGTTCATTATCCATTTTTCCATCATTTAGTTTAATATTTTTGTTTTTCCATCTCTGTCCACTTTGGGTCAAGCATCGGAAGGGCTCCCGATCCTTTCATTGTTTATTACTTCTGCAGTTTACATTATCTTTATTATTCATGATTTATTTCATTGTTTATTGCTTTTGCAGACCTCCACGTCCTTTGGAATACAAAGTGTATCCCAGTCCACTGTCAGTCGACTTCGGAATAATGTATTTCAAAACGTTGACGTTCGTAAAGGCGGCTTCAATTTCTCAAAGTGCTCTGAATGCGAACACTACAAAGACTTGATTGACATGAGTATCAAAGGCAGTGAAGAGAGGGAGAATCTCAAGAGGAAGTTGAGAAAGCACAACAACCACCAGGTTTCATGCCGCAATCTCTATCATGCATGGCGCCATGAGTCCAAAATTAATCCCCGCGAGGTTCTGACTATCATCCACGACAGCATGGACACAAACAAAACAGCAATCCCCCGACTTCGTGTCATCACGAAGGCCACTACAGGGTTGTTTCAACTTCCAGTCAGCCTCACTGGCATGGTCACTCATGGCCACGGCGACGACGCATATGCACACTACGCAACCGACTTGTGGCCCACGGATTCCAACTTCACCATTTCGTCCCTTGTCAGGTGCCTCCGTGCGTTGGAGAAACCCCCTGTTCGAAATTCCAAAATGTTGTTTCAAGATCCTCCATTGAACGATTATTTTGATAAACTTCTATGGGGTAAATCTCGGTGAGTTCTTCATTCTTTTTGTCCAACATTGTCATTCAGGTCATGGGGTCCTTGTTATCAGGAGGTCTTCCGATGCTCCCTCTTTCTCCTCCCATGGCTGTCCTCCTTCGTTTATATCGGGAGGCCTCCCGATGCCGCAGCCTCCAACCTAACCTCCATTTTCTGGTCCCTTTTGTGTGCAGTTGCCGATCTTCCCTCCCCGATGCAACGGATGCTCCGGATGTTGTACGTTCCCTTCCAAAGAAATTATATCTCCAGTTGGACAACTCCGCTAGGGACAATAAAATCAATACGTCATGGCCTTCTTGTCCTTGCTGACAGCTCGCAAGGTCTTTCATGAGATCCAGGTCGGTTTTCTTCTCGTAGGCCACACCCACGAAGATATTGACGGCTACTTTAGCTACATGTCCAAACAACTCAAAACAACCAACACCTTTGTCCTCTCCGACCTCATGAAAACGTTCATGGAATCACAGTTCCTTTCCTTCATACCCGAGTTGATTCAGGAGGTCGCTGATTTCAAATCCTTTATTAAGGGATACGCCGAGGAGCTCGTCGGTCTTAAAGAAATGCACATTTTTCGCTTCTTCCTCGATAACGATGACTGGCCTGTATTCCAATATAAAAAATCCGCACTTGATCCGGATTGGTTGCCACGAAGCAACTCCGTTCGCATGTGGAAGGACGATGGTCGTGGTCGTCCCCTCCTCCCCTCTGGCGACCCTCCTGCTCTCCAGATTAGGCCTCCTTGGGGCCACGTTCTTCCTGGCCGTTACGGTGACAAAGAAGTAACTGCTGACGATGCACGTGATGCAAATCACAAGAAGGATGGGATTCGTGTTGGTATCAGAAAATATATCGAAATTTGGGAGAGCGGCTGTCTTGAGAATGATACCTACCATCAAAAAATGGAGGATTATGTCACCTACTGGAAAGATGTCGCTGACGAATTGGATGCTCATTTCCCCCCCACGCCTCGCATCCTACAACTTGGTTTTTGGCCTTCTACTTCTTACACCACTCCAAATTCATCTATGCCTGACCTTGTTCAGACTGACACAACCCCCGAGGATGTTCCCATTGATCCCTTCTGTGGAGTGGCCCGCGACAAACCCAAGGAATCCTTCAATCCTTACAGAGATGTTCTCCTTGGTGACTTTGTTCTTGTTCGTCCTTCCGACCCTGACCTCTACCCTGTCTGGATGGGCCGAGCACTCACTGATGTTCAACTCGATCGTAGCCATCCCCAGTATGGACAATTTCAAATTCGATATTGGAGGCCGACCAAAGGCAGGAAAAAAATTTCTGACCATGATCGCTACAAAGGGGCTTGGGATTCTAAGTGGGAGTGTGACCCATCTTCCACAGCTATCATGTGGATAGAATGTACATCTGTTCTTTATTCCAATAGAGCTAGAAAAAACACAAACGACACTTCTGTTGTGCAAATAGGCAAATCTGAAAAGAAGTATGCTCAACGAAACCTTGAACTTGCAAACTCTGTGAGTCAGCCTTCTTAGACCAACCATCGGGAGCCCTCCCGGTGTTTCCATTTCCAATTTTCCTTCCAATTAATATATGTTCATCTTTTATTTCGCTCGTCTTGGTGCTCCTCTTTGTTGCACTTGCACATGGCTATCGTTTCACATGTTTTGTATTTCTTTTCACGTATATCCTCGCTCGTGCTCATTTCTTTCACATTCTATGTCATTTTTGTTCTCAATTGCTTCACACTGCATTTTGTGTCGTCCACTTTTCGGGAGACCTCCCGATGTTTTCTGCCTTGCACGCACATGTTGTGGACTTCATGCCATTTTCTTCTCGTCCCATATCAGGAGACTTTGTTGCAAACTGTATTTTTAGTTTTCTTATGTTCTGTGTTTTCTCCTATTAGTGTGGGATACTATTCTTTTCTACATGTTCCCAACATGTGTCCTCAATTATCTTTTATCACATTCTTTGTTGTGCGTACTCCCCAATTGTGTTACATGACAACACGGGGAGGTCTCCCGATGCTTCTTTACTTTGCCTCCATAATTTACAGATTGGTGTTTAGCATCGGGAGATCTCCCCATGTTATGTTTGGTTTTCCTTCTTTTCTTACATTATTATCGCTAATTTTATTCTCTACCTACATTGTCTACCATAATTAATTATATTTATTTACTATTTTAAGACCGTGATTATAGTAATCACGTTCTAATTTAGTCTAATTTTAATTCATACGTCTAGTTTTAGTTAAATATGTGTTTTCATTCTTTATTATAAAACAAACCAAGCAATATCTTTCCACGAAGGTAATCATTTCCACGCATTCTTTTGAACATTTGTACTTGATTGTCAATCAAACAAACTGAAATTCAAATCTCTAAGTGATTTGTCCACGTGACTCTGTGTTGAATTCTCGAATTGTAATTTGTTTGTAATGGTTTTATTTCATATACGTACATTTAAAAATTGGCAAACATCTTTAAGTTAAATTAATTTGGAGTTTTTGGTCACAATTTACATTCAAGGACGCCCGATTGCACATGAGCCCAGATCATAATTATATTGAGGTGTTGAACCAACCTAAATGTCCACTAACCTTAACTCTAAACTTGTCAATAATCCTAACCATGTTTTTAATAGAGGGGAACACGATCACTTGATCATTAGTTATGTTTTGAAAAAGTAACCCTTATTGAAGCAGCCTCATTCTACCAATGACATTCTTCATTAGAAGAAATTAGTTTAAATTGGGATGTAGATATGGCCAAGCATGTGAAGGAATCTAAGGTAGAGTTCCATGCAACATTTGGAATTTCATGCTATGATTTCTACGCATTGTGTGGAGTTATAGAATCGCTCAACCTTTGGTGCATATAAGTTAGTTTTGGCGCATATAAATTATTGAATTTATGTCACTCTGAGGTGTGTCCACTCATTAAGGGTCTAATCAAACAAAAGAGGGTACAAACTAAACAATACAACAATTATAGTAATGACATTTTAGTGGATAGATTTTGTGCTACCCTGAGTTGATAATTTTACAATAGTAAATCATAAGCACTTTTATAATGCCCTCACATTAGATGCACCAAAAGGAGATAAGAAAGAGTAAGAAAGGCGGGGTAAATATTCCGTTTACTACACTAACTATGATATTTAGTGTCACCAATTCTAATTGTCTTGCTCAATACTAATTGTAAACCGCGGTATAGTGTCACCAACACTACATGTTAACCCAACATTATTTGTCATTCCTTGTTAATTATTTGGGGAATTATATGTTTACAGTGTTGCAATTACTGTCACTTACCAAGTGATTTTTCATCCAAATTTCAATCATCCATGACAATATATTCATTGCAAGTTGCTGACAAGAGAAGGTAGGGTTTTGGCCAATGGATGAACTCATCCATCATCCATGATGGTATTTGTTCACTTATTCATATGAAGTGTCATCCAAAAAGTTACCATAGTGACATGGAATACCATATGACATTAAATATCATATTTAGTGTAGTTGTGGTGCCATGTGCCCCCCCACCAATGTTTCATGCACATGAACTATACACTTTGACGTGAAAGACCATAATTTTCTAGCTCCATTGCGGAGCTCGATTTGGACTTAAATCAATTTCTCATCGTTGAAAATTGCTAAAACGGGATGTAACTAATGACACACACACTTGTATACAAACATAACCATCTTGCTTAGCATGGCATTGTATTGACTACTAGAATTTATGCCTACTTCGCTTTTGCAAATCGTGGGTTGATTTGTGTAGGTGCTACCTTTGCATTGTATCCACTCCTTTCATAAACTCTCCATTGTGCTAAGATTCCATGTACTATGCCACAAGCAAAAGCATGGTAAAGTGAACAAAAAAATATGCCTTGTCAATTTAGAGGCGCAAGTAGCCACATTTCTTAGTTATGTACCTCAAAACAATAATATTGATTCATTTTAAAGTTACTAATAAGTGGGTCATGATGTTTTCATAAATGTACTTGCAAACTACATGATTTACATCCATAGAAGTTGATTCTAAAGTTTGTAGAATCTACTTTCATAATTGTTGGTTTCAGAAAGTGAGGGTGAAGTAGACCTTAAAAATAATGTAATTTTCTTGAAAATTTGTGGCACACTAACATACAATATGGTGTTGCCAAATACTTAAACTATACACACAAATCATAACAAATTTTGAAATGAAGTAGGTTTTGACTCAAATCCACCACCCAATTTAGGATCTACTTCATATGTATGTAAATAAACTAATGAGGCAAAAAAATTGCACTATGTTTGGTTCAAACCCATTGGAGATCTCCATGGTCTCGAAATAATATTTTGTATAGCATTGAACCTACTTCTCTTATTATATATGAAAATTATATTACAATGGAAGGGCATACTACTTTTCTTGTTCGCTTTACTATGCTTTGGCTTGCCACCAACTAACCATATTTGGTTGCAATGTAGGTGAATATAAGGTCAAAATCTTTGTTTGTCAATGATTCATGGTTAACTTAGCGGATCTTGTAAAGAGAGTTGCATTCTTAACTACATACTTTGCACAAAGAATTACAATCTTCAAAGTTTGCAAACTTTGCACATAACATTGTATTCCTCGACTGCAAACTTTGCATAGACAATTGCAATCCTCGATTGCAGACTTTTCATAGAAAATTGTATTCCTCAATTGCAAGATTTGCATAGAGAATTGACGATACTTGCATGCAATATAGGTGAATCCAAGGCTCTCAACAATGTCACTAGGAGGAATGAATGGAGCTCGTAGCCTCAAAATCCAAAATGTAGAGACATAATCAATGTGGCATATTGTTTGTCCTCTTAAAGTGCGTTGTAGATGACTCCAAACTTTGTCAAGTAGGCTAAAGTGTAACTATATAATTTAAAGTGTACTCTTGAGGTGTCAAGGTAATTACCTTGACACCTCATATACATCTAGGGTTGACACGTACACTTGCAATTTTGCACTTTGAAACTTTTGTACAAGAAAACTTAGTTTTGGAAACCAGAGTCTACATTATGTTATGATATGGGATAGTAGAATGATGTTTGATCTATGTGCATGCTTATGTGGCATGTGTTGCATGTTTACGTTACGTATGTGTTGGTTACATGCTCTATGTTGCATGCCATTACACATGCTATTTAGCGTGATGTACATGTGTTGTGTTATATGATATTTCATCTTATGTGTAACATGATGAAATTGTGTTGTGTTATTTGACATCATTATGTAACATGTTTGTTAGTTACATGGACCATGGCACATAACATCGTGTAATTGTGTTGTGTAACATTTGGTACAAGCATTACTTAGTGGAACATAGAACTTATAGCAAACAAGTTATTCATGATACAAAGGTCAAACTTGGCTCCTAATTGGCATTCATTACATCAATATCATAGAAACCGAACCATAAGTATACTCGGGGACAACATGATTGAATATGTGGTGCATGTAACATGTTGGTTCCTTAAATCTCGGGGAAGTCACTTAATGTATTCTTTGGGGACACATGAGCGTACAACACATATTTTTTGGGGGGCTATGTAGCTCATTTACTTCATTTTAGTGGACCCTATATTTTTTAATAAATCTACTTTCTTCAATTTCTCACCACCCTATGTGTAATTTTAAATTAAAATCTTCATAATATTTCAACCCTTCATTATTTATATTTATTTAAATTTTCCTTCGTGGACAATAGCATTGTACTATAGCATTAGAACGGAATTCATCACACAACAAAAATTAAGCTGTGTATACAAGAAGCATGTTATTTACATAATTGGTTACATGTCTAAGCCCATTGATAATGGCGTACTTAATCGTTTCATCCAAACATTGAAAGAAGTCCACAAATTCCAAAACAAACCAGCATCACTAAAGTGTCCATAATGTGTTCACTAACACAGTTGCACTAACATTGCACATGTTATCATGCAAAGTGTGAAGACAATTTGAAATGCCTACTTATGAGTCCTACGTGAAAATTGAGAAACGATCATCACAAAAGATGCCACAACCTCTCGCCTAGAACAAATCCATCAATCCACCATAGATTCACCAAATATGGCCCGACAGAGCTCTTTAAACACGTAGGGGTCAATGCACGATGATAGAATTCTTGTCTTGTGTGGGAGGAACAACCAGAGAATTATACAAACGTCAATGAAATGTTCCTCAAAAATACACTTAATAACCCTCATCCAATGAGTTCATCCATGTTGTAGATGGATTTGTGATCATTTTTCATCTAGTTCTTAAATTTTTCTTACCCTAAACTCAACCTAAAAATTAAAAAAATTCCCTACCAATTACTATAATGCTATTTTAGAAATACTATAAACATAATTTTGGGTATTACAAGTGACCCTATATTATTTATAATGTGCTACCTCACATTTCTTCAAGGCTATGGTATATAAAAAAAAATATCAACCATGAATAAATGTCACCCTATATTTGTTCTCTCATAGTTATCTAAATTTTCGACAGTGACTTCCCCGGGCCTTAAATGCATGGCACATTATAATCATCCGAATACTATGGAGCCTACCGCTAGATTGTTTGCATAGCATTGGCAAAAAATAACATGAACATCCCCCAATTCAACAACCTTTCTACATGCCCTAATTTCTCTCACATGAACAAGATATATGTGTTGATTTGCATGCATCAACTAATCAATGCGTTTGTCAATGATAAGCATTAGTTTGTCACGCTCAAGTTTGTCTCCTCCAATGTTTCAACCAATATGTTAATGTTACTGAACATCAGTTACATGTGCCCATGTAACATGCACCCATGTAACATGGTAGGAAACTTATTTGAAGTCCACTACAAGCTTCATCAACCACTTGCTCTTCTTCCATTTTGGAGTGTACTAAGCATTGGGATGGATGTTGGTGCACATGTCCAGACCTTAGATGCAACATTTCTTTATCTCACCTTCAACACGCCCAATACTTTGCAAGGATGATGATCAACGACATATGATTCAACATATTATTTTTGCTCAAGTTTCTTTGGTAGGGGTTTCCTTGCTCAATTCCTTATCAAGTGATCCCCAAACTAGCACGAGTCACTAACAAACAAAACTTTTGACCTTAGAATCACCTCCATCGTCAACTTCACATTCACCTACATTGCAACCAAGTCTAGTTATTTATTTTTGCACGATCTTCAATTTGAGGAATGTAGTTTTCTTTGTAGGTTTGAAGGAACAAGCATGTATGTAATTAAGTCCAAAGCATTGATGTTACATACTTGATGTACTAGCAGGTGGTTGTGTCACACGTTATATGCTTGATGTCTTGGAAGGTGGTCGTGTATGGTTACATGGTGAGGGTATATTATGATCAATATAGTAGGCATTTGTTGAAAATATGACTGTAATATAAACATTGAGATTGGACCATGTGCTCAAACTATAAACCTTGTTCAAGGTTCATCAACTAGTGTAATTAGCAGGAGCTATGTGACCATCTGAAGAGAAACTGTATCCTTTTATTTGGTCTTTTTTATGAATCATGCATTTCAACTTTTATTTATACAATTTGAAATGACAACGTTAGTGATTCTTCATTTTCAAGCCACTTCAACAACTATAAATGTATGTGGAGTTGGAGGTGCCCACAAGAGGGCCACATTACCTTAGGTCAAGCAACTACGTTGTTTGCAACCTAGAACTTGGAAATGTTGGAAGCAACTACTTAAGGTAGATGTGTCTAATTCAATTACTTATCTTAATCAAACACCTATAAATTTTGATTGATATGTGATTATGTGCAACTCCAAGAATGAATATCAAAAGGATTGGACTTTGTGTTCAAAATACAATAACTATTCTAGACTCAATAGTCAAAATAATTGGAGTGGGGGGGGGGACACCTATATGACCATTTAACAAGCACAGAATCTTCACTTTGCTAGTGAGTAAGATATTCATACGAGCTCCATAAATTATGAGAAAAGTGGCTACAACCTTGATTTGGATTCGGTAACCATCTTGTACTAGGTAACCGAGTGTTTCATATCCTTGGAGGAGTGGGCTAGCCGGGAATAAGTAACCATTTAAGACCCATCTACCTTAAGCTTATGGCAAGCTAGCAAGCTTATAAGGGAAGTCGGGTTTGAGGTAGATGGGTCTTAAGTGGCTCGTTTTCTTAATCGGACCCCTACATTCGATTGGTATGTGGTTCGGTGAGGATCAAAGAGCAAGCACCTTAAAGACATGTTTAAAAGAGATTGGACTACGTCTTCAAATATTAATAACTACTCCACACTCAATAGTGAACACAATTGGGAGGACCTATTTATCCAATCAAAAAATCAACAAACATGCACTTCCGTAACCCATAACTAAATCACGGGAGGTTCGAATTTCAATCCGTTTTTTGCATATGTTTCAACGTAGATTTGCTAATGCAACACACATTTTGTTGTGTAAATCTAATCGATAGAAGTTGGAGAACATGAAAAACGAACCAAATAACACCCACATATCTTAGGGAAGGTTTTTAATCTGAAAACAAGGAAAGCCAAGAGCAACGACTTTGAGAAGACTTGAAGAACTTCGATTGCGGAGCGAGGCACGCAACAGCAGGCTCACGAATTCCATCAAAGAAGCAAGCGTCACTTTCTCAAGTTGTCGCTCACAGTGGATTCTCCTCTCACTCCACCTCATCCAAGTAAGCCTCTGCATCAATTCACTCATGTTATGCGAACTTCTGGAATTGGATTGATTCCAGGATGATTGTGCGCATCTGCATCCCATGTTAGGGTTTTCATAAACGTGAGCAAACAATTCACGAGGTTCCTTAGATCAAGATTGGAAGGAGGGCTATAGACATTAAGATGGACGGAGGATCTCCTGTATTTTTGTACGGACACAGGGACTGCTGATGAGATCATTCCTTTTGAGACTTGGGAGAGTGAACCCCTTCTATATCTTTCAGTGCCTCGAGTGGTGTGGAAAGAGGGTTTATCATCAAGATTGCCTGAAGTAATGCCGCTCTTGGGAGCAGAACAATCACATTGTCTTGAAAGGGAGAATGTTAAGTAAACTCCTCATGTGCTCTCTGAGTTTCTGACCCCAAGGAGAATACATTTTCAATTTTGGTCATTATCAAGACTGGGGTTTAACCTCAGTTCTCGAAATTGCCCCGCCATTGCTGTGTAGGCTAACATTGGCAGAGCTTTTGAGAGATTGCTCTCAAATCGTTGAGGTTTCACTTCTGTATGTACATTGGTTTCTCAGTATGTACAAGCTTTATGTTAGGACCCATCAACACATGCTCCTCCTTCCCTCCTTGACTTTTTTCTTTCTTGCAGTTACAGTTGCTAGGGATCACTAAATCTGAGGCGATCGATCTTACATGATGCTTTGTGTGTGTTTAATCAGTTTTTTGGGAGCTGAGGATGTAGTGGGGTTTGACCAGAGGTGTTGTGGTTTAGGGTTTAGGGACACTCTCCCGAAGATGCAGTTTTCGGTAGACAGATGATGCGCGTTACAGCGTTCTTGCTGGCTACAGAAAAGTGTAAGGAAGCAGAAGAAACTTAGAAGACACTTCTGCATTAAAACAGACTAAATTCAAATTCTAGTCAAGTTTCGGAAGCTGATTCATTGGATGTTGTTGAGGTTGCGATTGGTGAATCCAAACCAAAGAGGTTTCTCTCCCTGCCTGGAGGATTGGCAATTTGGAGGGGAGAACAACTCAATTGAAAGGGAGCAGATTGATAGTTTTTTTTCTCAAGGTTTTTAGGCGCTGCATACATTTGAGATTCCATGAGATGCAACGTCTGGTAATTTTCTTCTACCTTCCCATCATGTTGCAAATCTTTTCGTTATCTTGGTGGTTTAGGCTTGAATGTTGCGGAATAATTGTTTAGAACCTGATAATAAATTGGACTTTTATTGTCTTTTATAGACCATACACTATTTTTTGCAAATTATGAACGGTTTGAAGCTTCTTAATAATTCGCATTAGTCATTCTTCCACTCCTTGAGATGCAACGTCTGGTAATTCTCTTCTACCTTCCATCATGTTGCGAAGCATTTGATTGTTTTGGTGGTTTAGGGTTTAGTGTTCCGGAACAATTGTTTAGGGTTTGATATCTAAATTGTCTTTTATTTCATTTATAGACCACACAAAATGTCTTGCAAATTGTGAACGGTTTGAAGCTTTTTTATCTAATCATTCCTCTGGTTATCACGAAATTGATGGTTTTTGCTTCTCATATTCTGCACGTGCTTTTGGTTTGTATGTAACTTTGATTTGCTCATCTTATGCAATAGGCCTGCAGAGAGTCAGGAAAGTGGTTGCGGGCTTCCCTTCATCAGCTGGTTACCTCTGCTTTTTCTACGTGTGAGCAGCAGATAGTTTTGATGAATAATGACCATCCCTTGAGGTTCTTCAAAGAGCAGGGTGTCAATCTCTTTTCATGGCATGTGCGTTCATGCTCATCTGTGAGTTTCAGAAATGCAGGAGAATCATCTGTAACACAACAATTGCTCCAGATTTTTGAAGCTAACAAAAGCTACCCAGAACTCGTCAACCATAACCTGTACAAGCTCCTACTGGATGAGGATCTAATAAAATTGGCGCACAAGAATCTAGTCGAGGCAGCAGGAAATCACAAGCCTTTCTACGAAAGAAGGGCATTGGTGCGGGACATTGTTAGGGGGCTTGAGGATGAGCAGTTTCAATTTGAATCTGGTACTAAATCCAAGAATCAGGAAGGCGATGGATTTCCTATTTATACTGGACCCCTGTTTAAGGATAGGATTGTCTTAGAGGCAATGAGGATTGTGCTGGAAAGGGTCTATGGGCCACTATTCTTGGAGACGTCTCATGGTCTCAGAGCATCTAAGTCCAGGCACACAGCTTTGCGGTCAGTTAGGAGGGGTCTGCAGCACCATAAGTATGCACTTGCAGGCAGAATAGATTGCAGGAATTTGGATAGCCATGTTCTTGTGAAGCTCTTGGAGGGCAAGATTGGTGACAAACTGTTTGTACGACTCATTTGGAAGGCACTCAACGCAGGATACGGAGAACAGAAAAATAAATTGTGGACTATCAAATCTGTCTGGGAAGGACGTCCTGAATTCCTGGATCTGTCAACGACATTGACAAACATCTATTTTCATGCTGTGGATTGCTGGGTCTGTGACAGGAAGCAGACTTTTGACAGAGGAACTGTGACTGGTACTACTGATCCTCAATTGGTGAGCCTCACAAATAGGATACAGTATCTCAAGCATGAAGGGAAGCTGAAAAGGGTTAAACTTTTGAGTCTACGAAGGGCTCAAATTGCAAGGAGAGGGTGGGCTGACAAAAGTTGTCAGAAATTGTTCTATGTGCGATATGTGGATGATATGTTACTGAGCTTCGTTTCAAGCAAAGAGGAAGTCGTTCAATTTAGAAAGGACTTAGAGGAGTTTCTGGTGCAGGATATGAAACTTGGCATCTCCAAAGGAGGACTCCGTCTATCCCATTTGCAGCGGACCCATGCTGTTTTCTTAGGGACCAATATTAGTGTTTCTAAAACATCACTAACTTCTCAGAATGGATCACGGCAAGTGGTTACAGGCAGGGTCAGATTGGAAGCCCCCATGGACAAGATTATTGAAGAATTTACCAAGCTAAGGATGGTGTCTCAAGGAGGAACGCATCCCCATCCTGTCACATTTTTAGCTCGATGTTCACATAACGAGATCATAAATTACTACAATTGGATTATGCGAGGTTGTTGCACATACTACTCGTTTGTCGACAATTTCTATCAACTTACAAGCTATCTGAGAGTTGCATTGCGGAGCAGTTGCGTGCGGACGCTCACAATGAAACTCAAACGTTACAGGTCGGCAAGAACATACAAAGACTTTGGTACAGAGTGTGCTGCCAGATATAGGGTTCCTGTAAAGGACGGTGTAATTGTTCACACTAAGTTGTCAACTGAAGAACGAGGCATATTGAAGAGGCGCATGCAGGCAGCAAAGCGACTTAAACTTGAGTGGGAGGCTCTTGGGGAAGTAGAGAAAAGTTTGCTTCAGAGGTTTATCATCCCCAAACGCATTCGAGAGTCTAATGGGGATGTCAGTGTGGAATTTAGAGGGGATTATCTGCTTTATTGCAGTAATAAAAGTGAACATGAGGAGACTATGCAAGCGTTGAGAAAGTTGGATTTGTTTCCACCTCCACAGAATGTATGGGATTTTCGGGAGACAATTGTACCTCCGCCCAGACCTCAGTTATCGATTGACTATGAGAAATTGTATCCATTCTAACAGCTGATTTCTTCCAGTGCTCTTCCCAGGAATTGTCAGTAAGAATTTGCCTTAACGTCGGTTTGTCAGCAATGTGTCAATGTTTTTTTGCTGAAGTTTTATATCAGAATTATGAATAGCTAGAGTATCCAACTTAACCTTGAGGTCATGGTGGAGATTATTGGAGGCTTTAATGCCACCAATCAGATTTCAAGATGAGGCATGACATTTGAAATATTACATTTTGAGTTGATTTTTCCTTCATTTTATACAACACAGTCAAACACATTGGAGCTCACCCACCATGATCCATTGAGTTTTGTTGTATATAGGTTGAGTGTATTTGGATATGATTTGATGGCTGTTGAGATTGCTAGTCTTTGTGTTTAGTTTCCTTTCCTCAGAAAGCTGCTACTTTTTGGGTTGATGTAGTGTTTACTAATATGTTCATTCTGCTCTATGTGGTGAGAATCACTCTTGATTTACAAGGTCTGAAAAAGTCTGACATATTAGAAATGAGTGGTGACATTAAACTTTAAGAACAATACCTTGTGGTTTTCTCCTTGCCAAGAGTCCACTGGCTTTGAATTGCATGAGATGCATTTGGTCAAGATTGTCGGATGTTATCACCATTTGGAACTTGACATATTTCCAATTAATTTGCCTGTGTTTCTGTGTTCTTTGTGTACCCTACATACAAGGATAATTGTGTACCTAGTAATTGTTCAGCATGACATCTATTGCTTCTGGAGGGCCAGTTTAAACTTTCAACATGCCATATTTGCTGGAGGCAAGTTTGATTGATTTATTTATTATAGAATCTGCTGCTTGCCTTAAAAACTTGAAACCTTGGAGTGAAATAATAGTACACTGGAGCTTCAAGCATCCTCATAATGGTGTGTGGCCCTGTTGAGGGCCCTTCCAACTCCACTGACAATGCTCTGTTGGATCGAATTGGGAAAATTGTCTCATCTGATTAGCAATTGCAAATCACGCAGAGTCTCAGTTCATTTCAAGTTTTAAATTGAAGAGAAAATGAAAAAGTTATAGGAGGTTGAAGTGAAGATTCTTAGACTTGAGATTCTTGATCATATAGGCCCTCCCAATTGTGTTGACAATTGAACTTGAATGGTTGATATACTCTGAACATATAGTCTAATCTAATTGTAGTATTCATACTTAACTACAAACCTTGCCATGTACCACTCAACTATAGGTGTCCAATTAAGAAGAGTGACATCATAGGCACGTGAGTCTCTTCTAAGGAATTTTGATGCATACATGTGGCAGGAGTGGAAGTGTTGATCTCATATCAGATTAAACTCAACACATTACACAATGAATATACTGAAATTCTTTAACTGAAGTGATATGCTTCTGCATTCTTGATCACACAACATGACCTGGATACCGAGTTCATACTCTGAGTTTGTGTGATTTCTTCAATTTCAAAACCAGGCCTCTCATACCTGTGGACCGGTTTTCAGGTGGACATTCTCAATCCAGGAAGTATTCTGCTTTAGATTGGACTTGAGTTGACATTATATGAACACATCATGCCAAAATCTAGAGCCTGTCTTCAACAGTTACTACATCAACTGATCTCTGGAGGTACAAGGAGAGTACAAACATCTATTTAGGATGACAAGAAATGGAGTAAAAATGAGAAAAGAGAATTAAGTATTATGTAGCTGGTGCAAACAACCCAATGAGTGAACAGGGAGAACTCGTGCGGAACCAATTTAGATCTAACACCTCGAATCGATTTCATGTTGAGTTTTCATTTTCTTCTTTATTTATTTGTGGTATAATCAGTACATCCCTCTTAAAATGGCTGAAAACTTGCCAAAAATCTTGAACATGAATTGATTATTTCTCAAAAGTCTCACAAAACATTATTAAGCAGTGTGTGTTCGTTCATGTGGCCTTGAGAGAATATAACCATGGGATGCCCCAACGTAGTGCAAGGAGACTCATATTAAGTCTAAATTTGTACTAGGTTGGGGCATCCCATGGTTATATTCTCAGGGCCCACATGAACGAACGCACATTGCTTAATAATGTTATGCAACCAACTATAACTAGTTGCTAGACCTCCTTGTTAGCAGAGTCTTGAATACCCTCCTGGAAACTACACTAAATATTCATATGGTAATTTATGTCACTATGGTAACATTTTGGATGACATTTCTTATGAATAAGTGAACAAATATTGTCATGGATGATGGATGAGTTCATCCATTGGTCAAAACCCTACCTTCTCTTGTCAGCAACTTGTGATGAAATATCGTCATGGATGATTAAGTTTTGGATGAAAAATTACTTGGTAAGTGACAATAATTGCAACACTGTAACTCTATAATCCCCCCCAAAATTTACATGGAATGACAAATAATGTTGGTTAACATTTAGTGTTGGTGACACTACACCACAGTTTACAATTAGTACTGAGGAAGACAATTAGAATTGGTGACACTAAATATCATATTTAGTGTAGACTCCGATTTTTTGGAATGGTAGCCAAGCTCTTTGCAAAATCAAATTTTGGTTCCTTCAAGACAGCCAAACCATCAGACTACATACAACTAGGATTGGATGTGAGTTTCAAAATTGTGGAAGCTTTTAAATTTAGAAATTTAAAACTCAAATTCCATACCGTCCTGGTTTTGAGAGCAAGCTGACACACAAAATAGGCGAGCCTAACCCTAACCCTAAAAGCGGTTACGACATACAACCATGAGATTTATTAGATTTATGATGTTTGACATCAGATGGATTGATATAATGAAATGTCGATTACAAGGATAAAATTCGCCGCCAATTTGAAAACAAAGCAGTACTAATTAATTAAGTGTCCACAAACCCTCTGAGAAGCTTGGCAGATTGATCCAGAAGTGTCTGGATGCATCTCTTACGGCTTATTTTTCACACTATATTTTACTGCCTTGCCGATCACACCATTTATTGCACTCTTCCTGACATGAGCGAATTACTGATGTCATCGATGTCCTTGATGGTAAATATTACACCATTGGGATCATTTCATGCACAGGAAAAAAAAAAAAAAAAAAAAAAAAAAAAATCCTCTTTGAATTAAGCACCAAAACTTGCCAAAGATTTTAGACATCACAGGCATTGGCCAAAAAACACAAGAGTGAATCATTGCTGACCACATTTCCTTAGAAATTTCTGAGTCATAGACGTGATAGCACTTGAGTGACATTTTCAGAAAACTGCCACACCAAAGCTCAGACCCTCCTTGAAAGTTCCAGTTCCATCAGAAGTTTGAATTGCGTTTTCGCACTCTCTGGATGCTTCCAGTAGCCTCCAGAACTCATCCAGAACTTGGATGAGTACTCAACCTCCCAAGTTATTCCAAGATGTATAAATTGGGTACGAATTAGCTTTGAACATCATGAACAACTCGATCTCTTTGAAGCTTAATTAGTTGCCTCTCCACACATTGACGTTAGTGCAATTTTTGGCAATCGCTTATACAAACCTTCACATACAGTTCCCCAGAGTCTTTCGATACTTAACAAGAAGTTTCTTCTGTTAGAAAGAATGGCTGTGGTTATATCTCCAATGTGTTTTGGGTGTGGCAGTGGACCTTTGAGTTTCACCAAGTTAGTTATATTACAAGTCCCACTAATGCATTTTGACTACGTTAATGTCCACTTATTGAGCACAATAATGTCACAAATATGACATTTTTTGTCACGTAACTCTCCATGAGGAGTGTCCAAAACACCATGGGCACAAGGGGGACCCTGGAGTGACGTTTGGGACTTGTGATGCCGTTGATGAGAGGGCCCAAGTGATCCTAGTGTGGGTGAGGGCCCTGGGCGTTGGGAATGCCTTCCACCCACAGAGACTAGGAGTGGGACGTTGTCCCGAGACATCGCCCTGGTACAGCAGTGGCCTGGAAGTGGCTCCCGGGACTATTGAGGTTTGAATAGGCATAACTTCCTCAATACTTGCCCGAATGGGGCACGTGAGTAGTCCATCGGCATCTACGTGAAATG
The DNA here is from genome assembly GCA_964035585.1 of Polytrichum formosum. Lineage (NCBI taxonomy): Eukaryota > Viridiplantae > Streptophyta > Polytrichopsida > Polytrichales > Polytrichaceae > Polytrichum > Polytrichum formosum. The sequence goes on along the minus strand of OZ037935.1, from coordinate 31,578,780 downwards.
TAGATGATGATGAAGAGGTTGCTTGTTAGCATTAGAGATCATACAAAATAGTTATGGTGTTCTAAAGCTGTTGGGGGCTTCTAGCCCCAACGGCTAAGGGAAAATGTCTACTTGGCCCCAAGTCTTGGGAGAGAGACAAAAGGTTACTTGATGGTGGGGTAGGGGCCCTGCCTAGAGTCCTAGAAGCTTATATGGGTGAGGTGGTGTGGCCAAACCCACCCGAGGCCGAACGGCATGGCCTCCACGGGCATTGGCCCAACGTGGGGGCAAAGTTGCCTAGTATGGTTCGGGTTGTTTTAGTGTTGCTCCGGCAACGCGATGATCAACTTAGGATTGGACTTCCATGAATGGAAGTCCACATCTTACCATTGGTTACCGATTAAGGGGTGAGTCCCAAATGCAAGTGTAGGAGGGTTCGTCCCCCTCCTATGAACTATAAGGTCCGCGGTATGGGGAGCTAACCCAGTCGCATGGCGGAATGCGAAGGGTTAGCGCTCGTGACCCTTGCTAGAATTGAGAACCGACCAAGATATCTAAAGGGAGCTAGCAAGGGTTGCGATATTTTCTCTTAGTGCAAACTAAGAATGTCACAAAGTTGACAAATGAATATGACATGAAATTCACTAGATTTAAGCAGTGTCCCCTAGAAACAAGTTTGTGGGTGGAGTGCTCTCTGGACTTATCATCCCATATCTAACATGGCAGTAGAGTCGGTGGAGACTCCAAATGAGCAGGTGATCAAGGTTGTTTTACCTAGTGTTCAACATGAAATTCTCTATTTAGAACTAAATCAGAAGAACATTGCTGGTGAACTTGTGTTAAATGGTCACTTTTTATTATTTTAGGGTTGGGGTTTTTCTTGGATCCATGAATGTGATATATGATTTTAGCAACAATCTACGAAATTTTCTAATCTCCCATGTTGCGGCTGCAAGTGTCATGGCCACAAAATGATCTTATGTTGATGTAGAGTCTAGGATCCAACAAGCCAACATTATTTTCCCCACACAACAGAGGATAGATACCACCCCCCAAAACCAAAACCACACAAACATACCCCACCCAACCATCCACCCAACTACCAACAACACAAACAGAAGCCTTATCCACTCAATCATTAATGAAAGAATCAGGAAGAGGAAAGATCAATGGGGAGCCCAAGCCATACACCAAGCCAATGGCACACACTTGACGGACCCGTAGAAAAATGGATCAATGAACAACACATCCTAAACACGGATAACCTGATCTACGAACATAACCTAGCACTAGCCAACAATTTCCTCAGGGACAAATCCAACAAAGACAAACTCCACCAATACCCCAATAATTTCCACATCCCACAAACCAGAGACTCCCGCTTTGTCCGCCCTCCAATTAAAACCCTGCACCTCACCCTCATAACACAAGAATGTAACCCGGACAAAGACATACTAGCTTCGCAACCGACAATACAAGTAGAACAAGAAGAAGCAAGGATATTTGACCACACTGGAACATACATATCTACAATATCTCTGGAACGACTCAATGGCTATGGGAGCGTCACATGGAAAACCAAACCAACCCACTAGTAGCCACCCTACAACCTCCCAAACAAGACTTTGCCACTGAAATCACATGGCTCCTCAATAGATACATCACCATACTACCAAGAAAAAAATCCAAAAGCATACTACCAATCAATCAACACCAAAGCATACATCCAACAATCACAACCCTCCTAATAACCACCTTTCAACTCACCCACTCATATTACTCATCACCCCTCACATGCCCACTTCTACTCAAAAGATACAACTCGCCGCATACTAGAGATACTATCTTCAGCTCACAAGGTTGCGCACTAACCTCAAAATGGAACGGCGCAGGATACGCACACCCAACAAATCATCGCACAACAATAGAATCCATGCATTGGGCCAGAATGGCAGCCAAAGAAAACCCATGCAATATCACCATCATGACCCTAAACCATAAAGATTGGACCCCCCAACAACTAGACCTAGCAAAACACCAAGACATTCATACCATAGCCACCATTCCGCCAAATGCTATTCGATACCCATCCACACCCCAATGGCCCCCCTACTACAACCAACTTGAAACCTCACTTACAACAATCATATGCATACATAGCCAAGACTCCCCACCCACACACTACACCTTCGCCCCACGACTCCAACAAATCATTCAAGAAGTTCACAACATACACATACCCACACATAACCCCACACTTACCATTAAGCCATACAAAATTAACATATCGGACAAATGGACAAATTCCCCCAAAAAATCCTACTTACTACCCACGCCACCCCTAGCACAAACCCACCAGGTACCAACCGAGCTCTATACCCCCCGACCACCAAAATACAACCCATCCCAAAGCATCTACACGGATGGATCCTTTACCCCACCAGATGGTAAAGGAAACAGAAACCTTGCAGGATCAGGAGTATATAGCCAACTCAACAACATACAAATAGCAAAAAGACTCCTAGGATTTCAAAACATTCTTAGAGCAGAACTATATGCTATTTGGTTAGCACTTGCCAACACACAAGAAGTTAATCATGACATACATATCTTCATGGATAGCCTCAATAGCATCTACCTCATCAACAACCACGTAAGACGCCCATCCTCCCAACACAATCACCCGGACAAACTGCTAATAGCATCTATAGTTCAACACATAACATGGTTCCAACACAAAATAACAATCCAAAAAGTTAGAGGTCACACAGATTTGAAGGGAAATGACATGGCCGACTCACTGGCAATTGATGGCACCTCAAAAGGCACCATAACACCCATACCGCGCATACATGTAGCCCACACCATACCATATAGATTAGCTAAACCTCCTTCAACCACCAACCTAATAGGCATAATAAGGAACCTACAAACATTCATAAAAACAAAACACAATATGCTCACAAAAGAAGTAGCCATAAAATTCACATATGCAAAAAAAATGGCTCTCCAATGAGAAAATTCACCACAAATTGTCTAACCACTTTTGGAAAACCCCACAAACTACGGACGCCCAAATCACACAACTCCTCAAATTCTGATTTGCCCAATACATGGGCAACCATAGAAAAAATCTCTTCTGGCCACACACACACCCCAACCCCAACTGCACATTATGCCAAATGAACGACAAAGATACTTGGCCACACCTACTCTCTCTATGCGACAATAAATTTCTTAAAGGCCTAAGAATCGCAAGACACAATGCCGCTACCCACCAACTCACCAACCTACTAAAACCAAATGTATACACTAGACACCTTACACTCATTAACGCCGGTAACCAACATGGCAACCACCAAGACAACACCATCCCACCATGGATACTAAGTTGCACATGCAACACCACACGATGTGAATGCCTCGCAAAACTAAGACCGGATATCGTTTACATACAAGGCGCTGCATACGAACAAAATGGTCCACTAATACCTACACCAGACCTAACCATCCAAATTATTGAATTCACCTTTACGCATGATAGATTCATTGACCAAGCCATACAAACAAAAGAAGACAAATACAACCCGTTAGTAGACGCAATAAAAGCACAGGGCTGGAATATTAGACCCCTCATAGTTATCACCGCAGGGGTAAGGGGAGCCATTCACACAAGAAGCCTAGAACTCCTTGAGAACCTACATATCCCCACATCACTTATAAAAAAACAATGAAAACTATCCACCAAATAGCCATCAAATACCTCACATATCTAGTACTTAATAAGAGAAAACTCGACAATAAACAAGAACCGGTACTCCCCCCCCCACATAGTAAATAGGCATCAATATAATGTATTTTACTTCATTTCATTCCATTTATTTTTACAAACAAGAGCCCACCCACCGCAAGGTAGGCAGTAAACCCCACCCTGCACCAAGAGGATTCTTGAGCATGGTAGGGCCAACGGGCTCAAATTCACGTCAGATTGCCCGACATTGCATTTCATTTTATTTTATTTTGAGTCTAGGATGGTTAGAAGAAATTGAGCACGTAATCCAATTTCTTTTAAACACATGTATATTTGGTCCTTAGATCCACATGTCACTCATCATTTTAGTAGAATCTATAGAATACACCCCAAGTTAATAAAGGAAAACTGAAAGATCATCACATGTAACCAGTTGGACTTGGAAACGCTAGGATTTTGATTGATTATACCCAAAAGAACTTCCTTGCCCCTCCTTATTGCATAGAACAATATAAAGGAGATGGGTATTGAATGGTCACTTTTTCCGACTAGCCCACTTCTCCTAGGATATGACACAATGTGTACAAGATGTTAACATATCCAATTTGAGGCTGTAGCCACTTTCTGTGATCATTTTTGGAGCTGATATGAATATCTTTATTCATCATCATAATGAAGATTCTTGTGCTCATTAAATGGCCATATAAGTCCCCCCCACCATAACATTGAATATAAAGCCTAGAATGGTTATCATGTTTTGAGCACATAATTTTATCACTTTCTAACAGAAAAGAAAAGAAAAACAAACGCCCGTACATTGTACCGGCATGAATGCGAGCCCGTTACCCAAATGTTTACCCCAACTTGGTCGTGGTATCACATGAGGGGTTATGCCTCTTTAGGAGGTGGGCTCTATGGGTTTTAAGATTATATCTCCACATTAAGGGGGTGTAATGGTGGTTTGTTTATTGTCGAGTTTCCTTTTGTTGAGTACGAGGTATGTTAGGTATTTAATGGCATTTTGATGTATGTTTTTCATGAGGTTTTTGATGTTTGTCTTTGGGATGTTGAGGTCCGTTAACTTGGTGATGGATTGTTCGTGTATGGCACCTCGTACCCCTGCCGTAATAGTGATGAGGGGCTTCGTTTTCCATCCGTTGTTTCTTATCTCATTAATTAGTGGGTCGTATTTGGCGTGCTTTTGTGCGATAGCTTGTTCAGGGAATCTATCATGGCCGTATGTAAATTCAATGAATTGTACTGTGTGTGAATGTTGGGGTGTTATAGGTGTAGGTGTGTGATTCGGGGCCCCTATTATGCAGAGGATGTCCGGTCTTAGTTTGGCGTGGCATTGGCATCTTGTTTGTGTGCATGTACAATTTATGAGCCAATCGGGGACGGTGTTATCTTGGTTGTTGTTATTGAGATTACCTGCATTCGTTAATGTGTAATATCTGGTGTGTTTGTTGGCTTGTAGTGTTTGGGTGATGAGGTGTACAGCTTTGTTGTGGCGGGCTATTCTTAGTCCTTTCAGGTATGGGTGTTCGCATGTTGATAATAGGTGTGGCCATGTGTCTCTTTCATTTTTGTGGCATAGTGTACAGTTGGGGTTTTGGTATATGAGGGGCCAGAAAATGTTTTTTCTGTGATTGCCCATGTATTGAGCGTAACGGAATTTTAGTGTTTGGGTGATTTGAGCATCGGATATTTTGTTGTTTTTCCAAAAGTGATTGGAGAGCTTTTGATTTATTTGGTCATTGGATAGCCATTTGTCTACGTAAGGGTATTTATGTTGGGCTATCCTAACTTCTTGGTAGTCGTGTGTCTTTGTTATGAATGTGTGTAGGTTTCTAATTGCTCCATCTCGTGTGGCAGTTGGGCAGCTTGCTAGCCAATAAGGTGTGGCGTGGGCTATATGTATGTGGGGTGTGGGGGTAGGTTTTTCTTTGGTTGTTCCTTCATTGGCTAATGTGTCCGCTATTTCGTTTCCTATGATGCCCGTATGTGCCCTTACTTTGTGTATGTGGATTAAGTGCGGTGTCCAATAGATTTGGTGGATTATGGCTTTTATGAGGAGTTTGTCTGGGTGGTGGTGTTGTGAAGTTGGGTGTTGCATGTGATTACTAATTAGATATATGCTATTAAGGCTGTCTGTGAATATGTGTGTGTCGGTTTGAGTGGTTTATATGGTTTTGATGGCTATGAGTATTGCGTTTAGTTCTGCTCGGAGGATGTTTTGATAGCCTGGTAGTCTTTCTGATATGTGGATATCTTGGTTGGGGCTGTATACTCCAGAGCCTGCGATGTCGCCCTCTATTTGTCCTTCGGAGTTCTTAGTTGGTGGGATGAATGATCCGTTGGTGTATATGCATTGGTGGGGTGGGTATTTGAGGTGGTGTTGGCGGTAATATTTAGTTGGGAGTGGCATTTGGGGGATATTTCTTGGTGGGGGTGTGTTGTTCATGGGGGCATGTTTCCAAGTATTGGAGTATTTGATGTGGTAATTCGGTGTCGTGGGATATATGGGGAAGGTGTCTATTTGTGTGTTAGTGGTTTGTTCTAATACTTGTGTGAGTTCTTGGGGGGTTTGTAAGGTTGTTGTGGGGTTGGTTTGGTTATGTATACATATTATTGATATGAGTGATGGTTCTACGTATTGGTAGTATTTTGGCCATTCTGGTGTGGGATTGTATAGTATGGTATGTGGGGGGATGTTAACAATTGTATGTATGTCTCCATGTGCATTAAGTGGGATTTGTTGTGGGGTCCAGTCATTGTGGTTAATTATGAGGATGGTGGCAGTGTTTGTATTTTCTTTGGCTGCCATTCTTGCCCAGTGGATGGCTTCCACGGTAGTGTTGTGATCCGTGGGGTATGCTAGGCCGGTGCCTTTCCATCGGTAGGTTTGTACGTGTCCTATGGAGCCGAATATTTTATCCCGGTTGTGGGGGGAGTGGTATTGCGTGAGTTGTATGGGGCATGTGAGAGGAGATGAATAATATGAATGTGTAATTTTAAAAGATTCTATTAAGGTTTTGATAATTGCCGGGTGTAATGTGTGGTGTAAGTTTTTGGGTTGTATGATTTTTGGTTTTCACTTGGGGAGTATGGTTATGTATCTTTGTATCACTTTCTAACACATGTCTTTTGATATTTATTCTTGGAGCCACACCAAACCACATACCACTCCAAAAATAGGTGTCCGATGAAGATAAGTAACAATATGTACCTTATGTAAAGTTTGTGTGATGTTCAAATGAGGGGTTGTGTATGATTGCAAGGTTCCATTGCATGTTCAAGTGAAGAAACCAATCACCAAAACTGGGCACAGTTCACTTGTCTATTTGATACCCTGGGTGACATGTAAATGGCTGATGTGGAAAAGACCGTTCTTTCCTACTAATGACTTATTTCCCTGATTATTAAAGACCCTTGTTTCCTACTACTGCCTTGTCACTTCCCTATTTTCATCATGTCTAGGTTAGACTGCCTCGCTACTATATCTAATTCAACCTTCAAGGGTTAAAATTCAAGTTTGTCTAATGCCCCCACTACCCATACCTACTGCAATAAGCACTCGCAACTGAAATCTGCAAAACCTGGTTGAAATATGTATCACAACACATTGTTCAAAACCTTCAAGACTTCTAAAATGCTGGTCCTTCGTGATTTACTCCATTGATGTGAAGGTTGGTCATTTGTGACAACTTCCTACCATCTGCTTTCTGGATATAATCTTTATCACAGTATACACATCATCTGCATGACTAGCAGCTATACAACTGATGACCACGGAAGTGATGTACTCAAAATATATACTAAAATGACCAAAACAGAGATGTGCTTCTGTTCTGGACCCAAGTAATGAAGCACTGATGGTGCACGAATGTATTTGGCACTCATATGAAAAACACATTTCAAAGAATGATATCCTATGCATTACTATACCATAAGCAAACAAGCCTCGTACATGTGCCTTATCCAACTGTCTGCCCTCGCACATTGCTGGATAAAGTTCATCGATGTGCTTAAAAGCAAACAATCAACAACCATTAAAACAAAAGCACCACTGTTTGATGCTTCAAGGAACAAAATCTGCAGAAACCTTTGGTATCATATGCAAAATCATGGTTCAAAAACAGAAAGGAAGGACATCACTATCTTTGACAGAAATGGTAGCATTGCTAAGGAAACTTAAGGTAGGCAAAGGCAAATGCATCATTGGACAGTCCAATTTGGAAAGATTGCAAGATAGAGAATTCCTGAGGTAGGTGGAACCTTGGGTTATAACATATGCACCCCGTTCCTAAATAATTCATCTTTATTTCTAATAAGTGACAAAAGCACCGCTAATACGCAAAGTACATGCTATAACTCAGTGCAAAAAGAAGTTTCGCAAGTCTCATAGAACCAGAGACAAGGGCAGAACTTACAGCAATACAACATCTCCGAACATGTGCACATACTATAAAATTTTGAGATTTTAGTCCTAGGGTACATCCCCTTTCTCTTTAAGAATTAAAAAGGTTGCAGAAAGACCAGATGGCAGCCTCTTTTGCAATGTTCACAACTACAAATGAACAATGCCACATAGCATCACTCATCCTAAGAGCTTAGCTAGGTCCCTCACCTCTGCCACCATCAACAGAGCCTCCTTATCAACTGATGCATTCTTGCAAACATTACCAACCTGTACCTCATTATCTTTCAATTTGAACTTCCCCATTGCAGCTGCAAACATGTCCTTTTGTGGAAATTCATCCTCCACCTTCTCACAAGCCTCAAGCAGCAGCCTTAGCTCAGAAGCTCCTGCCAAAATAAGACCTGCAATCATACCTCCCAACTGTTTGGGAGCCAGAGGTGCATCCATAGCCATATCCTCTAGCTGCTCAGCCACCTGCAACACCCCTCCTCTCAGGTCCTGGCTAGAAACTACTGCCTTCAGTTGCAGGTGCACCAACAGCTTCAGCACTAACAAGCATTCCTTTTCTCGCATGTCAAGTCCTGTCGAGAGTGCAATTCTCACGAACTCTGCATGGAAAGAGGGAGTCTTTAAGTCTTGTACACAAAGTAAAGCCTCATTAAGATCCACAATCGAGAAATATTCTTTCAATAATGACTCTGATTTCTTTGTCAATTCGGCAGATGGTGGGCCAGCTGCTGCAGGTGCTTGAGCAGGAGGAGCTGGTGGCCGAGCTAATTCCTTCAATGGCTCTTGAGATCCAATTCCAGGTCCAGTGCGCAGTTGGTGAGTCTCAGCAGCTGGAATACTTTGCCTGGGAGGTGCAATGCTTGGAGCAGCTCCACTTCCTAGCAAAGCACTAGGTTTACCTATGAAACCAAGTGCCCCTCCTTGGGGCAGAACCCTAGGTCCAACCCCACCCCGCATTGCTGGTGGACCATATCGTCCCGGAGGTCCACCCATTCCCAAACCTTGCATCGGACCACCACCCATGCTGCCCATGCTGCCCATGCCTCCTGTTGCAGGCATAGGAAGCACTCCTGCGGTGTCACGCTTTCCTTTGCGCTGTACACTTTCCCATCCATCAGCCTCCAACCCTGGGCCCCCGAAGCCCATCATGGGGCTGCCGTGCATGCCTCCTGGAGCTCCAGGCATTCCTGGCATCATACCAGGCATACCAGGCATCATCCCTCCAGCACCTGGCATAAACCCAGGCATGTTTGGTGCCCTCCCGTTTCGAATTGCCATTGTTCCCGACCGAAGCCCTAATTTCTTCTCAGCCTCTGCGTGGATCTCGTTAATGGTTTTAGCTTTCACCTCCTCACGTCGAGGGATCCATCTGTTGGACCTCAGATCAAGGATGTCACGCACCATAAAACGAATTCGAGGGGCAAGAAGCTTGCTGTTGCCAATCTCCCTCAGACGTGAAAAGTAGGTGTCAAAAGCCACTTTTGATTTTGCACTTTCCTCCAGCTGCTTTCCAACGGTAGTGAACAAGTGGCACAAAGCTTCCACGTTCTCCTCCGCAGGGATGGCTCTGGCATCAGAGCCCAAAAGCTCCTGAATGCAGGCATGCACAATCTTCTCTGGCAACATCTTCTGCTTGAAGAGCTCACCAATCAGCTTGATGTTTCCTAGGGTTCGTAGTTTCACTCTCTTTTCCTTCTCCGCACGCTCGACAGCTTGCTCAGGTTTGGTCATCTGCTTCATCTCCTCCCTCATGGCGTCGGCACCCTCGAACTCCTCCTGACACGTGTTCAGAAGAACCCTACGGAACGTAGTTGGCTTCTCCCCAGCTTGCTCGGAAGGAAACTCGGGGAGTTCCTTGCTCAAATGCACACACAACTGTGCATACATGGCACAGAAAGTCGGCTCCAACACCGCCTTGTCAAATATGAGCTTAATCACACCCTGTAGAATCTCTGCGGTGGAAATGCCAGCTTGCATCATCTGCTCTACCAACACATCGTACTTCTCAGGCGTCAGCTTGTTCAGAATCCCCTTCACAGTCCTGTACACCTTGTCCTTCTCCGACTGCGCCCCTCTCCTGGCCGACCACGGATTGGCAGCTTTCACAATTGCCGGAGGCGGACCCTGCGGAACGTTCTCCCCCTGCCGCGACTGCCCTTGGCTGGAATTAGATTGATCCCGCGGCCCTCTATTATCATTCCTCTCAACCCTATCATTCCTCCCCTTAGGATTCCTATCCCTCTGCCGCTCCCGCGAGGCAGATCTGTCATCCGAAGCAGGCCCAGGCGAAGGAGGCGGTGCCCTCGCCTTCCAATCTCTGTTATCAAACTCCACAGGCCGGGGCAACGTCTGCTGCCCTTGCTGCCCTTGCTGATGCTGATACTGATACTGCTGCTGCTGCTTCTGATGCTGCTGATGCCCATCCCTCGCGTCTCTCCTCCCCCACTCATCCTCCTGCCCTCCCGCTGCCCCGCCCGTCAGTTCGTCGATCCCCGAGCTCACGAGCTCCTCCGGCGCCTGCGTGCATCCATCGCGGAACTGAAGTAGCCGATCTTTCGTGTACCGGATCCGCTCCTTGGCGCTCCGAACAGGCTTGCTCTCCGTCGCCACCCCGCGAGCAAACTTCCTGGCATTATTAGGGTTTGGCCCCGCCTCCTCGCCGCCTTGCTGCTGCTGCTGCTGCTGCCCGCTCCCAAACGGCCGGAACGACAGCGATCGCGAACCTGGACCTCCAACTCCCCCTCCAACTCCACCCCCTCCTCCACCTCCTGGCCTCAACGACACGGCGGCTAAGGGCGCGAGCAACGACGACGAGGATGTGGGCGGCGCGGCGGCATCCATAGCTGGCCTTTCAGCTCCTTACTTTTCCTTCTAACTTACTATTCAGTCTCCCTAGTTCACACAAGCCTGTTAGGCTTGCCGGCCTCGCCGTTCGGTCTCTCTCTCTCTCTCTTCTCCCTGTTTGTTCTCTCTCTCTCTCTCTCTCTCTCCCTGTTTGTTTTCTCCCTCTCCCTCCTCTGCCGCTGCCTTCCAGGCAGACTGAGTTGAAAAGAACTCTTGCTCCTCTCCCGAGTCTCTAGTGTTGGTTCCTTTCTTCCTTGAGCCTGGCTGCCTGCCTGCCTGCCTGCCCTGCCTCCTCCCTCCCCTTCCCCTTCCCCTTCCCCTTCCCCTTCCTCCTGTCCCGCTACGCTACTACTACTACTATCCACTACTCCAGGCTCCCGGCTGCCAATTCCCGGGTGGTGAGCGAGTCTTTTCTTCAACCCCCGGGAGTCTCCCTACCACCGGATTAAATCTCTCCCTCTCTATCTCCCACTGGCTCACCCTCTTTCAAACTCTTCAGTCCCAACTTGCGGGACTTAGGAGCAATTTAGTCCCTACCGTCAAGGAGGGTGAGAGAGAATTTAGTATATTGAAGTTAATTTGGTATGAATCGGCAACAACAAACGTTTAGGGGCATGTGACAAGTATTTAATATTGCATGATATGATTGTATTTAAGTAAAAGTTCTAAGGGATGAAAAAGAAAAAGTTTAAAGAAAAGTTATGGACTTTACATTTCTCAACACTAGGGTGGTGCATCCCTAACGCAGGGGAACTTTGCAAGGATCATTCCCCCCTAATGTTGGATCGCCCTTGCAAAATGAGCAATATTTAGCTTGAGTATTGTTCACATCCTAGTGGGACTGATCCCCAAAATTAGCTTTTGGAGTAAGATTTTAAGAAAATAATCAAAATATATGTCATGCTTCTTGCCAACCAACCGCGTGGGGCGTGGCACCGGCGCATAATGCAAGCAAACATGCTTGGAAGTACTCCATCTAGCAATGTCATCATGTATCATTTTGGCATGATTCAAGGTCATCGCTAACCTCCCCTTATATTAAAGGGAGCACAAACAATAGGTTATCTAATGATATGAATCCTTGAACTTTTAATCATCTCCAATCTAGGTTCAAGTTTGATTGGACACATCTTTTGTGCAACATTTGATTCTACTCCAACTTTTAAGATGTTCTGACCACTTACCTGATGACATGTGGCACTTCTCATCCAAAATTGATTAATTCATTATTTAATCCGACCCGTGGGTAGGGTACCCTATAAGTAAAGTAAAGTGCTCGCTCTCTCACTCTCTCATAGGATATACTATGTTTGTGTTATTACTTACGTGGGCGCAGACCAGGCTTGAAGGGATGAAAAAGCAAAAGTTTATACTCCCAAACTTTCTAACTCTCTCTGACCTGGTACCCTAAAAGTCAAGGTTCTCCTTTGCTTTTCTTTTGTCCACCTCCAAACAGCAGGCCCCCGGCTGTGGAAGTCCTTTTTCAGTTACCTTTCATATTAGACAATCCTTTTTCGGTTACCTTTCATATTAGGACACCTATATTCGAGTGGTGTGCGGTTTGGTATGGATCCGAGAATAGTTACCAGAAAGACATGTGTTTAAAGAGATTGGATTGCGTGTTCAAAACATGATAATCATTTTAGGTTCAATAATCAGCACAATTGGGTGAGGGCCAATTCACACATGAGCCAAGAGCCGTGACCTTGTAATGGTGAGGACCCTTGACTCTCATCCAAAGGCCGTACCATGGGTGTTGGGAAAGCCGTTTTATGTAGTTACGGGCCCTCAAGCATAGTGTGAAGTGAGAATGGACCATGTTGCGGGACCATTGCATATTTTGTTGGCGGAAAAAGAAGGGAGGATTTGGTTTAATATAATATGTCTCAAACTTTATCAATTTAAGAGAGTTACTTGGTGGTGTTTGTCTATCCTGGAATTTTTTTTGGAATCTTCCCTTAAATATGCCTTGAAATCTGTCCTAAAATTTGTCCTGCTAGAAAAAATATTAAAAAAGTCATGGTCTCCCTCTTGGAGGTGGGCCTGATGCAAATTCCGGTAGACCATGCACCCTTATCCACAACCTGCCATGTAGGACTCCATGTAGACTTTTCATCCACGAACTTTTCTTTGGGCCTTTAGGCCTTCACCGCCTAGTGTGAAGTGAACTTGGACGGTCTCCGCCTTTTCGACCAATGAGGGCTCTTACATTGCCATGGTCAAGGGCCTTCAACCTTGTGTGTAAAGTGGCCCTGAACTTATATGACCATCTAATGAGCATGCGAATATTCATGTTGATAATGTGTAAGATATTCATATGAGCTCCAAAAATTATGAGGAAAGTTGGTATGGCCTCAATTTGGATTTGCTAGCCTTCTCATACTAGTTGCATGTTTCACATTCTAAGATAAGTGGGCTAGTCAAAATAAGTGATCATTTAAGATCTATCTACCTTACCTTTACTACAATTGTGGGCTATAGCTTCACATGTCTATGGAAACTAATTCATTGGGAAGGTGAAAACTCATTCCTCGGCCTTGAAGAAATTTATAAACTCGTCTATCTTATTTTAAGACTATTTGACTTTGAAAATGGCATCAGAGATCATGAATTGGCCATAGTGGAGATATATATACATTATTTATTACTACTTTATGGTATCATCCTTTTACAATGTGGATCATCTCATATGGATTCTCGTTTATCCACACTCCTTATCCTTGGACATTCATTCGTGTGTTTATCTTCATCCTAAACTTCTTAATTTGTCTAAATCATTATGCAAGTGAACAATTTGCACATTGATTAACCTTTGAATGCCCAAGTTCAATACCTTCCTAAATGCCCTAAAATTGAGGAATGGTTTTGGAAATTTTGTAGATGCAATCTTGGAATGACATTTTACATCCAACCATGAAGATGGGTTGGTATAATCATCAAGCCTTCAAAAAACATTCACCATACACATGTTAAGGATTTGGATATTGTAATGAAACGTGCAAGGTGATCATTTTGGACAACCTTATAAAAGAGAAACATGGCACTTTGGAACAATACATGGATGACTTGATGAATTTAGTCTCAATTGAAATCCAATTCAGATGAAATTCTTTGAAGGCACCTAGCCCCTATGATTTGAACCTTCTTTTTTCATGCCCACCTAATGTGATTTTTTGAGAGGCATTTATTTGCACAAAGTTCTCATTTATCCACATAGGCAAATAACCTTGAATGTCATTTCAATGGTTGTGGATAAGGTAGATGAAGTTGAGGTTGTCTGTGAAGGTATATCAGTGTGTGATGTTGTCGTTGGTTAAGTGGAGGGCTACATAAATGGCTATTGGTTTTGCATGTAGGATATTTTGTCATCCGGAGAGTTTGTAGGCGTGTTGGGTGTTGCTAACATGTGGTAGATTCATAACCTAACAACACCTCGTCGGGGGAGGGGGTTGTAAGACTCCTCAAGTGCGGAGGGGCCCCAAGGTGACTAGGTTGCGTCTAGTGTGGGTGTGACCTCATGTGTGAAAGGGTAAACCCTGATTGGAAGATTTGTGTTAGGCGGGCGGACTTATACAAGCAGTAGGGTGGCCCGTACCCACATGCGGGTGCAATGGGCACGAGGTAGATGGGCTATGTCGCATTATGAGGATCCAGGTTAGGAACTCATAGCACGCCTAGGGAGGTGCAGGAAAGCCATGGCTACTAGTCGGTTGGCTATAAAATATTATTTATATCATTTCTATGGAGTAGAGATTAGACAAAGGTATAACACACATTTCATGGCTATGGGTGATAATAGTAGGTCTAAACCGTTGCCAATCACTAGGATATGGATTATAGGGGTTAGATATTAACTTAGTCATTGTGAACAAACTCCATCACAACCAACTTCTATTAATTTTACGAGGTGAAAATTTTGACAAAAATATAAAGATGAAGTTCTTACCTCCAATTACATCAGATAACATGGTGAATATCTTTACATGATTTTAATGATGTCCTTATAAACAATTTGCCTTCGGGAGGTTGTTTTTCAAAGTTCCATCAATTCTCCAAAGTCTTGAGTGCTTCAATCTCACCCTTACACTACTCTTTTGAGTGTTACTCAAAAGCGGCTACTTTCCTCTCAATTGTCAAATCATTCAGGTCTCACAACATCCAACAACTTACAAAGAATTAAGAAAGAAGAGCTAGCACTTCTTGAGCATAAAAGAATTGTACATGTATTGAAAATGATACCTTGAAGGAGGTAAGACACAAGATAAGCTATAATACGACGATTTGAAGAACCATGGGGAAGACGCCATTTTTGTGTTATACGTAGGAGGCAATTAAGCAATAAGATTTGGCCTTTGGTCACAATGAATTTACTTGTAATCAAGAAAACATTTTAGGATATTATTCTCTCGATGTCGCGAAATGGTTGGCAAGAAGAAAATTGATCATTCAAAACTTCTAAATGGTGATGGTGAAAGCACATGATAGTGTAGCATGCGCTATGAATGAAAACAACACAACATGCAATTTCAAGTGAGTGAAAAAATGTGATTAGATTCAAGGGATTTAGGATTGTTGCATTTGATTCATGTTGCATCAAAGATTTGTATTGTTTGTCCCTTCTTTGTACTTGTCACAAATCTACAATTTCTATGACTTTTCCTACCTTGCCATCCTTAAATTTATACTCGGATGGGGTATTCGCCTTATGAATATGAATGGATCAATATCGTTAACTTGTCATATGTCAAGTGACTTATTAAAGAGTGTGAAGACCGCAAGGAATTGGAAACTAAGACAACTAACCCAACACGAAAGGCCACAAAAGAAAAATTGTCATTGTTAATAAACGATAATGATATTATGGAGGATGGCCATCTTGTGACTCCGGACCTTAACAAAGAGGATGAGTTGTCATGGGAAGTGATTGATCTCAATTCTAATAAACCACCAATCCCAAAACCAAAGCGTAACAAGCATTGGTGGCAAGGCCACATCCCAATCATGTGGTAATGGCATGGACACCAACCTTGTTAAGTGGGGGAGGATGCCCTAGGAAAACTTAAAATGAGAGCATAGTGATGCAAAATCCCAACGCATGAAGGCAAGAGAGTTTAAGTGTGGAGGGTGAACTTAGTCTAATTGGAAGGATGGGTGCCGCCAAGGGTATTTATTCAAGTAAAGTAAAATGGACTTGATTGTAGCAAGACCAAGGTTTTGGCCCTAAGCTACATAGGATTCTCTTGTGAAGGTGTGCCTCAAAGTGGGAGCATATGGACGGCCATCCATGTCCCATTGGGTGAACAAGGTGACGGGAGTCGCAACCCATAAATGCATTCTATTATCTGCCGGTTTAACCACGATACATGTTATTTACCTTCGGAAAAATAGGGACACTAAGGCTAAGACTAAGGGGCGTTGGCCTGTCGGCCTTCCATCAAAAAAGAAAAAGAAGAAGAAGAAGAAGAAGAAAGAAAGAAAGAAAGAAAGAAGAACTAAGACTAAGGGAAACCAAGAGAGGTGGTTGACAAAGACCAACCCAAGGACTAGAACAAGAAATGCGCATTAAACTTCACCTCAAGTCATCACAAACTGGTAGTGGTTCAAGCCACAAGGCGTGACGACTTAACTCCATTCCCACGTTGGAGTGGGGAGTGCGGCACATGGAGCCTAATGAGGACATTGAGGTGATTGGGTTGCATCAAATGTGGGCACGACTTTGGGTGTGCAAGGGCATAATCCAGTTGGGAGATTTGTGTTAGGCAGGCGAACTCACACATGTGGTAAGGTGGCCCATACCCACATGAGGGTGCGAAAGGCACGAGGTAGTTGGGCTACATTTCACAGTGAAGATCCAAGTTGGGAATACAAAGCACACCTAGGGAGGCGTGGGAAAGCCATGGCTACTAGTCGGCTGGGCCAAATGGTAGTGGCATGTTGGTTGAGTCGTGTGAGACTCCGATAGAGAGTAAACTAAATTTGGGAAGCCAAGGGGAGTTGGAGCATACTAATCTATGTTGTGGGCTTGAGCAAGTTTAGGTGCTCGTAGCCGCAAGTAGGAAGGGGGCGCGATGTAGAGGTACGTTACAGGGATGAAGGAGAATTGTCTTTGTAATAGGTGCGTTTGGTGGGGTATTTTAGTTGTGGTTGTGTGTAGAACATAGTTGGGAGGAGTGGGTGGTATGAAAAGTAGTAGGAAGGGGGTTGAGTGTGTTTCCATTTGTTAAATATGTTGACCTTGTGGGTGTGTCCAGTGGGTTCGGTTTTGTGTGAGGGGGACTTCCGTTAGGTGTATTGTGGCTTTGAGACAATAATTAAATCTCATGGCATAGGTGGGGATAATGGAGGGTCTCCGGAATTGGCATATGCATAGGATAGTGACAATTTTGGGTTCAATTGTGGCTAGGTATGTTGGGAAACATATTTAGGGGGCAATATTTGAGGATGTGTGGATCGAATTGGGTGAGTGCCTAAGTGTCTGGGTGGGGGCTGGTGAGGGGTGTCTTTTGTTGTACCAATCTTTGTGTGGTAGGATGAGAATGGTAAGAACCTCAAGGTTTGTGTGTGCCGCACTCTAGCCCAATGTAGTGTTTCTAATGGTGTTTAAGAGTTCAGTGGGTGGGCTATGCCTCTTCCCGCCCACTAAGTGGAGTAGGCATTGCCATGGGCACCAAAGAATGTGTCTTGCGAGTAGTTGTGGAGTTTAAGGGGGCATGTAACCGGGCTAGAGTAGTGTCAGCCATAGACCCCCACCCTTATGCGTATGTGGTCCAGGTGGAAGCCTTTGGCTCACATGTAGTATCAATTCTTGGTCATGGAGATCCCATACTCATGTCTGAAGGAATTCAAACACAAAGCACACTCTTTTTATTAAACACCACATGCATTAATATTGAAAAATACTTCTGCTTACATGATGATTTGTACACACCCACACGCTAACCTCTTCTTCCTATGTCAGCTATGTGCTATTAAATTACTTAATCTAACCCCTAGCCCCCTAAGTCACCTTCACACATTTTTGAAGGTTCATTAAGCCCTACTAGTTGTGCTCCTTTCAAATCCCACCCACTGATGCATCTAGTTCCAATCATGAATCCCCCTTTACTTCAGAGTTCACCTAGCCTATATTGCTTCCCGTTCTTAACTCTGTATTCCCTTGAAAGCTGCCCTGGCTCAGGTACCTAATGCTGGATTCCTTCCCAGGCTCTCCTGGCTGAGTCCCTCTTTAAGCTCGATTCGGAGGCGCTCCTGAGTTCATCTCCCCAGTCACTGCTCCTGAATCCAACTTTTGAATCGCTTGAAACATAATCCAACCCCTGGGCTGCCGCCCCTGAGTCCTCCTCCTTAGTTGCTGCTCTTGAATCTGCATTCTGAGTCACTCGAACTAAATGTGAAATCTGAATTACAAAAACTAAATCCACACTCTGCCGCTCCTGAACCTGCATTCTGAATTACTTGAAACTAAGTTCAACTTCTGGGCCACCGCCCCGAATCCTCCTCCTTAGCTAGCCGCTCCTAGATCAGCATTCTGAATTGCTCAAAACCAAATCAAATTTGGGTTGCCGAGATTAGACTCAAAATCCACCACTCTTGAATCTGTGTCCTTAGTCGCAGCTCCTGAATCTGTATTCTGGGTCGTTCAAAATTTAAATTAAGATATTAGTTGCCGAGACTAGCTGCAGAGATGCTCAACCCAAATTCGAAATCTCAGTTACCGCTCCCGAAGCCCTCTTCCCCGAGAGCCAGGGTCAGGAGAGAGAGTCCTCGCGGCACACCAGAGGTCTCTTGGCTGGGTCCCCTGATCCCAGAACTCCCGGGGTCCATCCCTCCGAGGGGGTTGTCCCCTCCCTTAAACCAACCCCCACAAGCCCTAAAACAAATATTAACCTTAACTAAAAACTCCCAATTCTCCCAAGATTCCCACCCACATTCTAACAAAGCAAACCTAAAGCCTAACCCACCCGCGTCACTGAGGCGCTGTGAACGGGCCTTGTGTGGTCGCGGGCATGGTGGATCCGGGCCGTTGATCCATCAAGGCCCATCCAAGGGCCTTAGTGGTCCTAGGTGGCGGGGGCCGGGGGTGGTGCTTGCCACCAAGGAAGGTGGGGGCGGGGTGGTGTTTGCCACCAAGGCGGGGTGGGGCCGTGGGCCTCATGTCTTTTTTCGGGGAGGCCGGCTTTAGGTTCTTGTCGGGGCTAGGTGGCTAAGCGGGCTCGGTGGCTAGGCGGACTAGGCAGCTAGGTAGGCTTATTTTCTAAGTGGCTAAGCCTACTTACTAAATAACTAGTTGGTTAGGCTTACTTACTACGTGGCTATGCCCACTTACTAAATAACTAGTTGGTTAGGCTTACTTGCTAAGTGGCTAGGCCCACCTACTAAATAACTAGTTGGCTAGACTTACTTGCTAAGTGGCAAAGGACGACTAAGGTTGGGTCAATTCTTTTACGTACTCACACATGGAATTACAATTGAAAAAAATGTGGGCACTTCCAACTTCGCCCAACATTGTAAGGTAACCGGGTCTTAAACATATATTTTCTTTTTGCACCCACTTCTTGTACTAGGATACTAGGATGCCAAACATGCTTTTAGTGCGAGATGATTAGCAAATCCAATTTGTGCATGTAGTCACTTCCCTCATAACTTGAGGAGCTCATATGAATATTCTATTTACTATCAAAATGAATATTCTCTAAGTTAAAACAAATATTCTTATAGAATCTTCCGAATCGTGTAAGGTCTCATAAGGTAACTGCATGTATTATAGAATTTCTTAGTAAAAGACCCCTTCATCCATTGTGGTCACATAGGGGCATCTATTTGTGCCACCCATCCTCAACATGCACCACATTTTATAAGAAAAGCCATATTCTCATAATTGGGGATGCGTAAATGATATTTGTTTTAACTTAGAGAATATTCATTTTGATAGTAAATAGAATATTCATATGAGCTCCTCAAGTTATGAGGGAAGTGACTACATGCACAAATTGGATTTGCTAATCATCTCGCACTAAAAGCATGTTTGGCATCCTAGTATCCTAGTACAAGAAGTGGGTGCAAAAAGAAAATATCCGTTTAAGACCCGGTTACCTTACAATGTTGGGCGAAGTTGGAAGTGCCCACATTTTTTTCAATTGTAATTCCATGTGTGAGTACGTAAAAGAATTGACCCAACCTTAGTCGTCCTTTGCCACTTAGCAAGTAAGTCTAGCCAACTAGTTATTTAGTAAGTGGGCCTAGCCACTTAGCAAGTAAGCCTAACCAACTAGTTATTTAGTAAGTGGGCATAGCCACGTAGTAAGTAAGCCTAACCAACTAGTTATTTAGTAAGTAGGCCTAGCCACGTAGTAAGTAAGCCTAACCAACTAGTTATTTAGTAAGTAGGCCTAGCCACTTAGAAAATAAGCCTACCTAGCTGCCTAGTCCGCCTAGCCACCGAGCCCGCTTAGCCACTAGCCCCGACAAGAACCTAAAGCCGGCCTCCCCGAAAAAAGACATGCGGCCCACGGCCCCACCCCGCCTTGGTGGCAAACACCACCCCGCCCCCACCCACCTTGGTGGCAAGCACCACCCCCGTCCCCCGCCACCTAGGACCACTAAGGCCCTTGGATGGGCCTTGGTGGATCAACGGCCCGGATCCACCATGCCCGCGACCACACAAGGCCCGTTCACAGCGCCTTAGTGACGCGGCTAACCCACCCGTCGAACAACCAATCCAACCGGTCCTTCAGGCCCAACTCCAACGCAACTTCCACGCGGCCTCCAATCTTAACTTGAATAAAACCTACATACTTCACTCTTTTTATGTGTTTGAGCAATTTGAGGAAATGCCAACCTGCGAGGGTTAATGTCCTTTTGACACAAAAAGCAAATGTGGGCACCAATTTGTGCTCACAAGTAATATGAGTGGGTGGGTGAAAACAAGTTAATGAAGAATTCTAGTATGGAGGGGGGTATAGAGTTGTGGGCAAGAGCATGTTTAGGTGTAGTGGGGTTGGTAGGTGGGGGTGGCGGGGAGGGGGGGGGGGCAGGTCTGACATGCATGTTTGGGGGAGCCATGTTAGTTTAGTTACAAAGTCGTAGGGATGGGGGTCTAGTGTTGGGATGAGTGAGGAGTTGTAGTGATGTTGGTATTGGTTCCATTGCCACATGATGTGTGTGGCGGAATAACCATGGAGGGTGGAGTTGGTGGATGTGTGGAGGTGTGCTACGGGGGAGACGTGTGGAGGATGGGTGTTGCGTTGTTTATATTTGAATCATGATTACACTATGTTGTGTTGAGGTGGATGTGTGGGAGGTGTATTGATTTTGAACGAAGCAATTGTCTTTGGTTTGAGGTTGTAGGTAGTGTTTGTGGTGCATTTTTTGTAGGTGGTCATGTGTGGTTTGGGTATAGTGCTTGGTGAGGAGACGTGTGTTGTGGGCGGGATTACAATTGTCGTGGATACCGAAGAGGTTTTCTTCAACTCTCCATGAGTTTGCCGAGTGGGGGGGGGGGGTAGCCTGCCTAGTGGCATAAGTATGTATATTTGGATTTGGTGATTTCATTGGAATTTGGTTTATAGTCTATGTGGACGCCACATATGGAATCTATGATGTATGCTTGGGAGATGGGGTCAATTGACTATGGGTGGCGGGTGAGGGGTGGATTGTAGGTGTGGTCATGGGGGATGGGGGTGGTGGGGGGATTGCCGGGGTTGTGTCTAGAGGTGGCAATGTGGGTGGGGGTGGGATGAGCAAGGGTGAATCTCTATTGGGGGAGGAGGGTGAGATTTTGATTGTGTGTGTGTGTGAGGGGGAGGGGGGTTGTGAAGCGGATATTGCATTTGTGAAGTGTTTAGCATAAGAGTTTTCAGGCGTGTGTGAGCGTTTGTTGGTTGTCACGGTATGCGGCGTCGGCGACCACACTGCATCTGGGGGGATTTCATCCATTTAAATTTGGATGGATGAAATCCTCGGAGTTGGGGAGATGCTTCTAAGTGAGGAGCCTCCTCCTTGGCTTGGCATTCTTGCCAAGTCAAGCTTTGTGAGTGAGTGTGTGAAGAGAGCTTGTGTGAGGTGAAGATTGCATGTTTTTGCAATAAAATCTTGAGTTCTTCTCCCCTTACTTACACTCTTGGATTCTTTCGTGGTGGAGTGAGAGATAACTTGACTTGTTGTGTGCATTTGAAGAGAGAACTAGAACTCTTACTAGTGTTTGACTACCTTCCTTCTTTGTGAAGGTGTGTTGTGTATGTGTGTTGTGTATGTGTGTCTTTGCTATGTTTTAGTGTTATTTGTTTGTCGTAGACCTCTCCATAAGGAGTGCCTGAAATATCATGGGCACAAGGGGGCCCCGAGAGTGAGGGCCCCATGAGTTGGGAATGCCTCCCACCCACGGAGACTAGGAGGCATGAGGGTAAGGCCATAAGCTATGCGTAGCTTATGGCATGCCAATTCTAGAATGCTCAAGAACACCTCAATCGGAGGTGTGAGCTAGGAGATATGGCAATTTGAGTGGAACGTTGTCCCAGGACAACGCCCTGGTACAACAATGGCCTGGGAGTGCCTCCTGGGACTACCAACCTTTGAACATGCATAACTTCCTTAATACTTGCCCGAATGGGGCATATGAGTAGTCCATCGGCATGTACGTGAGACGTAGATGACGATGAATGGGTTGCTTGTTAGCATCAGAGATTATACGGAGAATGTATGGTGTTCCGAAGCTGTTGGGGGCTTCCAACCCTAGCGGCTAAGGGAAAATGTCTACTTGGCCCCAAGTGTTGGGAGAAAGACAAAATGTTACTTGACGGTGGGGTAGGGGCCCTGCCTAGAGTCCTAGAAGCTTATATGGGTGAGGTGGTGTGGCCGAACCCACCCGAGGCCGAACGGCATGGCCTCCATGGACATTGGCCCAATGTGAGGGCATAGTTGCCTAGTATGGCTCGGGTTGTTGTAGTGTTGCTCCGGCAACGCGATGATCAACTTAGGATTGGACTTCCATGGATGGAAGTCCACATGTGACCATTGGTTACCGATTAAGCGGTGAGTCCCGAATGAAAGAGTAGGAGGGTTGGCCCCCTCCTATGAACTAATGGGTCCGCGGTATTGGGGAACTAACCATTAGCATGGAGGAATGCGAAGGGTTAGCGCTCGTAATCCTTGCTAAAATGAAAAATGACCAAAATACTTAAAGAGAGCTAGCAAGGGTTGCGACATTGTTAGTGATGGTTGGTACTTGAATTGCAATGACACACGATTGTTATTATCACGACATGGCTGAGTTTTGTGGGTTTTCCATATTGGAGTTTAAAGGTTTATGGGGTGAGAATGCGTATGCATGTGGAGTCAATAATCTCTTGGATTGTGGTAAGATGTTAGGTAAGGAGGGTCTTGGAGAGTTTGGAGTGTGGCATTTGTTTAGTTCATTCTAGGCGATCTATGGAGTTGGATGGTGCCATAGTTGTTCAAGATGGAATGGGCGGTATGGGAAATCAAATATGTTTTTTTTAGACGGATATTGACAATTTGCATCATTTGGAGGGATCTCATTGTGGGGGAATGTACACATGCTTGCGGTGGAAATTTGGGGGGAGCTCAAAGGCCACCAATTTTATTGGTTATATGGCGGGTGACCCCACAATATATTAGACCAAGGTAGCCAGGGTCATTGAGGACATTGCATATTTGAGAGGCTAAGGCGCGGATATATGTTCGTAGGAAGGAGTGAACATTGGTTCCAAACAATTTTTTTGGGGTTTGGACTATGGCGTTGGAGGTGAGGTGGGAAGTTTACATGTTTTCTATCTAGTTGGGTGATTTTCTAGTGCAAATCTTTGATGCATGGCATTGAGAATGGGGCCGTGTAGAAAGAATATTTCACGTAAGGGCAAATGACAATGTTAACTTTGTGGAATTTTTGGCGTATGGTGGTTGGTGATTGGTGATTGGGTTAGAGATTGGATGTGATCTTAGTTTTGTGAAGGGTAGCAACTAGTTGGATCCCAAGATATTTATAGGTTTTGTTTTTGTGAAAGTGCAAGAAAATGTTTGACCTTTATAGGTGACATTCCCGGGGGGGTGCACTCCATTGTCAAGTTGAACACCATGTGTGATTAAAAAAATTTTACTTTTTACATAAAGCATCATCAAAATGGGTCAAATTTTTATCAATTTTTTCATGAGTAGATAAAATTGGTATCTACTACATAGTAAAAAATGGTAACAAAATTTGATGATCTGTTTTTTTAATAAAACATACCGTTTCTAACTCGAATGACGCAGAATTGAACTAAAAAAATTACTACAAAAATGAAAATGACTAAAAATTTCAAAAAATATATACAAAAGATACCATCAATGGTTATGTTTATGTAGAAAAAATTTCATAATTTTAAAAATTATCTATGGTATATAATAGAGGGTAGCAAACCATTATCGCACGTGGTTATGAAACGTAAGGGGTGTGATTGCCCCGTGGTGACATTGCAAATTTCTAGTTGTGTTTTGAGTGTGTCTAGTTATAATTTGGTTTAAGGTGTTCCACAAGCTCCTTTGTTGTCTCGTTAAGGGAAGGGGTGGAGGGATATGTGATTGCAATCGTAGAGATGCCCTATGGTATCCTAGCCTATGACCGAGAGCTACACATTGGTGAATTTTCACAATGACCTCTTCTATGGTAATGAACGATTTAAAATGTTTCATGCAAGGTAAAATGAAATATTTGTCTATTTCAAAAATTTGGAAAATTTTAAAATTAATGTTGAATTAAATATGATTTTTTAAAGATGTTCCCCAGGGTATCTTATGATAGACCTAAAGAAGTTTGACGTCAATGTTAATACAACTTATGAGCATTCTATAATTATATTTTATGAACATGTTCGAGAACCATAGACTAACTTTGACCTTACTATGTCAAGAGACATCCTAAACGAACAACTAATCTCATCCAACACGTTGTGGCAAGGTCTCATGTGCCTTAACCGAGACCTATGGGCCTCAATGACCACCTTCCTCTCTCCCACCACACCTCTCATTCTCGCGTTGGCTCCCTAGTCCCTCCTCCTTCCCCCTCTCTCTCCTCCCCTCTCTCTCTCTCTCTCTCTCTCCCTCCACATCATTAAATGCATTAATGTGAGGTTAGTTGAGCTAGGGACATGTCATCCACCTAGGGAACATTATTTCTAATTTGTTCCCTAGAGCTCGGTTTAAGGTCACATATCGGTAATAGGCTAGGATACCATAATGGTCGATTAGACAGAAGCAAGGACAAGAACGATCACTAGTGTGCGATGAGCAACAACATAGGAGAGGTGAACACTAATATGTGAGCAGTGAGCTCAAAATGATGAATTTTTCTTGAGTCTAAAGGCTTAGATTCTTGAATACTTTGGGGTTCACAGTTCTGTTTAAAATTTGAACATAAATTTCCAAGTGCTCCCATGGCAGTGTTTTTTGCGGATTTAGAATCAACTTGAAGGTTTCCAAAAATTGGTAACTGTAACTTCCATGCAAAGGCTACAATACTCAACATTTATGGACTCAAAAAGTTGTTTCAAACCTTGAAGTGTTTTCAAGTGCTTTCCAAATGCTCTAGGCAATGTTTTCTAGGGTTGTTGCAATCAAGCGGACGGATCCCCACAAATTGGAACTTATAGCCTTTGTGCTAAGGCATAATTTATCACGTTTAAGGGCATCAATGATTATTTTTTTGAAAAATTAAAATAATTTTTTGGGTGATGTACAAATGACCCTAGTGGTGTCTTTTAAGATTTTGGAAATCATCCAAGGGGAACCCAAAATTATTGAAAATTGTAGCTTCAATGCCGTTGCTGCAATTTTCAACATTTTTGGGGGCTTCCAAAAATTGTTTAAGATTGTAACATATTCTTTTCAATTCTACCTAAATCCTCCCAATAGGGTTTTCTAGGGAACCAACATGAGGGTTCCCACAAGATTGGAAATTCTAGGGTTGGTGCCAAACTATAGTTTTCAACATCTATATGTATCCAAAGTTTGCTATGATTTTTAACATTATTCTTCACGTGCTTTCCAAATGGGCCCCATAACATTTTTCAAGGGATAACCAGGGTTTTAGAAATCCATGGGAGGGTCCCCTCAATGTTGGAAATTTTAACCTCGATCTTTGACCTACAATCCTCGACATTTTGGGGACTCTAAAATTTGTTTCAAATTTTGACATGTTTTATTTCCAATGCTCCTAGTAGTGTTTCGAAGGCTTATGAAATCAAATGGAAGGGTCCCTCAAAAAATGGAGAATTGTAGCCTCTTTGCGGAGGCTACAATCTTTATTTCACTTGGACTCTAAAAAACTCTCCAGATTTTAAAACATCTCTCTTCGAGTGCTTTCCAATTAGCCCGCAATGCATACGAAACGACCCCTTGGGGGGGGTGACCGGCCGAAAAGTAGAAACCACGTGAGAACAACTATAGGGTGTTTTTTTATTCATTGGCAAGAAAAAAAATAGAAACTTTGGATCTACCGTAGCCTACTTAAATTGCGAAACATGTGATTATATACAATGTAGCATAAGGGGAAACCCCCCACTTTAGGTTTGAGGTAGAAAGAAATTAGTATGACAAAAATAATAGAGGATTTTCATTTTATTTTAAAATGAGTATATTCACATATAATACATGCAAAATGGATGAAAATTGAACGATTGGGTTATGATGTGTACACTCTTCTTTCACCAATATATAGCAACGTGGATATTCGCCATGCCATATTGGAGTCTTAAGTTTGCCTTCATACGGAACAAGTCAATAAATTTTTTATAAGTAATTTAGCATCATTTGAAATAGTATAGGTTTTATTTTATAATTACTTATAAGGTGTTGAATATTTGGTGAAATTTGTTTTTTTCTACTTAAAGGGTTCCCTAAAATCCAAATGAGGAGGTAAATAGCCCCCATAAAAATACCCTTTGTACGCACGTGGTTACATAACACAAGAGGGAGTGACCATCCCCCCCCCCCCCGAGAATGACCCCCTACAATGCTTTTGTAGGGGGTTTACAAAGGTTTTGGAAATCAACCGTAAGGGTGCCCCAAAATCCTGGAAATTGTAGCCTTGGTTCCAAGGCTACAATTCCCAATCTCTTGTTGAGGACTTTACATTTGCACGGGGGGGTCACTCCATTGTCGAGTGAATACCACGTGCGAGACAATTTTGCTACCCTATATTATATGCCATAGACAATTTTAAAAATTATGATTTTTTTTCTACACATACATAACCATTGATAATATCTTCTGTATATTTTTTTGAAATTTTTAGTCATCTTCATTTTTGTAGTAATTGTTTTAGTTCAATTCTGTGTCATTCTAGTTAGAAACGGTATGTTTTATTAAAAAAAATAGATCATCAAATTTGGTTATCATTTTTTTACTATGTAATAGATACCGTGTATATCTACATGTGAAAAAAAATTGATAAAATTTTGACCCATTTTGGTGATGTTTTTAGGATAAAGTAGATTTTTTTGTCTTGCACGTGGTATTCTACTTGGCAATGGAGTGACCCCCCGTGTACATTTGAAAAGCATTTGGATAATCATGTTTGTGTGCGAACCAATTTTTGAGTCCCCGAAAGTTTGAGATTCGTAGACTCGGCACCAAGGCTACAATTTCCAAATTTTTGGGAACCTTCCACTGGATTTTTAGATTTGTGGATAACATTGCGATGAGCACAACATTATTCATATCCATAACAATGTTATGTGGGACTCACAATAATTGTCAGCCATAAACCCCCACCCTTTGCGTTTGTAATCCGAGCAGGAGTCTATGGCTCACATGTCTTTGTTAACTCTTGGCCTTGGAAACTCCTCATTCATACTCCAATGAATTCAAACACAAAACACATTCTTTTTATTAAACTCACAGAGCATTAGCATTGAAAAATGCTCATGCACCCATGGTACACATCACACCCACTCACACTCACATTTACTCCTACTCTAGTTTCCTACATATTTTATATGCTAAGCAACTAATTAGCCTAATCACTAGCTATATAAGGCACCCCTTCACACTTAGAGGTTCTTTGAATTCCACTTGCCTAACTACCTATTGGTTCTCCCTTGTGCATTGCCACGTTGCCACATTGTGCCAAGTCTGAATCCCTCGGCAGCTGCCTGCACCTTCGGCAGTTTGCCCATCCTTTACTCAGAAACCTGGATTCCATGCCGTGGCAGCTGCCTGTGCCCTCGGCCGTAGCCTCCACCTTCACTCAAAACCAGCAGCTTCAAACTTCGCTCTCCTTCCTGGATTCAGAACCTTCACTCAAAAAAACCAGCAGCCTCACTTCGCTCTGAAGCCTGGATTCGGAACCTTCACTCAAAAACCAGCAGCTTCAAACTTCGCTCTCCTTCCTGGATTCAGAACCTTCATTCAAAAACCATCAGCTTCAAACTTCGCTCTCCTTCCTGGATTCAAAACCTTCACTCAAAAACCAGCAGCTTCAAACTTCGCTCTCCTTTCTGGATTCAAAACCTTCACTCAAAAACCAGCAGCTTCAACTTCGCTCTCCTTCCTGGATTCCATGCCGTGGCAGCTGCCTACGCCCTCGGCAGCTGCCTCCACCTTCTTCTTTTTCACAACTTCTCCTGTCTCGAGGGCCTCTTCTCTCTTCCTCCCGGTTCCGGCCAGTAGCCTTGATCCGAAAAACCCTGCAACCCAATCCTGGCGGATAACCAGGAACTCCCTAAGTTGACCCTTGCCCATCCTAAAATGAATAATAAACACGGTTGAACCCCGAGTACATTAAGCATCCTTCCAAGTTCTAACCCACTCGACTAAAATAATAGTTTAATGAGTAACTAATCACTCCCTGATATCCTAAGCCTAAATTCCAACACAACACCCACACTAACATTTTAAACTTAATCTTAAATCAAATACAGAAGCTTCACTCTCTTTATAATTGTGAATAACTGCAGAAATGTCAAAGTCACGTTTTAATGCACTTGTGTGGTTAAAACCACATGTGGGCACCAAATTGGGCTCACATAACTGGCGACCATCGGGGGATGGATCCATAACTCTTGCTCCGCAGGCAAGTTGTCACTTCAAGCCTTGTACTCCTTGCACCGACTCCCGGATGTGCGTGTAGGGAAGCTCTCACCATTCAAGGTTTCCAATTACATTGAATTGTTGGGAAATACCTCGCGTACAAGGTAAGGGCCCATCCAAACCGCATCGAACTTACCGGGGAATTCAAGTTTCCTACCATCTTGAATCATCACCATCATCCCCGGTCGTAGTGCCTTCTTCTTGCGTTTTTTGTCGAAGGTGATTTTCCTTCGACGTTGAATCGCCTCAATGTGTTGAGCTGCCATTCGCCTTCTCTCATCAAGCTCTTCCAAGTCGGTCAATCTATTTTTTAACGATTGACTCTCGGTAAGGCGTGAGCCTATGGCCACCCGAAGAGATTCTACTTCATATTCAATGAGAATGGTGGCTTCCAAACCATACACCAAGGAGAAAGGAGTAGCTTGGGTAGTTACTTTGTAAGTTGTTCGATAAGCCCACAATGCCGCCATCAACTTCGTATTCCAATCTCTCTTAGAATCCATCACGGTTTTGCGTAAGATGCTTACCAAAATGCCATTGACCCTATCTGTTTGACCATTTGTTTGGGGGTGGTAAGGTGTAGTCTTCCTATGGTCAATTTGGAATTTGTCCGTCATTTCTTGGATCAAGGAATTTAGGAAGTGAGTTCCCCTATCACTCACTAAAATCTTGGGCACTCCAAACCTTGAGATTATATTTTCATACATGAATGCCGCCGCATGCGCCGCCATGTCGGTCTTGACCGCCTTAGCCTCCGCCCATTTGGTGAGGTACTCGGTGGCAACTATAATGTAAGCCATTCCTTTGGAGGAATGAGGATGGACCTCGCCTACATAGTCAATCCCCCACTTCTCAAAATGCACAAGAGGCAATGATACATGTAGTGGCATTTCCGTCCGTAAATCATTCCGAGCATACCTTTGACAAGCGTCACAACGCTTCACATAATCATGTGAGTCCTTAAACAAGGTAGGCCAAAAGTATCCCGCTCTAAGAATCTTTTGACCGGTAAGTTGGCCGGAAAAATGTCCCCCACATGCACTATCATGACAAGCCTCTAGGATGGTCGGGACCTCTACCTCCGACACACACCTCCTAAGCAACCCATCGGTCCCCCTCCTAAACAATCGATGGCCTACCACCGCAAAATGCTTACTATTAATTCTAACCTTTCTTCTCTCTTCCTTGGTCCAGTCTTCGGGCAACTGTTGTGTGGTTAAGAACTCCACGATACCCGCATACCAATCTGGTTTGGCCGTAACCACAAAAAGATTGTCATCCACCAATCTTTCATCTATTGGACTTTCTCCCATTTCCCTCGAACAACCTAGACAAGTGGTCGGCTTGCAAGTGCATGCGTGTGAGCCCAAAAGGGTGCCCACATTTAGTCTTAGACCCTTGAAACGTTAGTTGATGCACTTTGAAGTAGCATGTTACTTCACAAAAATATAAAAAGAGTGAAATGTTAGTCTTAGAAGTATCATGTTGTAAGAGGCTAGGATGTGAGTTGTTATTGTGTTTTTACCTTCGGAAGGATTTGAGTGAATGAGGATAGGTAAGGAGAACTTGGATTGAGTAGTTAGTGAGTAGGCTAGTACAAATGGATGGAGACAACCAAAGTGACTCAAGAGGCAAGTGCATTCGAATTGGGATGAATGGAGGATCACATGGAGCGCACAAGTGGACCACCTCATCATGGCCACTTAATGGGGAAGGTCCAAGGAAGAATGCAAGGTGGAGGATAAGCAAATTCTCAAAGCACCAATCAAATCACGAGTTAAGCATCGTGGTTTGAATTAAGTGGTGAGCAACGATTTGGGAAAGTAAGGGGAGAAAGTTATGGCGGCGGAAAGCGAAGGAGGCTAAGTTTGGGTTGAAGCATCCCAAGTTTGGTAAAGTGTGGTAGGTAGAAAGCCAAGGCTAGTTAAATGTTCGAATTAGGATCCTTGTTGATCATTTGAGGGAGGAAGGCTTAGAAGATAGGATTGGCGCCTACTAAGTAGGAGGAAATCTCAAGGGCTTATCGTGAGCCTTGAGGGTGCTCACCCCCTCAAGCTTACTATATAATCCCTCATTCTTCCCTCACTCATCCTCTCTTTCCTTTGTGCTCCAAGGCACCCCACGAGTTATAAGTGTGGGTGTGGGAAGCCATATTGGAGCACATGTGTGTGCTTAGTTTTTAGTTTGAGAGCCAAGGCTTGTTAGCCTTGAAGAGGGCTTGACCTCTTGGTAGAATTAGTGTTGACGTGAAGGATTTTAAAGTTAATTCATGATTCCAATTTGTGGTACTTAAAGTTCATGTTTTGAATACACGTGGTTGCAAGTTCCATGTTTAAGAGTTGAGCACTTGAGGTTGTGATGAGTGCAAAAATATACTTGTGTGGATTAGTTAGTCTTAGTGAAGTTAGGAAATTCTCTCTCCCCCTCTCCTCTCTAGGATTTTAGGATTTTAGGATTAGAGAAGAATTGTGTGATTAGAAAGGGGTTGTTAGTAGAATTAGGAAAATTAGGTAGGAAGATTAGTTAAGGGCTTGAATAATTAGTGAGGTAGTTGGGGATTACAACTACAAAGTTGTGGGTTCATGAAGGAGCTGGGTTTATGAAGGAGCTGGGTTTGTTTAGTTAGAAGCTAAGAAGCTGGGTTTACGAAGGAGCAGGGTTTATTTAGTTAGAAGCTAAGGAGTTGGGTTCATGAAGGAGTTGGGTTTATGAAGGAGCTAGTTAAATCCAAGACCACTTGAAGGGTGAACCTTGCACTATGGACTCATCCAAGTCCAAATCCAATACCGCGGAGGAATGTGAGCCCAAACCCACTACTCGGACTACGGACGCTTAAGGGTGGGGGGTTTGGCCTCACATAATTGGTGCGTCCGCCGGGAGCGAAGCGGAAGGTAGTTACAAGACTTGGAGGCGACTAGGAGACTTGGAGGCAACTAGGAAAAATTGGAGACACAAACTTGAGAGAAGGGAAGGAGCACCCGAAACTCGGTAAGTATTCTCTCTTTGGGTTACATTTGAATTCATTGTATTTCAACTATTCCTTGGAATGAATTGCATTGTCAATTACGCAAATTCATTTTTGAGGAAGGAGCGCGGCGAAGGTACGTCCTCAACCTTTTTGGGGATTTGCTAAGAACTTAAAAGGAACCTATAACCGAGTAGCTCATTAAAACATTAGAGAGTAAATTCACCTTAGGACATTGAACTTTGACACTCACCTCGGGGTGAGTCTCAAAGTTTTGGGAGTTGTCATTTCATGCTCTAGATTAAATTAATATTTCACAAAGTTTATGGTGTTGTTACATTGAGTCACGATTGAGGGGAGTGCTAACTCACAGGGGGATGCGATTGCTCAAGGTATGTTTATTTCTTCAAAGTGAACTCATTAACTAATTAAGGAATGCCTTTTGTACTCGTGATTGTTGTTATCCGTTGTAGAGGGTAATTCCCGAATTGTGGATGGTGTGAGAAGTTGAAGGGTGAAGCCTCGACTTTTAACATAATCTACTCGGAAGGTCACCCCCTCACAATCGGTATTGTGGTGAGTGTTAATTTGCGGGAAGGTGCGGAGGTGATGCTCCGACTTAACCAAAAAATTAACATGAACATGCCTATCCCCTATTGGGATTCTTTCACCTAAGTGGGCTTGCAGGTTCTTTTCCTCACCTCCTAAAAAAATTATAACCACACCAAGACAAGTGAAAATATTAAGAGGGGAATTGCTAGGATTATGTGTGGTCAAGTGAGGGTCGATCGATTCTTATGGAATGCAAGGTAGGACTCGCTCACAAAAACCAAGTTTGATAGTAGGACTAGAGAAATCTACTCGAAAGAGGCGGTCCTCTAAAATCAGTGATAGATTAGAACAAGATAATGTTAGAATAGAGAGTTGTTTGAACGTCGAACCTAGGACTAGGTCAATTCTAGACACCTTAGAACTTGGAGCTCAACTTGAAGAGGAGATCACTCCCTCCAAATTGAGTGGTGAAACTTCTTCGGAAAATTACACACTTAGAGAAGAATTCCCGGTAGAAGTTGATAGGGGATTGTTGAATAGTTCACCGGTCACCATGGCCGAGGAACGGGGGATGGATCCACCACCCATACCCCCAATTCCGCCCATACCTCCTATACCTCCAATAGACCCATTGGTTAGGCCAAGAGGCCTACCAATTGTGGTTCCACAAAATTTAGCGGCGATGGATATGCCATCTCATCTCCCTAAATTTTATGGGACCAAGGATGAGGACCCCTCTCGGCACATGGAACGGTATATCGAACGGTTGGCTAGCTTCCTCATAACCGACCCGGGTTATTGGTTAGTGTGGTTTCCTACCACTCTAGAGGGGGAAGCCTATGAATGGTATCGGGATCATGCCGAGGGACATTTTAGGGGATGGGAACAATTACAAAGGGAGTTTCTTAACGAATTTAGGCCGGAAGTGGGTCAAAGTACCGCATTAAGGGCATTGTCGTCATTGAAGCAAGGAAGGGAGGAAGAAATTTCGGCTTACATTAGGAGGTTTGATTTAGTGTGCACTAGATTTGTGGGTACCATGCTCAACGACGACACGCTAAAGCAATTTTTCATTCAAGGGTTTTTTAAGTCCGGAACTATTAGGGGTGTTCTAGAAAGGAATCCCTTAACCTTGGCGGATGCCAAGCGTGCGGCTAGAGATATTGAAAACTTGGATAAAGATCACGAAAGGCTATGGAGAAGGGAGGATGAATTGATCCCACAATTCATCCCCATACGCCCTAGGGTGGTAGCGGTAGAACCCGCTAAGTATGAGAACCAAATTCCATATGCCATTGTGGACACCGGCCCCCGACCTTTAGCGGTTAGGGAACCGGCACCTCTTTTGGCACTACCGGCCCCTAGAACGGATCCACACTTGGAGGAGGTTGAGAGAAGACTAGGTGCTAGCCAACTAGGATTCCAAGAGGCTATGATAAAACAAATGCAAAGCCTCACGGATCAAATGTCATTAATGATCCGGAGTCAACAACCGGGGCCTCCACCCCCGGTTGAGTCGGGTAGGCATTCTTCCGGATTATGGTGTGTCCAATGTGGCCAACCGGGCCACACGCGTCAATTTTGTAGAAGTGGACAAAACCGTGACCAAAGAGGAAACGGTAACCCACCTCAACAAAATCAACGAGGTCAAGCGCCACCTCACTATGGAAATGGAAGCAATAGAGGACCACAACCTAGAGGGCAAGGTGGCCAAAATTTAGAGAAGAAGGAATTTCATCCCTTTTGTGGAAGGTGGCACGCTCAAGGACAATGTTGGTCCGAAGGTCAAGAGTTTAATTGTAGCAATTGTGGAGGAAGTCATCCCTCGGATACGTGTCGCCAACCGGACAAAATAATTAATGTCCCTTACCCGGTGGCTAATCCACAACAACAAGCAAGGGATAATATGCGAGGTGCTAGGCCACAAGGAGTACCGGCCAATGAACTTAGGCCACCTAACTTATACTATGACCATAGTAATGCTAGGCAAACTTTTCATCCACCGGCGGGCTTGCAAACTACAACCGGTTACATTCCAATACAAAATAGACAAGGAGTTCCACCTAATGGTGGTAACGGGAGACAAGCGCCTCCAACGGATCCGGGACCATCTAACTCCCAAGATGTTAGGTTCATGGATGGAGTGTTGGAGGCCACATGTGATGACATGCTTCCTCTCCCAACGAGAATTGGAGAGGAGCAAAGTCAATGGCCTCCTCACACCAATGCTATTACATATGAGTTAGTGAAGGGTAAGGGTGTGGTTGAAGAAGCACCTGCACTAGCGGTAACTACTAGGGCTAGGAGAGGGGATGCCCCGTTGGAGGTAGGAATAGGAGAGCAAGGAAATTACTCTTCGGATGAAGAGATTAATCTCTCCGAGTTGGATAGGGTAGCTAGAAGAGCTACTAAGGATGTGGAGAGGGAAAATATAATTTTACAAGATAGGGAGAGGACTAATGCGGTACATGACTTGGATAATAGCGATGTGGGTGAATGGGAAGGACCGGGGGTTCCCGTAGACGAATTCGACGTAGTGGGTAATTCTAAGGTGGAAAGATCTACCGGGTACGACTTGTGGGCGGACCTTAGTACACTCAAGGCGGATATTACTTTCGGCCAACTATTGGAAATTTCACCCACGGCAAGGAAAACATTAAAGGAGGGAATGCCGGTACACAAGAGGATGAGGAAGGTGAAAGCTAAAATAGCCGCTAGGATCCAATCACAAGGTGGAAGAGACGTGAAAGCTATAGAAATAGAAGTTGTTATAGTAGATAAGGTGGTTCCTAATGTGCTAGTCGACGGAGGGAGTAGTCTAAATATACTACCGGAGGATACTATGAAAAAATTGGGACTTGGACTCACGGGGCCTTCACCTTTGGTCATAAATATGGCAAATCAAAGTTCGACTACGCCTTTGGGGATGATCAAGGATTGTAGAATGACTACGGGAGGCGAGGAGTACTTGGTCACCTTCCATGTCATTAAAATGCACTCCAACAAGGACACCTTCCCCATTTTGCTAGGTAGGCCTTGGTTGCGGATGGCGAATGCTATGGTCAATTGGGGTGGACCTAAACCATCCATCACTTATGGTCCGGAGGGTAATAGGGTCATAGTGTCCATTGGTTCATTAGAAGGATGGATGAAGAAGGAGATGTATTTGCCATTGGAAATTGATGACTTAAACGAGAATGAGATTGGCAAGGCATTGGTGGGAGTCGTCCATCCCGAAGGTCAAAGGGTTGTTATAGATTCGGGCTCGGGAAGTCTAGGTCCTAATTTTTACAATTATGGGGATAATGGGGATTATGCCCAATGGCTAAGGGAGTACCCCGAGTCCGAGGTTGATGTAATGGTTACATTTCACCAAGTAGGCTTAGGGAGTGAATTTCCTAGTGTTAGTTTAGGAGAGGGCTCATTGTTGGAGCCATGTGAGGTGCTCACCGAGGAAGAGTGGGTTAGCGGTGGGTTAACACCTTGGGTAGATGACGTGGAAGAGGGTGAGGTTAGTTTAATTCATGTAGATGGGACTCAAGAGGAGGATGTGATTATTGAGTCATCGAAATTGGAGGAGCCTTTACATTTCAAGACCACGTCTACGGGGATAGTTGTAGGTCAAGATGTGAAAGATTACCCCAATGTGCCTTCCGATTGGTATCGGAACAAAGAGGAACAAGCACATGTGTCGGAAGCGGATTGGCGGTACGTGGATGTGAAATTAAAGAATGGAAAAACCCGACAAATGAAGATGGGTTCCAAATTGGGGGAGAAAGAGGTTAGGGAGTATAGCAATTTGGTGGATGAGTTTAGTGATACTTTTGCATGGTCCTACGATGAGCTTAAGGGAATTCCTAGGGAAATGGTAGAGCACCGGATTCCTTTAATTCCGGGGGCGAGGCCAATTAGACAAAAGGAGAGGAGGATGAATCCTCAATTGCAATTGTTGGTGAAAGCGGAATTGGAAAGGTTATTGAAGGCCGGGTTTATCAAGCCGGTGGAAATCACGGATTGGGTTTCTCCTATGGTCTTAGTAAAGAAAAAAAATGGGAAATTAAGGGTTTGTGTCGACTATAGGAAATTGAATTCGTGCACACAAAAGGATCACTTCCCCTTACCTTTTATCACCTTGTTGCTTGAGGAGGTTGGAGGTCATTCGCGATATACCTTTATGGATGGGTATGCGGGTTATAATCAAATTTCCATAGCCCTCCAAGATATCCATAAAACGGCTTTTACTACACCTTGGGGTACTTTTGTGTGGGTAGTGATGCCATTTGGGTTATGTAATGCCCCGGCTACTTTCCAACGATTAGTAATGTATATCTTCACCGACTTGTTGTTCAAATCCATGACCGTCTTTGTGGACGATTTTAGCACACAAAGTAATGTGGACGATCACCTACATTGTGTTAGGGAGGCATTGGTTAGGTGTAGGAAGATGAGGTTAGCATTGAACCCGGATAAGACATTTTTGGGAGTGAATAAGGGAGTGTTGTTGGGTTATGTTGTTAGTGAGAAAGGTAGAGAACCCGATCCGGATAAGATTGCGGTCATAAGCGACTTGGCAACTCCAACCAATTCCAAGGGGATCTCTAAGTTGTTAGGACATGTGGGATGGTACCGGGAACTTATTCCTAATTTTTCAAAGATAGCGGTGCCCATTACCCATTTGCTCAAAAAGGATGTCAAATTCGAGTGGACGGATGCTTGTCAAAAAGCCTTTGAGGAATTGCGGGATAGGTTGAGCACCTATCCGGTGTTGATACCACCCAATTGGGGTAAACCTTTTCACGTCTATTGTGATGCTAGTAATGTGGCAATAGGGAGTGCGCTTTGTCAAGCAACGGGAGAAAAAGAGAAGGATCAACCTATAGCTTATGCGAGTAAGCAATTGACCCCCGCCGAAAGAAACTACTCTACAACGGAGAGGGAGTGCCTAGCCATGGTGTTTTCCGTTAAAAAGTTTAGGCATTACCTCATGTGCAACCCGGTTGTATTTTTTGTTGACCACATGGCTATCAAGTATCTAGTTAACAAGGCGGAGTTAAGTGGTAGGTTAGCTAGGTGGGTTTTGTTATTAGAAGAATTCGACTACACGGTGGAATATAAACCGGGTCGTATGCATTTACAAGCGGACCACTTGTCTAGGTTGTCGGAGGAGATAGGAAAAAATCCGGTAAATGATATGTTAGTAGATGATAGCCTCTTTGTGGTCACTTCTACACCGGAGTGGTATGCGGGCATAGTGGAATTTCTAACAACCCACAAGTTGCCCAAAGAGTGGACAAAAGAAGAGAGAAGGAAGGTGAGGGTAAATAGTAGGCAATTTGTTGTAGTGGGCCATAGGTTGTTTAGAAGGGGGTCCGATGGTATTTTACGACGATGCGTGTCAAAAACGGAGGTTGAAGCGATTTTAATCGCTTGCCACGATAGCGCTTGCGGCGGTCACTTCTCGGGTCAACTCACCGGGCAAAAAATACTTAGAGCGGGCTACTTTTGGCCTACACTATTTAAGGACGCCCATGACTATGTAAGGAAATGCGACGCTTGCCAACGGTATGCCCGAAACGACCTTAGAATGGAGATGCCTTTACATGTATCATTACCCTTAATTCCTTTCGAAAAATGGGGCATCGACTATGTGGGTGAGGTCCATCCCCAATCTTCAAAAGGAATG
Source organism: Polytrichum formosum (assembly GCA_964035585.1). Lineage (NCBI taxonomy): Eukaryota > Viridiplantae > Streptophyta > Polytrichopsida > Polytrichales > Polytrichaceae > Polytrichum > Polytrichum formosum. The sequence goes on along the minus strand of OZ037935.1, from coordinate 31,540,490 downwards.
AAATATATTGTAGTGGCAACCGAGTACCTCACCAAGTGGGCGGAAGCCAAAGCGGTGAAGACCGACACGGCGGAACACGCGGCAACATTTATGTACGAAAACATAATTTCGCGGTTCGGGGTGCCGAAGATCCTAGTAAGCGATAGGGGTACTCACTTTTTGAATGACTTGATTCGAGAGATGACAGAGAAATTTAAAATTGATCACCGGAAGACTACTCCCTACCACCCACAAACCAATGGACAAACGGAAAGGGTTAACGGAATTTTGGTGAGTATACTACGCAAGACGGTTATAGACTCGAAGCGGGATTGGGATACGAAACTAACGGCGGCACTTTGGGCATACCGTACAACCTATAAGGTAACTACGCGTGCTACACCATTTTCCTTAGTCTATGGTCTTGAAGCGACACTACCAATCGAATATGAAGTCGAGTCACTTAGGGTGGCCGTGAGTACGAGACTTACCGAAAGTATATCCTTACGAAATCGACTAACCGATTTGGAAGCACTTGACGAAGGGAGGAGAATGGCGGCTCAACATATTGAGGCAATCCAAAGAAGGAGAAAGATTACTTTCGACAAACGACATAAGAGAAGGGCCCTAACACCGGGAATGATGGTCATGATTCAAGACGCACGAAAGCTTGAATTTCCGGCGAAATTCGATGCAATATGGTTAGGACCTTACCTTGTCTATGAGGTCTTTCCTAATAATTCAATTCAATTGGAAACGTTGAATGGTGAGCTCTTTCCTACCCGTACATCGGGAAGTAGATGTAAGGAGTACCGAGCTTGACTAGGCAACTTACCCTTGGAGCAAGAGATGTTTGGATTCATCCCCCGATGGTCGCCAATTATGTGAGCCCAAAAGGGTGCCCACATTTAGTCTTAGACCCTTGAAACGTTAGTTGATGCACTTTGAAGTAGCATGTTACTTCACAAAAATATAAAAAGAGTGAAATGTTAGTCTTAGAAGTATCATGTTGTAAGAGGCTAGGATGTGAGTTGTTATTGTGTTTTTACCTTCGGAAGGATTTGAGTGAATGAGGATAGGTAAGGAGAACTTGGATTGAGTAGTTAGTGAGTAGGCTAGTACAAATGGATGGAGACAACCAAAGTGACTCAAGAGGCAAGTGCATTCGAATTGGGATGAATGGAGGATCACATGGAGCGCACAAGTGGACCACCTCATCATGGCCACTTAATGGGGAAGGTCCAAGGAAGAATGCAAGGTGGAGGATAAGCAAATTCTCAAAGCACCAATCAAATCACGAGTTAAGCATCGTGGTTTGAATTAAGTGGTGAGCAACGATTTGGGAAAGTAAGGGGAGAAAGTTATGGCGGCGGAAAGCGAAGGAGGCTAAGTTTGGGTTGAAGCATCCCAAGTTTGGTAAAGTGTGGTAGGTAGAAAGCCAAGGCTAGTTAAATGTTCGAATTAGGATCCTTGTTGATCATTTGAGGGAGGAAGGCTTAGAAGATAGGATTGGCGCCTACTAAGTAGGAGGAAATCTCAAGGGCTTATCGTGAGCCTTGAGGGTGCTCACCCCCTCAAGCTTACTATATAATCCCTCATTCTTCCCTCACTCATCCTCTCTTTCCTTTGTGCTCCAAGGCACCCCACGAGTTATAAGTGTGGGTGTGGGAAGCCATATTGGAGCACATGTGTGTGCTTAGTTTTTAGTTTGAGAGCCAAGGCTTGTTAGCCTTGAAGAGGGCTTGACCTCTTGGTAGAATTAGTGTTGACGTGAAGGATTTTAAAGTTAATTCATGATTCCAATTTGTGGTACTTAAAGTTCATGTTTTGAATACACGTGGTTGCAAGTTCCATGTTTAAGAGTTGAGCACTTGAGGTTGTGATGAGTGCAAAAATATACTTGTGTGGATTAGTTAGTCTTAGTGAAGTTAGGAAATTCTCTCTCCCCCTCTCCTCTCTAGGATTTTAGGATTTTAGGATTAGAGAAGAATTGTGTGATTAGAAAGGGGTTGTTAGTAGAATTAGGAAAATTAGGTAGGAAGATTAGTTAAGGGCTTGAATAATTAGTGAGGTAGTTGGGGATTACAACTACAAAGTTGTGGGTTCATGAAGGAGCTGGGTTTATGAAGGAGCTGGGTTTGTTTAGTTAGAAGCTAAGAAGCTGGGTTTACGAAGGAGCAGGGTTTATTTAGTTAGAAGCTAAGGAGTTGGGTTCATGAAGGAGTTGGGTTTATGAAGGAGCTAGTTAAATCCAAGACCACTTGAAGGGTGAACCTTGCACTATGGACTCATCCAAGTCCAAATCCAATACCGCGGAGGAATGTGAGCCCAAACCCACTACTCGGACTACGGACGCTTAAGGGTGGGGGGTTTGGCCTCACAATGCGACCCGGCTTATATTCCACCGTATAGTCAAACTCCTCTAATAACAAGACCCATCTAGCTAATCTCCCGCTTAGCTCCACCTTCTTGACCAAGTACTTGATGGCCATGTGATCCACAAAGAAAACAACCGGGTTACACACAAGATAATGGCCAAACTTCTTAACTGAAAATACCATAGCCAAGCATTCCCTCTCCGTGGTAGAATAATTCCTCTCGGCCGGTGTCAATTGTTTGCTAGCATAGGCAACGGGGTGGTCTTTACCGTTTTCACCCGTGGATTGACACAAAGCACTACCGACCGCTACATTGCTAGCATCACAATATGCATGAAAAGGCTTATCCCAATCGGGTGGCCTCAACACCGGATAAGTGCTCAACTTATCCCTCAACTCCTCAAAAGCCTTTTGGCAAGCATCGGTCCACTCAAATCTAACATCCTTCTTGAGCAAGTGAGTAATAGGAACCGCTATTTTAGAGAAGTTAGGAATCAACTCCCTATACCAACCCACATGTCCTAACAACTTGGCTATACCCTTGGCATTGGTGGGAGTGGGCAACTCATCAATAACCGTGATTTTGTCGGGATCCGGTTCTCTTCCCTTCTTGCTCACCACATAACTCAAAAGAACTCCCTTGTGAACGCCCAAGAATGTTTTGTCCGGGTTCAAAGCCAATTGCATCTTCCTACACCTAATCAAAGCCTCTCGCACACACCCTATATGTTGACTAATATTTGATTGAGTGCTAAAATCGTCAATGAACACGGTCATGAATTTATACAACAAATCGGTGAAGATGTATATGACCAGCCTTTGAAACGTGGCCGGGGCGTTACATAACCCAAATGACATGACCACCCAAACAAATGTGCCCCATGGAGTAGTAAAAGCCGTTTTGTGAATATCTTGTAATGCTATGGCGATTTGGTTATATCCCGCATAGCCATCCATGAATGTGTAGCGAGCATGCCCTCCTACCTCTTCTAAAAGGAGAGTGATGAATGGTAAAGGAAAATGATCCTTTTGTGTGCAAGCATTTAGCTTCCTATAATCCACACACACCCTCAATTTCCCATTCTTTTTCTTCACCAATACCATCGGAGAGACCCAATCCGTAATCTCGACGGGCTTAATAAACCCGGCATTCAACAACTTCTCTAACTCCGCTTTGACCAACAATTGTAGTCGTGGGTTCATTCTTCTCTCTTTTTGCCTAATCGGCCTAGCACCCGGAATCAAAGGAATGCGATGCTCCACCATCTCCCTAGGAATACCTTTAAGCTCATTGTATGACCATGCAAAGGTATCACTAAACTCGTCCACCAAATCGCTACATTCCTTGATCTCTTCCTCCCCTAATTGAGATCCCATCTTCATTTGTCTCACCTTGCCATTCTTTGTCGTCACATCTACATACTTCCAATCTCCTTCGGTAACATGAACTTGCTCATCTTTGTTCCTATACCAATCCGTCGGTACATGCGGATAATCCTTGACATCTTGTCCAACCACAATTCCCGTTGACGTAGTCTTGAAGTGTAAGTGTTCCTCCAACTTCTCCATCTCCATGATAGCATCCTCATCTTGAGTCCCATCCACGTGTACTAAACTTACGTCACTCTCTTCCATACTATCTACCCAAGGTGTCAATCCTCCTCTAATCCATTCCTCTTCGGTAAGCACCTCACATGGCTCCAACAAGGAATATTTCTCCTCCCTTGAACTAAGAATCTCATCACTCAAACATGCATGGTGGGACGTCACCATTATATCAAACTCCGACACGGGATACTCTCTCAACCATTGTGCATACTCCCCATTATCCCTATGATGGTAGAAACTAGGACCTAAGAAACCCGACACCGAGTCCATGATCTTCCCATGACCACCCGAATGAACCACTCCTACCAATGCGTCATCCTCCTTGTCCTCCTTCTTGTCATCACCTTCATTCTCCGAATATGAGGCGATCTCTTTCCTTATCCAACCACCTAATGACCCTATGGAGACTTTGACCCTATTATCCTCAGGACCATAAGTAATGGATGGCTTGGTTCCTCCCCAATCCACTATGGCATCCGACATTCTCAACCAAGGCCTACCCAACAAGATGGAGAATGTATCCTTGTTAGAATACATCTTGATGACATGAAAAGTAACCACATACTCTTCCCCTCCGGTGCTAATCCTACAATCCTTAATCATTCCCAAAGGCACGGCCGGACTTTGATTAGCCATATTGATGATGAAAGGCGACGGACCTGTAAGACTAAGACCCAACCTCTTCATAGTGTGCTCCGGCAAGATGTTTAGTCCACTACCTCCATCCACCAACACATTCGGAACCACTTTGTCCACCTCCATAACCTCAATCTCAATAGGTTTAACATCCTGTCCTCCTCCTTGCAATTGAACTCTAGCCGCTACCCTAGTCTTCACCTTCCTAGTCCTCCTAGTAACCGGCATTCCTTCCTTAAGAGTCTTCCTAGCCACGGGTGTGTGAGGCCAAACCCACCACCCTTAAGCGTCCTAGTTCGGGTGGGGGTTTGAGAATTACATGTCTTATGTCGACAAAGGTAGAAGCTTGAAACTTAATCTCAACTCTCCACCAATGCACTAGTCGTGCTAATCTTTATTAATTCCTTCTAAGAGTTTACATGCACCCTTCCTCCTATTCACCCGTTAGAGCTTGTCCCACTCTCCGTGTGAGAGCGACTAACTCACTACTTCCACCCCGTTAATGATTTACACTTATTTGGCTTAGCTTCACACGTTGCTTGAGACAACGATGCCTCGATGCCACTAGCATCGTGCACAGTCGCGTCCTTAGCCGACTCAAGATCCCAAGTCATGGCCCTTGCCACACATGCCCTTGCCGATATTCCTCTTGAGCTCTTAGTCTTGATCCCCCGCGTATCAACATCGTGAGAATCCATTACATTTTCCATCAACTACTACACCCAATTTATTCCATGGCGAGGATACAAACGTTAAAAAACGCTATTTCCCGTTATCACAATCATAACACACTCCATTGCAACCCCCACATTACTCACATCCACTTCCAACTGCTAATCATACCATTCAGTGCCTCGTGTCTTCCTAGCTTGCTAATGAACTAATTGTCTAAATGAATACTAAGTAGTAATCTAATTAACTAAGCAACCTAATTAACTCTAAGGCCCCCAGTAGCTGCGACTTGCAGCCTCGTGGGTAGTCCAGCAGCCAGTTAGCTGCGACAACAGTCTCGTAGTAACCCAACACTAGTTAGCTGCGACGGCAGTCTGTAGTAACCCAGCCAGTTAGCTGCGACAACAGTCTCGTAGTAGCCCAGCACTAGTTAGCTGCGACAACAGTCTGTAGTAACCCAACACTAGTTAGCTGCGATAGCAGTCTGTAGTAACCCAGCCAGTTAGCCGCGACAGCAGTCTCGTAGTAGCCCAACACTAGTTAGCTGCGACAGCAGTCTATAGTAACCCAACACTAGTTAGCTGCGACAGCAGTCTGTAGTAACCCAACACTAGTTAGCTGCGACAACAGTGTGTAGTAACCCAACACTAGTTAGCTGCGACAGCAGTATGTAGTAACCCAGTACTAGTTAGCTGCGACCGCAGCCTCGCGGTTGCGACAAGGTTTGACTAATACTAAGGAAAGGGGGAAGAGACCAAGAGAGGGAGAGGAGAGGGAAGATATATGAGAGAAGAAGGAGAGAAAGAGGATAGGAGAGAAGGGGAGGAGAGGGCACCAACCACAACCCTTTAAACTTTCTCCTACTTAGTAGGACCTTATCTTATCCACTAAACCCTCACCTCCTTAAACCAACAAGATAGAACCCAATTCAAACATTTAAACCCAAGGCTCTTCCCTTTGCTTCTTCAAACTTACTCACCTAACCAAAACACTCTCTAATGCCACTACGCTTCTAATTAACCACACAAAATAAGCCTAAGGCCTGAAACATAACTCCACACCAAGCCTCTACTACATTGCCATTCTAAAATTAGGGTTTCACTCTTTTTATATTTTTGAGAAACAACATAAAACCTAAAAGTCTAACTCCTAATGGCTTCAAAGGGTTAAGAACACATGTGGGCACTCTTTTGGGCTCACATGGTGAAATCTCCAACAATTGTCCAAAGGTAATATCGGCCTTAAGTGAGCTAAGATCGGCCCATAAATCATAGCCGCTCGACTTCTCCACCTTGGCATTGCCAACACCATCAAACTCATCCAAAGGAATTCCCGGTCCTTCCCATCCTCCCATCTCACTACCTTCTACATCATGAATGACATTAGGCCTCTCCCTATAATGGAGAATCACATTCTCCTTCTCTAACTCCCTAGTGGTCCTCCTAGCTACTCTAGCCACCCTATCTAACTCGGAAAGGTTAGGACCTTCATCCGAAAAATACTCCTCTTGACCCTCTACTCCTACCTCCAATGGAGTCTTCCCCCTCATGGCCCTAGTGGTAACCGCTAATGCCGGTGCCTCATGAATGACCTCATCATCTAGACTATTCAACTCATAGGTGATGTCATTGGTGTGTGGAGGCTATTGACCTTGTTCCTCTCCAATCCCCATTTGGAGAGGAAGAGTGTCATCATGATGTGACTCCACGACACCATTCATAAACCTGACATCCTGAGAATTAGACGGACCCGGATCCGTAGGAGGAGCTTGCCTCCTATTGTCGAAATTATGTGGACCCCCTTGCCTACCTTGAATCGGCATATACCCATTCGTCGTTTGTAATCCCGCCGGTGGATGAAAAGTTTGCCTCGCATTACCATGGTCATAATACAAATTCGGTGGCCTAAGCTCATTCGGTGGCCCACCTTGTGGTCTAGCTCCCCTCATGTTGTCCCTCGCTTGTTGTTGTGGATTGGCCACCGGATTAGGCATACTAATAATCTTATCCGGTTGACGACATTCGTCCGAAGGATGGTTTCCCCCACAATTGCTACAACCATAACCTTGTCCCTTGGACCAACATTGACCTTGTGCATGCCATCTTCCACAAAAAGAATGAAACTCCCTTCTCTTCACATTTGTACCACCTTGACCTCTAGGAGGAGGTCCCCTATTGTCACCTTGTCCATACTGAATTTGTCCTTGACCCCTTTGATTTTGTAGAGGTGGACCACCGTTTCCTCTTTGGTCACGGTTTTGTCCACTCCTACAAAACTGACGAGTGTGGCCCGGTTGGCCACATTGAACACACCGCAATCCCGATGCATGCCTACCCGACTCAACCGGAGGAGGCGGACCCGGTTGTTGACTCTTAATTATCAAAGACATTTGATCCGTAAGACTTTGCATTTGCTTAATCATGGCCTCTTGAAATCCCAACTGACTAGCATCCAACCTTCTCTCCACTTTCTCAAAGTGAGGATCCACTCTAGGGGCCGGTAATGCTAAAAGTGGTGCCGGTTCTCTAACCGCTAAAGGACGTGGACCCGTGTCAACAAGAGCATATGAGACTTGACTCTCATACTTGATCGGCTCTCCCGCCACCACTCTAGGCCGAATGGGAATGAATTATGGTATCAGTTCATCCTCCCTTCTCCACAATCTCTCATGATCTCTATCCAAGCTCTCCATCTCTCTAGCCGCTCTCTTGGCATCCACCAATGTCTGAGGATTCCTCTCAAGAACACCCCTAATCGTTCCCGACTTAAAGAATCCTTGAATGAAGAATTGCTTTAGCGTGTCATCATTGAGCATGGTGCCCACAAATCGTGTACAGACTAAATCAAACCTCCTAATGTAGGCCGAAATCTCATCTTCCCTACCTTGCTTCAATGAAGCCAATGCCCTCAACGCTGTGCTTTGACCAACCTCCGGCCGAAACTCATTCAAAAACTCCCTTTGTAATTGCTCCCATCCTCTAAAATGTCCCTCGGCATGATCTCTATACCACTCATAAGCCTCACCCTCTAGAGTGGTAGGAAACCATACTAACCAATATCCCGGATTAGTCACAAGAGAACTAACCAACCTCTCAATGTACCTCTCCATGTGCCTCGACGGATCCTCATCCTTAGTTCCATAAAACTTAGGGAGGTGGGATGGCATGTCCACCGCCGCTAAGTTTTGTGGAACCACAATTGGTAGACCTCTCGGCCTAACCAATGGATCAATGGGTGGAAAGGGAGGTGGACCCTCTCCCTCCTGAGCCATGGTGACAGGTGTGTCCTCTCCTACTTCCCTATCAATGTCTATCGGAATTTCTTTCCTAAATGTATAAGTCTCCGATGATGTTTCACCACTCAACTTAGAAGGAGTTGCCTCTTTCTCAAGTTGAGCCTCTAATTCGAATGTCTCTAACAATGGACTAACACTAGGCTCCACATTCAAACAGCTTTCTAATCTAACATCAACTTCTTCTACCACTTCACTAATCCTAGATAATCTCCTCCTATGTGTAGATTTATCAATTCCTAATATCAAGCTTGGTTTTTGAGATCGAGTCTTACCTTGCATTCCCCAAAGAATCGATCAACCCTCACTTGACCAAACATACTCCTCACTACCTTCACTCATTAATGTTATCACTTTCCTTGGTGTGAATTAAAAATTGAGGAGGTTAGGAAAGAGAACCTGCAAGCCCACTTAAGTGAAAAATCCCAAACAGGGGATAGACATGTTCATGCCAATTCTTAGTCAAGCCGGAGCATCACCTCCGCACTCTTCCTCAAATTGGCACTCACCACAATACCGAGAGTGAGGGGCCGACCTTCGCCATACACCACATTGAAGACCGATGCATCACCCTCTAATCTCCAACACAATGTGACTAGGGAATTACCCTCTACAACGGATAACGACAAAGATAAGTACTAAAATCATTCCTTAATTAATTAGCAATTTCACTTTGAAGAAATGTCATACCTCAAGCAATTCGCTTCCCCCTGCAAGTTAGCACTCCCCTCGACCGTGACTCCACATGACCTCAATCACAATGACTCTAAACTAACAATCCTAATCTAGAACATCAAATTTCAAGTCCCACAACTTGGAGATTCACCCCGAGGTGAGTGTCAAAGTCGAATCTTCCTAAAATTAATTATCCCTCTAAGATTTTAGTGAACTAATGATCATAGATTATTTTTATGTTTTTAGCAAATCCCCAAAAAGGTTAAGGACATACCTTAGCCGCGATCCCTCCTCAAAATAAAATGCATAAAGGAAATATGCAATTCATTCCAAGGAAATAAAGGAAATAAACTAATATAATCAAATGACAAAAATCAAAAAGAAAACTCTAAGTAAGGCACTTACCATGCACCAAGTGCTCCTTCCTAGCTCCAAATTCTTGCCTCCAAGTCTTGATTCCCCTAATCCCGCTTCGCTCCCGGCGGACGCACCATTTATGTCAGCCATAAATCCCCACCCTTTGCATCTGTAATCCGAGCAGGAGTCTATGGCTCACATGTCTTTGTTAACTCTTGGCCTTGGAAACTCCTCATTCATACTCCAATGAATTCAAACACAAAACACATTCTTTTTATTAAACTCACAGAGCATTAGCATTGAAAAATGCTCATGCACCCATGGTACACATCACACCCACTCACACTCACATTTACTCCTACTCTAGTTTCCTACATATTTTATATGCTAGGCAACTAATTAGCCTAATCACTAGCTATATAAGGCACCCCTTCACACTTAGAGGTTCTTTGAATTCCACTTGCCTAACTACCTATTGGTTCTCCCTTGTGCATTGCCACGTTGCCACATTGTGCCAAGTCTGAATCCCTCGGCAGCTGCCTGCACCTTCGGCAGTTTGCCCATCCTTTACTCAGAAACCTGGATTCCATGCCGTGGCAGCTGCCTGTGCCCTCGGCCGTAGCCTCCACCTTCACTCAAAACCAACAGCTTCAAACTTCGCTCTCCTTCCTGGATTCAGAACCTTCACTCAAAAAAACCAGCAGCCTCACTTGGCTCTGAAGCCTGGATTCGGAACCTTCACTCAAAAACCAGCAGCTTCAAACTTCGCTCTCCTTCCTGGATTCAGAACCTTCATTCAAAAACCATCAGCTTCAAACTTCGCTCTCCTTCCTGGATTCAGAACCTTCACTCAAAAACCAGCAGCTTCAAACTTCGCTCTCCTTTCTGGATTCAAAACCTTCACTCAAAAACCAGCAGCTTCAAACTTCGCTCTCCTTCCTGGATTCCATGCCGTGGCAACTGCCTCCACCTTCTTTTTTTCACAACTTCTCCTGTCTCGAGGGCCTCTTCTCTCTTCCTCCCGGTTCCGGCCAGTAGCCTTGATCCAAAAAACCCTGCAACCCAATCCTGGCGGATAACCAGGAACTCCCTAAGTTGACCCTTGCCCATCCTAAAATGAATAATAAACACGGTTGAACCCCGAGTACATTAAGCATCCTTCCAAGTTCTAACCCACTCGACTAAAATAATAGTTTAATGAGTAACTAATCACTCCCTGATATCCTAAGCCTAAATTCCAACACAACACCCACACTAACATTTTAAACTTAATCTTAAATCAAACACAGAAGCTTCACTCTCTTTATAATTGTGAATAATTGCAAAATGTCAAAGTCACGTTTTAATGCACTTGTGTGGTTAAAACCACATGTGGGCACCAAATTGGGCTCACAGTAATCCACAGAATATTCCTCACATTCAGACTACATATGGGAAATATTTCATGGAATACTTTCAGTCCCATAGAACATTGTTATGGATCTGAATAATGTCATGAGTAATTGAAAAACACTTGGAAATTTATGTTAAACGTCTTCACACATGTGTTAGAATTGTAGCCTCAAGACCAACGCTATTCATGTCAATGTTGGAGGACCTCTCATGTTGCTCCTTAAACCTTGGAAACCACTGCCATTGAACATTTGGAATCCTTTTGGATAAATGTGTTACAACTTTATTATTATTATTATTATTATTATTTATCCCCATTATATTGAGGACTCATTGTAACCTCGGGCATCAAGGCTACAATCTTCCAAGATAGGGGATGCCCTTGCAGATGAATTCCAAGACCATGGAAACCACTCGTGGGAGCATTCATAAAGCACTTGAAAAGACATGTTAAAAATTACAACTAAAACTTTGAGTCCAAAAATGTTGAGAATTGCAACGCTGGCATGGAATCTATAATTTCCAAGTTTTTTTTAAAACATTCCAGTTGATTTCAAAACCCGATTGGAAACCATTGCCATAAGCATTCGAAAAGCACAACTTTGTTTGTTAAAATATAGAACAAAATTCAAGAATTTTAGCCTCAACAAGGAGACGATGAATTCCAATTTTTTGGAAACCTCTCCACTTGATTCCTTAAACTCTAGAAAGAACTACCATGAGCATTTGGGAAGCATATCAAAAGTACGATTAAATTTTAGAAACACATGTTTAAGTCCATAAGACATGAAACCACACACGCCTCAAATATAAGTGTTTGTTTAAGATGAGTAACCGGGTTAGGCCTGCTTACATAACATAACGTAAATGGGTCCCAAGCGGCTAGTTTTTTTTAATTGGACCCCTTTATTTGATTGGTATGTGGTTTGGTGAGGAACAAGGAGCAAACATCATAAAGACATATGTTTAAAAGAGAATGGACTACGTTTTCATATATGAATAACTACACTAAATATGATATTTAGTGTCACTTACTTACTATTTGGAATTATGCAACGCTATGACTATTTACTATACATCTCATTTTTTACCAACAAAGGTTGAATTGGTTGTTTGGACATTATAAAACATTAATATCTTTACTTGGTAAAAAAAATGACATTACTAATAAAAAGATATAGGAATGTATGATTCCGAGTAGTAAGTAACACTAAATATCATATTTAGTGTCCTTTACACTTAACAGTGAATGCAATTGGGAAGACTTGTGTATTTAGTTAAAAAAGCAACAAACATGCACTTCCAATAACCATAACTGAACCATGGAAAATCCAATTTTCAATCTGGTCTTCGCAAATGCTTCATCGTAGATTTGCTGACACTATACGTGTTGTGTTGTGTAAATTTAATCGGTAGAAGTTGGAGAACATGAAAGATGAACCGAATAACACCCACATACCTTACTATGCAATTCACCATTTTCCTCATCTTTTCATATGCCAGTCTGTCACTTATACACACCATTCGTTATTTGGAATCAAACATATCCACTTGCCAAATAACCATAACGACTCACACTTAGGGCTACTTCACACACAAGACTGAAGGCCCGTGACCATTGCAATCTAAGAGCTCTCATTGGTTGAAAGGGCGAAGACCGTCCAAGTTCACTTCACACATGAAGGTGAAGGCCTAAAGGCCAAAGAAGACTTCATGGATGAAAAGTCTACATGGAGTCCTACACGGCGGACTATGGATAAGGTTTCATGGTCTCCTGGAATTGAATTTGCATCAAGCCCACCTCCAAGAGGTGGGCCTGATGCAAATTCCGGGAGACCATGACTTTTTTTAATACTTTTTCCAGTAGGACAAATCTCAAGACATATTGCAAGACAGATTCTAGAACATATTCCAGGACAAATAAACACCACCAAGCAATTCTCTTAAATTGGCAGAGTTTGAGACATATTATATTAAACCAAACCCTCCCCTCTTTTTCCGCCAACAAAATATGCAATGGTCCTGCAACATGGTCCATTCTCACGTCACACTATGCTTGAGGGCCCGTGACTACATAAAACGGCTTTCCCAACACCCATGGTACGGCCTTTGGATGAGAGTCAAGGGTCCTCACCATTACGAGGTCACGGCTCTTGGCTCATGTGTGAAGTGGCCCTTACAGTAGAGCTTGCACTTGACTGGTTCAAAGGGGGAGGTGCAAGCCATGTGACACACAACAACGTTTGCCTAGAAGGATGCGTGTTTTCTCTCTTTTAAGGGAGATTCCTCCGGAGTGCCACCTTGGAGGCGGCAAACAAGTGATAAATTAAGTTAGCCTTCTCATCTAGAGATCCGGGATGCAAGTCTCCGTTGATCTATTCAAAATAGAGATAATGTGACATCGGAATTGTTTGGAGGAAAACTAGACCGTTTTATGGTATTTAGTGTCACTTACTATTTGGAAGTAGGTCGTGCCATAACTACTTATAATACATCTCAATTTTTATTTAACAAAGATTAAATAGGTTGTACGGACATTATACAACATATACATCCTTACTTTGTTAAATACTTACGTTCTTAGGAAAAAGTTGTAGCACTATTATGTAACTCCGACTAGAAAGAGACAATAAATACCATAAATGGTGTAGACCTAAGTTCTAAAAAGAGAAGAGAAAGGAATGTCGATGTTCTCCCATCAACAATACGAGTTTGTTTCTCTCTAGCTAATTTTGTTACTCCACAATGCATAATAAATGATTATATGGTATAATTTTGCGCAAAGTGAACCCACTTCACCTTGGGTAAATTTTCATGACACCTACTGTGGGGGAGGATAAAAACATATTGGAAAACTTTGTATAGCTCTGTGAACACTACTTCAAGCCAAATTAAATCACTTTAGGTTTGAACGTAAATATAAGCGTGTTTTTATTCTTCTTGCACATTAACAATGTCTCTTGTTAATCAAGGAACTTCCAAGAGGTAAAAGAACAACCTACCAAAGGCATATGGACCTGGCACATGGACAAAGGGCCGCCGGGGTGAAGGAGGTGTTGTTGTGGTGGGCCTTGCATTGGGAGCGGTCTCCACAACTTTGGTATAGCTCGAATGTACCACTGGGGTACATTCTTGAATGGGGCTACAATCGCCGCCACCTCCACCCAAGCAGCCCGGGCAACCGCAATAGCTGCAGCTTCTGTTGTGGCAGGCCCTTCCCAGGGCTCATGTGCCATGGGCTATAGGGTATCAATCAGAGAGGTCTAGGACTCAAACCCCATGAGCATCCCCCAATAACGTAAAGGTTGTCATTGGCCAATCTACTTAGCAGATGAAACTTGATTTGGAATGTTTTGTGCACAATAATGATTTAAATTTTGAGTTACCTTTGTTCATATCTTTGCTTTCTCTTCAACAAGACTTCAGTGCAGACAACTCTAATGTATCAAAATGTATTTATCATTCCATAATTTACTTATGCCAATTCTAGTTTAAGATTAAATGTACAAACTTGTTGTGTGTAGTTTTGACATAGAATTTTGATAATTGGGATTGTCCATAACATTAATAAGCAATGCTACCAAGTTATCTTTATGATGTGGGTCAAGCAAGGGTAGGCGGTTTGCATTGCCAAAAGCCTCAACTACATGTTGGATGCCAGCCGCCGGTTGAGGATGTGCTTGCATTTATGAGGGCGGGAAGATCGTTTAAGTAAAAAATGATGACCAAACTTGGTCTGTAGGCATGTTGAGATTGTGAGCCATTATGGTGGAAGGTGTGGACTCCACTATGCTGGGAATGATATCTTACAAATTTTTATGGCCATCTAACTAATGATTGCTTCGGGGGTGCACTTGCAAGGTTTAGAAAAGTACATGCAAAAAAATATGGGGTCCCAAATACAAATTGAAATTAACAATTGTAAATAATATATGTAATAATTAGTAAGGTGGGTTGTCACTTTGTAGAGGTGACAAGTTGGCACATGATGGGTGACAAAATGCTTAATCAAGTCCCATTGAATAATGAATGGGGTTTTCAGCCCATCCCTCCATCTCATCAACCTCCTTTTTTCTTATAATTTAAGGTTTAGTGGAAACATGTGCGATCCACTATTTCCTCATCTTTGTTGTGTTTGCTTTGTTGCGGTTTACTGTCCATGAAAAGACCAAGGCCAACAACTTGCAAAAGGAGAATACCACCAAGGTAACATCCCATCAAGGTACATACACAAAGCCCTATACCCCGTACAATGTGATTGGTCTCCGTACTTATCTCAATACTTAGATAGACAATAGTAGATCATCATAACTATGACAAATTGGTTACTAAAAAGACATACTAGCACTTGCACTGACAACATCAACAACGCATAATAGACAATAGCCTTTCAATCTCTCTCAACTCTCAAATGCTCTCTCTCTCTTTGGTGCATGTCATTTGCTTTTGTCCTACCATTATGTTATCATTTATTGGCCTCATCACTCAACTCTCAATACAAACAATCCTTCTTACTCATTTGGAAAGGTTATAACTCTTATCACTCACTCTCCCATCTTGGATTTTGTTTTAAGCTTCTCATTCTTGAGCTTGGGTGTCATTCTTTTTGCATGCCAAGTTCCAACATTGGACTTGCAACTACAATAGTTCCACTCCCTCTTACAAGTTTCACACATTCATGGTGATTAGTTGCACAAAAGACACACAACTCCAACATAATTTGTAAATTGGCTATATTATGCTTGAATTGATGTCCTCTCCTATCAAATGTCACCAAAATGTATGGCTAAATTTACTCAACAATCATGACACATGCATCGTTTACTAATCTATGGCTATATCTATCTTCTAATCACCCAATCATTAAGGATGGAGACTTTTGCGCCTTGCACCCTCATGTGTCATGCCTATTGCCTTTCCTTCTTGTAGGGATGCTCAGTTGTCTGCTCCTCAAGTGGTTACAACCGCTTTCACCTGTTTGTTGCCATTTTTCTCACTTAATAGCCCTTTTCAGATAAATTAATGATTTGTTGTTGAATAACTACAACCTATGGATGAAAAGAAATGACTATGGCCAAAGAAAAAAAAACTAGGCCACAAACATAATTACATAAATGCAATTAAAAAAAATCTCTATAAAGGGAAACGTGCCTAGAAAAGAGATCAAATAAGCTAGATATCTCACGGGAGACATTTTTACGGTGGGCGTAACGGCTGATGAACAATTCCTAGCTATCCATTGTGTCAACATCCAAATTGCAAAAACCAAGTTCAACGATATAATTTTAGCAAATGTCACACCAAACTCACACAATTGCCTTCAAATTTCACCACAACCACATCACAAAGACACAAAGAATCCTTGGGGGGGGGGCACTGGCGAAAATCGTAGAAACAACGTACGATAAAAAATAGGGTCTAATATATTCATTGTAGATAAATTTTGCAAAAAAAATGTATGTATAATATAGGGGGTTTTAAAATAGTGAAACATGTTTACGTGTAAAATACCATCACATATAATGGACTCTTTTATCTAGTTAGTATATGTAAAATAATGTGGAAACAATTACTAGGGGTAGTGGGTCTAGGGTAGGGTTTGTGCTAGTGGATGAAAAGAGGTAATTTTCTATTGAAAAAGTTTGGATGGATGACTTCGCAGGCTAGATGGCTTGAATGTTACTGAACCAACGTATCCAATGTGGAGTTAATGTTCTCTACCTACGTGCCAGGAGGGAAAATTTCAACGCGATGTTTGAATTGCAATCTTCTTTCCAATTTTCTTTGGCAGTATAAATAAAATAGGGCTTTTTAAATGATTCCCCAAAAAATTATATTTACTGGTAGGATGTATTAAAATACAAGCATTTACCTTTATTTTGAAAAATACCATACCTTATAATCTTTTATGCAAGGTAAATAGCCCCCCGATAAATAGGTCCTGAGTGCACGTGTATGCAAAATATAAGAGGGAGTGCACCCCCCGAGAAAGAATCTGCTAGCTTAACAATGCATAATGTAACTATCATAAGTTGGACAAAACAACCAAATGATAAATTTGAGTTGGTCAATCTTAGTTCTCCAAGTTCTCCATAGTACATTCGAGTTGATTCCAAGACCCCTCTTACATTAAACAAGCCACAACCAAAAAAAAAAATTAATATTGTGATGTTTTCGCATGGACACCCGTTGACCTTAGGGGCACACTTGTTGCAATAGTACAACATAAAATCAACCTCATACCAAATGTACTACTCACGCAACAACAATGCTATATGATGAACCTAAATTACCCTACCACAATAAAAAAAATGAATAGATCAATTACTGCAGCTTAGTTTATCTTTCATGTCAACACAACCCCTTGGTTGTCCTCCACATCTCCCCCATGGTTATTATACCTAAGAAAGTGGATAATTACAAATATGTGTTGATTTTCGTAAACTCGATGCCGCCACCGGTAAAGACCACTACTCATTACCCAATATGGAAGAAATTGTAGACGAGATTGTAGGTAATGAAATGTATTTCTTTATCAATTTGTTTTCAAGCTATTGTCAAGTAATCATGGCCAATGAAGATAAAGCTAAAACTGAGTTTATTACCAAATAGGGTATGTACCAGTTTGAACATATGCCATTTGGCATGGTGATTGTCCCCATGACTTTTAAAAGAGTTATGAAACTAATTTTTAAGGCATTTACCAAGAAATTATTTCGATACACTTTGATGATGGGGCCATCTAGGGGTCCATGAATGAAGACATGGAAGATTTGGAAAATTCCTAGACACGTGCCAACACACCAACATAAAGTTTCACGCCAACATTTGCTCTTTCTTATATTTTTCAGGAGTAATGCTAGCTACATTGTTTGTAAACAAAGAAAGTTATCCAACCCCACGGAACTTCATGATATTTTAGACATACCTACAATACAAGATTAAAAAAGATTGTTCAATGTTTGTTAGGGCCAACACAATTTAACAAGATGTTCATCAAAACATTGGTTACAATTACTAAGCCAATTGTTCGCATGAAGAGACCTTTTCACAACCATGTAATATTGGAGCATGCACACAAATCACGTATTACAAAAATAAGGAGGCCTATACTGAGTATCCTATATAATTGGCCCCAAATTGGGAACTTATGTTCTGCATACATACAAATGCTTTTGGCATAGCCATAGGTGTCATGTTAGCTTATGACTAGTAAAGCATATCCATCAAATTTTTACACTAGCCAAATCCTTACAACAACTGAGCCAAATTATTCCAAGATAGAATATGAAGCTTGATATGATTTACATTGTTAAAAAATGCATGCACTATCTATTGGGTCAAAAGTTCCAATTTATGCTTGGCCACCATGCCCTCATACATCTCGTAAACCAACCCATTATAAACGGAACACATGTCACGTTGAGTAATGTCACTAATGAAGCACGATTTCAAAGTCATTTTATAAAACCAGTAAATTTCACCGTACCCCATAATTATTTTCATGCATAGAAGAGACCCATCCTCCACATGCCATGGATGAATGTTTTTGTGACGCCTATATGGCAAAAAATTATCCGACTAACCTATAAATGGATGATATGATCACGTATACGTCTCATGGACATTGCCTCCAAATTTGATGGAGTTTAAACAACCCTATCCTATATGTTAATGAACAACAAACGTTGTCTACAACGTTCTCTACAACGTTCTCTACAACGTTCTCTACAACAAAAAGCGCGTCGACAATGTTCTCAAAAAGTGCATTTTGCAAAACATAGTTCAACAAATTTTAAGTGGAGGACAACTAGGAAGTGAAGCTACCATCCATAAAGTATTGCAAGCCAAGTACTATAGGCACACTCGTCATAAAGACATCCATATGTTTTGTCAATGGTGTCATGCCTGCCAAATATGCTCTAGTTACATCAAATCAAGAAAGGTGCCCCTATAACCAACCATCCATTCGGGCCCTTTCATGAGATGGTGAATGGACTTCATTGGTCCCACCAATCTTCCACATGGTACACTTAGATCAATACATCCTTGTATTAATGGAATACATTACAAAACGGGTCAAGGCAAAAGCCTTACAAATGAATACGGTATGTATAACTACAAAAATCATCTTTGACTTGGTCATAACCTGTTTTGAACACCCATTGGAATTCATGTTCAACCACGGCGGTAATTTTGTGAATGGTGTTATTCAAACTTTAATGATTCATTTGTGATTACTGTAGGTTGATAGCAGGTTGGGCAAAAAATAATTCAAAATATTTAAGCCTTTTTAAAAAAAATTATTGGGCTAGTTGGCCTAATTGAAAGAAAAAATAACCACCAAAATGCCCAAAGTTCAGGAAATTTTCCAACCTTCCCAAGGTGATCTCTCTAACATGGGCAATCAAAACTTCAATATCACTTGCAATGCTCAATAATATCTCATCCTTGTCAATGAGAACAAGGTGTAACGTGGATTAATTCCTTTTTGAGTTGGTCTATGGAGCCCAACCTCTACTTCCCTCTCAAGAAATGCTATCATGTGAGTAGTGAGTAATAACAAATGAGCAGTGAGGAAAACAATGTCAATGGTAATACATGCATTGATATCCTATAGCCGTATTGTAGTTAGTTTTTTGCTATAACTGAAATAACCAAAACCCAGGGTACAGACTCTCAAGGAAGGCTTTACTAGTGTCTATTACAGGCATTTGTCACATTATAGTTCATTAATCAGACAATAGGAATGCTATCTTCATTCTAAAACATCATTGATCCATCTTTTACTCTCCTTTCTCACAAAGTTTCCTCTCACTATGTCTCATTCAGTGGGGTATGTGTGTCAGTCTCAGTAGTAACCATCTCGTCATGAGATTGTATAACAATAGTCTTTCGAAAACAATAGTCTTTGAGTATCACCATTGTCTTTGGTAACCATTGGCCAATGCATCTTCAAATCACAACAACTCCTTCATTAATTGGTCAATGTTAATTTCAATACAAGACAAATTGTTCATTCATTAATTCCAAGATTTAATCATTACTCACAACTTATGCAACTAACAACAATTCTCAGAGTCAAGCTATAGTCTTAGTTGCCCTGCACAACCTGCAACAACAACAACCATGGTAACACACAAGACAATAGTTGATCTGGTTAGCTTGCACCTTCTACTCAAAGATCTCGTCTCTAGACTAGATACTCATATAAAACTCTACATAACTCCAGGATAACTTATGCCTAAATCTCATTGATAATCCAAAGTTTATCCTAATTCAAATACATGTAATCAACTTAATCTCTTATTTCTCCCATTAATCAACTGATCAGAGTCTCTTCTCATCACATCAGTTAATTGGGGAATCTCTCATTTAACTGACTTGACACACTTAACTTCTATCAGCCTAAAGTATTTGCTTCAACTATAGTCTCACTTGGCTGAACTATTTGCTCTTTCTTCTTCCTCACTGCCTCTCACAAGCTCAACTATGTTCAATCTCTTCAATTCACGGACTGACACTTGACCGTTCACCTTCCCTACATTGCCTAACACATGCTAACAATAATCTATAGGTTAACTCTCGGCCTTCCCTCTCTCAGGGTTTCTCTCTCACAGGTCTTATCCCCTCTCTCAACTCCCTTGGTCGCTCTGTCCTCTATTTCCGGGATACTTAGACTATCGTTCAACCATGCTCCTTGTTTAACAATTATCTCACTCGACGATAGTTCTACTTCCTCACCTTCTGTCGCTCGGGATCGCTCAATTATTGTGCCCCCTAAGATGCTACAAATTATAGTTCCACTATGGTCTCTTCCACTCACAACCATCACCTTCTTCGGCCAAATATCTTACATAAGCTCCTGACTCAAACGGACTCTCTGTCCATAGTTCGACTCAATCTCTCGCCCGTATATGGCGCTTACCACTCCATCTCTATCTCTCAGATTAAAGAGACTTTTCACTCAGACAATAGTTTGCTCGTATAACAATCTTCGCACTCCCGGTTTACAATTTCATTATGCTCAACTATATTCTAAAGTTCACACTTCATTGCTTATTCCTCCCTCCCTCGTACACAACCTCTCTTCCTTAGGTATTGATTCATTCTCTCAATCTCTCATTGCTCTCTACAATTTGCACTACGTCAATTCCAATCTCCATTCCAGACTCAATCAGTTGCAATCACAACACTGACTATAGTTTATCACTTTTCATTCACTCTATTGCTTCAGATACACTCACTAATTTACTCAAACAACTCACAGACTCTCACTCTGTCACTTACGATTTCAACAATGGACAATAGTTTCACAATGCACATTACTTTTCAACAACAGAAAATAGTTCGACTCATTCCGGCCATTCAATAAACTCAAAATCCAAATAGAAATATCTTCAGTAGCAACCAGTGTCCCTCAATCACTGCGGTGATCACTAAATGTACTCAGAAAATAGTTTAACAATTAGCCTCGCCCGCTTACAGTGCTGAGGGAGACCAGCCTATAGTTCTTTCTCTGCGCTCAACAATAATCGAAGACTATCTGCCTACCTTCCCCTCGCTAGCCCTCTTAGCTCAGCGGGGAAGACGATAGTTTCTGTAACCAACTAAGGCCACCTATGGCCGTGCTAATAGTTATAACTACCTTCCTAGCCTATGGTTCAACTATTTTCATCCACTCGAAGGCTCTTTCATCTAGTTACTAGCTATTTGTCCATAGTTTAACTAACTGACCAAAAATTTGGCTCACACATATGCAACAAAAAGATGGACCGTGTAAATAGGTATGGATACTTTATATGATTATTGCATTCAATGACCAACAACATTTGCATTTTACATTGTATTATCATGATCATTATATTGTTACCTATTGCCAACACATTTAAGCATTAGGAAATGTAGGCCAATACATGTACTTTGTGCAATGCCAAAGTCGGAAGTGGCAAACATGGCACCCCCTGCATCAACGTACAAAGCTATGAAGAAGGAGTTCCACTTCACCAACAACATGGAGTATGAATTTTGGATTTGCAATGATGACATCAAGTGTTGTGTGAGTGGTAGCAAGAAGAAGTTTATGTTGACTGGCCTACAGTCCTCAGCATGTGGCCGGTAAAAATAAGCACAAAGTTGTCGAGGGGGGAGATGTTGGTGCTTGAGGATGCCGAATTCCAATTGCAGCAGAGGAGGCGCTCCCCATCCTTTGGTCACATTTTCACATGCCTCCGAACCCAAATTCCCACCCAACTTCTAGATTTTCTAAGACAATGCGTCGCAATGCAACAACACTCATTGTAGATCACAAAAACATATGGGAGAGCGCTAGAATCATGGACAAATACTATGTTGTTGGAGTCACACCATTCCCCAAGTTTTGGGGTGATCATCAACATCGTGTCCAAGGAGGACAACACCTACTGTGTGACAATTGATAATATACCTCAATGCACGTGTTTGGACTTGTGATATACCTGGATTAAAAGATTTAATGTTTGATTATGCAAGAAAGAAAGAATTAACCATATTTTGTTATACTTAGCATGTGAGTAGATGGTGTTTGAAGTCAGATAAATCCAGAGAATGAATTTGGGTTAGACAACCCAAGAGAGAATGGTGCACAAAGACTAGACAAACCCATGAAGGAATCGTGCACGGGAGTTAGACAACTCAAGATCGAAGATCTTTGCGTTGGAGTTAGACACCTCCCTTTGGAAGATCTTGTGTTGGAGTTAGACAACTCCAACTAAAAGATATGAATCGGAGGTAGACAACTCCAACTCCCATAAGATGGATGTTATTCATTGGAGCTAGACACACTAGTAGAAAAATATGCTCAAAAAATTTGTAACCAAAATCGGCTGCGGTTCTTTTAACCAGCCTGATCTCCAATCACTAAACAACTACAGTTTTTTTCTTCATTTTACGACTGAAATTCAAATTTTTGGGATATGTAATATATTTTTGGAAAGCTATTTTCAAGACCTTTCCAATAGTATATTACACACCCCCAAATTCCTAAAATTTCAGTCGCTAAACCAAAAAACAAATATGCAGCTGCAGATCAAGTTGGTCAAAAGAACCGAAGCCGATTTCAGTTGTAGTTCTTTTTGACATAATTTTCTACTAGTGACAACTCTCAATAAATAAATTTAGTTGGAATTATACAATTCCGACAAGAAGAATGGATGATTGGTTCAAGTTGGAATCACACAGTTTCAACTAGAAGAATAGATGAATGCGTCAAGTTGGAATTAGACATTTCCAACTAGAGGATTGTGATTGAGTCAAAAGGATTCAAAAGAAGATCATATGGTGAAAGGATCCATGTATATAGATAAGGAAGCTTCAAACTAAATTTAGTAAGACTTGAGACTTCTAAAAGTATCTCTTAGATACTATGGATAAAGATCGATAAAACTAGGAGTGCCTTTGGGTATAAGAGAGAGCTTGGGGGAGGAGAGAGGATCATCTTTGGTCTTTCTCCTATGGTTGGGTGGTTTGAGCTCATAGCAATTACAATATTGTGTTTAAGTTGTAAAGCTTTTGGAATGTACAAAAGTTTGAAAGTTCTCAATATTAGTGTTTCATGTGCATTCATGATTGTATTATTCTTGTGTGAAAGAGGAACGTGACATGACCTCACAAAAATGTCATCAGAGCTCTGGGAAAAAAAGGTAAGTGGGTGTATTGCAAACATATATACTACATGTTCATATTTCCCTGCAAAGTGGATTCCGAGAATGACAATTTCAATCATGCTCCAGTGTACACGTACAATGAGGTCATCCACCTTCTTGAGTTTGCCAGTGTGGTTGACACGAGTAGCCATGTTAGTTAGTATTTCACTAACATGCATAAATGCCATTATATGACAATATATGATCTCATTTTGGGTGCATTCACTTATGCGCGCAATATACTATAATAAAATTAATCATTTGATTGTTAAGGTTTTCTAAATTCTTTGGTAATAGGTTGTTTTTTCACACACTCTGTGTTTCATGAACTACCCACAAATGTGTTGAGATTCCATATGCTCCCCTTGTAACCGTATCAAATTCGCTAGCATTTTCTTTGTTGCTCATAATCAAATTATAATTTCTAACAATTTACCATTCACCGCTCATAAGTCAACGGTCATGTCTTAGCTTCCCTCCTATCTCAATGTATCATTCCTACATTTTTCATGTCTCACTCCTCAAGACTATAGCCACATGCGAGTATCAGCAACATGCATGGAGGACTTACATTGACTTGATGAAACACATGAAACGGTTAACATAACATCATGCAAAGCCAAAATTAAATCTATCAAATACTTCCATGGAAAGGTGTCCGTAAATATGCCTTAAAAGGGAGATCTTGTGTTATGGAGTCCAACAAACCCGAATATTGAACCTGGTAAAGTCCAAGAATTTGGAAAGGACCGTACTAAATGCAATTAACACTACCTAGTAACATTGCGTTATCAATGCAACAATCCAATCATGATCTCAAAGGTGTGATTGTCACCACAAATAACTTCAAATTTTACCAAGCGGCAACATAGCCTACATAACCTACCACTCAACCATAGGAGGACTTACAACATATTCCCACAATTAATGACAAAATCATGCTCAATGAAATCTAATGTGAAGGTATGTAGTATCTAATATGAAATCTATGGCATTAGATGTTGATTACACAACTCCAAATACAATCTCTACCACATTAGACATTAATCATTCCTTCCTATCTAACTTATCTTGATCCATCACCATTTTGTGTACGTGTCTACTCATGAAATCACAATAGCACGCCACGAACTTCACTTCAATGTTGTCATACCCGCATCTACCTCAACACTACCGACATTTCCGTCAAATGAATGGTGCCACCATCATCTTCTCTTTCCTCGTTACCAAACGTCATTGAGAGGGTCCCCACCTTCCTCTCTCCAACGCCGCTTTATGTGTCTAACCTTAAACGCCGTTGTATGCTTTGTGGTCTCTTACCTGACGTCCAAACTCCAAGCCAAGTGTTTGTGATAGTCGGTGAGTTTGTTATGGCATGATTGACAAACAACTTGCATTTAACATAGCAACACTCTAGAAAAAAACTTCATACTTTGTTTACAGTGGATGATATCCTCCCCCCTACGAGCCTTGCTGGGGAGGTAGATACGGGAAGGGGCAATTGCCCCACAAAGAAATCAAGATTTTCTAGACCCGACCGAAAACTTTTGCCCCGCCCCGCCCGACTTCGAAAAAACCATTGCCCTTGCATTCTTGAAGGGCACTTCTCCACAAATCCCATATTGAGTGCACTTCACCTTCAAGGTCCAAAATCCAATATATATATATATGTTCACTTCCATTGAGTAAATAAGCAATTGACTGGGATTTCTTTTTTGAAGTGAAACCGTCAATAAAGCATGTAATTAACTTGGGAGTCAAAAATATTACAAAATCTTCATTAGCACTGAGGTTATAATTTTTGTGACTTGCCATTGAAAGGGTCTTTGTCATTCTAAAATGGAACTAAAATTATTTTTTATTTTTAGTATGTTTATTTTATAATATTTTAGTTAATACCTTCTACTTTCACAAAGTATTCATACACATTCAAACTAATTCAATGTGATTGTATGTAATTAAGACTAATTAATCCTAATTAAGCCCAATCAAATCAAAAAGTATGCTTATCAAATTAACTAAGCCAAATTAATTATAAAATGCATTTAATCATGATTTACTTCAGACACCCGAATGTTATTAGGAAAGACAACACCAACCTTTGGGACAGGCATGACTGAGAGACGCTTCATCTTGATCATAGCCACGAGCTCATATGATATCAACCAAAAGACAATACGAGATTAATATTAGTATAAATCCACACCACAACTACCGAAATTGATCAAGACTCAAAAGCATCAAAGATGGTTCCACGGGTGAATGGACATTCCCGTGCAGACTAACATATTGACAAACGGACACCGCTTCGTCCACAATTGATTGAATAATTGATGGTGTCATTTGTGTTCGGTGAATAGATACTACTCCCAACAGCGGTGTAGTTTTTAGGTGTACTTCTATACGACTACTACTAGGTCCCACCGTGTACTTACCTAGAATCCTTCTTTTTTGGGGTTACGGTGGAGTGGGGGGACACTATTTGGTATCTTCGTAAGGTACTTATACAACCCAAAACCAACACTATCACCACAATCATACATTTGTGGGCTTAAATGTATGCTAAGTGCAATTTGTTTTAGATTGCCAATTTTAGAGTGTTTCTAACAATCATTAGAAAAATGTTTTCTCAATAATCAAAGGTTTAAGCATTTTTTGGAACAAAATCATTGTGTGATCATCTCACTTGTGAAGTCCAAATGTTTTTCTAATTCTTGTTCTCCGTCGATTGTTGAGAGGGCAAGAACTCTCTTGAAGCTCTTTCCACACCTTGAAACCGACTAACAAAGTATATAGAGAGTTCTCTCTATCTCTAACCAGTGGCCAATGGTCACCCTTAGTCCGTGGCACAGTGAGATTGGACTATTTGCTCAGAACTAGGTTTATTTCTACAAACAATTGAATGGGCAAAACTGACCCACTTAAAATATACTTAAAAATCTTCACCTTGGCCTCGTATAACTTTTGCATCTCTACTCCAATTTTAAAACTTGAAACAACAATCTCTATGACTCACATTTGCTAACGGAATGAGACAATTCCCAGACCAATCCAGCCATCGAAACTTTGTATGTGGAGTTGGCCGCGATAGGACCAAATGCCTTATCAGAACTCACTCACTCGGACACGGTAGGAATCGGAATCCAAGTGCTCACTTACATGCCTAAGATGTAGTCAACCTTTACCGTTATGGGGCAAGCCAAGTTTACAAGAGAATATGTGTTTTTTCACAGTTTTGGTACTTGATTTAATTAGGGTTCTAAAGTAAGCCACTTCGATACAGCTCTACACTAAATATTGTATTTAGTGTCACCAATTTCATTTGTTTTGCTCAAAACTAACTACAAACCGCTTGTGTACTGTCACTAACACTAAATGTAAACCTAACGTTATTTATCATTCCTTGTAAAAGCTTCGGGTGTTATAAATTTACAATGTTGGAATTACTATAATTTACTAAGTGATTTTTCATCCAAATTTCAATCATCCAAAACAATGTTTCGTTACAAAAATGTTGTACCTGTAAACTTATTCTTAAGAAGTATCATTAGAAAACTACCATAGTGACATAAAATACCATATGACACTAGATATGGTGCCCCTTCTCAAATCCACACCTACATACACACCACTCATATATATATATAATTTTTATTTTTTTGAGTAAGAAAAGTAACTGAATGGAGCCCCTAGCACTGGCAACATGACAAGACTACATGTCATTCTTTAAGAAATTGAACGCACATGATTTGTTAATGCCATACTTATCCACTGAATGAGTTTTCCACTACACTGTTTTTTGCATTTAGTGTTGTGTTACATTTAATGTTGTTACTATTCATTTACCTGCAACACTATCTACCAACCACTTGACAAATAGTGTTCCCTGCACCGCCACCTTCTCTACCTTGGCTGCGTTACCTAAAACTCTGGTTTTGTAGGCACAACTCGCCCACCTCCCTCATCCTTCCAGACCTTGCAGCTCACCTCGCGTCCGCACCTTGCTAGAGCATTCACAACATTCACTTGCTTCGCAACATTTGCTTCATAGGTCCGATCAGTCGTAGAACCACATCGATCAAGGATTTGGTAATGTAGTGGTGGTAGAGATGGTGGTGGTGCAACCATGCGGCAACAAAACACAAAACATAAAAAATATTATAACACTAATTGTGGAGATGTAAAAATATGAAAATGGCCAAATTTTACATTAGTTCACAATTAGTGTATAGGTTGGCATTTAGTGTATGCAACATTAAGGGCGTCACTGGCATTTAGTGTTGTGGTTCGTAATTACTGTTGCTAACACTAAATGCAAAATACAGTGTATTGTTCTCCCTCTTTAGTATGACACGTTTGGGAAACACAAAAAAAGTCGCATTATCGAGGTGTTGTCGTCTCATTAATATGACAAACGGCGTAAAGTTGTCATATTATTGAGGGAATATGAAAACATAAGTAATATGAGCTTAAAATTATATACAACAAGTTTAAACAATATAGATGGTATGAAATAATAACTTATAACTCCAAACAAATACAAATTTTCTTAAGAACTCTTGAAATAGGAGTCCAAAGATCTCTGGTGTTGCCTCCCCAAGTTAGCAACAGTCATCTTATCTAAATTCCCTACTAACTTTTGAAAACTAATAATTTCATCAACACCAAAATATAAAGAGTACTCTAATAAGAAACTAGACAACAATAATGCATGACATTTAGCATCAAGATGTTGGTGATACTATATCACCCGTGTACAAGGCAACATATTAGGTAGGAGGCGACTCTAACCCTAACCATGTCCATTCTACACTAGTAACCCTAATTATCATTAAGTTCTCAATGATAAGTGAAGTTCCCAAGTAGTTCCCAAGTGAAAATGGATGTATTTTAGATGTACATAACATAGATGAAAGGAATTTTAGCATTAACTACCTCTTTAATATGACCAAACAGAGATTCTAAATGTTGCATTATCAAGTGTTATAGTCGTATAAAAGATGGAGTTTTGAACTAAAAAGTTTGGTCGCGCAAAAATGTGTCGTAATATCGAGGGTGTCATATAAACGAGTGTCGTATTAACGAGGTTAGACTATAATTCTATTAGATTCAAAACCTGGCTATAAAATACATGAGAAAAAGGAGATTGTGCAGTTTTTTTTTTGGGGGGGGAGGATTCTCCCATTAAAATTATGAATCTTTACACCATTTATGGTATTTAGTGTCACATACACTATTTGCAAAGGACCTAAGCTAGATGTCTAGAGGCCTCAAAGCGTCACATCCACTAATTGCCAATATGATACTATCTGTCAACATAAGTAACTTTTGAAGTGAAAACATATTTACATTATGACATTTAGCATAGCACATTGGGGCACTTCAAATGATAGTTTTGCATTTTAGTAGGCAAGGGGATAGCATCACTAATGACAAATGTCATGTCTTTGCAAGAGGAAGATATTCTTGAACATGCTAATGCCAAGTGTCATGTGTACACACTTAAGTCAATTTGTAGATTATTGTGCAACATAAGCATACACCTCAT
This sequence comes from Polytrichum formosum, assembly GCA_964035585.1. Lineage (NCBI taxonomy): Eukaryota > Viridiplantae > Streptophyta > Polytrichopsida > Polytrichales > Polytrichaceae > Polytrichum > Polytrichum formosum. The sequence continues at coordinate 31,511,270 of OZ037935.1, read as the reverse complement.
GACACTATTGAATATACTCATGCCAATATATTAGTAAGCGCACTTGAACGTCAAATGTCATGAGGTGGCACTAAAGGTGAAGTTGTTGATCATTAGTGTAACCTAGCATATGCCTCAAAATAGGGTCAATGACACTATTACACATATGACACTAAATACAATACAGATGTACTAAGATTCAGGCTCTTGATGTGATTTCAATTGATATATTGCATGGACAAGTAGATACACAAAAAATTATGGTTTGTTGTAACAACTAATTGGAGGAAGTACACAGTAACACTAAATGTGCATCTGGTTCTTAATAAGGTGTGCAAGTGTTACTTGGTTACTCTTCTTCAACAAACACCTATATTTGATTAGTGTGTGGTTAGGTGAGGATGAGAGAACAAACACCACAAAGATACTTGTTGGGAGAACATTGGTGTGCTCAAAATTTATTGACTATTCCACTCAATAGTGGATGCAATTGGGAGGACCTAAGTATTCAATCAAGAAATTAACAAGCATGAACTCCCAATAACCATAAATAATTCATTAGAGGTCCAATTTTAAATCCAAATCTTGTTATTACTTTTATAATAATGCTTCATAGATTTGCTAATGCAACACAAGTTTCATTGTGTAAATCTAATTCATAGGTGTTGGAGAACATTAAAAGGAAACCAAATAGCACCCACATACCTTAGTCCAAATACTTGCTTCAAGTTGGGTCAAACTTGCTTTCATATACTACACTAATTATCCCAATTTGTGCATGTTACTATTCGGAGTTACACAGTGCAAAAACATCTTATTCGAGAGTTTCAATAGGTTGTTTGAACATTATAGAACATAAATGACTGTGCTTGGTAAAAAATTACATTCTCATTGAATAGTTATAGCACTGTGTAACTCTGGAGAGTAACACACACTAATTGGGGTAATCAGTGTAGTGAATTAGCAGCTAATTTTGGTTTGATTCAAGCGAAGGAACAACTGGTCACACAGTTTCAGCTTTTGAGTATACACTCATCATCAGCTGTTAAAATTGTGCCTCAGGCAGTGCACTTAAACTCTTCAACAATAAGTACCTTCACATTGCTTTAATTACCCTTTCGTTCAACTCTACTTAGTAAATCATCATCCGAACTTCAGAATTGCCTAGAATCAAATTTAAGATTTAAAACACCAACTACATCAGGATGTAATTTAATTTGCCTAATATGGTTAAGGCTTCCACTACCATATCAGCAACAATAACATGTTGTGACAATGGAAGTACTGCAGCTTTCATGTGGTCATACTCTACATAGTCTTGAATCTTCTTAAACCCTAGACATTCACCCAGCAGGACCCACCTATCTTTCACTAGTAGTCAATCTTTTATGAGCTGGGATACTATGGAATATTTCAGATGGTTCCTTGAAATTCACAATTATCCAACAATGGTGTGGAATCTCAACATTGATAGGTTCCAACTTGAGCCTGGTCTGCGATGTACAAGAAAATATACTGTCTGCTCAACTGGCAATGATACTAGTACGGATATCTACAAAATATTTTGTGTGAGGATCTTCCACACAGCTCAAGTAAAGCTAACACAGGCTCACCTTTTAAAACACACACTATCGTGATCTCTACTGACCATTTGAGTACCAAAGTAAAATTTCTTCATAACCTGAGAAATTCCTGTACTTCTCTCAATATGATTGAAAGCAATTAGCCATAATTCAAGTTCATTACATCAAGATGCAAACCTTCACGGCAGCCAGATCCTTGTTTGCACCAAATGCCATAGTCATCCTCACGTTTTAGAATCCCCAAACTGCTAGCTTGTCACTGATGCAATGAAACAGACGCAGGGTCCAATAGAGGTTCCTAGCTCTAGCCATGTAAAGAGTCAGGATCTGACACTCTTATTGGATGATTAGGGGCACCTTCCGACAGGTTCAACCTTAAATAATCACTGATGCAAGGTATGAAAATTGCACCCAGCAACAGAAACATTCCAAGCACAATTAAAAGATGTGCAACAAAAAGAAACGGAGCTAGTGTACTGCTAACGATACGGAAATTTACATATAATAACAAACACACAATCTGTCAGGAACCGCCCTATGTACCCAGAGCACCTTCTTGCCAAAGACAGTTCTAAAGAGGGGTGCGCTCTCTAAATACAAGTCAATGACTAAACTCGCTGCATAGTAGTCAGAAAGGGTGCTAAAATTCTCTATCTCTAGTGGCAGGAAAAACGACAACCAAATACCAGGTCACAAACTCACACAGCTAAACCACAATTAGGTGTCCTCATAACTCAATAAAAGCAATAAGAAACAATTTGATGAGGCTGATCTCTTAGTTCTCAAGATGCTAAGCTTACTAACAGTTGAGATTGCAAAATCATACTTTGATTTTTATCACCTTATTGCAGCAACTGATGAACAGTAAGAACTAGATCGCCCTGCTAAAACAAAAGGTTAATGCGAATTATCTGAACTTGACCCCAAAAGAGAGTAAAAACCCTCAAACAGAACTTCCTACAACTTGTACTTGTGGGGCAGGATAATAGAACAGTGCATTCTGAGTAATGTCACAGATAAGACCTACACCAGACACATCAGATATTCCCACATCCACTAAGATGAAAAGATGTGCTCACTCAGATACACACATGATGAACAGAATGTTAGATCATCCCAATATTTTGTGAAGTATTCCTAGTAGCAGCGATTACCAAATCATGATGGTCACAAACCACTAGAAAAATGGGAACATACCAAGAGGAGTCTTTCCTTGTAAAAGTGGCAACAAGAAACATGAACAGTTAAGCATGGAAACATTGGTAAATTTTTCAGGAAGTAAATCCTTCAATTACAGGCCATGTGAGTGACCATTCAATTCCAAGATCAATCCATTTTCTTTCTGTAGTAGGATTGACAATTCAGAGCCCAGCCTGAGTAGTGTTCAAATCTTTAATACAAACAATTCGATATAACTATTGTCAAGGCATTTCTCAGTTACTGAGACAAGTCACAAGACATTAACTACCATGGGTTGAGACAATAGCAAACCACCACCACATCATGCCACTCCCTGAATCGTTCAGCTTTATTGTAGTAAGTGTCAAAAGCAGGGCTAATAAGGCAAAGTACATGCTATAACTCAGTGCAAAAAGAAGTTTCGTGGGTCTCGTAAACGAAGAGATGACAACAGAACTTACAGCAATAAAACACCTCAGAACATTGTGCACATTATCCTATAATGTTTGTGATTCAGGATGCTGTAACCTTTCTCCTTAAAATCAGAAAAGACAGCAGAAAGACCAAAAGTCAGCCGCTTTTGCAATGTTCACAACCACAACTGAACCACACCAGATAAAATAACTTAACCTAAAATCTTGGCCACGTCATTTATCTCTGCCACCCTCAACAGAGCCTCCTGATCAACTGATGCATTCTTGCAAACATTACCAACCTGTACCTCGTTCTCTTTCAATTTGAACTTCCCCATTGCAGCTGCAAACATGTCCTTCTGTGGATATTCATCCTCCACCTTCTCACAAGCCTCAAGCAGCAGCCTTAGCTCAGAAGCTCCTGCCAAAATAAGACCTGCAATCATACCTCCCAACTGTTTGGGAGCCATAGGTGCATCCATAGCCATATCCTCTAGCTGCTCAGCCACCTGCAACACCCCTACTCTCAGGTCCTGGCTGGAAACTACTGCCTTCGAGTGCAGGTGCACCAACAGCTTCAGCACTAACAAGCATTCCTTTTCTCGCATGTCAAGTCCTGTCGAGAGTGCAATTCTCACGAACTCTGCATGGAAAGAGGGAGTCTTTAAGTCTTGTACACAAAGTAAAGCCTCATTAAGATCCACAATCGAGAAATATTCTTTCAATAATGACTCTGATTTCTTTGTCAATTCGGCAGATGGTGGGCCAGCTGCTGCTGGTGCTTGAGAGGTTGGTGGTGGTGGCCGAGCTAATTCCTTCAATGGCTCTTGAGATTCAATTCCGGATCCGGTTCTCTGTGGCTCTGCAGCTGGACCGCTTTGTCTTGGAGGAACAGTGATTGAGGCAGCTCCACTTCCTAGCAGAGCACTAGGTTTACCTAAGAAACCAAGTCCGGCACTTCCTTGAGGCAGAACCCTAGGACCAACTGCACTCCGCATTGCAGGTGCACCATATCGTGCCTGAGGGCCACCCATCCCTGGCATCGGACCACCCATGCCGCCTAGGCCTCCTGTTGCAGGCATAGGAAGCACTCCTGCAGTGTCACGCTTTCCTTTGCGCCCCACGCTCACTGTCTCCCATCCATCAGCTTCCATCCCTGGCATGAATGCCCCCATCATGGGAGCACCGGGCATGCCTCCTGGTGCTCCAGGCATTCCAGACATTCCTGGCATCCCAGGCATCATACCAGGCATACCAGGCATCATCCCTCCAGCACCTGGCATAAACCCAGGCATGTTTGGTGCCCTCCCGTTTCGAAGGGCCATCATTCCTGGTCGAAGCCCTAATTTTTGCTCCGCCTCTGCATGGATCTCGTTGATGGTTTTGGCTTTCACCTCCTCTCGCCTAGGGATCCATCTGTTGGACCTCAGATCAAGGATGTCACGCACCATAAAACGAATTCGAGGGGCAAGAAGCTTGCTGTTGCCAATCTCCCTCAGACGTGAAAAGTAGGTGTCAAAAGCCACTTTTGATTTTGCACTTTCCTCCAGCTGCTTTCCAACGGTAGTGAACAAGTGGCACAAAGCTTCCACGTTCTCCTCCGCAGGGATGGCTCTGGAGTCAGAGCCCAAAAGCTCCTGGATGCAGGCATGCACAATCTTCTCTGGCAACATCTTCTGCTTAAACAGTTCTCCAATCAGCTTGATGTTTCCAAGGGTTCGCAGTTTCACTCTCCTCTCCTTTTCGGCACGCTCAGCTGCCTGCTCAGGTTTGGTCATCTGCTTCATCTCCTCCCTCATGGCGTCGGCACCCTCGAACTCCTCCTGACACGTGTTCAGAAGAACCCTACGGAACGTAATTGGCTTCTCCCCAGCTTGCTCGGAAGGAAACTCAGGGAGTTCCTTGCTCAAATGCACACACAACTGTGCATACATGGCACAGAAAGTCGGCTCCAACACCGCCTTGTCGAATATGAGTTTAATCACGCCCTGTAGAATCTCTGCGGTGGAAATCCCGGCCTGCATCGTTTGCTCAACCAAAACGTCGTACTTCTCAGGCGTCAGCTTGTTCAAAATACCCTTAACGGTTCTGTATACCTTCTCTTTCTCTGATTCCGCGCCTCTCCTGGCCGACCAGGGATTGGCGGCCTTGACGATTGCCGGAGCTGGACCCTGAGGGACGTTCTCCGGCTGTCGTGTCTGGGCCTGAGGCTGCGAGGAATTGGATTGATCCCGAGGCCCTCTGTTATCATTCCTATCGTTCCTATCATTCCGCTCACTCCTCTCATTTCTCTGCTTCGGATTCCTATCCCTTTGCTGCTCCCGGGAGGCCGATCTGTCCTCCTGAACAGGGGCCGGCGACGGGGGCGGTGCTCTCGCCTTCCAGTCTCTATTATCAGACTCCACAGGCCTGGGTGTCTGCGGCTGCGGCACGTCTCGTGGCTCCCTCCTTCCCCACTCATCCTCTCCCACTCCCCCGCTCGTCAGCCCATCGATCCCCGAGATCACCAGCTCCTCCGGTGCCTCTGTGCACACCTCGCGAAACTGCAGCAACCGATCTTTCGTGTACCGTATCCGCTCCTTGGCACTCCTGGCTGGCCTGCTCTCCGCCGCCCTCATCACAAACTTCCCCGCATTAGGGTTTCCCCCCGCCTCCTCTCCGAAACCCCCACTCTTCGCTCCATTCTGACTCCCCGCCCCTCCTCCTCCTCCTCCTCCTCCCGCGAACGGCCGGAACGACAACGATCTCCCTCCCCCCGGCCTCAACGACACGGACGGGGCCGGCGCTAGTAACGACGACGATGATGTGGGCGGCGCGGCGGCATCCATAGCTTCGCAAGCTCCTCAAACTCTCCCGAGACTCTCCTCACCGAAAGAGAAAAGGCAACGACGCCCTCCCCTTCCCCCTTTGTGTTTGCCCCTCCCAAACCCTCACCCCCCTTACGTCTGCCCTCGCCCCGCCACCTCGGATCGATCACAGTCCCCGCCTCTCGCAGAACGCCACTGAGGATTCCAGCATGGAATCTCGGCCGTCGCTCTGGCGCCGACATGGAGGGGTGAGTCGGATTGTGTATTTGCGAGCGAGAGATCTGCAGGGGCGGCTCTTGAATGGGCGAATGAAGCTTCTTCTCTGGGCCCTCCTTCCAGCCCCAGCCACGTCAGCGTCCCCATTCCACTCGGGCCCTTGGTTGTTTGGGTGGGTGCTCCTTAGCTTTGCTTAATAAGATTACCTTACTCACGGAAGCTTTCTATTAAGCTTTCTGGCACTACATGGATGAAAATTTGTCTTCACAAACATATGCGTTAGGGCCACACTACACACGAGCCAAGAGCCATGACCATGAAGTTGTGAGAGCCCAAAAGAAAGTGTCCAAAGACCGTCCCAAGACACCTCCAAAATTATGTATTGTGGTCACGGACCCTCAAGTGTAGTGTGAAATCATATGTGACCATGCCCTCAACCAAATGCTATTTCAATGAATTTCTATTCATGTAGGTCCTCACACATGACAAAATAGAATAATTCAACGGTTGTGAGCGTTCGGAGTGCCATGGTCTCCCGGTTTTGTGTTAGGCCTACCTCCAAGAGGTAGTTTTTGAAAATAGTCCAAGTGACCATGAAACATGATCCATTCAATGCCATGTAGGAACCCATGTAGAGTTTACATCCATCTTGCATTCACATACTCCGTTGGTCCCTCAAGCATAGTGTGAAGCGAACTTGGACCGGCTCCACCTTTTCCACCGATGAGAGTGCTTGAAGTATACCGGTCACGGGCTCTCAGTCTCGTGTGTGAAGTGGCCCTTAGGGCATAAGTGCGATCTCATAATAGATAACGCCCAAGCACCAGGGCATTCCGCAAATTATGGCACGCCCGAGGGAGGAAGCCCAAGGACAGAGCCATTATTCACATACTGCCTTTTCCCGAGGGCGTTATCGAGCATAAAGGCCAGGATCAGAGGTTAGCCATTGGGTGTTTGCTAGGATCTACGGCTCATATGCAGTTGTGTATGAGGTCCCCCCCATGATACACAACAAGTCATTATGGCATGTAAGGTGCATGCTCGTGACAAAGGATTTTTTGGGCCAAGGCTTTACATGATAGATAATGCATGCGAGTGGGGGCGTACATAACATTATTCAGATCCATATCAGCGTTTTGTGGGACTGGCAGTATTCTGCGGAATATTCCTTAATATTTCCCACATTCAGCAAGGGTTGCGCCCTGGATTCGTACTTCGACTTGAGAATGCAATGCCGGAGTTCGGCAAGGGCTGCGCCCTGGATTCGTACTTCGACTTGAGATCTCGGTGCCAGAGTTCGGCGAGGGTGGAGGTGTTGTCTTGGCCTTCCTGTCAGATTTTGAACTCTGGAAGTGAGGCTCCCAGCAAGGTAGCAGGTAGGGGATTAGGAGTGACAAGTAGTGCAGCAAGGGGAATTCCAGTGAATCACTTATGTGATAGAAAGGGCTCTCAAAAAATAAAGGCTAGAGTAGGTAGTTGGATAGCACATGCATTAGTGGAGAAATTAAAGAAAAAGGGAATGCCAGTGTGGCTGTGTGTAACCATCATTACAGATGCACAAGTATTTGTCAATGCTAATGCCCTGGGTGGTTTAATAAAAAAAATGTGTTTTGCATTTAAATTCATTGGAGCATGAGTATGGAGTTCATGGAGCCAAGAGTCAACAAGAACATGTGAGCCATGAACTTCCACTCGGACTACAGACGCAAAAGGGTGGGGGTTTATGGCTGACAAGGACCGAGGGAAGCTAACACATGAGCAATGAGCCATGAACAATGAGCAGTGAGCGGTAACACATGAGCAATGAGTGGTAACACGTGAGCAATGATGCCAAATTTAGTAATTGGTCACGGTTTTAGGATATATTTTCCAAAATTAGTACTTGTATTTTTGCAATTTAGGATATATAATGTACTCACATTTTGATTGAAGAAGAATGAAAGAAGCCTATTACCATGGATACTTTCAAAACCATCAATCCATTGTTGGTTTTTATTATAAAAATCCAGACTAATACATGTCACTTACTCAAATTCTCAAACATACGGTTGAATACAACACTTGGAATATTACTCACATTCTACAACACCTGCAAGCTCAAGTAGCCGCATAACCTCGTTGTAGGAGTACGTTGGAGCATAAATGAACTTGTCACTATCATAATCCACCTTGCACAAAAATCTAAACACATAAAGATGTTTGCAATACACCCATTTCCCTTTCTTTCCCAAAGATTGAGATGACATTTTAGTGAAGTCAGGGCATGTGCAATGCGGCATGTCGCCAATTGTGACACGATATGTGATGTCCTCCTTGGAGACGATGTTGATTAGCACTCCAAATCTTGGATATGAAATGGCAGTTATTCCAACCACATAATAACCATCCATGAGCCCGGCGCTCTCCCATTTGTTTTTATGATCTACCGTCGGTGTTGCTAGATTGCGGCGCATTGACCTTCCAAACCTGGAAGTTGGGTGGGCATTTGGGTTTAGTGGCACATGGAAATCTGTAAGAGGGATTGGGAGCATCGCAATTGTTGAAAGCCTACGGCGAGGAGAGAGAACCTCTCTCTGTTGCAATTGGAACCCAGCGTCTTCGAGTGCCAATACCTCCTGCTTTGAAAGATTGGTACCTATCTTCACATGCCATATGCTAGGTACAAGAGGCCAATCTAGCACATACTTCTTCTTGTTGCCACTTACACAACGTTTGATGTCATCAGGGCAAAACCAAAACTCGTACTCCACATTGTTGGTGGAGCGGTACTCCTTCTTCAATCCTTTGTACGTAGGAGCTGGTGTGCCATGTTTGCCAGTTCCAACTTTGGCATTGCACAAAGTTCTTGTATTGGCTTGCATTGCCCAACATCTTTTGGCAGAGTTGGGTGGCAATTTTGTAATATGCCAAAGAGAAGAAATACAATCGGTCTCTAACACTGATGTGGTATGTGCCACACAATGCTCTGCAGAATTCAAAGAGTCCTCTATGGATGCCCTTCTAACCCTAGTGTTAGGGCGAGGAATCGAATAGTTCACTTTATCATGTCAATGTGAGTCACAATCCGCACCCGGTGGAAGATCAAGCTTTCGTTTGGTGGATCCAAACAACTCAGACCCCTCCAAAGCACAATCCCTGGTATTGAGATCTTCCATCCCTGGATAGGACTTCATGGCATCTGCCAGTAATTTTGGATCTCCACATCTGGCAGCAACCTTCAATTTCAAGGACGCAGAATCAGGGCCTTTACCAGTAGAACCACGATCGGTAATTTGCAATCTGCATGAATGCACGGATCAAATCGTCCACAGTCGCTTCATACAGACAAGTCATCTTGTTTCCAGACTGCTGGAGCCATTTGTTGTGCACCGTCGCTGCAAGATTACACGTTGGCATTTCTGCACGTTCATCCATAGTCATATCCTGCAAACATTACACAAATTATAGTAGATTGTATATATACAGATATATCATGAATAATCAAAAGTAAAAGAACATTAGAGATATATAGTGACGATGCACTTACAAGAATCATATGACCACCCCATTGCCTATAACGAAAGTGCTAGAACCCCAACCACTCGGACAAGCCGAGAATGCCTTCTTCTGTGGCAGCTCCAGAGGACAACCACCATGAACGAATGACATGATATTTAGTTTCAGCTTCGTCCATTATTTTCGCGTCTTTATAATCTTTGCATAGCTGCTTGTGCTGAAATTGCAAAGATGCCTTGATATACTTCTGCGTCACCTTATCCAAGCTTTGCGACCAATGGAAAAGACAAGTACGCTCACGACCCACCATTGGCAAACTTGGGTCACCTCCACCATATATCTTCCTGACCGCATTCCAATTTGCTTGAGCAATGTCTGCCATAAAACCCTTGAAATTCACGGTTGACACTCCATTTTCCGCCATGACGGAATTCAAGTTTTCTCATAAAAGAGTTTGAGCTACGCCATCTTCAGATTGTATGTCACAACACGCAATGGTGAGCACCTTACAGTACTTGGTATCGTACACATGACATGCAAAGGTGGTTCAGTCCTTCAGACGTTTGACATGGTCAAACATTATCCATGAATTCTCCATATCTCCTCCCACCTGCATACGTTTAACAAGATCCACACCACTTCCCGGCAGATCTACTGACATTTTGAAGACAAATACTTTATCTTTGGATTGCCCTGGAAATCTACTGCCATGGACGTACTTGAAGCCCGAATGGTCTTTGAGCGCCATGATACTATCCATTGTACCCATTCCACTACGAACAAAACGCTTAGAGCCCGATACAAAGTTACGACAATTTGAAGAGGCAAGAGTACTGAATTTATCCATGACGACCTCCAAGGACGAACCTGCCAGGTGATGACCTTCACCGTTTGATGGAGATTTTAGGAGATAATCTGCTAGGAATTTTTTGCTCGCTGCCATAACTATTGCAGAGTTTTTGGCATTGGGTGTTTTCATGACCTCATTGGCAACGCATTGGTAAGCTATATCAAGTGACTCACGACATGTACCATTTGATACATGGTGTTCATGAACACCAAGATGTATACAAACCCTTGACATCCCAGAGGATGTAGAATGAACATATATTATACAAGCATGACATAACGCAATACACACTGGCGTGTAACGACATACCTTACATTCCAATCTTAATTTTTCTGGGGCGACATCTCCCACATAAAATGGGATAGGAGTCGATCCAATCCATTCAGTACAGTTGTGGACACCTGCATTGCGATACATATAATCACAATATTTGTTTGTGCACTGCAAATGACCGGTACAAGATGAACGCCTGAAAGAAAGTCCAAAATTATTTTGGATATTTGTTGTTTTTGTTGTGCACCAAGGATGTCCGTCGCACATCTTATCCATGCCATCCATGGAACGACCATACGTACTAGGAACACTCATATTTATTGGAGGCAAGATAAATAAACCATCACCATCAAAAGATGGCGGCAAGTACTTGACATCACGTATATCTATACTATCAAAATCAATTGTAGTAAGATCGGATTTAGACCTTCTTCGAGACTTTGTTAGTTTTAATGCATCGACAATAGTAAAACCTGAAGAAGATGATGAAGGATGAAGAGGTGGACGTTGAGACGGAGATCCATGGGGAGCCAAATTCATGTACGACGAACTCTGAGGGGTTTTATCAATATCCACAAAGACCAAAACTAGATTGAACTCTTAGTTTTATAAGAAAAATGTGATGTATCTGAAAGATCAACAATAGGACAAACACCATCATCCGAATCCAACAACACAAGAACGTCATCGTCACTTGGTTTTATCTTGACAGTAGGCACACTAGGTACATTGACAGTAGATGCGCCAGACTCATTTGTCAACACAACAGTGGACGCTTGCATCTGGGAATTAGAAATCCCTATAACTCTAAATGATCCTGGACCCAAAATCCAAACATACCCATCCTCACAGATGTTCTTTTAAATCAAAATTGTTTCCAAGATATCACCGTCCATGGAATACATTTCTTGCTCCACGTACATGGATCCTATCCGGAGATTGAACCTCAAACTAAGCAAATCCTCTGAGACCTTCACGTGATTATCATCATCAAGAGGCAAAATGAAGGGCACAAATGATCCAGATGCTTTAATGGTAGCCATTTGGAAGTAAGGGAAAAAATGAGAGACATTCGAATGTGTGGATGAGACACTATTTGTAGTGGTAGTTTAGGGCATTACGTAACAAACCCTAAAGGAGGAAAATAATAAAAAACAACCCAAATATCCAACAGCTATGAAGGTAATTACTTTCAAATATTAAAATAAAAAATAATAAGAGAGTCTCCGCGTGACTAAAACAAAAAAATAAATATAATAATTTTCTCAAAAAGAGTGGAGGAAAATTCGCAAATTCTAACCCTAACCCTACCCAGTTTAATACTACAAGCCTCCATGCCATTTTTATTTGATAATTAAGTTATTACTTGTAACTAGCTTCTAAAGTATACATCACTAAAATAACAAAGAAAGTATAGGAAGGCAAAATATTTTGAAATAAGTATTATAATGAATATAATAGAACGACGCGTTGATAAGATTTAATTCATATATATAGGAGTATGCATCACACTTCATGTGAGTGTTATAGAGAGTGGTTTGTGTAGAGTTTAGATTTCACTATCACAGATGCAAGAGGCAGATCATCATAAGAGTAGTACACAATTGAGCGGAAGAAGGAAAAGACGAAAATGATTGTATTTTACAACAAAGAGAGTTCGAGAACGAGCGAGTAGTATGAAGAAAAAATCTCACAGTGTAGTACAGAAATATATAGACGATATAGCATAAACACAAAAGAGTTTAGGTTTGAATGATTTGGACGAAGAGAATGAGGAGGCCAGAGAAGAGTTGGATGGGGATGTACCGAACAATATTGTCGATCAGATTGAAGATGCAGAAAATGATGGAGACGAAGAAAACGAATACAACAAGATGTTTGAAGAAGATGAAAACAACTCCCTGCATGAAGACAAAGGAGATGAAGCCGGAGACGAAATATATTACGTAAGTACTGACCTTACACTTCCAATCTTCTAAGTAAGTCATAGAAAATAGAAAATCTTTGAGAATGCACAGGATATTGACATTGCTCTAAAAATCCTTCGGATACAAAATGAGATTTTTTGATGAGAGCAATGGTTAGCCGAATAGCAAACCAAATGGTTTGGTTGGTTCACAATAAGTAATTCCACTAAAAATTAATTAAGAAGGATCTATGCACACATACGTAGGAAACTATTTTATATATCCGTCCTACAATATTTCATGTTTAACCACTAGCTCATTAGGGGATAGCACCAGTCAATACAACCAACCGGATTCGAACCCGGGTTGATGCAGACCGAGACATCAGTCTCTTTAGACAACTCGCATCCACAGACGGATGTCTTGAACCCTTATTGTCTCACTTATATACATTTATTTAAGGTTTATGGTCTCTTCTAGCTGGGCTGCTACCAGCAACAGAAAATACATATGAGAGCGCTAGGGGTATTGGCGGTGCCGCCAATACCATCCAAGTACGAAACTTGAAATACGTATAACAACCCCAAGGGTATTGGCGGTAGGCATTTTTGAATTGTAATTGGCCATTGGGTGCAAGCATAGTAAAGTGGACCAAAAAAGTGCTCCGGTATATGAAAGCCATGATTTTCTTGGTCAAACGCCTATAAGTAGTAGCAAAATGTTGTTTAAAATAGATTATTTTTCATGATGACCTCTATTGTTAAGTTAGGTACTCAAATATAGAATATTAATATGATATCTTCAAAACCTATCATCAAAAGTGACGCGTAAAAGCAACTGACTAAATATAGTTTTGAATGTAAATTTCATGACCTTAAATATTTTGAACTTGGAATTTCTTTTCATATTTCTTGAATTCATTATAAATTTGAGGTCATCGTAATTTTTTTTTCAAGAATTCATCAATTTAATGTAATGTAATTGTATTTTAAACAAGTTTTTGACAATTATTTTTTCAATGACACCCACTTACACCACCACTTGCACCGTCTTCTAAAATACATGTACGTTGTTTGAAATTGTTTTTTGCGAACATAAATTGCTTGGCTTTGTAGATTCATATGTTTTCTAAATGTTTATGAATTTTTATTTCATAAAATTCAAAGTTAGTATATTGTTTTGGATCACTTTCACTTAAATCTGAGCAAGGATCAAGAGTTGTCCACTTGACCGTGCGTGCTAGAAAACCGAAAACCTAAGCCGCCACCCTCACGCCCACTATATAGTTTTGAGTTTTGGTCTTCATTTACTCTTTTTCACATAGTGTGAGGATGGAGGAAGGACCGGATTTTGAGTGTGAGGGTGGAAGAAGGACCGGATTTTGATTGTGAGGGTGGAGGAAGGAGCGGATCTTGAGTGTGAAGGTGGGGGAAGCACCGGATGTTGAGTGTGTAGGTGCAAAGAGGGTTGGATCTTACATGTGGAGGTGGAAGGAGGGCGGATGTTGAGTGTGTAGGTGCAAAGAGGGTTGGATCTTTCATGTGGAGGTGGAAGGAGGGCGGATGTTGAGTGTGTAGGTGCAAAGAGGGTTGGATCTTTCATGTGGAGGTGGAAGGAGGGCGGATCTTGAGTGTGAAGGTGCAAGGAGGGCTGCATCTTTAATTTGGAGGTGGAAGGAGGCTGGATCTTGAGTGTGAAGGTCTAAGAGGGCGGATCTTGAATGTGGAGGTGGAAAGAGAGTTGGATCTTTAATGTGGAGGTGGAAGGAGCGCGGATCTTGGAAAGAGGGCGGATGTTGAATGTGGAGGTGGAAAGAGGGCATGATGTAGAGTGTGAAAGGGAGAATATAAGGAAGGCGGATCTTGAATGCGAAGGCCGAATATTGAGATTGATAGGAGATTGATAGGAGAACCAACTAAAGCTCTACAATATCCACAGGTTCTAAATCTAAAGTTCAATTCATGCAATTTATTTGAATGTATGAAACAAAATGATGTAATCATGCCCTCAACTATTATAAAACATGCAACAGAAAAATGAACCTTAAAGGTGGAAATTTTGATGTCAGTTGAGGTCCAGGGGGTAGGGCGTGAACGCCCTACCCTCCCGACCTCAACTGACATCAATAACATTCTGACCTCAGTTGGGGTCCAGGGGTTAGGGCGTTAACGCCCTACCCCCTGGACCTCAACTGAGATCAATAGCAGTCTGATCTCAGTTGAGGTCCAGGGGGTAGGGCGTTAACGCCCTACCTCTTCGACCCCAACTGAGATCAATAGCAGTCTAATATTAGTTGAGGTCCAGGGGTAGTGCGTTAACGCCCTACCCCCCCCAACCCCAACTGAGATGAATAGCATTCTGACCTCAGTTGGGGTCCAGGGGGTAGGGCGTTAGCGCCCTACTCTTCCGACCTCAACTGACATCAGAATGTTATTCATTTCAGTTGAGGTCGAAGAGGTAGGGCGTTAACGCCCTACCCCTGAACTGCATATTGCAGAGGCAAGCAACCAAAAAAAAAGAAAAAAGAAAAAGTCCAAAACTCATAGATTTGACAATTCTTTGACAGAGTCTACCTCCCACCTATCACACTAAAACTATTTGAATTTTTTTCTACATAGACACCATTAGCTTATGTACTTCCACAAAAAATTTCAGATTTTTTTCTTCAAACCTCAAATTATGATAATTTTTCAAAAGTACTGAAATTGGCGACATCGTAGATTTCTACACAATCTACCCATAACCTAGATTTTAGAAACTTCCAAAATCATTTTTTCCTCCATGATTGTAACTCATTTTGGGATAGTTCTAGCCTTTAAATCCTTCATTTGCAAAACATGTCATAAATAGTCCAATTTTTTTTTTATTATCAATTTCATTTTCTTATTTCATTATAGAACCCTTCAGTTGCCTCTAATTAGGTAGGACGTTAACGCCCTGCCTAATTCCTTTCAATTTTCATATGTTTTTGGAGTTTTTGGAAATTATTTCATTTTAGTTTTAAGCATTACATACACCTTCATTTGCCTCTGATTAGATAGGGCGTTATCAACTTTCATATGTTTTTTGGATTTTTGAAAATTATTTCATTTCAGTTTTTAGCATTTCATTCACCTTCATTTGCCTCTCATTAGGTAGGGTGTTAATGCCCTACCTAATTCCTTTCAATTTTCATATGTTTTTGGAGTTTTTGGAAATTATTTCATTTTAGTTTTAAGCATTACATACACCTTCATTTGCCTCTGACTAGATAGGGCGTTATCAACTTTCATATGTTTTTTGGATTTTTGAAAATTATTTCATTTTAGTTTTTAGCATTTCATTCACCTTCATTTGCCTCTCATTAGGTAGGGTGTTAACGCCCTACCTAATTGCTTTCAACTTTCATATGTGTTTTGGATTTTTGAAAATTATTTCATTTTAGTTTTTAGCATTTCATTCACCTTCATTTGCCTCTCATTAGGTAGGGCGTTAACGCCCTACCTAATTGCTTTCAACTTTCATATGTTTTTTGGATTTTTGAAAATGATTTGATTTCAGTTTTTAGCATTTCATTCACCTTCATTTGCCTCTCATTAGGTAGGGTGTTATCGCCCTACCTAATCGCTTTCAACTTTCATATGTTTTTTGGATTCTTGAAAATTATTTCAATTCAATTTTTAGCATTGCATACACCTTCATTTGCCTCTCATTAGGTAGGGTGTTAACACTTTAGCCCTTCCCTTTGAACTTTCATATGTTCTTTTGGTGCATTGTATTATTATCTTTTATTACATCATACTAACTTTACATTCACTTTGATTGGATAGGTTGTCACCAGTATACTCCGTCATGTACACATGTGTTTATTCTTTTTATTTCAATTTTATTTTACTATTATATTTTGGGACTCATTTTTTTATTATCTATTGTATATACTAAGTTTTTCTATTGCATTTCTAGGTTGGAAATATGGAAATTTCGGAGACCCGACATTCTCCTTCTTCTACAAATGTTGATGATCGTGAACCGCAACTTTCTAATACAACTCTTCCAATTCCTACTCAACCTAGGATTGCGAAGACTACTCGGCGTAGGAAGAAGATTGACAAACAGAAAATTCAGGATGATGTTCTTTCTTTAGATTTTCATAATGAGGTTGTTGAAGCTTCTGAAGATGATGACACTCTTTCCTATCAGGCTAAGATTTCTGATATTATGGCCAAACGCAAAGTAAATGCTAGCGCCATCATAAGTGAGTTACGTGTAGCTCGTTTTAATGTGCCTCTTTATCGTATGGTTGCAATGCCCGTTGTTCGTCCTGCTTTAAAGACTGACATTCTCAAGCTTGAAGGCGAATTTTTTAATGGCTACCGAGATGGAGATCGTATATTTTATTTGTCTCTAACCAATGATACGGGTCTCTCTCAAGATGTTATCCCCGATCTTCTCTCTTCATAGTCTCCTCATTGGATAAAGGCCAATGATATATTTGAATATATGCTTGAATCTGATCCTGCCCTTCATTGCTTAAAAAACAAAATGTTTTTGTTTGGGACGGAAATCATAGATTATTGGCATGGAAACCTTATATCGATCGAGTGCATCAAGATGATTATTCAAGACATGTGTATGCCGATTCAATCATTTTGGATCCAAAGGATGAGGTCCCAAGTCTCTTGAGCGCTATGCACGACACAAACAAGTATGTTTTTTTTTAACTTTCATTGAATTCTAAGTTTTCTTTTATGATATGTGTTTACAATTTTATATTAATTCTTACATGTTTGTTCCAGATCTACCGAGAATTCTCATGTCTCTACCAACCTTGTGCACACTCTTGTTCATATGCAACACATTGGGAGCATGCCCCTTTCATTTTTCAAAAAACAACTTCTTGATGATGTGTATCAAAAATGTCTTATGAAGCCCAAAGACACATGGTATTCGCTTACTCGTAACGTCTTCTTGGACTATATGTACAGTGTAAGTACACTACTTATCTTATATATATATTTATGTTTTTTTTTATTCTTTCAGTGATTTAAGTGAAGTAATTTTCTTCTTCTTATGTGTTCTTATTATTTTTTGTTACATGTTCTAACAAGAACTTGCGGAAGTTGGAGACTTGGGACTCCGAAAATACAATGAAATCACACCTCCCGAGCAAAGAACTTCAAAAGTTGTTAGCTTTGCTATCAATGAAGCTATTCAGGATAAACGCCACAAGTTACACACACCTTTTGTCAAACAACTTCAAATTGCTGACCCTTCTCTTACTCCTGATTTTCTTGGACAAGTTCAACTTCACTATGACAAGTCTCTTACTATTGAAATGACGGAAGTAAAATTACACCGTCTTGCTATTTGTGTTGTTGATTTTGAATACAAGGTTTCTTGGCTGAAATTGTGGAACAATTCCGTCTATGCTAGGGATGCTTTATGTTTCCCTAGATCACCATTTTCTGATGTGGTTTTTGATGAGTGGTTGCATAAATCTTCATTCTGGGCCCAACTAGAAAAACATGCTTTAAAAGAATACTCAGAGATTCTGGCAGGATTATGTAATGTGAACTCCTCAACTTGGCCTACAATTTATTCATTATCAAAATATATCAACAAATGGAAGAATATTGTCATGAAATTTCTCTTACATCATGAATTTCAAACTGGGCTTATCAAATGAGGAAATTCGTGGGAGGAACAACCTTTTGGTGGACTTGATTCGAAACGAATAATATTCAGGTTGGTCTTTATTGTTGATGTTCTTTTGAATTTAAATCTCTATATTTATTTATTATTGCATTATATATGTAAGTACATATCGATTATTAATATGATGTATTTTGATTGACAATAGGTATTTTCGATTTGTATTGATTCCAAACAAATGCCTCACGGAGTTTCCAGATTTCATGAAGATTTGAAAGGATATATCTTCTGAACATTACATGTACACCGCAAAAATCCTTCAAGAATGGACTAGGCCTCATTTTGACGATTGTGGATGGTACCTCGATTGTCCCAAGGCCCATACTCCCACAAAAGAATTATTGTCACGACAAACTCTTGATGTTGTGCTAATTGATCCAAAAGATACAGTGGACCTTCAATCACAAATTGACAAACTCAAAATCAACCAAGATGTTGCACTACCTCCACCATCCAAACGCATCAAGAAATCAAAGAAGGTCGATGCACCACAAAAAGAAGTCACGTCTGAAGCTTTTTTGCAGCATGATCATGAATCTTTTCCTCCTTCGCGTTCTCCTCGTCCACTTCCTCCTTCTATGTTACGTCCAATTTCTTCCCAAGAAATACCATCTTCTTCTTCTCCTCAAGAAACTACTCATTCCAAATTTCATTCTGCATTTAATACGCATATTCATCTTCCTACAACAGCAACAATTCTTCAACCTTCTACATCAATCCAAACACAACTGATTTTCAATTCTAGTTATGATGTCGTTGATGTTGGGGTCACTACGACACGTCGAGAATTGGTTATTCCTAAGAGTTTCTTGTCTTTGGCCAATCAACGAGCTGCAAACAAATCCAAACCTTCTACTGGATCTTCCTCTAGTCAAAATCCAGGACCACCTGAATGGATTCAAGCTATAGAATTCATCAAACATGTATTCATTTTTTTATTTTTTATTTTTTTATTTTATTTGAATTTACTCTATTTTATATTGATTTTAATCAATTAATCTAAATTTTACTTATTCTGATATCTTTTGTATTATATGTTTTCAGGTTTCCGATGGCCGTGAATATTTTATTGCAGGTTTGAAAAGGACCAATGTTATTGATCTTATTTTTTTGACATCTATGTTGGGCTTCCGGTGCCCACAACTGGAGCACCCAATACAATGACATCTTGGAATGTCAAGCAAAATAAAGCATTTCTTACGCCAATGTCTGTTGCACACGCATATCTTTCAGATGATGGTGCCATTGTTATTTTCAGTAATATTCATCCTGAAAATCGAAGGGAACTCAATGCATGCCTCAATCAAGCACAATTGATGGTTATAAAGACCATCTATTGCATCAATGCCAATGATCATCTTGTCGATCCAGATAATTCACAACAAACAGTAAGTATCTTACCAATCAAAGTTTGTGAAATTTTCAACTTCAATGTATATCTTAACGTGAATCTATTTCTAACATGTCTTTAATTTTTTGGCAGAGCAAGGTTTTTTTTGTATACATTATTGTCCGAAGATGGAATGACCCTACAAAACGTCAACAAAATTTTAAGTTTCTAAAGTTTGAGGGCCCCGAAATGGACATATCCACTACGAATGTAGCAATCAATATGGTGACAGATAATGACCTTATCATGAAAGATAAAACTATGGGAAGGACATGAAGAGGTGGATGGCAGAAGGCTCCTCGTTTCTTTCAAATTTTTATGGAATGTTTGTCTCCAAAAGGTGGTCGTGTTATCGACTTCACATGCTCTACATGAGGTTCAATTTTGGCGTCTCGTGCATGTGGTCGTCACCTTCTTGCATTTGATGGAGACCAAGAAATATTCGACTGTGTGTTAAAACCTATCCTTGATAATGTTCCAAAATATAATGTCGAAGGCCCTCGAATCGAAGTTGCTGATGATGATGCTTTGCCAGATGAGGAGATGATGTCTTTTGATTGTGAGTAAGTTATATTGTGTATTTTTGAAATTTTTATTTGAATTGTCAATATTTATATATACAATATTAATCATATTACATGTTGTTTTGTATTCAGGAAACTCATCAAGAAATCAAGATTTGTTCATTTCTTTGGACTACATGGATTTCTCCGTAGTCCTACTCTTAGCCCTCGTTTGCCATCTTATGCAGAAGCAGTAGCAATACATATGGCTAATGCTCCATAATCATCATATGATTCTAGTCACGATTCAGATATTTCAGACAATATGATTATTTCCAAATACTTAGATATTGAGGCTATAGAGAGTGATACATCTATTAGCTGTGATGAATCATGAAGTGCATTTATATTAGTTAATTTATTTTCATTTGAATGACCTTCATTGTGTTTTGCGACACATTTTGATAATATATTTTTTGATTCATTGGATGATTGGATTTCAAATATTTGTTTGTTTGCAATAAATTGTCTCCATTTACTAGGATGCACATAGAAAGTTCTTTACAATTTTTTAAAAACACAACAATTAAAATGATTCATTCACATAAGGACGTTGTTCTACGAATTTATTTTCCAATGAAACAATTTTTTAACCTTTAGATCATTCAATTGATGGTAATACCTTCACAATGTATTCAAATGGTGTTACATTATATAATCACTTGTGCATTTGTTTCCACGGAAATCATAAAATTTTAGGCCAAAATTCCACGCTTATAGGATACTAGTGGCCCTATTACCAAATATTTCACCTTCCTCACCGCTCATAAGTTACCGCTCATCGCTCACCGCTCACAAGATAGCACTCCCCACAAGGACTAGACAACCCATGAAGGAATTATGCAAAATTGTATTCTTCATGTTCCATGCAATTTCAAGGCTTCATTGTTGAAGGAAATAGAGGTAGGTATGCTTGTATGCAATAACTCCCTCTCACCATTGCCAACTTGCCACCTTCATGTAAACCCGTGAACATACTTAAAACACTACAAAGTAGTTGAGGTTATGTAGCCATGCCAAGCTTGTGATGAATGCATTGAGGTCGGTGTAATACTCTACATGGTGACTTGATATTGGTGGAGTTTATGTGAGATGTGGACATCACTAGATTTGAAGTGTATTATGACAAGTCCACCAATAGGTGCCATATGTCAATTTTCCATTGGTAAAACACAAGCCCATAACATTACGTAACCTCCCATTGTTGCTCCTTTTCTAAGAGGGGAGATCATAGTGAGAGAATGTCAATAGGGTGATATGTCAGTCGGGAGCAGTGTTTTTTTTCTGGCTACAGACTCGTGGAGGGAACAAAGATTAGTGGTGTAAATATGGAGAGAGCAAATTTGGTTGGTACACATGACAAAGTTGTAGCCAGAAAAAAAAACATTGGTCGGGAGGCATGGTTTTATGATAAATGGCAAACTTGTCCATCATGGATTTGGGCGAACCAACCCATACACTCATTCCTTGTTGGATGCCTAAACCCTTGCCTCCAAGGAACAAGTGTACGAGTTGTTTCACCCCAGCTGTCCATCGTGTTCACGGGAGAGCCGGAACGGCACATGGGGCCCTCGACTAAGTAGCCACAACTAATTGAAATTCTAAATATGGTAGAGTAGACCCGCCCATAACCAATTGCTTGAGAGATTTTGTGCCATATCTAGAGACGTATAAGGCAATGAAAAGAATTTACCATGTAGGAAGATAGAAATCAAGAGGATTGCAAAATTTATGGTAATTTTATTCCTTAAATTGAATATATTACCAATGTCTAGAGTTTGCCACAACTGCTCATTCCTCCTCGTTTTAGCACTCAAAACCAGGACATGTGTCGTGGCACTATTGGTTTTGGCCTGATTGAAATTGGATCCCAACCTAATTGAGATTATAGTATCCTATAGATTGATGATGGGGTCCTAATCGGGAATAGGCGCCTCTACTATAAATCTAAAGGTACTCAGTTAATTTATGTTGAACAAGAAATGAAAAATGGCTCACTTTGAAGGTATGTTATTACGGCTTATGTTATATAACATCAACAAGCATACTAAACAATATGACAACTCCAATTTCTGCATCCGAATCCAATTAGTTGTCAGTTAAAATGACAAGTTGTGAACAATACTCAAGTTAAAGCTTTCCGTTTTGCAAGAGCTACCCAAAATAGATGGGGCATAATAGCATCTAGGAAGTTCCCAGCCCCATGATGCATCAACCTACAACTGACTATGTCTTTATTTCGTTGAAGAGTTGGTTTTAATATGGAGTAATGAAATCGTGTCATTTATATACACGAGCCTATGGCAACCACTTGCGTTCGTGTCAAGTCATGGGAGAACAACAACTTTGGTGGGAACCAATGGGAACACCAACCTTTTGATTCAATTTGATGTCACTTTGATTTCACTTGTATACAATGCAATGCTTCATGTTCGTGTGCTTGTTCGTGAGAATTATGACTTCCTCATTATTATAGTAATGTTTATGGTAAGCAAAAACAACAATGGAAAAACGATCATCACTTAATGCATTTGCTTATCATGTAACATGTAATATTCTTAAGCATCTACGAATCTTTCCAACATGGTTGTTAAATACTTAAAAATCAACATGCTCATCAACTATCTTCAAAAGTTTCATTGAAGATCTGGTCTGACAATCAGGAGATAATTTTCCAAGATAGACGAGAAGGATTCATGAAGAATGCAAGTTGTTTCCTATTTTTTTGCCATGTACAAAAAATTCTACAATTTTTCAAAGTGGAAAGTTGTCAAACCCCCTACTCGTTCACTAGATTCTCCCTACACCGAACACGGCAATCCACATTTCCATACAGAACATCACCTAAACTGGTTGACTCATGAGTACATTAAACTTGACTCCCATTGGCTACACTAATTGTACACGCATTGAAGTTGCCGCCTAACCATGATCGGTTTCAGAAATGGCACTTCGCTATTATGACGGCGGTCTAGTGCACGGGTTGAGGGTGGTTAACTGGTTTGGGCATTTTTACCTTAATGGAGAAGCATAGCGTCCTTAGGGATACAAGGAAACTTAGCGTAGATCGAAGCTTTGTAGAGTAACCCAGAGGCTAAGGTAGAAATACCATAAGCGGTTAAAATAAGGTGATTCGCATTGAAGATCTGGTTTGACAATCAGGAGATAATTTTCCAAGATAGACGAGAAGGATTCATGAATAATGCAAGTTGTTTCATATTTTTTTGCCCTGTACAAAAAATGCTACAATTTTTCAAAGTGGAAAGTTGTCAAAACCCCTACCCGTTCACTAGATTCTCCCTACACCGAACACGGTAATCCGCATTTCCATACAGAATATCACCTAAACCGGTTAACTCATGAGTACTTAAAACTTGACTCCCATTGGCTACACTTAAGTGTGCACGCCTTGAAGTTCGCGCCGAGCCATGAGCCGTTTCAGAAATGGCACTTCACCATTATGACAACGGTCTGATGCACGGCTAGAGGGTGGTTAACCGCTTATGGTATTCCTACCTTATTACCAACAAAGCATGACATGATTTCAAATCGAGGAAGCCCATTGCTGTGAACCTAGTCGAACCTGTGGACTTGCTAACTCCGATACCAACTTGCCTCTGATAGACCGAAGAAACATATTAGAGTTATCCTTTAACTCAACCGGAGTTTTAGTAGGGAGTTGGTTGTTTCGCATGCATAACTTTCCATAGGGTGCATGATTGGAATCAATGCGGAGGCTTGAAAGAGGGACATTCCATATTGGTTCATAAAACAAGTTTGGTACCCAATGAACCAATATGGAATGTCCCTCTTTCAAGCCTCCGCATTGATTCCAATCATGCACCCTAAACTTACCGAACATGGAAAGTTATGCATGCGAAACAACCAACTCCCTACTAAAACTCCGGTTGAGTTAAAGGATAACTCTATTGTTGCACCAAAACCTCGAAACAAATACCACTTTACCTTTATCCCATCAAAGCATATTGGTGCACTTAAATGGAGAAGACAACGAGTAACCAAGCAAATCAAGGAGACTGCAAAGCTGAAACATTCTGCAACCTTGCTGTCCAACCGCACTTGCTCGACGCACTGCTGCAACCATGTTCTCAAGAGTGCAACCCGGACAAAGAAGTCGGGAAGAGAGTGAGAGTTAGGGCTTACAAGCCATAATAATCTATATTATCTTCAAATTTTTGTAGATTATATAAATTATAATTAGGTATGATGGAGACCAAATTATGGATGAGCCCCCTTGTCCAAGAGAAAGTCCACATTATTTTCAAATGATTCATGTATTATAATACATAGACATGTTCAAATCAAATAATTATTACGCATTATAGACGGTCTCAATGTGCACTACATCACTCCATCACTCCATTCGAAGTTCTGTAAAATTGTTCTTTGGTATGAATGTACAAGGATAATATGGATGGATTATCTGTTACAAATTATTTTGCACTAGTTGCCACCCTAGGTCTACAACACGCTGCAAACAAAGAGAAAGAAATGACTCCAATGTTGCTTCAAATTCATTAACACTTCTATTGGGTTACTTTTTCAAATCATCTGAAACTAAATGAATTGTTGTAACATACACACACAAATCAATATGCAATTAAAAGGGGCTTTCAACGATGGAGTTATAGTTCAATATTTACAAGGTTAATTTTCTTGATTTGTAGTAGTAGTATAATGCATGCTCATGTAGGAAGCAAGCATGGATGAAGAGCCTCTTCAACCCGATTTGAAGAGATATATTATTCATACACAATTGCATCTATGGATTGATGACACAAATCCAAACACTATAACTACATCATAGTGTTGTATAGTACGTATATGAATTTTTTATACAATATGTCTACTTTTTTGGATTAAAAGAAACATGTGTTGAAATATTAATCCAACTGCATAAACAATGCTTTAAAATAATTTATATTATAATTACAACTTAGTGTGGTTTTTCAACTTGTGGCTTGGCATGTAGGCTTACAATATTCATCAAACATGCCATCAAAAACAATGAAGCAAATGAGTTCAAATGTTTGTTAGTACAATAGGGTCCAAAAATATTTCGAATTTTGGATGTACTCCCAGTTTTGTGCTTCAAAACTAGTTGCATTCAATTTCATGTAGCTACCTCATTATATATTCTTTTTTCACCAAATCAATTGCAACTTGTGAAGCCATTAGTGGTCTTTAGTCACAACCTCTTAATCATGAGCACATGTCAAAAATTTAAAGATTTGGTTGTAATTAGAAAATTGTGTTGTCAAGAGCTTAAACATGCAACTTCCCTTTTGGAGCTCGTGGCGCCACCTCGTTGTTTTGATGGCATGTATTCATTGCAAGGTTTAGTCTACAAAGTTAAAGATTACAACATGGAGTGTCATTGCAAAGGAGATTGGCTTGCACATATGAGATATGGCGGCTTGAAGTTGTTCTGGAGGTAGTTTGGCCAACAACATTGGAGTTGCCTTTGTTGTTCTGTTGGTGATTGAATCTATTGATTTTTAGATTGTGCATTGGGTCATTGAGAGGTACCATGCCGTACAAAATCTTGAGTGATGAAGAAAGGGGTCGCATTGTGGGAATGCGTGAGAGTGGAATGAAGAGTTCAGACATTGCATCTACAGTAGAACTTGTCTAATTTAATCCTCCATAAAATAATAACCTCCGTAAATTAATCAGATGGGCTCGGCCACAGCTCGGACCCATATATCAATTAATAAACCTCCATTAATTAATTATTAATTGAATCGAGCGGTCCCAATGATTTCATAAATTTATTTTCACTCTTGAAGTACATTGATCGCTATGTATAATACTGCAAAAATGACCTACGAACGGTTGAAAAACTTGCGAATGTCCGTTTGGACCATTTGGTTGACACGGATCTTGTTAATCTTGTTCTTCATCTACTGGAGGGGACGAATGATTTTTTGCGAATCCTCATCTTGCTGTAGCTAGAAGGTTTCAAGTGTTTGCAGCATCAAATGTGCGTCGACTGGATTGATCTCCGGATGCTCATGGCTGTCATCTTCGTCGTCAGCTTCCACTATTTCATTTCCGCCGTAAAATCATAGCGCCGTAAATGTAGCACCCTTCGTAAATTAATAACCTCCGTAAATTAATCGGCCATGGGCGGTCCCAAGAATATTAATTTAGACAGGTTCTAATGTATATTGAATGTTCCACGGTCAACTATTTCTACTATCTTGACAAATTGGAAGGTCCGAGGATGTGATAGGCATCGGAAGTTGAGTGATCGCGATGCTAGAGCATTGGCACGTTATGTTAGAGATGATAGAAGACAACCATTGTCGGAATTATCAAGCCTATTGAATGTGACACAACAATTTACATGATCACCCTCAACAATTGAAACTTATGGAAGATGGTGCTCTAGTCCACCGTAGCTCACTTATGTTGCAATGGAGACAAGCTCATGGTATGGCAAAACTAATTTGGCCTGCAAACTCTCCAGATTTGAATCCCATAGAAAATTATGGAAGATTGTCAAAGATTTGTTACAACATCGTCCTAGACCCAAAAACAAGGAGGAAATGGCACAGACCATTCAATCAACATGGGATACAATATCTTCGGAGCAACTCCAAACTTTGATTAGAACTATGCTTGATAGAATGCAAGCAGTTATTTCAACAAGAGGTGGTAGCACTAGATGGTAGATACTATATTATGATAAGTTTTTTTAAATGTATTATTTTCTACTATTGTAATGAAATTTTTTCATATTGTCAAAGTAGACTCTATTATCTTTCCAACACAATTTACGGTTTGTGAATTGATGAGTTTTTGAGCCTGCAAGAGGTTTTCAAAGTTTGTAGTTTTCATTCTCATTCAACTCCAGGCCAAAAATTCGAAATATTTTTGGACCCTACTGTACAAGATAACTTGGAGTTGAACAAAACAATGCTTCATCCTTGGAGCAATGCTATTCCAATATATATGCTTGTTGCTTTTGTGGCTCTTAAAACTCATCGTTATTTTCAAGTTAAAAGGTTTGTAGTTGAAAAAACTACAAATTGGATAAAGCAAAAAAATCAACTTCCAATCTAGTTAGTGGGACTTGGGTGGGCCCGGTCAAAGCATTTGACCCCAACTTCCAACTCTAGTTGGGATACTATTCATCTAACCACATTTGTCCATGCACAAAGGTGTTGATGTAAAAACGTCAACCAATAGCATGTTGACATGCTACTAAGTACGTGTGAGAAGATAAATGTAGGGAAGTGGAGGAAATGTACAAGGAAGCACAATGAGCCCGAAACCCTAAAGAAAAACCATTGATCCAAGTAGAGTGTTGGGTAGCAAGACTTTGTGATTTTGACACCATCATCCATGAAGATAGATGTGTCTAATTTGGTTACATGTTTTTTAATTGGACATTTATGTTTGAGTGTTGTGTGGATTCAAGAACACCAAAAAGACATGTGTTTGAAAGAGATTGGGCTATGTGCTCAAAAGTTGATAACCACTCTAAACCCAATAGTCAACATAATTGAAGTTGGGGGGGGGGGCAATATACAACCATTTAATGAGCACAAGAATCTTCAATGTACTTTGATAATGAATAAGATAGTCAAGTGAATTTAGAAGATCATAAAGAAAGTGGGCTACGACCCTTGTATGTATTTGCTAACCTATATGTGCCTAAGTCGGTGGTTGATCTTAAATGGACACCTATATTTGAGTGTATGGATAAGAACTCACGGTTATGATCAAAAGCATCCCTCATTCATGCCATCATGATTGGTTGTGTGTGTGTGGGGGGGAGGGGGGAGTAAATCTAAGAACGAGCACCAAAAAGACATGCTCATAATTCGCTAACCATTCCAAACATGGCAGTCAACATGATTGGGGAGGTACCTATATGATCATGTAACAACTTAGAGAACCTTCATTTGAACGATGAATAGGATATTCATACGAGCTCTGGATGTTATGAGTAAAGTGGCCACGTGCACAATTTGGGTTCCATAATCATCTTTCATATATTGCGTGTTTCTATGAGAAGTAGGTGTAGAGAAAATATGTCCATTTGAAGACCCTCTTACCTTATATTGGTCCAACATTGGTTGAGACATTGAAGTAAACGTACCTAATCCCATTACATTCTTCACTAAGACATATGTATGTGAGTGGTATGTGGGTAGGTGAGGTTTCAAGAATGCATACCAAAAAGACACATTGTGAGCCCAATTCCAGGCCCACATTTCAGGTTAACCTTGAAAATACTCAAACCACTGGGATTTGGCATGTTGTTGGGTTAGGGTAAAGGCCAGGAGGCGTTGGAATGTAAAAAATATGCATTGATCTTAATTAATAGATGTGATCAGTTAAAATTAAGGAGAAAAGGCTTGAAGCAAAAACCTTGTGTAAGTGGTTTTGATTAATGTGTGAGTTCGAACGGCAAGGGGTAAATTAGTGGTAGTTTAGGACTTGAAGACTGTCCCTTTTAGGGTAGGGGGAAGGCCAAGAAAGGGACGAGGATGAGGACCAAAGGAGATTACAGCTGCTCGGCTGGATTTCCGGGTAGGGGAGGTGAGAGCCCAGGGGGTGGTAACAGAAGAGAGCTCTCGGAGGAGAAGGTCTCGCCGGACGACCAGAGAGGAGGAACGATACTTTGAATCTGCTGGGGGGTAGCTGCTGGAGGGCGAGGCCGAATGTGAGAACTGCCTTGCACTGTTGCATTGGAAAGATGCTTAAGAACTTGGTTTTGAGCTTCAGGAGGGACTATCTGCTGGATTCAGAGGTCCTAGATCAGGTTCACACATAAATTAGACCCGGAGGTGTGAGATCCAGGTTTGAATGTGGGACTGAGAATTGACTTAGCAGCCAGGTTGAGCCGAAGGCTGGGTTATGAATTGGATTATGAAGAGCGAGGTCAGATCTGTTGGGCTAGGCTGGTCAGGTGGTGGCTTCGAAGCCTGGGTCGGCCGAAGGCTGGAGTATCAGTTGGTTACTGAAGGGTGAGGTTAACTGTGAGTCTGTGGCCTAGTATCAGGCATTGAAGCCAAAACTGAGATTGGATTCGGGGTTAGTGAAAGGTGCAGCTTGTAGGGCTTAAGGACCCTAAAAATGTGTAAAGGGTTACCTTAAAGCCATAAAAATTAGGTTAATTAGCTGATTAGCTCATGGGCAGTGGAGGGGAGTAGAGTAGGGAAGGGACATGAATGTGGTTGTATGCAATAATATCATGGGGCATAAGTGTTTTTCAATGCTCATGCCTCATGGGATTTAATAAAAAGAGTGTGTTTGGGTTTGAACTCACTGGAGTATGAGCATGGTTTTTCCCAAGCCACTAGTCACAACTACATGTGAGCTATGAACCTCCACCCGGATTATTGACGCACAAGGGTGGGGGTTTATGGCTGACACACATGCTTAAAAAGATTGGACTATGTGCTCAAAATGTGATAACCATTGTAGGCTCAATAGTCAACATAATTGGGGAGAACTATATGAGGATTTAACAAGCATGAGAATCTTCACCCTGATAATGAAGAAGATAATCATATGAACATTGAAAATCATGAGGAAAGTGGCTACGGCCTCCATTTGGATTTGCTAACCATCTTGTACTAATCGCGTGTTTCATATCATAGGAGAAGTGGGTTAGTTGGAAAAATGTAATCATTTAAGACCCATGTATACCTTATAATGCTAAGCGAGCCACATCCATCCTTCCATGGGAAGAGACGGAGACACGTGGGCCAATAGCGTGTTGACCTGCTACGTTAAGCTTGAAGTGGAGCGTAGGAAGCCGGACAGGTTCCGGGACGTGGCCGGTGAGCCGAGGTGTAGCCTAGCAGTTTTACTGTCGGAACAAAGAACGCGAGAGAGAGAGAGAGAGAGGGGGAGAGAAGAGGAGGAGGAGGAGGAGGAGGAGGAGGAGGAGGAGGAGGAGGACAAGGGGAGGGAAGAGAAGAGAATCGGAGTGGGAGTTGGCCTCCGCGAGGTGAAAGAATTCGTAGAAGTGCGAGGGAATTGAGCGACTTGGCGATGGCGTACGGGGAGCCGCGGGAGGTGCGGCTATGGCACGACAAGAGGGAGCGGGAGATGTACGATAACTTCGCGGATCTGTTCGCGATCATCAAGACGACGGAGAAGCTGGAGAAGGCGTATGTGCGTGACGTGGTGAGTGCCAAGGAGTATGAGCCAGCATGTACGAAGCTGATCGCCCAGTTCCGGACGCTCAAGACGGCGTTGCGGGACACCGTCCCCGATGTGGAGCAATTCATGAAGGATTATAAGATGGATTGCCCTGCGGCGCTCAACCGGCTGCTGGTGTCAGGAATTCCCGCCACCGTCGAGCATAAGAGCGCCTCGTCAGATTCCGGCACCGCGGCCGCTGTAGCGGAGTGTGTGCAACATTTCATCACGGCCATGGATACCTTGAAGCTCAACATGCTGGCAGTTGATCAGGTTAGTAGAAATTATTCTTTCTCTCTCGTTCTTCCCACATCCACTTGTGTGCTTGATTCTTCGTCTTTCTCAATTATTTGCCGGTGAGGTCTGGGATTTACCATTTGTGAGGTTTTGCGTAAATTTTCTGTTTGTAGTGTCTTCTCAAAACCCTAATGTGGTTGTTCGTCAAGTGGTCGAGTGAAGCCTTACTTTGTCATGCGTAAAGAAATTAGGGTCTGGAAATCCAGTAGGAGTGTGGGCAACATTTCATCATGGCCATGGATACCTTGAAGCTCAACATGCTGGCAGTTGATCATTTCAGTAGAAATTATTCTGCCCTAAGAAATTCTCTCTTATTCGTTCCCACATCCACTTGTGTACGATTCTTTGCCTTTCTTAATTCTCATCGGGTGAGGTCTGGGATTATGGTTGTGAGGTTTTGCCTCAATCCTCTTTTTGTCTGTGTCTTCTTAAAACCCTAATGTGGTGGTTCGTCAAGTGGTCAAGCGAAGTCTTACTTTTGTCAATAGCCAAGAAATTCACATTCATGGATATCTTGGAACTTAACATGCTGGCAGTTGATCAGGTCAGTAGAATTTTTGCTTTAAGAAATCCCTCTTGTTTTCATCCTTATCACTCGTGGGTTTCACATGTGTACTCAATTCATTGTCTTTCTCAATTCTTACAGGTTAGGCCTAGTCCTATAATCGTGAGGTTTCGTGTCAATCCTCTGTTTTTCGGGTCTTTTAAAACCCTAATGTGGTGGTTTGTCAAGTGGTAGTCCAGTAGAACTGAAATCCAGTAGAAGTCGCTGTAGAAGGTTTTGGAAGGCACAGAGCTATGAACATTCAAATCTTCTTCTGCTCTAAGAGTGCTCACAGTGCCTATGCAAAGATTTCTTTCAAAATAGATTGGTCCAATACCCTACTTTGTCCTGAACTGTTATTTTTTGTGATTAATCTGTATCCTTAATATATTACATAAGCAAATTGCGGCATTAGAGTACACCAGTCAGCAAGGATGCTCTTTTTGGCTCATACTTGCAACCATTGTCCCATGCTTGTGCACAATTCAGGTTCATCCGCTGCTGTCAGACCTCATCATGTCCCTGAGTAGGGTTCCGCAGCTTTCACCTGATTTTGAGGGGAAAGTGAAAGGAAAAGAGTGGATTGCGAGGTTGAACAAGATGGGGGCATCTGACGAGCTTACAGAGCAGCAGGCAAGACAACTTTTGTTTGATCTAGAGACTTCATACAACGGTTTCATCCAATCACTGCCCAAGTCTTCATAGCATTGCCTCCACACATGTAATTTGGTGACCTCCTGCCTTTGTTAATAGGTATTTAGGAACCTCTAGAAGAAGGCACCTCTATAGGTTCATCTCTGTAAATTTAACAGGTTCGCAAGAGATTTTTTCAGTGCACATCATCTGCCTGCTGTGCTTTGCATCACATAGAAAATATATTGGAAGCATCAATTTAATCCACTGTTCTTTGTGATCAGCTCAGGGAATATTTTCTAGAAGTAGCTAGACTGAGGAATTTATTTGACTTCAGATGAAGCTTGTGCTGATTTGTGCACTCTGCACGTGCCTGAGAACATCTTTCTACACCTTTAGTAGTTTCAAACGTAATTTACCATCGTGAGCAAGCTGTACTGGAGATCTTTGAGTATTGTTGTTCATCTAGGTTCAGAATGATAGGTCCACACTCTAGAAATTCTACACAATAAAGTGTAAGTGCACGTTCTGCCTGATTCTGGTGTTGTCTTTCCAGTGGCCACATGCTTATGGGTTTTATTTAGGATGATTTAAGCAACCTGGAAGTGGAATTTGCTTGATTCAGATTCTTTGGTGTGCTGAGAGAATCATTAGTCTTCTTACATACTTCCTTTCTAGATGTTGAAATGTGTGTATGGATCATCTACTGGTTGTACAAGTGAATTTACTTATTCAAACTTTACAGGATACTACAAAAGAGCAATGGTCAAATGAGGGAGGATGTGTTGCTTGAACTTTGTCAGTTGTGCCTTAATGTTTATAATATTTTATCAACTCTAGGAGAAGAACATAGGCATGCCTTATTGCCAAGGTATCCAATGATCAGATGCTTATGTAATATTGCAATGATTGGAAAATCCATAAGGTAGATGGGCCTTAAATGGTTACTTTTTCTGACTAGCTCACTCCTAGGATATAAAACATGCGACTATATGAGATGGTTAGCACATCCAAGTGGAGGCTGTAGCTGCTTCCTCATAATTTTTGGAGCTCATAATATCTTATTCATTATGAAAGTGAAGATTCTTGTGCTTATTAAATGGTCATATAGGGACCTCCAATTATGTTGACTATCGAACCTAGAATGGTTATCATATTTTGAACATGTAGTCCAATTTCTTCTAATCACACATCTTTTTGGTATCTGTTGTTGGAGCTGCACCAAGCCACATACCACTCAAATATAGGTGTCCTGGTGAGAAAAATGACCAAAGGGTTGTCTAAGATATGAGTTGCGAAATCAGGATGCTCAATGGCCTTAAATGGTGTCATAGTTTTTTGCCAATGCAAGCCAATGAACTGCACATTTGGTTCCTTAAATAATATGATAAATGGCCATTTCAGGTAAGGGGTTGTCCATGTATCCCATGACGTTGGGTGGCCTCTATTGAGGGGCATTGCTCATTCATGCAGTTGAAATGAGAAACATTTTGTGTTGGAATGCCCCCTATACAACCCCATTAGAGATAAGTTTCCATCACTATTTGAGAACATAGTTCCCTAGAGCCTCAAGTCTTTCTTTCAATTAGACCAAGTTAACATTAGCCTCTATCTCACAGAGGCTACCGCACTCTGCCACTCTAGAGAATTAACTGGTTTGAAACCATCCTGATGTACTCAGTCCCATTAGTCTTTTTGGCTTCCCAGATTTTAAATCAATTTCAATTCATTTCATTCATTCAAGCATGGGATATTTAAATCTCAGCTCAGGCGACAATAATTTGAGGAGCAATTCGTGAAGTATATAGAAGCTTCATTGTATTTACACCCACATATTCAGAACAGAGCTGTTCCTGATTGTGTTGAAATCAGAAACTTTCAAGAAAGTGCAAGAAATTGACATGAAAAAGATAACAGTGGAGCTCATGGTGAATCTGGCAATTTGCACTAGCCAAATCAAGCCACTGAATAGAGCTAATATAATGGGAGAAATGTGGTAGATTCATTTGTGCTAACTTTCACACACTGTTCCAACAATCAATTCTTGACCTAGATACCAAAGAACACATTGCACACATCTCATTGTAAGAGAAGCTTCCATCCATGGAGAATCTGCTGCCAAAGGCAGCCACTAGGATCACCAACGGCTTCAGTGAATTTCAATGAGGCATTGCACCTAAAATAGACTGAAGTAGCCATTAAGCCGGCACCACCACTGGCATGGATGGCATGTAGGATTCTAACATGAGCCGAGTAGAAGTAGGTGAAGTTATGTCTACTATCAGATAAGTATATTTCCAAGCCTTGTCTTCCTTGTCTTTGAACATTTCACTGTACACCTTTCCAGCTCCTTGGGGTCCACGGATGTAAAACATTACCTGCAATACATATACAATAATTACACTCATTGAAACTGCAAAGACATTTAGTACTAAATTATTAAAAAGGTCCTATCTTCATCGAAGGGGTGTGAAATTTCTGATTACCAGCTCCACAAAGTAACTTATTGACTTTTTGTCCTACTGTTGAAGAATGGAACCTACACTAATTGCAAGGTGGGAAGGAGAGTTGTGGCACCCAGGCTACTGGATTGACAATCATGGAACTACACCATAATGACCAATTCTTAAGTTTGTTAAGAACCCAAGAACCACAATCCCAACAGAAGTTAATTTAATCAAGAAGCTGTACCTCAACGCGTTCAATGCCAAGCTCATCAACAAAGGTACGGTGCTGGATACGTTGCCGAGCTGCCCTATTTCTACTTTCCTGACCATACCCTGTTATGGGACTACCTAGCCGTACTGTCACCTGCACATGGCATTGGAGAATAGCTTGTTAGTAAATTGGTCAGAGAAAGCACTGATGGCTTGCTAGATACCCAGCCAGTTTCCACACAAAATAGGATATGTCTCATCAAAATTTTCGCTATTGACAAACAACTATGCATTTCATGCCAGACCTAGGTCTCCATAGCTTGAGAGAAAGTGTGATGAGCGCGACAATAAACAACCACAGGATGATGGTTGACTTGCCTAAGTTACACAACAGCCTATCCCAGAGCCCAGCCTCCAATACAACAAACCTCAAAATTTCCCACATCGATTCCTGTATTTGATGTGTACTAGACAAGTACGTTACCTGGTGGTCCTGTTGCACTCGTTCTAATGCCTTACCAAAAATCTTATACCTGCAACCCACCCTCCATGAGTGAGATGTTGACCCTCCACCCAGATATCAAGTAAAGAGTCATCTTCAAAACTACACACTGAAACAATCGGACTTAACAAGATAACCCTGGTACTTTAAGAGTGGCCAAACTGCATCTTGATATATTTTACAAGCCACAGGTTACATGTTTACAGCCAGTCGAGACATAAGCCAGTATTGTACACTTGGCATGCAATGGACACCCCCAGACAAAATTAACAAAAGGGAACTCACTCTTTAGGCTCAAATATCAGCTCCTTAAAAACTGCATAAGCAGCAGCCCCAGCAACAGCTAATCCTGCCAGAATGACCAAGCTGTAGGATGCACCCTCTGCAACACTCACAGGTCTCTCTGGGATCTTGTCAGTAATTGAGTCAAAGGGGTCTTCGTCTGGCTGCCTGGAGAGATCTTTGTTCTGCAAGAATAGTGAACAATATCAGCAAGTTCTCACACCAATCATCTCTCAAAGAAGAATGTTATGTAACAATGCAAGAAAGAATCACATATATTTTCCACTTTGACAAGGACATGAAATGGAGCATAGTGTACTATTTTTCAGAAGTCTCACTTCATTTGAGGCCTGTTGCGCAAATCGTGGAGCTGATTGCGAGGAAATTCCACGTGCAGCATATGGCAAGAGAGCTGTTGGTGACTCCCTTGTTAGTTGTTGAAGAGGCACCCGAGACAAGCTGCAAGTGCTGAACCTATTAATGTGATGTAGCAATGCTTCCCTGTAACCTGCCAGGCCCATCAGACAACATCCATATTGAAATACAATCTTCCAATGAGAAAGATATATATATTTTTCCACTGCGCCATTGCCATCGTTTCTGATTTATTCTCCAAACTTTACTCACATGATAAATTCAGTTCATTGAGCATATCACCTTCAGATATAACTTCAATACCTATCCAAAGGCTTGTAATATTGCTCTATGAAGTAACTTCCAAAATTTTATTTAGAATAAACATTTATCATGATATTGTCCCTCCTGAGGAGATTGGATAACTAAGAATTAAATACACCAGAGCAAGACATTGAACTCTACATACCTTCATTTCGCAGAACAAATTCTGCATGGGATGCCGCCCTTGACGCCAAAGCTCCTTTCAGCTGCATAAAAAAATAAACACACTTTTTTCCGAAATGATTACAGTTCCTTTCTAATCCTCCAACCAGCAATCGACAGACACGAGGTTACATGTTGATAATACGACCCCCATGCCAGTTTATGTCACTCACTTGAAATGCCACAAAATTCCTCGAATCTCACATTCTCCTTCACTTTCTGATTGCGTTGTGACGCACCAAGGAAAGTGCGAACCAAAAATGGCTCAATCACTAAGGTAGATGTTGCTAAAATCAACACCCTGAAATCTTGCGCAATAAGTATATAATGATTATGAGAATATCCTCCACCTTAACATCAGGCTCCCGTGTTGATTTTAGGTCATCCACCAATGCTAATTTGAATCCTTATAACTTTTGCAAACGAAATTCAAATAAGACATATATTGGTGCGTTGGAATCCACTTTCGATTGCTAATGACAATCATTTAAACCTTCAGAACCAAATAATATCCAAACAATAGCATACATGCTTTATAGCAGTATAGCAGAGACGGTTTTAGCATCCTCTACCTTAAACCCCATTCCCCCATTTGCATCAATCTCACAAAAGGAATCAGTCACAGAGTTCCGCTCCCGCGATTTAAACTGGAAAATTGTTGAGGGAAAGAAAGAAAGAATGAAGAAGTTGAACCCCGCACCTTGTGGACGGCAGGCTTCGATGCCCGCCATGTCATCTTCTCCAATCAATCCTGCTCTTGTGAGCCGGAAGCAGAACTTAAATTGTGCACACGATGAAATGCGATGAGAAGGCGCTTGTTTGTTTCAATGCGGCCGAGAAGGTTGAAGGGAGGTCCAATCGTGCGCACGTGAGCTCGATCGATCGTGGTGGAGCTCGTGGCGATGGCGATGAGCTCATGGAAACCCTAATGAAAACCCCCTGGATCACAGCAGCAGGACTTTCTCAAGAGCCTAGCCCTTCTGTCCCTGTGTGTGTTTGTTTTTGTTTTTGTTTTTTTTGAATTCTGGGCAGGTGTTTTATGACGGAGTTTTTAGGCCGGGCAGACACGTCGGTATTGTGTACAGGGCCCGCCTTCTAAAACCCTGATGGTACACCCACCGGCACTACCAAAAGAAACCCTTCAACCCTTCAACGAGGTATTTTGTTTTATCTTGAAATTTTTCCTTGAGAAAAGGTTTTTGTAATCAGAGATAGTTTTTTAACGAGGTAACCCGGGATTGAGGAGGAGTGTTGAGATAACGATCCCAGTTTTATCAGATGTCTCTTCGGAGACATCTGATAAAACTGGGATTGTTATCTCAACACTCCTCCTCGCCATAGGAGTCCAGGATCAAAGAAACTCCAAAGTCGAGCAATCCTATTGGTTGGGAGTATAATTTTGCACCCAAGGAGTTACTCATATTCCCATAGCTTACTCAAATTTCAGACCACACTCAATGTCGATTGAATTTCAACATTTGTATTAACACTTATTTCAAGTTCGGGCACTTGTGTGTGATACCCAACTTTGAATGCCATTTAATGGTCCAAAGACATCACAAATCGTTGAGATTTGAGAAGATCTGATGGTGGTAAATTTCAGTAGACATTAAAGTTCCCCCTACGAAGTTGGGAGTAGAGGGGAGAAAGCAAAATTGAATTTTTGGCATTGCTTGCCCATCGAGACGGTTGAATATTTCAACTTGTCACCTCTGGATGGATGGACAAACATGTCCATTGAAGGACGCGCTAGAAGGACGTGCTAGGGTGTGGGGACACATACGTCCTTCAAGGGTAGTCCCTCACCCCTCACCTTTACCCCATATCGTTCATTAATGTCCTTCTATGTCAATGGCAAATCTCTCATGATTTGGGTTATGATATGATTTGCAATGATTTGTGAGTGATTAGACATGATGGAGTGTTCATATGTTTTCACTAGCCTATGGTTTTGCAAGCAATGAGTGCAAGCTATCAATGAGTAAACTAGGCTTGCGGTGATAAGGAGGTCCATTGTGTAGAGGCGCACAAATTTGAATGGCAAACTCACAACTCTCAAGTGCTTTGTCATTATGAGCACAAGCGCTTGCTTCAGGTGCTTCCTTTTGTTGTTATTATAGAGTTTTGACTAGTGATTCTTGAATGAAGTAGTGAAGCTTCCTTTGGGCATCTTAATGCACTTTTGTGCCAACAATGATGACACTTGAAGGAGAATCCAATGTCCACATAGTGCTCAAGGAGTGCAAGTGTCCTAGACAATGATAAAGTTGGTTCAGGAGGCTCTTCTTCATTGATGGCACATGGTTGAGGATCCTCAAATGATTGAGTTGTTAGGGCGTGCAAAGTTTGTGGAACTCATTGT
The DNA here is from genome assembly GCA_964035585.1 of Polytrichum formosum. Taxonomy (NCBI): domain Eukaryota; kingdom Viridiplantae; phylum Streptophyta; class Polytrichopsida; order Polytrichales; family Polytrichaceae; genus Polytrichum; species Polytrichum formosum. Next base: position 31,472,622 of record OZ037935.1, on the reverse strand, counting down.
CTTTGGTGGTCTAGGTTGGCAAGAAGGGGTAAGAGTTCTTCATGCTCCATTTTGGTGGTCTAGGGTTACGATTCAACATTTTAGTTTTCTCTTAAGTCTTCATTTGATCTTACTCGCATGCAATTTGTTGTGATTTTGATCTTACTTGCGGGTAGGGTCGCTATTGGGTTGTTGTTTTTACTAAAAAGGCAGGGTTTAGTTTTCCCAACATCTTTGTTTTTTTGTGGTTGTGTTTTCTCAAGGTTCTTGGTGCTTTTGTTTCCTTTGCAAAGGACGTTTTTGCTTGTTGGAATTTGAGGTCCATGCCTCTTGGTTTGCATTGCCTCTTTAAGTGCCATAAACTACATTGTTTTGTCTAATTAATGTGGGCCACACTAATCCCCAATTACCCACACTATTTTATTTTTATAATTTGAAGTGGCCCACTATAATTTCCAATGTGAAAAATTAATGTGGGTTTTTTCAATTGCATATTTGGATGAAAATTCAAGGCAAGTGCTATAAAAACACTAATGTTAACCAAGGAAAGTACTATACAAATTATGTTGGCCACATTAAATTCCAACCCATATGAATTTCCTACCCACACTAATTAGACAAAACAATGTACTTGTTTGCAATTGATCGTATTCTTTGCAAAAGACCACTTGTTGGAGTAGCCACTTGTTAGGTTTCAATTTCCAATCTTTTGCAGTTTCTTGTAGAGTGTCGTTTTTTGGCTTACAATTTCCACTCATGTGCAGTCTCTTGGGGCATACCATTTTTGATATGTTGTTTATTTCATTTTTCAATGCTTGAATTTGTTGTGTTTGAACTTGCTTACTACGATGCGTGCCCTAGTTTACACATTCCTTGGTGAACTTCCTCACCATTCCCATCAGTTGAATCCACTATTCATGCAATCATGCCAATGTGTTTGTTTCATCTTGTTTTTTTTGTGGTTGTATTATGTGGTCTATTGAGTTAGGGTGTCCTTCTTCTCTCCCTTGTCTCAATAATATCCTTTAGTTGGTTTTCTTTGCCTTTCTTGTGTCATTCATTATGCACAATATAGGTGCCTCACTTTGGCAGTCATTCCATGGATGTGAGTTGGAAGTCTGTTCACTTGATTCCCATGTGTTGTCATGGACACATTTGTTCAATGGACAAAGGATTTAAGAGTGTACTATGATTCACCATAGGAAGCCATGTGCAACAGAATTCCTAGGAACTGAATATGAGGTGCTCATGCACATAAGGTTGAAGAACACAAGACTCCATTCTCATGTATAATTTATAAAGTTGTACATAAGGACATAAATATGATATCTTATCATAGGGTCTTTAAATTATGTAAGGTGTACAAAGAACCCGTGTTGTTGAAGATATATCTAGCATGGGAGAAAAGAGAGCATGGGGAGCTCCATGAAATTGTAGAGAAGTTTGAGAGGGTTTACCAACCTGACATTGCCAATAAGCCACTTGCATCCCCGGAGAGGAAGGCTAGAGATGACCTTGAACCCCCATGTCAAAGTTTCACAACTTGACAACGAAGGTTGCCCACAAAGTGGAGAAATCGTTATCGTGCAAAATACCAAAGCAAAAGGTGAAAAATGTTTTTCAATAGGTGAAGAAAGAAGAACCACCAAATCCTTTGGAGAAAGAGGAAAGTGATGAGGTGCCCCTTTGAAGGCTCCACCTTTTTTCTTAGATGTGTAGTCCAAGTTTGTAGACATCACCTTTATTGAATGTGCCATTTGTATTGTGAGACACCTTAGAGTATGCACATATGTCATCCAACCCCATTTTGTATGCTCTCTAACTTGCGAGGAGGTCAAAGGACGTGCATGGGATCAAACCAGATACAAGTTTCCTAATAGAAACCTGGTTGCATTTCGCCTCCATTGTCCATATCAACATGAATGGCTTGCATGTTCTCATCGGTGAGGTGAATGTCGTGTGGATGCCCAATGACATCACCAAGAACCTTCAAACTTGCATTCAATACATGTACATGACGCTGGAGAATGGGACCCTTGGGCCAAAAATTGACAATGCCTTTAGCTAATGTTATCTCTAGGGGAATTTGGTATGTATTAGTTTTGTCTTTCTTTTTCTTTTGATGTCATTCATCATCTTTGTCATTCATTGCCATATGTTGTCTTGTGTTTTTTCATGTTTGTCAAATGGAACACATTGCATGACACAACATGTCATTGTAGAGTAAATGGAACCCTGAAGAACACATGGTTCTTCTTGATAGGATAAATATGCATGTTTGGTGCTTCAATAATGTTTAAGACGTCCAGAGGTATGAGGAATTCATGAATTTGAAGGACTACATCCAATACATAATCTTAAAATTTACAAGTTACTTGAATATAATGTAGATGAGGGCAAGGAAGGAATCAAGGAATGGATACGGTACGAGCTGAGCTGGCGAAAGTCCGTGAATTTTTGTTCGCTCAAAATTTTCACGTAGGAATTAAACTTGCTATCATACCATGATGTGAAATCAATTAAGCATGTTATTTCATGAAGCATCAAAGGAATATTGAGTTGAAAATCTTTAAAACTCGCCAAGATATGGCAAAAAAATGTTTGAAACTTAAAAAAAAAAACTTTTTCAGACAATTTTAAGTGATATGTTAGCAGGATGCTCCTTGCATTGGAAACGTCTCACTGAGAGCTTTCCAACAATCCTATTTTTAGGTCAAACGGCCTCAAAATGACGAGACAAATTGCGAACAAAATTGCGGTGCTTAAACTTGACTTATGGGGCCTTTCTTGGCATATTCAAGCAAAACCCCGTGGACAACTTTTGCAGCTTCTTGGCTAGACTAGCCTATAGAAAGGATGGCATAAAGAAGAGGAGAGAATTATAAGAGAGGATGAAGGACAGAATGGACGGGAAGGATAGAAGTTGGATTTTGATTGCTTTCTTGAGACTAGGTATAAGATGTAGACGTATTTCCTATGATGTGGCACCTTTATATAATATTTTATTTCTCAAAATTTATGAGATATTTTAAAGAGAAAATATTATTGAAAAATTAATGGAGGTGAAATGAACTAGAGCGTCTAAGTAGACTATTAATTCACACTAAAATACATCTTTGAGATGGAATTTCCAATTTAAGGAGAGTGACCACATAAGGCCCACACCTTAGACTCTCGGGGAGATCACTCCCTCTTTAATTGATGCATACACGTGCGCTCAGGACTTATTTATCGGGGGGCTATTTACCTTGCAAAAAAGATTTTAAGGTATGGTATTTCTCAAAATAAAGGTAAATGCTTGTATACACCCTATCAATAATTATATTTTTTGGGAGAATCATTTAAAAATATATTATTTTACTTATACTGCATTTTTTTCCTTATGCCCCAAGTAACCAATTTTTTGACTTTACCCCAATTTTCTTTTCTCGGAGCCCAACTGTTGTCCATTTTTTTCTTACACTATAATTGTTTCTTACACCCCATTTTTTTCCAACACACGATTCCAACACACGTTTATATATCACCACCGACAAACCAAAGCATGGCATTTTGGATGCACAAACTTCCTTAATGACATGAAGTAATCTTAAGTTGTTTTTCATTTCATCAAGTAAATATCCCACAATTCGAATGTATGCCCACAAGTAGTCTACAAAAAGCTTGGTCATAAAGCAATAAATTAGCTTCTCCAAACAACTGGCTTTCTATGTCATTTTGAGCACACCCAGAAACCGCCATTCACATATTACCATCTAGAAATCAAAGTATGGGATATTGACTACCCAACCTTCCTTAAGGACATGAAGACCACCCTAAATTGCTCTCTAAACATTTAAGTAACAATCCTACAATTAAAATGTAATCCCAAAAACAATATTGTTTCCACGCTATTTTACATGTACTAACTAGATAAAAGAGGCCATTATATGTCATGGTATTTTACATGTAAACATGTTTCACTATTTTAAAACCCCCTATATTATATGTATGTTTTTTGCAAAATTTACCTACAATGAACATATTGGACCCTATTTTTTATCACACGTTGTTTCTACGATTTTCGCCAATGATCTCCCGACCTTAGACTAATTGTTAGCCCCTTGAGAATGAGCCTCAAATCATAACATTTTATCCTATTTAACCTTTCAAAGCTATAAATTTTTCTTTAATATTTACAAAAGAATATTTTAATGGGATTTTTGTTTCAAAAAATATTTCTTAAAGAAATTTAGATTAACGGGGGTCAGTGTAACTTTTTTTTGGCCTGAGCCATTTATGAGCCCACAGTATCATATGAACTAGGGAAATGAAACCAATATTTAAAAAAAAATTATCTTAAAAATTATTTTATTTATTTTAAATAAATTTTTACAAAGAAGAATAATTATGGGTTTAAATATGTAGTGCCAATATAATAGAAATAAATACATTTTTTTTACTAATACTTGAATAATAAAATTTTATTGATTTATAAGCCACCCTAATTCCAACCCACACAAAAATGCAATAAACCGTAATATTTTCTACCCATGCTAACTTTCGGCCCACATTATTAGGTGCGAAAGGTGTAGTGCCAGACACCTCAAATTAGCTTAATTGTACCCAAGTTAAATTAACCACAAACCTATGGGAGAGGACACTCTTACTAGGTATAGCCCTTTAGAGTGTCCCCACTCGTGGAGGCACAAACATCCCTCACCACTAGTTTCTTACATTTTTTCAGGCAAGGTCTCATGCTCCATCCTTCCCCAAAGCCTGCAATGATCCTAAATTATTATTGGGCACCGATTATGTTATGGAGGGCCCTATTTCAAAAATGTTTTGGCTCTGTACATTACAAGAGTCGAAGGACTCAAGGGAGAGGGCCCTCTACAACATAATCGGTGATGAATAAGAATATAAAAAAACATGTTGACTTTGGGTCGGTTGAAGGATGGAGGGTGCAACCTTGCCTTAAAAGGTCCAAAAAGCCAATGGTAGAGGTCCATTTGTGGCTCCATAAGTGGAGATACTCATTACATCCGTAAGATTGGCAAAGGGCCAATTGAAAGAGCAAAACTATCTAGCCCTTGTCCTAAACATGGTCTCATCCATCCAACATAAAAACTTGACCCCGTGTAGGTGTGTGGCCAAACCATTTCAAATGACTTAAACAAGATTAATAAAGGTCTCTCAAGCTAATTCCAGTGTCAAATCAATATTAACCTCCAAACTACATACTAGTTTAGGACTTTAGGTTGCAATGAATGAGGAGAACTGACCGCTAGTCACAAATGAATTGGTCGAGTTTGAGAAACAACCGGTAAAGTCAAGACTTTAGGAAAATTACCAATCATTTTAGAGGAATCTTTGGAATATACCTCAAATTAGTGAAGGAAGCACCGAAAGATCACAACATGTAACTGGTTGGTCTTGGAAACATTAGTATTTTGGCCGATCATGCCCAAAAATCTCCCCGGACATTGTTGAAGTTGGATGAATGAGAAATACGCCCGTATGCGATAAATCCCCTCTCACTCCCAAAGTAAGGTGCCCTATTGCTGCCCAATTCGAGTGAAACCCAGGGAGCCTTTATGTCAGCCGGTTGAGGGCAGTTTTTTCCTCCCCCACTTCACTCTATGGCCTTACTTTACATTGGCCCTTACTTCACATTGTAAAGGCACTGTCTGCAGAATTGTGATCCCAAATTTACTCCATCATTATGGGGCCACTCCTCCAAGCTTGCATTTGCCTGTGTGTAATTTTCATGACTTTGGTGAAAACCGGTTTGTGGAAACCCGATCCGAAAAAGCAGAAAAAAATTGTTTTGTCATGAGCTTCGAGTAAAAATTCAATGTTTGCGAGGCCTGGAGATTGTATATTGTAATTGCACTTTAGCAACTCGGCTTGGTGGCATGATACGCCCTTCAATTCCAAGGCTCACAAATACATTCCGCGTTTGACCTTTTGTTTGGAGTAAGTATTTGTCACGATTTTGGTGAGAACCCTGTACATGGGAACCCAATAAGGAAAGGGCCATAAACAGGTCGTGTTATCGTGAATTTCAAGTTTGGATTCAATGCTTGGGCTGATATTGTAAATTGTAAATTGTCATTTTGGGCATGACATCTTCGTTTCAAGGTTCACAATGTTTGACCTGTGCGCAAGACAATGGTTTTGGCGTTGAGTCTGCGTGTAGAAGGAGCAAACTAAAGGAGCTGTGATTCTGGAGGTTCGATTAATTCCTATCTTTGCAAGTGATGATGCTGGCCTGAGTTGACCGGAGATGCAAAATTTGTACTGCACTTTTGTGTGTAAGTTTGGAGGTTTCTATTTTTTTGCAGAAATGCTTCAACCAGGGAGAATCTTGCATCGATCAAAGTAATCCTATCCTGAAAAGAGACAGCATTGTAACTTAATAAGAAAAAAGAAAATTGCAGGCCACAAAGATTGAGTGACCATGAAATCGATTAGCTTGGGAACACAAGCCAGATGAAATGGGAAAAAACTAAGGCTAGGAGGATTTGGCAGTAGAATGCGCCCTACCTACATTAGGTCCTGGAATCGTGAACCTGACTCAGACTTACAGTTGATTTTGCGACTTTGATCAAGGGTGAAGTATCTCTCATTCACGCTAACCTATAATGGGTGTCATCCCTACACTTTCAACTCTCAGTTGTGTAAGCTTTTTTTTGGGAGTGGGGAGTGAGATTTCAAATTCACAACAATATTGGCGAGAGATTTGAATTTATGACAGTTATCGGCTCAACGGTGCAATGGAGGAGGAGGATGCCAATTAAGTGACTTGAGCTCAAATTCTGAGTTGATGTAGCCATGGTAATTGCACAATGATCTTTGACGCCGGTTAAATTCCTTGGGAGTTGAGATGCAATCTTAGGTTGAATCTGAATCTACATTTCCTTGAAGAAATATATCTACGATGTGACGTGCAGCATGGAAATTATTCTCAATTATTTCTCAATTGACTTGGGTGATTTTACAGAGCCGTGCACACCAATTTGAGGCTTACTTTTGTGAGGGCAATCCCCACAGGTATCTATTATGTGGGCCTTCAACTTCGAGATTTTCACATATCAACTGGCTCCAATTTTCCAATATCTACAAGTGCGCAAATGGTGACAATCAAAATTCCACCTCTCAACATCACAACCAACATCTCTTCAAAATATGACGTACTCCAAATGTGCACCTCGAGATGGTTGCGGTGTGTTAACGAGGCGGCCAAGCATTCTTGGCCAAGCCTCGAACGATTCACATTTTCCAAAGGTTGAAGTAGTTTGTGTAGTGGACATTAAGTTTGGAGACAACTAATTTAAGGATGGCCTCGCCGTCTCTGCCGGAGGGTGATAATAAGGCACCCTCGACACCCCCGGTGAGGCCGGGAAGCAAGTGGCGGAAGAAGGGGTCCCATGTAACGATGGAGGTGTGGGATGATTCGAGCAACGAACCGAAAGTTTTGTCGGTGCACATTGACCGGAAAAACATCGAGGCCAAGCCGTACCGTGGGGGGTTCAAAGACATTAGAAGTGGTTAGCAAGTTTGTCCAAACACAGTGATGCTTCTAATTCACTATTGTCAATACCTTGATTAAACACCCTTTTGTAATGTTCCGATTTGATTGGCATTGTCTTTTGACAACGAAATGGAATCTCATGGGGTGCGCCTTTCTTGAAAACAAGTATACCCCATGTGTTCAGAGGGTATTTTATCCATATAGACTTATCAATACAAGTGTCCAATATGTAGAGGCATGCCTTTATACCTCTACATAATTCTCAATCTTACTATATGAATATTCATTTTATTTTCCAGCAATGATGGGTTATTTTACTCAATGAATCTATTAAAAAAATTGTGAATTCTAATGACATAACATTGTTCAACATGTTTAACCCATTATGTGTACTTAGGAATATGATACCCCACACAATTTCCTCAAGATGCTTTCACTGACAAAGTTCAAGTTGACTTTTGAACGCAAGCTTGAAAAACCACAATCACTTCTCATGTGATATGTTTACTTTTGAAAAAAAAATGACTCCAGAGAAATGAATAATGTTATGCCCCTTACTTTGATTGTGCGCCATTTAGAAAGTTTTCAAAGCGCACCCCTTCAAAATGGTAACACATGACTCAACTTTGTGCCACCCACAAAATTGAACTACTTAAACTTGAAGTTGCCAAACGATGAATAAGCACCTATACATTTCTATACAATGAAGTCTTAGTATACAACGACACCTTGCTCACGTGTCGAGTTACATGGTGTTGTGATTAGCCAGGCACGGAGTACTTGCATGCGGTTGCCCAAACGCGGGAGCCATGGCCGCCCGACTATGTGGAGAAAAAGTACCCGGAAATGATGTCCCGCGAGACCCAAGCCTCGTGGATGCGGACGAGGACGTACCAAACGATCAAGGAGGCCTTCACACAAATGGATAAAAACAAAGCGTATTGGTCCCTCGACAAGAACGGGGTGGTGATCGATGACATCTTCGACTACGCTCGTGTCCCGGGCCCATACGAGGACTCGGATGCGTGGATGCGGAAGCGCGTCGCCGCAGCGATCATGATTCAAAAGCACACCCGCCGCAAGATCGCCCAACGCACTGCAAATCGGATGCGCGAATATGCAAAAGCGAAAAAAGAGGTATCGTGATTCTTGACACGAAGAGGTGTTGTGATATAATGGTCTCCATGGATACTGGATACTGATGTAGAGTCTGCTCCCTACAAAGGGTGAAGTAGTTTTACATCTAACGTCATTGTCCTTTAGGACGTGACCACGGATGTCTTACAAACAAACACTCTAGTCACTCCGGTCCTTCTTGGAGACCGGAGTTCTTTTTCTTTGGTCCTCATGACCAGCGTTGGTTCGGTGCATTGAAATGTCCTATTGGTGTGGGTTACCATTTGGAGTTGCGCATTGCTATAACATTTTACTGAGCGTATGATTTTTTTACTCAAGCTACATAAATAGTTAGTATGCACATCAAACAACATGATATAACTTACTCGGTGAAAAAAGATTATGTTGGTAAATAATTATAGCAACACGTAACTCCAAATGGTAACCCACACTAATAGGACAATTCAGTGTAGCTTTAACAATTGTCGTCAATTTGTTCAAACTGTCATGTAGACCATGTAGTGGTACACTACATAGTCTTATTTGTGTTAGGTTACCATTTGGAGTTACATGTTGTGGTAACTTTATATTGAGATTATCATTTTACGTAGATTAGACAAACAACTACTATGCACATCAAAGAACATGAATTAACTTACTTGGTAAAGAATGATATTCTCGATAAATATAGTAGAGGCGCCTATTCTTGATCGGGAACGCATTGGCAATTTATAGGATACTGGAATTTTGATTAGGCTAGAACTAAATTTCGATCAAGTTGGGATTGAATTTCGATCAAACCTAAACCAATAGTATCATGACACCTGGTTTTGAGTGTTAAAGTGAGAAGGAATGAGCAGTTATGGCAAACTTTAGACATTGGTAATATGTTCAGGCCAACTTTTACCTTCAAAACTTCACATTGATTTCACTTTAAGGAATGAAATTACCAAACAATTTGTAGTCTTCATGATTTCTATCTTCCTACATGGGAAAAGTTTGCACCACCTTATACTTCTCCGAATCTGGTGCAGAATCTCTTAAGTGATCAGTTATGGGTGCCTCTGCTCTAGTTATAGCAATGCGTAACTCCAAATGGTAACCTGCACTTATATTACTATTTGATGTAGCTTGAAACCTTTAAGGGTAAACAGCAAGCGCTCTTAAATTCTCTGTAGCACGTCACCATGACTGGTAGATCTAGAATTGAAGTAATATCAATAAGTACCTTATTATATTCAGCACGACTTTGTTTGAAAAATTATTTTTTAGTATAAGCTAAGAAACTTTGTGTTACAATTCATTGAATATATTTCCATGCACCTCGTTGTGATGCATCAATACACTTCCAGTTTTGGACCGAACAAGATGCTCTGGCAAAACAAAGAGCTGAAGAAAAGTTGCGCTATGAAATTGAGCGTCGAATACATCCAGAGAGTGCAGCTGATTTTGAGATTTTGTATCAAGAGCTCGAGCATTGGCGTTTACAGGCACGCTGAAGTTTCATTGGACTGTTGATTTAATGCAATGTGAACTCACAATTTTGACAGAATTCAACATTGACAAATCACATTGATGTTTTACTTAAATCACAATCCTCTAAACTCAAATATCAACACTGATTTCAGATTGATTCAATCACATCAAAGAGCAACATCATTGAATCAATGCCTACCAAAACTAGGGTTGCAATTTTAATCTTTTGTTTTATATTCTGTAGTTGCAAGTCTACCTAACAAGTTGAGTTATGAGTTGAATCAATGTTGAATGAATAATTAGCTAAATGTTGAGTTAGCAATGGAAGTATATTAAGCCCTGAAGAATTTGTATCAACATGGACTCAACATTAAATGTTGGTCACTTGCATTTGAGATGAGATATAGACTTGATTTGTAGCATTACATAATGGACAATCTTATACTCTCATGGGTGGGTGGCATGCAAATAGGAGCATTTGAAAATAACAATCACTGGCGATGAGCGCATAGCCGCAGTCAAAGATCTGGTGAACAAGGTGAATTAAATTCATTTTTAGTTTATTCAACTCCAAAATGTATGACTCGTACATAGTGTCAATTTTAGGTTCAGTGGTAATGTTGGGTTATTTTAGATGTTCACTTTCATCAACACTAAATCTGGTCTGTATACCATTTCGAAGGCATTTCAAGTCACCAGATTTAGCATTAATTGTAGAACAATATACGAATCTTTGCGATTCATGTCGAGTGTATTATTGCATGGTTAGGAATTGAGGTTGTTACAAACAATAGACAATCTGCGATGCCGAGCAGCACATATCAATCATCGCAAACGAGTCAAAAAAAAACTTTCAATGATGGCTCTTCCCAAATTATGGGAGATGAAGAATGGTCAGCTGATGCATGTTCAAACTCCTAGCACAGTGCATGCAAGTGATCTTGGTCAAGTAAGCACACAATCGTGGCAACTTAGTTTATTAGTAATTATAAATGTATGAAGAATGGAGTATTTCAGTTATGTGAAACTTATGCTGATCTTACACATATTCACTTGCCATTTTGCATGCACGTACACTTATACAAGAAAGAAAAGAGAAAAAAAGGGAGAAAATTAACATCAAATTAGATGGTTCATTAGCCATCTTCATTCCATTTCCGCAAGCTTATCTCAATTCGTTCTACATAATTCTCACACTGATGACACGTGTGGATTGTCTTATGATACTTAGCTTTTTGAGGAACTTGCAAAGAAAGTAGAATCTATGGATGACCGAATGGCGGTGTTGGGATATGTAAAGTGGACTGTCCAAGTTTACGACCACCCTTTAACACGGGAAATTCTATTACTGATTCAAAGGGAAGCAGATCTCATGTATCGGGGTCGATCTGCAAGGTCTATATCTGGCCTCCGTCGACGTATTGAGCATCTCTTTCTCCAAGTAATTACTTCCAACATTCAAATCATAGAATGGATGCTTTACTCTGTTCAATAAGGAGAACATCACAGTACTATAACATAAAGTTGAGACTATTTTGATAACAATTTCTAGTATATGGACATGGAGCCGTCATTGAAAATCAGCAGATTCCTGAAAAGAAAAAAAATTGCAGATTTAGGAACAACTTGAGTATCTTTTAGCATGCAAACATAGTAAGATAGACAACCTTATTCAGTTACTTTTCTTATTAGAACCCCTATATTTGAGTGGTATCTGATTCGGTGTAGCTCCGACAACGGCTACCAAAAGACACGTGTCTATAAGAGATTGGATTGCATGCTTAAAAAATGATGACCATTCTAGGTTCAATAGTCAACTTAATTGAGGGATATATATATATATATATATATATAGTTAATTTAAGAAGGTATTCATATGAGCTGGGTGCAAGCATAGTAAAGTGGACCAAAAAAGTGCTCCGGTATATGAAAGCCATGATTTTCTTGGTCAAACGCCTATAAGTAGTAGCAAAATGTTGTTTAAAATAGATTATTTTTCATGATGACCTCTATTGTTAAGTTAGGTACTCAAATATAGAATATCAATATGAGATCTTCAAAACCTATCATCAAAAGTGACGCGTAAAAGCAACTGACTAAATATAGTTTTGAACGTAAATTTCATGACCTTAAATATTTTGAACTTGGAATTTCTTTTCATATTCCTTGAATTCATTATAAACTTGAGGTCATCGTAATTTTTTTTCAAAAATTAATCAATTTAATGTAATGTAATTGTATTTTAAACAAGTTTTTGACAATTATCTTTTCAATGACACCCACTTGCACCACCACTTGCACCGTCTTCTAAAATACATATACGTTGTTTGAAATTGTTTTTTGTGAACATAAATTGCTTGGCTTTGTAGATTCATATGTTTTCTAAATGTTTATGAATTTCTATTTCATAAAATTCAAAGTTAGTATATAGTTTTGGATCACTTTCACTTAAACCTGAGCAAGGATCAAGAGCTGTCCACTTTACCGTGCTTGCACCCAGCTCCAGAAATTATGAGGAAAGTGGCTACAGCCTCAATTGGATTTGCTGACCATCTTGTACTAATTGTGTGTTTCATATCCTGGGAGAAGTGTGCTATTCAGAAAAAAGTGACCATTTAAGACCCATCTACCATATATGTTATGTTTCATAAACACCATTAAAGCAGAGTCTGTGATGATTTACAAAATGAAATAAACCCTTCTAACTTACACTTACGCTGCTCAACTGCGTTAGAATCTTGTGTGAAATTCACAGTGACACACCATGATTTGTATGCAGTTTATTGAGACTCCAGAGTATAACCCTGAAGCCATGATGTTTGGAGCTGTTCCAACAGATTTTGACTATGGCAGCAAACATTTTCAATCTACCAGGGATGCCCCTTACACATTCCCCGCTGTGTAAGTTAGACAAGACAAAAACAAGGGTGTGGCAAGTTAGTCTTGAGGCTGAAGTGCACATTGCATGACAATGTTTTTGGAACCAAATTTCAACATTTTGTTGATAATTAAGTAACACAGTTGAGCACTTTCCATATCTAGTTGTCATCTCATATGTTGGCACTTCAGTTTGTTTTTAGCCTTTGATATAACTTTTGTGCCAAACATACTAACTGTGCAGGCAATCGATGGCTAAGTTTTGCAATTTCTGTCAGAATCAGAGTTTCTGCAAAATCAGAGACCAACTGACACTAATTGATAGATAACTAAATATTTAGAATAGAAAACTAAGCAGTCATGGTGCCTGTATCAGGACATCCCGAAGGACATGCAAGTACTTCTTCTAATCCTTCAAGCCCATAACCTCTCCTGAACTGCTCTGGAATCATGACCTAATTGATCTAATCATATTCTGAAAGAGTCAAATAGAATCTAGGTATTTGCTGGATCCAAACAAACTCTATAAGGAATGCAGGTGTTATTTTCTTAATTAGACTCATCTATATTCAATTGGTGTGTGGTTAGGCTAGGTGAGGATCAAAGAACAAACACCATAAAGACACATGGGTAAAAGACATTAGACTATGTCTTCATATTTTATTAACTACTCCACACTCGATAGTGAACACAATTGGCAGGACTTATGTATTCAGCCAAGGAATCAACAAACGTGCACTTGCAATAATCATAACTAAATCAGGGGAAATCCAATTTTTGTTGCTGCTTCATCAAAGATTTGCTTATGGAACACAGATTTTGTTGTGTGAATCTAATTGGAAGAGGTTGAAGAACATGAAAAAATGACCGAATAACACCCACATACCTTATCTGCAGAAGCATGACATTCACATTCATGGCAAACAATCGTACTTACTTATAAGAGAGGTAACGATTCCATCTTGCCCTGCCCATAGTCACAGCATCTATTTAGAAGATCTTAACATCCTTGTGACTATCGATGTTCAAACCAACTTGTACAGATAAAGGTAACCAGAAAATCATAGAATCAAACTGAAGAGAGGCAGAGCTTGTAGAGTTACATACTCAATACCAAGCAGTCAGAAAATTAGAACGACATAGAAACAAATCACACATGCGGCAATAGCCAAACGGTGAGAAGCCATTTGACCATGGCCATCCACAACAATTTGCATGGAAGAAGCCACCTTCCACAACATCCCCACTGACTTCATCACCTCCCGACAGTGGTCCTTGTCTAGCTTTTCTCCTACATCTCTAAAGGTACAGGAAGAAACCGAACCATTTGCAACCCCTATTGTCGCTTCTATAAACTGTCTTATTGACTATGTATCCTATTGTGTCTAGAATCTGCTTGATATTTGAGTTTCATTCTTCTGCAACTGCTGTTATAGGGAACACGCTCAGTACAGGTGCAGGTCAAATTTTGTCAACGTCCAATGACTCATATCCAAGTTGATGTAGGGTATATAGGCTAATATTGATCCTGCTTGAAAGCAAGGTGCTTTGAATCATGCTTCGTCCTGAACGTAAAGAAAACCTACAAATCCAACCACGTACATAAACAGATTACTGGAAATCAAAAACATCAAAAACACCAAAAATTTGCATAAGAAAAACATGGCCATCAAAAGCATGTTCTCAACAGATTCAGTCCCTGCCGCCACAAATGAAATAAATCTGACATAAAAAGAAGCTGACTAATACCGGTTATACCACCCAAAAAATTGGTTTATGCTGCTTCGAGTCATAAAGCACTGATTTGCCACACACTCGATGAACATGCATTACTTAGTCCAAGTCCTGCTTTCCCAATACTTAGACTCAGAGATCGGTAGAGATTTATACGTGATTGGAACTGCATCCATTTGAAAGATTGCCATTCCCAATTAAGCACATCAAGCAGAAGGCGTAAAAAGAAGATAAAAGGGAAATCTAAGGTCTAGAGGGACTCTCAGGCGCTCTATTGATGGTTAAGGAACACATTGTGCAAGAAAAAATTATCTGGGCAAACGGACCTTTTAGAACTGTATTATTTTCAGATTGAAATAAAAGTTTAATCACATTGCAGTACAGGTGAATTGAAATACCATCACAAAAAAGCATTCCAATATATTCCCGTCGATCGCAAGTGAAAATAACATCTTTTTAGCTGTTTTAAGGAGCGGCCATCATAAAATTCGAAAGAATACAAGTAGAGCTCATCCTACTTCTGCACAGTATCTATTCATGGGAGATTCTGTGATCGTCCACATGAACTCCGAAACTACATCCCTTTGCAAAAATCGAGTCTCAAAACTGTCATCTTGGCGGAAAAACGCTCCGGGGCGGTGCTCCTGTCTCCAAAGAAAACTCCCCCGTCCACATTTGAGCAGGTACAGAGCAATGTGCAGGATCGAAACGATGTGAGCATTGCAAACCTCATGCAAAACTCTATGGCCGACCGTTCTCCCCCGCTGCTACTCGTTCATTTCAATTTAAACAGGGCTCAAAAGCTGCGATAGTTGAGGCTTGGGTTCGGTCTGCATGCCGATGAAGATGATGAGAGGGATGAAGCCGTAGTGAGTGGCCGTCTTGGCCTTCTTCAGAATCCATGTCGGCCACTCCTTCAAATACTTCTTCTTCCCGGCTGCCTCCACCTTCGCCATCTCCAAAAACTAGGTTACAACAACAACGCCTCGCCTCTCCACCTTCAGATTCCGGCGCTCTTCCGCTTCCCTCTGCGAATACTCGGTAACCTCGGCCAAACTTCTGCGATTCCAATCAACTGCAACAAACAACAATTGCTAGGGTTTGGTGGCTCCCTGAACGCCTCTCATCCGCCTAGATGAAAGAGGTGACAACGAGGATGAACAGAAATGTTATCTACATTCATCCAAATGAGAATCTATTCTAAATATGCTCTTAGTCGCGCCTTAGATGGGTCCAAGGCAGCCCTTAATTTTTCGTTTTGAAAAGTAGTAGGTTTTGGCTACATCCTGAGGCCAAGGTGGCGAGCTTGAGATTTTATTTGGTGGAGTTTAGGGCGGCTACGTTTAGTTGAATTAAAGGGAGTATTTGGGGAATGCACAAAATCTAAGTGTCAATTTGGGTGGCGACTTCTAATTGTACATGGTAGAAATCTAAGGCTACATGTATGTTTTGATAAGGTAGACAATGATCCTTCATATAAAATAATGTGTCACTAAGTGGTCCCACATTATATATTCAATGTTTTCATGTGACCACACACACCACAAACTAAGGAAGAAATTGGCTACGTATTGAAATTGCAGAAACCCGTTCAAATTGCACTAGCCCAATACACCTCCGAAGGCTTATGTACTAACTTGAAAAATATGAGACGATCAACATGCACGTATCCACATTTCTAGCACTTAACAACATCTCACGCCAACAAGTGTTACACAAGCCTTCTAAAACATCAATGTGCACTCAAATTGAACTATTTTGCACACATTTAAAATGACCATTGTTGAAACATCATACACTGGAAGTATCTAATGCATTTCTAAACCAAAACAAATGGATCAGCCCACTTAAACACGAGAATAAACCCAAAATGAACAACATTGCTTGCATTAAAGTATAAACATATAAGGAGGGAGGTTGGCCATTGCATTAACAAAATTGTATGAAAAGGTCTAATAGTGGTTACAAAATCTCATGCTACTAGTGGGTATTAAAGTCTTGTATTATTCAAACTCAACTCTAAATTTCATGCCGTCGGAATTGTACTCCTCCCAGCCATGAATCAAAAACCTCATCATAAAAGAAAATGACAAGATTGAATTGCCTTTGGGAATACATTCCCACTACAAGTCCCAGATGTGAATCCAATGCATTTCTCAATTTCAACTTCAAAAAGCTAAAAGACTATAAAATTTTAAAATTTTAAAATTTTAAAATAAAAATAAAATAAAAACACACACACACACACATCATTCATCTTCAATGTTGCCCACCACATGCATCATTGCAATTTCACAAATTCATATAAATAATGTGAAAGGAGTCACCATATTCCAAAGATAGGTCAAAGGGGTTGCGAAATATGGTGGAACCAATAGCTACATCACAATTCAATTTCATGCAAATTTTGAAGAGGCTTTGCTAAGTATCTAAGTCCCACCTCACAATAGTACAACTTGATTACCTCCATGTGCTTGATGAAACTCTTGTTTGCTCTTTTTCGCATTCAATATTGGGAACAGATCATGGCCATTGCATGGGTTGGAAATCTTGCATCCAACTCAACAATCAATTGAGATGCAACATCTATATTACCATAAATCAATCCACAAGTTAGGTATCATTATCAATAAAATAGGACCAACATCCTTCAAATACAAATATAAAGTACTATGCAAAGTCCAAAAGTAATTTAAATTGTACCAACCTTCTTGAAAGTCATATTGCACCCAAAATGAACTACAATCACATTAAAAAAGAATGACCAACAAGTATTGGAGTCCTAATTGAGGCATTTATTGAAGTCCAAAAGCAAAGTTACACCAACCTTCTTAAAAGTCACATTGCACCTTAAATCAACTACAAACATGTTTCCAAAGATGACCATGAAGCATTAGGGTCCCAATCGAGATACTTACCAAAGTTCCAAGGCAATTTAAGTTGTATCAACCCTCTTCAATGTCACACTGCATTCAAAATCAACTACAAACATGTTTAAAAAGAAGACCATCAAGCATCAAGGTCCCAATCGGGGTACTTAACAAAGTTTCAAAGAAATTTTAGTTGCATCAACATGTTCGAATGTCACATTGCACTCAAAATCAACTACATACATGTCAAAAAATCAAACCATCAAACATCGGGGTCCTAATTTAGGCACTTACCACAAACCAAAAGCAAGTTACATTGCTTTGAGTTTCTTGAAAGTCATATTGCACCCAAAACAACTAAATAAATTATGAAAGCATTCATTTTTTTACATGTATACATTCAAAATAAATATACATGGTATAAAAATAAAAACTATAATAAAAAAACATCAATATACATAGAGTATTACTGGAGCATTTTTATATGTCAACAATGAGCAAGTCAAATGTATTCCGTGTTATTTATCCTTGGATAAGTGTTTGGAAAATATCTTCTCACCATTCACAATGAAACAAAATTCTTGCATGTTTTGAGGAGTGTTTAAATCCGTCACCCACAATGTGTGTATTTGCTAATGTGAGTTATCCATAAGATTCTTAGAATGCCGAAACTCATCCGTTGTATAATGGGATATCTGGTCCACATAGAGGATATAAAGTTATTATTGACACATTTTGATGGCCACCACAAGATCGCCAATGAAAACATCATGACTTTGGGCAAATGACACAAGTTGACCAAATGGTTTCTGAAAGGGATAAGAAGCAACCATTCCCATCAATGTCTTTGGATTGCATAGGATGGTGATGTTTATCTGCATAGACATAACATACTTAATACTTGAAATCAAGTTCATGGAAGCTAATAAGTAGTGTGTTTTGTGGATGATTGGCAATAAAAGCCATGGTGGATTTCTCAAACGAAGCAAATAATTGATTGGTTGATATGGGAGAGGGGGATGTATATTTTATGGTCTTGTGAAGGCCAATTGGTCACATGTTGTGATCTTCCAATTTTCTTTCATTAATTTGAGATATATTCCCATAGAGTCCTCTAAAAGGATAGGTAATTTTCCAAAAAGTCTTGAACTTCAAAAGGTTATTTATGAAACTCAACCGATTTATCTATAGCCACATGTTGGTTCTTCTCGTTCATTGCCTGCATGCGTGAGAGGGGCATGTTCTTTTATGTGGCTGGAATTGTCTTCCGTCGCAGACAAAAAATATTGCCCCTCCATGTATAATATATATATCTTATTGCACCATAAACCCGAAGAAGGAGAAGAAGAAGAAGAAGAAGATGTCACATTGTCATCCCTGGATTTATCCCTTCATTTGTCTTATAGGAGTTTTTTTGTTGGAATATTATGACTAGAGTGAATACAATATTTAGTATCACTTACTATTTGGAATTACACCAAATAAAGGTTATAATAAATTCCACAATTTTTTTTGTCAACAAATAAAATTTACTATAAAAGTTATTATTATTATTATTCTGTATATCACTACTTTAATTTTTCATTATGTTCTACATAATAGTTTCAATGTGATTATATTTATTCTTTTAGAATTGTCTTCACAAGAGTTTTATTCTCAAGAAGGGATTCCCAGTAGAATCGACAATCATAAATGTAAAATAAAAAGATCCATTATATTTCTTAAATTTCAATATAATTTTGTTGAATGATATAGTTACCGAACCGGTGTCCAGTGCGGGCCATCAATAGTTCATCCATATAGCAGTCACAGTGAATGTGCCACAGTTGACCCATGCAAATTACCTTGGATTACAACCATATTACAAAAACTTACAACTAGTCTATTCATCCATATAGCAACCGCAACAAATGTGCCCTGATCGACCAACATGCAAAATGCGAAAGGCGCCATGATTTGATGGTAAGAAAAAAAATAAACCCAATAACACTTGCAAAACCATCGAAGAAATGTGATGGAAATTTCTCTAGGATTGGATAAAAGTTACGTTATAATCAAGTTTTTGGAGTTCAGGAAAATACCTATTGCAAATTTTTAAAAGTTGATTTAAAAATACAAAAATTATGATTACATACATATTTGTTGCAAGGGTTGTAATTATAACCACAAGCAGATGATGTTGCAAAGGATATAAGTGAATTGGTGAAAGGAAAAATAGCAAGAGGAACTCCTTGCACAAATTAAAACACTACTTGCAACATATACCACATCATTAGCATGTTTTGATCCAAATACATTTCTTTGGGATTGATAGATAGAACAACCATAATGGACCAATGAGCTTGAAATGTGCTTTGGTATTTGAAATATTGGCACCAAACCAAACAAAGAGCACTTAATCAAACTCTATAATTTGTCATTCAAGTGCTACAAAATAAATAAGGTTTGTGCATAAGAACTTCACTAACGTATGCATGAGACCATGGCGCAAGGAGAACAAACCTCAACCTTGATTGTCCTCCATAAGCCACCTTTAGACCCATCAACTCCACTGCACTCCCAAACTTCAAGTGTTGTACTCAAAACACAAAAATCCACAAAAATCACAAGGAGGTGTCATTAATCACCACTACATTTGCAAGGTCGCACCACTAATCACTGCTACAATAAAGAGGCTACAAGGTACAAGTTGAGAGAGCAAGAGGGGTGGCGACCATAGGTGTGGAGAATGGAGGAGGAAGTGGCGCCACCACTCACCCCATGCAACTAAACTCTAGATGACGTGAGCCCTCGGATGGGAGGATAATTTCTATGTGATTTTCAACAAGAACTTCACCACTGTAAATGTGGTAGGTGGTAAAAGAATTATATCAAAGAAATAAATAATATTTATGATTTTTTTTCTAAATGCATAAGAATTAATTAACAATTTAAATGTTAAGTTTAGAATGGAAAGATATTGTGAGACACCATGAAATGATTTTGTCCACATTGTTACTAATAGAAAAAACAAAAACCCATGAAATCTATCATTGGACATGTATTTTTTTAATGAAACAATAAACAATAGTTTGGATATGATCATTTTCATCACCATCTTTTCATTCTAAAGAAATAGTGAGAATATTTTATATATCATTATATATCATTATTTGAAATAAAAAACAATAATTTTCCTCAATATATGCTAATAATTATGATATAATATGTATGTACATTACTCATAAATATTATATTTATATAACATGTATATAACATGATCATTTTTTTCCTCTCTTTATATATATAGTCTAGGTTTGACATTACCAAATATTAAAAATATATTTCAAAACTTAGAGGGAATTATCCCAACACTTAGTGTTTAACCTAGTTTTCAACTTAGAATTAAATTTAGAATATCAAAGCCAATTTCAACACCCAATACTTAATACTTTATGTCTTCTAGAACACAACACCATGATAAGGCGCAAGTCATCGTTTCAAATCCAATAAAAGGCTTATATAATTTATTTTTTATTTTTTATTTTTTATTTTTTTGTTAATAAGCATCTTGTAGTTCATAAAATCAGGTACAATATAATCCTTACATAATGGCCAACCAATCCAAGTATCAAACATTAATATGTGCTTAAGATGTGGATGTAGTGAAAGAAGCAGTTTCAAATATGCCTTTAAAAAATTAGAAATAATAAGAGCAGTAGTTGTTCGTACGTGTAAATAACTTAAATGTAAAAATGGAAGAACATGTTGTGGCTCACTTATTTTATAAAAATCTTGTTCAAGTAAACTATCTAATTCTCCAAAAAGAATCAACTTGATTCTTATCAGAAGCTTGTGATCTAGTATCTAATTTATCAAATAAAGGAAAACAAATTTTAATAGTAGGGACAAAATATCAAGTTGGAACTATGTGGTATGGTTCCGTTGCAACTCCGGTAGAATGGACCATCGGAGATGGTATTACATTTACATATTGTATAAACATTTTTTTAACCATTATAATTTCAAATACACCATGGTATAAAATAAATTTAATTACAAAATCAAATCGTTTAAGAATAATACGTCGTTTAGGAGCTTTACTAGGACTAACTAATAAAACACCTCAGTTAAAATTTGGTTATATTAATCAAGCTTAGAAAATCTAAATATTATGACCAGTTTAGAGTAAGAATGGTGTTAACCCTTTAGAAAAATTTGGATAAAGTTGAGCTAAAAGATCATGATTTAATATAAATTAATTGGCAAGTTGATTACATAAAATAATAATAATTAAAGAAAATTTTAACTAATAAAAAACTTTATCTTTATCAAATAATCACCCTAAAATAATCTTATAAAAATAAAATAAATTCTATTATTAAATAAAGACATAGAGAGAGCCGTATCTATAAAAAATGATTATACTTCTTATATGATAGTCAGGATGGTGTTTTCCGTAGTAGTCCAAGAGGTTGGTTTACTTGCGGTCATGCGATTTTTGCTCTTCTTTTCTTCTTTGGACATATTTGGCATGGTGCTAGAATTTTAGGGCAAGGCCACTCACCCTGCATCTGCGCTTTTACATCCACGATGCAAATGCAAATGCAGTGAAGTGGCCCATTCATCCTACTACTTGCTAAAGTTGGATGATTAAAATTACATGAAGTGCATAACTCCCTGCATTCGTCGAGATATGCAGGGAACCTGCTATCAGGGTAGGGGAATCATCTTTATGGTGGCTTCTCACCAAAGACAACTCGAAATGGTAGCTTCCTAGTTGGAGATAGATAAATCACAATATTAGACTTTGATGACTTAAAATAATATCTGATTTTCTATTTAGTAGTTATATGTTTTACTAATTATTAATTATTTGATTTTTATATTACTAAAAACTAGTTAATCATATTATCAAATTATTTAATTAATGTGTACATGATCACTAATTTTGATTATAACCTAATTAACAATTGTTTTTAATTTTTTTATTATAACTTAATTAATATGTACATAATTATTTTTATTATATGTTTATTTTAGGTAATCTTTTCTCATTTAATTATTGATTATAATTGTTTTTAGTTACTTAGTAAGTTGACATATTAATTATATTTTGAATTGAATAAGCATTGTTTAGTTTGAGTTATTTAATGTTAAACTAGTTAATGAATAAAATAATAATATTCATTAATTTTTATTTGAACTAAATTTAGTATTTACTATTAATAATTCACTAAATATTTAATATTATTTAGAGAAATAAATAAATATCCATACATTTAATGTTAAACCTAGCCTACAATATATATAGAGAGAAATGAATATGATTATTTTAGTATCAAATCTAAAGAATTACGTACTAAATCGTCTTATCTAAGAGCCATTTGCATCAACACTCAAATCAAATGTGCCATACATACTAAAACCTCTTCCGAGACCTTCTTCTTCCTCTTCTTCTTCCTCCGCTTCCTCCGCTTCCTCTTCTTCTTCCTCCGCTTCCTCTTCATCTACAATAATCACTGGAGGTATTTAGGCTGAACGTGGGAGTTATGTCCGCAATTTTATCACGTGTTTTTGCAACTCCAAATAAGCGTGTTCTTCTCTTGATTTGAAATACGCTTGAGATATCGTATCAAGTTGTCGGCCAGGACGACTGAACAATGCATCATCATTAGCATCACGAATGGACTTCACCGCAAACGGCTCACTCATATGTTTGAATGCTTCTGCTACATTATTTAATGCAGCCATATGTAGATTTTGGTTCATCCTTGCCGTTTTTGCATTTTTTTTGTCCCTCTGGTCGTTGTAATTCACCACTTGGACTTCCACCCAAGCCTTGCCCCGCTTGACCTTCACCCACAATCAAATCTATATCAACAACTTTGCACTTATTGGGAGTGTTTTGTAACCCTCACTATAATTTATGTAAAATCATTGTGGATAGTCCTTCAAATACAACCAACAATGCGTGAATCTAAATGGTTGCTTATACTTGGGGTTTCCAATTTTATTAAAAATTGTCTTCTGGGCTTCTTTGTACATAACTTGTACTTTTTGTTATACGTACTCCTCCGTAGTGCTTGATTCATTTAGTATTTTTATATTCAAATAGTATCTATTATATATGATGCACTCTTTTTTGTTTTAGTCCCCACCTGGACTCCAATAACTTTGGAGTTCTCCTGCAGTTATTGACATCCATTGAATTAAAATGATCAGCCATCCTTTGCAAAATGTGGCCGATGTTTGGTTGATGCGTTGTATAGGATCTTGTGAAATATATATATATGACTCCTACACAATTGAATATCCTCACATGGTGCAAAATTTTTGGAGTGAAACGATTTGCCGACATTTCCACTAGAACCAGGTACACTTTTCATTTTATGTACTTGGAAATGATATTTTGTGTAAAGGAGATTCATAACTCCTCATATCCTCTATTTATATAGAATTGGGCCAAAAGTTGAAATGTATATTTTTACTTTTAGTATATTATAAAATAATTTATATTTTTTTCTTCTTTGTATAACTATATTTCACTTTAAAATAACGATCAATTTATGCAAATGTACAATTATGCAATTATTTCAATGTATAATTTATAACGAGACATGTTTTCATTACTTGTATATGAGTTTGTATGTTCAGATTTTTGAAAATGGATGTATTTTATAGACAATCCAGACAACGATTCACAAGTACTTTAGAAGATGATGTTGATAACCATGAATTTTCATTGGCTTATAATTTGTTGGTAGATTTGATTGATGTGCAATTGTTGCCTAAAAAACAGAGAGGGTCTATGCTTGGTCGATTAGCATATCACAAGAGAGGCAAACTAGTGCATCATGAGATAATAATGAGAGATTATTTTGCAACAATCTCATGTACGATGATGTCCAATTCCGCACACGGTTTAGAATGTCAAGACGATTATTTTTAAAAATGATTGAGGCAATATGTGCATTAGATTCTTATTTTGTACAAAAAACTAATGCAACTGGTACACTTGGCTTGTCAAGTATCCAAAATTGCATAGCTACTATTCGTATGATAGGATACGGTGTTCCCTCTGATGCAACAAATGAATACTCAAGAGCAACAAAAAATACAACCATGGAGAGTATGAAGTGGTTTGTGAAGGCTATTCGTGCCATTTATGAAAAACAATACTTAAGACAATCCATACGAGAAGATTTGGAAAAACAAATGATAGTCAACAAAGCAAAAGGTTGGCCAGGTATGTTTGGCTCTATAGATTGCATGCATTACCAATGAAAGAATTGTCCAATAGCATGGAATGGACAATATTTAGACAAAGATGGCAACATGTCTTTAATTGTGGAAGCAATAGTAGACCAATCTCTTTGGATTTGACATGCATTTCTTGGAACCGTGGGGTCCAACAACAATATCAATGTTCTACAAAGAAATCCCTTGGTAGGAAATTTCCTATTTGGGGAGTATGACGATATATCCTTTGATGTAAACTCTCGACGTTACTCCAAACATTATCTACTAGCGGATGACATATATTCAAAGTGGTCAATATTTGTGCAATCTATAAAAGATCCACAAGGTGAAAAAGAAAACACTTTGCTAGCAAACAAAAAGCAGCCATAAAAGATGTAGAGAGGTGTTTTGGGCTGCTCAAAGCAAGATGGTCTATTCTACAACAACCAAGTCGTTTGTGGGGTCTGTGTGATATTGAGAATGTGGTAATTGCATGTTGCATCATGTATAATATGATCATTGAGGATGAAAGAGATCATAATCTATTAGCTGTCTTAGAACCTATGCATGTTGAAAATACACATCGAAATCTTAACTTTGAAGAGTCTCTCCAAGGACAAGTTGAAATTCAAAACAGAGACTTGCATTTTCAATTAAAGGACGACCTCATAGAACATTTATGGAATTTGAGGGGGAATTCATGGCTTTTAGGTGTGTTTAGGGTGATTAGGCTATGTTAGGAACTTATACATTATTAATATGTTATATTTAGTTTCATATTAATAGGTATTAATCATCATTCAATATCGGACTATAATGTGCTTGTATCTCTTACATTCATATGAATAGTGGAGACATGTGTATGAGGGACCTTGTGATAGCCAATATTCATGATGGCATGAATAAAATTCAATAAATTGTTTTTGGAATCGCATAAATCTTGTTTTCTACAATATATATTTATTTTAGAAAGGTTTTTAATCTAACCTATAGGCATGTGGAGACGTAAACATGTGATCATAATAAGCTTTTATAATAACATATCAAAAGTGTTCTTTAGAATGAAAAGAGATAAGGTAGACCTACCTAAATCAAACATAACAATAATCTATACACCTATAGTTGAGTGGTATGTGATTAAGTAATGAAATACTGTCATGGATGATTGAAATTTGGATTGAAAAACACTTAGTAAGTGACAGTAATAGCAACATTGTAAATGTATAATGCCCAAATGTTAGTTTGACATTTAATTTTAGTGACACAACACGGGTTGTTTACAATTAGTATCGACTCTTGTGCAAAACAAATAGAATCGATGACACTAACGATCGATGCTTTTATTACAAATACTTAGGCTTATACTTATAAATTTGTAGATGAAATGGATTATATAGTAAATTTCAATATTTCCAAGACAATATGGACTAAATTTATACTATGTTTGAATATATAATACTACTACTAAATTATATGCAATATATGATTATCTAAATATTTGATATAAATATATGATTATATATACTTATATAATTTTCTATAGAGTACCACCTAATTAAATTATATGCATCTAATTATCCAGTTTTCTGGTTATATAATTAATCATGTAAAAATATGATTATCTAAGTAATATGTATATAATTAACTAAATTTATGAAATGATTAAGGACCATGAGGAGGGACGGCAGCTCCTAGTCGAGTTGAGTCGAGAAAAGTCGGGAGAATTACTGGAAAACCATATCACGTACTTTACCAGCTTACCTGCATCTGCTCGGATGGAGGCCACTTTCCGTTCCCAGATGCAGATGCAGGAAGTCACTGGGCTTGCTCTTATCTAGAGATGTTTTATAGGGTTGGAAGAGATCCACAGCGTGCTTTGAAGATTGATTGATTGATTGAGCAGGCAATGGCGCAAGAAGAAGGCGAAGGGGGCGAAGGGAGATTTTTGCTGCGGCCGCTTTCAGCTTCCGACAATCACAAAGGTATGTATTGTGTGGTGGTAAGAATGCATACTTGAGTTTTTAGAAGACCTTGATAAAATTCACATAACATTCTCCAGTAGCCTATGTAGTCTCTCGGCGCAAATGGAATAATTCTTAGGTTATCTGGAATGAAGGTCCTGAATTTTGGAAATTTTATTTTTGAAGCTAGAATACATCCCAAAATGCAAGTGACCGGTGTTCAATGTGTGTTGATACGTACCCTTCAAGGTTTTGATACCTTACATGTGGCAACTCTACATTTAGCTGATGATTCATTCAACATTGATTCAACTCATAATTTAACCTTTTACGTCGCAATATATAGAAACTAAAGGATCAAAATTGCAACTCTATGTTGGGTAGGCATTGACTCAATGTGAAATCAACAATGTGAAATCAACAGTGTTGATGATATATGAATTTAGAGGTTTGTGATGTAGGAAAGGAGCGCTTTACAAGGCTCAAGATTGCTATGCAGAGCACGAGTCCCTTGTGGTGCAAGCAACGTTTCTCGATGCATTTTGAGTTGCATTTCTGACTCTTTGTTGACTGCCAGGCTTTATGCAACTGCTGGGGCAGCTCACTGTTGCTGGAGAGGTGGCTGATGAAACTTTTGCTAGTGGGTGCTCCTCTCTCTCTGTCCACTGAGTTTCAAGTGGTTTAAGGTTTAGGTATGGTTTAGGGTTTAGGCGGTGTTATTTATCCTGTAATCATGTTGCCATGATGTATGTTACGGTTTTTTTCACATCAATTTCATGTGCGTCACAGGTATTGCTTTCCAATACTGTTCAGAAAATTTATGGACCAGATGTAAGTAAGCAGTTATAGGGAGAGAGTTGCAGCTGACATATGGTGGTACTGCTCCAATACAGAGAGGGTGGAGTACCTGCAAAAGCTTGGAGACGACCACCACGTTGCTGTAATTGAAGGTTCTATAGTTCCTTTTCTAACTGGTCAATCCATTCAATGGATGCTTTGTTGCAAATTTATATATCGACAAGTGAATTGGATTGTTTTTCTTCCCGATGTGCGAGAAAATGGGGTGATCTCTTTTGGGATGTGCATTTGGATGGAATTCACAGATTGTGGTGGTGGTCTTCATCAATTGACCTATTTTCACATTTTGTTTCTGAACAGACTTGCAGAGTAGTCAAATCGTTGCAACTGGGAGTATCTTGATAGAGCACAAGTTTGTACGCAACTGTGGCAAGGTGAGTTCCGTTTCTGGAATTTTTGAAGGTTAATCAGGCACTTACCTGTACAATCTTGTATTGTAGGCTTTACATGTTTGATGAATATCAATGAGTTCAGAGAGTCCAAGTGTATAAAGCCAAGGTACATGTCCAAGTACACAGGAAAGGAATGAGAGCCTTGTATTGACCAATTTGTGCAATTTCAAGTGTAAATTGCACTATTTGTCCATTCTCTGAAACTGTGTACAAGAGCAGTCAACATCAAAAAAGGGTAATATATCTAGGTTGTTCTTAAGATACTTGAGAATCTTCTGGTTGCAATGGTTCCAGAGGCTCTATCTATCGTTAGATAATTTGTGAAGCTTCTCATTTCAAGTTTTGGCCAAGGTCCTTGACCTCGTACAATACAATTAGATTGCATCCGAATTGTAGGTAAGCATATACTCACTAAGCTGTGCAATTCTATCCAGGTTGGGCACCTTGAAGATGTGGTGGTTGACCATACAGTGCGGGGTCAGCGCCTTGGTCAAAGGTGTGTGCATTGTTTGCCTTTCCCATTTCTAAATAGAGGGATGAACTGACAGTAATCCAGACAATGGTCTTCTTGGTTGTATCATAGTCGAACCAGGACTAGTGAATTTTGACAGTTTAGATAAGGATTATCTTGGTTGTGATCTGTCAGAGCGATTCGATTTGGCTAAGTTGTAACATGTGGATGTTGTTACCAGTGTCGGTATATAGATGAATGTGTGGTGTCAGTAATCAACATGAATAATGGTATCAAAGAACCTACCCATGGGTATCAAAATTGTAATACCAGTCAAATAATTGATATTTGGTGGGTATGTCAAGGTGAGAGAATCTTTGTATACCCGAGTTATTATTTAGATCAATACCATTCTAAACCATAGTGATATGAGCGCAATTTGGCCTCATAGGTATGAAGGTTCTTGCATGGTATATATACCCAAATGGTATCAAAAACAAAAATACCGTCAAACACCAGGCTGAACCTACTGGTTTCAAAATGTGAAATTCTCAATATACATACCCGAATGGTATCAAAATATGGCAATACCACACCGACACTGGTTGTTACCTACAAGATCTTGTGTAGGCATTGTAACTATGTACATCATCTGAGCTGGACTGGACTGCATTTACAGGATAATTGAATTCCTAACAAGGTTTGCACAGGAGAAGGGCTGCTACAAGGTGATCCACTGCTACTGTTGTCCTTGAATTTCAGCCATTTTTATTTGTTTTGAGGTTGTTGTGGTGGATTGATGGCTTTCATCACCACCTACTTGTAAAATTTGCAAGGTGTTCTTTTTATCACTTGGTTGACAATAATATTCAGAATCATAGGGTTCTCTACAGATCGTCCTGTAGAAGTGACAATCCATCTCTTACTCATCAAAATAGTTACAAGATTGGCGTTTGTGGACTAACAAACTGGTTGTAACTCGCGATAGTTTGCAGAGCAGTCATGAGCTCAAGTTCAAAGGCATTTGTCATATCCTCTTATCATTGCACCTGATGGGTGTGTTGTCTTCAGGTGATTTTGGATTGCAGCACCAACAATGCAGCGTTCTATGAAAAATGTGGCTACAAGAGGAAGGAGATTCAAATGGCCAAGTATTTTTAACCAGTGTAGTCCCCAATAATGTACTTAGCCTCTGCTGTACATTCTTCAGAGTTGGATAAAGAGATATAATTATTTTCTGCTTGATTCTCTCCTAAGCCACCATTGGTGTTTAGAGACATTGGATCCTGCACCTTCTGGAACTCCACACTCGACAGGCAGGTGCTCATGCTGGTGATGATTAGGTACACTAAATATGATATTTTATTTCACTATGGTAACTTTTCGGATGACACTTATGAATATGTGTGAACAAATATTGTCATGGATGATGGATGAATTCATCCATTGGCCAAAACCCTACCTTCTCTTGTCAGCAAATTGATGAAATGTTGTCATGGATGATTGAAATCTGGATGAAAAATCACTTGGTAAGTGACAGTAATTGCAACATTGTAAATCAATAATCCCCCCCCAAAACTAATAAGGAATGGCAAATAATGTTGGGTTAACATTTAGTGTAGACGACACTGTACTGCAGTTTACAATTAGTATTGAGCAAGACAATTAGAATTGGTGACACTAAATATCATATTTAGTGTAGTTTGATTGTTGAGAGGTGCCTAAACCCTAGCCCCTTGGAGGACAGCATTGTGTGGCATCCACAAGGGAGTGTAGGTTCATTATCCTGGTTGCAGTTATTTGGGTGCCTGCCAGCGCCTTGAATCAGTCATCATAATTTCAGCTTGAGGGTTATAAGGCTAAATCTTGAGGGAGGCACATAACTTGGATACTTTAGGCTTCAGTCACAAGTGAAGGCTGATTGTGGTGATGCCTGTGACATTTGATTGCATATGTTTTCACTTTGTACGATTTTATCTTTAATCTTAGCTTTCTATCATAGAACTATCTTGAAGCACCTGAGAGAGGCAACCGAGCTGTAAGGTATGCGGGCCTTTTGTGGTTACTTTTTCTAACTGGACAGTTATATTTCAGTGGTGTGTTGTTAGGTGTGGATCTAAGAACGGACACCAAAAAGCCATGTATTTAGAAGAGATTGGACTTAGGTAGATGAACACAATAATAATCTGCACTCCTATATTTGAGTGCTCTGCAATTAGAAACTGACACAAAAAAAACAAGTCTTTAACAGAAATTGGTATCTATGTGCTCAAAATATGCTAACCATTCTGAGCTTAGTACTGAGCATGTTTAGGGGGACCTATATGACCACTTGATGAGCATGAGAATTTGACTTTCATAATGAATCAGATGTTTATGTGAGCTCTAGTAATGATGAGGCTACAAACACAAATTGGAATTCGCAATCATCTCACACTAAGGTAGAAATACCATAAGTGGTTAACCACCCTCTAGCCGTGCACTAGACCGCCATCATAATGGTGAAGTGCCATTTCTGAAACGGTTCATGGCTTGGCAACAACTTCAATGCATGTACACTTAGTGTAGCCAATGGGAGGCAAGTGTTAATGTACTCATGATTAACTGGTTTAGGTGATGTTATGTATGGAAATGCGGATTACCGTGTTTGGTGTAGGGAGAATCTAGTGAACGAGTAGCGGGTTTGACAACTTTCCAGTTTGAAAAATTGTAGCATTTTTTGTATAGGGCAAAAAAATATGAAACAACTTGCATTCTTCATGAATCCTTCTTGTCTATCTTGGAAAATTATCTCCTGATTGTCAGACCAGATCTTCAATGCGAATCACCTTATTTTCACGGGTTATGGTATTTCTACCTTAAGTCTATTGCGTGTTTAGCATCTTAGGAGAACTGGGTACAGAGCTAAAAGTCTTCGTTGGAGGCATGCTTCATCAACCTAAATCATGCATAGGCTCAGTCTTTGCAGGTTCTTATCTCCTGCTCTGACATTTGGGGATATGGAAACTGTACTAATGCTAGTCATTGAGAAATATATTAGTTAACTAGTTGTCTTTCGTAATTATAGTTGTTTGCGATTTGACCTGCCAAAAATGTAGTTAATTATAGTTGTTCTAAATTCGGTCTGCCAAAAAATCTAGTTAACCATACTTATATAGATTTAGTTAACTAAAGTTGAGCGTAGCCTGTTCATGGAATTTTATTGTAGTGTTGTAGTGTCACTAGTGTGTTATTTGTGTTGGTGGTGTACATGGAGGTTGTTTCGGAGCCCAGCACGGTGGATCGTATAAAGGTGTTTCTTGATGATCCTCAATGGCCTGAGCATATTAAAGACCCTCAACTGAAGCAAATCAAGAGGCAAACTTCGTCAAATATATAATAATACTTGGAAATTTTCTAGTTAACTGTAGTTGTTCCCTAAAATTTATTGAAAAAAATCTAGTTACCTATAGTTATTTTGGCAATTGTGCAAGGTTTATATATCCATCTAGGAGTGTATTTTATTATTCATATATTCTCAACAAACTTGGATTTTTAAGACGAACGTATGTATGCACATAAGGTAGAAATACCATAACCCGTGAAAATAAGGTGATTCGCATTGAAGATATGGTCTTACAATCATGAGATAATTTTCCAAGATAGAAGAGAAGGATTCATGAAGAATGCAAGTTGTTTCATATTTTTGTGCCCTGTACACCTACAATTTTTCAAAGTGGAAAGTTTGTCAAACCCCTACTCGTTCACTAGATTCTACTCACACCGAACACGGTAATCAACATTTCCATACAGAACATCACCTAAACCGGTTAACTCATGAGTACATTAAACATGACTAAATTTGGCTAAACTAAGTGTACATGCATTGAAGTGGCCAGTCTCGCCATGATCGGTTTCAAAAATGACACTTCACTATTATGACGGAGGTCTACTGCATAGGTAGAGGGTGGTTGACTGGTTTGGGTATTTCTACCTTAGATAAATTTACCAATGTGCATTCATACACATTGGGAAGAAGTCCGCAATGCACATAAGTAAGGTAGAGGGTGCTAAAACCAACACCCCATCCAAAACCAACACCTATAAACGCCTCCCAATTGCCAACACTCTACAACCTTGAACCGTACCCGGCGGTGTAGGAGTGTTTGGGCCCACGGAGTGACGGTTTTAGGTGCCATTAGTGGTGCCACCTCATAGTAACCTCCACTACCTTCATGTAGGGTAGGTAACGGGCTCCACTCTATCTCAGGTTGGTTCAAGGTGGGATTAGGGTGGCTTGTCAATGCCTATTCTAGCCATTCTGTTCACAACACCAAGGAGGTAGGTCCACAAAGCACATAAGGGTCATTTCCCAGGATGCAAAGGGGTTGGTTCCAAGGATGCAAGGGCCCGGGATGTAAGGTGATGGAGGTAGCCGTGTGGCTTTGTGTACCATTACTACTTGGGCTTTGATGTAGTTTGGGTCTAGTACCCAACTATGTTGTGTTGGTTCTAGGCAATGAAGATGGGGGTCCTCATCATAATATGCAAGGTTGCCATACACGGGGCCTATGGATTGGTTTAAGGAAGCTAGTAGTTTTGACTTTGAATATTCATCAAACATTCAATTGAGACTAAAAATATTTTTTCTTTCTTGATACCTATGTTTAGCTCAAAGGCTAATATGAATATATATTTTTTACATCAACCACATAGCCATATGCATGTGCAATAGCTTAAGGTGTTAGTTTAAGCACCCTCTACCTTAGGTTACAATCTGTAAAGAGGCTCAAAGATATCTGCATCATATATTATAACAAACATGTTTTCAGGAATTTTGTGAGCTGATTTCAGGGAATTGAAGCTAAACAATGTCCTGCAATCGCTGATTTTAGGAAGAACTCGGTTGTTGATAAAGGGACCTGCGATTGTTAAGATGGTAAATATACCATGTCTTGAGATGATGAAACTAAATAGCCAAGAGAATACAGGAAATCAGTAAGTAGCCAAGGTTTTGAAGCAAAATAATCTCACTGAGATGTCCACGAGTCTTCCCGTTCCGGACAGCCCATATATTCTATAAATTTGTAACTGGAATGCTTACACACCAAAACAGTGTTCATGGCTAAAAGGGAACACCTTTGGATACCTACGTTCTACCCCATCTAGAGATGAAACTATAATGAATTTTCTTTGAAAAAAGAGGTAAAAAAAAAAGGAAGCGGTGAGTTGGGTCAATAGTTTATAACCCATCCATCATCTATTTATCTCAGAGATCTCATTTCTCACTTTTGAGGGCACCAGGGCTGGATACTAAGTAATGCTCGAAGCAATGCCTCACAGTCCTGGTTTCCCAGAGGCCGCCCTACTAGGCCAATAATCGACTACATGGTGTGAACACCAATTGTGGCGCGTAAGTTGAAGAACCTATCATACATACAATGTTGCTTTTTTTGGGGATGGGGGCGCGCTAGCTTGACCTGACCATCTGTATACAATGTTGCAAAATTTCCTAAGCAGATGAGGTGGTCACTAATTCATTACGACCCCCCGGTTTTCATGCACCGCAATGCTCCATAAGCTAGCAATCGATAACCCACCACCATGATGAGCAACGCCATAGCTTCAATTCCTCCGCCCTCCAGGCTCATTCCGTGGAAGGCAGAGTCGCCGGCCATCCCACATTTCGTGTTCACGCCGTTCACAGTGCAGTCGTAGGTCTCCGAGCTCGAGTATTGGATTTTCGTAATGAGTCGGTAGTTGTAGTAGTTGAATGAGATGTACTTGAGCCATTTCATCCACACTGGAATGTTCTGTAGATTTGAATTTCAACAAGCAATTTGTGTGTCAGTATCCCATAGGTGTTGAGAAATTGAACAGCAGCAATGAATCAGGGCTAAGAGAATTGGGCTGGGGAGCTAAGAAGTCACGTACACATTGCTTGGACAATCATGGTAATTAAGATTAAATTGAGGGATATATTGAAACAATCACGGTAGTCAATGTATGTAGTATCTCTTGCGTGTACACATAATTGCATGTCTTTTATTTTTGCTTGATTTATTTCTGGCATCCTGTATGTCTCTGTTTTTGGTGAACCGCATACTCTTCCTTTTGGAAATATCTTGTCTATATGAACACAATGTATATGAGGGCAAGGGACAACCCAAGAAATTGCATATGGAGGAAGGCGAGAGAGGAGAATTACGAGGT
Source organism: Polytrichum formosum (assembly GCA_964035585.1). Taxonomy (NCBI): domain Eukaryota; kingdom Viridiplantae; phylum Streptophyta; class Polytrichopsida; order Polytrichales; family Polytrichaceae; genus Polytrichum; species Polytrichum formosum. The sequence goes on along the minus strand of OZ037935.1, from coordinate 31,437,979 downwards.
CGACAAGGAGGGAGGGAAGGTATATATTTCTTGTTTGTTATCTTTCTCAAGACCGGATGCTTGACGTTTGCAGTTGAGTAGTGGGCATATTACCTGAACGAAGAAGCCGCCGGTGAGCATGAAGGAAAGCATGACAATGGACGCCAACGTGGTGGCTTGCTTCACGTCCATCAATACTGCGCCTATCAAAAACCCTAAGCCCTGTTCCAATCAACAGTCACAAGCAATGGTGTTAGAATATTATCAAAGGCAATCTCATCTCGGGGTCACTAGTAAGAGAATGCCAATCCTTAGGAAAATCATTTCTAAAAGTCCTAATTTTACAAGAGGAACAACATATGATGGTCATCATCCAGATCCCTAGGTCTGCAATCTCACTCATACAATTTATAGTCTTAAGCGCGCAGAACATTAAAACCAATGCTGTAAGAGAATAATACATTATTAAATCCTATAGGTTCAATAGGATGGTTAGATTGTAGTGTTTTATTTGGTGTTGGACCAGGCTAATGTAACCCAGCCGGGGAAAGAGTGTCGGTGATTATACCTGGGAAGTGACGACGTTGAGGAAGACGGTGAGGAGGGTGAGGAAGAAGGCGGCGGCCGACAAGTACAAATTTGTCATGAAGTAAACCATGAGCACAAAGATGGTGGGCATCACCAAGTCCAGCGGCAGATCACCAAGCGTCCTCGCCAGGAAGTACGAACTCAAGCGATACAGGTCCGAAGCTCGCTCCTTCATCAGCATCGCTCGCTCCTGCGGGAACGTGAAGATGGCGGTGAACAGCGGGAACATTCCCCAGAAGATGGCGATGAAAAACACCAGCCCCATCTGGTCCGAGATCTCCGACGCATTGTTGCGCTTGGATCGCCACCACAGGCAGCCCACTATGAGCGAGATGAAGAACACCTGCACGAATCGCAGGTACGATAGGTACTCATGTCGTCGCTCCTTCAGCCCGCGCACCATCAGTACTGAGAACTGCTCTAACCATGAGGTTGACCACTCGCGTTTCTCTGTGATAGCCACTTTCAGCTCGCCTTTTAGGGACGGTAGGGCTAACAGCTTCGCCTTCTCCTTGGGTGCCAACTCTTGGTTGAACCTCTGCACCAAATACTGCACACAGCCAAACGAAGGAGACAAAATCTTCATGTTAGCATGTCAAGCAATATCGCCGCAAGCCTCTAAGTTCATTTCTCAACATTGATTTCTCATTGATTCAACCATGTCACGTTACTTTCTAAATTAGAATGACCAACATTACAAACTTCTACATGAACATGTTTCAAGATAACTTTGATTTCGTTAATTCAACGACATCAAACTACACCATTGAATCTATGCCTAACCGAGCATGCCAGCTCTTGGTTAAAGCTGTGCAATAAATAACATTGATTTGTTACTGATTCAACCATGTCAAACACTCTAAACTAGAATGAGCAACATTACTAAGTTCTACAATCATGTATCAAGAAAAGTTTAATCTCGTTGATTCAACGACATCAAACTACACCGTTGAAAAAATGCCTTAGGCAAGCCAATCTCAGAGTTTCCATAGGTTTTAAGCAATGTCCATCATTATTCTTATGGACACGAGGTGTGCCCATAACTAAGCAACAAGCAAATTGGCATCACAAACCAATCGAGAAACTCAAAGTTAGAACTGGACTCATTTGGAGTCAGTCCACAAACTGTCCAAAAGCGACATCCTTGAATACGTCGAATTTCTAAGTGAATACTAATTCTTTACGGGCATGACATGAAGCAACCAAACTACGACATTGAATCAAATGCCTACCAAAGATGATTGGGTTGCAATTGGTGGGTATGTTAAGTGAGAACAAGGGAGCAGGGAGCAAATTACAAACCTCGTGAACAGCAATGGCGCTCGGACGGCCCCCATTTTCCGACATCTTCGTCTCGTGCTCCAATGCAGGCGGGATGGACATGTCATTGGTGTTGCCACTTGCAAGGTCGAGGATGAAGTCAGCTGGGTTCATGGCAATCAAGGGATTTAAACCTATCGATGAGAAGTAGTCCATTGATCCACTCGCGTTCCCAAAGTAGATCGAGTCACCTTGGGACAAAAGGATGAGTTTATCAAACATATAAAATAATCGGGTGGACGGTTGATGGATTGTTGTCAACACTGTTCGTCCAGCCTGCACATCAAAAAGTACATAAGTTAGTCAATTCTGAAAATTGGTGAGGTAGAGCATAATATTGTAAAACTATGTAGCCTTGTGAGGTCCTTCCCTTTATATTTAAGGTAGACATCCCTAAATCCAACATAGTAATAATCCGGACACCTATATTTGAGTAGTATGTGGTTAGGTGTGGAACTAAGAACGGACACCACAAAGACGTGTTTCAAGAGAACTTGGACACACTCTCAAAACATGCTCAATACATGCTAACCATTCTAGGTTCAATAATCAACATGATTGCAGGGGACCTATTTGACCAATTAATGAGGACAAGAATCTTTACTTTGGTAATGAATAAGATATACACTTCAGCTCCAAAATTTATGAGGCAAATGAGCGTGGGGGCGATTTGGATTTGCTAATCATCTCGCACTACGAGAAGTGGGTGCACAGAGAAAAGTATCCGAAAAACACACACCTACCTTATGCTCAAGGAACATTACTGATTCCAAAAAAAATCACACAATCAAAGGCACCACATGTCAGGTTTTGATGGATTTGTGCTTACCCTTGCGATGTTTCGGATGACTTGGATAATGCGGAGGGCAGTGGTAGAATCCAACCCTGATGTGGGCTCGTCCAGAAACAGCAAGGATGGATCCACCAGGATCTCGTGCCCAATGCTTACTCGTTTCCTCTCTCCACCAGACACTCCTCGAAGAAACGGCCCACCAATGATCGTGTCCCGACACCTAATTCGCAGAAAAGAAGATAAGAATCATCCATTGCCTCCAGCAAATAAATACACAAACAAGGGAATGAACAATGTGACTAGAATAAAAATTTAGACATGAAGATTATTAATTCCAGGATAAATGCTACTACTTGGCCTGGACCTTGTTCACGTCTATCTAGGTTAACCTTCTGTCATGGTTATCACTTGAAATCCAGAGGTTCACAGAAAAATGTCAAATTTTCTTAGTTCGTTAAGCCGACGATTGGAAGAGAGGCGTGTGCAAATATGTAAGTACTGTACCTTTCAAGGCCAAGCTCCATAATTGTCTCCTCTGCCCGCTCAATCTTCTGTGCACGTGTGAAAGTTTTTGTCGGTAGCCTCAATAGGGCTGCGTACACAAGAGTTTCGCGAACTGTAAGATGCGGGAATAGAACATCGTCCTGTGTCACGAATCCCATCCTGCCAAGACAGTCACAAAATCAGTCAGTTCGTCTGCAATTTCATCCATTTAAGTCCCAAGAATCCATCAAACAACCTAACGGTGTTTGGCTTAAGTATCAGAATAACTCTGCAGTTTAAAGAGGACATTGCTTGAATCTTGAAAATGCCTCAAGTGATGAGTTTTGTAACTGACAACATAAATGAAGGCCTCAAACAATTCAAAGTAACTTGTCGGGTCACAAAAATCCAACCTTCGCTTGAGTGCCTTGTTGTACTTGATGTCATTGTAGGTGATTTGGCCTTTCACTCCATGGGTACCCCGGCCGCCCAGTATATTAAGGAGAGTGGTCTTCCCACTCCCCGAGGGACCCATGATTGCAAGTGTCTCTCCAGGCATGACCCGCCCTGTAACTCCGTGCAAAATTTCCTTCTGAGAGCCGGGTTGCCTCTTTATCTTCAAAGGGTGCATCGGGCTCCACGTTGTTTTCGACTCAATCGACACCGTGTTTCGAAGATCCACAAACTATGCAAACGCCCACAAAATTACATTAGTCTCGTTAACAACCCCTACGTGCTTTTCTCACCCCCACAAATTGTATGCAAAATACGTCGATCAAACATCGACAATTATCGTGTACCTTCTGTAACCTATCATTCTAAGCTCCATGATTGTATTAGGTTGCACTACCCACAAAATGACGTTGAATTTGTTGACCCCTAAATGCTTTCACCTCGAAATTGCACACATTTTGTCTAGATCAAACATCATTGTCATGTACTTTCTGTGGACTCTTTATTTCTGAGCTTCTAAGACGTATTAGTTGTAGAACTCATGGTAGGATAACTACATATGTATTGATGCAAGTGCTATAACATGCAGGGTGGGTACACCAGGGAGTAGTAGATAATATAAAACCTTTCAAAATGCTTGACATCCTGTGGCTTATTTATTTGTGCAATTCACAAGTGATTAGTTCCTACGCCAGTCAAATGCTTTACCTTCAAAACAATTGGCAAAGGAGGTTTGCGGTCTTTGTGTAGACCATTGTCCTGAATGTCGATGTCGACCATGTGTTCCATTCTCTGTCCATTTGGGATACGGTCATGGCCACTAGGCGCCCTCATCATGTACTCCCCATTGACCTGATCGCCTGCCAGGACATTTCAGTGTCACAAGTTTTGTTTTGTTAGTAAAAGATTCGTCGAACATAACAGAATGCTTTCAGTACCAGAGAATCGCTTAAAACATGGCCCCTTGACAGCTTTCTGGGCACACAAAAACTCCTTGACAATAATTTTGTGAATTGTACTTTGGAAAACCAAACAAAGAGTGGGCGCGAGAATCGTATTCCGAAATTGCCACGGTTGTTCTCATTCCTGCCTTCTGAAGACTAGAAAGTACGTTACGCTGGCATGTGATGCAGTGAGGAGTCCTGAGAAAGAAGACTTGCACAATCCATCTGATTTATTGTGGCCCACACTCCCTACAAATTCATCCTCGATCTACGTAAATGATCTTGCAATTATCATTGGGTGATAACGAGAGAAGGTGGTATGGTACGGGACACTTATCGCTGTAGGATAAGTCACAGAGGCAGTTCCAATGGAGATACATCATATAAATGACTAGTGTAGTGTTGCATTTGGCAGAGTTTTATGAAAGGGGACTTTTTTACAATGACAATCTATGGCAGACACCATGGTGAAGAATTTGTCATGGAAAAGAAGCAATATGCGTACTACCAAAGTGGCAATGAGATAAGAGGACTATTCTGTAAGGCGTTATTACACTAGGAAGGAACCGCATGCTAAGTCACCTCCCTCCAAAAGCTAACGGACTCATACCACTCGTATCAACCCGGCAGATTGTTTGATATTCTGCCAAGGTTTTCCGCATTTCAATTTTCATTACAACAATTCATTTCCACTGACACTAATGCAGCTGCTAACTAGTTTACTTTCTTCCACTCTCTATAGCTCGAAGAAAACCGACCTCCAAATGAAAATAATAGGTAGGACACTAATGTGGATGAGAAGCACTATCAAAAATACTGTTTTTCAACAGTACATATAAATCATGTGAAACCCTATTTCCTCGATATACTGGAGCTTCATGTTGCACGCTCAATGCACAATGTGGTTAATTTGACCTTACCATTTCCAAGATTATCTAGCTGACATCCAAGGATTAACCTCAACCAATTTGTTTTTGTAGAAGTTGATTTTCAAATACTTTTAACTTTGACAATTGAGAAATAGTGCGTAATTGAGGAACGTGAGTCTTTTTTAATTACCGTTGGCCATAATGCCTGCGTGTCCTACAAGATGTTGGCTCGAATCTCGGCTCAACACAGTTGGGAAATGTGCTCCTTCGGACTCGGTTATCGCCGAAGTTGTGTCGTCATGTGGGAAAGTTTGATCGCCTCGACGCCGAGAGCTCGAATTCTCGAGCGCATTGGGAAGGATGGGAGACGGCGTGTTTAGTACCTCTCCATTGATTGTCTGCGGTGCCATCGTCAGGTGTCCGAGATCATCACCTGCAAGCACCCACCCACAATGCAATTTGAGCACAAATCAGCTAACGCCCACAAAGTTTGAGAGCTCGAACTCGCAACTTCAGGGGGTTCCATGCTTGAATTTGACAAGTTTTTATCCAAAAACCAAAACTGTTGAGAGCTTCACTAATCCTCTTCAAACTATGAAGTGACCAAGATGCTCAAAGTGACATATCAAGGCGGAATGGTACTCAACGAAGAAGAAATCATGGCAAGCAAAAATAAATAATTGAGAGAGTTCGAACTCTCGACAGTCCTAAGCAACTTCGACTGAACCACTTCCATGAAGCAGCTTAGGGTTTCGACCGAGAGCGCCAACCATGCAATTAATCAAAACATCATGTAAAGTACCATGAGCCTGGTAAGACCGGTGTCAAGTTCGCAAGAGCTGAGTGAATAATCCCGATCGAGGACTAACTTCAAAGGTTCCTTTTACGCCGGTGAGAACTTGAATCCTAACTTCAAGCTCTCCATCTTCTCAGAGCTCGACCTCTCTAAGTTACAGTGTACAAAATAAAAGGGCTCTAATTAGGCGGCTGGCTCCAGACGTAGAACTGCTCTCCAGACAAGGGAGAATTCGAAGCTTCCAATTTCTTGGAATATCCTGAGTTTGGAATGGTCCGACGTCCTCCAACGACGAAGAATCTAATCTACACTTTAATCCATGAATAGAAACCTCCTCAAGTGGAAGTAAACGCCAGCTGCCATGATCTCTGAACCAGGCTCTGTCGCTTCAATAAAGACAGAAGTCCATGAACGTCATCCCATGCATCCAGCCACCCAATCGGTCATGTTTAATTAACTACTACATCAAGTCTTTCGAATTTCCCTGCCTGGCACCGACGCCATCCGGCCAAGCTCCCCATCAATTTGCCAGATTTTGAAACAGGTACGCGCCAACCACCAAACCCGGGGGCGAACATATATAGCCCAACCGAATTACCTCAATGGATGATCATGTCAATCCAAGTTAAGAAGTAAAGCTGTAACGTCGATCGATCTAATTAACTTAAATCTCGATTCTCCACTCAATTCTTACAGTATCTCCCAACTTATTAATGAGGGACCAGAATTCTTAGGCAGTGACAACGTCCAGCTGTTGGAAATTCCTGATCAAGGAGGGAGATGAAAAAAAATGCCGGCTGGGTAGTGTAGAATGAATCCGCTGGGCCCGAGGCCTATCATAGCCGAACCGAAGTTAAAATCTACTTGGAAATGTTAATGAGTGTCTGCTCTGTCAGTACCTACTAACATCACCTTCCTTAACTTAATCCTCCCTCCTACATGAAAAAAACCCCTTGCTACCTTAGAATTCTTGGTACCGAGTCCTGAATGAGTGACCAGAAGTCTGAGTAGGTAGTCTGCAGGTATCCTTGAGTCAAGAAAGTTATTGCAAATTCTCGCAGAATCGTGAGGGAGAGAGAGGAAATTACAAAATGGGGGCGAGGATGTAGTTGATCTGCACCTTCCTAAGGCACTTATTGGCTTCGACTCGATGCAGCCCGAGTGAAGAGGTGCAGCCCGATTAGTGCAACCGTCGCCGCCGGTGTGGTGAGGATCGTGAGATGGAGATGCGAGTCCTGCACGCCACGCACATTCGGTAAGCACTTGGGACAAACCAACAAACAAACAAAAAGAATCATCTGCACAAGTCCAACTAGGCAAGCAATTTGCTTAGTAGAGGGAACCCACTTGACTTGGTGGATTCAAACTCCTATATTTGGGTTTAAACTTATACAGTGCCCCAATCTAAATGCATGTACCACTTGTGCGATTTACATTCAGCTGTAACCGCCTCATCAAATGACACGCCCCACCAAATCCAAGAAAATTTACCCCACAATACTTCATCAACACGTTCATTGGCATTCTCAGACCTGTAAATCTACCAACAACCACGCCTTGCGAAACGATCGGCTTAAACTTAGCGGACTTGTCGAACTTGCTCGACTCACTAATAAACCTATGTTAAGCTGGCTACGTGTATCCTCGCTTAGAATCCTCCCTCACACAAAGTAGCACCAGATCGGACAGACACAATACTCGCAATCCTCCTCCGGCTTGAGTTTCACATGACAAAAGTCATGAAGAAAAACGTGCCACACAAAAATGACGCCACCACCACGTTTTGATGATACCATCCCCTCAAAGATCCCCAACCTTGGTTCACCCGTGCTAATCGTTTAAAAAACCATGCTCTACCCTCACCCATGACTCCTCCTCCGCCGTCTCATTCCCTTACCTTGTTTTATTTTTAATTCCCTAGTCCTAAGCGCGACTCCGACAACTGCGTGCCTGCCCTGCTCCTCCCAAACCCAAACTCCTCCTGCAACCTGCCAAGTTGACCATATAGTACTCCTCGGCTGGATTGATTGAAGTGAAGCTCCGACACAGGCTCCCACACCGAGCCGGGTGGATAAGTTAGGGTGCGTTTGTGGGTGTACCGGGTAATCTTAAGAGTTGTTGAAGAAGTTCCGGGATGACTCTGCTCCTCTCAAGTCGAGTCCAGCCCTGGCCTCAAAGTGATTTGGGCGATGTCCGAGCCGGCCCACTGGATGGTTGGAGTTGGATGTGGAGATCCGGTAACATATAAGTAGTCGAAGATAATCAGGCAGGCGGCAGGCTGGCTTGACGCTGCGAGCTGATCAGAATCTCGAGGAAGCACCGGCCGGAATCTAGAGCTCCACGCCTCAAGTTTGTAACTTGCCTCCTAACCTATAGCTACTAGCGCCGTTGCTCAAGTGGCCACTGACCAGCATCACCTGCAGCCTTCCGGACCTTCCCTGCTTCCTTGGATCTTTCCGGCCTGCGCTCCCTCGCTTTGCGCTTGCCTGTCAGAGTCGACAGTCCTCCACCTTGCTGGGCCCCCTTGCCCCCGCAAGCTACGCTACGGGCTAGGCTTCCCTTCCAGAAGGTTTCCTTCATCGTCACATGATCAGGACCACTAACCCGCCACGCTTGTTGCTGCCCCGCTGCCTTTATTATTAGTTGCGCGCATGCAGAAAACCAGAAAAGAATGGGGCTGGAAGGGGCCCCACCAGCGGAGCGGGGCGGGTCGGGGCCGGGCGGGGGCGGGCCGGGTGTGGGAGCCAGCATGGGACCGAGGGGCCATCAACGCTAGGCCTGCCACTGCGACCTCAACACCGCATTTGGTGTGGTCCGCACTATTCGTCGTCCACATCCCACATAAGGTAGATGGGTCCTTAAGGGCCACTTCACACACGAGCCAAGAGCCGTGACCATGAAATTGTGAGAACCCAAAAGAAAGTGTGCAAAGGCCGTCCCAACACACCTCCAACATCATGTAGTGTGGTCGCGGATCCTCAAGTGTAGTGTGAAGCCATATGTGACCGGGCCCTCAACCAAATGTTATTTTCATGAATTTTTGTTCATGCGGGCCCTCACCCATGATAAAATAGAATAAATCAAGGGTTGTGAACGTGTAGAGTGCCATGGTCTCCGGGTTTTGTGTTAGGCCTACCTCTAAGAGGTGGTTTTTGAAAATAGTCCAAGTGACCATGAAACATGATCCATTCGATGCCATGTAGGAATTCATGTAGACTTTGCATCCATCATGTATTCTCTTACTCCGTCGGTCCCTCAAGCGTAGTGTGAAGCGAACTTGGACCGGCTCCGCCTTTTCCACCAATGAGAGTGCTTGCAGTGTACTGATCATGGGCTCTCAATCTCATGTGTGAAGTGGCCCTAAGTGGCACGTTATCCTTAATCAGACCCCAATATTTGATTGGTATGTGGTTCCGTGAGAATCGAATAGTAAACATTGTAGAGACATGTGTTTAATAAAGACTGGATTATGTCTTCAAAAGTTAATAACTACTCTACACTCAATAATGAACACAATTGGAAGGACCTATGTATCCGGTTAAGGAATCAACAAACATGCACTTCCAATAATCGTAACTAAACTAGGTGAGGTCCGATTTTTAATCCAGTTTTGCATATGTTTCACCGTAGATTTGCTAATGCAACACGAGTTTTTGGTGTGTAAATGCAATCAATGGAATTTGGAGAACATGGAAACGAACCAAACGACACCCACATACCTTAATTCATTTTTATTGCAATCACTCAGTGGCCACTACTGTAGAGCTTGAGTTAGGTTAGTTCCACTTCACACATGAGCCAAGGGCCGCGACCATGAGCTTGCGAGGGCCTTTGATTCTCATATGACAAAGGTTGTACCACAAGTTGTCATGAATTTATAGATGTGTGACGAACATGATCTACTAGAATTTGCGTCATGCCTACCTCTCGGAGGTGGGCCCGAAGCAAATTATGGTGGACCGTAAAAAATTATATCCATAATCTTGCCATGCAAGAATACATGTAGACTTTTCATCCATGATAATCTCTTTGGGCCCTTGAGCCTTCACCTTCTAGTGTGAAGTGAACTTGGACAATCCCGGCCTTTCAACCAATGAGAGATCTTAGAATGCAATGTTCATGGGCCTTCAGTCTCATGTGTGAAGTGGCCCTTAGAGAGGGTGTCACATGACACTTGGTGCTACATGACAAGTCACGGAGACCACTCTACATGACATGTCACATTGATTTTTGTGCCATGCTAAATCCTATGTTTAGAAACATCAATGTTTTATTTTGCTTTATTATTAGTTATCAATGTAGGTGCATGCAACGAGAGAAAAGAAGAAATGGGGTTGGACGACTCTAAGGGGGCCATATCAAAGGGAGGGAGGAAGGAGGGGCATCAACGCTAGGTTTACAACTACCTAAACACCTGATATGGTGCGGTCCACACTATTTGTCATCCACATCCCACATCATTCATTTTCTTGCAATCACTCGGTGCCGACTAAGTTAATTTGAAGAGGGTGTCACATGACACTTGGTGTTACATGATAAGTCACGAAGATCACTCTAATCAACACACCACCTCACATCTTAATGTTACACTAAATCATATTTTGTAGTGAATTCAGTTTTTTTCCCATGCTTTATTATTTGTTACCAAGGTGCACATGTCATATGAGAAAAGAGGGGGGGGTGAAACAAGACATTCATATTTTATGGCTCGTGTGGGGTTTGATGTGCCAACCTCACCTCACCTCACCTAGGTAGAGAGGGAAGAGGAGTGTTCACACCACCTCCAATGCTTATTTATTTATTTATTTATTTATTTATTTTGATTTATGTTGTTTTTATTTCCCCTTAAAACACTCAAGGAAATTTTGTATTACGTTTATTTGATTGCAATCACTTGGTGCCCACTAGAGATGATGTCACGTGATATTTGGTGCTACATAGCAAGTCATAAAGACCACTCTAATTAATGCGGCACACCAATTTTTAAGTCACATTAAATCAAGTATTTAGTAGTAAGGCTAATTTTGTAGTCTTATTATAGCATTTAACACCCTGGGATGTCCACATGCCAAAGTGGAGGAATCCTTTATGAAGCAAGTGAGGAATATTGCAACGGGACCATCACCACAATATCCACTATTGTAAAGGGAAAGGTTCATATAGTGAAGTCAAAGGTAGAACAATCCAACATTATATTCTCCTCATAATGAAGTGTTTCTTTGAACATTATGACATGACGTATGGTTGGACTTAGTTGATGATAATGGCCTAGGAAACATATTTAATAAAAGGATATAGAGTCTTTGATGAAGACCTTATATGAAGACCTTATATTAAGAATTGAATTGCCATACTATCTTACACTATGAATTTAGGACCAAATGGTTTTTTAGCCCTTCGACCCTCCAAATTTGGAGGGACCATGTTGGTGCTAATTATACCACTAGACCACTATCACCTACTGGGTTGGCCCATTATAATTTTTGACATACCATGATAATTTTGGTCAATGTAACACTTCTTGACCTGTGCCAAATTTCAAGAAACAAATTTATATGTTCAAAACTAGGAATAGAATAAAAAGTTGAGCCAACCCCAACTAACATAATGATCCAAACAACATAGTTTAAAATTACATTGATTCAAACACTAACTCGGTATACCGATATTCTCTCACCTTGAGATACCCGCCACATATCCATATTTGAGTGGTATTACAATTTTAATATCCATGAGTAACAAAAGGTATTTGCTACCATTATTGATGTTGATTTTGGTACCATGCGTTCACATATGTACCATAGTAACATTGGTAGAAACCTTGGGGGGGGGGCTAAACGAAGTGTGGAAAGTTGGAATTGACCTTTATTAACACCTTGCCAACATATATTGGTGGGCATAGCCAATTGATGGCTCCCACCAATTTGGTGATTTTCTTTGTTGACTTTCAGCCAACAAACGGGTAAAACGTCACTACATTACATCCAATTGTTGGTTTAAAATAATGAAACAACCACCCATATTGGTGGGAGCCGTCCACTAGCTATGCCCACCAATATGTGTGGGCAAGGAATAACAATATACTCCGAACAGCAACTCCGCACAAAATGTGTTTAGAATGATGTGGACTCAAATAATAACTCAGACAGACAAAGATTCTTTCACCTTGAGATACTCGCCAAATATCCATATCTGAGTGGTATTACAATTTTGATACCCATCGGTAATATAAGATCGTTGCTACCATTATCGATGTTCATTTTGATACCATGCATTCGCCTATGTGCCATACCAACATTGGTTGAAACGTTGCGGGCGCCCTAAAAGAGAAAGTCGTTTTGTCAATGAGGTGTGGAAAGTTGCAGCTGACCCCAACTAACAGTATGACTCCGAACTCAGCCAATCCACCACCGTTGCACCATGCACCACAGTGCTTTATAGGCTAGTTTCCTAGCAGCCCGCCTTTATTTGCTTTTGGGGGTCAAACGTTCCCTTGGGGGGATTATATGATACATGTGTGTTAGTTGTGTGTCACATGCCTCACTTTCCATTCTCGCCACTTTGGTTTTCTCCTCGTTACACGATCGGACGTCTGATGTTCGCATGCTAACTTGTGAAAGGTAAGGCACAGTAATCTCATGCTTAAGTACGCACTTTGAATCGGAGCCGTTGGTGCGCACTTAGTTGGTAGGTGTGTACTTTACTCATATCGCTTTCTAGACTTTTTGATTCGATGAATCGCAACGGAAATGGATGACACTTGAGGCAACCCGCTTGACCAAAGCCCAACTATGTGAAATCATTGCAAAATCGCAACGGAAACAGATGAAACCTATGGCAACCCGCTTGACCGCAATCCAATGATGTGAAATCATTGCAAAATCGCAATGGGAAACATATGAAACATGAGGCAACCCGCTTGACCAAAGCCCAACTATGTGAAATCATTGCAAAATCGCAACGGAAACAGATGAAACCTATGGCAACCCGCTTGACCGCAACCCAATGATGTGAAATCATTGCAAAATCGCAACGGGAAACATATGAAACATGAGGCAACCCGCTTGACCAAAGCCCAACGATGTGAAAGCATTGCAAAGTTGAGCAAGCCAAACGCGCCGAGCAAGCAGGCGTTGGGACGGGAGTATGGAGTCAGTGAAGGTGCCATCTAAAAAGTTTGGGACAATTGGGAGAACATACTGCAGCGAAATCCAACCTATCGAGACATTTGTTGAATCCGAAAGTGCTACCGACTTCAAAGGTTGTGAATCTCTACACAACATTGTCCTCAACATCGACGACCGATTGCTTTGCTCCGATGTTCAAACGGAAGCTGGACAGATGTATGATGAATTGCAATGATTGTTTGAGACGTTTTTAGCGAAACATTAACAAACTGTCATTGAATGTCAAGCATAAAAAATCCATGCATTCATGGCAATGACTATGCATGACATGCTCAAACAATATTGTGTGAACCCTAATTTCTGTTGAAAAATTTGCGCACTTACCCGGGATGCGTACTTAAACGGGTGCGTACTTAAGCGGGATATTATTGTAGATGGTTACTTTTTTGGACTAGTCCACTTTGCCTAGGATAGGAAATATGCAATTAGTACGAGATGGTAACCAAATTCAAATTGAGGCCGTAGTCACTTCCTCATAAGTTTTGGAGTTCATATACCAAGATATTCATTATCAAAGTGAAGATTCTTGTGCTCGTTAAGTGGTCATATAGATTGTCCCAGCTATGTTGACTATTGAGCTTAGAATGGTTGACACAATCTGAGCACGTACTCCAATCTCATTTGACACACATGTCTTTTTGGTATCCGCTCTTAGAGCCCCACCTAATTACATACCACTCAATTATAGGTGTATGTTTAAGATAAGTAATTGCATTAGGCACATTGTCTATCTTATGTGGGTCTTATGGGTCATGCTTCTTGATTGGACATCTCTACTTTGAATGGTAATGTAGACAAGTCTTAAATGGTTACTTCTCCCAATGAACCCACTTCTCTTGAGATACGAAGCATGCGATTGGAACAAGATGGTTAGCAAATCCAAATTGAGATTGTAAACACTTTTCTCATAAATTATGGAGCTCGTATGTATATCCTATTCATTATCAAAGTCTGGACTCTTGTGCCCGTTAATTGGTTATATAGGTCCCCCACTTATGTTGACAATTTCGTACATGATGGTTATCATATTTTAGAGCATGCAGTCCACTCTCTTTTAAACACATGTATTTTTGGCATTCAAGCCACACTAAACTACACACCACTTAAACATATTTGTCTCAATAAGAAAACCAACTAAATAAGGGTTGTCTACCTTATAGGGTGGCAAGGTTTGTAGTTAAGAGTGAACACGAAAAGATAGGTGTTTAATGTGTTTATCATTCTACTTTCAATAGTTCACATGGTTGAGAGGGTTTATGTGACCGTTTAAAGACAAGAGAATCCTCACTCTAGCGACTCATACCTTTCCTAACTGAACTCTAATTATGAGATTTGTTGGCTTTGGTTCATTTGGGGTTGTCGGTTTGGTGAGTCTCTTGAATATTTAGGAATGTATATGGCAACAACCAATGAGAGAAGGAGTAATCAGTGGGTAGGAAACTAAGGATAAGGGTCACTTCACACACGAGCCTGAGAGACCGTGACCATTACACTTCAAGCACTCTCATTGGTGGAAAAGGCGGAGCCGGTCCAAGTTCGCTTCACACTACACTTGATGGACCAATGGAGTGTGTGAATGCAAGATGGATGTAAAGTCTACATGGATTTTAACATGGCATCGAATGGATCATGTTTCATGGTCACTCGGATTATTTTCAAAAACCACCTCTTGGAGGTAGGTCTAACTCAAAACCGGGAGACCATGGCACTCCGAACGCTCACAACCGTTGAATTATTCTATTTTGTCATGCGTGAGGACCCGCATGAATAGAAATTCATTGAAATAACATTTGGTTGAGGGCCCAGTCACACATGATTTCACACTACACTTGAGGGTCCGTGACCACACTACATGATTTTGGAGGTGTGTTGGGAAGGCCTTTGGACACTTTCTTTTATACTCTCACAATTTCATGGTCACGGCTCTTGGCTCATGTGCGAAGTGATGGGTCCCAATAATAATATGTGGCATTGTTGCATTTGGAGTTGTTAGTTTTGAGAGCCCACGAGTACTTAAGAATTGGAAGTCACCAACCAAAGAGACAAAAGGAACAACAAGGGGTTTGAAGGCTAGGGATAAGGCTGGGAGAAGTTCAGTCTCCCACTATGCTTTTGTGGCCACGGGCAGGAATGTTGTACATGAAGACTTTTTCCATGCCAAATGTGGCTCGTGACCTTTGTGGCTAGGCCCAAATAATGCATGGCCCATGTCCCCTTTTTGGTTCCATAGTTTGGGGAGCCCAACAAATGTTTAGGAAGCAAACAAGAACAACCAATGGGAGCAAGGAGCAGTTGCGGAATATGGCTAGGCAATAGGTAAGGCTATATGAACGGGATCATGACATCGGGACCTATCAAGTTTAATGCACATTCTTTGAACAATCACGAACATTGAAATTAAAGTCAAAGATGCATTGGACCAGTCAACATGAATGACTTGCAAAGAAGCAACCAACATAACATTATTTAGACCCATGACAGTGTTTTGTGGGACTGAAAATATTCCAAGGAATATTCCCCACATTCGGATTGAATGTGAAAATACCAAGAATATTCCTTGGAATAATGTCAACCCCACAGAACATTGTCATGGGTTTGAATAATGTTATGAAGATCCTAAGTTTTTATAAGTTTAAAAATGATATATCATAATTACCTTGAGACATTAGAGGATAGTTATGCACTCTATCAAACAATCATAATTGTCAATATATAATTTATTGTATTATCTATTAGGCATAACATTATTCAAATCCATAACAATGTTATGTGGGACCGACAATATTCCACTGAATATTCCATGATATTTCCCACATTCAGTCTGTACATGTCTTGTATTTTCATATATTCAATGGGTGAATTCACAATAACACGACCCATGAAAATCGTAACCATTGGTTAATTTAACGGATTGTTAAGCAATAATCTTATCATATGAATTGATAATGCAATACAAATTAGTAACTACATATAATATATGTCATTATACAATATACTAAAGTTTGACGATGTTTGAGAAGTTATTGGTACTCCAAAAGGACTAAAATATGGTCGTAACCAGTCCTTAATAACGACTAAAATGTGCTAAAATGTTCAAAATATGTCGCAAAATGTCCTTAAATTTTTCTAATATCTACATAAATTGAAGATATTTTTTTCTATGCACTCATCAAGAGTCGTTATAACTTGGCGGGGTTGGCTCGTGTTATTGTGAATTCACCCCAATATTATTTATGGCATACCAAAAAATCAATTTCACCAAATTTACTCTCCTTTTGTCCTTGTGGCAGCCACATGCTACACCCTAGGACACTTTCCTAGCCAAATTTGGGCTGAAGTAGTGTGATTATTGCTCGGATTTGTGCGATACGTGTCTTTGGAAAATAGTTGATTGTAAAGTCACCAAAGGTGGGGACCGACTCAACTTTTTATTAAAAATATCTCCATAGTTGTCACTTCCAACACATGTCAATAATCTAAACAAACACTAGGTAGAATCATTGTTTTGCTCTATTCAAGAGCAACAAATTGAGCTTTATTCTATTTCGGGAATACACAAGTGACAAGTGGTGAGAGGAACATAAAAAACACTCGTTCACATAGATGCCAAGTAAAAATGTGAAGATTCTTGGTTATGACATATTACTAAAACATGTATTGGAGCGACTTTTACATGTCGAAGCCTAAAACTCAAAGAAGCCCTTTGAAACTTTCTGAATAGACTCAAATAGAAATCATTAGGGGATTTTGACCCTACTTCATCTCCATACCTTACGGTTAACTCTAGTGCCAATGTATTTATCTCCGGAAAAGTTCATTTCGGCTTATCTTTTGATCATCCAAGTATTACAAAGAGGATATGATCGTTTTGAGGCTCGCGGAGAGAGAGAGGCTTGATTCTTGTATTTTATATTATTAAAGTAGGTGTAAGTTACTATACGGAGTTATGGACTCCATTTTTCACTGTAAGTTTTACCGTGTACAAACCAAGTATAAGTAAGTAGCTTGTTAGCATAAACATTAGATAATATTCTACCTCACATGCCAAGTAGAAATTGGCATCACATGTAAGTTAGTATTACGTAATTCCAAATAGTGAGTGACACTATGTACCAAGCTCCAACAATTTCTAGCATATTTTCCTTCAAGAGTCCATAGGATGTAAGTTACCATTATGCAAAGTGAAAATTATGCGAAATCCCACCCCCCCCCAACTCTCCTCCTAAATTTTTTATAAAAAATCCCAATCCACATCTCAATGGGACTCAAAGTACGGCATGGTGATTTATTGAATCCAAAGACCAAAAGTCGCAGGACCCCATTGGGATGGAAAGCCAAAGCCTAAAATATTGATGCAATAAAAGCACATGTCTACCACGTGTATGTTCACTACAAGCATATGAATAATGGACAATTGTCATATGTCAGTTAAAAAATCAACAAATCTACCATGGTGATGTATGTATGTGCATTGTTCTTTCACCGACATAGGACGATTGCCTAGGACTCATATGTTGGCACGGTAGTGGTCCAAGTCTGTTGCTACTTCGGGTCAAGGAGAGAGCATTTGTAGGTATTATGAGAAGTTGCCTGCCACCCCTTCACATGGAACTTGACCATCAAGCCAGAGTTGTGAGATGAGATGATCACACAAAAAGCTATTGTAGTAGGTGACTTAAAGGGTGTCAACCACTCATCTTTTTTTTTGCCTCCCTCTCTCATGTAAAGTGTAATTGTGAGAGCCTTTATCTTGCTCAAGCAAAGTACATGCGCGTGCCTAGCTAGTCACCACCATCATCTCGGGAGCATGCGTTGACTTCATGCCAACAATGCACGAAGGGGGCACAATGGACCAACAAAGCTTTATATGTTGCCCACGTTTACTAGTGAATGTGGATAGTGAACGATCAAACTCCTTTCATTGGCACCAATAAGTGTGGGTGTTTTATTATGATTTATAAACACACACACACTCTCTCTCTATATATATATATATACCGTAACACCATAGCAGGTTCGCCACCTGGCGAACGAATATTTAATTTTTTTGAAAAAATAAGGTTCGCCTCTCAAAAACTGAATTTCTCAATTTTCGTTTTTTAGCAAAAAAATAAGTAAAAATGCCCTAAATAGCTTAGAAATAGAAAAATATTTCAAAAACTAATTTATTCTATTTTCGTTTTTTTGTCTTTAGAATTTTCTAATTTTTACGTTTTTTATTTTTGGAATTATTTTAGGACGAACCTGCTATGGTACTACGGTATATATATATATACACACACACAATAATTTTGTAGCTTCTGAGGGTCAAGGAGAGAGCATTTGTAGGTATAAGAAGTTGCTTGCTACCCCTTCGCATGGAACTTGACCATCAAGCCAAAGCTGTGAAATGAGATGATCACACAAAAAGTTATTACAGTCCAAGTTCAATCTAGTCGTTGTTGCTCGCGAAAAGTGAAGAAAAAGTAGCCCGTCATTGGCTATGTCCACCAGGATATGTGGGCATGGTATTAATTAGGTCATTTCACACTAGAACTTGAGGGCCCTTCATCCATGATAAACAAATTTATGGGATTGGTTGAGAAGTCGGAGATAGTCCAAGTTCACTTTACACTATATTTTGAAGGCTCAAGGGCCAAAGGAATTTGAATGGATGGAACTATACATGGCTACAGTCCTCCCTCTTTAATGCGACGCACAATAATATGACAACTTCGATATAGTGACACAATTTCTGTAAAACCAAAATTTATAGTTAAAGTTTTCCTTTGTAATACGAATGTGACATTATTAATACGACACTCATGGACCCCAAAAATGTCATATTATAGAGGTAATAAGTGCATATACAACATCTCCCACACATATATATAAGCACATAGTTAATATTAAATGTATATAACTTTCACAAATGAAATGTGGATAAAAGTTTTCCTTGAATACAATGAAACTCATACAATAAACATTGGATACATACTAGGGTTGTTTACAGACATGACCAAGTGTTGTGATAAAAGAATGATATAGGATGTCTTGTGGTTATGGTCAGTGGTCCAAAGGTCATGACCAAGATAAATTCATATCACTTTTCAAAAGCGGACTTAAACCTAGATGTAGTGTTTTTAGTGAAAATATTAAAATAATCTACTAAAAATAGTCATTTAATCAAAACAAATTTCACTAACATTACAAAGACATAGCAATCAAATGTACTAAAACATATTTTCTCCTTGGACATGGCCATATGATATCCAAACAAGACAAAGTGTTTGGGTTCTCTTGCCATAAAATCCTAGTCACCACCAACCAATATCCATTTCTAGACATGTCAAATTCCATGTCACTTTCTTATCCATTTTTTGGACATGTCCACATATGGTCACTTCTAATGTAGGTGATCTTTTGTAGATTGAAGTGGCACCCCCATTCACTTCTCAACCAATGGAAGATTTTAGAAAGCGGCAGTCATTGCCACTTGTCACTTGTGTAAACTAGCCCTTAGCTTAGCCATGCCTTTATAAGAGAACTGAAATCATATCATGTTGGACTTCCTAAGGATGCACTTGGCATCAAATAATTCAAATTCCGACTAATTGTGGAGAGGATCACATACGGAGTTGACAAAATCTTGCAGTGGAGTGTAGCCATGGGACCCAACTACACCTTTTTGCTCCTATTTATTTGGCTTGGACCTTACCATGGGTAGAAAATATTGCGGCCCATTGTACTTCATGTGTGGATTGGAAATCAGGGAGGCCTATATATTTTCAAACAGGTCAAACGTTTAAAAACCTTTACCACATATTACTAGGGTCTTTCAAGCTACTTTTGATGTCAAACTAAATCTAAAAAGTTACATCCGTGCTACATACTATTTCAAGTCATTGATGTTGGATGAATAAGAGATACACTCTTATACAATAATCCCCATCTCTCCCATGGTCATAGTGGGCCACAATAATAGGCATAGAAGGTGTAGATGAAAACTTGTCCTCCAATTTTGTGGTCAAATTAAATATCAGGTCGCATTACATTGAATTGGAATATCATCCTTTAACAAAATTACCATGTTCACTTCTTGGATAATCATGTTAGGTAGGTGTTAGAATTAACAGGGTAAATGTAATGTTAGAAAATCAATATGAATTTGCACTATGCAACAAGAGAGGAGAAAGTTTTATTATGAACGAAAACCAAATATTGAACTTGGTTGAAGAATACATGTGGCGAGGGGGGGGGTGCATTCAATGCAAAGGATCACAACCATACGAGTGCATACTTTCAACCCCCCGCTTCCCCGATGTGCATTTACTTGTGATACAAAAAGATGTGTACATGTTAAAAGTTATGCAATTCTATTTGGTAAGAAGACATCCAATATGTATTATGATTTATCATTATGATTTTCAAAGCCAAAAAAAAAAAAAAAAAAAAAAAAAACTTTTTGGCTCAAACCTTCACCTAAGCTTAAAGGTCACATTCATTCTATTTGGTTGAAATTTTTGGGCCACATGGAAAAGAGTAATGAGATAATATGTAAAACATTGGAACCTAAGAATGTGATGGACCCATGCACATTGGGGGTATTGCCATCATATCACGCTCACATAGCTCCAACCCTTCCACATGGAGTCACCCCCTTTGGAAGAATCTTAAGGGATTGTCATGAGGCTCATTATCTACCAAATCGCATGTTAGAACTTATTTCCACGCCGGATAGTGTTCAATAACCTCTTTTCTATGCCACATGGGTAAGTACTATTAGTAATTTCATCCCCCCCCCCGGCTTATTGGTAGGGTGCGAATTTGTGGAGATACTTTTGTATTGATGCTATATTCAAGTCTATACCATGCAAGAACCTTTAAACGCATGTAAAATCACCCTATTATCAATATACTATTAACTTATAATATTGACCCAAATAAAGAGTCTCGTCATTTGTGGCAATCATATTAGGGAGTTAGGTAAAAATCTACCCCCTACATGTTTATGGGTTGAGTTATGTCCCAAGTTTATCTCAATAGAATAGTTTGGAATCACTCATGCTAATTGTGGTATCAAATTGGTTAAAATTGAAATTTATGAGCTATAAGAAGTTCTGAACAGTTGCATGTATACATGTGGTTGTCAAGAAACCTTGGCCAAATAAACATTCAACATAGACAACCCTTATTTGGTCACTTTTTCTTATTTGGACACCTACGTTTGAGTGCCACATCGTTCAGTGTAGCTCCAAGAACGGATACCAAGAAGACATGTGCTCCAAAGAGATTGGACTACATGTTAAAAGAGATAATAACCACTCCAGACTTGATAGTCACCACGATTGGGGGGGGGAGACCTACATGTCCATTTATTGAACACAAGAATATTCACTTTGATAATGAGTAAGATATTCATACGAGCTTCGAAATTATGAGGAAGGTGGCTACGGCACATCTCCCACTAGAGTAGAGGTGGTTATAACCGATCACTTCAAGAGATTTTGTGCCAAATATGGAGAAGTATAAGGTGGTGCAAATTTATCTCGTGTAGGAAGATAGAAATAAGAAGGACTGCAATTTCTTTTTTGTAATTTTATTCCTTAAATTGAAAATTTTGAAGCCAAAAGTTGGCCAAAACGTATTACCAATGTCTAGAGTTTGCCATAACTACTAATTTTAACCACTCATTCATTCTCACTTTAGCACTCATAACCCTGACATGTGTCATGACACTATTGGTTCTGCCCCGATCAAAATTTAGTCCTAGCTCGATCGGAATTCAATCCCAGCTTGATCAAAATTCCGATACCCTATAGATTGCCAATGAGATCCTCGTTGGAGTAGGTGCCTCTACTATAGTCGTGTGTTTCATATCCGAGGATAACTGGGCTAGTCGGGGAAAAGTGACCATTTATAGACCCATCTACATTAGGTATTCAAAGGTTTCCGCATCTTGTGATATCGATGAAGTATGGATGAAATATCTTTTGGCCAAAGGGGTACTACTCCAATTTTGACACTAGACTTAGGGTTGAGTTCTTGGATGACATTATAGGCTTCTAATGTGGATTCCGTGCATATACACACCCATAAGCATAACGGTCCAACCTTGGTTTCCACAACCATGTGATGTACACAATAATTCTCTGCCGCCTACACACACCAGCCAATCAATCACTTAGCGTTGAAGAAACAACTGTTTTTTTACCATAGCTTTACCACTATTTCTATGGTGAATGATTTCACCTATGTTTCGGTCAACGTGGTTTCCAAGGGTAGGCACGGGCGGCACATCCCCTTCATTTTAAGAGGGCCACGTGCTTTGATGGGGTTCCTTTTTGGGGGGGGGGGCTATGCACATGTTCATGGGATATTTCACATATACGACGAATATTCTTGGAATATAGATATCAGAATTTCAAAGAGAGTTCTTAATATCTTAAATGATTAAATCTTTTGATATCATTCTAATTTAAAATGAGACCTTATGTTATATCGCACTATGTTTTCTAGTGGGATGTTAGCTATCTCCCCTCTCCCCCCCCCATTTGGAGAAGTGGATTTACACTAAGGTTTGTGACATTGAGCAATCCTACTAGTCGAGAGCTCAAATTTGTACCCAAGGAGTTTATGCTAGGGTTTGTGTATGACAAAATGAAGTGTCACTTAGTGTGGCATCATTTTTCACACATCTCGGCAATCTCACTCAAGAAATATACTTCAGTGGCATTTGAAGTAGATGAGAATGTCTCCATGGATGATTCGTGAATTCCAAAGTGTCCAATTCTACTTCAAATTTTATTGTAAGAATTAATCCAGTAGAAGGGAAAAAAATTGATAAGATGATATCAGAACTGGGTTTCCCTAATGACCATTCAGAAGTAAGTATTTGGAACTTTTAATATCGTGGGTGACTTTCAAATCTTCCCAGGATTAATGAGAAACATCTTGTGGATGAGATGGAGGTAGCTTTCATTAGTACACAATACAACATCCTCTTTATAAATGCAGTTCATTTGACATGCTTGATCTACAAAAGGCATGGATTAATCTTGTCTATTCCATACACTTGTGGGAAAGGACATGTTAAAATGGCCCATGTGTTTGCAGAGGTTTTCTTACAATAAAATAAAACATTGTGTCATGTAGAAGCCCATTGAAAGTTTAGAGCAACCCCTGAATCTCTTAAGAATGCTCAACACACACATGGAGTTCATAGATTTCTTAATACGTCATTGTCTGGCGATGATTGAGAGGGAGACACCCAATGTTGGCATAATATCACATTTAAAAAAATATCTTTGGGGTATAAATAATGTATCAATTATGTACGATGTCAGGCTGATCATCATTCACATTTTACCCCAATCAACTACAATGTCAAGCTCATCAACATTCACATAGAAGTTAGTACGACTAGCAAGGCCAAGCGTTATTGCAAGATGGTCCCATGATGTGACACGCATTTGTCCTATTCTGACATGCTTGCGGTTATATTGCCCACCCTTATACTTGGTATTTATCCATGAAATTACATGCCTTGAACACAAAGGCTGCAAAAGGGCGGTAAGTTTTTTCCAAGTAATTTTTGGGCATGAAAGTGGCCAAGCTTGTTGACTAATGTTATGTACAAGTCTCAAGAGCTGCTTAATATTTTATTTAATTTCTTGAGACATGATCCAAAAGCCAGCACCAAGCATGAATATGAGCAAATGTAAAGACACACCCACTTCTCCATGTTGGTATGGCCCACAAAAGGCACATCATAAATTATGTTGAGTTTAGAAGTGCAAAAAAAAATCAACACAATCCTTGAAGTTGAGCTTGATATTATTTGATGCTCCAACAAGGTGCTTTATAAGAGGACCTTCTCTCACCTTTAATGGAAGCTATTCCCATCTTTTACCCATCATGATAGTTCCTTCTCACATGAAGCAAATTGATGAAGCCCCTCATTTGATTCTTTCCATACTGAAAAGAAAAGACACACCCACTTCAAGAGGAGAAGTGACCCTCAAGCATCCCACACGACTACATATTTATAAGAAAATAACTGAGGTAAACACAACACTGCTATGCAATGTGTGTTCATTCATGTGGGCCCCGAGAATATAACCATGGATGTTGCAGCTAGTGCAAATTTAGTTTGAATGTGCAGTAGTTGCAGCATCCCATGGTTATATTCTTGGGGTCCACACGAACGAACACACACTAATTAATTTTATGAACATTTTGGAAGGGGTCTAATAAAGAATAACAATCTGATGTAGTGGTCGGGATTAGTGTGGGTTACCATTTGGGGTTACGTATTCCTATAACATTTGACAGAGAGTATCATTTGTTACCCAAATAACATAAGTACACTAAATAGGATATTTAGTGTTTGATTATATTTAGTGTTGTTACCACCCTACCATGCTCAACACTAATTTTCAATTCCTTGACAATTAGTGTTAGACATAAATGTGCCACTACCTTCCCTAGTAACACTAAATTCAAACATGTAGCTTCCACATATTACCATAGTTGATATTTGATGTTTGAGTTTACATTTAATGTTACTTACTTTCATACTAGGGTTATTGATATTTAGTGTATGTGTTCGTATTTAGTGTATCAAACACTAAATATCCTATTTAGTGTAGTTAGTATGCGCACCGAAGAATACGATATAACTTAGTTGGTAAAAAGTTGTGAAGTTGGTCGTATCTCATATCAAGCAATTGAAGCAGCACGTCGTGCTATAAAAAAAACAATGATATCGGTTCAAATTTATAGCAACACGTAACTCCAAAAAGTAACCCACAATAATTAGATGAAGTAGATTAGTGTAGTTACAGATGAACCACTTGAGTTTGAGAAAGAACTGGTTGGAGTTCAAGACTTCAGGAAAGTTACCCCTCATTTTATAGGAATCTGAAGAATATACCTAAAATGAACAAAGGAAATCCCGAAAGATCACAAACATGTAGCCAGTTCGACTTGGAAACACTCGGATTTTGTCCGATTATGCCCAAGAATCTCCCCGCACACTGGTCTCGTTTGTCTTGTGTCTAGAAATAGGCACACACACTACTCTGTGCGCTAAAAACAATGCATGCTCTGACCTTCTGAAAGGAGAGTATCTTCAGTGCTCCAACTTTTTGTACAAATTCTACAGATATAGCTTTATAGGGGATTTGGTGCTCAGAACTTGGCCCTTGTAATTAAACGGTAAAACTTTCGTCCCCAAAGTGCCACCCAGGCTGCCCAAAGCTGGGTCACACATGGTCCGAGACGACCCTAAACTACCGGATGATGGTGGAGAGATACCCAAATCTCAAGGAAGAGGTTGGCGGTTCAATTCTTGGCTGTGAAATCTCCTCTCTACTTGACGGAAAACTTGCCAGGTGGTCAACTACCTCCTGATGGCTAAAGTGGTTGTTTTTTATAACCAACTCCAGGTTGAGAGCTCATATAAAATTAATCCACGCAGAGCAAATGTTGAAAGAGGTCTTACCTCAAGGCTACAAAAACAAGTGCTAGGAGCCCTGTCGTAAAGCCCAGTGCGATGGTTCAGGAGCTTAATGATTCGGTACGTGAGGCTGAAATCCTTGGTCCGAGATGACCCTAAACTACCGGGTGTTAGTGACGAGGTACCTATTTCCAAATGGAGTAGTTGGTGGTTCGATCGCGCTCTACTTGACAGTAAAAAATACTAGTTAGGTAGGTAGGAATCCAAGAGCCCACCCATCGCAAGGTAGGCAATAAACCCCACCTATGATCAGGGAGAACTGGCAGTTAGTTACAAGTGAACCGGTTGAGTTTGAGAAATAACTGGTTGAAGTTCAAGACTGCAGGAAAATTACCACTCATTTTAGAGGAATTTATAGAATATACCCCAGTTTTATAAAGGACAACCGAAGGATGTCCACATGTAACTGGTTGGACTTGCAAACACTAGGATCTCAACTGGTTATGCCCAAAAATCTCCCCGATCACTAAACCCCACCCTGCACCAAGAGGATTCTTGAGCATGGGTAGGGCCAACGGGCTCAAATTCACGTCGGATTGCCTGACGTTGGTTATTTATTTAGGCTAAATTCCAATTTCTCACCCATCATATCGTGATTGCAAGCTTTGTGCAAGCCGAATTGGAGACAAACACTATGGTTTCATGACTTACACTTCTTACCACAAACTCAAGAGACGTAAAAGTCGTCTTGAAACATGAAGCAGTTGTTTTTCTTTTTTCTTTTTTCTTTTCTTTCTTCTATGCTCACACCATTCCACTCTGAATTTGGGGTAAGCATTTCTCAACCCTTGGGTTACGACAATCAACCCCTGTAAGCAAGTTGGGCTTCGCTATAATACGCTCACTTAGTGCACCGGCAGCAAGTCAAGTTGGAGGTGTCCTAGGGAGCGACCCAACAAATGTTGTAGCCAAAATTCCATGATTTTGTGTTGCGGTACACTAATTAGTGTGGGTTACCATTTGGAGTTACGCGTTACTATGAATTTTACTGAGAGCATCATTCTTTATGCAAATAACACAAGTAGTTAGTATGCACACGGAAGAATATGATATACCTTAGTTGGTAGAAAACTATAATGTCGGATAAAACTTATAGCAGCACGTAACTTCAAATGGTAACCCACACTAGTTAGACAAAATAAGTGTAGTTGTAGAGCATGGATGGACCACCTCAGTGGAGCTTGGCACTCTGAACTTGGTTCTCCCGAAGGCCTACCACCAAGAGCCCTCAATAGTGTTGCATTTTTCATTCTAGAGGTTGGAGGCGACATTATAAAATATTTCTAAAAATATTTAAAAATGTT
The DNA here is from genome assembly GCA_964035585.1 of Polytrichum formosum. Classification (NCBI taxonomy): domain Eukaryota; kingdom Viridiplantae; phylum Streptophyta; class Polytrichopsida; order Polytrichales; family Polytrichaceae; genus Polytrichum; species Polytrichum formosum. The sequence goes on along the minus strand of OZ037935.1, from coordinate 31,410,764 downwards.
TTTTATGTTTTTTTTTATTGAAAATCATTGAAGACATCAATCTGTGAGGTCCTTTATGGCAAATCATTGTCGAAAACATTCCCCTCTTCTAGGATCAGTTCTTCGAGCTCTTCTCCGCCCAAGTATTGATCCAAGAATGAAGACATTGCGAATGCAAACCACCATTCACGACTTGTCCGATGTGCCATGTGGTGCGTTATGTATTCCAGTATTTGTCAGTTTGTGTGGCAATGCTCAAGACTCAGACACTGCCATTGAGTTTGAATGTACTAATGCTATATGGTAATATGGAACAGTTGTCAAAGTTGAGCGTGTCTATATTTGCCCTACTGGCATGGACTGGCTGTAGTCGTGAACTTATAATAAAAAACATAAAAAAATGCCTCAAAATTTGCCGAGTATTTTAAAATGAATTTTAGAATGTGTATTTTAAAATAAATTAAAAAGAAATGCACCCCTAGCCCTCAAGGCTACGAGTCCGCCAGAAATGCTAGACACGACCATCAGGCCACTTCACAAACGAGACTGAGAGCCCGTGACCATTATACTTCAAGCACTCTCATTGGTGGAAAAGGTGGAGCCGGTCCAAGTTCGCTTCACAGTACGCTTGAGGGACCAACAGAGTATGTGAATGCAAGATGGATATAAAGTCTACATGGATTCTTACATGGCATCGAATGGATCATGTTCATGGTCACTTGGACTATTTTTAGAACCGCCTTTTGGAGGCAGGCCTAACACAAAACCGGGAGACCATGACACTCCGAACACTCACAACTGTTGATTTATTCTACTTTATCATGGGTGAGGACCCGCGTGAATAGAAATTCATTGAAATAGCATTTGGTTCAGGGCTCAATCACATATGGCTTCACACTACACTTGAGGATCCGTGACCACACCACATGATTTTGGAGGTGTGTTGGACGGCCTTCGGACACTTTCTTTTGGGCTCTCACAATTTCATGGTCACGGCTCTTGGCTCGTGTGTGAAGTGGCCGTTACACTCACCTCCGATTGTGTGGGTGCAAACACATGAGATAATTTAGATGGAGTCACCCTAGTTCAAAGACAGAGGAAGCCCATGTCTAGTGAACAGGTTTGACACCTCAAATAGTGAACAAGCATGTGAAGTCCAAGCAAGTTGTGAAGAGGGATATGAGCATGTAACTTAGAAAAACTGAGAACGGTGAACAGCCACTACCCCGTTTATGGTATTTAGTGTCACTTACTATTCAGAGTTACACAGTGCTATAACTTTTTGCTAAGAATGTAACATTTTACCAAGTAAAGTCATTTATGTTGTATATTGTCCATATATCTTATTTAATCTTTGTTGGTAACCAATGAAATCTATAGCGAGAAGTTATAGCCTTGCATAATTCCATAATAGGTGACACTAAATACCATAAATGGTTTAGTTTGGTGCACTAAACTAGGAGTAGAGTGATATGTGTGGACCCAAAATGGCCAGTTGTAAAAGTGGTAGCCCGAAAAGCATGCAATGATAGGTGGGATGCAATGATTGGCCGAATAGGGGTTGTTTCACATAAACGGTATACCGGTGCACTAAACTAGGGGTAGAGTGATATGTGTGGACCTAAAATGGCTAGTTGTAGAAGTGGTGGCCCGAAAAGCATGTAGTGATACGTGGGATGCAGTGATTGGCCGAATAGGTGTTGTTTCACACCACTTGCGATCGCTTTTGGGTGCCTTTGACTTAACCGTTTTGTGTGCATTCGTATGTAGAGTAGGATATTTTGATGCTCAAATTAGGGAGACTCTACTATACAAGTTGGGGTCTTGACTTACTTGCCTCTTTGGGAAAATATAACTAATTACCGTAGTACCTTTACCACTTCGGCTATGTACATGTGAATCATGATTATAATTCATCTTTTTATATTTGGCAATCCCGGATTACAAGGTTAATTTTTTTTAAACAATATCTAAAAAAATTATTTTTCCTAAGAATATTTTATTATTGCCGAAGTGGTAAAGGTACTATGGTCTTTACATGGAATAAAAGCATGAAACGATTTGCATTCTTCGTCATTTCCTCTACTCCATTTCTGAAAGATATTGCACAAATCTCAAGCCACTCTTTCTGGCTGAATCAGCTCATTTTCACCGTTTTCCATATGATATCTACCTTATGAGCATTACCCAACTCTTGCGTTCTCGCATGCTGCTCGCGGCCTCTTGCGAAGCAGATTAACCAGCTCACAAGCCATAGCCATTCTGACACATGAAGAGAATACCCCTCTCGCAAGTGAATCAACTCACCTACACTTTGATCTAGCCCACCACACCCTCAGGGCCACTTCACACACGAGACTGTGAGCCCGTGACCATTACACTTCAAGCACTCTCATTGGTGGAAAAGGCGGAGCCGCTCCAAGTTCGCTTCACAAGTACGCATGAGAGACCAACGGAGTATGTGAATGCAAGATGGATGTAAAGTCTACATGGATTCCTACATGGCATCCAATGGATCATGTTTCATGGTCACTTGGATTGTTTTCAAAAACCACCCCTTGGTCTAGCCCACCACACCCTCAGGGCCACTCCACACACGAGACTGTGAGCCCGTGACCATTATGCTTCAAGCACTCTCATTGGTGGAAAAGGCGGAGCCGCTCCAAGTTCACTTCACACGTACCCTTGAGGGACCAACGAAGTATGTGAATGCAAGATGGATCTAAAATCTACATGGATTCCTACATGGCATCGAATGGATCATGTTTCATGGTCACTTGGATTGTTTTCAAAAACCACCTCTTGGAGGCATGCCTAACTCAAAACCAGGAGACCATGGCACTCCGAACGCTCACAACCCTTGATTTATTCTATTTTATCATGTGCGAGGACCCACATGTATAGACATTCATTGAAATAGTATTTGGTTGAGGGCCCGGTCACATATGACTTCACACTACACTTGAGGGTCCATGACCACACTATATGATTTTGGAGGTGTCTTGGGACGGCCTTTGGACACTTTGTTTTGGGCTCTCACAATTTCATGGTCACGGCTCTTGGCTCGTGTGTGAAGTGGCCCTCAAGGAATCACCTGGGAGCCACACTTCAGATACTCGGTTTGTGAGGGTGAATTCTTCTGCTCGCTCTCAATTGCAGAAAAGCCCTCTGCCGGTCATCTCAATTGCCAGTCAAGACACTTGGGAAAACCATGTTGCTGTGATGTGGTCTCCATGGAAAATGGCTAGAGGCAAGTGCAGATCGATAAAATATGGGGAAACACAACATGATCTAGTGGTTACTGAAACAAATGCACATTAGGTGTTAACCCTTAAACGATGGAGCAGCCCTCTCAGGGCCGCATTGACCCTAAACTATTTGACCATAAGATAGCGTCAAAACATGTCGGAATTGCAAAAAAAAAATCCCCAAAATGTGTATCTCAAAATTCCATGTCTAAATATATATGCCGATCGCACTAAAAGAATTACATGGAGGTCTGAAATGGGGTAAACATAGGCTGATGGGAGAGGCCCTCTCACCCCCCCCCCTTTGACCTTTAAGGGTTAATGTGCCAAAGTGTGTCTCCAAATTTCTTAACATGCAACCGTTGCCAAAGTACATAAGAGGTTGTTAATCCTCGATTATCCTCTAACTACCCTTCATATTAGGTTTAGGGTTTGGGACCACTCAAATGTAGGTTTGGAATTAAGATGAGTGACCACATTAGGCACGCATCTTAGGTACTTGGTTAAAAAATCGATAAGCTCATCAAGATATTTGTTGGGCGGAAGATCGCAAGCCTAAAACAAAGTGTGTTTTGTACGTGAAACTAGAATGCTACTAAGGGTTGCTTTACACTACGTCCCGGTTTCCAAGTCCCATTGTTTTCGGCTTCCTTTTGGCCCTACACTAGGTCCCGATTTTGAGCCATGGTATTGTTTATGGCAGCAAATTTGGTGCCAAAAAGTTGGGACTTCCCTTTGGTGGTGGGTCAACCAGAAGTGACAACCCAACTTCAAGAATAAGTCTTGACTCACTTGCCGAATGCAAATTTTCATTAGAAAAATCAACTTTCTTAACCCTTAAATGATAAAACATCCTAAATCATGGCTCTTAACTTCAAGTGGGTAAATCTTTCTCAAAATCTATGATTTTAAACAATATTATTTTTCATTATGTAGTTGATAAACTTGTCTATCATTTCAAAAGCTTGATCACAAAAATTCACCGATTGCTATCCTTAATGCCTCATGAAATGTTCACATTTAACAACAAATTTTAGCAAATCTACCCCTTGAAGAACGTGTAGAATGTAACTTCCCATCACTCTATATGGTGTTTGATTCTAGCCATTCAAAGCAAGTTTGTATTCATGACAATTTTTTGAAGTGATTACAAGTTTTAAATACAATGTGGGATGAAACAAAAAAAATCATAACCAACATCGATGTGATCTTGTGTGACAACTCTCATTAGACCCTTGTTTGTTACTTTTATAACACATCTCATAATGTGCAATACCCCCTCGTTCTTTCAAAGCTTCAATGTTGATGGATTAACCCTCACACGCATTCAAAATAAATCATCTAAATTTGAACTCAACATTATCCAGTCCACAAGCCCACTCATTCTTGGAAAATTATCCTATTATTCTTCCTTTGCTCATCCTACACCCTAAAACAACCAAAACAATAAGATCGATTTGCCAATTTTTAATGAATAATCACTTATTGTAAAGATAGAATGCCAATAATTATATTATCACAACCATGAAGAGGAGAGAACAAAAAAAAATGTGTTGTCTTCTCATAAGTGGATAGGGTAGGGCTTGTAAATTGGGACTTGGCAAAATGCTTGGGACTTGGGACTTGCACTTGAGGCTTTGTCCCTTATATTATGACACCCCAAGTCCCATAAATTGCGATTCTCTCCATTTTGTATTCACTTGTAGGGCCCAAGAAGTGGGGACTTGCACCTCTTCATGGGAATTTGCAAAGTGGGACTTGCGATGGGATTGGGATGTAGTGTAGAGCGGCCACAAGTAGGTGAAAAGATGTTGAAGCAATTGCTTCCAAGTCATGCATACTACATAAGTATATTCCTTCTAGATTGATTTATTCTCTGAAGTATTGTGAATTACCATTTGATGTTTTTTTTAATATATTAAAAGCATCATTTTTACAGTAAATTGTTTCCTATTCCATGATGTGCAAGATGCTTGACCTCTTAAGGCCAAGAAGGATGTTTTGTCCAAGCAACCACCTACACCCGGCCTTGCCAACGTGCACATTTATGTTCTAGTCTTTTTGATTTGGAACACATGGAGGATTGAAAATTTGTGTTGAACAATCCTAACTTCATAATGATGTCATTTATGTCCTTGGCTCCATCATTAGAAGAACAAATATTATGTAATAAGGTCTGCATTGGGATCAATCATTTTGGGCGATTTTGGGTAGATTTTGCTTTTGGCCGTTAAGGGCTAAGATAGAGTTGTGAAGGTGTTTATCTCGAAATGAGGCTATGTTCTTCGGAGAGGTGTACTTTTGTATTGTCCTTCTACTTAGGTTTGTGCAAGAGCCTAGCTAGAACCTCCAAATAGAGATATAAACTCATCCATCATGATCAAAGGGTTTCGTTAAAATTACAAGTCTCTATAAGATCGGGATTAAGTTGTCCTAATTGGATTCCACTCGGTTAATTTGAGATATTTGATGTTCTATATTGGTGGCAAAATGTACAAAGCTTGACTTTGTCCTCCTTTAAACCGCACCTTAGTCCTTGTCGGGTTATGATCGACATATATACCTCCAACATCGGTGGGTGGTCATGGTATGCCCCTTGCATGCTTGCATTGCTTCTGAATAGAAGCCACGTTGCATTTGTCATGGCTTCTGAGTAGAAGCCACGTCGCATTTGTCGCGGCTTCTGAATGAAGGCCACGTCGCATTTGTCATGGATTCGACGATCGGAAGAGGTCACTAAATCCCATCCTCCCACTAATTTTGAGACTGAGTCCATTAAGCAACCGATCCGTGCAATGCGCATATGTGAGAATACACTATTAAAACCATGATTATTGTGTGGCCCCACACTAATTAGCAAGAGCATAACCATGCACAATCCTTTGAAGACACACAACTTACAACCCAATCACTTGATGACACTCAAACTATACAACCCACCAAGTGGTGACACGCAAAGCCTACTACCCACATTAATCCTCCCACCACTCTAAACCCACAATCTACTACATTAAAGTAATCCACAAGCAATTGCGCACGGCCACTATGATATGTGTGCCAACAAATGAAAGATCCATTGCCTCTTATCCCCAAAACTCCCATCATTCATCACCGATATAACCTTATTATACTTCTACGAAGGGATCTAATGGGAGAATATCATTTTGGTCAACATCAAACTAGATATTTCCGTCTCCTTAACATCTATAGAGTTCATGGTGTATAGCTAAATTTTGGTGGCGGGCTAGGGGATTTGTAAGTGTCTACAAATACTCATCCATTGCAAAGGTGAACATGTAATAAGTTTTGTTTTGTAGCTCATAAATGACTAATTTTAGAGTATTTGACTATGAAAATAACATCAAAGATCCACACCTAGTCCTATATAGTTCAATTTGATTAAAGTGGTCCTCAATGTTGTGGGTTACTTGTTTTTACTAGAGTCCCTTCATCCATGATGGATGAGTTTACATAAACTCCACAAAGCAATACCCAATGTTGGGATAGTATACATGTGGAAGCATGGTATCAATACACGATATCAGTAATGGTACAAATAACCTACCCGACTAGTATCAAAATTGTAGTATCAGTCAAACAATATCGAGACTTGGTGGGTATCACAAGATGATAGGATTTTTCTATACCCCAATTCTTATTTGGGTCAATATCATTCTATTACCATATTGATACTAGGATAATTTTACCTGCGTGTGAAGGTTCTTGCATGGTATATAGACCTGAATGGAATTGGGAAAATCTTTTCTCAAATACATGTACCCTACTGGTACTAAAAATGTAGTGAAAAAATGTGATACCATCCCAACATGGATAACTTCATCCATTGGGAAGGTGAAAATTCAAAAAACTATTCTATAGCACGATACACTCTATTTTTAGTTTGTTTGATTGTGGAAATGACATTAGAGACCTCAAATTAGTTTAGTGGGCTTCATGTGGTTTTTTCCAAGCCCCTCCACCCCCCACCCTTTTGAAGCCTTGAGGCCAAGCCTTGTTGAACCCGTAAAGAATCGGTGTACCTATATAGGTACATGACAAACTTTGTACGAACTCCCAACAATAATTCTTTTAATGATATTGAATCCATGTTTAGCATATGAGTACAAGAAAGTGAAATTATACTCACATGTGGGAATTGTTGTTGTATATGTCATTGCTATGTTTATGAATGTAATTCATGCAAGCTCAAATACCTTTGTAGTACATTTAGGTTGTTGCATTTAGGTTGTTACATTCTACATGTCTAGAGATATGTGGCACAAACCACCCAACCATTAGAAATGGAAAGGAAGCTTGAGACCAAATTCATGAAGGCATTGTAGAAGTTAGATTTATGTGTATCTTAGCTTGGTTCTATGTACACATAATCTTGCAGATTACACATGCCTTATTTTTAGAACAAGTTATAGTTGAATCAACTGTAATTCTTAGTATAGACCCTTCTCCGCAAAACCCTACACTCTATAGAACATATATGCTATGATTTGAATAATTGAAATGGGGTAGTTCTTTGACATTTTAAACTATAAATATAAATAAGTAGCATTAAACCCCTCGTTACAATACCTAAACCCTTGAAGGTTTGAGAGGCCATTATGGACACTAGATGTCATATGGAGGGGTTTAAGATTCCTTTACATTTTTAGTTAAAAGTGTAAAAAATGACCTTGTATAGAAGCATCTCAGTTACCACATGCATTGTTCCAACTAGAACATACGTATACATAGAACGATTTATAAGCATCATTGAGCTTGTATAAATGACCTAGGCTCAAATACATAACATGTGTACAAAACACACATACACACACATTATATATTGTTGAATATGACTTTATTTTCACTTTTCGTTTGGATAAGTTGTGCTAAATATGGATCCAATAACATAGGCCAGATAAATAATTATGTCAATACTTGTTGGGGTTTTATACAAATGATTGCACACTTCTTATAAACACACCCCTAGACATGTAAGGGTTAAGGTCCAAATGTGCCTTTTGGATGACTTGTTGAAGTATTGGGATTGGGTTCCAAGACTTGAGTGCCCTTGGATGCAAATAAACAACTAGTATACATATAATCAATGTCATATATGTGTATAGATTTCTTTCCTTGATGTAAACAATATGCTATATTACTTTTCAAACCCATAAACATACCAAACGTGATTTGAAGACTAGGTGAGGACTTGTTTACAATTGTGAATACAAGTCGTAGATTTAGCCCTTAGGGCCGGTTTGCACTTAGTGACAATTGACCAATGACCATGACCACCACGTTCTTAAAACTCTCATTATTCAAGAAATGAGTGGCAGTCTCACTTCGTTTTACACAAGACGAATATGTCACTAATTGGACGAGGAAGTGGCATGGATTCCTACAGGTTTAGAAATCAATTAAATTTGGTTATCACCCATCTTTTTCCACAAGAAAGCCCAAATACATTGTCTCAACAAATAAAGGTAATTATGTTAGAAAATTTTCTTAAACAACTTATATGATTAAGAAATATGTATAGAAGAATGTTATATTTCTTCATTAAAACACTACATCCATGCCTAAGTCCGATATACCCTACGTTCCATGACCAAGACTTTTAGAAAAGTGATGTGGATTTGTTGTGGTCATTGTCTTTGGACCGCCGACAACGACTGCGAGAAATCATAAATCAGATTTTGCTTTTTAAGATGCTGTAACTTATGAGATGGATCATGGATACATGTCGAGTTGCATGAGAGTATCTTGCAACCTTATGGTTTTCATCAGTTTCCTGTCCAAATCCACTTTCATAACATCTACAAAGGTCAACCAAATAACACATATGGCAGCATGGCTTCATTTATGGGCCACCTGTAGCTTACCCTATCATCATCGTGGCACAATTATTTTGTCCTAATAGAGTAAAGTGAAGTAAAGCAAAGTAAAGCAGATGAAATCATGGGGTTAGTCCCAAACCCTGAGTTTATGAGGCTAGGGCGAACTAACCCATACATTGGTACCTTACCGGATGTCTAGTGATGTCACATTCGAATGAATCGGCCCTCAACCTCATAGGGGGTCTTTTTGTATTGAAGCCACTTCATCCACAATATGTAGGATGGTTGATTTTAAGTGAGTGCCACGAATCCCCAGCCGTTCGCCCTTCCCGGTAAGGTACGGATATATGGGTTGGTTCGCCCCAGCCGAGTTTATGAGAATAGACACAAAGTCATTCTAGTTTTCTTAGGGTGAGTTTCCATGTAGGCCACTCGCCCACTAGATTCTAGATAATAGTGAGTTGGAGGTGGGTGAGAGAGAGAGACACACGACGCCAACTGCTGGTGTTGGCGTGAATGAGGGACGTTTCACCTTGATCATAGCCGCTGGCTCATATTTGAACCCAAAGCGGGTTTATTGAGCAAGGCTATGGGACAAGTGCTACTGCCTTATGTCAGAGGTGGTCCCTATAGTGGGAAATGACATGGGTATTAAAGGCTCAATTGGGAGAATTATAAGTTTTGTTTGCCAATGTTACGTATCTCAAGGGTGGGTGTTACAAGGGCATGTAGTGTTGACTCAATGCAACTTGTGTTGGGTTTGATTCCCATTGGCGACACCTAGGGGTTTGGCTATCCCTTCATTTGAGCTATTTGTGTGGGTTTGGGCAACATGTTGTAGGGTGCATTCTTGGGATTTTGTTGTTTGTATTTGTTAAGGTGGGAAGTATTGGTGGTTGATAGTTTTCCAATTTTCGTTTGTTGAGTATGAGTTGTGTGAGGTATTTGATAGCTATTAGATGGATTTGTTGCACGCATGTGTGTATGGGCATTAAAGGGATGTAGCATTGTTCAAAGAGGTTGGCGATGTTGTTCGTGTGTATGCCTCCTCGGATGCCTACTATGAGGATAATGAGTGTTCCATACCATCCGGCTTCTTCTAGTGCGTCCACTAGGAGTTGGCATTTTGGTTTTTTTCCGTTGGGTGGTGGGGGTGGGGTCACGATCTTGACAAAATGTGAATTAAATGAATTGTAGGCTCGAATTTTGCGTGGTTTTCTCCGGGAGGTGGGGTGATGACCAAGATGTTAGGTTTGAGTCTAGCAAGGCATCGGCATGGTCTTGTGGAGCAAAGGCATGGGTATAGCCTTGGAGGGATTGTGTTCCTTGGGAGGCTTCCAAGGTGGGTGGCAACGTTCATTAGAAATGTGTCTCTAGTTAAGGAGTGGCAAAGGAGTAGTTTGTATATTTGCCGTACAACTTTGTTGTGTCGGAGTTAGCCGGGGCTTATTCAAGTCTTGTCACAATCGCACACTTGATGACAGAGCTTTACAAGCTACGTTGCCCTTCATCACTCACGCCATATTGCCGGATCAGGCTTTCGCCCCATTGTCCAAGATTCCCCACTGTTGCCTCCCATAGGAGTCTGGGCCATGTCTCAGATGTTATTGAGAGTGGTGGTCGTGCACATAGAGGGTAGGTGGAGGCATGTGTCAATTTCTCGTAGTGGATAGAGGTTGCATGGGGGGGGGGAGTTGGGTGGGCTAGATGGTGTGTTTTCTTTGATTGCCATGTATTGACCGTATTGTAGTTTGAGGGTTTGTGTGATTTGAGCATCTATGCATTGGCGGCATGCTAGCCAAAAGTGATTGGAGAGGGAAGAGTGAACCAACGGGTTGTTAAGGCATTTTGTGACATATGAGTATTGGGGGAGTATGGTGGTCGTGAGTTGGCATGTGTATTCTTTTTGTATGTAAGGTTTAAGGTGTCTGATGGGTGTAGTGTGGTGGTTTTCTGTAAGGATTTTGGAGTGCCAAAAGGAGATGGTATGCATGGTATGGATTGGGAGGGGGGTTAATGTTTGGAGGGGGTTGTTAGCACCAAATTTGGTGAGTTTATCAATTGCTTCATTCTCCAATATGCTTGAGTTTGCGTGTGTTTTTTTGGAGTGTGAGGGGGGATGTGTGTTGTGATAGTAGTTGGATTATGGTTTGTATGAGTAATTTGTCTAGGTGGTTGTGTTGGGATGAGGGTTGGCAGAGGTAGTTGTAAATTAGGTAGATGGAGTTAAGGTTGTTTATGAAGATATATGAATGGGCGGTGTTGTCTTTGGTGAGGTAGAGGGCTTCGTAGGTAGTTGTTAGTTATGTGTGTAAAATATTTTGTCGTTTGGGGAGTCTATAGGAGTGTTGGGTTCCTTCATTTCCTTGACGTGTGTGTGTGGGGGGTAAGGAGCCATTTGTGTAATAAATGTGGGTTGTGGGATATTTGGGTTGTGGTTGTGTGTAGAACGAGGTTGCAAAAGGTAGAGGGAGAGGAGGTATTCAAAGTAGTAGTAGGGGGAGTGGGGTGTGTTTCCATTTCTTGGATAGGTTGACCTTTGTGGGTGTATCCAATGGGGTGGTGTTTTGGGTGAAGAGTAAGTATATTAGGTGCAATGCAGCTTCGAGGCAATATTTGAATCTTTCAACAAAGATGGGGATAAAGGAGAGGGGCTCTTGAATTGGTGTATACAAAGGATTGTTACTATTTTGGGTTTGATTGTGGCTAGGTATGTTAGAAGACATGCTTGGGGGTGGTATGTGAGGATTTGTGGGTCGAGGTGGGCAAGTACATGGGTGTTTGGGTGAGGGCTGGTGAGGGGATGTCTTTTGGTGTACCCATCTTCATGTGGTAGGATGGCGATGGTAAGGGCCTCAAGGTCTGTGTGTACTACCATTCTAGCCTAAATTAGTGTTTCGACTACAACTTGAGAGTTTGGTGGGTGAGCTAGGCCTCTCCCCGCCCATTGAGTGGAGTATGCATTGCCGTGAGATCCAAATATTGGATCTCATGGGTGGGGGGAGTGGTAGTTCTGGAGTTTGAGGGGGCATATGAGTGGGCTAGAGTAGTACGAGTGGTTGAGTGAGAATGAGTCTATGAGGAATGATAGTATAGAGGAGGCCATAGTGTTGTGGGTGTTGGTAGGGAGGCCGCAGGGGGTAGGTCGGATATGTATTTTTGGGTGAGCCATGTTAGTTCGGTTAGGAAATCTTGGGGCAAAGGGTCAAGTGTTGGGGTGAGTGAGGAATTGTAATGTTGATTGTATTGGTTCCAAAGCCATTGGATGCATGTAGTGGAGCATTTGTGGCGGGTGGAGCTTGTGGATGTGTGGAGACATGCTAGGGGGAAGAGACGTGGAGGGTGGGTGTTGTGGTTTTCTATCTGTGTTGGGGTTGCATTTTGTCGTGTTTAGGAGGATATGTGGGTTATGAATTGGTTTTTCAACGGAGTGTGTGTCTTTAGTTTGGGGTTGTAGGTAGTGTTTGTGATGTATTTTGTGTAGGTGGTTGTGTGCAGTTTGGGTGTAGTGTTGGGTGAGGAGGTGGGTGTTGTGGACTAGGTCGTAGTTTTCATGGGTGCCAAAGAGGTTTTCTTTAGGTTTCCATGTGTTTGTTGAGTTCAAGCAACCTTTCCAATGACATAGGTACATATGTTTTGATTTGGTGATTCCATTGGAGTCCGGTTTGTAGTCTATGCGAACGCCACTAATGGCTTCTATGATATATGATTTGGAGTTAGGGTCCTTGGGTTGGGGGTTGTTGAGGGAGAAGTGTGGAGGGGGTTGGTTGGTGGTGTGTTGATGTAGGGTGGTTGGGGAGTTGCTAGGGCCGGGTCTGGTGGTGGGAGTGTGGCCGGTGTTGGGTGTTGGGGTGGATATTGCATTTTGTGGTGTGTGTAGTAGAAGAGTTTTTGAGCATGTGGAAATGCTTGTCGGTTAAGTGTTATGCATTTGCTATATTGGAGTTTGAAGGTTTATGGGGTCATGATTTGTGCGCCTATGGAGTTGATTATATCTTGGATCGTGGTGAGGCGTTGGGTGGGGAAGGTCTTGAGGAGTTTTGGGGTTGACATTTGTTTAGTTTATTCTAGGCTAGCGATGGAGTTAGGGTGGTTCAAAAGTTGTTCGAGGGGGGATGGACAGTATGGGAAGTTGAGTATGTTTGTTTTTAGGCGGATATTGAGTGTTTGCATCATTTAAAGGGAACGTGTAGTGGGAGAATTCAAGCATACTTGCGGTGTGAGTTTTGGAAGTGTTCGGAGGCCATCCAATTTATTGGCTATATGGCAGGTGAGTCCATAATATATGAGTCCAAGGCGGCCGGAGTTGTTGAGGGTGTTGCACATTTAGGAGGCGAAGGTGGGAGTATATGGTGGTAGGAAGGAGTTTAAGTTAGTGCCAAACAAATTTTGGAGGATTTGGACTATGGCATTGGGGGTGGAGGTGGGGAGTTCACATATTCATTTGATTAGTTGTGCGATTCCATGATCCAATTTTTTGATTCCTGGCATTGAAAATGGTGTTATGCAGAAGGTGTATATGTCATTGTTTGTTCTTCCCGAAGTAATTTAACATATAGGTCGATCTCTATTCCCCTTAACATAGTGCCAAATTTTGTTGAAAGATCCGTTGCTTACGTCATGTTGTTGGCTTTCCATGATAATAGTAAATGCTTTTACATGAGCGTCTAGGTTGGCACCGTTGTCAAACAATGAAATTGGGTGTCTCATTTTGTGTATTAGCGGAGGTGGCGAAAGCTAGGGCCGTGGAGGATATGGTGGATAGGTTGGCACTATGGTATTATACGGGCAGGGTGGACATGCTTAGTCATTATCCACTTATGGGGGTGGAAATTGATTCCCTTGTGGCATCGACTGTAGTTGGTACAACTACAATTGGTATTCCCGGTTGTGAGGGTTGTGCCTCTCCCAGGTCATTTGGCGTTTTAAAGGGTTGTCGTTTTGATTTGTGTTTTGAGTTGGAAATCGGAAAACAATCGCCCTAGTTTTTAAAACTATTCATTCATGAAGGCCATTGCTTTGACAAGCTGGTTTTGAGTGATTGACATAGTATCCGTGTCGACTTCATCGATTTCTCTCGTTTACGTGGGTGCGTGATTGTTCTAAATGGAGAATGTGTTTCCAACATGTTCAATGTATAACATACTTTTGTTGTATAACAGGAATGTGATTTCATAGCTTGTTCTCCAGCATGGTCACCAAAATGTTAACCATGATTAATGTACGGACGTGGAACAAACATTTGACAGTCCATATCCCACAATGTACACACACATAGTATAATACACTCAATGTTTTCCCATGGAAATTATCTGAGCCACTTTGTATAATCAAAGAACAATACACTGCGATCAAGCATGTTACTTGTTGTTACAAAAGCCCATTGGCGATCACACGCTACACACAGCATGCCTGCTAAGTTTCTCTTTTTGTCTAACCTCAACTATGAGTCCCACTCTCAGGTCTAAGGTAGAAATACCATAACCCGTGAAAATAAGGTGATTCGCATTGAAGATATGGTCTTACAATCATGCGATAATTTTCCAAGATAGACGAGAAGGATTCATGAAGAATGCAAGTTGTTTCATATTTTTTTTGCCCTGTACAAAAAATTCTACAATTTTTCAAAGTGGAAAGTTGTCAAACCCCCTACTCGTTCACTAGATTCTCCCTACACCAAACACGATAATCTGCATTTCCATATAGAACATCACCTAAACCGGTTAACTCACGAGTACACTAAACTTGACTCCCATTGGCTACACTAAGTGTACACGCATTGAAGTTGCCGCCTCGCCATGATCGGTTCCAGAAATGGCACTTCACTATTATGACGGCGGCCTAGTGCACTGGTAGAGGGTGGTTAACCGGTTTGGGAATTTCTACCTTAATGTTATACTTTGCCGACCTATGTTATCCGTGGATTTGTGTGGCTTGTGACTGTCTCCCATATGAAGTAACATGTTATACTGTTAGTTAGCTCTCTGTTTTAACCTGGGGGTTAACAAAGAGTGGCCTACACAGAAACTCACCCTTATCCCCACTAGAACATGGTGGAAACTCACGCTTAATGTTGAAATTACCATACACAAAGATTGGTGTTGGGTGATGAAAAACCGGGTTTCTAGCTTGTCCCACTAAGATGGGTGGGCCAATCTAGGATTCATGATAGCAGAGCCCATGCGCATGCCCTGTTTTAGATCTTACAATTCTCTCAAAGTATTGAGAGTTGGAAAGAGGAGGTCCCAAAAAAATTCACCCAACTTTCAAAATAGGCTCCAATCCACGACGCGCTAATGAGCTCTTAATAGAAAGTTTTCTCAAAGAAGGATCACACCTACGGTTTCGTCCCTCTTTGAAGCACTTTACGGATAACTCTAACAAGCTGAACATTTTGTTTGTAATTTGCAAAGTTATGCTAGATATATTTGAAAAGGGTATGGATCATGCCATTGGCCATTGTGGGCATTCATCAATCAGACTCTATTGTGTTGGTTTTGAGTCATCTACAAATTGTACAACTTTAAACTCTTCAAATTTTTGCATGCATAATTCAAATTAGACACATTTTTGTGTGTCAGAATCCCCCTGTCAATTGATAACAAGAATCACTGAAGAATTCTCAAATCAAATATTATTATGTATGTCAAAGTTTTAAGTTCTGCGAGTTTAGCACCCAATCTTATAGATTGTAGGCTTCTGCGTGGACCTTGTGTTCATGTTTTGTAGATTTATGACCGCCCAATGACTACCACTTTGAATGGACCGAGATAAGTGGATGAGGCCGTCCACGTGGCGTCAAAACCGCTGATGTGGATGGGCCAGGTGGACCCGACCACAAGGGCACATGGTGCATGGGCTGGGGAGGACTAAAAACGGACACCTGTTGAGATGAGATTGGGGCTGGGTACGGTAGAAAGCACAAGCATCAGTTTGTAAGGCGCCACCCAAACCACCTGACAATACGATTAAGTACCAGGGACGTACCGGAAAGGGCTTCTGGGACGATCTTTTACACATGCCCTTCCAGGTGGTATTCAAGAGGGTCTTATCCAATGCAAGACTGCCATGTGGCAGATTTTTTTTGGTTCGGAAATGCTATACACTTGAAGTCAAAGTAAAGAGGCACTCTACGGTAGTAAGGCCCCCTTTCCACCTAACTTCAGCTTAGCCTAAAAGTTTGCTCTAAAAACATGGCCATCACACCATCAACACTATCTAGTCCCAAGCCTAGTTGGCAAAGGATGTGGCATGGTTTAAAAGTGGAGGCTTTTAGCGTCAAGCATTAACCCCTCCCATCGTTTTGTCTAATTAGTGTGGGTTACCATTTGGAGTTCAAGTTGCTATAATAATTTTATTAGAAGAAGCATGTTTTACCAACTAACTTATATCATTAGTTTTAGTATGGATGTTAACTACTTATGTTACTTGGGTAAAAGATGATACTCTCGATTAAAATATATAGCAACACGTAACTCCAAATGGCAACCCAGACTAATTAGACAAAGCAATGTAGTTTTATGTCAAGTAGATAGAATATTCACGGCCGGAACTTGAACCTCCAACCACTCCATTTGGTTTTGGGTAGCTATTCATTATCAGACGGAAATTTAGGATCATCTTGGACCGAACTATCCAACATGGCATCACTGATAGATAAAACAATGAACATGTGTGAAAGCTACTTAACTAAAACCTACTTGACAATCTCCGGAGCAAGTTCTTATAAGTGTACCAGGACAGTTGGATGCATCCACTATAAATGAGGAAGCTTTACCCGGTTTTTAGGAAAGACTTTGGTTATTTGGTAAAGCCATGTTGGCATGGGCTCCAAGTAAGGTTAACTTGCGCCCCAAACGTTCATAGAAGTGGGCAAGAAGTGCACGGTGCTTGAACTATTGTTGGCCACACATGAGATGAGTGCATAGGCTCCCATGATGATGATGGCTATAACCATGTACGGTTACTCATTGTGCCGTTTCCCACACCATTTGGCTTCCTTGAAACACACCACATGGCACAATTTCATTGGCAGCAATACTTATCAACTACACTAAAATAGTTAGCATGGACCACTCCAGTTGTCTACACTAAATAGAATACTGAGTGTCATATGGTATTTTATGTCACTATAGTAACTTTTCTATTGACACTTTTTTATTGATGAGTTTACAAGTTATTGTCATCCCAACTTACATTTGGTTTGTCTAAATGCCACTTTTTGAAACAAAGTTTGGTATATTATGCATCCTAACATTTATGTAATGAAATCTCGGGGAGATCACTCCATTGTAGAGTTGAACAACCACGTGCGATCATTTTAGATGTAAAAAATGTAAAAAATGTAAAAATCATCACCAAAATGGGTCACAATTTTATCAATTTTTTTTTCATGAGTAGATATAAATGGTACATGTTACATAGTAAAAAATGGTGACTAAATTTGATGATTTGTTTTTTTAATAAAACATACCGTTTCTAACTAGAATGATGCAGAATTGAACTAAAAAAATTGCTACAATTAATTAATATGACTAAAAATTTCAAAAAAATATACAAAAGATACCATCAATGGTTGTGTATATGTAGAAAAAATATCGTAAAATTTAAAAATATTTATGACATGTAATATAGGGGTAGCAAACTTTGTTCGCACGTGGTGTTCAACTCTACAATGGAGTGATCTCCCCGAGAATGAAATGACAAGTAATGTTAGGTTTACAATTAGTGTTGGTGACACTACATGGGTGGTTTACAATTAGTATTGAGCAAGACAAATAGACTCATGACACTAAATACAATATTTAGTGTAGTTGGGGTGGGAAAAACTTGAATTCAAGACCCCATATGTTCTCCTTAGTGTTCGTTGAGACTTCCAACCAACACCTAACATCCAAATAAAACATTCACTTACATCAAAAGTAGCATAATAAGCCAAATATTATATTACCAATATCAATTTCCTAGAAAATAAATTACTATTGCCCACATTCATTTCAAACCTTAAAATTGGCGTGGGTTAAAAATTTATAGGGCCCACATTAATTCTCATCCTGAGAATTGATGTGGACTCTAGAGAATCACGGTTGCCCACATCAATAGGACTATCTAGGATTTGGGAGGCCACCTTTTCAACCACTTCATTGCCACTACGAGAATATCGTTAGGTGATCATAAGTGTTCAACAAGATGATGGTCATTCTCACATAACATGATCAGACACAAGATCAAGTTATCTTCCTTGTCATAATTCCATAGGTGGCGGGAGATAATTTAAAGTGGTTTCAAGCACTGTTGGTTGTTTATCAAGTTCAAGAGTTTGAGGTTTAGGGTTTAGAAACCATTAAACCCTAAACCCTAAACCATTGTTGGTCAGCAATCGAATATTTGTATAATTTGAGCGTCTATGCATTTGGGCGATGACCATAATTAGTTCGAAATGGATGAGTGGATCAGGGACTTGTGACAATGTATGGGTATTGGGAAACGATAATGATCCTAAGTTGACAGGTGTATTCCGTTTGTAAGTACAATTGAAGGTGCCGGATGGACATAATATGAGGGTGTTTCGTGAGTACTTTGAAGTGCCAAAAGGTGTGATATGGGTTGCGTGCATTAATGGGATGATGGGCTTTGATGGTTTATTAGCTTCAAACCTAGTGAGGTTATCGGCAAAGCCATTTCTAAGGACCCAGGTATGCACAAACATACATACACTTATGACAATCTCTTATAAAAGTAAAAATATCTATCCATTCTTCAAAATGCAATCTCGTAGTATTTAAAATCCGACGTCTCATATAAATTTTGTTTCTTACTTTATTAAATACATAAGATTTGTGGTTTTCCTTAATATTCATGTAGGTTTGTCAAGCCCCACTATTTTTTGGCTATAAGTATATGTGAATGCTTAGAATGATATTGATATGCATGTGCAACTTGTTATAACTTACCCACTTCGTTTACCTAAACTGGCTACCATTTTGGATCCCAAACATTCAATTGACATGAAAAAAAAAAGTTTGATTTTTTTTGGTCCCAAACCCTAAAATTGGAAAAACAGTTGACGTTCTGGACATAAATTCCAAAAACCTTTGCGTTCCAAAATTGTTTTGTTTTTTTTCTTTCCCTTCTATGCATCCATATATTCTTGAGTATTTGAAGAATTTGTTTGATGCCATGCATTCATTGAGTATTGAATATCAAATTTTCTTTCAATACTTTTACCTACAAAATATATGAAGAATGATGCTAAGATAGATGTGCATGATTTGACGTCTAATCTTAAATACGCACTTAAGGTATGTGGGTGTTATTCCTTTAATTTTTCAAGTTCAACTTCTATTGAATATGTTCACAAAACTATGGGAAACTTGATCAACTTTTCTTTGACCTTACTCGGCGGTGGTGGCTAAAGGCTACTCCTTTCCTTGCTTACTCGGCCAAGGAGGGGAGGAAGTGGATTTCTAAGCAGACTGCCCTCAAGAAGCCAATTCCACACAAATGGCGGAATGGAATTCCTCCCTCCACCTCCCCCAAGTGGAATATCATTTGGCATAAAACTAAGGCACAAAAAGAGGCAGCTTTCCTCTGGTCGGTCATCCAGTAGGCGGTGGCGGTTAATGAATGGCGTGGCAAAATCTCGATGGAAATTGACAAAAGTTGCCCCCATTGTGGTCCCCAGTTAGTGGAATCCATTGAACACATGTTCTACAGCTGTCCGTTGGCTCAACATGGGTGGCGATATGCTACCAACATCATTTGGCAACTCTTTGCAAATAAGAGGAATCTTGGCCCGCGGAAGTCCTTTTCTATGATGCAATGTCTCTTCGATCAACCTCTGTGCAAAACACTTAAAAAGTTCAGTCGTATTTGGTTCTTTCTTAGAAGTGGTATTCCATGGATTATCTAGCGCCAACGGGATGATCTGGTTTTCAACAACCTGCAATGGCCCATTGAGAAAACACGTCAAGTCATTTGGGACGCCTTGTAGGATTATGGCAGGATCGAGTGGAAACGGACATTCAAGGATTTGGAAGAGGCACCAGAAGTGGCCTACCAAGATGTCCTTAAAAAGTTCGACACGACGTGGGGGGTTAAAAACCTTATTGTGACTCAGAGTAATTTAGTTGTCACTAGGATGGATAGACCTCAAATGAGCATCATTTCTTGATCTCCACTCATGCTGTGTTGGCTCGCCTGGGTTGGTTGTATTTTGGTTTCCTTTGCAATTGATTTTCTCAATTTGTGCCCAAAAAAAATGTTAACAAAACATAACTTTTGTTGCATTGACAAACATCTATGATGCATCAACAAGTATCAGGCCTCCCCTAATTTAGTTTTGGTTATTTGAAGTGCATGTTTATTGATTCCCTAAGTGACTACATAAATCCTCCCAGTTGTGTTTAGTATGAAGTGTGGAGTAGTAAATTAAGTTTGAAGCCTTTGTCTAGTTTCTTCTACATATGTGTCTTACATATGTTTGTTCTTTCATAATCACTGAACCACACACCAATCAAATATAGGTGTCAGATTAAGAAAATTAACAAAGTAACACAAACCTCCCTTGTATATGAGTGGTGTATGGTTGGGTGTGAATCTAAGAAGGGACACCCAAAAATCATATGCTAAAAAGAAATTATGAATTTCTTTGAAATTTGTTAACTTTTATAGACGCAATAGTCAACATAAACAGGGGGAAACCTGTATGGTCATTTTCAATAACTCAAAGAATCTTCACTTTGACAATGAATAGAATATTCATAAAACTCTGAATTTGATGACAATTTGGATTTGTTAGTCATCTTGCACTACATATGTGTGTTTCACATCCTACAAGAAATAGGGGCAAAGAGAAAATTCTTTGTTTAAGTCTCGGTTGCCTTAGCTAAATTATTAATATTTGCACCAAAGCCATAATCATGCCCTAGCAAGCCTTAATCACCTGGCACACTTTCCCTCTTCAAAGGCGAGGAGGCTTTGGCATCTAGAGATGCTGGTAGAGATAGAATAGAGCTATTTGTGTTAGATAATCTTGCTCACAAGGCTTACACATGGTGTTGGTCATCAAATTGTAGATGAAAGATGTACAACTTAATGGAGTAAATTGCACATGAACCTTTGGTTGTGCAACAAATTCATGGTGTGAGGTGGTTATGAAGGGGACAAGTGATGAAGCGAATGGAACTATGCAACCATATCTCTTGAGTGGTTCACCAATTGGCCATGCTTACACAAGCTTTGGTAGCGAGTGCTACACCAAATATGATATTTAGTGTCATATGGTATGTAATGTCACTATGGTAACTTTTTGGATGACACTTCCTGTGAATAAGTGAACAAATATTGTCATGGATGATGGATGAGTTCATTTATTGGCCAAAACCCCACCTTCTCTTGTCAGCAAATTGATGAAATATTGTCATGGATGATTGCAATCTGGATGAAAAATCACTTGGTAAGTGACAATAATTGCAACACTGTAAATTTATAATCCCCCCCAAAATTACAAGGAATGACAAATAGTGTTGGGTTAACATGTAGTGTTGGTGACACTATTCCGCGGTTTACAATTAGCATTGAGCAAGACAATTAGAATTGGTGACACTAAATATCATGTTTAGTGTAGTGATCCCTTCTAGAACAACAATGTGTGGGAAAGGTTTCTCCAAGCACGACCTAGTTTGACATGGGAAACACTTGATGCATTCATGCAAATTTCATTGATGGGTATTCCTAATCATTGAAATTGATTCATATAGCATCATTGCTATGAAGAAATATGATAGATTGACGAATAACCCTATTAATGATATTGCAATATGATATACATGTAAGTCCCTAAAATTTGAACCAATATTCTGCTTTTGATTCTTTATCAATATTTCAATATCACTAGAAGCTTGTACACATATGTTTCTTTACCAACAACTTATGATTACGTGCTTAATGTTGCAAGAGCTACATGGATAAATGCATGTCAACCAATTTAATTATTCAAGTTTTGTTGTTGGATTAGTTTATCACAAAGATGAAATAGCATTAAAAAATTTAAATTCAATAAAATAGAAGCCATAATAAAACATATGCCAACACCCAAAAAAATGATTGTAACACATGTACGGACATTAAAAAAAAGGTTCAAGCTCATACCAAAACCTAAACACTAGCATGTGAATCACCACCATCCAATGTCTAGGGACATTTTTGGGCATAATCAGTCAAAATCACAGTG
The DNA here is from genome assembly GCA_964035585.1 of Polytrichum formosum. NCBI lineage: Eukaryota > Viridiplantae > Streptophyta > Polytrichopsida > Polytrichales > Polytrichaceae > Polytrichum > Polytrichum formosum. The sequence continues at coordinate 31,388,466 of OZ037935.1, read as the reverse complement.
GTTCCAAGCCCAACCAATTACATGTTGTGATCTTTCAATTATTATTATTACTATAGCTATATTCAAAAAATTCTTCTAAAATAATTGGTAAATTTTCCTAAAGTCATGAACTTCAGTTCTTTATTTCTCAAAAACGATAATGTCGGTAAAAAAAATTTAGCAACACACAACTCCGAATGGTAAGCACACTAATTAGACAAAACAGTGTAGTGGTCGATTCTCCCCATTTAGTGTTCAAGATTGAAGCCCTCATATGAGTTTCATTTTGAAGGGCTCTCAAATTTCAGCCCTTCAGTTGAAGAGCTGGTTCAAATCCAAAACGTCAATCTAAGAATATAGAAAGGAAATACAAAACTCATATTAAACTTGTGCATGAATTATATGGCACATGTTTCCACATAACATTATTCATATCCATAACAGTGTTATGTGGGATTGACAATATTTTGTGGAATATTCCTCACATTCAATCGGAATGATGGAATATTATGTAGAATATTGTCAATCCCACAGAACATTGTTATGGATTTGAATAATGTTATGCAATGCAATGTGAAAAAATTAAGAATCAACCATCTAATTGCATTTCTTGTAGTGACAATGCCCTACGCTTGTTGGTTCTTGTGGTGGGCATATTATATCGAGGACTTCAAGTGACGTCTTCATTTTCAGTTTGGGGTTGTGTTTTGAAGGGCTGTTTTGAGAGAGGTATATTTTGAAGGGCCAAATCACGTTTGAAGGGCATTGAAGACTTCAATCTTGAACACTGTCCCCATACATTGCCACTGTCCATGATGCACTACTATATTAAATGTTTCCGGATATTGGCCCCAAATTGCCATTAATAAAGCTGCCGTCCTTCTAGAAACCCGATGATGTCACCAATGATGATGTCACTTGTAGTCATAACTGAACCCTTGAGATCGAAAGAGCCTCCGGAAGCCAACAAGCATCGAAAGTGCATGTGGCAAGTCGGTGATGATGATGAAATTCGGAGTTCTTTATACCTACACAATGCAATGCACGGGAGAACCAACCGCTTAGTTCCCATTGAACTAGTTGAGTTTGAGGAAAATAACCGGTTGAAAGTTCAAGACTTCGGGAAAATTATGTACCCATCATTTTAAAAAGAATCTATGGAATATGCGTTGAATCAATGAATAAAGTCCAAAAGATCACAACATGTAGTCGGTTGGACTTGGAAACACTAGGATCTTGACCAATCATGCCCAAAAATCTTCCGGGACATTGTACCTGTAGTGTGGGCGGGTTTACATTAGGGTTTGGGTCCAAGAAACATTGGGTCCAAATGCTCTCCTTCATGGACCTTCTTTCTTGACTCGAGTTTTAGGGTTGCTTTTTGCACTCGTCATAGTCTGATCATTGTCAATGGCCTCACCTGACCCGTCAAAAGACATAAGGTCAAGACCTTCAACCCGTCACTTGAGGTCAAATATTACCAAAACTCCAAACTAGTCCAATGAGATTTTTATTTTTTATTTTTTTGAGACAGAAGGCCAACAGGCTAGCGCCAAAGACATGAGGCAATTGACCACCTTGCAAGGTTTTGTCAAGTAGAGAGGAGATTTCACAACCGGGAATCGAACCGCCAACCTCTTCCTTGAGATTTGGGTATCTCTCCACCATCATCCAATAGTTTAGGGTCATCTTAAACCATAGTCCAATGAGATTGAGGGAGAGATAAATCAACTATAAACCACGGTGGGTAGGTTTGTACCGAATCTTCTGAACACAATTGCTACGAATCATGAGGTTGACCTTCACACAATTAGGCTAATTTGGAGACTCCCTCATCGCACGTACTTTTTCATCACAAGCATATGAGACCTAGGCAACTCGTCTTGCCTCGGTGTTGTTTATTTTGCAAATCTATGATTATGGTAGATTCAAAGATTTTCCAATGATTCTCACATCCTTATAGCCTTATGTGCATCATTTAGACATCACAAACATGGCATGGCCAACTAATCCCTATATACTTCGTACGTTGCTTGAACAAACTAAACCTCTAAGTTTCAATAAGGTAAGAGCGCCTTAAACAAGCACTTGTAGGAAATGAAACACAAAATTAGTGGATGATGACTAACAAAATCCAAATCGCATTCACAACTATTCCTCCATACTTTTTGGAGCTCGTAGGTATACCTTTCTCATTGTCCAAGTGAACATTCTCTTATTGAATGATCATATAGGCCACCCTAATTATATTTACTACGAAACCTAGAATGGTTATCAATTGTCGACCATGTAGTTCAATCTACTTTAAACGCACGCCTCTTTGGTGTATGTTCTAGATCCATACCTAAACAAACATCACTCTAATATAGATGTTCGTATAAAATATGCACTTAACTGAAATAGACCGTCTTAAAGAAAGAGAGAGAGATATGACATCACCGTAGGTTGGTGTGAATGAGAGACGCTTACCTTGAGTTATTTCATTAAAAAAACATGTTGCAAGTATTGGCCATTGACCAAATCATCACATTTATCAATAGCGCATGGTGAGTGCATGTGGAACATGAAAGTAGGTCTACACTTTGGGACACTTGGAGTGCAAAGATGCAATGTAGTGATTATAATCAATCTTGGTTGAATCAACGTTGCTTATTGTTATAACAAGTGTCCACTTCAAATCAGAACATGATGTGGAGGCGATTAACAATGCTCAATGTTTATTGTTATGATAGGAAAAACAACATGAGTGTCGGCCAAAGATATCGTAGATTGGAGAGTAAATGTGGTTTCGCGTACCATGGGGCACCTTGATTCTTCTTTGATGGGTTTCTCCGAAATTTAGATTATCTACTTAGATGGGGTGCAAGATTCTCTTTGGATGGATATACATATGCCTAACCTTAGATTGATGGGATAAGATTAGTAATCAAAACATCATAAACCTCTAAACGTGTGTATCAACACTAATTTTGCATTATTCAATTATATCAAACTATAACATTAAATGAATGTTTACCAAACATAGGGTTGCAATGTTTAATTTTTCATTTACATGTTTTTCAAATGCAAGACTTTAAAGTTTTACTTATGAGATATATTAATCTCGAATGAATTATTGGTCAAATATGGAATTTAGCAGTAACAAGAGAAGAAAGATGACTTTGATGTTGCCACTAATGTGAATTATCGTGTTTCTTCATCTTTGAGTTGCCGTAAGTTTATTTAATTCTAGAACATACATCACAAGAATTAGAGAGCCCCCGAAGACTACTCCCTTCTTTCAATGGACAACACTCATACAAGTTGGCATGCACTTATCTCCTTAAAGTGCAAGCCCCTAGGTTCTCACGTGGTTGATCAAAAATATCAAGTTCATTCATATACCCCCACTATGATTCAATGAAACCATATATGGTGGCATGGTGCTTCAAAAATCAAGTGCTAAGAAGGTCACCCATCTTAGCAGTAATCCAACCTTAAGTGACTTAACCTCGGAGCTCCTATGGGATATGGTTAAGGCCTTGGGTTTAAGCCTCCCTTGCTGTAGTTAGTTTTTTGCTATGACTGAACAAACAAAAACCCAGGGTACAAACTCTCAAGGAAGGCTTAACTAGTGTCTATTACAGGCATCTGTCACATTATAGTTCATTAATCAGACAATAGGTATGCTATCTTCACTCTAAAACATCTCTTATCCATCTGTTACTCTCCTTTCTCACATGGTTTCCTCTCACTGTATTTCTCATTCAGTGGGGTACGTGTGTCTGTCACAATAGTAACCATCTCGTCATGAGATTGTATAACAATAGTCTTTCGAGAACAATAGTCTTTGAGTATCACAATTGTCTTTGGTAACCATTGGCCAATGCATTTTCAAATCACAACAACTCCTTCATTAATTGGTCAATGTTAATTTCAATGCAAGACAAATTGTTCATTTATTAACTTCAAGATTTAATCATTACTCACAACTTATGCAACTAACAACAACCGGCAAGGCAAGCTATAGTCTTAGTGGCCCTGCACAACCTGCAACAACAACAACCAGGGTAACATACAAGACAATAGTTGATCTGGTTAGCTTACACTTCATACTCAAAGATCAAATTCTCTAGACTACATAATCATATGAAACTCCAATCAAGTCTAGGATAACTTATGCCTAAATCACATTGATAATCCAAAGTTTATCCTAATTTCAATATACTTAATCAATTTAATCTCTCATTTTCTCATTAATCAACCGATCAGAAGTGATTTCTCATCACTTCAGTTGATTAGAGAATCTCTCATCTAATTGACTTGACACACTTAACTTCTATCAGCCTAACATGTTAATTTTAACAATAGTCTTAATCGGCTGAACTCTATGCTCTTTCTTCTTCCTCACTGCCTCTCATAGGTCTTTAACAATAGGTTGTTGTGTCATCTACACATCCTAGACCCTTCGGCTTCCTCACGCTGTCTGACACATGCTAACAATAGTCCATAGTTTTACTTTAGGCTTGGCCCTTGGCCATTCACCTTCCCTACGTTGCCTTTCACATGTCTTAACTATAGCCAATAGTTTAACTCTTGACCTTCCCTCTCTCAGGGTTCGCTCTTGCTAGCACTCAACAACACTCTGCTTTCCTCTACAGGGCTGCTTAGACTATCGTTCAACCATACTCCTTGTTTAGCAATTATCTCACTCGACGATAGTTCCACTTTCTCTCCCTCTGTCGCTCAAAATCGCTCGGATATTGTGTCCCCTGCGATACTCCAGACTATGGTTTCACTATGGTCTCTTCCACTCACAATCATTCCGTCACTTTGTGTCAATCGTTAAAGCTTTCTCACCTCCTCTATTTCTGTTAACTTCCTCCGCTCATAGTTCAACTTGATTTCTTCTCTTTGAAGTTATTAACTTTCGACTTATATCTCTCAGACGGACAAAACTCTTCACTCCGACAATAGTTTTCTTATACAACAACTTTCACACTTTCGATTCCCTAGATCAATTTGTTCAACTATGTTTAGGAAATCAATCTTAATTGGTTGCGGCTTCAACACGGACGATAGTTTATCACACCACTCACATCAACTTTGCTTCATGCTCTGACTCACTCAATCTTACTTCAGTTCACATTTTCACTCACTCACAATGCACAATGTCGCTCACAATCTCTCACAATCTCAAACTTCCTCGATGGCGATCTCAACAATCGTCAATAGTTTTCACTCTGACATTCGGTTCTTATTTCCTCACTTATGACTTCTTCCTCACACTTCCAGAATCTCTTATCTTCTCACATATTATTTAATTTTCTACCCCTCTTCGGTTGCACTCTCAGTAACTCTCAGCGTCACAATTTCAATTCACTCAATTTTTGTCACAATCACACACTCGGCCAATCGCCATTACAACAATAGTCAATAGTGCTCTGACATTGCACACATGCACTTCAACAAGTAAATAGTTCGACCAATCCCGGCCACTCAAAGTAACTCAGAACTCAAATCAACAATGCTCTTCAATGAAAAGTGATAACCCGCAATCACTGCGGTGTTTACTCAAAACAGAAAATAGTTCAACGATAACCTCGCCCTTCTCGGTGCAGAGGGAGACAAGTCTATAGTTCAACAATGCGCTCAACAATATTCACGAAATGTCTGGCTTCTTCCCCCTCGCCAGCCCTCTTAGCTCGGCGGGGAAGAGGACGATGGTTACAGTAACCAACTAAGGGCACCTAAGCCCATGCCAATGGTTATAACTAACTTCCTAGCCTATGGTTCAACTATGTTCATCTATTTGGATGCTTTTTCATCCAAGTTTTCACTATTTGCCCATAGTTTCACTAAATGACCAAAAATTTGGCTCACACTTGCATTCACAAGATGTTGAACCTTGAATTTTTTTTAATTCTCAAGATTAAACATTGGTCATTTTCTTTTTGAGATGTATAGAAAGTCCTTGTTTTTTTCTTTTTTCAATTTTAATTTTATTCTACGTTCCCTCAAAAATTCCAAATGAGGATCTTAATTTCGATATTCAATTATAATTTTCAATTTGGTTGTGGTGAATAAGAACCCATTTCCAAATTATGTTGTAGAATTGACCAATTAATTTTTTCAATACAAGACATATTGCTTATTCATGAAATTCATTAATTACTTCCAACTTACTACCATGCAACAAAGTACCTAGGCCAAGGCAAAACTATAGTCTTGGCTATCATCCAACAACAACTTACCACATCAACAATTCACAAGAATGTACAAACAAGAGAATAGTTAAATTTACTAGCTCTCGGTAACTCCTTCAAATCTTAGTGCTCATAATAGGTAATATTCTCATACAATAGCTCAACATGATGACGATTCATGCCTAGATTATCATAAATATCACAAGTCATTCTTGTAATACAACTACCAATAGTTCTACACGTTTGTCATCCCACAATTACACAACCAATCATAAGATTTGTTCGTTCTTCATCCCATTCAATTGGTAAAGGGATTCTCTCATTAACCATCCAACAATTTACCACAAATACAACTAGAGTTCTTTCCTCGACTATAGCTTTACCCCTAACAACAAGATTCATCCTATGTCTTCTTTCTCACTTTTCCTCTCATACAAATTTTTATTTTTATTTTTATTTTGAGACAGAAGGCCGACATGCCAATGCCAAAGCACAGGAGGCAGTTGACCAACTAGCAAGTTTTTGTCAAGTAGAGAGGAGATTTCACAGCCGGGAATCGAACTGCCAACCTCTTCCTTGAGATTTGGGTATCTCTCCATCATCATCCAGTAGTTTAGGGTCGTCTCAGACCACCACTCATACGGATTAACAATCTCCAAGTAGCGTCTCCTCCACAAATTGACTATCGGCAATTCTCATAAACATTTAATGACAATCATCATCTTCGTCATTCCTCGCAATTCAATTTCTTTATCCACATGGTACCTTTTTTTTGTTGAGACAGAAGGCCAACATGTCAACGCCAAAGCACAAGAGGCAGTTAACCACCTGGCAAGTTTCTGTCAGGTAGAGAGGAGATTTCACAGCCGGGAATCGAACCGCCAACCTCTTCCTTAAGATTTGGGCATCTCTCCACCATCATCCAGTAGTTTAGGGTCATCTCGGACCAACATAGTACCTCTCTCACTCTCTCAAAGAATGTCTCTATCTCAATCATCAATTACTTCTATTTATTACTCATTCAATTTTGGTGTGTACCAACTTTATCCTAGTTGCTCATAGACATCCCTACGGGTTCATAGTTCACTACTTTCATCCATTTAACTACATTTTCCATCTACTTACCACATGAAAGCCTATAGTAAATCTAGTGACCAATTTTTTTGGAGTTCAATGGCGTTACAACATTGGTCCTCAAAAGAGATATTTGTTGAAACTCCCTCACATTATCTGGGCCATGGAACTTGATTGCGATTGGGTAATCAAGAAACTATGGCATGGGTGATGCATATACCCTCTAAACTATGTAATATCATGCTCGTGGCAACCAAAATGCATGTGATATTCATAAAGTTTGTGGTGTTGACTACAAAATGTAAAACTAACGGAATTAGTGTAGCATGTGACATGATGGAATAGCACAAAGTCAACACTTGCAATAATGACTATAATTATAATGATGACAATGTGATGCGTGCGAGCATCTGGTTTGAATTCTTGGGTGACTTATTTTGATGTCAAACACGTGATAACAAGGAGTGAGATTTAAATTGAGAACATATGTTCCCTAGGGTTTCAGGATATAAGAGAAAGAATAATATATAGGAGGTTGATATTACGGAGTTTAGAGTGTAGTTTCCTTGATTTTTATGCCCCATCTTTCTCGTCTCCCATGTGATAGGGTGACTTGATTACACGAAGAAGGGGAAAAGCGTGTAATCCCAATCCACATGTTTGAAATTCTCGCACTTGACAATGTGCATCCATCCATCTCTATCCTCCATCTGCATGAAGTTAGCCTACCCAAAAGTAGGAATATTCTTTTTTGTCTCCAAAGCGGTAAAAAGCAAAACAAGAACGCATGCTTCCGATTTCTCATGTCATATCATTTGTAGAAAAGGGTGGCAAGGTATACGTACAAGCCAACATCCAAGGGCTTGAATGCCTTCCGGAGCATCCATAATAAGAAAGCGAGCTCCAAACTTTGAAGGCAAATCGATGAGCCACAAAGTTCTCACCCGCAATGACATTATACAAGAATGACATGAAAAATAGTTGAAATATATATCTCACCAAAATAGTACACATCATTGTGATAACAAAATTCTACAAGTGCAGTGCGAATAAAATTTCACGTGCACAATGAAATGTTTACTGCAATCTTATGTTTTTGTATAAGAGAGCTTATGACATTACTTAGCAGTAGGGTGTTGCGCTGTGGGGATGGAAAATTTGTGAGCCATAATGCCCCTATTATGTTGAGTCACCCTTACAGAATGAACAATGCTTAGCTTGAATATTTGTTATTCATTATGCAAGGGCAAACTAGTAGTTGGGGCAAACATTTTTGATTTAAAATACAAAAAGGCCCCAATTGAATGTCCGGTTGTTGGCATGCCAATATGCTTGCCAGTGCCCACATGGAGCTTGACACCGACTGGCATGGGCATCAGTGGCGCAATCTTGGTGGGGTTGGAATTAAAGGGTCACCATTTGTGGCTGCATTACTCAACTAGGCCTACCCCTCCCCCTTTAGGAAGGGTGTAGGGCAGGGGTAGGTTCAGTAATGTTGTGTTTAGGCATTGATATGAGTGGGTATTGGTTTTCAAATTTATTTATTTATTTATTGAGAATGAGTGTGGGAAGGGAGTTGGCCATCGCGTGTTGTTGTTGTTGTTGTGGGTTCTTTGAGTTGGGCATAATTTGTTTGGGATGTATGTGTGTGAACACCCTTTCTTTGTGCCGCAATGAGGGTGGTGAGGGGTTTGCCTTACCAATTGTTTGCCGTGATAATATATAAAGGGGAAGGGTGTATTTCTCATTCTTTTGGTGGATAGCATTCTTTGGGAATTTGTCATGATAATAGGTGATTCTATACATTAGAGTGTATGTTTTACCAAGAATTGGGAGGGTAATGGAGAATGGGTGGGGAGCCCTCCAACTATAAGTATGTTGGGGTAGAGCCTCATGAAGAATTGACATGTGGGGATTAAGCACATGCAATCTGCATATTCAATCCATTTCAAAATTGTGTGAGTGGGTGGGTCATTTGTGAAGCATTCGTCAGGTGAGATGTTGGGTGGTTAGTGGATGAGGGCGCAAGCACGGCCAAGTACACAACTTTGTTGTCCTGCATAGGTTTAAGTGAAAGTGATTCAAAACTCAACAAAAAAAAATTCAAGAAAAGTCCACATATTTTCGAAGACAATGCAAGTAGTATGCAAATAGGCATATTGAACATGTAATTGTCTAAAATTTGTTTTAAATATGATACAATTACAAAGAATTGATGTTTTTTTACAAATTTTTGTAATGTTGCCCTCAAGTTTACGATGAATTCAAGGAATATGAAAAGAAATCCAACTTCAAAATATTTAAGGTCATGAAATCTATGTCCAAAACCATATTTTGTCATTACCTTTTGAGCAATACTTTTAGCGATAAGTTTTAAAGATCTCATTTTGATTTTCTATATTTAAGTACCTAACACAACAATAGAGGGCGATGTGAAATAAAAAAAGCCCACTGTAAACAACACTTTACTACTACTTTTAGGCACTTGACCAAAATAATTATGATTTTAATATAATGGAGAACATTTTTCCATATACTTGACCGTGCTTGCTCCCATAAGAACCATTCATCAAATATGGTTTAAGGCTTTGATATGTCTAATATATACAGGCAAAGGTCTTTGATAATTGGGTGGGTGTAGGGTGCTAGTAGATGGGGCCAAGTGTGGGAGGATGGACTACATAGGGGACATAATACTAAGGGGAGTGTTCACAACAATTTCCCATTTTTTGGCCGTTTACAAATTTCGATTAGATAGATTTGAGACGGGGTCATCCGTGAGAGGGTTTAGTCAAGGTGTTCATTACTTGTCCATTTTGTGTACGGAGTGGCGTTGGGGTAGGATATCTTGTTTGTGTCGGTGATTGTAGAATAGTGAAGGGTGGATATTTGGGCGGTTGTGGATGGGGCCTCTATGGAAGGTTATGCTACGAAGGCAATGGGAAGAGAAGTGATTGATAAGTAGGCCCACATGAATGTCATTCCAAGCACATGAAAACCTCAAAATGGGACCCCTTACAAGAACACTTTATGAATAATGGAATCTACACTTTGATTGGAGATCCCATGAGCATACCAACTCCGATTGCAAATTTCTCACACGCATTCTTCCTTATTAAAAAAATGCTAGCATGATGAATTCACCGATCCAATGGCTATATATGTCTGTGCAGTTGGAAGTGCCCACTATAAGCACACTTACATTAAGTAAGTGGATCTTTGATGTTAGTTCCGAAATCAAATCAACTTGAAAACTAAATGATGTATTCTAAATATATTTGAGTGCATTTTCACCTTGAGTAAGATTGGTCCAACTCCAAGTTGAGCAAGACCAATCACATAATTTTGTATATCATGGGTCAACGGCCCTTAGGGCCACTTCACACATGAGACTGAGAGCCCGTGACCATTACACTTCAAGCACTCTCATTGGTGGAAAAGGCGGAGCCGGTCCAAGTTCGCTTCACACTACGCTTGAGGGACCAACGGAGTATGTGAATGCAAGATGGATGTAAAGTCTACATGGATTCCTACATGGCATCGAAGGGATCATGTTTCATGGTCACTTGGACTATTTTCAAAAACCACCTCTTGGAGGTAGGCCTAACACAAAACCAGGAGACCATGGCACTCCGAACGCTCACAACCATTGATTTGTTCTATTTTATCATGGGTGAGGGCCCGCATGAATAGAAATCCCTTGAAATAGCATTTGGCTGAGGGCACGGTCACATATGACTTCACACTACACTTGAGGGTCCGTGACCACACTACATGATTTTGGAGGTGTGTTGGGACGGCCTTTGGACACTTTCTTTTGGGCTCTCGCAATTTCATGGTCACGGCTCTTGGCTCATGTGTGAAGTGGCCCTCAAGCTTTAGTGTTGAAAGTGGCCCTAACCCGGCTGATGTGTAGAAGAACAAGTTGAGTGTAATCCAAATCATGGAAGCGCTCGAGGTGCTGCATGGATAGCCTTTACGTATTTATGTATTTATTAATAGACTTATGATGATGTTGCCGGTGCCCAATCAGATTTCAAGCGGCTGATGATTCGAGTGACCGTGGCATGAGAACAAGCAGCCAATGCCGGGTGAAAAGAATCTCAAAATCTGTCTGGAGCTCATACATTAGCTGCTCCATTAGCCTTTTCAGCTTCGCGGACTTCAAAAACCAATCTCATTTCATTTCATATCATTTAACCCCTTATGAAAAAAATCATTGCCACTCATGAACTGCTTCCGGAACCTTATTATAATCTGAGCACAGAGAGCGAATTTGAGCCTTGCCTTATTATTATTATAATGAGCAAATCTGGCAGGGCTCCCGGTATCATGAGAATGGCTTATCCGTAGTAACAACAATACTACGAATAATGCAGCCACTTGTTGCTTCTAGAAGGCCACCTGGAGTCCGAGATTCAGGAAAGCAGATGGACCCTGCCCCTCGAAAAGTTTATGCGGCCCGCCCACCACTCCTCAAAAGCGATATGCGTGGGTCCCACACTGGGACACTGTATTTAGTGTCACGTACTATTTGGAATTTCGCAATGCCATAGCTATTTACAGTCAAGACTCTATAAATGTTACAGGTCGGGAGTAGCAAAAAAATAACATGTATAGAATTATAACAAGTAACACTTATAGAATTCATACCGATGATTAATAACATTTATAGAAATGACACTTAAAATTTCTGAAAATGAAGACCATAACGTTTTATAAAAATAAAAAATGAAAGTACAAATGATAATACATAATTCAACTAAAATAATTGAAAGAAATAATCTATATAATAGTAACTTCACGAGATTCTTCCAACTAAAACTAACCGAAAGAAAGAGTGTATAGTAGTATGATGAGAAGCTTCCAAACACGGGGGGTTCACTCCATGTCAAGTTGAACACCACGTGCGGCCAAAGTTTGCTACCCCTATATTACATGGAATAGATAAATTTAAAAATTATGAGATTTTTTCTACATATACATAACCATTGATAATATCTTTTGTATATTTTTTTGAAATTTTTAGTCATCTTCATTTTTTGTAGTAATTATTTTAGTTCAATTCTGCGTCATTCTAGTTAGAAACGGTATGTTTTATTTAAAAAACATATCATCAAACTTGGTTACCATTTTTTACTATGTAATAGATACCGTCTATATCTACCCATGAAAAAAAATTGATAAAATTTTGAACCATTTTGGTGATGCAACTTACCAAAAGTAGATTTTTTTTGGCCGCACGTGGTGTTCAACTTGACCATGGAGTGATCCCCCCGTGCTTCCAAATGATGAGATGAAACTTCCTTCTGGATTCCTTGAATGCTCCTGATGTGTGATAGGGCATCATTTGGTCCTTGTTCAAAGTATTTCTTCAAAGTCTCTAGAGAACGCTCAGCAACACTAAATCCTACAACTTCTTCTACCACATCAACCATAACCTCATCAACATCAATTTCTTGATGTTCTAAGGAATACATATCCAAAAACTCCTCATCGGTAGGTTCATAGGGGTTGTTTAAATCAAAATCCATCTCATAATTGAGGTATTCATGAGCATTCATCACGTCACCCACCTCACTATCAGATGACAACAACGTCAGTTGATGAAGTAGAGTAGCAACTTCATCAACCTCTACCAAGCACCTAGCTTCCTCTATCTCCCTCTCAATAGAGATCGAAAGAACACCCGTGTGCCTTCAACAATTTTGAATTGTTCGCAAAGAATATGGGATAAATGTGATTACATGTTTAAAATGTATGCTCTCGTATATTATTACCTTGATTTTCTCAAAATTAACACTTATAGAGATGCAGTTAACAAAGAAGGGAGTAGAGCATGTTATAACACTTAACACATAACACTCACTAGTCTTACCAATTGTGTTTCTGTAGGGGAGCAAAATTTTCTTAACATATATGAAATTATAACGCTTATAGGGGTAACACTTATAGAGTCTTGAGTGTACTCTGCACCAGGGCTTGGGGAGAACCAGTGGTTAGTTACAGATGAACCGGTGGAGTTTGAGAAATAACCGGTTGAAGTTGGAGACTTCAGGAGAATCACCAATCATTTTAGAGGAATCTATAGAATATACCTCAAATGAACAAAGCAAAACCGGAAGATGTCAACATGTAACCGGTTGGAGTTAGAATCACTAGGATCTTGACTGACTATGCCCAAAAATTTCCCGGGCACTACTCTGCACATCTTTTTCTTTTTCTTTTCTTTTCCAACAAAGGTCAAATTAGTTGTTTGGACATTATAGAACATTAACCTCTTTACTTGGTTTTAAAAACTTCATTAATAACAAAAAGATATAGCACTATGTAACTTCAAATAGTAAGTGACACTAAATACGATATTAGGGTAGTGTTCTCCCTCTTTATTAAGACACGTTTGGTTGTCATATTCTCGGTAATATGACATTTTGGCCTCAAGTGTTGTACTATTGAGTTTTCTCAAGAAAATGGTTTATTTCAATGTAAAAGTGTTATTCTATATACATATAAGTATGAAAGAACATTTGTATTGAAGAAACATGTGTGGGGGTCCCATCCCCAAGGTTCCCCTACATTTTCCAAGGTACTAATTACATATGAACCTTGAAATATATGTGGGTCCCGCCACTCATTCACATTATTACTGCTATTGAATGACAAATCAAGTCTACAAATTGTCATATTATGAGCGTTGTAGTTGTCGTATGGAGGTAACTGACACTATAAAGTTTGGTTGATGGGATATGCGTCACGCAGTCGAGGTGTTGTATAATCATGTGTTGTAACGGAGGGTAGACTACAATAACATCTTGTAGATGTGCAACAAATGTTGACTAATTGACGAGCTTAGGTTTTTTTGATAGATTCCTTTTACCTCTGTAATGTTGGTGGGGGGCTAGTTCAAAGAGGTGGGTGTCAAGCCTTGGCAAGGTAAGTGGGTCTTAAGTTGTAGTTAAAGTTTTTGCTAGGGCTCAAACTAACCCAAAGAAAACAACCTAGGGACTAGGTCTCAAGAAAGACTGAGCTAGTGCCTATAAGGATTAATGTCACATTGGATTAAGGTTCTAATAACAATCCAGGTCTTTCACTCATTTATTTCCTCTTCCTCAGGCTTAATCTCCACTCTTATGGTTCATTGGTGCTTTGAGTCGTGTGTGGGTTTGTCCTATCTGACGACTCCTGTCACTTTAATGTCACACTTTCTAATTCCGTCGTGAAGCTCAAAAGCTTTGGCAATAGCCTTTTCGGATCTTGGCAATAGTCTTCCAATGGATTTTCATCCTATTGGGGTTAGTCTCTTTTTCCTTAATTAAATAATCACTTAATGCCATCAGTCATCATTCAAATTGCATTGCTCAAAGAGTTTGTTCCTTCACTTTATCTCATTTATCATTTCTTAACTATAATTGAAATTTACTTATCTCGTGCTCTTCATTGTCACACAACACACAAAGGCTTGCTTTGATTCCTGCAACATTCTTACATAATCATATAACTCATAGGCTATAGCCATTAGATTCCAACATAATCGACTTCGATGGCTAGCCTAATTCCTCTCAACATCCGACCATATCGTTCTCATTCCTAATCATATCAAAGCACGCTCTTTTATTGATTAGATTACTCGCCGACTCAACACCATCATATCTCGTCAATCCCTCTAAACTTCTTATCTTTCCTAACAATGATAGCTCCAACCTATTTTATCATCATTTTAGAATCAGTCACTTAGTTGAATGTCCTTGTCCACTCGTCATTTCAGTTCTGGTGGTTATCTATGACATCTCCCTCTCTCTCTCTCTCTGTTAACCTCTCACAATGTCAGCCTCTCACAGGCTATAGTCTGTCATGATGCTCTCGACAATCGGCCATGGCCACTCAAAGCCTCTCGGTGATCAGTCTCTTCCTGTCACGCCGCTCTCGACAGACTCCTCTTCATGTGTGCATTCATGTGACTTAACCGCCCTTGCGGCTCTTTCCTCTCTACACTAACTCTTTTGTCCTTACAATCTTGGCCATATTATGACGTTCTTGGTGATAGTCCATGGCTCTTGCGAGCTCTTCCTCAATCTCTTGCAAATGTGCTCACGGCATCAGACCCATGCTACAAACTATGGCCCTCGCAATTATCTCTCCTCAGGCTATAGTCAGTCTCCTTCACCGTAAGTTCTTCTTCTGATTTTAATTTAGGTTGAGACTCTTCAAGTTCTTCCGACTATCTCTCTCGCTTCGGCCAATCTCTCTCAAATTCCTATTAACCCTGGCTATAGCCTATGCCTTCTTTGCAACAATTTACTCTCTTTGAATCGACCTAGGGTGGTTCCTCGACTTCAACTCACCCTGTCTCTTTCTTAATGCAGACTATAGCCTCTCTTTTCATTTTCATTTACCTCAATCTTTGAGCACGACTGCTCTGGTTCGTCAAATAGATTCTTCCATCTTCTCTTTATTTCACTCAACAATTTCTCACCATTAAGTCACTCCTTTCCTTCACATTATGCTTTCTTCACTCACTGTGCTCGAACACAATCTTGTCATACATTGATTCAACCACAATTGCCATACACATACTATTGCCATACTTGTATCAATCATATAATCCTCTTTACTCAATCGACTCAAACTCAGTTTATTAGGCCGCATCCCCCTATCATAGGCGGTGATGCTACGATCCTAACTTTGAAAATCTAATGCCTTCGGCTCTAGCTCTATTGCCTATAGCCTGACTCTCCATGGCTATGACCTCAATAGATATAACAAGAAGTATCTTCTCCTTGGCGATAGCCCGCTTATCAAGCTCAGAGCTCCCGGCGGTTTAGCTTCTACCAATTTGCTAAGTCAATAATGCAAACCACTAATTCAAATGAAGTCTAAAAGTGGACTATATCAACCAAAAGGTTTTTAAGCGTCCTCTACCTTCATCCAAGATAATGAGCAAATTCAAACTTGTACATGATCATTTTCCTCATACATTTTGGGGTTCATATGAATAACTTATTAATTGTTAGGGGAGAATATCTTTGTTTTGTTGAATGATAACATAGATTCCCCCATTTAAGTTGACTATTGACTCTAGAATGATCAAGACTCTACAAGCACACAATCCACGTATTTTATTTTATTTTAAACACATGTCTTTTTGGTGTTCATTCTTATATCTACACTACCCATGCACCATTGTAATATATGTGTTTATTTATATCAAGTAACTGCATTTAGGTCCACTTATTTTAGATAATGACCATTCGGTAAACTCAGCATGGCTGAGAGGTAGGTGACCATGCCCCAATCCACCTACGTACTAATGACCACATTTGAACATAAGTTTCATCATATGAAGAAATTGTTCACATTAAATTATGATTGTGACATTCTAGGATTGAAAGAGCATGTTTGACTGGGATTGATGACCCTCCGTGTGACACATAATAATAATCTCCCCTTTCAATTTGGTCCCCTAATGTATGTGGCCCTATTGTGGGCATTTCCAACTCCTTAAACAATATAGGTCGTTGGATCAGATCGGGAATTGTCTCATTCACTTAGCAATTGCGAATTGTGAAGATGGTTTGTTTTGGTTCTCGGGGAGGTGACTATCGGAATTTTAGAAAACCACGTGAGATAAAAAAAGGTCAATTTAATTTGTTTAGGGTAAAATTTATAATTTTATTAGATCTATCATAGCATTGGAAATATGTCCCCTATATGATTATATGTAAATTAGGGTGGTGGATAATTCCTTCATTTTAGTAATCAGTAGAAAAAATAAGGTCATAGACATAGGATCCCCCTAAAAGTGTGTAGTAGGATCAGTAAAACAATTACGGGTTTGACTACTTGAATGAAGAAGTGTGTAGTTTCTGTCCAAATTTGAATCAAGCGCGTTAGTATGGAGGGAAGTGTTGTGGGATTTTTTTGGGGGAAGGAATGTGTTGGCGTTCCTCAACGGCCGTTGGGTTTTGCAACGGTGTTGAACATGTGGGACCTTGCTCAAGTTTTGGTACATAGATTTCATGGTAAGGTTTGCTTAGGATTTGGATAATTTTTGGCGCAAAGGTGGTGAAGCGTGGAGTTCATGTAGGAGGTATTGTGTTGCTCAGGTAGGTAAGACACATTTTGTTGAGCTTTCTTCTTTGCTTCATTGCTTCTGTAAAACTTGTAAACATTCACATAGGGCAGTGGAGTGGTTGGAGACTTTGAAAGTTGCCCCCTTCATGACATCAGCTAGTTTTAGATATTCATCATCATTGGTGCTAAACCTCTCACAATTTATTAGTCTTACCATGACATTGTAAAGGATGTTGGACATGTATCTTGATAGTATTGGAGGATGCATAGTTGTATCCTAACCCTTCACATTGTAAATGTTTGTTACAATGTTTAAATGAGACTATAGTTGAATGTGTTTGTGAACACAATTAAAGTAAATGTTTTTAATTTTTGTATCTAGCTTTCTTATATTTGAATGCAACCTTATTTTTTGGGAATAGGTAGTTGTGCAAAATTTCATGTCTTATCACAACTGATTGTATTTCTTGTTTTGTTCTATCCATGTTTACAACTTGTCCATTTCAGCTTGTATATTTTGTTATCTCTATGTTTATTGGTAACCCTTTAACTAGTATCCAAGTGCTATTGGTTTTGTTTTGAATGATTTAGGATTGGTACTACTAATTGAAACCAAATGAATGTCAGTTTGAATGGTATGGAATGTTTGTTGCTCACATAGTTGGTTTCGTAGTGCTATAGTATTCCGTCCACTATTTGGTACTTGTATGATTTATATAAAAAAATTGTGCCCAAAAATTAGCCTCTCTAAAAAATACAAATAAATATAGGGTGCTAAAAAAGATGTCAAAGTAGCTTTTTATCTACAAATAGGGAGGGGAAAAATATTGAGAGGTGCATAAATATCACCCCTTTAAAAACCCCATTATCGCATGTGGTTACGAAACGTAAGGGGGTGTGAGCGCCCCGAGTTTTAGTTCCAGAAAGGGAGTTGAGATGCATAGCTTATAAGGGGCCAAAGTAAAGAATTAGCTTTCTATTTAAGTGATCATATAGGCCATCCCAATTGTGCACACTATTGAATTGAGAATGACATCTATAATCTAGACACATTGTTCAATCTCATCGTACCACTTGTATATTTGGTGCTTGCTCGAAACAAAAAGAAAACCATGTCGCATACCACTCAAGTAAAGGTGTCCAATTAAGAAAAGTGATCACATAAAACCCACATACCTTAAATCTACCACAAGACCGATGTGGGGTGGCGGAAGAGGATGCCTTCGCTCCTCTAAAACAATGTAGATGATAAGCATGTTTGACACTAATTAATTTAAAATTTGAACAAAGTGCCATGTGCCACTTTTCTATCAATCAAACATTTATAACATCCCATGTGTCACCTCAAAAATCAACGTGACAACACCAAAGTGCCAACCTACTTGACACCTATGGTAATGTTGGAGGGTAATCCCATGGTGATGTGGTGGGAGTGGTGGAGACGTTCTTAGGTTTGTTAATGGGAGCATATTTGACAAATTTCATTTGATGTTCAACTTCACATCCAAAGTGTCACATGACGTTTCAATATTAAGAATGAATGTCAATCGACATGTATGTTTTACTTGAAAATGTCACCTCAAATGTCACCTGCCTAGTAGTACATGTCATTTCAAATTCGAACGTGTCAATTGGCATGTGATTTTTTCCTAACAAGTCATAGTACGTGTCAAGCTCGAAATTGTGCGTGTCATTTTTATTTAGTCTATTTTAAAAATTGAGTGGAAGTTTTTACGTGTCAAATGACAAAAACTTGGAAAAACTTTGTCAAAAATACACGCAGAGGGAGGAGCTTCACTGCTTCATTGCTTCAAGCCGGCTTTTGGGGGTCAGTGCCAATAGTTTGAGTTTGAATATTGCATCAATATATGCCTTCAAGAGTAGAGTTGCCCATAACCAATCACTTAAGAGATTATGCACTAAATCTGGAGAAGTATAAGGTGGTGCAAAATTTTCTCATGTAGGAAGATAGAAATCAAGAGGATTGCAAAAAATTTGGTAATTTTATTCCTCAACTTGAAATTACTGTGGATTTTTGAAGCCAAAAGTTGGCCCAAATATTGGTCTAGTATATAGTTGAATTGATGGTATTAAGAATCTTCATGTGGGCATCAAAAATTGTAATACCAATCAAATATTGATATTTGATGGGTATGTCAAGGTGAGAAAATACTTTTATACCCAAGTATTCTTTGGGTCAATACCATTCTAAACCATATAGATACTATGGCGACTTTGCTTAGGTGTGAAAGTTCTTGGATGGCATATTGGCCCAAATGATTTCGAATACAGATTTACTCTCAAATAACCGTACTCTACTGGTTTCAAAAAATGTGAAATGCTCAATATAGATACCCAAATGGTTTTTTAAAAAACAAAATACTAAACCAACATTGGTATACACTCGGTGAGATTTTTTGGGGCAAGTTCATTAGGTCGAATCTTGGTAGATGGGAAATGGCTTTATTTGAAGATAGGTAACAATGATGGGAGCATGCTGCTTGACTATGCTTGGCATAATTCGTGAATGTAATCATAAACTCAATTTTTGAAATTTTATTATTGAAGATATTTTAGAAAGAGAAAGTATTACACATGCTTAAGAATGCTATGTTTTCTTTGAAGAGTAGTGTACACTTAGTGAGATTTTGGCACAATTTAGCACAAGAGAAACCAAAGTACAACATAAACTAATCAACCAACCCACAGAAGGGAGACATAAGGTCATAGCATGCCTACACTTATTGGCGTGGGCGACCAAAGAATGGCTCTTACCAACAAGGGCCATGTTTAACTCCAATTTGACGAGTGAGAGTCACTGGATGTGACCGGTGTTGATAGAACCCGTTCACTAGGGGCCCACACAAGTAGGTGTAGGTGGGCTATCAGTCACCAAACACACAACTCAACACGATCCACCCCTATTAGGACTTTTTTGACTTTCAAAGGACTCTTAAGATTTGTCTTTGTGTAAATAACATGCTTAACTTCTTCAAGGAAGATCAAAATACTTGGGAAAAAGAAGAAAGGCGAGTTGATTGTGAGGGCCACTTCACACATGAGCCAAGAGCCATGACCATGAATTTATGAGACCCCAAAAGAAGCGTTCAAAGGCTGTCCCAAGACACTTCCAAAATCATGCAGTGTGGTCACGGGCCCTCAAGTGTAGTGTGAAGTCATATGTGAACTCTTTGAACGTCTTCTCTCACTGTTTTTTGGTATAGTCCACCAACTTGGTTCTAATTAAGTACGTGCTGCAATTTCTTCAATGGCCAATTCTCACTACTGTAGCTCTCTAGCAGATTGGGTAGAAAACAATTAATTGTAAAGGTGCCTAAATTTTTGGGAAATTAATTTCGTTGAGTGTCCAAAAAAGAAATGACATTCAAAGAGTGCCTAAAATCACAACAATGCAAGTGACATTCACGAGAATCCAACAAAGTAGCATCAAATAACTTCAACAGTGCCTTCACACAACATCAATCTCACTCATGGTCTAAAACAATACAAGCATGAATTTTCTCCACAAGTCATGCTGACACACTATCATAAAAACGGGAATGAGACAAGCAAATGGGAATGAATGTCTAACTTATTTAAAATTACTTTTTGAATCTGCCAAATTTTAGAAGATTGTTTTTTGGACTGCCTAACTTACTTTCGCACTTTAATTAATCATTAGGCAGAAAGGCACCCAAGCTGCTAGAAAGCTATGATAATAAACACCCAATGCACAAGATGAAGTGTCCAAATACAACCCAACGGGGCCCAAGGTGTCGGAATCTCCCCGAAAGTTTCTAGTTTCTTGTTGTAAAGTTGCTAGTTTACAACAAGAAATTATACCATGGATGAAGGTCCACGGGGTCATTAAGCAACAAATACATCACGTTTTTTTTCCCCCATTTGCTACGCTTGTCTCCTCGTCATGCAATCGAAGAATGTGTACGTCAACAACTCTGCCATGCATGCCCAAGCAACTCGTGTCCACCTCGTGGGACAACCACCCTAAGTTAGTTACTTGTTCACCACAATGGCTTTGTGCACCCAAATATTGCGCCCTTCCTTTGGTTTTTCACTTTGTGAAATGCCACACCACTCACCATGCTCCTGGGGGGTCCATTATGTGTAAAGTAGCAAAATATACGAGTTGAAATCTCTCTTGTTTGGTGTGCTTCCTCTATTAAGTTCCTAGTCTTGTCAAATATATAAACATGAAATTATAAGTACTAGTAGGGTGTAGAGAAGTGTTTTGAAAAGATCCAATCGTTGTCAAAGTAGGTTAATTGAATTCTTAGATCTTCATATAATAGGCCTCCCCCCCGCCCCCCCAACACACACACAAAAAAAGAAAGAAGCCCCAAGCTAATGGACGTGTATGCCAAATGTAAGGCTAAGTAAACTCCACCCATCAAAAGTATTCACTTGATCTTCGAAAGGAAATTCCCTTGCAAGCGGAAGTGAAGATTGGAAGTTAACATCAATGAGGAATTTCGACACCACTTTCAACTGAACATAACCACGTTTGGGGAGAGAGTGCCAATGGCCTGAGAAATCCAAAAGAGATTTGAGTCAAAAGGGCGGCTTGCTCATTATGGCTTGCAGACTCATATGTGTCATGCGCGTTCAATAACGCCCGCCATGGTTCCACACTCATGCTAACCTCTTTGAATAATGAAGTCAATGCAAAGAACTTTGTACTTGCATTGGGCCTCAAGCCAAGGTAAGAATCCATGTTGTTTCACACTCCATATATCACCAACAATGTGTAGTCCCTAGTTGGCCAATTGGCCAACCTGCCAAATTCAAATGCCCAATTTATTGCAAATGAAGCCATGCCACCACCACACACTACACTGAAGGACTTGGACCGGTAACCTAGTTTGTCCAAAGAACACAATGGACTTCCAAGTTGTATCTACATGTTTCCATATACTAACCCTATCTAGTCCCCAATTTCACCCGGAAGTTGCTCACAAAACAACACAACAAATTAGGTTTCAATAACAGGTGAGGAGAGTGTTGAAGATTGCTTGACCACTATTGAAGGAAGACTTGTAGGTCTAGGCATCTAGGGAGAAAAGCCAAGTCATTTCATTTCCACGTTAGGGCTGACATGTTGCACTATGAAACATGCTAAGGACAACTAAGTATTGACACAAAAGCCAAGTGTTTTCTTCTCTATGTTGAGGAAATGCCTCAATGTCTAAGATACCATGATGTGTACCAAAATGTGCACCCAAATGTTTTGACAATCCTTGATCAACACTCATTGTTAGCGATATTCATCAAACCACACAAGTTTCATTCAATTGACAAAGCAATAAGTCAGACTCTTGTCCCAATTACAATTTGATCCAACAGGCATATTGAAGCGCTTAGTATGACTACTAGGCGGTCCACATACACCTTGTTGGCACTTTCACGCTGGATGGGGAAGATGTCTATCTGTTGTCCATTGAGGTTCACCGCAGCATCAGTCCCATGGAAGGGTAGTTGCGCCATGTGCACAAATGCTTCCGGGATGCCAAGTTTGAGCATTTCATCAAACATGAAATCCAAAGCTACTTTACTATACGCCTTGAGAAAGTTAATTTTCAAGAAGAGGCTTTTTTGTTTAGACTCCTTGAAGTTGGCCCATTGCAAAGTGCCATGCTAGACAAAGATAATATCCAAGAAACGCCTCAGGGACGAGAAGGCAATTTGGTCTCAATTCAATTTGATTATCATCATCAGATAAATGTGTTATTTACATTCTTCTACTCCTTTAGTTAGTTTATAATGTCATGTAACCTATGGTATGTAGCCCTATTTTGGGCACTTCCAACCCTGCAAACAATTTAGCCATTGGCTCAGATTGAAAATTCTCTAATACGGTTAGTAATTGCAAAATCACGGAGATTATAAATTCAAGGTTGAGGATTGGAGTTGAGATGAAAAAATTACAAGAAATTGGATTGAAGATCGTCAAGTTCTTCACAGATCGCATAGATATAATTAGGAAGAGTAACCACGTTGAATCCGCAACAATATTTACCTTATAACCTATCAAGAAAGCTTTGGATCATTATTGCTTTGAGAATCTGTGAATGGCTGCAAGCACAAGCGTCTACCGCATTGGTGACATGCATAGTGAACATTCTTCCTATAACATAAGTTACTCCTCATTGTTATCCAGACGCTGTTTATGCAATAGTAAGATTGTTCTATGGGATACAATAGTTAAAAGATAGCAAATTGTGAATCAAAGTCAACATTAGGGGTGAGTTTCCATGTAGGCCGTTTGTCCACTAGATTCTAGTGTAAATTAGGACAAACCCACCCAAATGTAGAGGGAATATGGTGGGGTAGGTTCATATGTGCCAACTAGCTATTCCCATACTCTCACATCCGGGATCACCTGCTAACCTTCTCCTCCGGGTTAAAACCTCTTTCTCCTTCTAAAACCAGTCTTCAATCCTTTGGTGACCAGCACTTGTAGGTTAAAGATTCTTTAGTGGATGCATAGAAGTCTAGCAGCCCGTGTTCACGGCCCTCCATATTCTAGCAGGCCACCAGAATGTGGTTGGATGGCAACTTTAGGGTGAGTTTCCATGTAGGCCACTCACCCACTAGATTCTAGAAAATAATGGGTTAGAGGTGTTCACATGTATTTAAGTGCAAGCCACCATCCAACCACATTCTGTCGGTCCACTAGAATGTGGAGGGCCGGGGACATGGGCCGCTAGACTTCCATGCACCCACTAAAGAATCTTTAACCTAGAAGTGTTGGTCACCGAAGGTTTTGAAGACCGGTTTTAGAAGGAGGAGGAGGTTTTAACCTGGAGAAGTAGGTTAGTAGGTGGGCCCGGATTTGAGAAGATGGGAGCAACCAGTTGGCACATACAAACCCTACCCCCACTAGATTCCCTCTACATTTGGGGAGGTTTGTCCTTATTTACACTAGAATTTGGCGGGCAAGCGGCCTACATGGAAACTCACCCTAAAACCAACACCTATAAACGCCTCCCAATTGCCAACACTCTACTACCTTGAACCGTTCCCCATGGTGTAGGAGTGTCTGGGTCCACAGAGTGACAGTTTTAGGTGCCATTAGTGGCACCACCTCATAGCGGCCTCCGCTACCTCCATGTAGGGTAGGTAACGGGCTCCACTCTATCTTGGGTTGGTTCAAGGTCGGTTTAAGGTGGCTTGTCAATGCCTATTCTAGCCATTCCATTCACAAAGCCAAGGAGGTAGGCCCACAAAGCACAAAGGGGGTCGGTTCTAGGCATAAAGGGGGTCAGTTCTTGGGATGCAAGGGGGTCGGTACCTAGGATACAAGGTGATGGTTTTGCAAGTGAACTGGGTGGGATCATGGAGGTGGCCATGTGACTTTGCGCATCATTACTAGTTGGGCTTTGATCTAGCTTGAGTCTAATACCCCAACTTTGTTGTGTTGGTTCTAGGCAATGAAGGTGGGAGGGGGCTCATCATATGCAAGGTCGTCATACACCAGGCTTATGGATTAGTTTAAGGAAGTAGTGGGTTAGGGTTTTCAATTCTACAATTTTCTTTTTAAAATGTATGTCGTAATACGTTAGGATGAGGCTCTCTTTCAAATTAGATAGATAACACATGCTTTCTGTGAGTGATATTATAGACTTCACACTTTTTATGTATAAATAAGATAAAAATATGGTTGTTGTACATGCTTGTACCCTAATTGAACAACCAACATATAGCATTTGATGTATGTACTGTACATTTTTGGTTTTCTAAAACAATTGTCTGAGTCTTAGTGCCGCGGCAAGGTTCCATGAATCATGACATCTCTCTTACTAATGAGGGGCGGTTTACACTATGGACCATGAAGTTGTCCCACGGCGATGTAAGAGCGTTGATTGGCTGTTGAACTCGTCCCGGGACAACTTCAGTTTACACTAGAGAAAAAATGGCAGAGGGACCACGGAGGTCGAGGTCCCCAAAATATAATTTTTAAAGCGTAATAAATGCACTGACATGGTCCATTGGGTTTTTCGTTGAGAGAGGCAAGAGAGGTGGTCTGGTAGGAAAAGGCAAGGGCCCATGGCAGAGAATCACCATTTTAATAATTCTTTAACAAATCTACCCTCTATGTGCCTTAATCATAGCATGGCCCACGAGACATACCAGCACTACCTTGTTTTTCCCTTTATACCGGCTCCCACGTGTTTCACCAAACAACGTGGGACATCTAGAACTCAAGAATTTGAGTGCAGATTTGTTTTTCTGCTCTACCAACTGTAATATTTGGAATTTTGGGGCTTGTAATATACCATTGGAAAGGTCTTGAAAATACCTTTCCAACGGTATATTACACGTCCCCAAAAAATTTAAAATTATAGTTGAAAAACAAAAAACAAAAATCTGTAGTTGTTTAGTGACTGCAGATCAGGGTGGTCAAAAGAACTGCAATGGGAAATCTTCTAACACTAATTATCAAAGAATTGAACTTTAGTGTTGAGCAAGGTAGGGTGGTAACAACATTAAATATAATCAAACACTAAATATCCTATTTAGTGTAGTGACAACACAAGGTACATGTCACATGTAAATTACATTGAACATGTACAAATTTAATCGCTCATTTTTTTTGTAAAAATTATTGTCAGAAGATTTGCAAGCCACATCTTCGACACAAATAACAAGAAGTGAAGACAAGTGAAGCCCAAGAGAAGACAAGAGAATGGTCAAACTTGAATTTTTTTTCAAAATTGCCTTTTTTGGGCATGTATTAAAAAAATCAGCACCTTCACTTTTTGGTGCATGGTCATTCTTCTTGGTCCACATTCGGTTTACACCTAGTGAGGGGCCCAACAGCTTTGTAAATCAATTTTTTAAGAACTCGGACCATGAAATGTAGACCATGAACTCGTACCGCGGAATAAGGCATCTTCTGTGGGACGAGTTCATGGTCTATGGTGTAAACCGCCCCTGATATGAATCATGACATCTCTATTACTAATGATGAACTTATTCTATGTATAGTCCCAATGTATATGTACAAACTGTGCAATTTAGGTGCCTAATTTTTTGCAACTTCTTGTTTCCATAGTGGTTGGAGACTTCAAGTATTCGAAGTGGCACCTTAATTTATTCCAGCACTGAAAGATGATCCAAAAAGCAAGCCACTAGTTTTAATTTTAATTTTTTAATACCGGCATTTCTTTTAACATGTAAAAACCGTTCTTTGGATTCATAGGCGGTCACCACCCCTAGTTCATGGTCACTAGGTATTGTAAGAAAAAAAATCACAAAACCAATGTAGTGGGGTGTGACAAGTTGCTCTTGAAATGCACTAGATTTCTCATTTGGATAGCCACGTGATCCTTGTAATGGTTTAGACCAAGTGTCATTGGGTTTAGGTTTGGATGGGTTGATAAGTTCAACCTCTCACCCTTTTTTCTCCACTGACCTTTGTTTAATTCCTAAGCATCCTAGAGGTCCTATATGGGACTCCACATGCTGAAACATGTATTTGAGTTACATGAGTCTATTTTGAGCCAATTATGTTCAAAGAAATCCTATTAAAATGAACTATTTGCAAGCATACTTTGTCAATGTCACATGTGTGTATGTTTGATCTTCCCCTTTGCTATAAAGATTACGTACATGATAACATCTCAAATCCATAAATATAAAAATACAACACTAAGAGTTGGTGAGACTTGTAAATTTTTTGTATAAAGGTCATATATTGAGCCCCTCAATCCTCTAAGAGGCAATACCACATGTCACCCGAAACATGTTGGCCGCATTACCTAACATAGTCTTTGCACCTCCCCTATTTTCTTCTTTTGCCCAAGACCGTATCACCCTTACATGTTGAATCTCCCCCACAAGCACCAACTAGCATATGTGCCACAATTAACTCTTAGCCATTCAGCCTACAAACTTCCCCCCCCCCTTTGAGGAACAATTATTGCTTTCATGGACACCCCAAGTCCAACACTTGTTGGAGGAGCCTTGCTCCCCGTCTTGCATGTACTTGTAACCCTACCCACTTATAAATACCAAAACCTCTCATACTAAACATGCCATAAATTGTTATAATGTGCTACTAAGACCCTCTTAAGGTAGATGGGGGTAGATGTGCCTAATTTGGTGTTTCATCTGAAAAGGACACCTATATTTAAGTGGTCTATGGTTAGGTGTGAATCTAAGAACATTGACCAAAAAGATATGTGTTAAAAAGAGATTGCACTACATTTTAAAAATTTGTTAATTGTTCTAGGCGCAATGGTGAACATAATTTTGGGGGACCCACATGATCATTTAAGAACTCAAAGAATCTTTTCTTCGAAGATAAATAGGATATTCATACAAACTCCCAAATTATGAGGAAAGTGGCCATGGGCATGATGTGGAATTTTTGGTCCTGTTGCACTTCTTGTGTGCTTCATCTCCTATGACAAAAGTGTCCTTTTAAGACCCGCTTACCTTGATTGAGAGGATCATAATAATAGTGTGGCTTGATGGGTGCAACTCCAATTATAGCATATATTTGTACAACATGTCCAAAAGAGAGAGAACAGATGGTGATCAACCCTTGGATGACATACACATCCTTCTGTATACTTGTGTATATTTAGATTGAATTAGGGAGAATATCCCATGGAATATTCTCAATCCACGGAACACTGTTATGAATCTGAATAATGTTATGTTACAACTTTCCACCAATCTATAGTATACACAACTCCAACCATCAGATCGAGTTTCACATCAAAGACAATGAATATATGTGATTATGATAATTTGTTATTCGAATTTCATTATAGGAGGACCCAAGATAGTTTTGGAATTATAAATCGTATGGATGTCATCATAATTTTGGTGCACCTCATAAATCATCTTTTGTTATAAACCTCATGAAATTCTTGCAAATATTAATTCATAATGCAACTTAGAAAATGCTTTACCTTTAGGCCTTTGGGATGCCTTTAGAGCGTTAATCCCTCATACACGACACACACACAACTATATTATTGGTCATTGCACATTTTATAGGCGAAAACATACAACTCGTAAAAACTAACAACTTCACGCCCCTTTTCAACTCCATGATGAAGTTAGTAACATTCTCCATGGGCAGCACCCCCAAAGGAGGGGGACCTTTCCAATAAACAAGAACATGTGCATTAATTGGGTATCTTATGGGGGCTATTATGTTAGATCCTAGGAATTTTCGGGAGCCTTGAATTATAAATAACTCATCTTTGACCCAACTGTTGGTACCCTTTGATTACTCATAAATCTCCTATAAATCTTCATACTTGACATTGATGATCAAAATACAAGTATGTGTTTGCACTTAAAGCTACCCATGTTGCATATTTGAACAATAATCTAGACAACTAGATTTGAATAGCGTGTGGTTAGGTGTGGATCTAAATGTTGACACCAAAATGACATGTCTTTCAAAAACATTAGACCACATGCTTAAAAGATGCTAACCATTCTAGTCTCAATGGTCAAACATGGTGGGGGGGGGGGCTATATGACTACTTAGCAAGCACGAGAGTCTTCACTTTGATAACGAATAAAAAAATTCATACGAGCTCCAAGAATCATGGAGAAAACGGGAATGGTCACGAGTTGGATTTGCTAATGACCTGCTTTGTTCCATATCCTATAAGAAATGGGTGCAAAGAGGAAAAAGCATCCATCTAATAAGGTGCCCTGGCACACGAGCCTGACATTCACAAGTGCAGCGAAGACCTCGAACAGAACGTCCACATTCCAAGGCAAGAATTTGGCGAGCAGAATCTGGGAATCGTGTCGGAGTCAGGTAAAGTTCTCTGCAGCGAGGGACTCTGCACTTGACTTGGAGCCCAAGGTATCCTCATCATGTGCTTTACAGATAGTTAATGGGTCACATACACACCAAAGTCCTATTTCTTTCTATCCCAGGACCTCGAGTCCATTGGCACGAGGCGGAGAGAAACCCACTGCTAAGAATAAGTCAGTAAAATCACGGCACTACAAGATCCCTTCCATATTTGAATTCCAAGCTGCTGCGAGGTTGCTACGAGTCTCTTAATTTATTCACATTCGAATTCAAATGCGACGACAGCGAATCACGACACTTGCTTCAAGACCAAATCCTTTGTATAAAGGTACGCCTGTGACTTCGTTTCCGCCTCGTCTTCCTCCTCACATTCCACAAAACGTCAACACTTATTTAGGCTGGGTTTATTGTACAGGGCTCTCTGTTCTGACAAAAAAAAATAGTGAATTTTTTTCTTCCCGAACTTTTGCCACATGTCACTCCGACAATGGTGAAGACCCCCACACGGAAACCACATTTCGGCATTAGTAAAAGATGAAAATAGAGCGCCCTCTACAATACGTCAATGTCTAGGTCCAAGGAACGTGGGGTCCAAGACATCCTTTAATGGATCTTACTGCCGTATTCAGGATCGGAGTCAACCTTGAAAATTGGTTTCTCAAACTAGGAGTGTGTTTTTTGAGCGGGGACTGATGAGACTTGACACCAAAGTGATGTCACATTAGTTCCACTTTATTTTTTCATACCTTCGACCAAGAACCTAGTGTAAACTCCTTGGGCCAATAGGATCTCTTCATTCTGGAGGCATTTGTGTTCCTCCAACCCACCCTGAATTCTACACTTAATTGATTTTTGCATGTGGAATTGAGGATGTATCTGAGCATTTTGTGGTCGATCTTCTTGATTAGGCACATGTATTTGAGTGGTATATGATGGGCTTGTAGCTAAATGTGGATCATGGAAAAAAAAACCCCGTGTGAGGATGAGATTGGACTACATTGTGCTCAAAATATGCATCCCATTATAGGTTCAATGATTACCATAATTGGGAGGTAAACACGTGATCATTTGAAGAGAACAAGAATCTTTGCTTTGATCTCTTTATCATTTTTGCATCTCAAGTGCGTTTCCAAAGCTTGAAATTGTGATTCACAGTTACTAAAGAGGTGAAGTAAGGATGCATTACAAAGATCATTTGCTGTTGCTCTTCGTTTTTTTGCACCAGGAAATAGATATTAGGTGTCTAGATCTATTATAATAATAGATGTGGATACCTAAAGTCTACCTTGTAGTGGCAAATAATTACACCAATATCACCTATTAGTGTTGTTTTTCATTTCACTCAAAACATTGCTACAAACTTTTCACCGAGAGTATTACTTTTCACCCAAACAACATAAAGAGATAGAATGCACATCAAAGTACATAATACAAGTTACATGGTAAGTGATTCAGATAGGCTAAATAATAAATTATAGCAACACGTAACCCAAAAATGGTAAAGCACAGTAGATCTGGATACCTAAAATCTACCTCATAATGGCAAATAACTACACCAATATCACCTATTAGTGTAGTTTTTCATTTCAACCAAACGTTGCTACAAACTTTTCACCAAGAGTATTACTTTTCACCCAAACAACATAAAGAGATAGAATGCACGTCAAAGTACAAAATACAAGTTACCTGGTAAATGATGCAGATAGGCCGAGTAAGAAATTATTGCAACACGTAACTCCAAAAATGGTAAGGCACGGTCCTAGTGCAGTGGCAATGACACGTGATCCTTGCAGTGAATGGCAGTTGCAATTGATGCATGGCCACGGCAGCAGGTAGCTTCATCTCCAAGTTGTAGATTCGGGTACTTCCTTTCTGTCTGTTTCTCTCTTTATGAATTGCTTTGAAGGAAGTTTCTATTGTGATTGGCGTGACACAGATGTTGTCACCGAAAGAACTTTTAAGTGATGGAATATGTCAAGAGTTGCTTCATATTCCATCTCTACTTAGTGCCGGAATGTAGAATCCCCACGTGGGGATTCAAGTGGGATTAGCCAATGTGAGAATGACAAGTGGCAATTTGGAGGAAGAAGTCGTCATTCTTGTCAATAAGGGCCACTTCACACACAAGGCTGAAGGCCCCTGACCATGGCAATGTAAGAGCTCTCATTGGTCGAATAGGCGGAGACCATCCAAGTTCACTTCACACTAGGAGGTGAAGGCCTAAAGGCCCAAAGAAAAGTTCATGGATGAAAAGTCTACATGGAGTCCTACATGGCAGGTTGTGGATAAGGGTGCATGGTCTACCGGAATTTGCGTCAGGCCCACCTCCAAGAGGTGGGCCTGACAAAAATTCCGGGAGACCATGACTTTTTAAATATTTTTTCCAACAGGATAGATTTCATGACAAATTTCAAGGAAGATTCCATAATAGATTCCAGGACATGCAAACACCACCAAGTAATTCTCTTAAATTGATAAAGTTTAAGACATATTATATTAAACCAAATCCTCCCCTCTTTTTCTGCCAACAAAATATGCAATGGTCCATTCTCACTTCACACTATGCTTGAGGGCCCGTGACTACATAAAACGGCTTTCCCAACACTGATGGTACGGCCTTTGGATGAGAGTCAAGGGTCCTCACCATTACAAGGTCACGGCTCTTGGCTCATGTGTGAAGTGGCCCTAAGGCCCTTCTACGGTATGCCACGAGTTGCTTCATAGCTGGCGGTTCGATTATCCATATAAGATTGAAGGAATTGTGTACATTGATACGTGCAATTAGGTTGTCCCACGCTAATTTATCGAGATTCCACACTATTTTGAGTATTTACGACCACAATAACAAAATACATTTAGTTTATTTATGTTGTGGTTGCTATATGGTTGAATGAACAAAGTTATAAACTTTTGTGATTTGGTTTCGATCCATTTTAATTTGCATGGGTTTATTCTCGCAAAGGCAACCTAATTGCACATATTAGTGTAGATGAGGTCATAACATTCTTAAGTGGGCTATTTTGGTTCTAGCATAACTTAAATAATTCTTAGGTAGGTAATCCAGATAATCTAAGAATGTTGTCAAATGTTATCAAGACAAAGAAGGATCTCAACTAATATTTCGTCTAGTATCAGTATTGGTGGTACCCGCGCAACATTGGTTTACACTAGAATGCACATGCATGCTTCTGTTACTCATCCTAAACAAACACCTTTATTTGAGTGGTGTGTGAATAAGTGTGGATCTAAGAAAAAACACCCAAAAAAACATGTTTAAAAGAGATTAGACTTTGTTCTCATAATTTGTTAACTCTTCTAAACTCAATAGTCAACATGTGATCATTTAATAAGAAAGAGAATGATCCTCACTTAGACAAAGATTATGAGGAAAATGACTACGGGCATGATGATTTGGATTGGGATTGGTAATCATCCCACTCTAATCACATGTTTCACATCTTACAAGAATTGGGCGCAGAGTGAAAGTTTCCATTCAAGGCATGCTTACCTAAATTTAGAGATTGTAGGCACAAGCATGATAAGGGCCACTTCGCACATGACACTGAAGGCCCATGACCATTGTGTTCTAAGGTCTCTCATTGGTTGAAAAGGCCGAGACCATCCAAGTTCACTTCATACTAGAAGGTGAAGGCCTAAGGACCCAAAGAAATCATCATGGATGAAAAGTCTACGTGGATTCCTACATGGCAGACTATGGATAATGTTTCATGGTCTATTGAAATTTGCGTCAAGCACCTCCAAGAGTCATGGAACATTATCCATAGTCTGCCATGTAGGACCTAACCATGTTTCCGGCAAACCATGTTAGAGTCAAGGCCCCTCACAATTACATGGTCACGGCCCTTGGGTCGTGTGTGAAGTGGCCCTAAATTCTGCATCTTGTCAGTGAGGAGCTTAGGCCATCATGGGTGGCAGTGCATCTTTGTTTCGATTAAATGACGACGGAGATTGACACGAAAGACTACATGGCATGAGTGAATATTGTTGGCCTACTAGATTGTGTGACAATAGTCCATGTTAATCCAAAGATGTGGCATGATAAAAGTTGACAAGATTTTGAACATATTTGTACAAAACCAGTAAACTTGGGTGAGCTTCACCAACATGGATATATACCCAAAAATGATTTTGTTTGCATGCATTCCATCCAAATCCCTTTGCATTTTTGGGTTACCGGTCCATAACTCAACCCTTACAGGACCTCGGTGTTTCTGCAGAAGGAAGATGATATAAGATGAAATGCTTTAATGACCTTCAAACCATTTTCCTCAAATAAATTGGTTGGGAATGGCCCATGAGACACACAGCTGGAAGTTGTCTTCATTCTTGTGATATGAAGTGAAAATTGTGTTTCATGAACTTGACTTGAATAATATTTATGTGACACATTGCATTTTTCATTCATCGATTATCTGGTCGACAAATGATAACTGCATCCATTGTTCGTGTGTAACCTCAGCCACCTAAACCTTGGACATTCCTTCTTTGGGATGTGAACTTTTGGTCAATACAGCTGTGCAGCAGGAAAAGCTTTAGAAAGTTTTCAAAGCACGGTTAACCAAAGCAAAACTTCTTTGTCTTTAGAATGTACTGAGATGGTTCATGTTCACCCCTGATTGATGGTAGTTGTATTGTCGGGTCGTGCCTGGAGTACAAAAGGTTTAGGAATGATGTCAACAACACATACAGTTCTTCTGCACATGTTAATAAGTGGACGCTGCACCCACAAGTCTTGAGAGACACGTTAGCTTCCATATCCACGGGCAGTCATACCAGTAATATCTTGTTTAGAAAGGCACCTTCAAAAGTGATAGCTCCAGAGTACTGTAGCTCTCTAGCAGCTTGGGCAGAAAATAATTAATTTTAAAAGGGCCTAAATTGCTGGGAAATTAATTTCGTTGAGTGTCTAAAAAAGAAAGAAATAATATTCAAAGAGTGCCTAAAATCACAATAATGCAAGTGATATTCACTGGAATCCAACAAAGTAGCATCAAATAACTTTAACGCGGCATCAATCTCACTCATGGTCTAAAAACAATACAAGCATGAATTTACATGAAATGATTAAGGGAAGTGATTAGGTTAATCATAACCACCATAGATGAAATTAAGAAAACCATCCATGAATTGTAGAAATGACTTGGATGAATGTCTAACTAATTTTAAATTACTTTTTTAATCTGCCCAATTTTAGAATATGATTTTCTGGGCTGCATAACATATTATCGCACTTTAATTAATTATTAGGCAGAAAGGAGCCCAAGCTGCTAGAGAGCTACAGTATCTGAGTGCCACTATTCGTAATAACTTAGCTCCTGCTTTTGTAAAAAACAGCAATATTTTTCAAGGTTCCTTTTGCAACATTAGATGTATGGCCACCTTGACATTTGTAATAAACATTTGTATATAAATCAGTTGAATGCAGATGTAGAAAAGTGGACAATGTTGGTGTGATTTCATAAATGTCTTAGTTCTATGAAATCACACCAACATTTAGTAGTGATTTGGTGGGCTACACTTGATATAGAGGCATGCATAAAAACATAATTTGAAACTAGCATACAAAGTAGAATTCAAAGAATATTTTCTCTTTTTCAATTTCATTTCGTGTTTGATTTCATGCTCTACCACATCAACTGAACATTTTTGAATGTACCCTTTGCACAGTTAGTCAATTTGCAATTTGAAGTTGAATCCATCCTCTCAGATAATATATCAGTTTTGGACTCCAAAAAGCCTGTACAGGAATGGCTAGTTTTCCTGGCATAGAGGCTCAGAGATATAGTTTTGGGACACTCTTGGAGATTTCCAAGCTTATATGCCAGGAAACTAGCAACGTCAGCTGGCAATTTTTTAAATCCAAGGTTGTGACTGCAACATGTAGTGTGTTCCACATATAGCCCCTGAATAATTATTCTTCAACTAAAGATGGTTGGAATTAGAAGGAACCACCATCACAAGATTGACCTACCCCATGACAACTCTCAGTTTGAGCACTCGTACACTGAAAACATATATTTGATATTCTTGTGATAACAAGCCCACAACAACATTCAAGAGCAACAATTTGATTCCCAAATGAGACCTACCAACTCACCTGGTTGGGAATGCAATGTGAACCTCGAGACAGTTTAATTGCTCTAAAAACATATGGAGAGCTATAAGTCATGCTGAGCCTAAAATTGATTCCAAAGACATAATATAAGCTGACCTTCATGATTGTTATTAGCTGCAAAAATACTAAACCTCTTTTTCCCTGAATAAATCAGGATTCAATTCTGTTGAAGTTGATGGCATCTGTAGAAATAAAAATTGCTTCCCGAGTACCACATTTTCCAACAGCATCTGCAAGGAGGAGGAGGATGCCAAGAGTCTGGAGGATCCCACGAGTTTTACAAGTGCCAGTGATTTGAGGCCAACATGATTCCAATACAATTGGAAGTGGGAGGGACTTATAGAGAAGGGTCACTAACATATCCACGACAAACTGGAGGCATAGATGCAGTAGAAGCAGACCATCAAGTAAAAAAGATGGTATGGATAGCACTCAACGTATAACCATTAATCAGCACTGGAGCAGAAAGCTTCAAATAGTTGCAGACAGAGACTCCACAAGATTGAAATATGCATACTTAATGTCGAATTGCATGTCATACCCTGCATTCAAACACTCGTTATTCCCATCAGATAGTCTCTGTAAAGAGGCAAACTATATTACTAAACTCAAAATAAAACATCAGTTGGAGATGCAAAATGTACCTACCAGGCAGACATATTCACAACATACACTGGAAACTTACAGTAGTTGAGTGCAATGGTTCGCCCTTCTCTGTCAGGTGTTTGGCGCACATGATGAAACCACATGCTCGGCCTGCAACCCACAATGTTCACCAACTAAAATTTAGTCAGACAAGTCAGGAAAATAAGAAAGCGTTTCTCCAAAAAGCAAGAGTTTGTATTTACCAGCAGAGACACAGTATCACATTTGTGTAGGAGCACATTTACCGAGGAAGAAAAATAGACATGCAGCTAGAGTGGCACCCAACTGCACATATGAACACTGCAGTTTCGTGAAAGATCCATTAACAGGAGCAAAAAGTGTCCACCAACAATAAAAGGATGGTACAACTAACAAGAGTTTGCAATGAATTTTGCAATTGGTACTCACAGATAGAGTAATTCTCCTGCTCTGACAGTGCACTCAAAGGCTGATGGACCTTCAAAGAAATTTGGAAATGAAGAATGTGCTCTTTGCTGATCTGAACTCTTTGGGAAAGGGTCTACACTGACCCATGGCACAATGTTGGATGGGCTGTCTAGTTCAAGTACTAGACTTCCACTGTCCTGCAAATACAAAAAAGCTGCAACAAGGAACTCATCATTCCATGTAATCGAGGCATTCAGAAAAAAATTCATAACAAAAAAGAAAATCTTTCA
The DNA here is from genome assembly GCA_964035585.1 of Polytrichum formosum. NCBI lineage: Eukaryota > Viridiplantae > Streptophyta > Polytrichopsida > Polytrichales > Polytrichaceae > Polytrichum > Polytrichum formosum. Next base: position 31,351,890 of record OZ037935.1, on the reverse strand, counting down.
ATAAAGCCTAAGCTTTTAATTATTGAACTTAAGAAATAATTCTAAACCCTAAGCCCTAAGCCCTAAACCCTAAATTCTGAATCTTTGGATCAACGCACTACCTTGTGCATCTGCTATAGAGAGCATGACTTGTTTCCAGATAGGTTTGAGATGCCTTCAAATCTAAAACAGGTGTACAACTGTGAACTTGAACCTGAACCAACATTCGGATAGATACCCATAGCAAGGTGCGAAAATGATTCATAAGTAGGTTAATCACAGCAACACTTAGATGCTTGAGAAATGGAAGGCGGTTAGTTGCATGCACACATACAAGAGAGTAACCTTCATCAATAGGACTTTCCAAGAAATGCTTCACTATTATCATGACATGGATCCCATGCCCTCCCCCCCCCCCTTTTTGCTAAAACTTTTTGCAAAGGGAGAGGTCTACCAGCGCTATTGAATCAATTATCCATAGGGGAGCCGACAAACATAAAGTATCAGCTGCCATCGTCAATAGTGCTAGATTCATTCCCAGAGATTTTCACAAAGCGACCCAAAATTGACATATCGAACTTCATGGTAACTGAATTTCCTAGAGGTGCACAAGCTTGTGATCAGGTACTGATTCCGACATTGCAGAGTTGCTCAACAATTTTACACTCCTGGCCATAGCTCCACTTGGGAACAAAAGAAACACGAGCAAAATGGCTGATACAGTAACGATGTAATTCAAGGAGGAAACTGAACACAGTTCAATCGATGCTGACTCAGGAGGTTTTTCTCCAAACATCCAATTCACATACGAATCAGCTCATTCGTTGAACTAATAAATTACAATCCTCAGTATCTTTCCAAGCATCACAAATGAGAGAACCCCATTTACAACGTGCATAAGGTTGTGATCGGGTACTGATTCTACATTGCACTCGTGGCCATAAGCTCCACTTAGAGACAAAAGAAACACAAGCAAAGTGGGTGCGGCAGTAATGATATAATTGATGAGGGAGGAAACTAAACGCAGCTTGATCGATGCTGACTTGGGAAATTGTTCTACAAACATCCAATTCGCATTCAAATTGGCTCATTTGCGGTAACAATGATTTAGGCTTCTCACTGTCTTTACGTGCATCATAAATGAGGGAACTGCATATATAAGGTGCACAAGGTTGTGATCAGGTACTGATTCCTACATTGCAGAATTGCTCAACTCCTGGCCATAGCTCCTGGCCATAGCTCCAGTTGAGAGACAAAAGAAACACAAGCAAAGTGGGTGAGGCAGTAGCGACGGAATTGAGGAGGGAGGAAACAAAACGCAGTTTGATGATGGTAATTTAGGTAGTTGTATTCCCAGCATCCAATTCACATACAAATCGGCTCATTCGCCATACCAACGAATTACGCTCCTCACTATCTCTCCAAGCATCATAAATGAGAGAACCCCATCTCAAAGGGAAAATGAAAATGAAAGAGACAGAGAGACAGACCGTGCGTTTATAATGCGCAGTAGGATACTCGCGCACGTACATTCGGTGCACATCCGTGGGAGGCACCAAGGTGAAATGCTTCTCCCCGCTCACCACTGCATACAGATTCTCGTAATGGTCCTTGTGAAACGACGTCACCGACTCCGGGCTGCCGATCCACAGGTTCACGGCCTCAGGTTTACACCCCAGGGCCTCGCTCGCCCACGCAATCTCCGCATCGGCGTCGCCCGCGAGCGCCGCGAATTCCGACGAGAAACAACCGTTCTGTTGCTGCAGATACGCCACTTGGTGGCCACTCGTGGACGCTAACACGTGCTCCAGCGCCTCCGCAAACGGCAGCTCCTCCACCAGCGCACTCGCAAACACAGGTCCGCGACCACCAACGTCGGATTGAGCTGGGCCTTGGCATTGGGGTCGGGATTGAGATACGGCTTGGAATTGACATTGGGCTTGGGATTCAACTAGGATTTGGGATTGGGATGGAGATAGTGCTTGAGCTTGGGATTCAGCTAGGGTTTGGGCTTGGGCTTGGGATTGAGAAAGGGGTTGAGATTGCAACAAAGTTTGCGGTTGGGGGCGGACGATGGCGTCTGCGCGGCCGTCGGGGGTGAAGTGGCAAGAGACGTCGCAGTGGGCGAGCCGGCGAAGCAGGTAGGGGTTGGACCAGAGGGTGAGGGCGGGCCAGTGGGAGATGGCGTCGGTGATGATGCAGGGGCGGTTGGGGAGGACGAAGTCGCGAAGGAAATGAAGAGGGTCGGGGGCGCCGTGTATCCTGGCGACGTCGGAGGTGCAGCCAAGCGAGAGCTCTCGCACGTCGCGCGAGAGCGCATTCAGCAGGCGCTGCGCCTCCGAGCCCGCTGCTGCTGCCATCGCCGCGCTCCCGCCAACACCCAGCTCATTTCTCGCCTAACTCGGGTCTCCTGGGATCCCAGGCCAACCAAGCTTCATTCAGCAACCCCTAAAAGCATGGGGGCTTAGCTTGAATCATCAAAGATGTACTATAAAGTACGAATTAGAATTAGAATTTTGTGTTGGCGTACATGAGACAATTTTAGGGAGTTCGGTTTAAATCACATCCATGCGATTGGAATATGGATCTTTATCCTTGGTCAGTTTGTCAAATTATTTTACATCCGTTTTTCTTCATAAAATTTAAAAAAAAATCCAAGATGTATCAAATCGTTTGATCTTTGATATGATTGGCTAAAAGTAAAATTTTGAGCTGCATAATTTGGTAGGGAGAACCAGAAATATTATTGTCGCTAACATTGTTTCTTTCCCAAAATAGCTAATTGTGTACCCAAAGAAATTTAAGGGTTCCAACCACTTCAAGGTCCATATCTTAGAGTCATTGCTATAGAAATTTTGATCCGTTGCTCTAAACAATGCATAGCTTGATTATGCCAAGGTGCAAGAAAACAAAACAAGAAAAGAGAAGTTTGCCTTGAGAGATATATCTTTGAAAAATGCTCGCAACCACTTTTTGGCTTCTTGGGCATGTAGGGGTTAACTTAGCACTTAAAGGTGGGTCTACACTACAATCCACAACCAAAGAAAATCTTTAATTGAGCGAGGCTATAGATTGAGAGCAAAATTTTAGACCCCATGAGTAGGGTCCGAGTATAAGGTATGAGAATATGAAGTGGAGCTATTTGCTTGTGTGGGAGACTTGTACATGTGATCCCCTTTCACGGCAAGCTATGTTCCCCATTGGAAGTTTGTTCTAATGGGTGTCTTTAGCAATATATTCATGGTTTTACATACAAAAGCAACCTTAATTTACATTCAAAAACAAATACATGTAAAGGAGCACACCCATCAAAGTGGTAGAACCGCCATCCTAGACCCTGCCTACCCTAAGAGAGCCACCGTTTGCAGCACAACCAAGAGGGGCCACTGCCATAAACACTTTAAAAGTTGCACATGATATTTTTATATACTATACCATATGAGTTGCCTTCCAAAGGCGGGTCTCTTGGTTGTTGGCCATGTGCCACTTGTAGACCATCCATGCAAGATAAGTATCCCCCCCCACCGGCCAATCCCAAGTTGCCTTCCTTAAGAACACATGTGTTGGACATTTCAGCTAAATGCCGTCAAAACACACTACTTATTGTGGCATCACTTTCCCGCCAAAACTCATCGGTCCCAACTCAAAAAAAATCATGCTCCTCCTAATTTGAGAAACCAATCTTTAAGCTTGGGTCCAATCTTCAGTCCAACAGTAAGGTCCATAAAGGGATGTTTTGGACCCATACCCTAACGTAAAGGTTAAGGGTGGGTTCATACTTAGGACCCAAGACCATAGAAACTTCAACATCAAGTGATCCTATTGGCCAAAGCTAAATTTTAAACTCGAGGAATTTATACTAGGGTCCCAGGCCCAAGGTATGGAAATTGCGTCACATTAATCACCCCTCCTCCATGTACATGACCCACCACGTGGGCAGTGTTTCCTCTCGGCCCGTCCTTGAGTCAGCCCGAGGTGACTAGAGACTAGTTCAGCCGGTCATGGTGAAGCGACGTCGCCATCGCAGGGTAGTTCGTCGTCCCGTAGAGTCGACATTGCCATCGCTTGGTATTTCTCCGTCCGGGCATCTCAACGACGACGAGCTTAGGTAATGAATTCTGACTTTGGTCCTGCCATAGCATAGATCTTGTCCTGCGATTAGAGTGTTGTGTTTGTGCATTTCCCGCCCTTCTTGCCTTGCATGTTGTGCGCCTTGCTTGCATTGTGTTCGGAGTGGGTTTTGGGTTGTGGGTTTTTGAGATGCTTAGGGTTTAGTGCTTTGTGGTTGTTGGGGTTTCGAGGCCAGTTCCACCAGAATGCATAGTGAGCAGGTGTTTTGGGGTGGAGCTCAGTTGGTTTTGAGTGTAATCCTTTTATTCAAAAGCAAAGTTTATGAGACTGGATTTCAGGTGTAGATGTACGTCTCCGACTATTGTCTGCAACCACCACTGTAGAATGCAATAATTATTTGAGATAGCCTGTGGATTGAGATTGCGCTTCGGAGGAGGAAGGGTAGTCATTGAACTAGAGTGGCAGGTCAGGGACGTCTTTAGTGATAGTTTCTGGAATGTACTCATCAACCTTTAGGGTTTAGGATTACGTCTAGAGGTATGTGCGGGCACTGAGCCTGTTGGTTCAGGGGCGATGGCACGAGCTTTACAATAGAGGTGCCGAAGATGCACACATTTGGGGTATTCGAATTTTGACCTCTCTACTTGGCGTAAGAAAAACCTTCATGGCTTCTGCATGCATTCAAGAATCCGAGGTTTTTTCTAGAGAAGTAGAGGCCAGGATGTTGTTAGAGCTAAAGGATGTTGACTCTAATGGGTCAATAGACTTGGAGGAGGAGGAAGGTGATAACAAGGAGGTGGTGTCATTGAATTTTGACAGCTCCGCTTTTGAGAGCATAGGTGGCCCTCCCCAATTGCAGAAGGTACTCTTGAAAAAGAGTAACAACGACGATTGCCTGTTGTAATCGTAGGTGACTGCTGGAAAAGAGAAGCTCTACCGGTGCACGATGACAAATTGTGCTTGTCTTTACACCGAGCTAGAGTACAAGGACCTCATTGTTGAGGCTCACCACGACTGGAGGGATCCCGTGAAGCGTACTGACAACAAATACCGATTCTGTTGTAGGTATTGTGGAATGCATTTTAAAGACAAGAACATGATGTCCTTTCATCGGTACAACAACGAATGTGAGGGTTGGTCTGGTCCACACACATTGAAGATGTATCCGACGTTTGACAAGAATGACCGGAGACGTTGAAGGTGGCCTTAGATGAGCACGGTCTGACATGCCCTTCGAAACACGTTGGAAGGGGGATCAAGGGTTTTCATAGTGGAGAGAAGAATAAAGCTGCAAAGGTTGTTCAGAAAGACCAAGGAGGTCAACTATCGAGGACGAAGAAAAAACAAATTCAATTGCTTGTTGCAGGGGCAGGTGAAGTTGGGGCAGGAGGGTCAAGAGGCCGAGAGGGAAAGAGGACTGTGGAGGGCAACCATCCAAACGTTGCGGAGGCAAAGAAAAAGAGGAAGGTGACAAACCTGGCAGACATTCAAATTGATGGTCGCGACGGGGGGAGGGAAATATGTGAAAAACGTGGTACCATTCCTAAGGTACCACCGAAGAAAACAACGACTTCCCCCATCACAGTCAGTTTGTAGGAGACTCCACCGCAGCAACAGAGACCTCCCACCTGAGAGAAGCCGTCTGGTGCAGTCGAGGTGGATAATGCCCACCTCAAGATAAGGGGTTCCCCCCTATTCTTACTGTCATCTATAGCCGTGGTTGTCCTTTTAACCCCGTCACTGTGCTTCAAATTGGACGAGGGAAGAGTGAGCATGCGAGGATATCAGAGATCGTTACAACAACTATCGGCCACTGGGGAGATTGGGAAAAAAGGATGGTTACTTTGGCAGGTGCGAAGAAATCACGGGGGGTTCACTCCATGTCAAGTTGAACACCACATGCGGCCAAAGTTTGCTACCCCTATATTACATGGAATAGATAAATTTAAAATTTTTGATATTTTTTCTACATATACATAATCATTGATAATATCTTTTGTATATTGTTTTGAAATTTTTAGTCATCTTCATTTTTGTAGTAATTATTTTAGTTCAATTCTGCGTCATTCTAGTTAGAAACGGTATGTTTTATTAAAAAAACAGATCATCAAATTTGGTTATGATTTTTTACTATGTAATAGATACCATGTATATCTACCCATGAAAAAAAATTGATAAAATTTTGACCCATTTTGGTGATGCAACTTACCAAAAGTAGATTTGTTTTGGCCGCACGCGGTGTTCAACTTGACAATGGAGTGACCCCCCCGTGGAAGAAATATCAAAATTGAAGGACTACCTCGATTTTCATGCAGTGAGAGAGCAGTACAAGGAAGCTCTAAAGAGGATTGATGTAGAGCTCTAGGAAAGACGTGAGGCTCATGTGCGTGAACAACTGAAGCTCTACGATGACGCTCATCTTATGAAGGAAGAAGATACGGCCTAGGGGTGGTCACCACTCTATCAAGCTTTCCTTAGAGATTTTCCTAAGACAGGACCAAAGCGCCCTTGGCGACACACCGAGGAGGAGTGGCTGCATATTGTTGAGGCTTTGCAGGTAGAGGGTGGTAGAGAACCACTGACACTAGAGTTGGAGTGTCCTCACATTGTGCGTGCACTAAAACTGTATTCCAAAGTATCGTCAAGACGCATCACTCCTCTCGCACACCCAGAAAGGGATATGACCAGGCACAATTTCTTAGGCATCACGAGGGAATCTTACGAGTCAATGAGGTTGTGTGTGGCTGCACAAGATGTTGTTGACTGTGGTTGGATTTTATTTCCCTGCGTTTCCAGTGTGAGAATGCCATTTATACTGGATCGTAGGAGGGACTTCCTTGGTCTTGTAGGACACGAAGGTGCTGAAAAGGAGGCAGTTCTATGCCAAATAGAGAGTTTCATTGTGAGGATTGCCTGGAGATCAATCGTTGATATGGTCAGGTTGGGCAACAGGGAAGAATTAGCGACCATGTGGTACAAGAAAGAGGTTGAAGGACTCCCTAGGCCACATTGTGACCAGGTATTGCAAGGCAGTTTTTATTGTGGCTCTTGGTTTTGTGATTTGTATGTAAGAGAACCGATTTTAACGTTGTTCTATTCAAGTCTTGTGCATGCAGATGAAGATCAGGGAGGACATCGACACCGGATGGGGAATGTTGGGATTGGAGGAGCATTCTGAAGTTGGAAACCTTTGCAGCAGTTAGTCGACAAAGTCATTGATGTACTGAAAGACTTAAGACGTTTGCAACTCAGGGTAACGTTTGAGAGTTTGGGAATTGACGTCCAAGATGGCTGTCGGAGCAGGACTGAGGAAGTAGATGACGACATCACCGAGCTCGCGGAACAAGAGAACCTACCTGTGTAAGCCCAAATTGATGCTCACATGTGTTGTTAACATTTGTAAAACATTACAAGTGGTGTTTTGTTGATTTATGATTATTCACAAAAATATAAAAAGAGTGAAGCTTGAAGAAAGCTAAGTTTGAAGCATTAGGCTTGTGTGGAGTGGATTTAAGTAGTATGAGGACATACCTTGGTAAAATGTGGTAGGTAGAAAGCCAAGGTTAGTTAAATGTTTGAATTAGGATATTTGTTGATCAATTGAGGGAGGAAGGCTTAGGAGATAAGATGAGAGCCTACAAAGTAGGAGGAGAGTTCGAGGGCTTATCGTGAGCCTTGTGGATGGGATGAGTCTCTACTTAGAAGGAGAAGGTTAAGGGGTTGTGATTGGAGGCTCTAATCCTCTCACCCTATCTTTACCTCATGCCCTCTCTCCCTCTCAACTCACTATATAATCCCTCATTCTTCCCTCACTCATCCTCTCTTTCCTTCGTGCTCCTTAAACACCCCACGGGTTATAAGTGTGGGTGTGTGGGAAGCAAGATAGGAGCACATGTGTGTGCTTAGTTCTTAGGTGAAGAACCAAGGCTATTTAGCCTTGAAGAGGGATTGACCTCTTGTTAGAAGTAGATTGGGTTTAAGGAATTTGGAGTTTGATTGTAAACTTCAACTTGTTGCATTGAGATTCATATTGAAGTGATAGAGTTCAAACTTGTTTAAACTTGTGGCATTTAGAGTGACTAGATTGTACTAGGTGCATTACTTGTAGTGTTTTATTAGTTATGAACTTGAGCAGAACTTTATAGTGAGAGATTTGTCAATTATGGATGATCAGAGTGTTCAATGGGTATGAAAATTTGAGGGATTGTTTATTATAAAGTATGGGAGTTGTGGTAAAAATTTGAGAGCTTCAGTCATTGGGATGAAAGAGTTATTAAAAGTTGAAGGGGAGGGTGTCTAGGAACAAAGCAGCAATGTTTGAAAATATGTATCTCTTAGAGGGTTATAGATATGGATACCAAAATTTGACACTACCTTCTGAACTTATATATCTATTTTGTGTCAAAATTTTAGATTGATTGGACGTAGGAGTTGGAAGTTATTAGAGTTTTAATGACCGGATGCTTTATCACAGCATTCATACTAAGTAGTTAGAGTTAGAATTTCATGCATAACTTTTGCATATGAACTCTGTTTGTGCCAAAATTTGGTGTGGAGATTTTTGATAAGGTACTTAACAAGTGTACCAAATTTCACTTGAAGAACATAAGTTAGGTGGGAGTTATACTATTCTGAAGTTTAGTAGGAAGACATTGATAGAGATTTACATCAAGAAGAACTTAGAGAAGGAAGGGCAAGGATAAGTATATAAGTATTTTTTAATACTTGTATTTAAAGCCTATGTACTCATGGAATCCACAAGCGAAGTGTCATGTGCCAATACGGAATCAACCACGATGACATGTGATAGCACGGAATCAATAAGCGAAAACTCATGTAGTAGTGTGGAGTCGACGGCAAGGACTCGATTCACAAGAGGGATATCTTCGAAGGCATGCGTGGCCAAAGCGGCTGGGTGGACATTAGAAAAGGCTAAGGATATAACCTTGCCCGACATTAAGGAATGTAAAACTACATAGTGTGGTGTTAATCAAGTTGTGTATATTCCAAGGGTAGATTGGAATTATATATTGGGTTACAAAGAAAGAAGTCTCTACATGTCATTATAAACTTTTCCACTCGGGCTAGAACGAAATCGAAGGGTGGAGGATTTTTGGTGACAACCTGTCAAAGACCTTCTCTAGTCCGATAGAGATATTGGATTGCAGAAATCACTCGTAGACTGTCCTCCGGAAGGTTATTTCACCTTGACCCCTGTTGGCCAAGCTGATTTTGCGCATTTAAGCTTACTTGTCACACAATACACAAATTTGCAGGTTTTTAAGCACGAACTTTGTGTATCTCAGGGAGCAAGGCAAAAATAGGAGGCCGAGAGATAGAGATAGGTCATGCTACTCCACATTGCTAGTCCTCCTCCGGTTGTGGGCGATCTTACTTCCATTGGATCTCGGGGAGATCACTCCATTGTAGAGTTGAACAACCACGTGCGATCATTTTAGATGTAAAAAATGTAAAAAATGTAAAAATCATCACCAAAATGGGTCACAATTTTATCAATTTTTTTTCATGAGTAGATATAAATGGTACATGTTACATAGTAAAAAATGGTGACTAAATTTGATGATTTGTTTTTTTAATAAAACATACCGTTTCTAACTAGAATGACGCAGAATTGAACTAAACAAATTGCTACAATTAATGAATATGACTAAAAATTTCAAAAAAATATACAAAAGATACCATCAATGGTTGTGTATATGTAGAAAAAATATCGTAAAATTTAAAATTATTTATGACATGTAATATAGGGGTAGCAAACTTTGTTCGCACGTGGTGTTCAACTCTACAATGGAGTGATCTCCCCGAGCATTGGATTCAGCAGAACGCCTCAGGATGTGGCCCATCAAATGGATCTTATTGGTCTCGCACAAGCCATTACTCTTGTCCGGTCATTGACATTTGAGCCATCGGATGGGGATGGAGCAGCAGGCTTTCAAGGATTCGTAGTGACTACAATAACAAACAGTGTTGTCTTTGGGGGTGGGCTCCCAGATCTTCATATTGGGTCATCATCCCTGAGTCATTGGGTAGAACGACATCATGAAACTACTAAGGAAATATCATGTGTGCCAAGTGTTCCATGCAATCTGGAGCCCAATAACAACAATCTTGCAAGCAACATCAAAGAGTAAAGGCATATGGTAGTTAGCACAATACCATGTACCTCTTGTTGTTATTGGCTTATGTGGCGCTTTTGGGCACCCCCCTCCGAGGGAGCCTAAAAGTGTCACACAAGCCCTTCGGTGCGGGTGGCCTGCACTTGCAGGTGCCCAAGCCGAACCCGGATAGTGGGTATATAAGTTGAGTGCTTAGATTTTGGAGGGGAATTAAATCTGCGTTGTAGTACCTTCGGAGGTTGGGCCTTAGTCTTTATATTGTGGCTCTAAACTCCACTAATCCATTTCATACCTAACTCTAACCCAGACCTATACCCTAGTCTAAGCGCAGACGCACCAGCCTTGGAACCAAGGCAATCCTAACCTATGAAATGAAATGACTCGGTATACACCCACCGGGTGTGATTTATACCATCCCTTGTAAGATGGACAACAATTCAGTTTGATAGTTGAAGGGTGCATGGCCTAGTTTACGGACGCGCATCCGTAAATTTGCCCATATGTTGTGCAGAAAACATTCGTTCTGTCCTACCCAACTGCCCTTGAAAGTTTACGGACGTGCATCCGTAAACTTGCCCACCTATGATGCAAGAAAATTATGTTGCCCTACACAATTTTCCCTTAAGGTTTACGGACGTGCGTCCGTAAACTTGCCCACATATTGTGCGGAACAGTTATTCTGCCCTACACAAATACTCTTAAAAAGCAGGAAAAAATTCATTTTTTTCCTATGCCAATCCGCTTAGAAGGTTATGGACGAACCTTGCACATATATTGCGCAGAAAAAAATAAAATAAAAAATAAAAAAATTATGTTGGCGTCAATGTTACGGACGCGCGTTCGTAACCGAGTGCCGGAGTCTCCCACGGGTGCACACCCGTGGGGGCTCCCAACTCCTAAGGCAGTAGACAACCCTTTACTTAAACGGCCACAATTTTTGCTCACAAGCTTCGATTGGAATAATTTTTTGTAATCTGGAAAGCTAACAACAAGACCTATTACTCATCCAAAGATCAAAACAATTGCAAATTGTGTCTTTTTTATACGCGCTTGCAAAGTCAGCGCTTGTAATTGTAGGGGCAGCTGAGACACCTTCACTCAAACACTCATAACTTTTGCCCACTAACTCCGATTCTAACAAACTTAGGCTTTTTAGAAAGCTAACAATAAGGGCTACATTCACTCAAAATCTGAAGGCTAAATTTTGATTTTCGAGTCCACTACACTTGATTGGAAGCGGCCCAGCTATTTAAGTGTGTGTTCAAGAACACACTATCTTCTCTCAAGAGTTCTAGCTATAAGAATTCTAGAAGAATTTGAAAATTTTGTTTCTAACTAGAATTGAAGAGGGCCTTGTCCTATGAATTAGAGAGAGGGAGAGAGAGAACATTCCTAGCTAAAATTTGAAAGGGCTTCGCCCTCTTGAAAATGAAAAGAGAGAGAGAATGAAAGGAAAAGGGGGGGTTTTATCACCCTTCAATGAAGGGTTGGACTCCTTCTCCTTTCCTTTCAACCGAGGGGTCCCGTCCCTTGAATGGTGGCAATCAAGCCCTCGGTGGTGAATGGGGGGGGGGGGATGCCACCTCGCACCCACTTGCCTAAGCCTTTAGAAAGGCTTTTCTATCTCCGTTTGATTTCATTTTTGGTTGGCAAGGGTGGCAACATGCCCCCTTGCCCTAGTTGGCAAGATTTCTAGCGCTCGTAATTGTCACTTTCTTTTCCTTTCTTGGCCGCTTCCGGAATTACTTCTTTTTTGCATGCTTGATTTTTTTGCTTGCTTTGATTGGTTGATTCTAACTTACCTACCTACTTATTAGCCTACTACCTTAACATTTCCGATTCGGGTAAAGGGCATTTCCCTTTTATCCCTTCGGTTTCTAATTTTCTGCTTACCAAGGTTTTTACCCCAAGGGTAAAACACCCCTAGCTAACTTTGTAGGGTCTTCTTTCTAACCTATCATAATCTAAATGACTTTTTAGCCAAATATTCCTATTACTAATCTAATGATTTTACTAAAAACCCTCAATTGTGAGCCAAATTGCCGTTGGAGGCAATTTTATGGCTCACAACTTATAACGTGGAATGGGGTGACCATTGTCCTCCTGCATTTTTTTGGAATTCAAAATTGCCCTGCGTTGTGTCGTGCCTTGTTTTGCTGACATATTTCCTATTGGGCACATGTCAATTCCGTCCGTCTTGCAAGGTGTGGAGCCTTGACTGATGGTAATGGAGAGATTGGCGTCATCACCGGTATAGGTTGTACTACCGTCACTGGCGGGGCCACCGGTGCTAGAACACTATGCCGCGATGAGTTTGGTTTTACCATAGGATCTAAAATGGTTGTGTCATTCGGATCTAAGTTGGTTTGAGACTCATAAGAAAGACTCTTATCATCACTATTGTCAACTGGAACAGGTAAAGGTTCAATTCGCCTTTTAGAACGAGTGGTAACCGCATTTACTTTGGTTTCCGGACATGAGGTAAACAGGTGGATCGTGTGTTGAATATGATTTACATTCCTCGAGCCACCATCCTCATTCTCTTCTTGAATCCGGACGTGCTTTCCTTTCTTCCAATCTTTATCATTGGATTGATAATCCTTTTTAGGATTAGGACACTCTCTTGTGGGATGACCAGCCGTTTTACAATTTCCACACAGAGGTACATAATCTTGAGATTTCCTCGGATTAGGACATTCGTTTGCATAGTGTCCCAATTCTTGGCATCTATAACAAATAGGTATTTTCCTTTTGTCATTAGAGTTCGGATTATAATTCCTCGCATTAGGATTATAAGGTGGTCCGTTCCAGTTGGGGGGTCCATTGGTCTTACCCCAACTAGGTCGGTTTGGGAAATCAATGGGTACCGGCCGTTTATTAAAATTTCTCCTTGGGTTGTAATTAGAATTTGGTCCTTGTCCCAATCTTTCCTCTTGCCAAGGACAATTCCTGTTATCCTCAATTTGATTAACAAGTCGTTGGGGTCTCAAATTCCAACATTCATTTACCGAGTGATTACCCCCACAATATGTGCATCTGATTCGAATGCCTTGGGGGGTAGGACATTCGGTAGTTGTATGTCCATGTCCCTTACAATTCATACACCACACATTATTTCACTCATTAGTAGCTTGAGCCCGTTTTGGTGCTCCTTTCATGACCTTAACTGACAATTATGTCAATTGTTTTGTCAAGTTCATGATAGCATCTTCATGTTTGGCTATGGTAGGATCATGAGCTGAGGATGTCATCACTGTTGGATTAGAAAAAACCGGAACGGTGAATGTACTAGAAGGGTGGGCATCGGTTACATAATGTTGATTTAGATTTGTTACAGGGAAAGTCCCCATATGAGTAGGGATAGGATAATTTGAGTAAGTGTTGTCAGTATAGACAACCAAGTCATCTTCCAAACGACATTCCTCCCAAATTTTGGCACGGGCATATGCTTGCGCATAGGTCGCCGTGCCACCTTCCTTTATATATGTTTTTAACTCGATTGGGTATAAACCTCCAATAAAGATACTCATAAGGGAATTGTCAAGTATTTGATGGACTCCCATACGTTGTAGGATATCTTGCATCCGCCCGTAATAGCTGTCCACCCGCTCATTTATACCCATCCTTATGGTTCGTAATTTTTCTTTTAGACTATTGGCAAATCCCAAAGGTGTAAAATGATCAAGGAAGGCAGTCTTTAGTGCATTCCAATCTGCAAACGTAGGTTGCCTTAAGTACCATGCGAAGGTTTCTTCCTGCAGAGAGGCGGCAAAGACCTCTGGAAGTTTAGCAGGAGGAATACTATTCGCGCCACAAGTGAGTTCAAATTTGGCAACATGCGTGTCAGCATCAGCACCCGGCCGTCCCAAAAAATAAGGGATGTGAACCACATTAGTAATACGAGGATTTGGGTTAGGCGGTGGTGGCTGCGCCATTGGTGGTGGTTGTGGAGCTTGAGGTAGTAAAGGTAAAAACGGTAATGTTGAAGAGAAAGGTGTTAAAGGATTTTGTATTGGTTGCGCCTGTGAACTTCCCGAAGTTGAACCAAAATTCAATTGTTGCAGTTTAAGAGGTGATAAATTTTCCTCTTGATTTTTATTCTCCTCAGGTAATTGATCCCCTAAGTTTGGTTCAATATCAGGATTTCCTTGTGTAAATTAATGACAGACCTTAACCAACTTCTTCTCCTCTCAGCTTTCTTTTTCTAATAGTCTCTCGCGATGGCACGATCCTCTCTAGCCTTATCATTGGTTGCCTTTCTTACTGAGGCTGTCTATGCGTGTGATTTTGCATGTGCAGGTTCCAGTATGGAAATTGCCTATGTTCACTTAAGCACATCATTTACTTTATCTATTAGACCTCACAAACCGTTTTCTCCCATTTAGGCACAATTTTTTAAAGTTAACAAAATCTTTGCCTTTAAAGGAAGAATCGGAAAAATCCGGAATGTTCACGCTAGCACGAGGATCAAAAGGTCTGTAACAAAAATGAGCCTCATTTTTAGTAAAGGTTCCACCATTCCAACAACCATATCCAAATTGATTAGCGGGAAATTTTTTGGCTTTATGTTGGCTATAAACCAAAAACATAAACCGAAGATCTACCCTCAACCGCGGATATCCGTTGTGAATGATAATTTCATTAAAACCCTCACCTTTATTCCATATTTTCTCAAAAAAAATTTCTTGGAGGTGAATGGGTAATTTAAAGAAATTGGTTCGAAATCCTTTCGGGTATACGGGGTGATTTGGTCCAATATGGATTCCTACTCCCCGAAAAGATGCTTTATAAAAACGATAAAGTGCAGTAAACAAATGTGAGCCTTGGTATAACCAATCGTCAGAACTACTCGATTTTAGCAGTGTAGATTCCCAGGGCCACATCCTCAATTCTCTTTAATGCTTTGTTAGCATCCTCTATGAGTTCTTTCCCTTGGGGTGCTAATAATGCGTGTTCAAGATACTGACTCAACATATAATCCTTCTCGAGAAAATTACTAAAATCTCGAATTTTTTCAGCAGAGGTGTCTATGGTTCTGCTCTGCCACACTTTAGTAACAATAATCTGCTGGATTTCCAGGGGCAATGTTTTAATTCGAGCCTCTAACGAGGATCGAGCAAACACTGTCTGCGTTAAAAATCTTTCCCTAGGGAATTGACACCACTTATAAAGATTAATTTCCTAGGGGTTTCGACGTGTATAAAACGGATATAGTCTTGAGTTTGACAACTTAATGACAGGTTGTGCTCGGTCACTTAACTCCACGATAAGAGAAAAAAGAGCAACCGAACACTGCTAGGAATCCTCAACACCAGGTTCGCATGGCCACATTAGTTCTGACTTTTATATCATTACTAAGGTTATATTTGGTCATTGTTTTCGTCAAGCTATCATGGGTAAATTGTAGAAATAGTCAAAGACTTATTTCACAATTATTAAACTTTACTTCTTCTTCACAAAATATGCCTTAGTTTAATTTATAAGTCAACTTGTGATTTCTATCAATACCTAATCTTCTAAATTCTGACGACCGTAGCCTTCCCCAGCAGCGGCGCCAAAATGTAGATAGTTTTTTGGTTCGGGTTCCAATTAAGAAAAACCACCTAGGGAAGACCAAATGAGTGTCAGATTAAACTCTAGATGTCACTATTAGGTGAATTGATAGATCACAATGAGTTGGGAATGAATTTAGGACAATAAACGCATAAAAAACCCACTTTAAGGTAGTAATGAAACTTATTAAGGGGTAAAATTTAGGAATAAGGGTCACTCAATGCTATACATGCAATTGCTCAGTCTCTCCTTCACAACCAACCCTCTACAATATTGGTTATTTTATTATAATGATTTAATGCAGAGAGTCACGGCTCAACAATAGTCTTTTGAGTGGGCAATAGTCTCACATACCCAAGGCCAAGACACCTTGTTTCGGACCATAGTCTCTTCGTTTAAGTGCCCAGTGACCATAGTCCATACCACCAATTAGTAGATGTTCCCCACATGCTTCCTTCATCACACTCAGACTTGGAGTTAATTAATTAAAATTGAGGTGATAACACATGGTTACTTCTTATTCCTCCGGACTTAACAAAATCATATTTGAATTAAGGCATTAAAATAAGTTATTATAATTTACAAAAGTCTAGTTACGAGTAACGGGAGCTGAGTATGTGACCCTAAGCAAACCGAACCGGACCGGAACTAAGCAGCGAGTCTAATTCACGAGACCATAGTCTAACGGGGTCGGCCATAGTCTAAGTACCCAGTAATAGTCACCAGTAGCAGTAGCCAATTCCAAGTTCCAAGTAACGAGTCTCACAGAGAGGGCCATAGTCTTAGTAACAAGTCACCAGTCACAAGTTCCAAGTCAGCGTCTTGTTCTCGAACTTGGAGCTAGCTCCTTCTCTTTTTATCCTTGCCCTTGAGCTCCCTCTCCCAAACGATATGGGATAAGTGCCCAGCTCTTCCTCGTCAGGGTCCTCCACACGTGAACATGCTCTTCGACTCTAAGCACATTCAACACTATCACTATATTCGTTAATTTGAGACTTTCTCTTGTCTCAAATTAATATATGGACCACAACAACATGGTCTAATGTTTGGGTCGTCCTACCTAAACCATCTTGATGTGAGTTCCTAATTGGGTTCTTGATATGAACACCCGCTTCAAAGTATTTGTATCTTACAACATTCTCCAATATTTGTGTGATTTTATCCATGTACTTATATTTGTAACTGTCTCAAAATGCCAAAAAAGTCCCAAATTAACAAATATAGTGATCACTCCATTCTCACTTTGGAGACGACTTCGGCGTGCACAACTTCCCTGCACTCACCACATTCTTTCCTTCGAATAAGGGTGACAAGTTTTTTCTTGTGGGAACATTTCCCTTATAGATTCATTAGTTATCATATTACTTCCACCACAGAGGGATTAACTGGGAAGTTCCACCACACCAAATTATCTTCCTGATTGACTAATGGCAATTAGGCGACAACTACAGGACGATTTTCCCCGCATATCAAACAAGGTCAATGAACCCAGTGGGAAAGTCCGTAGACGAGATGACTCAAACTTAATTTATCATGTTACCAATTCTTTCCCCTCTTAACCAAAGACGAGAGATACAATTAGCTTCAATTCTCCTTGTAGTGATGTATAAAAATAGTCAGGGTTTCGCACCCTTCTTTACAAACCGGTGCAATCTGCAATTGAAAAAAGTCCCCCTTTTAACTCTTCCCGAGCAAGGAGGGTTGCTTATATTATCCTTTATATTATACGTCCACTTGACTCTACAAACACAACTGACATAATTCAGAGTCACTTAACTTCCTGCACAAAAGGCTTTTACAATCAACCGAACTAAACGCACAATGCCATATTTGGAAATCAGGTATCACACTTCATGATATGAAATGCTTATTGTTTCAAAATCAAGGTTTCACACCCATAGTGATTCTCACTTGATGAACATTGATAATTACGAGAGGAGACTGAAAGCTACTCCTCTCTCAAGAGAAGCATAACACACACTTTCCGAACAATGATAGATCAACATGCATGACAATCAGTTATTAGATCAATCACTCCATACGGTAATTCCAGAGAGATGGTCCTTATCACAGGAGTACTACAACCCATAATTTCATAAGAACCACGGGCTTCACACCCAAACCATACTCTCACTTTATATCATGAAACACTACTTAAAGTAAACCAGAATCTACTCTCTTCCCGAGAGGCAACTCTGAATTTGCACACACTATGTTTGTCTATATCTTGAGTCTCCCTGGATTACCCATTAAATTCACTTCCCTCCAAACACTACGAAGAGGATATCTCTTCTCTAAAAGTATCCCGATTCACCCAGACATACATACACTCTCAATTACATTGAATGAAACATCCACACAAAAGACTCCACGAATGCTACAATCAAACCAATAGCGAAATTTGAGTATAATGATTGATAACATTTTTTATATAAAAAGAGAATTTTGATACATATTAAAAGGGTTTCACATCCAAGAAATCGGCCACGCTATGGACGGTCAAAAACTATGGAGGCGAGAGAGTCTCTCTTCTCGAGAAGAACTGACTTTCTTCCGCTCTTCCCCTCGTCTATATCCTGGGAACTAACTTCTCCAACTGCCACATCTCTCCGTAGCTTGATCTCAATAGTCTCTTCAGAATATTCACATGACTATAATCTTACCCAAACGACTCTTTATTTCCTGAGATTTGATTTAGGTGGGTAAAATGAGTCACCTTTTGCTCATTTTTATTAACTAGTCACTAATCACCTTATTTCAGTGTTCATTTTTTATTCTAACTTACATTTTGAGTTCACATTTCACCAAAATTCAAAAATGCCTATTCCTGGACCAAAAATATGTACCACATATGTCATTCATGTTTCAGAATTCACTACTAGCAATGATAATTACTGAACTCCATAGGGGTATAGGTCTAAAAATCAACATTGGTCTACAAGTCCACTCCACACTCACGCAACCGCACACAACCTTAGACAATCAGTTGGCCAAAAAATGTAATGGCCTTTTGCGTTGCCAATTGTAGTGACTGGAGGATCATCTCCATTGAGGGGTTCAAGTAGGGGATAGTCATCTTGATATGACTCCGTGATTGTCAAAGAAATGTAGAACATGCCAATCACCTGTGAGTGCAACATCCCACATGCTACATTCTTAATAACACCCTTTCCAATGAATGTCGTCTTGGAATCCTCCTCTTCATAGCCACACAATTGTACCACATCCCCCACATTCTGCACAATTGCAACAACCATATGTTAGTGTTAAGAATATATTATTTTAGGGTTGCGTGTTTTACAATCATTTCATACTACACGTTCCATAACAAATGCTCACCAATTCATGCGTGCGTTGAATCTTCTTTGAAACCTTCGTGGCAAGGGGAGGTTTATCACCCCGACATTTATCCACCATTTCTTTGTCTCCTTCTTTCTCCATTTTCTTCGAGCCCTTTCTTAATGGGCTACACCTCAATTTCTCTGCAATGTGTACTCAACCATTTTAACCTTACATTGATTAATGCATTGTAAACTGATGTAGCGAAGGCACTTCATACCAGTAAGAATAGACATGGCCGAATTTTTTTGATTTCCTATCAACTGATCCAATATTAGTAAATTCAACCAAATTCAGACAACGACTTGTATTGAGCGATTGTAGGTTGGGCCCTAATTTTAAAATTTTCAACCCCTGCTTCTTAATATGCTCCACTTTTTGTAGAAATGTACAGCCTTTAAAATCCAAGTCTGATGTCTAAACACTCCAGAGCTTTAGAGATATCACATTATTGCTTCTAGTAATCGCGGACAACAATGTGGGAGGTCAATAACTATACGTAGTGTGAGGCCAAACCCACCACCCTTAAGCGTCCTAGTCCGGGTGATGGTTTTGGAGATCACATGTGTAACATAAAAACTTGTAGTAACATGGAATGTACGTTCTACCTTGATGGACTTACAACTTATTTCAAGTCATGACATTTTATTAGTGTAACTCTCTTGCATAGGTACATCCTTGGCTTTCTCAAGAGTCCACCCCACCGTCTTTGCCACGCATGCCCTCAAAGATTTCCCTCTTGCAAACTTGGTCCTGGCTGACGATTCTTCACTAGTGCATGACACCTCGCTGAGGCTATGGCTTGTTGATTCCATGAGGCACATAAGTCTTTAATACAAGTGTTGAAAAACACTTATATAACTTATCATCGCCTCCTCTTCCACAAGTCCCTCACAACAACTTCCCAAGTTCACACCTTAATGCAACTATGAATCTAAATATCGCAAGTTTAAATACTATAAGAGTAAGTACTATAAGTCTAAATACTATAATTCCCAACATTAGAAGTCTAAATTCTAGAAGTCTAAATTCTAGAAGTCTAAATACTAGAGCTATGCACTTGTTTCTAAATGCTTTTAATCTAACACTACATCTAACAATGCAAAGCTAACTTCAAGACTAATTGACCTTGGCTCTTCACCTTGAAACCTTGCACACACACGTGCCCCTCTCTTGCTTCCCACACACCCACACTTATAACACATGGGGTGCCAATTATTAATGCTAGTCTCTTGAATAGGTAGAGCATTGGCCTTCAAGTCTCTACAAATATCTTCAAGTCCCTACAAGTCTCTATGAATTCTACTAATTCCACTAACCTTCTACTAATTCCACACAACTCTAACTCTAACACTCAATTCTATGAGAGGAACAACAAGAGGGAGAGAGAGAGAAGGAGAGGGGAAGGGAGAGGGTGAGCACCCCTCAAAGGGGTGCCAAAGGAGCACGAAGGAAAGAAAGAGTGAATAGGAACACACGTGAGTGAAGAAGGTGAGAGAGAGGAATATATAGGGGGAGGGAAGGGGTGAGCACCCCTCAAAGCTCAAGATAAGCCCCTCGATCCTCTCCTACTTTGTAGGCTCTCATCCTATCCTTTAAGCCTTCAACTCTTAAACCAACAACATAGATCCTAATCCAAACGGGGGAGGGAAGGGGTGAGCACCCCTCAAAGCTCAAGATAAGCCCCTCGATCCTCTCCTACTTTGTAGGCTCTCATCCTATCCTTTAAGCCTTCAACTCTTAAACCAACAACATAGATCCTAATTCAAACGGGGGAGGGAGAGAGAAAGAGAAAGAGAGAGGGAAGAAATATGAGAGAAGAAGGAGAGAAAGAGGATAGGAGAGAAGGGGAAGAGAGGGCATCCAACCACAACCCTTTAAACTTTCTCCTACTTAGTAGGACCTTATCCTATCCACTAACTCCTCACCCTCTAAACCAACAAGAACATGTTCTAATTCAAACATTTAAACCCAAGGCCCTTCCTCTTGCCTCATCAAACACTACTCCTCTAATCAAAACACTCCCTAATGCCACTAATCCTCTACTTAACCACACAAAATGGCTTAAGGCCTAAACCTAAATCCACACTAAGCCTCACTCTTTTTATACTTTTGATTGTTTCAATAACACTCCAATTGTAATTCTAAGTAGATCCTAAACATAAAACAAATATGAGCAACCATTTTGGGCTCATACGTAGTAAGCGTCTGTGATTGTTAATAGTAAATAAATGCGACAATGGTATATATGTCTTACTTCATGTCGTGATATCTACTTTATTATGTGGAATAATGTTTGCATAACAATATAACTTAGCATAAACATTCGGAATAATGCAACCCCCATTTGTGAGAACGTAACCATTCTACAATATTGGCATCGCCTCTAAAGTCAATTTCTTGCCTTCACTCAATCGTATTCGCTTGGGTTTAGGTCCCCTCTCTATTTTTGCATCCCCTTCATGCGTCTTCACACCTTCGTCATCGCCTTCCAATTGACTGAATTGCGCCGCTAAAAATTTCTTGTACTTATTCATAACAACTTCCATTGACCGCATTAAACACACACATTCACTTTGGCAAATCAAACATCAAAAGACCATGCTCTGAAATTATAAAAGAATGAAATGAGTTAACGTACACATAAGCTGCAGAATCCCATACTTCCGCATGGATCACAACAAATTTCATACCTGTTCAGGCTCCTCATGCCCTGATGAGGCTTTTTGGGATCCGGAAGGGATCTCTGTGCTCACTACGATGGGGTTTTCACCTGCACTGCCAAAGTCTAATACCTTGCTTATAAGCTCCTTTGACATTGAGCGTGCAAGGGGAGACACACTTCTACGGGAGTTTGCTTTTTCTTTATTAATAGTGGAAGGGTGTTCTCCATGTGAGGGTGTGCTTGCCATTTTTTCCACCGTGATACCAAACTTGGCCATCACCGCATCTAGCGAGCTCTGCATTGTGTTGAATTTTTCATCTAATTGTCTTACCTCTACCCTCACCTCCTCAAATCCTACACTGTTCTTACGGCTTACATGCGAGATATCCCGAAATCGTATTCATATTGAGCATCGCTTACCCCATGGACATAGTGGAAGATGTTGGACGGCTAACTCTTGACCGTGATGTGTTTTTATCTCTAACAAGCTCCACCTCAATCTCATCTTGGTGGGGGTCTTTGTTCAATTCTGACGTTTGCATGCATGTAGCTCGTAAGTAAAAACCTCCGACAAATGTACATCTTCATATACTGTAGTTCAATGAAAACAACTAATAGACGACAACTTACCAACTTAGCTCGCACCTCTCCCTCGGATCGGCCAAAGGTTAATACCTTCTTAACACATTTCCTCGCCTCCCGCGTAATATTGGCTAGCTCAATCTTCTTGGGATCGTGAGTGTGTTTCATCATATTCAACTAATGATCCAGACGGATAGACTCAAGTTTTCTCATACCTTTCAATATACGCATCTTCATTTGAGCTCTTTTGCTTTTCAATTGTTGGCCTAGATTATTCTTAAAGACCTCGTACCTTAATACTCTTGGTTCCCCTTTCAAACCGCAATATTCCCAATTCTCCTTCATTCGCGTGTAGATGTTGTCGAGAGCCGTTTCATGCTGGTCAATTATGTTGTCAACACTCTAGTCCAGATCGCTGGAATATACGTGCAAAGCGTTCAGCCATTGCGGCCTATACACCCGCTAGAAAATCTTGAAAAATAATCTATATCAGCTACAACCCATGTTCTAAAAACAACCATATTAGCTTGAATTGAAACAAATTATTACATAATAATTCAAAGTATTGAATGCCTAGCAAGCATCTAAGGCAGATTACAACTCTATGGATTAAAAATTTTGTACCATTATCATTAAGATCTACCACAAATCTTTGTTTTTCCTCCCTTGTTCTCTCTTCAAATTGTTCCCGACATACTTTATTGGCAGCCCTCCTCTTAGCCTTCATTTGCGAGTTATGTGTTGATTTCCTTCGCATTGCAACCCATTCTTCGCCAAGTCCGTCTTCTTCTTCATCATTACTGTGTGTCCTCGCCGAATGAAGGCGTGATGTCAATGTCAATTCTATTTTCATGATTTCTAGTTTTTTTCAATTTACAAAGCCAACTTAGCTGCAACACCATCTTTGGGAGTAACATTATCATCCCTTTGTTGTTGCTTCCCTCGTATCCGGACATAATTTCTCCCCTCTTCTATATAGATTGGCTTGCTCCAATCAAAAGCCTCACCTTTCTCTTCCTCATCCTCATCATTGTCACGATCTTTCTTCCAATCTTCACGATCGTCAACGGGTAATTTTTTTTTCTCCCTGGGAATTGAAGCCATCTTCTTCTTCCTTTGAGACCAGATTCTTGAATTTTTTCGTGTCTGCAAAAAAATTGAAGAAATAGTCTTAGTTATATTCAACTATACATAGTAATGTTCAACTGTGTATAGTATTGTTCAACCGTGTATAGTAATGTGCACAACTATACGTAGTGATATTCGACTCCACATGACTACAATCACAACCCTACCAGATTTGATAAAGATTACAATTGTGAACAACTAGAGTGGTCCAGCACTCCGTGGGGTCATTTTAGTTAGGATTTTAGTATTAAAAGTTAGGATTGATAGCGAATTAAGGGAAAAATTAGTTCATTTTGCGTTTAGCTCAAAAAGAAGAAGGAAAATTACCGAGGACTTCGGACCTTCACCCGTGAAGGGAAAAAATCTAGTTTTAGGTAGAGTTAGTAAAAATGAAAACTAACTAGAGATAGAAATTAGCTAAGTTAGGAAAAAAAGCTATCTAGGCAAGACCTAGTTAGCGGGAAAAAACGTAGTTAGTGAAAGCAACTAGCTAAGAGGACTAAATTAGTAGAGCTAGCTAGGCAAGGGTTAGTTTAGTACTTAGTGTGGGTCACGCAAGACAAGTGGAGGAGCTCGGCGTGAGGAAAAATTAGCGCGAAGACTTTGAGGAAAATAGCAAGGGGGCCACTTGCCCCCTTGCCAACTTGCTTTCAAAAATTAGAACGAATGTGGAAGATTCCCGTTGGAGCCACCTCGGCGACGGGGTGGCAACCTCGACCGGGAAGACCCCCGAGCCAAAATTTCGGGAGGGGGTGAAAAAATGGAACCGGTGGCGGAGGGGTCCAACCATTTTGTGAAAGGGTTTAAAAACCCCCTCCTTCCACCTTGAAAACTCTTTCTATTTCCCGATTAGTGGGCGAAGCTCTACGTCAAGATAGTTAGGCAAAACCCCCCCTCTTCCCTTTAGAATTTGGGCGAAGCTCTAGTTCAAGATAGTTAGACAAAACTCCCTCTCAATTTGATTAGCGGGCGAAACCCTACTTCAAAATAGTTAGGAAAAAATCCTTTAGCATCCATTCTCAATGGCCTAAGAGAAAGGCTTGAAAAACTCCTCTACTCTCTCTCCTAGTTAGAATGTGTGTTTATTAACATACCAACAAAATTCTTCATTTCTTTTGTAGAGGTAGGTTGGATTGTAGAATTTCGAGTGAAGGCATTGTAGACCTCAGCTGCCAATGCCTTGGAGGCTTAATTCAGAAGCTAGAACAAAATACTTATCATTTTTTTCTTAGAGATATTTTCTATAGCTATCTATAGCTGTTTCCCATTTGTGATTTGGTCAAGATGACAATTAATTATGGATTTTCAAAGATGGAACAAAAAACCGGGTGGTTCTATGGGTAGCGGCTGCTGGATCAGACCTGCCAGCCCAATCAGAATTTAAATTCTAAAAAATTATATTTTTCCCAAGTAGAAATTTTGTTTAGCTTTCCAGAATTGCTTAGAACGTCTGATTTAAGCATGATTTGAATTAGATATGAATTTTTGAAGACGGGATACATAGTTTGAGAGTTCTTGGTTGACTGCTGCATTACAGAGGATCTGCTGAATTCATTTTGGCTTAACTTGTTAATTGCAGATTTTTATCAAATAGATCTTTTCAATATCTTTCCATGATCATATAGAATGTTTGATTTGAGCATAATTTGAATTAGATATGAATTTTTGAAGACGGGATACATAGTTTGAGAGTTCTTGGTTGACTGCTGCATTACAGAGGGTCTGCTGAATTCATTTT
Source organism: Polytrichum formosum (assembly GCA_964035585.1). NCBI lineage: Eukaryota > Viridiplantae > Streptophyta > Polytrichopsida > Polytrichales > Polytrichaceae > Polytrichum > Polytrichum formosum. The sequence goes on along the minus strand of OZ037935.1, from coordinate 31,326,698 downwards.
GGCTTAACTTGTTAATTGCAGATTTTTATCAGATAGATCTTTTTAATATCTTTCCATGGTCATATAGAATGTTTGATTTGAGCATAATTTGAATTAGATATGAATTTTTGAAGTTAGAAGTTAGATAGGTGGGTTGGAAGGATCGGTTGAATCGACCTCGCATTTCCAACCCTCATAACTTTTGCATTTCTTATCCGATTAAGGTGATTTTTAGACCGTTAGAAAAGATAATTAAGTGCACTAAGTAGATACATTATGCTTAGGTCTAAATTACAGTGAAAAAAAACACTTTATATTTTTATTGTTAACTAAGGTACGCTTCCTATCAAACTAGTTACAAGGGAGGCAAGGTCGACGCTCGAAGTGGAGCAAGGAAAGAAGTAGCGGCTCGGCCTACATCGAGCCCAAATCAACCGAGGAGAATTGAGGTAAATTAACTAATCCTAGCTTTCCATTTAGGGTTGGAGGGAGCGCGGCGAAGGTACGCATTTCTAACCCACTCACCTATCTCGTAAGGTCAAGTGGTTTGACCACTTGACCGCCAAGGGGGTACCCAACTCCATTGTTTTTGGGGCCCCTTGGTATGTTTTGTGGTAGTAGCTTCATTTATTAGCAAGTTCCGTATGTGGTGAAGTAGGGTTAATCACCGACACGACCACTCTGAATGTTGTTGATGGAAAGGTGGGGTTAATGGCCCACGAATCCATTATCATGTTGTTGGCCCCAAGGGTTGGAGGTGATGGCCCCAACCCTTGAAGATTGTGCAACAGGTTGAACACACAGGTTGCCCTATTCTCCGGTCCCATCAAGTCGAATTTTGTGGTCAAACCGTTTTAAACTAAGCAATAACCAAAATAATTTGTACAACCCCTGTGGGCAAAAACCAACCGGGAACTTAACTCGAAGGATTGATCCCAACCCCTCCGGCGGCAAAGATCGGAGGGTTAGGGTATCAATCAACCTTCAAGAGACCCGCACAGGGCCTTGAAGGGTTCGGGTTAGGGCGTGCACCAAACAGGTAGGTGGTGATGCCATAATTTATGAACTTAGTAATATAGACTTTGTGTAATCAACTTTAAACTAAGAAAGAAGATTGAGAGGGCGGGATTTAATCAAGGTCCCCCCGTTTAGAGAATTTAATTCATAACAAGTAAGGAATTAGAGGTGGCCAAAGAGAAATGCAAGGTTATTTTATTCATTAGGGTTAGGTTGCCTTGATTCCAAGGCTGGTGCGTCTGCGCGTAGACTAGGATAGACTAGGCATTAGGTTAGAAAAAATAGATAATTCTCTTAAGCACTTATTAATCTAGGTACAACCTACCGGAAAGACACGACGAGATTAACAAATCCCTCCACAAATCTAAATACCCATGAAAAAAAATCATAACATCCGGGTTCGGCTTGGGCACCTGCTAAGGCAGGCCACCCTCACCGAAGGGCTTGTGCGGTACTTTTAGGCTCCCTCGGAGGGGGGTGCCCAAAAGCACCACAACAATGCGCAACTTTGATTGGCTATTAGGAGTTCATATAGTACATACAACAACACTCACAGTATTTATTGATTTCTGTTTTAGTTCAATGCATAGAATTCAACAACTTAAAGCATGCAATGATAAAAATGACATATGCAGCCAAATAATCAGTTTACTTACAGGTTTCGCTTGGATTGCAAGGGGTTTTCTGTGCTCCTCTTCTTCCTCTTCTATTTCTAATTCTAAGGCATAGTCTGCATCATTATCAATTTTATCTAATTGCTCACTGGACATACCATCTTCCTTGCTACTCTCTCTTGCCTCTATTTACGTTGAGATTGATGGTAAGGTTGACAACCTTGAACTCCTTCTAGGTGGCTGAAGGAAATCAGAGATTGTTGTCATGAAATCCTCGAATGTGTTAGCTAGCAACTCTTGCATTTTTCTAGCATAGAAGCATTGATTACATCTTTTTCGCACAATGTAGTTATTCCACTAAGTAAGTTTTTCAACTTATTCTCCATAATAATTTGATGTGAGTTGAGGGCTCAAGAAAGAAGTATAGAATTTCAATAAATTGTTGTTCTGAAAGGTGGAGGATTCAATCATGTTGTAGGGTTTAGGCCAAAAAAATTGACATAAGCCACCTTCATATAATATTAGGGTATTAAAGCTGGCATTGATTTGCTGATGTCTTTATAGTTCAGATGTAAATAAATACATTCACAAAATAAAAGACTATGTAAAAACTAACATGACTAATTGTGTGCAAAATATGGAGTTCTTATGAGGCAGCCAAGACCAAACCCTAAGATGTCGAGATCCGCAATCGGGATGGGGAGTGATGTGTTTGTATGGTTCCAATCATATTCGTATTTGGGCTGTGGGTAGTTGCGACAAAGAAACTATGGTAAGGGAGACAAATTAAGGTGATAAGTTTTAAGCCACAACAATTCTTAATGTAGACTAAAACCACAAAGACACCAACATGGATGGAAGTTTACCTTTTCAAGTTAGTTGCCGGTTTGACCGCCGCCGCTAATGTTGGAAGCCCCAAGGATTCCAACTTCCTGGTGTTTGCTTCAATTTTTTGGCGCCTTAGTCGCTCGTATTCGGTCTCCTCTTCAATCACACGTTTCGCCCCGCAAGTCATTCCGCATGCCATAAGCTCTCCATTGTGTATGGTGTTGAATACAACATTACTCAACAATCTAACATCGAACAATCAAGTGGAAACAAGAAGGGGAACATCGAACTTTGAAGAAAACCTGAAGAACTGCACCGAGGAAGCATTGGAAGAAGAAGAAGAAGGAGCGGCGTTTTCGAAAAGACGCTCGACCACGGTAATAGGGCCTCGTCTACGGTAATAAGGTCCCCTTCCACAGAATTAGAAGGAAAATACACGGTAATAGGGTCCCTTACCCACGGCTATAGGGCCACCATCGGGTTAATGAAGGGAATACAAGGATTTTGGTTAAGGACAATTATGTTAATGTAGAAGGAGACATTATTAAGTATTTATGAAGTATATAGAACTAGGTATACATTCTATTAGTAGAAGTATACAAGATTTTGTTAAGGACAATTATGTTAATGTGAAAGGAGATATTATTAAGCAATTATGAGCTATATAGGACTTCATATACATTCCATTAGTAGAAGTATACAAAAATCAAAGCATTATAAGATTTAATCAATCAAGTATGTAAGCATTGATTAAATTCTTATATATGACATACAATGTAGCCACGACAAGGATATGGTTAAATCTTAAAGAGACAAACATTAAGGTGATTTGACGGTTATAACCGTTTGTGGTAAGTACTATCCACAAATGTCATAGATGGGTAGTATCTAGAGAAATGGAGATTACAACCACTCTTAAAATAGATTTTGAGTTAGGTAGAAAATACTATATAAAAGGAGCGTTTTTAGGAATCTACACCTCATTTCACCATAACGAAGTTATCTTACATTTGAGTGTCAAAAACACT